>JBBGZY010000448.1:637500-1965000 GCA_037952925.1 Lithobates clamitans
CTGCGTGCAAACAGATGGATATCTTTTATTATTGTAAATCTGTCCACATCAGAATCCAGACAGGTGGTCAGGCCTAGTTTAAGAACCTAATCCTCCACCAGCTGATGTGAAGACAGGTTTATTATTTCAAGTTGGGTTGTTCTCCCAGTTGTTGAGGCAGGGTGTCCAGAAGTGGGCTCAGGCCCATCTCTTTTGCCTTCCCTAAAAAATGGGTGCAAGTTTAGGATCTGGTTGTGAAGAAATGGTGGAGGAAAACATGGTATTAGGGCTACCTACCTTGTTAGAGGTACACGGTGACGCACGTGCGGACAAAGATAAATTTAGATCCATTGTTAGAGCCGGTGCGAAGGTGCTGGACATGATATTGGACAGTGAATACTGTGACATAGGTGATTGTGATTGTATATTCCTTAGACAACCCGGAGGTCTGCGATTCTGTGTCATTCCAAAGGTACGTTTGAAGGACTCCAAAGATTGAGCATCCGAATTTCCTTTTTTTTTTTTAGGTAGTCTATCTTCAGATAGGTCACGATACGAAGTGGATTGACTAGAGGAGATTGAAGATGTGGAAGAAATATTAGGAATAATATTATCTCCATTGTGGGGGTGCATAATGTGTTTCCCTAGGGAAATGTCTAGGTTGTGCACTGGAGTTCCATTTATATGCATAGCCTACCTCATGTGCTAATTGGTCCCGTAAAAATTTGGTTTCTTTGCCTGTTATGATGCAGGCAGTATATGTTTCCATTTCTTTTGCCTCCTTCTCTTTTTGAGCAAAGACAGGAGATGAGGCTATCGTGGTATGCTCGATAACCCATTCTGTATCTGCTCATCAAGTAGGGAGATCTCATGCTCATACTGAGAGCAGAGAATTGAAATCATTCTAGAAGAGCAAGTCTGTAGATTTGATTCCCACAGGAGCTTTAAACTATCATCGATAGTTTTTTGAGATTGGGGAAAATTTGAATACGCAGTCCCCAATGTATGATGTTATGTTCCAAATACTTTTCAAAGTATTTTTTGTGCCAAAAAACACGCACTTTTTTCTCCACCAGGCGTTGGAGCCTAGCGAATGACCTATCAAGGTCTTCTTCTTTAATACCAGAGGTTTGGTGGGATAGTTTGATTTTGGTCATCAAACCTTCCCACGCCTGACTACAGAAGTCTGCCATGGTGAAAAGGGTGGGTGAACTCCTAATCCAAAAGAAGAGGGAGGGAAAAGGAGGGGGAAGGGGAAGGAGAAGGGCACACGTGAATGGGAAAAGGGGGAAAACTGAATAAAAAGAGGGGGAAAGGGGGAAGGGGGGAGAAGTAAAGGGGTGGGAAATCAGTCTGTATTATTTCTAACTGTACTTTGTTTTATGCAGTATCACATCTAATTTAAAAAAAAAAATCCCCCGAGGAAACCCCTAAGAGGCGAAACATGTCGGGATAAGTTACTCCATGCTACTGTTGAGTGACCACTTTTTCCATCTGTTGTTTAGATGTGTATTTGTATCTGCGTATTATATGTACAGCCAACACTTTTAAATTTTGTCTTTTATGTAATACATTTTGTTATTTTTTACATTTTGGAGTATTGTAAGTAACTTTTTTGCCTGGCACCCTTTAAAGCCCCACCAAAAAACCTTCCCTTGTTTATATATCCCTTGTAATAGTAATAAGGACGACAGGTCCTCTTTATTGAGAGATCTGGGGTCAAAAACCCTTTGTCCCGAAAATGCCTTACCGATCAAGGAAGTCTGATGACTCAAATGTAAGCAAAATGCTTACCTCAGCCAGCTGTTTATCAGAAATTCCCGGGTCGTTTCAAGCTACTCGTTTCGGATTCCCAGGGTCACCTGTAAATCCCCTGCTAGGCAAAGCTCGCCATCTGACATGCAAGTTTATAGATGGGCAACTCCTATCCTCATCTTGATTAGTGGTTCCAAATTAATAACTACTGCAGTAGGGAACAGACATAGAAGATACACGCCGCATCTTTCCAAATAACTGTTCTGCCTTATTATGATGCAATTGAAGGTTTTTATACACATGATTACGTAGGTATCACATTAATATTATAATTGTACGTTTATGGTAACAAGGGGTAAAACATAGGCAGACTAATTCTAATCAGGACTCAAAAGAATGCAAACATATACTGAAAACATTATTAGTGCCATGTGCACAGTGAGTGCAGTATGCAATATGTACAAAATAGAATGCAATTATATACAAAACTTTGCTTTACAACCCCAAATCTCTCATTTTACCTTTTAAAAGCAAAAGATCAAAAAACTTTTTTTTTAACTTTTGCTTTAAAAAATAAAAATAAAAAATGACACTGGCCTGAGAACAGGAAGTGACGTCAGACGTCGCTATGACCCTCCAAGGGCATAGAGACAAGTGGCGGCCATCTTGGTCTAACTTTAAGAGTTTCAATATGTATGAAATCGGGCAGGCCCTTGCATTACATGGTTTTGGTAAATCTGAAGACAAAACTCTGCAGAAAATCTAATGTGTGTATGGGGTCCTAGAAGGTGAGTATGTACGTTAGGTCTTCATACGCCAATGCGTTTTGTAAGATCTGCTTCATCAGGGCAATGAAAATCATACAGCACTCATCTCAGTGTAGGGCACTTGAGCTTAGAGGGAACTCAAACCACTGTGGATCAACCATGGGGGGGGGGGGTCACCAGGTATAAAAAGGTTGGATATAATAGCAATCAGATCTGTGCATCTCTATTGGGGCCACATAAGTAACTACATGTAGATTTACAGAAGTACCTACTTGGAAGATACATATACATACACACATAGAGGCATCCAAATCAAGGAAAACATCCCCGATCTTAACCTGAGATATATAATAGTGTTTGATATTTGGCCTACAAGGGAGGGAGAATGTCTGCTGGGGCAGGTAGGTCTAGTCCCATCCCCCAACGCGTATAAGGAGGATGACTGACGACCGGGAGGATACCCGGTCATCTGGCCGAAAAGAAAACTAATAGAGCCACTACTTTTAAGGACTGGTAAGCGGCAATTAATTACATTTTTGTTTTTGGGTTTAATACTTCTTTAAGGGTCCATTTGCAGATCCTGTGCATAGTGAACTGATCACGTGACCTCTAATTTACAGCTACGAATAAGAAAAGTAGAAAAAAAGGGTAATTATTTTATAATGGTTATTCTCACAGAACAGGGACAGAATACAGTGGTGGCAATACTCAGGAAATTCTGCTTTTAAAGCGGTAATAAATACAAAAACAAAAATGTATCATATTGCAGCTCACCAATTCTTAGATGTGATGGCTGCATTAGTTTTCTTGGGTCTTCCTTTAATTTTGCCTGGTGATCTGGCCAGTAGGTCGTATTATTCAACTTCTTTTAACACACCAAGACGTCAAAGAAAAGTGAAAGTTAGGGGTTAAGATAAACCCTTTACCATTGACAGTGGTGCTTACAATGGTCAGCTTTTATTTGGTAAAATTTTTATCCCAAAAAGAAAAAGTAAACTGTTGCTGTAACTGCTTATAAGGTTTTAGCTAGAGTTGAGCTTTAATTTGTTAGTCAAGTCCATCTAATCCTGCTAGTGCATCTAACACTACCCTGTCCCCAGATTGACTGCTCTACTTTTGGAAACACTTTGCATCGCATTGCACTTCTGTACCATGCGATCCACGATGGACAAACACACTGCATTTGTGTCCTGCTTTTGGGGTGTCATTAACTTAATATTATATATAGAATACACCAGCGCAAATGGATCTTCTGCTAGCGTAATGAGTAATTAGAACATACATCTACTATTGTTACTGGCACAGTGTTCACATACCCACCTCTGCAATATAAATTAATAAGGACTGTCAGGATTCCGTGACGTAACACGTAGGGAGAAGGAGTCGGTGATGTCATGCTGCAATCGAAAGTGAGCGGAGTGTCTTTTTGTTGGAGATTTAGAGAGGTACACAGAGACTGCATCAATTGGGAGACATACAGGCAATGTTTTACCATTTATTATGTGAGTGATTTTTTTTTGGTTTTCTTTTGGTTCTCATACGTGAGAACAAGCTAGGATGGCAATGGATTAATATCCTAACACCCAGGTGAGACCGGTATAATACTGGTGGGGGGATAGGAGCACTACAAATACCAGCAATCTTAAAAGACCATATATAAGCTTCTTAAACATGGACACTGGACATTTCATTTAATATATATATATATATATATATATATATATATATATATATTGTGTGTTTTTCATTTTTTACAGTGGTACACGTATACATGGTCATTTTTGGAAATGTATACATTTTCTTTTCATTGTTTAATCAAAAAGTACTTGTATAGTGGCATGCATATTTGTTTGTATCAACGCACAGTGCACCTTTTATTGAATGTATGAGATTTATACACACTAAGATTGTTTATAATTAATTTTGTATGCAGTGCTACACTTTGCATTTGCACATGCGCACTGCACTTTATTACATACATGGAATTTGCACAATTTTAAAGAACACCCAGATAAAGAGTTTATGTTGCGCAGACACAGTCCTTATTCATTTATATTAACTTCATATTGACATAATATTGACACCCAGTGCAGATCGCAACTGCAGTGCATTTTAAATGCGGTTCTGGTCCTGCAATCATAGCATTACTTGTATGCAACTACCCCAAACCAGAGTGTGTATCAAAAATACCTACATTTTCTATATAATATCCTATCTCCACCCTGGAGTTTTTAGCTGTGAAGGGTCATGTTAAGAAATGTTGGATTGCAGGAAGTTCTTTTTGGTTCGATCTTATGAATGCTTATGTTGTGTGATTCTGTCACGCACCTTTTTTGTAGTCGTATTGTGTTTGAGAGATCACACGGGCAAATAATTACATTTATGACCCATGTTGACTAACATGTAAAAAAAAACTGAAATCTTGTACTCCCTGGTACCATCAAAGTCCTCAATGATATTTTTACATTTTAAGTATGTGGGACACGAATAACAGCCTAGTCTCTGGGTACCACTTAAACTTGTTTAATGTGATCCTGATGGTGGAAGATAAACCCTAACATCCTTATCTCTGAGTTTGGTCTCTATGGGAAGTCTGCAAAGAGGGAACCTGAAACTCCAGAATCTGCACATAAGCTTTTTTCAATAAATGGCAATTACAGCATAAGATGGAATTAATTTGTTTTGGAAAGTCATTGAATGATGCACAAAAGGCATCTTTTTTACTTGCTGACTGATCTCCTAATTCTGACTTTTCCAGATTGCGCCAAAAAAGAACATGGATATCCAATGGCTCCAAAATTCAGACTTGTCTCCTGTTTCTGTAATACTTTAATATCACTCATCTTTTCCACATGGGACACTAGACCTAAATACAGTGGGAGGATGGAAGCTGCCATCTCAAAGTAGATTATTCCAAACCATTTGGGTTCACAGATAAGTCTGTGTTCCCACCCAAAAATTATATTTGTTTAGAATTATCCCCAAGGCTTTTCAGCCGTAATTAGGATTTATTTCTATTCATGAAATATTAATGCTCTGTTCTTGAAATGAGCATTTCCAAGCAATTGGACAGGTGTGGGGGGTGTATAATAAGGGGGCCACCTTATCATTATACACCCCCCATAGTTCAAAGCAGCTTTAATTTAAATTCACTTTTCACTCATAGCGCAGAGTTGTTCCTTTTTCTAATTGGACAAGTGTACCTAATAAAAATTTGCCGGTGAGTGCATATGTGCTTTGCTCAGATTCAATGACTGAGTTCACAACCACGTTAAAGGGAACATGCAGGAACTGGCATCATCTAATCACCAGCACGTGCATGCTGATGCTCTTATTTAAGGGAAAGGATACACCAAAAAGGTGCAAGATTTAATCAGCAATTGCTTACAATCCAAAAATGGTAGAGATCGAAGAAGAGGAGGAATAAATCACAGTGTTAAATTATATAGAACTGCCCCAAACACTGTCATATAGCGTGTTCAGAATGAAGTGTGCTCATGTTTTAAGAACTTGGATGATACCAGAATACAGGATTTCTCATTTTTTTACATGTCCGTCAACATATGTTCTATTTTTGATCATGTGGTCTCACATATACTGTATTAGGGAGACTTTCCTAAATGTGTGATAGAATTCCACAACGTAAGTATTCCATATGGTCCAACCAGAAAGAACTTCTGTTGTGTAACATTTCTTAGACCTGTTTCACATGGGTATCAGCCTGTATAAGGAGCAGTGTGAAACCGCAACCTTTGACAAAGCATTTGCAGAGCTTTCAGCAGGTTTTGTTGGAGTACTTAAAAGTACCATTCAGCTCCAGCTTAAACACAATCAACACAGATCCAATTGGGAGTATTGATTGTCACTTTAAACAAGCTGCTACCAGGCTTCAGCACTTGAAAGCCTGCTGAAGCCTTGCTTAAAGTGGCAATCAGCACGCCCATTTGGATCTGTGTTCGATATATACAAACTTCGGTGGAATGGTACTTTAAACACTTCAGCAAAACGTGCTGAAAGCTCTGCAAATGCTTTGTTAAAGCTTGCTTGTTCAAACTGCTCTTATATAAGTAGAAGCCCTTGTGAAGCAGAGCATGGTACTGTACAACAAAATGATTGATCATATTCCCAAACCCCAGGGGGGAAAGGAAATATAAACAAGGTATTTTGGATACGCATGTACATGGGTACATATACACCAAAGTGTTTGAACCAGGATTAGGATTTATTTCTAGTCATGTAATTGATTGACATTGCATATGCCATTGTCTATGGCAGTGTTTGGACTACTTGTACTGTATATAAATAAAGTGGAACTGAACCAAAAAAAAATTACAGAAGAGACCCCTTTTGGTTTTCTCTGCCTGTCAGTGGTAATATACACTGAGCCGCACATGTGACATCCCCCGGTCCAGCCATTCAAGAAGCCTAACAGACTGAACCCAGAAGGACGACCAGAAGAAGATGGAAGCTCCCATGACAGTGGAGAGCCTAGATAGGACTTCCCCCCAGGCCAATCGCAAAATGATGGCTGGGCTGTGGCTTTCCTGCTCTGACTGGATGTCACATGACGTCCTTCGGAGCAAACCGCCCGCAGAGTGGCGATCAGTGGTGCAGTGTGTCGCTAATGGTATAGAGCCTATGACATAGGCTCTTTAGCATGTAATTAGCTGTGTCCAATCACAGCTGACCACAGTGTAAATAGGAAGTGTCTATCGGCATTCCTCTATTCATGCTGAAAGGGCGTGAGTAGAGGAGAGCCGATAAGCTGTTTTCCTGACTGGGTACCTGCACTGTTAATCAGTGCAATGATTATCCGTGCAGCCCCATCAGCGATGCCTGCCAGTGCCCACCAGTGATGCCAATCAGTGCTGCATATTAGTGTCTCCGCATCTGTGCCCGTCAGTGCAACCACATCAGTGAAGGAGAAGAATTACAAAATTTTATAACCGAAAAACTATTTTTTTTTTCCAAAATTTTTCGTCTTTTTTTCATTTAGCAAAAAATAAAAAACTCAGTGGTGATTAAATACCACCAAAAGAAAGCTCTATCTGTCTCAAAAAAAAAGCTAAACCTTTAGTTTGGGTACAGCATTCCATGACCACGCAATTGTCATTCAAAGTGTGACGGTGCTTAAAGGTAAAAATTGGCCTAGGCAGGAAGGGGGTGAAAATGTTTTGTATTGAAGTGGTTAAAAAAAGACTTTAATGCCACTTTAATGATGTGCTTTTTTTCTTTTTATCTTTAGATCTCCTATTTTCAGCTGTAAATCATCCTTGTACTTTTTCTATGTATCCTCTCCCTTTAAGAAGAGTATCATAGCACACTTGTAATGTTGCTAATTAGATTATTTAAATTACTACCTGTTCCTTAAATGTTTAGTAAAACTTGTAATTGGCTTGATAAGGAGCATGGTATGCTTGAAACGATTGCTGTTACTCTATTTTTGATGAATAAAAATAGATTTTTTATACACACAAAGTATGTATATGGGCATACAGTGGCTTGTGGATATTTTGAAAATGTAAAATACTAGGTAAACTTTTCCCACATAGGTTGCACTTTAATGAAAAAACTTGAGTCTATTATGTGGATTTCATCAGTACCTAGATTAAACAATGGACTGATTTGAACTACACAGGCATCAAATATGCTTTGTTTCCTAATGCCATAAATAGGAGAGATAGGAGAGATTGCTTCGTACCCCCATGGCTGTGAAGGGTTATTGACAAGATTTCTTCTCGTCTGCTAGAGGTCATAATCTGACTTAATGGCTTTTCTCTCTCCTACCAGTAATACACTTTGAACTTACTAATCAATTTTCATTCTAAGGTCTGAAATCTCTTCTAACACATAAACGAGAACACTTCTTAAGAATTCACAAGTTCTATAACACTATAAAGTTGATTATAGTAGTCTTAAAACTTGGCCTTTTACAAACTTTATATATATATATATATATATATATATATATATATATATATATATATATATATATATATAATATTATATCTTGATTTTGGCAAAATAGTTTAGTTTTTCATTTGTGCATTTTTTTTCTGATCCCTTTAAGAACTATGTATATTTTTTTCACCCTAATATACATATACTGCTGCTATGAATATATCATTATCTGTACATAGCATAACCTTACTACTACTATTTTTTAGTATTATAATTTTTTTCTATGGCCACTGGATCTGTTACATTCCCCATGTTGGATGTGATGGGCATCATACCCGCACACTGGTCAAGGTGTCCATGATGACCTGTGTGCACAGCCAAAAGTGCCTACGATGGGCATGTGAGCTTTAGAACTGGATCACAGAGTGACAGAAGAAGGTGGCCTGGTCTGATGAACCACATTTGCATGTGTGTCGCTTACCTGGGGAAAATGTCACCAAGATGCAGTATGGGAGGAAGCCACACTGGCAGAGGCTTTGGCCAATGTTCTGCTGGGTAACTTTAGGGCCTGCCATTCATGTGGATGCTACTTCATATGTACCACCTACCCAAACATTGTTGCTGACCAAGTACGCTCCTTCATGGAAACTGTATTTCTTGATGGCTGTGGCCCATTTCAGCAGGATAAAGCCACACTGCGAAAAATAGTAGATCAGATTTCAAACCAATTTGAGCATCTGTGGGATTTGCTGGCAACGTGAGTTCGATCCATGAAGGCTCCACCTCGTAACTTATAGGACTTAAAGGATCTAAAGGACTCTGAAGTATCTGGTGCCAGGTCTAGGTGGGAGAGGAAGGATCTGGGCTGTTCTGGCGACAGAAGGGGATATTTTGATGGCAAAAGGGGGAGCTATTCAATATTGGTTGGGGATGAAAAAAGTTATTGCTAACGGTATACATATACACTATCCCAGATAGCAAGGATAACTTGCCACAAATTTGTGGTAGTGTTGAATTGTAAGTCCATTAACTTGCTGCACATTTTCAATGGCAAGTTGTAGACTTGCAGGGCACTTGAAGCACAAGTTCTAGTTGACCCTTTTCCAAATTGTCGAAAATTTGCGTGGCAAGTCTCTAGCAAGAGAAAAGTTGCAGTGGTGAGTCTGCAGCATGAAAATTTAGCCACAGTGACCCCTGTGGTGGAATGACTATTGCACAACATAACAATCAGAACTTGCAGAATGTTTGATGGTTGATCTGGAGTCATGCAATGCGGACTTGGTGCAATTGTGAAACACACTTATGAAGCCTGGCAAGTCTAGCAATAGCTTAGCAAGTCATTTTCAAACTTGCAGAACAGCTGCTTGCTATCTGGGATATTGGAGAGACTTTGTAGAGCACTTGGTATTTTTTACTGTCATTATTCTATGTTTTTATGCTTCAACGTCTCACGGTCTATACCAAGACCCAGTATACAGAATCAGTCAAGTCCTATCCAACTTAGTAGGGGAAATCTGGTCAGCATGTCAATATTTCCATTTCCATAATTCAGCTCAGTTAGAAGTCAGCAGAGGAATTCAACTTCCAAGAATTATTTTTAATGTATATTTCTACTAATAAAATATACAGCCAGCACTAGAATGTTGTCTTGAAGCCAAGCACGTTTGTCCAGAGATGTTTAAACACAATCAATAATTAACAAGCTGCATTGAACATTTCACAAAGACATGTTTTTTTTTGGCTCTCACTGATATCTTGCAACACAGTGTAGCTTAAAAAAGATTTCCTCATCCCAAATTCACAGCCCCCCAGATGCCCTTCTTTCTTCTGTTGTGTATCCAAACCTGAAGTATAAGAGAGGCCAGCTAAATAATGCATGTGCAAGCTATGATGTCGTTTCTGCTCCAAGATATACTGGCAAAGGTACATTTCTTTCAAAATGCATGACACAAAGCAAACCAGGTCATTCTTTTACACAAGCTGTACACTTGTGTCCTGAAATGCAGAGGAAGGGAGGAAGGTGTGCAGAATTTGTGTTAAATAGACCGTTGTAGGGAAAAAGCAAGACACTGCTTACACTTCCATATTCCTTTTTGTGTTGGTGGAGTTCTGGACTCAAAACATAAAGGATAAGGCTTTAGATCTGAATTTTAGAAGCAGATAACACAATAAAATAAAGTAAAAAAACGCCAAAAAAACCCTCTTTACATATTTAAAATGTTTTAATACAAAATGTGTGTATAGCAGCCTTTTCCAATCAGGGTACCTTCAGGTTTCTTCAGGGATTCCTTGGCAAAATGGCTAAAACATTTTCCCAAAAATTGTATAATAGCCAGCGGGTGAATGAAGCCTGCGTTTTTAGTTACGCAAAGCGACGGGTTTTCGTTGTGCACCATTATAACCTTCTAGTCCTTGACACCCCAGCAACCAAGTCTTTGGTTGATAAGGAGGATGTTGCGTTCCTGCACAGCATCCTTGTATGCCCATCCCCTGACCCGCTCTGTCAGCACTGAGGTCACATTAGCTGAGTGAGGGGGAGAGTCACTTTGGATTACTAGTCAGTATCAGTGTGCAAAGATGTATTTGCTTTGGAAGAATACATCATCTCTAACATTGGGTATCCTACATGTGTAGATGTTGCTGCATTATGTAAAACTTTTAGTTTAATTTGTTATATTTTAGAATTGGGTGCCTTGAGATTGTGCACCATTTTATAGGGTGCCTTGATTGGAAAGTTTGAAAAACACTGCTCTACAGTATTTGGACCTATATATGATTTTTGTATATATGCCATATACTATAAAATTTTAATAAAACAAACCTAAACCTAAAGTATTTATTGGTATTCTCTTAACAAAAGGTGCTAAAAATGGCCAGAATCCAAGAGTAGTTAGATGTGATGGGGTAGTAGTAATGCGAACACTGTTGAAAAATTCATTATAAATATAACGAAAAATGTTAAAAATAATGAATAGTGTAAAAGAATATAATTGTATAGTTGTATGATTGAACACAATCGGAGTAATTACATATAACAGCAATGTAATAATTATAGAATTATAGAATGATGAACAGTTTAGGAAATGATAATGATAATCAGTGAGACAAATAAATTTGGCTGTGTGTTATACATACAAATCTAAAAGATATTTAAAGGTGTACTATATACACATAATAGTATAACATATCTAAAGGACATGACTCCTAATGTAAAAGCATCATGATTCAACAGTACTTGATTTTGTTCAATAATACATATATTCAATTATAATATATTTATACTTTTCAGTAATTATTTTCTATTTTATTTACAATCATTTTAACTATACAGTATAATTATCAAGTTCCTAATTCCTTATAGCTGATTCAAATTTATGTCACTTTTTACCACTCTGTCAAGAGAATGACACTATTACATTATTTGTATTTCATTTTGTTATATAGAATGTGTATACCATCATTACTGTAAATAACACCACATACTATAGAGAGTTTCTAGAATATGATTCTTTGATACAACACTTCTGTGTTTTGTATTGAGATATTTTAAATGCTTAAAGTGGAGTTCCACCCAAAAATGGTGTCCCCCTGACATGCCATATTTTTTAGGGGGGGGGGAGCAGGTACCCTGTTTTTACGGGCACCCAGCTCCCACTTCCTCCCCTGGCGGCACGGCGCCGGAAGGAAGAACACACCCCCCCTGCAATCTTCTGGGACACGTCACAGGTCCCAGGAGATTGCCCGGCCATTCACAGTGCGCAGTGCAGCTCTCGCCTGGCTGTGAAGCCACAGCCGGGCGCCCACAGTTAGAATGCCGTCACCGCGGAGAGGAGGGGGAGAGGAGCGAGGCTTCCTGCGCCCGCATCGCAGGACCGTGGGACAGGTGAGTGTCTGATTCTGCTACACTTTTTGTAGATGCTGACTTTGAAATGGGTGGAACTCCGCTTTAAATGGGTTTTTATATTTTATTTTATTTTGTTGTGTGTCTGTCTTGTGTGTTGAGCCCCTGAAACATGTTCAGTTTATCCTTTTTTTTTTGACCACTTATCGCTGAAAATAGATTTACTGGTCTTTCATCATTTCTTTTTGGCACTCCCATTCTGCCTACAAATTCTCTTCCTTTGACGCTTTTAACCTGAGAGATGATCCTGCCTAGCTAATAAAACAAGGCATAAAGAGTTTTAAAAACCCTGACCTAACCAAACCTCCAGAGCTTTTTTCTTTTCTTATTCTTTGGGTGGCAATACGTTTTTCTTCAGTCTCTACCAACAGGAGAATGCATGAGGAAAGCAAAACTGCTAAATCTTGCATGCTAGATGCTGAAACCCTAGCGGTATGAGATGTGATGAAGCTTGAGAAGGGAAAATGCTTTGGGCTGGTTTGGGCAGTGCTCCATGGAAACTTATAAGAACTAGGTCTTACTCAGTGTAAAAAGCTGCTCGACTCTTGCCCCTAAGAGACCAGTAAAAAAAAAAAAAGTGATAAAGAAAAAGTACTGCAAAATTCTGGTCTTTATATGGTATAAAAGGCCACTGTGTATATAATAATTATAAACTATAAATATTTATGTAACCACGAACAGACCTAGAGATCATTGCTGTTTAATGTAGATTTAAGCCCTTGTCTTCTATTTTTTAGAGGCAGCGAAGGGCTTTCAGATAAATGATCCAGGAGGCTCTAGAGCCGCTGGATCACTTTTATGGGGCACTGAAGGTGCGTTCCCCCCTAGTGGGGCGTTTCCATTAGTCTAGGGAGTCCAGGACCACAGTAAATCACTCCCACAGCGAGAGCAGGAGGTGATCAGAGAACATTCATTCCTGATCCTCCCTCATCCCCTGCAACTAATGAACTTACAAGCAACATGTATTATGTCACTTTCAAGTTCACAGCTGTCATTCCTCAGCTACTGTAGCCGATGATGCAGCTAATCAAGTACAATCTGTGCTTGATTAGCTGCAGTTGAGGGCAGGGAAGACATTAGGGGTGTAATCTAATATCTCCATGAAGTGGACCTGTCACCTGCCTAATGCGATGACAAGGCTCTCTTGTGATCGCAATAAAGTTAAAGTAAATGTAAATCCTCACATTATACCCAGTGAAGTGAACAGCCTCAGATGATACACAGAGATGAAACACATCTCCCTACATAAGTTTTATATGTATATCTGCTTTCTTCAGCTTTATATACTGTTTATAATGTTCAGATCGTGTGGAAGTTTTAATTCATTTTAACACAGTGTGTGTAGTCTGGGCATACAGCCAAGCCAGCTGATTGGAGGAAAGGCACACACCTCTTTTCCACGTAGGTAAAGACTCTCTGGGGTGTTCTGTGACATGGCAAGCTGCCTGCTAATCTATAGCTCCCTCCCCGACACAAAATTTAGCCTGCTTTTATCTCGTGTCAAAGAATTTGTCAGAAGTTATCAGGCTGATAACAGAAGTACAGAGCAGGAGAAAGCCACAGGATATAGTGCTTTGAAGAGAGATAAGAAAACACTGCAGATCTATGTGCCCAGCTCAAATTTCTTGAATCGGGTTTACATTTTTCATGAAACAAAATTTGTCACAACGTTTAGTGCACATCAGGATATTTTTCGCAAACTGATAGAGAACAATTGGCATTTCCTATCGGAGGACCCGGTCATATCAAAATATGTGGCAGATAGACTAGAGATCACATACAGGAGATCCCGCTCAATAAGGGACAGTCTCGTGCATAGTCATTTTGCACCCGCCGCTCCCCTTATTGGAGCGGCTGGTGGAAAGGGGACCTTCAGATGTGGTCATTGTGACCAATGCCCATGGATCAGGGAGGGGACTACTATAAATCTAAAACGTATGCAGATTGTTGTACTATTGGTGTTGTTTATCTTAAAATGTGCCTTTGTGGCGCAGTTTATTTTGGGAAAACAAAACGCCCATTTGCCAAACGCATAAAAGACCATCTTTATTATTTTAGATGCAGGATTATTATTCACCCCAATATGCAAACATGTGGGATTAAATCACAGTAATGACCCTACATATATATAATTTTTTTGCATTAGAGGTGATCTCGGAATCAGATAGGGGAGGAGACTTTGATAAAAAGATTCTCCAGCAAGAAGCTAGATGGATCTTCAACCAAAGAGCCACTTATCCACCTGGACTAAACACAGCCCTATCATTCAAACCTTTTCTGTAACCCTAGACCTATACATAGGACATTTATGGCTTTATTAATTTAATGATTTACTAAAATATATTATTGTCTTGCATTGTTTCGCCCTCCCCGGTACTATGGGAATTATAAGTTCTCAACAATAGGAATCAAACACAATACGCAATTTAAGTATACTTGCCACATGTGAAATATTTACTGTATCATATAACACCTGATACATAACCATTGTCCGCACTCTGGTCCGGATCTATTTTGACTATTGACGTCATTCTTACATTAGGTATACAGCTACATGTACTGTATGTGATTAGTTTAAACCTTTGATCATTATTATCCTTCCATTTTTTATTTTATATTGTTTATTATCATCACCAACATTGTATCTTTTTTTTTTTTTTTTCCCCTCTCCCATTCCTTTCCCCATACTTGCCTCCCCCGTCTTTTCGTCTCCCCCCCCCCCCCCCTTTCCTCTTCGTTCACCTCTTTTTGTTGATTGCTGTGTCTCTGGCTTGACACTTGGTATTTTTGCACAATAAGAAGCACGTGTTTACATGTATGTTTTTTGTGCTTCTAATACATTTTTTGTACATCTCTTCATGTAAAAAAATGTCTATAATCGTTCATGTATATTTGTGACTTCTGATGCTGTGCTGGACGGTGGGGCAGTCCGTACTCTTTATACGGCTCATCAACCTTTTGTGACAGTTGGTATCTAGTGGTGCTATTCGGTTGCCCCTTTTGGAGGGTAGAGATATCCGTTTTTCCCTCCCTCATCCCTTTTCCACTCTATTGCGTGCGATCCTGGGCGCCTGTGCCTTAGTGGCCGTATCTTCGGCTTCTTGACGCGGGCGTACACTCAGGGGCCCCCGCCCCAGAAGTGAAGTCAGGGGTCATTCTTGACCCTTCACTTCTGGTGGGATCGCGCATATTTAAGATGGTGGCGATGGCGTTTTCACCGTCACATGCCTTAGGTTGTCACCTATTGTACACCAGGACGGCACTAGCGGATCTGGCTTCCACCGGGTAGCTGTCACACTTGGTTGACCCTTGGCCGAGCCCTGACTACGGCATCATGCCACAATTGTCCGTATAAGCATCTGTGATACCAAATTGGGTAAGCACGCATATTAAGCAAATAAGCGATCATCATTCATGATTTTCAAAATTAAGTTACTAATGATATTTTTTATGTAACCCAGATGAAATTGCAGATGTATGCAGTGCCTTTGAAGAAGCAGGAATCTGCGAAACATGTTGGCCTTTCTGCACATCTAAGCAGTTTGCTATTTCCTGTATCCAGTATCGCCTTTGGTTTATGTGTAATGTTAATCATGTGTATCTTTTTATACTATTATGTGATAATAAATGTCATACTTTCTTAAACAAATATTCATTAATTGTGTGCCTACCTTAGTAACAGATATTGATGTCTCCACTAAAGATTCCATGCACTTAATTTTATTTTTTATCAACTACCAGGGATTTAGAGACATCCATCTGTCTCTGGAAACAGTCCAATAACACTCTTCTATATGAATCGGGTTTACATCAACTTTAATTAAAGAAAAGAATAAAGTGGAAAACTTTTTTTTTTTTTAAATATAGTGGGGAAAATTATTATTTGATCCCCTGCAGATTTTTTAAGTCTGCCCACTTACAAAGAAATTAAGGGTCCAAAATTTTTCTCATAGGTGTATTTTAACCACTTCACGCAAAATCACATACCCGTGCGTCATTTTGTTGAAGTGGTTGTACCGGGGTGATGCCTGCAGCCAGAGGCATCACCCCAGTACTGTTTTCAGAGGTGGCGGTCAGCTTTCTCATAACAACCGATGTGGCTAATGAGCCGCTCGGCCATTATCACGAGCAGCAGGAGGGGATGCCTCCTCCCGCCGCTCCGCCCAGGTCTCCCACTGGCTGGCTGGAGACCTGAACGAAGCCGGGTCTCCGATGTAAAACCCGGAAGCGACGTCGCTTCCGGTTTACTCGGCATCCAGTGGCGATTTAAAGACAAAAAATTAGTATTCCAAAATGCAGATTTTGGCGTTTTTGAATACTTTTAAGTGCAAAGAAGGGATTTGGGGTCTTTTAGACCCCAGATCCCTCTATAAAGACTACTTGTCACTGCCTATTACTGTAACAAGGGATGTTTGCATTTCTTGTGACAGCAATAACAGTGAGCAGATTTTTTTTTTTTTTTTAAGGGACAGTGTTAAATAAAATGAAAAAAAAAAAATATTTTATTAAAGCTCCCCCTTGCACACCAAAGAAAATGCATAAGTAAATCGCACCTGCAAATGTAAACGGTGTTGAAATCACACATGAGGTATCGTCGCAATCGTTGGATTGAGAGCAATAATTCTAGCAAAAGACCTCCTCTATAACTTTAAAATGGTAACCGTTAAAAAATTTTAAACATCGCCTATGGAGACTTTTAAGTATCGCAGTTTGTCGCCATTCCACGAGTGCGTGCAATTTTAAAGCGTAACATGTTAGGTATCTATTTACTCGGAATAACATCTTTCACAAGATGCAAAAAATATTGGCCTAACTACTGTTTAATTAAAAAAGTGGGTTTTTTTCCCAAAAAAATTGCGTTTGAAAGACCGCTGTGCAAATACAATAAAAATATTGCAACAACTGCCATGTTATTCTCTAGGGTCTTTGTTAAAAAAAATAAAAAATAAATCTTGGGGGTTCTCACTAATTTTCTAGCAAAAAATACTGATTTTAACAAGTGTCAGAAATGGGCTTGATCTTGAAGTGGTTAAATGATAGACAGAATATCAACTAAAAATCCAGAAAAAACATGATACAAATTTTATAAATTGAGTTGTAGTTCAGTGAGTAAAATTAAGTATTTGATCCCCAAGCAAAACGTGACTTAGTACTTGGTGGAGAAACCCTTGTTGGCAAGCAAGGTAAGACGTTTCTTGTAGTTAGTTACCAGCTTTGCACACATCTCAGGAGGGATTTTGGTCCACACTTCTTTACAGATCTTTTTCTATAGGATTAAGATCTGAAGACTGGCTAAGCCACTCCATGACCTTAACGTGCTTCTTCTTGAGCCACTCCTTTGTTGCCCAGTATGTTTTGGGTGATTGTCATGCTGGAAGACCCATCCATGACCCATCTTCAGTTTTCTGGCTGAGGAAAGAAGGTTCTCATCCAAGATTTTACAAAACATGGCACCGTCCATTGGCCCCCTCAATGCGACAAATTTGGCATGTACCTTTAGCAGAGAAGCCACTCTAAATCGTAATGTTTCCACCTCTGTGCTTGATTGTAGAGATGGTGTTCTTGGGGTCATAGTCAGCATTTTTCTTCCCTCTAATACGGCGAGTCCTGTTAATGCTGAAGATCTCAATTTTGCGTTCATCTGACCACAGCACTTTCTCCAAGTCCTTCTCTGAATCATTTAGCTGTTCATTGGCAAACTTCCGACAGGCCTGTAAGGAGGGGACCTTGCGGGCACTGCAGAATTTTAATCCATGGTGGTGTATTGTTTTACCATAGGTTTGTTGACTTGCCTTGAGATCATTTACAAGCTACTCCTGTGTAGTTCTCGGCTGATATCTCACTTTTCTCATGATCATCCTCAAATCTATGAGGCAAAATCTTGCATGGAGCTCCAGACCGAGGGCGATATTTGTTTTTCTTTCATTTGCGAAAAATCGCTTCAACAGTTGTCTCCTTCTCACCAAGCTTACCTCTGATGGTCTTGTAGCCAATTCCAGT
Source organism: Lithobates clamitans (assembly GCA_037952925.1). Lineage (NCBI taxonomy): Eukaryota > Metazoa > Chordata > Amphibia > Anura > Ranidae > Lithobates > Lithobates clamitans. Next base: position 655,804 of record JBBGZY010000448.1, read on the forward strand.
CTTGTGCAGGTCTACAATCTTGTCCCTGACATCCTTTGGGAGCTCTTTGGTCTTGCTCATGATGGTGGGTTAGAATGGAAGAAAGATTCTGTGGATAGAATGAGTTGTCATTAAGGCTGCATTCACACCTGAGCGTTTCAAAGTCATGCGTTTTTACAGCAATTTTTGCTGGGTTTTTTGCCACGATTTTGTACAGGTCACCAATGTAAAACGCAGAAAAATGCCTGTAATCTGCCCCAAAGAAGCTCATGTTCTTTTTTTTAGCTTAAGCCGTTTTTCAGGGGTTTTGCTTCAGGTGCCATTGAAATGAATGGGATTTTGCTTGTTGGGCGCTTTTTTTCAGGCATTTTTTGGGCGTTTACGAGCGTTTTATGAGCTTAAAATGCTTAGGTGTGAATGCAGCCTAGAAACACGTTCTTAAATTGACAGGACTAATTTGTGTACCACATGAGCACATACTTTAGCCAGTCTGTGGGAGCGAGAATTGTTGGTTGGTAGGGGATCAAATACTTATTTTACTCACTGGACTGCAACTCAATTTATAACATTTGTATCATTTGTCTTTTCTGGATTTTTGATTGATATTCTGACTCTCTCATTTTAAATACACCTATGATAAAAATGATAGAACCTTCATTACTTTGCAAGTGGGCAAACTTATACAATCTGCAGGGGATCAAATAATAATTTATCTTCTTATCTTTACCTTCACTTCTTATCCCATAACCAAAACAGGAAGTGAGAGGAAATCGCCTTGGGGTCCCCGAGATCGCCAGAAAAATTTGTCCCCATTGAAACATTTCCCCACTCTTACTTTTCTGGGGATAACCCAAAATTTGGGAATTTCTTTTGTGATGATAAACGGGACAAATTGAGAGGGTAAATCTCCTTAACGGGGGCAGAAGGAGCAATACAGTATAAACCTAATAGGTAATCTGTCTCCACTCTATCCAGAACGAAAATTCTTTAGTTTTTTCTCGTAGAATAACCTTTTCAACCTTTTTTTTTTATTATTTATTTATTTTTTCCCATTTTTTTTTTTAGCTACTTCTGTCTTCATGCATGCACTCTAATGACAGTTGCACATTGTTGCTCCAGGCTAGCTTCCTGATAGTGACAAAAGTGGAGTATACCTGTGCAATGTGTGTAAGCACAGATGTTTGTGATCCGTACCAGGGGCACGTGTGACAGGGTGACCAATCGTGGCAAAATAGCAGGTATAATTTTAAGAAAGAAGATTTATAAAGATTGCAAACATTAAAAAGATGTTAAATTAAAAACAAGTTTATTATCTGCAAATTTAGGTTCATGAGGTTTTGGTGATTGGGTTTAGATGTGCTTTGGGACAACTGTACTCTTTTTGGCACAAATCACTCCTTGCCCCAACTGACCCCCCTTTATTGTTAATGTCAAGGTTTGAAGCAGGTAACTTAAAAACGCCTTTCATCTGCCCAGCCTGCCCTGGCTACTGCTGCCTTGCCATAGTACAAAACATATCTCTAGTAAAACAGCCTGTTTGTCCCTTCTTCATTTGAGAAGTTTATAGAACATGATGGTTCCACCCAGCATTTACCAAACTGATGACTGAAGTGGACATTCTCTTTTGTGGCATTCTCTTCTGTGCAGACTGACTTCGGTTCTTTGAGCCATTGATCCAGAATGAGTATACAGAACAGGTGCTTGACATTCTAACCGACCTCACTGACTGCATATTTGTTCTGAGACAGTGACTCAAGCTAATAAACCAGCTTTTTGAGGCAGAGGTCAGCAGTGGTGGCCTTTTATTTCTGTAATTAGCATTTCCCTTTCTAAGACTATACAGTTTTGTGGATTTTTTCACATCAGTGCAATTTTCTGTAGCCTTTGTTTCTCCAAGATCATTTTTGTATACACTATATTGTCAAAAGTATATTGTGACCCCTGCCTTTACATGCACATGAACTTTAATGACATCCCAGTGTTAGTCCGTAGAGTTCAATATTGAGTTGGCCCACCCTTTGCAGCTATAACAGCTTCAACTCTTCTGGGAAGGCTGTCCACAAGGTTTAGGAGTGTGTCTATGGGAATGCTTGACCATTCTTCCAGAAGCGCGTTTGTGAGATCAGGAACTGATGTGGATAAGAGAGCCTGGTTCGCAGTCTCCACTCTAATTCATCCCAAATGTGTTCTGTCGGGTTGAGGTCAGGACTCTTTCCAGGCCAGTGAAGTTCCTCCACCACAAACTTGCTCATCCATGTTTTTATTGACCTTGCTTTGTGCACTGCTCAAAATCATTTGGTGGAGGGGAAATTATGGTGTGGGGTGGTTTTTCAGGGGTTGGGCTTGGCCCCTTAGTTCCAGTTAGGAAAACTCTTAAGGCGTCAATATACCAAGACATTTTGGACAATTTTCATGCTCCCAACTTTGTGGGACTTGACTGGCCTGCACCAAGTCCTGACCTCACCCCGATAGAACACCTTTGGGATGAATTAGAGCAGAGACTGCGAGCCAGGCCTTCTCGTCCAACATCAGTGCCTAACCTCAAAAATGCGCTTCTGGAAGAATGGTCAAACATTCCCATAGACGCACTCCTAAACCTTGTGGACAGCCTTCCCAGAAGAGTTAAAGCTGTTCTAGCTGCAAAGGGTGGGCCAACTCAATATTGAACCCTACGGACTAAGACTGGGATGCCATTAAAGTTCATGTGCATGTAAATCAGTTGGCATCCTCCTCTTTCTAAAAGTTGGGTATTGTGGTGTTTGAATTTCCACTGTTTGGTTGTTTAGGGGTTAACACAAAGCATCTCCCGTACTTTTAGTATATTTGTGCAGCTATAAAGCTACAAAAGCATATTTTCAGATTGTGGAGGTATTCAGAGCATTCGGGTTAAAAGATTTGATCTATCATTTTATGGTCTTTACCTGGTGAGTGCAGGCTTTTGTGACATCAACCTCTTCATATTTTAATGTGCTCTTTCCCTCCCATCTTATACATACATTGCTTGCCGCTCTCCATGGTACTGTGCTGTGCAAATGAAGAAAAATACAGATGTGCCGTATCACATTATCTGCCTTAAACAGTCCATTGGCTTGAATTGTGTGTTAGATGGCTTGTGACAGACATTTGCTTAGCAAATGTGGCTTTGAATGTTAAGTAATTGTAAGTGGGATTTTCTTGGAATGAACAAAAAAAATAAAATAAAACATTTTTTCCCATGCTGGCTTTTCTGAGCAGATTTAATTTTCATTCTCTTCTTTTGGTCTTTCCTCTTTTCCTATGTCTTTCACACATCAGTATGTGTGTCTAACAAAGTGACTATGTGGCTCCTAACTACCCATCACATTCTATTTCTCATTTTATCAGCAAAAATTAGGGAATGAAAACACATTAACTAAACGCTGCTTCTAGATGCAACACTCTGTGCTTTAGCTGCATACACACTGCCGGATTGCCAGTACGTGCATGGACCAAACTCCGCAGAAACATCACATTGTGTCCAGGGTTGGTCAGAGGGTCTATTCACATATAACCATTCAGAAGAGTACAGCATGCCAATCTGACGGTTGCCACTGACAGCTGCAGCTATTAACACACAGTATGTACAGGCAGTTTTGTGCAGCCACTAGCAAGAATCTGATGAATAACAATATGTATAACCGCACTCCCTTATATAAATGTATGCGCAAAATTCAATGCGGTCCTCAAGTGCGCACATTAGAGTGCAAAGAAAGTATAATGTCCCCAAGATGCCACCAGATGTCTCCAGTGGATACAGGTATTGAACGCAAAACTGTATGTGCAAAACTCTATTTAAAATAAGTGCTCACATTAAAGTGCATAAAAAGTGCACTGTCCATACGTTGCCACCCAATATCTTCAGTGGATACAGATAATGGTTGATTTCTTACAATAAAAGGTAAATTCTTCTAACATTAACCAATAAAGTGCATTAAGTGCAATGTCCATATGGTTGCCATAAAAATCTCCGGTGGGTAGAAATAACGTGAGGTTGTGTCTTTTCAACGATAAGGTTACTAGAATTCCTCTTCCACAAACATCAAGCACATAGCCCACTCACCAGATTTATATGACCCCCATTACAGGCAGACATATACAGTTGAATGTTGGAGTTGTCACTCCCGATTGTCCTCTCGGCTATCCAGTAGGAAACCCAGTAGTTTCACCACACTAGATCTCCAAACACTGGTAGGATGGTAAAAAGAGAAGGATGCCTCCCATGGTGAACTATGTTTGGTTTATTATAATAGCACTATAAAAGTTACATTTACAACAAGTGATGATATTGAAAGTTTGAAAATTAAAGCGGTTGTATACCTTTTATTTTTAACTTTTACTTACAGGTAAGCCTATAATAAGGCTTACCTGTAGGTAAAAAAAATATCTCCTAAACCTGTAAGGTTTAGGAGATATTCCCCTCGCAATGAGCCGCTGACTGCAGCGGCGCATGCGCACAGGGGATTCTCGGCTGACAGCCCGGCAAACTCCGGAGCTTGCCGGGCAGAAGTCTCCAGCGCGCATGCGCGGGGGTGACGACATCGCGGCTCCGGCCACTCACAGCGCCGGAGCCGCGATACCCGGAAGTCCCCCTGAGGGGAGATGTCATCTCCCTCGGCGTGGACCAGGTGAGATGCCGGCGCCTAGTTCTAAGGTAAGTATCTCATAATGAGCTAGTATGCGGTGCATACTAGCTCATTATGCCTTTTCCCTTGCAGGTGTAGAAAAAAAAAAAGACAGCGGGTATACAACCGCTTTAAAAGCCGGGACGCCGATATGCGCTCCCCCTGCATTCCACTCTGGTGGAAGTGATGTATCACACTCGATCCCACCCTAGGAGATAACGGGTGGCAATATATGGACATTGCACTTTTTATGTACTTGATATTTAAATTAAAGAGTTTTGCACATACAGTTTTACGTTCAATACCGGTATCCACTGGAGACATCTGGTGGCAACATATGGACATTGCACTTTCTATGCACTCTAATGTGAGCACTTGAAACTGAATTGAATTTTGCACATACGTTTATATAAGTTTGCACGCGGTTATACATATTGTTATTCATCACTTAAAGGTTAAACAGCCTCACAACGATCAGCTCTGGAATTTACAATTAATATAGAACTCATTGCGCAGGTAAGGGATCTCTTCCCATTAGTATCACTAGCAAGAATCTACTGGTTCTTGCAACCCTAGCCGCTGCTAAACTGGCATGTGAATGTGGACTTAGAGGTATTTATAAGTACTGGGCAGGCTTTCACCCAGGACAAGAATTTAGTGTGCGTTTCCTGGTGCATGTGTCCTATTAGTAAATACAGCTTTCATAAAGTGTGCCAGAGAGGACCTCTGTTTGAATAAAATTTAGAAACCAAGTCAATGTGGAGATGTCAGACAACTTATCCATTCAGCTTTGCTTTAATTCAGAAAATCCAAAGCATTCTCTGAATGGCACCTGTGCCAAGTTACCGACCTCCTTTTTTCACAATGCAGCAGGCCAACCGCTCGCTAGTACTGGGTTGGACCCCCTTTTGCCTTCAGAACTGCCTTAAAGCATTTGTTACCCCAACACTTCATATACCTAAAATGTGCCTACTGTACCAGGTACTTGTATGAGAAAGTATACTGTTCTATTTGTATTGTATTGCTTCCTTAGTGTGAAATCCCTAGTGTTCCTGTCAGTCCCTTTGCTTTCCTATTAAAAAACTGACCACAATAAGCAGGAGAGCACACCGTGGTCAGTTTCTATGCTGGGAACTCAGTGTGCTCTCCAATGATCAGACTTGTCCTGACATGCCCCCGCTGCACAGCCATTCACTGGAAAGCTCAGTGTGCTGCTGCTTCTCCTCGCCTTCTCTCCCTCCAGCTCTTAGAACAAAGGGAATGTGATCACAATTCCAAAAGGGTAAAAAGGTATTTACAGTTGTGCTCATAAGTTTATATACCCTGGGAGAATTTGATTTCTTTGCCATTTTTCAGAGCATATGAATGATAACACAAAAACGTTTCTTTCACTCATAGTTAGTATTTGGATGAAGACATTTATTAATCAACTGTCTTTACTCTTTTTAAATCATAATGGCAACAGAAACTACCCAAATGACCCTGATCAAAAGTGTACATACCGTGGTGATTTTGGCCTGATAACATGCACACAAGTTGACACAAAGGGGTTTTGAATGGCTATTAAAGGTAACCACCCTCACCTGTGATCTGTTCGCTTGTAATTAGTGTGTGTGTATAAAAGGTCAATGAGTTTTAGGACTCCTGACAGACCCTTGCAATTTTCTTTTTTTCAAATCTTTTATTTATTTAAAGGAGCAAAGATACACGAAATACAACATCCTTTAGTAACATAAGAAAAAGATGACCCTTGCATCTTTCATCGAGTGCTAAACTGACGTTTCTGGATTCTGAGTCATGGGGAAAGCAAAAGAATTGTCAAAAGGATCTGCGGGAAAAGATCGTTGAACTGTATAAAACAGGAAAGGGATATAAAAAGATATCCAAGGAATTTAGAATGCCAATCAGCAGTGTTCAAACTCTAATCAAGAAGTGGAAAATGAGGGGTTCTGTTGAAACCAAACCACGGCCAGGTAGACCAACTAAAATTTCAGCCACAGCTTCCAGGAAAATTGTTCGTGATGCAAAGCAAAACCCACAATGAAACAGGTGAAATACAGGACTCTCTGAAAACATGTGGTGTGGCCTTTTCAAGATGCACAATAAAGAGGCACTTGAAGAAAGATGGGCTGCATGGTCACGTTGCCAGAAGAAAGCCATTACTACGTAAATGCCATAAAGTATCCCGCCTACAATACGCCAAACAGCACAGAGACAAGCCTCAAACCTTCTGCCACAAAGTCATTTGGAGTGATGAGACCAAAATTGAGCTTTTTGGCCACAACCATAAATGCTACATTTGGAGAGGAGTCAACAAGGCCTATGATGAAAGGTGCGAAGGTGGATCGCTGATGGTGTTGGGGATGTGTGAGCTACAAAGGGACAGGAAATTTGGTCAAAATTGATGGCAAGATGAATGCAGGAACATTTGCATTCTTCACTCAGGAAGCTGCACATGGGTTGTACTTGGACATTCCAACATTACAATGATCCAAAACACAAGGCCAAGTCGACCTGTCTGTCATTGGCTACAGCAGGATAAAGTGAAGGTTGAGGAGTGGCCATTTCAGTCTCTTGACCTCAATATCGTTGAGCCACTCTGGGGAGATCTCAAACGTGCAGTTCATGCAAGACAGCCCAAGAATTTACAGGAACTGGAGGCTTTTTTGTCAAAAGGAATGGGCAGCTTTACCATCTGAGAAGATAAAGAGCCTCATCCACAAATACCACAAAAGACTTCAAGCTGTCATTGATGTTAAAGGGGGCAATTGGATAGTTTCTGTTTTAAAAAGAGTAAACAGTTGATTGATAATAAATGGCTTCAGCCAAACACTAACCATGAGTGAAATAAAAGTTTTTGTGTTCTTATTTATTTTCTCTGAAAAATGGCCAAGAAATCATAAATTCTGCCAGAGTATGTAAACTTATGAGCACAACTTTTTCTTTATACCAATACAAAAATGTTTTGCCTTTCTATTTTAAACTGAATGTGTTGTTTTACAAGTTAATGGTTAACAATCCCTTTAATTCTTCATGGCATAGATTCAGCGATGTATTGGAAACATTCCTCAGAGATTTTGGTCCATATTGACAGTTGCTGCAGATTTGTTTCCTTCACATAAATGATTCGAATCTTCCGTTCCGCTACATCCTAAAGGTGCTCTATTGGATTGAGATCTGGTGACTGGGGGGGCCATTGGAGTACAGTGAACTCTGTCATGTTCAAGAAACCAGTGGTGAGATGATTTGAGCTTTGTGACATGGTGCATTATCCTGTGAGAAAGTAGCCATCAGAAGATGGGTACAATGCAGTCATAAGGGGATGGACATGGTCAGCAACAATACTCAGGTAGGCTAGTGAGGTTTAAATGATACTCAGTTGGTACAAAGGGGCCCAAAGTGTGGCAAGAAAATATCCCTTACACCACCGCCACCAGCCTGAACCATTGATACAAGGCAGGATGGATCCATGCTTTCAGGTTTACTCCAAATGTTGACCCTACCATCTGAATGTCGCAGCTGAAATCAGGACTCATCAGACCAGGCAACGTTTTTCCAATCTTCTATTGTGCAATTTTGGTGAGCCTGTGCAAATTGTAGCCTCAGTTTCCTGTTCCTCAAGTTTCAATGTGTTGTGCGTTCAGAGATGGTATTCTGCATACCTTGGTTGTAACAAGTGATTATTTGAGTTACTGTTGCCTTTGTCATCTCGAACCAGTCTGCCCATTCTCCTCTGACATTGACAAGAGATTTTTGTCCACACAATTTCCACTCACTGGATATTTTCTCTTTTTCTGACCAATCTCTGTAAACCCTAGAGATGGTTGTGCATGAAAATCCCAGTTCTATAAATACTCAGACCAGTCCATTTGGCCCCAGCAACCATGCCACATTCAAAGTCACTTAAATCCCCTTTCTTCCCCATTCTGATGCTCGGTTTGAACTTCAGCAAATCGTCTTCACGTCTAGATGCCTAAATGCATTGAGTTACTTCCATGTGATTGGCTGGTTACCAATTTGTGTTACCAATTGAACAGGTGTACCCAATAAAGTAGCCGGTGAGTGTGTGTGTGTGTGTGTATTATGTATTTTATATATATATATATATATATATATGTGGTGTGTGTGTATGTGTGTATATATATATATATATATATATATATATATATATATATATATATATATATATATATATATATATTATTATACACACACATTTGTCCAAGCTGTAACTATGTACAAATGCTATGCCTGGAAGAACGGCCGGGCACAACCGATGACAAATCAGTGTACCAGTACCATGTGATCTTTGCGACCAATCACAGCAGATCACATTACAATTGTACACAAAGGATGGTTTATATTTATGCCATTCATTTGTGTTGCTCGCTGTGATTGGTCACATTGATCACGTGGTACAGACAGGGCCAGTCACAGCCAATCTGTACCATGTGATTAGCTGTGGCTTATCACAGCTAATCATAATAGTAAACACTGAATGCATTGCGTTCAGAAAAAATGGTTGCTTATAATAGTGAAATTACTATAGTAAAACTGTATTGCTCTAAAAAAAAAATGTAATAAAGGGAAAAAAATATTAGTTATTTTATTATTTGTTTTTTGTTTTTTTACACACTGTCACCAGTCAGTGTCCCTGCTCATCACCATACCAGTTATATGATGACGCTGTACTGCACTGGTGACAGTATGTAAAAAAATAAAAAATAAACTTTTTTTTATATTTCTTTTCCAAGAAATTAAGACAAAAAAATTTACAATATCAAAAAACCCACCATGCCTTTTAGGAAATACTTTAGACAGTCTACTTTCTGAAAAGGGATCATTTGGGGGTATTTGTACTGTCCTGACATTTTTGGCCTGTTAAATAAGATGAGGCTGTGGCAGTACATCAGGATTAATACATTTTCATATATATATATATATATATATATATATATATAGATAGATAGATAGATAGATAGATAGATAGATAGATAGATAGATAGATAGATAGATAGATAGATAGATAGATAGATATATAGATATATAGATATATAGATATATAGATATATAGATATATAGATATATAGATAGATATATAGATATATATCAGTGTGCATTATTTAGTCTGTAGGAAAGTTATAGATTCCACAAACTATGATATATATATATATATATATATATATATATATATATATCATAGTTTGTGGAATCTATAACTTTCCTACAGACTAAATAATGCACACTGATTTGGGTTTTTCACCAAAGAAATGCAGCAGAATACATGTTTGCCTAAATCTGTGAAGAAAGATTATTTGCAAAATGTTAACAAACGAAGAATAAACATTTTTTTTCAAACTTTTCGGTCTTTTTTCATTTATTTAGCCAAAAATAAAAAAAAACTCAGTGGTAATTAAATGCCACCAAAAGAAAGCTATATTTGTGTGAAAAATGTCATATGGGTACAGTGTTGTATGACCACGTAAATGTCATTCAAAGTGTGACTGTACTGAAAGCTGAAAATTGGCCTGGGCAGGAAGGGGGAAAAAGTGCCCAGTTGTGAAGTGGTTAAATGATATTTGGAAAATCTTAAGGCATCAAAACCATAGCCTTTTCATAGTCAGTATTTGCAGACTGGTTCATGTTTTGTGCTGGGTGGTTTTCTAATTAAGTTTTCTACACAGAAGATATACAGGTTATATTTTTCAAGCTGAAGACCCAGACTAAATCATGTATTGCATTTTTAGCAGTGCCTCTGGCGCCATCTTAATAACCATGGCATCTCAGCAAGTTCATTTGTCTTTTCTTTAAGCAATATCTCGATCAATGAATCCTGGTTCTGAATTGTTCCAAAATGTAATTGGTTGCAAAGAATCTTTACAGAATGCTGATAGACTAGGATTAGTGACTGTTTGGGAGGGAATGTTTTGGCTAAGGGTAAAGATTGCAGGATGTGTGCTTCTAATGCTTTAAATTCCCACAGATTGTCATGGTCAACCAAAAAACTGTACAATCCACACAGTCATGCCTAACTATCAAAGGAAGGAAATCCAGGTTTACAGACCTGCAATGTGTCCTGCAGTCATGGAGCCATTTAAGACCACATTCAATGCAAACAATGAAGGCGTTACTTTGATCTTTAGCATATTTATTTTTGACTGTTTATGAGCTTGTTTGGGTTCTCAAGCTGGTTTTATGTCATTTGATGTGACATTAAAGCCTCCTAAAAAATAAAATTTAGTCTCATACCGTATGTCACCAATTTTTCCTGTTCTCAGTGCAATCCTATTCAGCGTTACCAGCCGTTGAAAGTTTCCTCTGTTGAGTTTCTGCTGCCTGGCATGTAGAATGCATGTGCAATAGGGGCTCCTGCTTTTCAGTGCTCTGTGCCTAGCTGGCTCATGCACGGTAGGGGCTACAAGCACTGTCTATTTAGCGCACACTGTCGGTGCTCCTGTATTTCTGGAGTCGTGCTGTACCCAGCAGCTGCATGGGAGTGGGGGGGGCCTTTGACAACGTGCCTGGCCCGTGCGAATCTCTGCTACAGAATGTTTAAAAATTGGTAGCAGTTTTATGACATAAACTAGGTGGCATTGTGCATTATCTATTGCTTTTAGGAAAAGGTTACATTTTTACATTTTTCTGGATTCTGATTGCTCATTTTAGTGTTTGTTGGGGAACAGCAAGCTAAAAGAGGAATATGTGTGTTATTTCCCCCTATCAGTTTCTTAAGCCTCGATTAAATATGTGTAATTTATGTGAAGGGCTGTCTTTGCTCAGGTGGGATACACATAAACGGGGTTCCATTCGTGTCTACTGTATTCGTGTCTACTGGGATGCAGTGGGTGCATGGACACAGCCCCTGGCCCCAATTTGACAGCCGTGTAAATACGTGTCCCAGAATGGTGCGGGTTTGTAGACAGTCAACCACACAGCTTTCAAATTGGGACCAGCAGCTTTGTCTGTGCAGCCTCTATGGCCCCAATAGACATGAATGGGACTGCCTGTACGCAGTTGCATGAAACACCTGTGCATGCAAAGGCGCCCCTTTGCACAGGTGTCCGCTTAAGTTCATATGTGTGAATGAGGCCTTAACCCCTTCCTGACCAGCCGCCGCAGTTATACTGCAGCAGGTTGGCTCCCCTGGGCGAAACGACGTAACTGTACGTCGGTTCGCCTTTTAACCACTAGGGGGCATGCACCCGCGGAGCCATGCCGGAGCCGATGCGAGTTCCCGGCGGGTGCGATGACCGCCGGGCACCCGCGATTGCTCGTTACAGAGCAAGAACTGGGATCTGTGTGTGTAAACACACAAATCCCGGTTCTCTCAGGGGAGAGGAGATAAAATCGTGTGTTCATACCAAGTATGAACACCGATCTCTCTCCTCCCCTAGTCAGTCCTATCCCCCCCACAGTTAGAACACACACTAGGGTTAACCCCTGGATCGCCCCCTAGTGTTAACCCCTTTCCGAGACATTTATAGAGTAATCTTTGCATTTTTATAGCACTGATCGCTGTATAATTGTAAATGGTCCCAAAATGTGTCAAAAGTGTCCAGTTTGTCCGCCGCAATATCGCAGTCCTGATAAAAAATCGCAGCTCAACGCCATTACTAGTAAAAAAAAAATAATAAAAATGCCATAACTCTATTCCCTATTTTGTAGACGCTTTAACTTTTACGCAAACCAATCAATATACGCTTATTGCGTTTTTTTTTTTACCAAAAATATGTAGAAGAATACATATCGGTCTACACTGAGGGGAAAAAAAAAATTTTTCTTTTAAATTTGGGAGATTTATTATAGCAAAAAGTAAGATATTGTGTTTTTTTTTCTATTTTTTTCAAAATTGGTGCCCTTTTGTTTATAGCGCAAAAAATAAAAACCGCAGAGATGATCAAATACCACCATAAGAAAGGTCTATTTGTGGGCGAGAATAAGGACGTCAATTTTGTTTGGGTACAGCATAGCACGACCGCGCAATTGTCAGTTAAAGTGACGCAGTGCCGTATCGCAAAAAATGGCCTGGTCATTGAGCAGCCAAATCTTCCGGGGCTGAAGTGGTTAAAATGAACCATTTACAATAAAGTTGCAAAATTAACATCATCCTCAAGCTGTTATAGATGCTCCTGGGATTCGCTTCAATCCTGGGTTTACAATCTACATAGTCCTTGATTTTAGCTGTGCCTGCAATGCCCATCATCTCACAATCCAAATAGGATTTTTCATTAAAGAGCAAGTGCTAAAATTGAGGACATCCCCAGGGCTCCCTAATTGCCCATGGAAGCAAAAAAGTTAAATTTGTTCTACACAACAGATCCCCATGGGTGGATTAGATGGTACAAAAAGATTTTTCAGGCCTGCAAAACTTTGTGCCTACTGATTTGCATTACGATTGAGCTCATAAACCAAGTACAGGCAGTCCCTGAGTTACAAACACCCGAGTTACGAACGGTCTCAAATGCCGGCCACTTGTGCTCCACGGTGGTCCTAGATACCTCTGAGCACCTGCAAACACATCCCACACTGCAGTACTACATGGCCAGAAGAGCCCCAGATAACATAAAAGCGCCCGGTGACATTCTCAATATCATCAAACAATTGTCGACGGACACACCTTGCATACCTTACATAGGAACTCATCACGACGTAGCACACAGACCCACAAAAGGCTACACAAACCTGTTTTACAGAGAGGGTCACTAAACAAATCTGAGCACTTACTCATAGGCTCTCCTAGCTGAGTGCCAGTCCCTGATAACCCCCCCCTGAACTATTACGCTTTGTCACACCCAGTGGTAGAACAACTCTCTAATTTGCATATTATCTGATACCCTACATATTGCAGACTCGACTTTAAAATGTGAGATCTGTCTTAATATGTCAAGGAATATGCTGGGTTCTCTGTATTGGATATTGTTGGTTCTTTCTAGAATGCTTTAAGCCAATGTCGATGTACCGTTTATGATGAAGCAATCTGTACAATGTAAACTGTACCATGTTACCTTGATTTTATCAATAAAAAAATTATTTGCAAAAAAAAAAGTGCCCGGAACATCCCACATCCATGCACAGGCGGACGTTACACTTACGAATGCAGTGTTCCGCCCGGAAGTTACACTTACAAATACAGTGTTGCGACTTACGAACAACTTCGACTTACACACAAACCCACAGTCCTTATTGTGTTCATAACTCGGGGACTGCCTGTAATTAGATTATCAGTTTCATGCTTTTATGTAGTAATCGCACCAAAATAGTTCACACTCACCCTGTTGGGGAAGCCCTGAGAGGCACCCAACGCCTAATATCCTTCATTTTTATGGCAGCCAGAATAACGATTGCAAGATCTTGTAAATCCCCAGTGCTATCCTTTGACCTCTTAAAGCACAAATTGTCCTGGATAATGTTAAATGAGCGCCTCTCTGCCACTCTGCAGGATAAGCTTTCCAAATTCGAAAAAACCTGTAACCCCTGGATCACCTATCTGACCGGGACGGCTTTGCCAGACCTGAGGCTAGCTTCCTAGTGCCTTAGGAGAGGCTTGCTGTCTGCCCCTTTTCTTTTTTTTCCCCCCTTTCTTCAACCCCCATCTCTTCTTTCTTTTTTTCTCTGTTACTTTTCTTCTAACGTGCTACCCCTTTGGGTAGTTTGGAGAGCAGTGTGGGGTTGCTGGTTGGCCACCATCAATCACACTCCCAATTTGAGGGCTGTGTACGCAAATACAAAGACTAGCTACCGCGAGTGACTCATGGCTGTGATGACCCCTCGTCTACGATGGGGTGTCCTTCAGCCATGCAACTCATTTTTGGAGGTGGTCTTCTCTGCTCTTAAGAATCCTGGTCATAGCCCAACATAGTGTAATTATGGTTCTTTAGAGACCATTGGTGTATATTACCAATGTTATTATATACCGGTGCATTTCAATTTTGTATTGTACAGTTTTATATTTGTAGGGTTTATAACCTTAATAAAAATGATTGGAAAAGAAAATAGTTCACACAATAAACAAAAAATTAGGAATCTGAATAGAAAGGTTTGTCAATCACCACAGCACAAACAGCTAAACTAGCAAATCTTTTTAATCCCTAAAAATACACAGAAATCTTTACCTGTACCAATGGAAAAATGGCTATACAGTATTTCTTCAATAAAGCATGGCCTGTCAACCAGATATATCATTGTTTAATACTATCTTATCCGAAAAAAAAAATCTGTAAATAAAGAAATAAGTCTACCTGAAAATGGAAGTGCCAAGTCCTTTCTGCATGGCCGCCCCAGTGAGCCATGTACCATTTGGACATTTTTTACCAATTTGTACTGATCCTTCAGCCCTCTCCAAGAGCCGCTCTAGCCAAGTATACTGTTTAGTTTTCTATATAGGGGTCAAATTGCAATGAATCCAGACTTCACTTGGATGATTGCAAAGAGGATGGTTTGTTTTGCTATGAGACCATTCTTTGATTGCTCTATCTTGGGTTATATGACTCTGTATCCATATTACAGACAGAAGTCATCTTTACCTATTAATCTAGCACCGCTTGGCTATCTGCAGCTTTTTATGATCACTCCTTACTTGGCTGACTGCAACGAATATGACTTGTTAGCTGAGAGACACTATTATATGATTGTTCAGTCTATGAATATATCCTTGTGTGATCTATGCAATCTCAGGCTATAAGAGAGCATACCACGTAAACCATTGCAATATATTTTTCAATCATATCATTGGGACTGCTTGGGTTTTTTGACAAAAGCCATCTTTTATTATATACAGAATACTGCTGGGACATCTGCAGCTGTTTATGCTTTTGCTGTGTAATCCACTCTAAGAGCGCCATTATTTGAGGGACTGCCTGCTTTCTTGGGACAGGAGCTTTTGCCCATTTCATATTATATTGCTTGTCTGTTTGATCTTCACAGCTGCTTGTGTCTCTACTTTGCAGTCAATTACATAGCTTGCACTTGAACAAGAGATCACATTTATGTATACCCAGTGATCTTTTACAGCATTATTTAATGTGTAGATGCTGCTCGTGATTAGTCTATGGATAAATGTGGATTAAAAAAAAAAAAAACATTTTTAGGGCATTTCTTTCTCTCCTTAAAACATACAGTATTATAATGATGTAATTTTAGTACAAAAGAGCCTTTTTTTGTTGTTTGTTTGTGAATTGCAATTTATATACTGCCTTATTGCAGAAATCTAACGTTCGAACGAGTGAAGATTTTTTTTTTACTTTGCCCATTCACCTTTCCTATATTCCACTGTTAAATTTGATTTAGTTTGTCTTAGTCTTTTGACTAAAATGCCATTTTAGTTTTAGTTGTATTTTAGTCATATTATTGTTTTACTCTTAGTCATGTTTTAGGCAACTAAAATCTTCAGTACATTTTAGTCAACTAAAATTCCAGTACCCACCTGAACCTTGGCTTTCATCGGAGCTCTGCCTGTCTGTTAAAGCCCCAGCCCCCTGATCGGCGAGCTGTATTGGCTGAGAGATGCAGGCTCCCTCTGTCTGCCTGCTGCCTGGGAGTTCTGGAACAATGCCCTGCAAACCACAGAAGAGGAACTCCTTCATTGGATTTGTCTGGATGTGATGTGGTTAGCATTTCCCCTCCCAGCAAAAGGTAGCAGTGCTTAGCACTGTGTAAAATGGCAGCCCCCCCAGATCGCCCAGTTCTCTGCCCTGTGCACCCCCTCACTCCCATTTACTTCCCCATCCCCACTTGCAGGTCACCTCCCCATCCCCAAAGTATAATGCACCCTGCCCTTTGCACCCCCTCACTCCCATTTACTTCCCCATCCCCACTTGCAGGTCACCTCCCCATCCCCAAAGTATAATGCACCCTGCGCTGTGCACCCCCTTACTCCCATTTACTTCCCCATCCCCACTTACAGCCTGGCATTACAGCCAATAGTTTAGTTGTTTTTTTTTTTTAAATATTTTTAAGTTGCACTTCTGTTTGTCAAAAAGAAATGTTTTTTGTTTATCAAACTTGGTTTTATTTATAATGCTGTTCTATATCACAGCGACTAAATCTGTGTCTGTAGTGCATGCTCAAACCTTAACACCATAAATAATAGTATTCGATTTTTACTCCAGCAGTATATAATGAGTTTGGAAATTCTAGAGAAATGCTTAAAAGGTCCACTTTCAAGGGGAAAAAAATAGCAAATCGAGAAAAAATATAGCGTATACAATTGCGACACAAGTCCTATCGTGATTCAGTGTTATTAAAAATGACCTTTCCTTTTTAATCTGCAGCCGCTGTAATTTTCTGTAAATACGTTGCAATATGGCTACATGAAGGTGTTCTGTACACAGAGTATGTACTGACCACTCCCCAGAAACATAATTTCCTGCTTGTGTGATTGGCTCACCAATTTTCCCAGAAGTCTGTCTAAGATACAAATCAGATTTCAGGCGTCCCCTGCAACAAAAATTTCATTTTCTCAAGTCGTCTTCCAGGACGGCACCCTGAGAGATGACTGGTCCACCTGACAGGAAACACAATCAATCAAAGAGGTTAAAACCCTCCGCCCCTCCCTGTGCTCCTCAGTTTTTGATTGCGTTTCCCCACAGTGAAACCGTTTGTTATTTTCTTTAAGACCCGAAGCCTGGGGCTGGTGGTCTCCCCATGGGAGCTGGACCAAATGCCTGGGAAGCCTCTGGGTTTGGCAGGGTATATTTATCCTTCCTGGGGGGGTTCCCCTATGCTTTCCTCAGGGGGGCAGCAGAAACTGGAAGAGCCCCCCAGAGCGCTGAAGGACCCTGGGTACAGGGGTGTACCCAGAACTTCAGGGGCCAATTTTCCTGCCTCCTTTCCTTACCTGTGCGGTGGCTGTGCAGTAAAGGAGCCTGGTTTCCCCTCTGAGCGAGTTGCTTCCTTATGCAGGGAATCCCCTAGTGCAGTATGGCTGCTCAGGATTGTTGCCTTCGATCAGCAGGTCTGTGGTTAAGCTGGCGTGCCACCGCCACAACCACCCCCCCCCCCCGGAAGCTTGGGCAGTTATCTTCCTCTTACACAGTGAGGAGTTTGAGCTGACACTGCTCAGCGTCCTGTGGGCACTCGGCGCCATCTTCCTGAAGATAGTGTAGGAATTACATCACTTCCTCCACTGAACAGAAAGTGAGCTCAGCTTGGCCCCTGTCATTTCCGATCTACGGCAAAATGGCGGCGGCATCAGCACGATGGAGAGGAGGAAGTCACAGTCCTCACAGTCAGAAGAGAATAAAAAGGCCAGGAGGAGCAGGCGCCCACTTCTCCTAGCTGACCAGCTGCCGCTGAAGAGACTATCCGAAGCCGACGCCTGCAGCATGGAAGGCGAGGAGAGACCCACAGGATCCAAGGCCATGGAGGAGACCAAGGGGGGTGAGTCCGACCGGCCGCCGGAGGTTTAGATGGGGGAGGGTACCCCAGCTCTTCTCTGGGTGTTACAATGCTGTGTTATGATGCCTGTATGTTTTGTGTTTTTAGGGGACGATGCCACTACCCTTGGGGTTGCCAGCAGTCCTGTGAAATCCTCTACCCGATCTAAAAGATGCGGGAACTGTAATGATAGATTACCTGCAGACTAACCTAAACCTTTCTGCTTTAAGTGCATGCAGAAGCTGACAGGAAAGGAAACATCTCAGATTATGAAAGAGTTTCTAACTTTGCAAACTGAGATGCTGTCCACTCTTAAAGCTTTTCAATCCTCCCTCAAGTCTAGGGATTTAGAGGCCTATGTCAGTAAGGACGCCTCTTCCCAAGAGGGCTCCGCTTCATCTAGGGGGTCTAGACGGTGGACAGATAGCCAAAATTATCCCCTTTCTCAGGATTCAGAGGAGGAGGTTGAGTCCGAATCCCTTCAGCAGGGATTCTCGGATGAGGGGGTAATGGACAGCCAGGAGGAGGATGAGGGGGAGGACTCCAGGTCTAGTAGGCATATCTTCTCAGCTGACGACATGGAGGGCCTTCTGAGGGCCATTTACTCTTCCGAAGAGATTTAGGAGCCCACCGCGCAGGTCTCTGCCCAAGATAAAATGTATAGAGGCTTAATTAAGCCTCAGGCCAGGGTTCTTCCTGTACACTCTGCCCTTAAGGATGTTACCTTGAGGGAATGGAAGGAGCCGGAGAGGAAATACAAAACGTCGAAGTGTAGCTGCCCCTTTATTGAAGAGAATGAGGAGAAGTTTTTCAAAACCCCTAGGCTAGACGCCTCCTTAGCACAGGTTTCTAAGCAGTCCGATCTATCCTTTTGAAGACACCGGTAACATCAAGGATCAAATGGATCGGAGGGCTGAAACCATTTTACCCAGGGCCTGGGAGGCCAACGCTGTGGCTATGAGCCCCGCGTTGGCCTCAGCTTGCATTGCAAGGAATGCGGACATGTGGGTCCATAAGCTGATGGACCACGTATCCCGAACCTCCAAATCTAAGGAAGTCTTAGATTAATTGGAGGTCATAGGGAGTGCTGTCGCATACTTAGCGGATGCCGCGGTTGAGACGGTTCATACAACCGCAAAATCTGGTGCCTTACTGAACTCAGCCAGGCGAGCCCTCTGGGTTAAAACCTGGGACAGGGATAGCTCATCCAAAACCCTTCTATGTGGCCTCCCTTTTGAGGGTTCCCTCCTTTTTGGTACTGGCCTAGAGCAAGCCCTCGCTAGGTCTACCGAAAAGAGGAAGAAATTCCCTACTAAATCAAGGAAGAGATTTTTTTCAAGGCCCCCAGGCAAAGAACCGCTTCTCAGAGAAAAAGGTCTCCCCTAAGAGACGTTGGGGGGCTGGGAAAGACAAGCAAAAATTAGGCATTCTCTTTTTCAGCCAGAAGTCGGGCGACAAGACCCCCAAATGACTTTCCAGTAGGGGGAAGACTTTCCTACTTTTTCCCTCAGTGGGAAAGGGTCACACAGAGCCCCCATATTCTACAAATAATAAGAGAGGGTTACAGATAAGTTTCTCTCCCCTCCTCCCCCCAAGTTTCTCCTGACTCACCTTCCCAGGGATCCCTGCAAGGCAGCTGGAGTCATAGTTACATAGTAGGCGAGGTTAAAAAAAGACACAAGTCCATCAAGTCCAACCTATGTGTGATTATGTGTCAGTATTACATTGTATATCCCTGTATGTTGCGGGGTCATTCAGGTGCTTATCTAGAAGGGAATTCCACATCCTTGCCGATCTTGCAGTAAAGAACCCTCTACGTAGTTTAAGGTTAAACCTCTTTTCTTCTAATTTTAATGAGTGGCCACGAGTCTTGTTAAACTCTCTCTTCTGCGAAAAAGTTTTATTTCTATTGTAGGGTCACCAGTACGGTATTTGTATATTGAAATCATATCCCCTCTCAAGGGTCTCTTCTCCAGAGAGAATAAGTTCAGTGCTCGCAACCTTTCCTCATAACTAAGATCCTCCAGACCCTTTATTAGCTTTGTTGCCCTTCTTTGTACTCGCTCCATTTCCAGTACATCCTTCCTGAGGACTGGTGCCCAAAACTGGACAGCATACTCTAGGTGCGGCCGGACAAGAGTCTTGTAGAGTGGGAGAATTATCGTTTTATCTCTGGAGTTGATCCCCTTTTTAATGCATGCCAATATTCTGTTTGCTTTGTTAGCAGCAGCTTGGCATTGCATGCCATTGCTGAGCCTATCATCTACTAGGACCCCCAGGTCCTTTTCCATCCTAGATTCCCCCAGAGGTTCTCCCCCCAGTGTATAGATTGCATTCATATTTTTGCCACCCAAATGCATTATTTTACATTTTTCTACATTGAACCTCATCTGCCATGTAGTTGCCTACCCCATTAATTTGTTCAGATCTTTTTGCAAGGTTTCCACATCCTGCGGAGAAGTTATTGCCCTGCTTAGCTTAGTATCGTCTGCAAATACAGAGATTGAACTGTTTATCCCATCCTCCAGGTCATTTATGAACAAATTAAATAGGATTGGTCCCAGCACAGAACCCTGGGGAACTCCACTACCCACCCCGGACCATTCCGAGTACTCCCCATTTATCACCACCCTCTGAACCCGCCCTTGTAGCCAGTTTTCAATCCATGTACTCACCCTATGGTCCATGCCAACGGACCTTATTTTGTACAGTTTATGGGGAACTGTGTCAAATGC
The DNA here is from genome assembly GCA_037952925.1 of Lithobates clamitans. Taxonomy (NCBI): domain Eukaryota; kingdom Metazoa; phylum Chordata; class Amphibia; order Anura; family Ranidae; genus Lithobates; species Lithobates clamitans. The sequence continues at coordinate 676,532 of JBBGZY010000448.1, forward strand.
TTTTGCAAAATCCATATACACCACATCTACGGGCCTTCCTTTATCTACATGGCAACTCACCTCCTCATCGAAGGTTAGTAGATTGGTTTGGCAAGAACGATTCTTCATGAATCCATGCTGATTACTGCTAATGATACCGTTCTCATTACTAAAATCTTGTATATAGTCCCTTATCATCCCCCTCCAAGAGTTTACATACTATTGATGTTAGACTAACTGGTCTGTAATTCCCAGGGATGTATTTTGGGCCCTTTTTAAATATTGGTGCTACATTTTTCCAATCAGCTGGTACCATTCCAGTCAGTAGACTGTCTGTAAAAATTAGGAACAACGGTCTGGCAATCACTTGACTAAGTTTCCTAAGTACCCTCGGATGCAAGCCATCTGGTCTTGGTGATTAATTAATGTTATGTTTTTCAAGTCTAATTTTAATTCTGTCTTCTGTTAACCATGGAGGTGCTTCCTGTGTTGTCATGAGGATAAACACTGCAGTTTTGGTTACTGAAGCCCCCCGATTCACTTGTGAAGACTGAGGAGAAGAATAAATTCAATACCTTAGCCATCTCCCCATCCTTTGTAACCAGATGTCCTTCCTCATTCTTTATGGGGCCAATATGGTCTGTCCTCCCTTTTTTACTGTTTACATACTTAAAGAGTTTCTTGGGATTTTTTTTGCTCTCCTCCGCTATGTGTCTTTCATGTTCTATCTTAGCCATCCTAATTGCACCCTTACATTTCTTGTTGCATTCTTTATAATGTCTGAATGCTGAGGATGGTCCTTCAACCTTGTATTTTTTGAAGGCCTTCTCCTTTGCTCTTGTATGCATTTTTACATTGGAGTTAAGCCATCCAGGACTTTTGTTCGCTCTTTTAAATTTATTACCCAATGGGATGCATTGGCTAATGCCCTTATTTAATATACTTTTAAAGCAAACCCATCTCTCCTCCGTATTCTTTGTTCCTAATATTTTATCCCAATCTATGCCTTTTAGCAAGGTTTGTAGTTTAGGGAAGTTGGCTCTTTTGAAATTCAGTGTCTTTGTATTCCCTTTATGTTTCCTATTTGTGTGATTTATACTGAAACAAATTGACCTGTGATCGCTGTTACCTAAATTGGCCTTTATTTCCACATCCGTGATCAGGTCTGTATTGTTGGTAATCAGTAGATCCAATAATGTTTTATTTCTAGTTGGTGCGTCTACCATCTGACCTATAAAAATGTCCTGCAAGACATTAAGAAACTGGCGAGCCTTAAATGAATACGCGGTTCCCTCCGCCCAGTCTATTGGGGCGTACACACGGTCGGACTTTGTTCGGACATTCCGACAACAAAATCCTAGGATTTTTTCCGATGGATGTTGGCTCAAACTTGTTTTGTCTACACAGGGTCGCACAAAGTTGTCGGAAAATCCGATCGTTCTAAACGTGGTGACGTAAAACACGTACGTCGGGACTATAAACGGGGCAGTGGCCAATAGCTTTCATCTCTTTATTTATTCTGAGCATGCGTGGCACTTTGTCCGTCGGATTTGTGTACACACGATCGGAATTTCCGTCAATGGATTTTGTTGTCGGAAAATTTGATCTCCTGCTCTCCAACTTTGTGTGTCGGAAAATCCGATGGAAAATGTCCGATGGAGCCCACACACGGTCGGAATTTCCGACAACACGCTCCGATCGGACATTTTCCATCGGAAAATCCGACCGTGTGTACGGGGCATATGTCTGGATAATTAAAATTCCTGATTATGATAACACTTCCCATCCTTGCTGCTAATCCAAATTGTGAGAGGATCTGTCTCCACTTCCTCCCTCAGGTTAGGGGGCCTATAGCATACTCCCAGTATTATTTTCCCCTTAGCTTCATCCCTTTGGAGCTCTACCCATAAGGATTCCACCTTCTCCCTAGCTCCCTCAGTGATGTCATCTCTCACATTCACTTGTACATTATTCTTGATATGTATGTCCTACAGAACATAGAAGAACTGGCCAATCAGGAGGTCATTGTGCCGGTCCCAGAGGGCCAGCAGGGTCAAGGGTTTTACTCCCACATATTTGTGGTACCCAAGCCCTCAGGAAGGTATGGTCTCATCATAAATCTAAGGAAGCTCAATGTCTTTCTACGGTACAAGAAGTTCCACATGGAGAGTGTTTATTCTCTCCGAAGACACCTCCTCTAGGACGTGTTTATGGTAACCTTAGATTTAAAGGACGCCTACCTTCACGTCTTTATATTTCAGGGTCATCAAATCTTCCTGAGATTCGCAATTGCCTCTCCTGGGGGAGTTCAGCACTGGCAGTTTGCGGCCCTCCCCTTTGGACTGGCATCCAGTCCAAGGGTCTTCACAAAGGTTTGGGCAGAAGTGGGGGCTTTTCTGCACCTCCAGGAGGTAGCGCTGATTCCTTATTTAGACGACATTCTAATTTACAAAATCGGGATCAGCTACTTGTGGATCTATCCAGGTTATTGGAGACCTTGGAATCCCTGGGATGGATCATCAGCAAGGAAAAATCCTTGCTGATTCCTGCCCAAACGAAAATGTATCTAGGATTCCTGGTGGATTCCTTGGAACAGAAACTAGTTCTACCCCAGAGCAAGGTAGAGGACCTCATTTCAGCAGCCACGTCTCTGTTAGAGGCGAAGACGTTCTCTTACAGAGGTATTATGAGGGTGCTCGCCTGAGGACTGCATCTATCCCAGCAGATTCTTGGGCACAGCTACATTCCAGGACCCTCCTGCACTTCCTTCTATCCTCTTGGGACAAAAAAAGAAGCTCTCTGGACATAAAAGTTGCCATTCCGGTCAAAGTAAAAGACTCTCTTCACTGGTGGCTTCTCCCGCAGAGGGTTCAGGGGGGTTTCCTTTGGAGTCAGCTTCAGCCTCTCAGGAAAACTACAGATGCAAGTTCCTGAGGGTGGGGCTCCCACTTGGAGGATCTAAGAGCCCAGGGGTCCTTGGACCCGAGGCAGAGAAAGACCTCCTCCAACTTTCGAGAGCTTTTGGCCATCGGGGAAGCATTAAGTTTTCAAAGGGAGGATCAAGGACTGGGAAGTTCAGGTCCTATCAGACAATGCCACAGCAGTGGCATTCTTGAATCTTTAGGGGGGCACCAGATCTACAACTCTCCTGGCCCTGTCATCAGAGATCTTGGGTTGGGCGGAGCATCGGATTCGCTCCATTTCCGCAGTCCACATAAAGGGAACTTTAAATATAGAGGCAGACTATCTCAGTCGTCAGCCGATTCTACAGGGAGAATGGGAGTTGAATCCAGAGGTTTTCTCCCTGGTATGTCGGCAGTTCGGCGTTCAGAGATAGACTTCTTCGCCCTCAGAAAAAACAGAAGGGTAAAGAGATTCTTTTCCCTTGCCCGAGAAGGGAGCTCGGAGGGGATAGATGCATTGGCCCAGGTTTGGGACTTCCGGTTGGCCTATGCCTTTCCCCCCTTGGGGCTAATTCCGAGAGTTCTTCAAAAGTTGTTTCTCTCTGAAGGCAACTTGATTCTAATAGCTCCGTGGTGGGCCAAGAGAGCTTGGTTTCCCACCCTACAGGGTTGGTCCATAGCCCCACCTCTACACCTTCCTGTTCGGCGCGACCTTCTCCTGCAGGGTCCAGTCTGCCATCCAGACCCCAGCTTCTTCAGGCTGACGGCCTGGTTCTTGAAAGGCAGAACCTGCGGGAAAAGGGCCTGTCAGACAGAGTAGTGGATACTCTCCTCCTTAGTAGAAAACCGGTTACAAGACATATTTACGCTAAGACCTGGGGGATTTTTTCTCGCTGGTGTCAGGCGAGAGGGACTTCACAACAACAGATCCCTGCCATTCTGGAATTTCTCCAGGATGTAGCAGATCAGGGATTGGCAACCAAGACTCTTAAAGCACAGGTAGCAGCCTTATCCTGTTTTCTGGAGAGACGCTTGGCATTAGACCCCCTGATCAAAAGGTTCCTTTTGGTCAGAGAGAGGTTGTCCCCTGTCCAGGTGTCTAGGTTTCCACCATGGGACCTTACCTTGAAGTTAGAAGGGTTAACAAGGGGCCCGTTTGAACCAGTAGATCAGATCCCCCTTAGAATCCTCACCTTTAAGTTGGCTTTTCTTCTAGCAATCACATCTGCCAGGAGAGTAGACGAGATTCAAGCCTTTTCGATTAAGGAGCCCTTTTTTCGTTTGAGGACAGGGTTATACTTAGGCAGGACCCCCTGTACCTCCCTAAGGTTGCATCCAAGTTCCACAGAACTCAGGAAGTAGTCCTGCCTTCTTTTTGTAACAATCCCAAAAATGAGAGGGAAGTTTTTCACTGTCTGGACATCAGACGTGGTTTGTTATCCTACTTAGAAAAAGTTAAGGAGTTTCCTAGGTCCAGCCATCTTTTAGTTAATTTTTCCGGCCAAAAGAAAGGCCAACAAGCTTCTAAATCACCCATAGCTAGATGGATTAAGCATACTATTTCTTTAGCCTATGTCCGGTAAGGCAGCTCCTAGGGACCTTAAAGCACATTCCACACGATCTCTGGCAACCTCTTGGGTGGGAAAGGGCCGGAGCTTTGGTGGAGCAGATATGTAGAGCCGCTACATGGAAAAGCCAGAATACCTTCCTGAGGCATTACAGGGTGGAGTTACTGTCCCCCCAGGATCTGGCATTTGGCAAGAAGGTCCTGCAAGCGGTTTTCCCTCCTTAAGGTAGGCCTGAGCTACTTGCTCCTCTCTCAGGGTGCCATCCTGGAAGAGGACTTGAGAAAATTACCAGTTACAATTACCGGTAACGGTGTTTCTGGGAAGTCTTCCAGGACGGCAGGCCTACTTTCCACCCGTTCTCTTTAGGTATAATTTAATGTATAGAGTGTGGTGGTGTTGGTTTCTTCACTCTCGTGCACTGGTGTGGGTCAATACTTTGTCACAACTGAGGAGCACAGGGAGGGGCGGGGGCTTTTAACCTCTTTTATTGTGTTTCCTGTGAGGTGGACCAGTCATCTCTCAGGGTGCTGTCCTGAAAGACTTCCCAGAAACGCCATTACCGGTAAGTGTAACTGTTCATTTTTGGTGAGATACTTTCCATAGGAACACATCTAAAGAGATACAGGCCCAGCAGATTTCCTCATTAGTGCTCTGCAGGTGCACACCTGATATATAATTATGAAACCTCTCCCATTAGACACACTTGGCACAGAGAAATATACAGGGATTTCTTCTGAATAACAAAAGGTAGGAATTTGCAACAAAGGTTGTCATAATCCTTGCAATGTACATAGATCACCCAGGGGGGGAATGTTTTTTTCTCAACGAAAACGAAGCTACGCTTTAAAGCATTAAAATTTAACTAAACCTGTTCGATTTTAGTCAACTAAATGAAAGTTGGAATTGATTTTCGTCATAGTTTTCGCCAATTGATTCAATTCTATTTTTGTGTAAAACGTGCAGCTGATGAAAACTATGATGAAAATATTTTCTTTTAGTTGGGGAGACATAGCCAACTTTCTGTCTTCCCAACTCTGCTAAATTTCCTTGGAGTCTGCCATACATGCCCCTGCCGGCACCACTCATCTCAACAAATCCATTGTTCGTTCAAATTTTTTTATTTTCAAAGTAGCCGGGTGGAAGATTGTTAGCAGAACAGCGCCTGCATACAGTCACTGTTTGGGTATTCTGAGAGCTGTGAGTGCTGGCTGTCGGAATATAGAAACCAGCTGGGGAGATTCCTCCATCTGTGCTGTTAGTGTGGCTGGAGAAGCCTTTGTATGGTCAGCTTAACCACTTCAGCTCCGGAGGATTTCACCCCCTTCCTGACCAGGCCATTTTTTGTGATACGGCACTGCGTTGCTTTAACTGACAATTGCGCGGTCGTGCAACGCTGTACCCAAATAAAATTGATGCCCTTTTTTTCCCACAAATAGAGATTTCTTTTGGTGGTATTTGATCACCTCAGCCGAGAAGAGAAATACATACAGGTATGTGATTTTGCGCCCTGCCGCAGTATATGCCGTGAAGGGACCACGCTGCCGCAGTAAATGTATGCGGGGCGATACCTAAGTGGTTAAAGTGATAATAAAATCAATTATTTTTTTATTAAAATAAAACACATGATATACATCCTCTGTGTAAGGGATTGTACACAACAGTCCCTTGCATCTTTTTTGGAGGTCCCCCACCAGTGCTCTCCGCTCCTCCTCTCTTTCAAAGTGCCCCCATAGCAAGCGGTGTGATATGGGGGCACTTCCAAGCCAGCCATAGACACACACAGTGCAGCTTGGCCATGCCTCCTGCTTCCTCCTCATCAGTTAAAACGGTTGTAACCCAAAAAAAAAAAAAAAAGATTCTGTTCTTTTAAAGCATGATACACAACACAGTGCTTCTGCAGTGTCATTTAAAATACCAGGTTGACCCTACCTATTCCTGTGTCCCCCTGTGTGTGCTGACCATGGTAATTATGGCTGCTGATCCATGATACCGCAGTCAGTTTACATGCCTCCGTCAGCAACCGTCTCTCCTCTCTCCCCCTCCCTCCCTATCAGCTTAGTAGTTAGTGATGTGAGAGCCGATCTCCTCCCCGCCCTTCCTCTCCCCTCCTGCTGCTATATTGTGTGGTTGTGAAGTCACTGAACATACTTTTTGGAACCCCCCTCTGTTAAGTTGCACAGTGTAGGTTTTTGCTTAAAATTTTACTTAAAATTATGCAGCTAATTACCTAATTTCAGAGCGTCGCTGTGTGGTCATGTGACCTTTTTGCCGCTGTCCTCTTCTCCTCCCAGCTGACGTCAGAGGGGAATCTCAGCCCCTCCTGTTGTAGCCCTCATAATGGGGAAGGAGAGCGGCGGGAGGTCACGTGACTGCATGGCAGCGCTCTGCAATACGGTATTTAGTTGCTTAATTTTAAACAAACACCTACACACCGACATAGCTTGCTATAACAGAGGGGATTCCAGTAACTATGCTCAGTGATTTTACAACCACTTTAACACTTAGTTATTGTCCCTCCCCCAGCCTGTTGACTGGACGGTGAAGGAGAAGCTGCAGCTCATCCCTCACTCACCTCTTTTCCTCCCGTTAGCATGTTTCTTTTTAGCAAGTGAACGCTGCAGCAAAACTGATTGGCTCCTTGTGCTGCTTCCTTCTCTTTTCACTGTCTGAGCTCTGCTGTACAGAGGATTTCAAGAGCATAATACCACGTCATATTCAGGTACTTACACTGCCTGCATTAAAAAAAAAAAAGTTAAAACAGAACTGCAATAATGTTATTTATATCGGCATGGAGTTCGGTTTTAACTTATGTACAGTAAGCTTTATTTTTAAGTACATTTGTGCTTTTTATTTCCTGGAATGAAAATAAAATCTAGATGGCATGCATCCTGATTGTCCTGTTTCCATACAGGAGTGACATTGTGGTGTCTGTCCTCTGCGTTCTCCAGTGTCTTGAATTCTGCTCCTCTAGTTAAGCTATACATGATAAATTGACTGATTAGTATTCTCAGTGGCAGTCAATTGATTGGAATGTTTTTTAATCTGTTTTGCTTACCAAATACATCTTCAGTATGCTAACAGCAGAACATTCGCATGCAGGAAGCCTATGTGAGCATCATAATTTCTCGATGGATTATTTGATTTGGTTACAGAAAAAGCCATATTGGCTGGTGATGAATTCCCGGGTGTGATTCGAGGAGTACGTCAAATAATATCCCTTAAATACTTCTGTAAAGAGCAAATTTACCATTTAGAATGTAATGCATGTTCTGGGTGCGTGTTTACATTGCAACTCTGCTGAACCATTGAAAGATTATTTTCAATCAAAATGGATCGTAATGCTAGTGAGTTGAATCGCCTATAAACTTCTTATATCAGTGCACCAGTATTTTTATTTCCCCCACATGTTGCCTTTACTTTTGATTCTATGTTACAATAAAATGAATGTATCTGGTAGATGACCGTCCTTCAGATACTATGGAAGGAATGACCATTGGGATGGCAAAGTTGGGATGTTCAGCAAGAATACTCTGCTGCAAGTTACTGAGTCTGTATAGATTGAATGAAGTGACACCCTCCTGTTACATGCTACCCAGTGGCGGCTGGTGCTCCATTTTTTTGGGGGGCGAACCACCCACCGCTGCCCCCAACTTGGTCAGTCGAACCCCCCCTTTTGCTCGATCGTCTGTCCACCAGCCCTGCACTTACCCCATCTAAGTCGTGGGCTTCACCCTGCGTCTCCTCCTTCTCTACTTCACCGCAGCTTGCCTCCTTGGCCAATACGATCACTTCTCCTCTCGGCCGATTGGGTCTCAAGACCCGCTTCCTTATTGTCGCACAACTGTGTGGGCTCAGGGCACAGTGCTCTGCGCTCCGAGCCCACCCTTTTTATAAGCCAATTAGAGCCTCAGGCTCTAATCATGTGCTTTCAAAAAAAAAAAAACCCCATTGAAATCCATGCGTCCAGCGCTCTGCATGTAGATAAGGGGGTAGCACCCCTTATGGATGGGCCGCCACTGATGCGAACAGGATTACAGGAACATCCTAAAGCTCCAGATAAGCCGAGATTTGAACCATGTATGGGCAGGCTGAATATACCCAAGCTGCTTGCTGTGGGGGCACTTGGCAGAAGGGAGGTGCCAGGAGCGCTGGCAAGGGACCGGAGAAGAGGAAGATCGGGGCTGCTCTGTGCAAAACCACTGCACAGAGGAGGTAAGTAATAACATTTATTTTTAAACAAAAAAAAAACAAAAAACAAGACTTTAATATAACTTTAAGGAAAAAGAAAATGGAAAAAAGTCCTAAAATTACCTATCTTTGGGATGTGTTTTCTTTATACATAAGCTACATGTCATTTATGTTGATCTTTTAGAAAACGTTAACCAGTTTATAGCAGTTAAGCCTTGTACACACGGTTCGATTGTTGTACGACCGAGCGTTTGATTTTTGTCAAAAGCAGGTGTGCAGGATTTTGTCTAGCATACTAAGGGCTTGTTCACACTTGCCTAAATTTCAAACGCTCAACAAACGCTCCTATAGCGTTTGCATGGCGTTAGTATGGGCGTCAGACAGGCGTCAGTGAGCTTTAGATGTTAGATGTTGAGTTCACATCAGACAAAAATTTTTTAGCCTGCACATCCAGCTTTTGTCTGACGAAAAAAGTGAAATCGGCTGTCGAAAGCATCGTACTAACGATCAGAAAATCCGCAGAAAGGTCGTCTTACGAATTTTCCCTTCTGATTTTCGTATCATGTGTACGGGCTTAAAGCTCCTTTTTGGACTCTGTTGGAAGCCTTATCTTTGACATGATTCATGATTTGACTGTATTTACCTTATGCTTAAGGTTTGGCCTTCTATAATAACATTCATTTGCAATAAAATCTTTATGAAAAGAAAGACACCTAAAAAATAGTTTTGTCATAGGGATTTAGCTTGATACAAGCCCTGCCCATACTGTCGTAAAGGGGTTAAAAAAAACAAAATTAGCCCTTTATAGTTCAAAAAATAAGATAATGACTGCTATAAGGGGTTCATTTATACCGTGAAACTGTGAAAGTAATAAAAGAATTATATATATATATATATATATATATATATATATATATATATATATATATATATATACACCGGTATATATAGATATTTATATTTATATATATATATATCTATATACACAAATCTACCCAGAAGTGGGATATACAAGGGTATTTTAACTGGGAGTCGGACATGGAAAGGGGGGATATAAACCTTTTATATTAAAGTAGTCCTAAAGGCTGAAACTTTTTTGCATGGATATAATCATTATTATTATCATTATACTGGATTTATAAAGTGCCAACAGTTTACACCATGCATAATCATTTAAATATAATGCACAATAATGGTAAACTTTTACTTTACATTTAATTGTAATGCCTTTTATTAACGTCTGTCTAGCAGCCTCCACCTTCTCTGGGTTCAGATGCTAATCTACCCTACAAAGAGCCCTTAATGTGGTTGTAAACCCTTATGCCGCGTACACACAATCGGAAATTCTGCCAGCAAAACTCCGATGAGAGCTTTTTGTCAGAAAATGCAACCGTGTGTATGCTCCATCGGTCTTTTGCTGGTGGAATTCCAGCCAGCAAAAGACTGAGCGCAGGTTCTCTTTTTCGGTCGGGAAAAGTTCCTATCAGAAAATGCGATCGTCTGTACAAATTCCGATGCGCAAAATTCCTACGCATGCTCGGAAACAATTTGACGCATGCTCGGAAGCATTGAACTTCATTTTCTTGGCTCGTCGTAGTGTTGTACGTCACCGCGTTCTTGACGGTCAAAAGTTCAGAGAACTTTTGTGTGACCGTGTGTATGCAAGGCAAGCTTGACCAGAATTCCTTCGGAAAAACCATCCAAGTTTTTTCATTACACACCACTTTTCCCTACAGGTAAGCCTATAATAAGTCTTAGGTACTGGAAATATCTCCTAAACATGCATCGTTATGGAGATATTTACCATATACGCTTGCCCTGATGTCATCCAGTGCATGCGCACTGAAGAAAGGGCACGATCGCGCTGTTTTTAACTGCCTGCCGACCAGCCGCTGCAGTTTTACTGTGCCAGAATGGCACAGCTGGGCGAAAGGACGCTACCTTACGTCGCTTCGCCCTTTGGTCACTAGGGGCCCGCAGCACGTGCCTGGAGAAAAACTCCTTCATTTGCAGGTAAGTTCCACATAACGGGCTAGTATGCGATGCATACTAGCCCATTATGCTTTTACTTTGCAGGGGAAAAAGGAGAAAGTAAAACCCATCAGGTTTGGCGTTGTTCTTATGAGTGAAACAATCCTTTAACCAAGAATCAGAGTGCTCCAATATCGCACTCTAACCAGTGGCTTTAAACCCAAATGTTGCCTGCTATATAAATAAACAAACATTCCTTGGTACAAAATATATAAATATGTAAAGTGACTGTTGCTTTAAATCCCGCTAGTGATCTAGCAATTAATAATAACGTTTTCTAAATTCATATGACATATGGGGACATTTGTGCCATCTTAAAGTGACTAGTGCTCTTGTGAAAAAAGGGTGGAGCTTCTAGCGTCTTTGCGTCACTTCTGGTCTGAAGCCGTGGAACGCAAATTTCCCCAGACTTCCTGATTTTAAATGTTTTAAGCACACCGAGAAGGATGTGAGTATGTTCACAACTGTGTACATTCAAAAAACTTTTGAAAAAGGTATCATGCTATGGGAGCATCTTTTCTCTGCATGTGGATGAGATGGAGGGGATGATTTTTTAAAGGAGCAAAGATAGGAAAGGTATCTAAAGGTGTGGATCTGGGATTTGCTGAATAGTGGCATACACTGTAAATGTGGAATACCCCTTCGAGGGGTGAATATTAGGTTAATTGGCTCCTGTCTAAATTGGCCCTAGTATGTGTATGGGCCTTGAGGTCAGGGACTGATGTGAATGTACAATATGTGAAGCGCTCTGGAAATTGTCGACACTAGATAGGTACCTGTAATAAATAAAATATAAAACATGATGTTGCAATAAGCAAATGGATACCATACTGTACATGCCAAGACTCGAACTTGTGTGCACCTAAGAAATGGCAACAAATGAGGGTACCCATATCAGTGTAGAATTGCTTTCACTCTGATGTTCATTGATACCTCCCATATATGGCGAGTTAAGAAATCTTAACATTTTTACAACTACACTGGTTACAAGACACATACTCCAAATGTAATAAAACTCAATACAATGAAATATATGGACTACAATTTTTTCACAAGTTTTTTGTTTTTTTTTGTTTTTTATAATTGGATCTCCTCTTATGGTGCAACACACATTCTAGAATTTCTTTTGGATTTAATCATAAGTGTAGGTGTTGTACCCATTATTGAAATGGCATGCTTAGTGTGCTGCTGCCCATTGTTTTTTTTACAAACCGACTAAACATAACATAGAGATCACAACCAGATGGCTTAATTTGGTGTCCCCGGACACCTGTCTGTATTTGGCCATGGAACAGAAACGTGCATGCGGCTTTTGGATGAGCCCCTACTATATAAACTGGTGTGAATGGGCTTCTGAATCTTGGAAAACACATGGCTCCCATGCTGTTTTCAATGACACGAGGATTACTTGTTTTGTGCTCCTTGTTATTTCAAAAGAGCCTGCTGCTGACAGAACTGCAGTGCTTATGAACATTTGTTTGGTGACAAGCTTCATTTAAAGGTCATTCCAAATTTGATTAAACAAAAGTTGGAATTTGTGTGTATAAGAGATTTGATGAGGCCACTTACAATGGAATTACACTTTGGGAATTCTCCTTCATAGCGAGTGCAAGAGTAATCCCCCAATGGTCACATTTATCATCAATTTAAATTGGACAGTTTACTATATTTCTTGAATTCTTGTTGAAAATTGAACATCAAGACCTTAGGGTTAGTAAAGAATTAGTTGTCTGGCTGAGAAGCAACTTTGTAGAGCAAATAATTATTTGAAAGCCATTGATGCCAACATTTTGACTTGTTGTCCGGGGCCCATGTGCCAAGTCTAAAGCCTAGTACACACTACTAGTTTTTTTTTCGTTGAACCCAATAACCCCAGAATAAAACTAACCGCTCGGGAGGAGCGGCTGTACTAACTATGCAATGTTACTACAGTGATATCCCCTGTTGAGCTATTGTGTTCTGACAGAGGGGACGGCCCCCCTGCCAGAACACACCGGTTGATAAGGTAATGTGGACACAATATTAATCTCATCTCCAAGATGAGCAGACAATCAATAGGTGACTCAAATAACAATGGGAATGCACCCCCAGGAGCCACACAATGGGACAAAAACGCATAACCAATAACACCTTAAAGCGGAGCTCCACCCAGAATTTTTTTTTTTTATGTAATACATTCTTTTACACGGTTTTAAAACATTAAATCCATGTCATTTAACTAATCGCCACTCAATTCCCGTTATTTAAACGTACTTACTGTTTATTTCTGCTCTGCAGAGCACTTCAATCACTACTGTGGGCATGTGAAGCCCACTAGCAGTCTCTTCTGGAATATGGTGCTGCTGGATACCCAGCATGCACCTCCAGTGCTATCTTAAGAGCATTATAGGACCCCGGGCAATACAGTGCACTGGGGCCCTGTCTACACAATTACGCACGAGAATAAAAATGCAAATTATCAATAAGGCTATATTTATTATTACTTCCAACAAAATCAGTGTTTAAACATTAACACAAAGTTTGGACAATATAACACGAGCTTGAAAAACAAGAAATTACAGATTGAAATACAAAAGCACTAATTATGTGTAAGCAGGAGATATTTGTGGGGGGCACAGAGTAAAATTTGGGGGGTCGTGGCCCCATCAGGCCCCACGCTGGGGATGCCATTGACAGCCCTGGCACAATGTGGCAGAATGATGCTTGGCTGGTGGGGCTCCCGGGCAACTGCCCAGCGTGCCCATGGGTAAAGACGGCCCTGTGCACCTCCCGATCTTGCACCCTTTACACAGGGCGTAGAGCAGGATGATTCATTTGGAGCTGCCCACAGACTCCTGGGAAACAATGACACACATCTCCCAGGAGCTCAGGCACCGCGGGATATGTAAATCGCCGCGACCCCGAAAGTGGCAGATTACAAAGGACCCCATGGCAACAATGCAGAAAGAGTAAGTAAAGAAAATTTGGTCTTGATGTAAAGTTTATATTATGGGTGGAACTCCACTTTAACCACTTCAGCCCTGGAAGAATTTACCCCCCTCCTGACCAGAGCACTTTTTACAATTTGGCACTGCGCTGCTTTAACTGGTAATTGCGTGGTCATGCAATGCTGTACCCAAACGATATTTGCGTCCTTTTTTTCCGACATATAGAGCTTTCTTTTGGTGGTATTTGATCACCTCTGCGGTTTTTATTTTTTGCAATATAAACGAAAAAAGACATAAAATTTTGAAAAAAAAATAATATTGTCTACTTTTTGCTATAAAAAATACAATAAGCTCAATTTTAGTCATACATTTAGGCCAAAAAGCATTCAGTCACATGTCTCGGGTAAAAAAAATTCAATAAGCTTATATTGGTTTGCGCAAAAGTTATAGCGTCTACAAACTAGGGTACATTTTCTGGAATTTACGCATCTTTTAGTTTATGACTGCCTATCTCATTTCTAAAGGTGCTAAAATGGCAGGGCAGTAAAATACCCCCCCCCCCCACACCCAAATTACTCCATTTTGGAGAGTAGACACCCCAAGGGATTTGCTGAGAGGCTTGTGGAGCACATTGAATATTTTATTTTTGACAAAAAAAAAAAATGTTTACACAGTTGTCAATGAAATTATATATTGCTGAAACATGGCATGGGAATATGTGAAATTACACCGCAAAATACATTCTGCTGCTTCTCCTGAGTTCAGGGATACCGCGTGTGTAGGACTTTTTGGCAGTCTAGCCGCATACAGGACCCCGAAAACCAATCACCGCCTTCAGGATTTCTAAGGGTGTAAATTTTTTATTTCACTTGTCACTACCTATAACCGTTTCAGAGGCCATGAAATGCCCAGATAGCACAACCCCCCCCCCCCAAAATGACCCCATTTTGGAAAGTAGACACCCCAAGCTATTTTCTGAGAGGCATGTTGAGTATTTTGCAGATCTCGCTTTTTGTCGCAAAGTTTTGAAAATTGAAAAAAGGAAAAAAAAAATGTTCCTTTTTCTTCATTTTCCAAAACAAATGAGAGCTGCAAAATACTCACCATGCTTCTTAGCAAATGCCTAAGTTTAATATTGCCCAAATGTTTGATAAAATAAAAAAGATGATCTTATGCCGAGTACATAAATACCAAACATGACATGCTGTAAAATTGCGCACAACCGCGCAGCGGCGTCAAACTACATACATTTTTAAAAGCCATTACAGGTTGCCACTTTAGATATACAGAGGAGGTCCACTGCTAAAATTACTGCCCTCAATCTGACGTTCGCGGTGATACTTCACATGCATGGTGCAATTGCTGTTTACATATGACACTAGACCGATGCTTGCTTTCGCCTTTTGCGCGCAAGCATGGGGGAGACAGGGGTGCTTTTTTATTTTATTTTTACACTGTTCCTTTTATTTTTTTTTATTATCACAGAGAATGTAAATATCCCCTATAATAGCAAAAGGTAGTGACAGGTACTCTTTAAAAAAAAATAATGGGTCTATTAGACTCTAGATCTCTCTGCCCTCAAAGCATCTGACCACACCAAGATCGGTGTGATAAGATGCTTTCCCAATTTCCTAATGACACTGTTTATATCCGGCAAAACCGAAGTCATGAAATGTTCGTAGCTTCCGGTTTCTTAGGCCATAGAGATGATTGGAGCCTTTCTGATCTTCGATCAGCTCTATGGTCATGGTCAGCTGGCGGAGCCACCGGCTGCATTATCAGGTTTCCTGGTGGGATGGGAGAGCCCGAGAAAACCAAGGAAAACGGGGGGGGGGGGGGGGACGTTCCCTCCCACTGCTTGTAAAAGCAGTCTAGCAGCTAATTAGCTGCTAGGATTGCTTTTACATGAAAGCTGACCACTGGCTGAAATGAACGATGCCAAGATGATACCTAAACCTACAGGCATCATTCTGGTATAACTGCTCAAAGTCCTTGGTGGGCATTTATTGTAAAGTTGTTTTTTTTTCCATGTAGCCTGTGGACTGAACGAAAAAAAGATATTGATCGGTGGGTATGCCCACCATAATACTACCCTGCATCCACCCACTTCTAATGATGGGCATATTTGCACGTTTTTCCTTTTTTTTAACTGTGGTGGTGAAATCACGTCCTACGGCACTGGAGTCGCTGATTTACATATCGTGAGAGCAAACGCTGTTGCTGTCAAGATAAATAAATCAGTGCTGCAGCTGAATGACATACCTGAAAAGAAAATAATGGTTAGCAATAAAACACTGTAAAGTATAAAAGAATTACATACCTGAACAGCAAACATGATAAAACATAGTAAACCTAGTTAAAAGAACAGAACAATCGGGTCTCTTAAAATGCGATGGCATCTTTCATTGGAGACCCTGTGAAAGTGCCCCCAAGACTGTGCCGTGTTGTACCCTACGCTAATACTTCACTAGTGTGTGGTAGCATTCAAAAATCTGAAAACTGCAATTGGTGACACAGTGACAGGGAGTGAAGGGGTTAACTGGGGGGGTGGGGGGATCGGGCATGACAAGTGTGCCTACGTGTACTGTTGGTGCAACTCACTGTAATAGGGCGTACACACGGTCGGACTTTGTTCGGACATTCGGACAACAAAATCCTAGGATTTTTTCCGACGGATGTTGGCTCAAACTTGTTTTGTCTACACACAGTCGCACAAAGTTGTCGGAAAATCCGATCGTTCTAAACGCGGTGACGTAAAACACGTACGTCGGGACTATAAACAGGGAAGTGGCCAATAGCTTTCATCTCTTTATTTATTCTGAGCATGCGTGGCACTTTGTCCGTCGGATTTGTGTACACACGATCGGAATTTCCGACAACGGATTTTGTTGTCGGAAAATTTTATCTCCTGCTCTCCAACTTTGTGTGTCGGAAAATCCGATGGAAAATGTCCGATGGAGCCTACACACGGTCGGAATTTCCAACAACACGCTCCGATCGGACATTTTCCATCGGAAAATCCGACCGTGTGTACGGGGCATTAGACGTCCTTTCTCCTCTCTGGAATGGAAAAGATTTCCAGGAGGGTAGATGACATCACGTCCCCTGCCTGTGTTTACACTTACAGGCAGGGGAAGCTTTTTTATTCGTCAGAACTGATCAGCAGGTCCAGGCCAAAAATCATTGGCCTGGACCTGACGACTGATCGGTTCTGCAACGAATCAGATCGCCGCGGGTGCGGCGACATACGGGTATGTGGTTTTGCGCACCCGTGCCACTTTGCCGACATATATCGGCGTGGGCCAGTCGGCAAGTGGTTAAACTATCCCAGAATCAGGTTGCTTTGAGCTGAGTATCACAATCTAAAGCAGTCATTGCTGGTTTTGGGTAGACATGGACTTGAATCAGAACAAGACCACTCCAAGGGTCTCCCAGGCACACACCTTCCAAAGACTCAGGGCCCATAGTCAGTAGGTAAGAGGCCACCCTACAGTCCCCTCCAAATGCCCCTGTCTTGGTTGGGTCTGTCACAATGCCACAGCAGTATTTCTATTTTTTTGGGAAACTGCTAATTGAAGGGAAAATTGAATCCCGTTACTTTGTAGAAAAGGGAAGGTATTTCTAAATGCAGGTGCACGGCTATTCCGTATTGACTGAGTTAAACAGATGGTTGTGACAGATGTCTCACTGTCCTTTTTGGTTTTCTTAATTACAATGAATAGTTGAGATATACAAATTATTAAAATAAGTGACTTTACTGCATGCGTTTCCTATGCTGTTAATGAGAGTTTCATTTTTTTAATCTGTCATGTTACAAAATTTTCCCAGCTGAACTTTATGTCAGTTTTCCCCATTTGACTTCTTTATCAGCGTTGCATGATAGGGGGTTTTGATTTGGATTATGACGCTGGCTAAACCATCAAGTTCATGAGTTATCTCTAATTAATGTGCCCAGCGCTTCACTTAATAATCTTTAATACCTTTAAAGAATTGTGAAGTGCTTCTTACTCCCCTTACGGCAGTGAATTTACATTGCACAGAGATGTGTCTTCTGGAGCTGCAGAGTAGAACCCTTTGTTCTGCCGAGTCTTTTATGCTCTATATGTTCCTGCCTTGTCCACCCCCAGGTTATGAGAGTCCACAGGTATTTGAAGTCTCTGTCAAATGTGATTAAACTTACTTGCCCAACATCCATGAAGTTTGAAATTAAATCCAGGCTGCGTGGAAAAATAGAAGAAGTTTAATCTGCCTGATTTGAAATGGTGAAAAAAATTGTTTTTATAGTTAATGTTGGAATTTTAGGCAGGTTTTGTTATATTCCGCTAGGAATATATGAAACCACTTCAGAAATAGTACTTTGTTTCCTGAGACCACTTGTCACAAACTCAAACTAAGCTACAGCTTAGAGTGATATTAAACGCAAAGTTTTTTTTTTTTTTATTACAATGTTAGACTGACTTGGTCTGTGCAGTGGTTTTGCACAGAGCAGCCCTGATCCTCCTCTTCTCAGGTCCCCTGCTGACGCCCCTCCTTCTACCTGCTGCCGAGTGCCCCCAGAGCAAGCAGCTTGCAATGGGGGCACCCAAGCAGACTGGCTCCGGAGCCACTGCTATGAGTGTGTCCATTCACACGCCGAGCTGCGGCTTAGCCCCGCCCCCTCTTTCTCCTCATTGGCTCGCTGGCTGTGATTGACAATGTCTCCGCCAATGAGGAGGGAGAGTCCTCAGAGAACCGAGGCTCTCGTGCACATTCCTGGATCGCAACGGGGCTCAGGTAAGTATTCGCAGGGCTTGGGGGGGGGGGGCTGCTGCACACAGAATGGTTTTTCACCTCAGTGCATGGAATGCATTAGGGCAAAAAATTGTCTGCCTTTGGAACCACTTGAAGTGGTTGTAAACTCAGAAAAAAAAAACAACAAAACCTGCAAGACAAAGGCATAATCATTATGAAATGCCTTAGATCGAAGCTGTTGATCGGTGACATGTCTCCCGGAGTTATTTCCGGGTTCGCTGGTCTGGGGCTATGATTGGCCGGTGCCGCAATGATATTAAGCATTCTGTTTTTATGTAGATTTTACACAGCGTGTTTTTTGAAATTGGGGTTGTGTAAACATTTTCAGCAAGTAGAAAAGATGCCTGTTGATCTTGCCAGTATTGCAATGTGCTTGTTACTTTCTTTGAGGTGAACGGAAGCCAAAACTTTCTCTTTCTCTTATAAACTTTTGATCCTAGCAAATGTGCATATCATGGAGATAAACAAAGATAGAGAAGTCCAGCATGTGTGACAACTGTGGCTGTCCCTATAGATCCAATGGAGGAAAAAGGGTAGACAGGAGAGGATGTATGGTAAAGAGGTTGTAAAGGCTGAATGTTTTTTACCTTCATGCATTCTATACATGAAAGTAAAAAACCTTGAGTGGGAAGCTCCCCTCTCACCCCCCCCAAATACTCATCTAATCACAATCCAGTGATGTGCACTAGAGCAGCGGCTCTCCTTCCTTCCTCTTTGTCTGAGATGCAGCGAGCGTGGGGCAGGTCTGAGCTGCACTCTCTGTGGGCTTGGAAGCGAGCACACACCAGTGACCCCATAGCAATCAGCTTGCTATGGGGGTACTCGGCAGGGAGGAGGGGCCCAGAGTGCTGGCAGAGGAGCCGAGAAGAGGAGGATTAGGGCTGCTCTGTGCAAAACCATTACACAGAGCAGGTAAGTATAATGTGTTTGTCATTTGTTCTTAAATTTAGCCTTTACAAACACTTTAATTTGCAGGGTCACAGGTGAAGTTACTGGGGAAAAATGAAAATGAATGCAGTCACCACATCTAAGGACTGGTAAGCTGCAATATATTTAATTTTGGTTTTTGGGCTTAGATACACTTGGCAGGTATGTTCTACGTTAATCCAACAAGTAAGCCTTAAAACATACAAATATGGGCAGCCTACAAGATCAGAACTTGTTTTTTTCATGAAGCATTACTGTAGCGTGCTAATTCTAACCTGCTAAAGGAAGAGGAATAGGGCGCTTCTGTCAGAAAATGTCCTCCACTGAACTGGACTAGATGGTCATATCGGCATCAAGGTTAAGGGGAGGAGGAAGGACTGGGGGAGCACTTGCAGCAGCACTTCAGGTAGAGGAAGAAAAAAATAAAAATAAAAAACTAGGCGCTTCTAAGTGCAGTATTAAGGAGTATTTATTTTTAAAAAGCGTTTAAAAACACTTACAATGTAGTAGATCAAATGAGCATCTCAGTCAGCATAATAGGCATCCTGTAGAGTCCTCCACCTCTAGAGGGAGTGAAAGCTGGCCCGCAGCTGTGACAGTGAAAATGTCAAATTGATGTAAAAAGTACGGTACTTCAAAGTCATGGGAAAAATAAGTGCACCCCTGCATTTCTGTGAGATACTTTGCCCAGAAAATTGTTACAATTACAAATGTTTAGACATTCTCATGTTTGTTTCTTTTATTTGTATTGGTATGACACAAAATAGTGGAGAAACATAAAGCCAAATCTGAAACATTCCACACAAAACTCCAAAAATGGTCTGGACAAAATTAATGGCACCCCCATTTAATATTTGTAACCTGTAACCATTAGTGAGTTTCTTACACCTCTCTACTGGAATTTTGGACCACTCTTCTTTTGCTCACTGCTCCAGGTTGGGAGGGTTCTTTTTCTGAACTGCTGTTTTGAGATCTCTCCACAGGTGCTCTATGGGATTTAGATCTGGACTCATTGCTTGCCAGTTCAGTACTCTCCAGCGTTTGTCTTAAACCATTTCTGGGTGTTTTTGACGTGCGCTTTTGGTCACTGTCCTGCTGTAAGACCAATGACCTCTGACAAAGACCCAACTTTCTGACACTGAGCCCTACATTGCACCCCAGAATTCCCTGAAGCAGCAAAGCAACCCCAAAATATCAGTGAACCTCCACCATGTTTGACTGTAGGAACTCATTTCTTTTTCTGAAAACAGTAGAATGATGGCCCTTACCAAAAATCTGTAATTTTGTTTCATCTGCCCACAGCACAATCTCCCAGAAGTATTTTGGCTTCCTCCGGTAAGTTTTGGCAAACTGCAAAGCTGTCTTTTTTTATGTTTCTGTGTTAGCAGTGGGGTCCTCCTGGGTCTCCTACCATAGTGTCTCATTTTTTTTTTTTATAATAAAAATTTGTTTAGAAAGTAAGTACAAAAAAGAAAAACAAAAGGACAAACAGAACAAAATGCCACAACAGGACTCCTTCGAGGTACTGCCACAAGTATGAAAGTCCTCAGGACAGCCTATGGGCCATCATCTGTCTAGTAAAATCAACCAGAAATATAGGGTCTTACCCACAGTGTATCATAAGTTGTGACAAAACAAAGTCATAACAGAAGAAAAAGCAAATGCAAAAACAGAATGCACTTTGGAGACATAAAATTACTAAATATTCAAGGGTGAGACCCCGGAGTTGGCATCCCTTTGCATTCAGATGGTGACGTATAGTGGGAGCTAACACAGTTGTACCCTGTGACTGAAGGTCAGCTTGAATTTGTTTGGCAGTTGCTCGAGGTTCTTTATCCACTATTTGAACAGTCCTTCGTTGCAATCTTTGATCATTTTTTCGTTCACATCCAGGGAGATTAACTACAGTGCCATGGGCTGTAAACTTCTTGACAATGTTGCGCACAGTGGACACGGGAACATTAAGATCTCTGGAGATGAACTTGTATGAACAATTATTTGCTGCTCATTCTGTTCTCAATGCTCCATGTGGCACACAGACACACAACCGAAAGGTTGAGCCAATTTTTCACCATTTTAACTAGTTGCCAGTGTGATTTCTATATTAAACACCTGTTAATTGATACATGTGAGTTTAATTACAAATTACAGGAGCATCACAAAACTGCAATGCAATTATTTAGTACAGTTTTGAAAAGGTGCCAATAATTTTGTCCAGTCCATTTTTGAAGTATTGCGTAAAATGTGTCAGATTTGTTTTTTTGTTAAAATACTTTTTTTGTGTCATACCAATACAAACAAGAAATAAACATGAGCATTTCTAAACATTTGTAAGTGCAACAATTTTCTGGGCAAAGTGGTGCATTATCTGACAGAAATGCAGGGGTGGTAATATTTTTGGCCATGACTGTACATGCTGCAATAATAACCCAATATAAATATTGTCCACACACTATACGTTCGCTTGAAAGTGAACCTTAAAAGGCTCACCTAACTTGTGCAAGGCATTAATATAAAATACTGCGCTATACACATAAATAAACAATATCGGCCAGCACTACAATCTTAACAAAAATTGCATGAATTAATAAAGTTGAAACAGTGCAGCGCTAGAAATTAAATGTTGAGTATTGACATATCAACATACCATGGTATTCAAAAAAAAAATTGTAATAAGCATGTGCAAAAAACTCTAACACCATCATTTAATTGATAGTATCTCTAAATAAAGTGCACTGTGCAAATAGTAACTCAACAATAGTTGTATAGTCCCCTTGGTGATTAAAACATTAATTTATATATGTTGATGGGAAGGAATCCAGGACTATAGGACTAAAGGAGTCACCTCCGTGTGTGCATTCACCACCCAGGGGAGAAGATTAAATACTCTTACCAGAAGGTAGCCTCAATCAGGCATATGATATAAAAGCTCTGGATAGCGAGTGGTGCAATTCCTCCTCCTCAGCTGAGCCACTTCGCGCAACCTCGACCCTGCACGTGGGGATATGGATCAGAATGGTAATGTCCCAAAATGGTAAAAACCTCCTTCCACCACAAAACCGTTTGGAAGGTTTATGGTTAACAGCATCCATAAAAGACAAAAAGCCTCCACATAATAAACCCGTAACCATACGGTTTTTCACTAAGAATAAAAGGCTTAACTTAGATTCCAAGATGCATTGCATCAAGTAAAAAATCTCCTATGTGATCACAAATGCATAAGATTCAAAAAGTTGAAATGGCATGGAAAGGACTCATCAAACCCAACGTGTTTCGTTTACAAAGACTTCAACGGGGGAATGAGTCCACATCCATGCACTGCGCAATAATATACACTCAACAATCAATGGTAATTAAACAAACCTATATACAGCATAGTGACATGTGGCCATATTCCACATGGTGTCCGGCGTGTGTTCCAAGCCTCAATGTGACCACCAATTATGATAGGTGCTAAACCACAGCGGCCATATTCAACATGGTGTCCGGCGTGTGTTCCAAGCCTCAATGTGACCACCAATGATAAGTGCTAAACCACAACGAGGCCTGGGTAGAGCCAAGCCTCAATGTGACCACCAACAATGTTAGGTGCTGAACTACAGCGAGGCCCATATAGAACCAAGTCTCAATGTGACCAGCAATGATAGGTTCTGAACCACAGCGAGGCTTGGATAGAGCCAAGCTCCAAGCGTCACTTAATTGCCCAGCACATTTTCAACATGATATACGACGTGTGCTTCAAGCCTCAATGTGGCCACCAATGATGGTGGGTGCTAGACCACAGCGAGGCTCGGATAGCACTAAGCTCCAGATGTCGCTCAGTTACACAGCCACCTCCGTATCACTTACGGGTGGCATTCCCCACCTCCTCCTGAGGCTAAACGGCATTAGGATCCCTGTGGCTAAAACCTCAATATAATCATCAGCTGATACATCTGCACAGCTCCATAAGTGTCAAAGGAGCCACCCAGGTGACAGATATTCGGCCGCAAATAAGCCATATTTATAAAACGCATTCCAAGCCTCACTCTGGACACTATTCCACATAGGCAAATCCTTGGAGCGCAAACTGGATTATAATCCGACCTAGTCAATGACTATACAGATTAAACCAATGGAATCTAAATTAGAATTAAACAAATGAAATTAAACATTTGACTATATTATGTAACTCATATATAAACGGAAAATACCAATATATTATGACAAGAATTAAAATTAAAATCAAGTGGTATTAATAAAAGCATTAATGTCCCAAACGACATTCACGCCGTATGGCCAATAAGTCTAGAGTTAATAGATCCAAAACGTTTCTAACCATGATACACCTCTAATACTAGGACCCCCCTCCATGGAAATATATATTGGTCTATGATAAGAAACTGAGTGCCTTTAGGGTCCTTATTATGATGTTGAAGATGTTGTTTAGGCACACTGTGATTACGGTAGTTACTCCCTTCTTTATATTTGCTATATGCTCATTAAAATACTATATGCTCATTAAATTGACGTATAGTCCGTCCAACATATTGTTTTCTGCATGGACATGTAAGTAAGTACATTTTCTCGCACAAGTGGTGAAGTGCTTCATCTGATAAGTGGGGTTCATGACAGTAGACTGAAAGGCATCTGCCTTTCTTCTACCACAACATTATGATGGCACACCTTACACCTGCAACATGGATAATAACCCTTTAGATTGTGTAAAATAATGGGTCTACTAGGAGGTTCAATAACATTGGGAGTTATCTTATTCTGTAATGATGGAGCGCCACGGTAAGTAACCTTGGCATGATCCAGAAGGACCAGACCCAAAATCTGGTCATTTTTTAAGGACATCTTAATGTTTGAGTATGCCCTTAATCTGGGGTTTGTCCAACAGTAAGGAATTTCTGTCTAAATGGTAAGCCCTATCTATTTCTACATCAATCATAGCTGCGCTATAGCTTTTCTCCACAAATCACTGTTTAAGAATATTGGCTTGTTGGCAAAAGTCAGAAGCGTTGGTACAATTACGTCCCAACCTCACCATTTGACTCGGAGGGACAGATTTTAACCACGCATTGTGTTGACAACTGTCTAACGGAATGTATCCATTTCGGTCTGTAGGTTTAAAAAAGGTTTTTATTTCCAACTGTTCATTTATAATTGATATTTCCAAATCTAAGAAATGTATTTTTATCTCTACTGGTTTCGTAGGATAAAGAAATGCCTCTGTTGTTGGTATTTAAAAATGACATGAAATCACACAGAGTCAGTCACGATTCCATAGGAGGAGAAGGGGGAGTTCTGGGACTTTAAATCAGGTGCAATGAATGTGCCTCCATCCCTGATTTAGGTAAACAAGAAAGGAATGTGGGACTTTTAATGAGGCCATTGACTTGTGGAGGTAGATTGGTTAGTAAACATTAATTGTGACAATATATATATATATATATATATATATATATATATATATATATATATATATATATATATATATATATACACAGTATCTCACAAAAGTGAGAAATATTTTATTATATCTTTTCACGTGACAACACTGAAGAAATGACACTTTGCTACAATGTAAAGTAGTTACAGTAGTGTACAGCTTGTATAACAGTGTAAATTTGCTGTCCCCTCAAAATAACTCAACACACAGCCATTAATGTCTAAACCTCTGGCAACAAAAGTGAGTACATCCCTAAGTGAAAATGTCCAAATTGGGCTAAAGTGTCAAAATTTTTTGTGACCACCATTATTTTCCAGCACTGCCTTAACTCTCTTGGGCATGGAGTTCACCAGAGCTTCACAGGTTACCACTTGAGTCCTCTTCCACTCCTCCATGACGACATCACAGAGCTGGTGGATGTTAGAGATCTTGTGCTCCTTCACCTTCCGTGTGAGGATGCCCAACAGATGCTCAATAGGGTTTAGGTCTGGAGACATGCTTGGCCAGTCCATCACCTTTACCCTCAGCTTCTAGCAAGGCAGTGGTCGTCTGGGAGGTGTGTTTGGGGTTGTTATGATGGAATGCTGCCCTGCGGCCCAGTCTTTGAAGGAAGGGGATCATGCTCTGCTTCAGTATGTCACAGTTGGCATTCATGGTTCCCTCAATGAACTGGTTCCCTCAATGAACTGTAGCTCCCCAGTGCCGTAAGCACTCATGCAGCCCCAGTATGGTTGAGCACTGACAGGCTGACCCCCCACCCCTTCAACCTCTGCAGTACTGCTGGCAGCACTCATACGTCTATTTCCCAAAGACAACCTCTGGATATGATGCTGAGCACATGCGCTCAACTTCTTTGGTCGACCATGGCGAGACCTGTTCTTAGTGGAACCTGTCCTGTTAAACCATTGTATGGTCTTGGCCACCGTGCTGCAGCTCAGTTTCAGGGTCTTGCCGATCTTCTTATAGCCTAGGCCTAGGCCATCTTTATGTAGAGCAACAATTCTTTTTTTTCAGATCCTCAGAGAGTTCTTTGCCATGAGTTGCCATAGTGAACTTACAGTGACCAGTATGAGAGAGTAAGAGCGATGACACCAAATTTAACACAATCAAATAAATGTGTCTGCGCTAAAATAACTATAATATAAGTGACAATCAATATAAAAAGAAAAAATGCATTATTAAATATTAAGTGAAAAAACAAAAAAAATATTTTAAATTATTGCGCCAATATATCTAAAAATAATGAATTATAATCTGTGACCAAATATTTAGTGATATAATCAACAAAGTGCAACATGCATAAAATGCCAAAAAACCAAGTGTAAACACTAGGTTTGAACAGAGTGCTCACTCTTTCAATATGGAGATTAGTATAGTTCATAAGTAAAAAAGTTCATAAGTAAAAAACTCAGAAGTGCACAAATCTAGTGTCCATCTCCAGTGATATCCATCATGCTTATCCAGAAAGTGTAAATTAAAACATGCTCCTGTGCTCTCCAGTGACCCCCAAAAGCATATGCGCTCACCTCAGATCGTGTGACACAGTACCTAAACTATGTCAAATCACGCATGGGAGCCACTCCTGGGCTCTAATAGATATGATGATGTTGTCCTCCAATTAGCTCAGTTAGTAGCATTCTGTTTCATAAATGGGGAAAAAAAGAAACTCCATAGTGTAACATTGCAAAGTAAACGTGTTTATTCCAGATTAAAACACTGCCCTTATAGGGGTACTCACATTGTACGGGTGCGTGAGAGCACCAATCTAATCACGGCTTCACTGATAAGAAAACAAAGCGCTGGTCTGGTGTGCAGTGTGGTATGCTCCTCCAGTCTGTTCCTCCGTGCTGACAGCTCCGTCCTGGCCCCTCCCCCATGCGTGTTCAACACAGGGATCACGTGCCTTCATCAGGGAGATCTCCAGACCAGCACTTTGTTTTTTAACTGGTTCGACTAGCAGTTCATAGTATATCATTTTCTGACATATATATGTATTTATTTTTTTATACACTTTTTTGATTTCAACTTGAGGAATCTAGTTCTCTAGCGCCCCCTATCACTTATCACTCTAATGCCTTGTACACACGATCGGACGTTCCGACGACAAAATCCATGTTTTTTTTTTCTGCCGGATGTTGGCTCAAACTTGTCTTGCATACACACGGTCACATAAAGTTGGTCGGAAATTCCGAACGTCAAGAACGCGGTGACGTACAATGCGTATGATGAGCCGAGTAAAATGAAGTTCAATAGCCAGTGCTACTCTTCTGCTTGATTCCGAGCATACGTAGAACTTTGTGCGTCGGAATTGTGTACACACGATCGGAATTTCCGACAACGGATTTTGTTGTCTGAAAATTTGAGAACCAGCTCTCAAATTTTGTGCGACGGAAATTCCGATGGAAACTGTCCGATGGAGTCTACACACGGTCGGAATTTCTAACAAAAGGCTCCCATTGAACATTTTCTGTCGGAAAATCCTATTGTGTGTACGGGGCATAACTTTCAAAAGTCAGCAACTGCACTTTTCAGGGGAGCAGCTCCAAAACAAAATGATCTAATTTAGCACTTTCAAATTCTTATGCCGCGTACACACGGTCGGACTTTTCAGCTACAAAAGTCGGACAGCCTGTCCGACATACTTCCGGCGTACCTTCGGCGGACTTGCAGCAGACTTTCTTACGAACGGACTTGCCCACACACGACCACACAAAAGTACGACAGCTTAGTACGCGGTGACGTACACCAAGTCTGACGAGACTATAAAACGGAAGTTCAATAGCCCGTACGACACCCTTTGGGCTCCTTCTGCTAATCTCGTGTTTATCTCGTGTTAGTAGAAGTTTGGTGAGAGACGATTCGCGCTTGTGAGACTCGTATTTTTCAGTTCGTTTTAACTGTTGTTCAGTCTGTGCTTGTGAGGTTTGTATCTGCTTTTCAGTGCGTTTGGTCAGTTGGCATTGAGAAATCTTTGTTTTATTGGCCGCTCGTTCCTGATTTTCAGGTCGTTCTTCACAGGCCTTGCTGTTCTTCAGTGCGTTCTGTTTAGTGCGTTCTGACCAGCCGACCGTTTTGAAACCATGTTACCTGTACGTACTCGTCGTCGAGCTCGTGCATTGTATGTGTTTGGTGCTGTAGTTTATTCTTCAGCCCAAGACCAGTCCATGAACAGGGCGAGGAGGAGTTCATGGACCAAGAATTGGTTGCTCCAGCGTGACCAGTTCTGTCACATGCCATTGCTCCGTGAGATCCGTGAGAATAATCCTGAGGATTTCAGGAACTTTCTCCGGATGACGGACCCTGTTTTTGACCGTTTGGTGGCTTTGCTGACCCCCTATATCAGCAGGCAGGATACCTGCATGAGGCAAGCCATCACTCCGGAGCAGAGGCTGGTCGCTACCTAGCGGTATTTGGCCACAGGGAGAAGCCTGCAGGACCTTAAGTTCTCGACAGGCTCTGGGGATCATTATCCCAGAGACCTGTTCTGCCATCATCCAGGTCCTGCAGAAGGACTATATTAAGGTAAGATATTTAGCTTTTATTAGCATCACCTGTTCTTTTATGTAATCTTTGATAATGTAATGTATTTCTTGCTTCAAACACTACTTACCATCATTGCAATGTAGTGTGAATCTCCCCTTTTTATCCTCACACATGCTGGATTTTTTTCCTGTTATTTTTTGTCATGCATGTATATTTTCCTTCAATAACCTCCCCAGCATGCAGTGATGGGAACATATCTACCTAGTCTACTCATTTTGAATGTATTTTGTTTGAGTGTATTTAGTGTGCTTATAATTAGCAAGTAGCTAGATTTCCCAACCCCCCCCACCTAAACTCACTCCAAATAGTGTGCTGCTAATTAGCAATTAGCAAGATTTCCCAACCCCCCCCCCTACCTAAACTCACTCCAAATAGTGTGCTGCTAATTAGCAATTAGCTAGATTTCCCAACCCCCCCCCCCCACCTAAACTCACTCCAAATAGTGTGCTGCTAATTAGCAATTAGCTAGATTTCCCAACCCCCCCCCCCCACCTAAACTCACTCCAAATAGTGTGCTGCTAATTAGCAATTAGCTAGATTTCCCAACCCCCCCCCCCCCCACCTAAACTCACTCCAAATAGTGTGCTGCTAATTAGCAATTAGCTAGATTTCCCAACCCCCCCCCACCTAAACTCACTCCAAATAGTGTGCTGCTAATTAGCAATTAGCTAGATTTCCCAACCCCCTAAAATCTAATCAATGTTCCATCAGAGGGGGTGAGCAATCTGATAAGTGTGCCTTTCCATATTAGTTTTTCCTGAAGAATTAAATTATTTAATGTTATACTGATGCTGGGGAATAATGTTTTGAATTGTCTAATTTTATTGCAATGTTAGCTTCCAAATTAATTGATTTTGGTTTTCTTGTTTGATTCCCCAGTTTCCTTCAACGCCACAGGAATGGCAGACTGTGGCATCCCATTTTGCCAGCCGTTGGGACTTTCCTAATTGTGGAGGGGCTATAGATGGGAAACATGTCCACATTGTGCCACCACCCCATTCGGGGTCATACTATTTCAATTATAAAGGGTTCCACAGTATTGTTTTAATGGCGGTGGTGTCTGCACACTATGAATTTTTATATGTGGACGTGGGGAAGAATGGCCGGATGTCGGATGGAGGAGTATTTGCCCAGACGGAGTTCTGCCAGCGTCTCCAGAGTGGTGGCCTGGGATTGCCACCTGATGCGGATAATGTGGAAGGACTCCCCTTTGTCTTCATTGCCGATGAAGCCTTCGCTCTGAGCAAGCACCTCATGAGGCCATTCCCCCAAAGAACCCTCACCCCGGAGAGGAGGGTTTTTAATTTCCGGCTGGCCAGAGCTAGAAGAGTGGTTGAGAATGCGTTTGGAATTCTGGCCAGCCGGTTCCGCCTGTTTCAAACAGCCATTAATTTGGCGGAATACAAACTTAATTTTATCATTTTATCGTGCTGCATTCTGCACAACTTTTTAAACAAACATTCTCAGAATTATATAGGCACAGTTGGGCCTGAGGCCGGACTTATAGATGCCAACCTTACGGGCCTGGATAATGTCCGTACTGGCTTGGCCCCCCAAAGTGCCGTCAAGTTAGACAGCAATATGTTGATTATATTATGGGTAGGGGGGCCATTGCAATGGGCCATGATATTTAATTTTTTAAAATAAAAAAAATATGGATGAAATCTTGAATTATATTTATTGCTTGCCTTTCTTTTGGGCTTTCTCCTAGGTTATGGTCGAGCAGTTGTAGTGCCAACTGTATTTTCATTTTAAATGTCTAACTAAAAACTCCATTGCCACTGTAAAAAACTTTTTGACAATTATAACCAAACTGATACTGAGCATTGAAATAACAAACCACACATTTATTTAATTCCTATAAGGAGATGTTTTTATTAATGGTTGTTATGCATTCAGTTCTGCATTTAGTATAAAATGTTCATAGACAAAAATATACTGATATCTTAATAATTTCTAAAAATATAATTATATTTAAATATTTAGACATAATCCACAAAAAAATATTTTAGGCTTTTTGATTTTCGCAAACAGGCTTTTTTTTTTTTTTGTGTCTTAAAATCTTTTTTTTTTTTGGTGTTTTAAAATCAATTTTTTTTTTTGGTGTTTTAAAATCAATTTTTTTTTTTTTTGGTGTTTTAAAATCAATTTTTTTATTTTTTTTGGTTTTTAAAATCAAAATTTTTTTTTTTTTGGTGTTTTAAAATCAATTTTTTTATTTTATTTGGTTTTTAAAATCAATTTTTTTATTTTTTTTGGTTTTTAAAATCAATTTTTTTATTTTATTTGGTTTTTAAAATCAATTTTTTTATTTTTTTTGGTTTTTAAAATCAATTTTTTTATTTTTTTTGGTTTTTAAAATCAATTTTTTTTTTTTTTGGGTTTTAATATCAATTTTTTTTTTTTTTTTTTTAATAAAAATATAATTTTTTTTTTTGGTTGTTGTTTTTTGGAAAATCAAGTTTTATTTTTTTGTGGATTTGGAATGTATTTTAAAGAAACAGCCCTCCTTTTTAAAATTAGGTTAAACAGCCATTTATGTTCAGCCAAAAAAATAAAGAGAAGGCCCAGAATGGGGTCAGCAAAACAGGAAATGAAGGACATGATCGATGTTTTGGGGTTTCAAAAAGGGCATTTAGATTCGACCCAAAACATCAATCATGTCCTTCATTTCCTGCTGCATACGATCCAGCCGATTCCGCATTTCATCCATGTCCTTATTCCAGGCCATTATTTGACCAATTAGCCGTTGGGCACTTTCAGAAGTGAAATAGTCACTTTGTGTACCTAAAGTGGAATGAAACCAAAAAATGTATTTAGAAATATGCACACATACATAGTTTACCTTACCATAATAAAGCTGTTGTCTCAGACACTGACCTGGTGGGGTGCCCATGTAGCCTAATTCCTCCACATCCTCGGGGGTGGCACTGTTGCTTGAATCAAGCACAACCAGATCCCCTAAAATAGAGTAGAAAAATTACATTAAACAAAAGGCAGCCATGCATAGATTACCGTAAGCTGGTGTGTCAGACACTCACCTGGTGGGGTGCCCATGTCGACCACCTCTCCTTCCTCCACATCCTCAGTGGGGCTTGGGCTGATTTCCCAATCATGTTTGGCTTGGGGTGGACTGTCTTCTTTTTGGCTGAGTGATTTTTCCCCTATGTGAAACAAAAAATTATTAATCTACTTAGCACACAGATATTTTAGTACATAGTCATTTTCTAACATTTGTAGTGAAGTGGTTTGTGTAGAGTTCCTATTTTACCTCAATATTTAAAATTATAAAGACATATCGGATAGATAGATATCTAGATATCAATATCTCAAAATAAAGTTAATAATCTTTTGATCTCTCTCTCTCTCTCTCTATATCTGGAACAAAATCTATAAATATCTAACTAAATGTAAATAAAAAAAGATAACTTAAAATATTCCAAAAGAATGTTTTACATTTCTATATCTATCTATCTATATATATATATATATATATATATATATATATATATATATATCTAAAAATATATATATATATATATATATATTTAGATAGATCTATCTATAGATATGTAACGAGGTTTTGTAAAAGATCGTTTGAAACGATGAACAAAAAAACGTATAGGAAGGAAAAGCACATGGAGCAGTATACACGGTAATAAACACAAGAGAAAAACACGACAAGTACTTACTTTTTTTAAGCACTTTCCGGATCCGTCTATATTGATCCAGCTCCCTGAGTTTCAGGTCAGACCATCTTTTGCGAAGTTGATCTCGGGAGCGCTGTACCCCAAAAGAAGCCTGCAAAGTGTCCACGACCTTCGCCATTATTTTGGCCTTGCGCAAATTTGGCCGTGCGTACGGCCCATACTTCCCATCATAGTCGTCTTTGTGAAGAATGGCCACCATCTCCACCATTTCTTTAAAACTCATATTGGAGGCCTTAAATCTAGGCCTCACAGATTTTGTGGACGTTCCAGCCTCCGGGCTTTTTCCACTACCTGAGGACATGTCAGGTGTCTCCGCCATTATTTACCCCACTACGCGCCGTAACTAAAAATGGGCGGAGAACATGAGTTAAAATCGAACGTCAGGGGCGGGCGACGCAGGCGGAGTTTCACACATGCGTAGTGTATAAAGAGGGGCCTTGCGCACGTGTCGTACGTACGTTCTGTGCGTCGAATTAGGGGGCGGAGAAGATGAGTTAATTTTGAACGTCAGGGGCGGGCGACGCAGGCGGAGTATCACACATGCGTAGTGTATAAAGAGGGGCCTTGCGCACGTGTCGTACGTACGTTCTGTGCGTCGAATTAGGGGGCGGAGAACATGAGTTAATTTCGAACGTCAGGGGCGGGCGACGCAGGCGGAGTTTCACACATGCGTAGTGTATAAAGAGGGGCCTTGCGCACGTGTCGTACGTACGTTCTGTGCGTAGGTGATAGTGGACCAGGACGTTACAAAACGAAGGTAATTTTAATTTTTAATTTCTTTGTTTTTTTTGGGGGGGTTTTATGGTCATGACTTTGTAGCAAGCGGCCTATATGGCTTGATAGATTGATGAGGCCTACATAGGGAGAAGATGATGAGGGGTTAGCAGAAACCTATAATAAGTGTTTTTGGTCTTGTGACTTTCTCTTTTCCAGATATAATGAATCCCCTATTTAAGGATCCAGAGTTCCTTACAGCTTTTATTTCGAAATATCGAGAGATGAGGAATTTGTGGGAGGTGAAACACCCTCAGTATTATGCCAAGCATGTGAGGAAGTCAACGCTGGAGAGACTTCTGTCCTTTGTCCAGGCGACCATCCCGGGAGCAACAATGGAGACAGTGCTCAAGAAAATTGGGGTCTTGAGGAACATGTATAAAAGGGAGCATAGGAAGATCCAGGAATCAAGGAGATCAGGAGCATCAGCAGATGATGTTTATGTACCCAGGCTGTGGTACTACAATCAACTCCGTTTTCTTGATGACCAGAATGAAGCCAGGGCATCACTTTCAACCCTTCCCTCCACCCTTCCCTCCACCCCAGCAGAGGCTGATGAGGAGCAAGCTGGGTCTTCCACCCTGGATGAACCGGATATGACCATCTGGAGTCAGGTAAATTATTTTAACAAATATTTACTGTACTAATATTAATGATGTTAACTGGATGTTATAATTGTCTAAAATAATTTTGCACTCAAAATTGTGTATACATATCAAATGACAGTAGTGGCTAAATATGTTTGGCACCTGCTTGAAATAATTAGGGTGTCTGATTAGACTCTTTTATTAAAGAGATGTATTCACATTGAATTTGCTAGTCATGAGAAGCAAACTGTGTGTCATTGATGAACCCAAAAAAAGAAACTAAAACTATTGTCCTTTTTTTATACACAGGATGAGTCCATCCAGGAGGAATGTGGGGAAAGTGGCAGGCAGGAGGAGACCGGGCCCATGGACAGCCTGGAGGAGGCCGGATTCACCATCATCCTGGAGGAGGCTGGGCCCAGTGTCAGGCAGGAGGTGGCTGCTCCCAGTGAGGTGGCTGCTCCCAGTGAGGTGGCTGGGCCAAGTGAGGTGGCTGGGCCCAGTAGGAGCCTGACCCAATCCCAAGTGCCTCCCCTCCACCTTCCCAAAAAAAGGGCCAGGAAGGGGATGGTCACACAGGACGCATCCCTGCGCCTCAT
This sequence comes from Lithobates clamitans, assembly GCA_037952925.1. Taxonomy (NCBI): domain Eukaryota; kingdom Metazoa; phylum Chordata; class Amphibia; order Anura; family Ranidae; genus Lithobates; species Lithobates clamitans. The sequence goes on from JBBGZY010000448.1 coordinate 710,493, forward strand.
GCAAGAGGCCACCCGTTTTTTAACGAGCCCCCCCGAAGCGGAAGAATCCTATGGCTGCTACTTAGCCAGCAGGCTTCTTCAGATGGATTGGGAGCAGCGCCTCATTTGTGAGCGCCTATTTGGGGAAACAATCCATAAGGGGCTGCAGGGCACGCTAACACAAAACACCCAACTACATGAGGCAGCCCCCCCTCCTCCTCCTCCTCCTCCTCCTCCTCCTCCTGCCACAACTGAAACACCAGAGCCACAGCCTCAAAAGAAGGCTACAGGGAAGGCTGCAGGGCAGCATGGAGGAAAGGCTGCAGGGAAGAGAAGAAAGTGATGACCTGGGTTCAGTCTGGTCTGACAGAAGACGCAGGCTGTTGTAGGACCACAGTCTGGGGACATCTAGATCATCTGCTGGTGCTGTTGATCTCTGGGATTCTTGGACCAGATTGTGCTCCCTCTTATATGGACTCCGCAAGATCCCAATTTTCTTGTACACCGACTTTTTCCAGCGTTGACTTCCTCTTTATTTTATTTTGACCATGAATAAATGGATCTTTTTTGAGTTTAGCAAAAGACTTTATGTGTTTTCTTTTAAATCATTGATTTTACACACAATGTTAAATTAACAAGGGACAACAATCTCATTGAGTTTGAAAAAAACACACCAAAAATACATTACTAATGTTAATAATGTTCAAGTGGTAAGTCTTGAAAATAAAAAAATCTACATAACCAAAAACGGTGCTTTGGGTTAACTTTATCTAAAAACTAAAAAATAATCACTAGAAAAAAAAAAATAGAATAATGGGTTCTTTGTGGTAACTTTACAAACCTAAAAAAAAAATTAAATAAGGGAAAAAGTATTATTAGTATGGAAACATTGTTTTTAAAAAGCATACTATATCATTCATGAGATCAAAGAGAAAAAGAATCCAGAAATCAGTTTGGGAGAACTCTGATTATGAACAGCAAAACATCTTTAGAGCATTCGTAAAGAAGAAATAAAATGCGCTGCATTCAACGATCACAGATTTTGCAGCGTGATGAATGTGCTACCTACAATACGAACACTAGTTTTACTAGACCGAGTGCTTCCGTTTTGTTTTTGCTTATGAGCATGCGTCGTTTTTTTGTCCGTAGGACTAGCATACAGACGAGCGGACTTCGGGGTCCGTCGTAGTTACGACGTAAAGATTTGAAGCATGTTTCAAATCTAAAGTACGTCGGATTTGAGGCTAAAAAAGTACGTTGAAAGTCCGGAGAAGCCCACACACGATCGGATTACCAGCCAGCTTTAGTCCGTCAGCGTCCGTTGGACTTTTGTAGCTGAAAAGTCCGACCGTGTGTACGCGGCATTAGAGCGAGGTTCCTGACACAATTTATCTCTACCCAAATGACTACCAGTCCTTCCATGGGCTGTAAAACAAGGCCATACATGTGGCAATTTGATTGAACTTTGTGGCGGTTTTCAGTATTTGTTAGCCTTGCCACTGCCATTTGTTCATTTCTGTAGCTTCCCCGAGCAGGATATCTGCATTGACACCCAGTGCTTGAGTGTAAGAATCTTTTGATATTGAGATTGGAGGGCCAGAGGCACTATAATGATTTTCATATATAAAGTAAGAGATTTGAGGTTTTTTTTTACTGCTGATGGATTTACATTTAATGAATATAGGGAGAAAAAAGCTCAAGTGGTTGAAAAAAAAGAAATCTGTAATGAATGTTCATTTCTCCATGTTTTACCTTTTTAAACATACTACATAAACATAAGTACAGAAAAATAACTGATGATGTACCTGAAATATCAGTAGATCGCGGGTGCAATGTCAGGCTCCTGCAGGTAAGTCCTACAGCTTTCTACCCATACCTCTGTACAGCTGCAGGGCTTGTGAATGAACTACAAGGGTGCTTACCAGTTTATGTGGCTGTGTCGGTGAAGCCCTACACAGCCACGCCATTTTTAAGATGTGAAAGCGGGTGTGAGGAGAAACACCACACACACACACACACACACACACACACACACAAACACTGTCCAGGGAGGCTTGGAGCATGTTGCAAACTAAATATTGATGACTGTAACATGCTCCAAAGGTGAACTTGGCCGTTAAATTTTTATACCTGATCAGATAGATACTTCATGGACATATCTATCTTTAGAGTCTTGCACAGTGCAACAAAAAGCTCATGTGTGAATGGGATCTTGATCTCCACTTTTTGTGTAAACGCTGATCTTGGTCTGGTCACCTTCCAGAACCCCTATATTGGCCATTGAGGCCAATCTGGGCTCTCATGGGACAAGTCAAGATTTGTGCATACACTCAGCTACCTATATAACCTCATTTACTGATTGTTTAGAGTAGGAGTCTCGAAACTTTCTAAACAAGGGGGCAATTACTGTCCTTCGTATTTTACGAGGGCCAGGCATTGGGAATCGAAAAGGTTCTGACATCAGTGGGAAAAAAATGTTTGTTTCAGTGGGTGTAATTGTATCCCATCATTGGTGTAATTGTGCTTCATCGTTGTCATTGGGAGGAATTGTGCCCCATTGTTGGTGTCATTGAGAGGAATTGTCCCCCATCACTGATGTCATTGGGCCCCAATGTTGGTGTCATTGAGAACAACTGTCCCCCATCATTGGTGTCATTGGGAGGAATTGTGCCCCATCGTTGGTATCATTGAGTGGAATTGTGCCCCATTGTTGGTATCAGTGGATGAAATGGTGCCCCAACGGCCAGATAAAAGCAATCAAAGGACCATATCTGGCCTCTGGGCTGCAGTTTGGAGACCACTGGTTTAGAGCTACTGATTATGTTGATTTGTTGATTGTTTTTTGTCATATGATTTTTACTGAAGGTAAACTTTGCTTGGGCAATATTATTTTTTTTTTTTTTTTTTTTTCCACAAAAATTTTTTATTTCATATTTAAAGAATAAAACATACAAAACAAGAATTTTGTCTTGAGACAGCAGTCGATAGAATAACATGGAGGGTATCTATGTCATGATACAGTATAAAGCATATTAACAGAAAATGAACACAATCGAATCATATAGGTGTAAATTTGCGGAGAAGGGCGGAGGATCGTACTTTCTATTGTCCCCTCCCCCCATCCCTCCACTCACCAAGTTGAAAGGCGAGAGAAGGTACAATATCTCGAACGTGTTCAATCAGTAATGTTCAGTGTATCCCAACCGGACACAGACAGGGTATCCCTCCATGTAGAGAATATAGAAAGAGAAAAGAATAGAGGAATAGAAGAAGAAGGGGGAAATTGGGGTAGAGGGTAAGGCAAGAGGGGGGTCCGCACCTGTCCCTCCTCCCACCTCAGTCTGGGAGACAGTTCTGTATTCTCCCAGACAGTCCTAGTGTACATACTGAAGGCAACGATCAGTGGTAACGAAATGGGACCAACAGGTCCATGTCGCCGAGAATTTATGCATCCTATCTTGCGAGGTATAGTGCTTGGGCAATATTTTAATTGTTTACTGTGGTAGGTTGGCTTTATTGACACTCCTGTTTTGCAAGGGGTGTGCCAAGACACTAGTTTTGCCTACAAGTTTGGCACCATAAGCTGTCATTTTTTTTCTGAAGTCAGAAAGTTGGATGTGTGGGTTGCATTGTTGGCTGTGGTACTGATGTCCTTAGTAAGTACAAGTACAGCTCATGCTACATATGGGAATATATTACTGTTCTCCTCTATTGCTCTTTCATCTGAAAGGATATTTAAGTGTTTTTTTTTATTATTGGTCCAGGGCAGGCAAAAAGTTTTTCTACCTAGCCAGTGCATATCTCAGAGGGAGATTTGACATCTCCGTGATGTGAGAACAACTGAGCCCAGGCCTGGGTGATTGACATTAAAAAGAATTTTGAAATTATAGCAACTTAGTATGTTTTGATTGGATGTCAAACGGTGTTACAGCTTTCCGTATAGAAGACATTAAACTCTGGCTGTTTCCATTTCTAAGGACATAATTCGTAATGTTATTTCTGACATCTGCGATACGCTTGGCACATAGAAATTCACACAGAAAATCTAGAAGGCTGATGTATTTGTAATAAGGGAAAATGTTTTCTTTCTCCTGTGTTACTTGCTACTTTTTAGGGTAACCTCTACTCTATGAAAGCAGAAGGCATCTTGCCTTGCGATCTCTGCCATGTCCCTTTCTCCTTTCCGCAAGCCAAGCTATTATTATTTAGTGCAATGTTTTTGTGCGCTCTTTTTTTTCATCTTGTGTGTTTTGCCTCTGGCGAGTATTTTTGTTTTTGAAACGTTTATGGCGATCACTCCTCAACAAAATGTGTTTTGACAGAAAATCAATACTTTTTCATACGGGTTGTGATGGTGTGATTGTCATAATACTCATCTCAGACTTTTAATGGGTAACTAGTCACCTTTGTTTTCTTAACCTGAATTGTAACCTTTGTGGCAAAATGTTATATCCTGTGTTTCTCTCCCCCTCTTTTGTGTGTTTGACGTGACCTTCAAAGTGGAATTTCAAGGTGTAAATATAAAGGCTGTTGAAGAACATATTCATGTATGTGTTGCTGTATGAGTTTTTCTGAACTGTACTCCTAATATGAAGGTTAGCAAATTTTCGTAGCTTACCCAATATTAAGGGATCTATTTATCAGTGTTTTCACCAAAGATTCACATGTTAATTTGCAAATGTCCAAAAATATTTTTTTTTCATGGAGTTCTACTTTGGATGGATGTAAAACTTGGATGAACATATAACTAATCTGTAAGATTAGAGGAGAAGTACGACCAAAGCTCGTTTGACTGTACTTCTCATATGGGTCACAGGAGTGCAGTTCTTTTTTGCACTCCTGTGACCCGTTTTCAGCAGAGAGCAGGCTGAAGACCGCTCTCTGCTGACGTCAGTCAGTCCAGGCTTGGGCATCATCATGACCATGGAGTCGGGGTCCACCCAGATCCCTGGACCAGCCCCCAGCTCAGCCTCTCCACAGCCCAGCACTCCAGTGAGCGAGGAAGGGGCAGAGCAGAGAGCTGGTGACTAACAGTCACCAACTCTCTGCTCTGGAAGCTGTGAGAACTGAGCGATCGGCGGTGTTTGATCGCTTGGTTCTCAGTGTTAGAGGTGCCAGGTTACAGATGGAGCATCAGATGGAAGTATGAATCAAGAAAAAAAAAAAAAAGAAACCTATTTCTCTTTTAACCACTTGCTTACTGGGCACTTAAACCCCCCTCCTGTCCAGACCAATTTTCAGCTTTTAGCGATGTCGCACTTTGGATGACAATTGCGCGGTCATACAACACTGTACCCAAATGAAATTTTTATCATTTTTTTCCTACAAATAGAGCTTTCTTTTGATGGTATTTGATCACCTCTGCGGTTTTTAGTTTTTGTTAAAAAAATGAAAAATACAGAATTAAAAAATATATATATATATATATATTTTTTATATTTTGTTATAAAATTTTGCAAACAGGTAATTTTTTCTCCTTCGTTGATGTTCGCTGATGGGCACCGATAGGTGGCAGTGATGGGCACTGATGTGTGGCAGTGATGGGCACCGATGGGTGGCAGTGATGGGCACTGATTGGGCACTGATTGATGGCAGCACTGCTAGGTGGCACTGATTGGCACCACTGGTAGGCATTGATAGGTAGCACTTGTGGGCATTGACAGGTGGCACTTGTGGGCATTGACAGGGGGCACTGTGGGCACTGGCAGGTGGCAATGACAGATGGCACCTGTTGGCACAGATGAGGCATATGTGCCTCCTTCCTCTTCAGGACCGATGTCCCTTTGACATAAGCCGATGATCGGCTTGTTTTTCCTCCTCGCGCTGTCAGCGTGAGGAGAAAACGAAACCAATCACCGAGGTTTTGTTTACATCATGTGATCAGCTGTCATTGGCTGACAGCTGATCACATGGTAAGGGGCCGGGACCGGTTGTAAGACAAAACGTAGTATTTTTCCAGCTCCACTGATCAGTGTCAGTGTTGCAAACCTACTAGATTGAAGTTTACTGACATGACATCCAAAATTTACTGGCACTGCAAAGTTTTTGCTGGCATTTCCAAGAACTACAAAATTACAATTTTAAGTGAAAATTTTTGTATTTAGGCTACAAGCAAGTACAATGTGCAATTAGCAATATGATTTAAGGTAGATAGTAAGGCAAACATTTCTTTTATTTTAAGTAAGTAACTCAGGGATAGGACTCAGGAGGGCAAGAAATTAGAATGGGCTGCACACACACATGAAATTGACTCTCACAGTGACACGGACAGGAGTGTGCAGCAGCACAGATGATGACACCTCACCGACACGTCCCCTCCTGAGTCAAAGTGATAGTCACTCTCCACTCCAGGTGGTCCCTTCAATCCACTTCAGTCCAAAGAGCTGCAGGCAGAGCTACTGTTATATTATAGGGGACCCCGTGATTTCTATCTGACAGGGCCTCCTCCCATCCCAAAATATTTAAAACAATATTTTCGATTAAAAAAAAATCATTAGGTGCCTGGGCAGCAGAGAGAATGGGATGGTGCACAGGGGAAGAGGGGTAAAGGAGCTGATTTCCCTGTGTGTCTGTGGTCACATGCAGTGGATCAGTTCCTGTAATTGCCCCTTTCCACACCGATCACCTCCTCTCCTGTCCACATCCAATTCCACTGCTGCCTGCGCCTGGTAAAGGAAGACCATTGCTATACCCCCTTATCAACGGGCCAGTCTGCAGGCAGTGTGAATGAACTACAGGTGTGCTCATTGGAGTAGTTCATTCAAACTACAAGTTTGTCTGCCACAGTGAAAGACAGTACTTGGAGTTTTTTAGTTCACCGGCATATGTGAATGAATGTTGTGATCACTGCTAATTTGTTTTTGAAGGTCATCAGTCTCTAGTGCTGTGATCCACATCTTCCTGTACTACTCACCGGAGTTGATTTACTAAAACCGGAGAGTGCAAAATCTGGTGCAGCTCTACATAGAAACCAATCAGCTTCCAGGGTTTTTTTTTTTTGTCAAAGCTTAATTTAACAAGCTGAAGTTAGAAGCTGATTGGCTACCATGCACCAGGTTTTGCACTCTCCAGCTTTAGTAAATCAACCCCACTGAGTAACCTGGAACAAGCTAGTCTATATCAGGTACCTTAACACTACAAATTCTTGCACCAGAGCAATGATTTACATGGGCCTTCAAAAACAAGCCAGCAAATGTAGCTTCCATATTTTTGTACTGACAGGATCTTATTAAAATGATTAAAGTGAAACCTGTCCAGAGAGCTATCTGAGGGTTAGTATTACTGACAACCTCCTAAAATGTCTAGTTGCCTGGCTCTTATGCTAATCCATAGTTTTTAATTCTTTGAGTCACTGAACTGTGCAAAGTAAGCAAATTAGAAAAGTCTGAGTAAAGGCGGAAGACTTTATTTCCATATTTATTCAGGGTCAGTAACCCAGAAGCTCAGTATGATGGTTGAGCAACTTGCATGTTCAGAAGACAATGGCAGCACGTTTTTTACTCGGCACATTTCCTTTAAAGGCCAGTTTTGATTGGTGTCTGGTGGGTGGAATTTCCTTTTGGCTTCTGATTTCTTGAGGATTCCAGTGCCAGACATTACTTGTTGCATTTTGTGCTCCACTTTCCCGTCATAGGGTCATAGTGAAGATGTCACTTTCTTGCATCCATACTTAAAAATTTGTACAGTAGTAATTTTTTTTTTCTTCATCTTGCTGGAAGAGTGGGGCCAACATTTGGCTTTACTAGGGTTGCAGCAGTTAGGCACATGAGGGCATTCTGGTGATTGCGTCTAAACTGCTGGAGAGAAACGTAGACTGAGCATGTGATGGAACTTTCTGATAAACATGAACTGAAAGTTTTCCTCTTTCTTTTTGGTGTATGAATGAAGCATAGTTAAGTTAACCGTTTAGATATGTTTTAATTGCAGACATCAAGTATGTGAAATGTGATGAGCTCAGTTAAAGGGTAACTCCACTTTCGCGGGGAAAAAAATAGAAAATAAAGAAAAAATAATATAGCACACATCATTGCGACACTAATCATATTGTGATTGAATGTTATTAAAATGATCTTTCCTTTTCAATCTGCAGCTCTGTTATTTTCTGAGAATGCATTGCAATATGGCTACAGGGAGTTGTTCTGTACACAGATTGAGTACTGACCACTCCCCAGAAACATTTCCTGCTTGTGTGATTGGCTCACCGATTTTCCCAGAAGTCTGCCTAAGATATAAGTCAGATTTCAGGCATCCCTTGCAACAAAAATGTCATTTTTTAAGAGATACTTTCAATAGTAGCACATCTAAAGGGATGCAGTGCCCAGCAGCTGCACACCTGACAGTTATTATGAAGCCACTCCCATTAGACCCACTCAGAACAGAGGCACAGACAAACACACAGGGATTTCTTCAGAATAACAAAAGGTAGGAATCCGCAACAAAGGTTGTTATAATTCTTGCAATGTACATATATCACCCAGAGGGGAATATTTTTTTTTCTCAACAAAAGTGGAGTTGCGCTTTAACAAAAATCTTGTCTATGGAGATAAGAGGGTAAGTTACTGATGTGGATGAGAAGGCCTGGCTTGCAGTCTCTGCTCGAATTCAACCGAAAGGTGTTCTACCGGGTTGAGGTCAGGAGGTTGAGGCAGGCCAGTCAGGTTCCTCCACCCCAAACTCGCTCATCCATGTCTTTATGGACCTTGCCTTGTGCACTGGTCCAGATTGTTTGGTGAAGGGGGGATTATGGTGTTGGGTTGTTTTTCAGGGGTTGGGCTTGGCCCTTTAGTTCCAGTGAAGGGAACTCTTAAGGTGTCAGCATACCAAGACATTTTGGACCATTTCATGCTCCCAACTTTGTGGGAACAGTTTGAGGAGCGCCCCTTCCTGTTCCAACATGACAGTGCACAAACAAGGTCCATAAAGTCCTGACCTCAACCCAATAGAACATCTTTGGAATGAATTGGAGCTGAGACTGCGAGCCAGGCCTTTTCGTCCACATCAGTGCCTGACCTCACAGATGCGCTTCTGGAAGAATGGTCAAACATTCTCATAGGCACACTCCTAAACCTTGTGGACAGCCTTCCCAGAAGAGTTGAACCCTACAGACTTATGCTCCGTACACACGGTCGGATTTTCCGATGGAAAATGTCCGATCGGAGCGTATTGTCGGAAATTCCGACCGTGTGTGGGCTACATCGGACATTTTCCATCGGATTTTCCGACACACAAAGTTGGAGAGCAGGAGATAAAATTTTCCGATAACAAAAACCATTGTCGGAAATTCCGATCCTGTGTACACAAATCCGACGGACAAAGTGCCACGCATGCTCAGAATAAATAAAGAGATGAAAGCTATTGGCCACTGCCCCGTTTATAGTCCCGACGTACATGTTTTACGTCACCGCGTTTAAAACGATCGGATTTTCCGACAACTTTGTGTGACCGTGTGTATGCAAGACAAGTTTGAGCCAACATCCGTCGGAAAAAATCCTAGGATTTTGTTGTCGGAATGTCTGAACAATGTCCGACCGTGTGTACGGGGCATAAGACTGGGATGCCATTAAAGTTCATGTGCGTGTAAAGGCAGGTGTCCCAATACTTTTGGTTATATAGTGTATGATGGAAAGATTTCCTGCACAGGGTGAAAAACACACATTAAAGTTTTGGATCAGTTCTGTTGAGGCAGGGGTTCTTTACTCTATTTTCTGTATGATAAACCAAAAAGATGTGATTTTAAGTAGTGACTGAGAAAAACTAAATGTAACTTTTTTTTTTATATATATTGTACACATCTTCATATACAGCTGAAAAAGCCTATCAGTAAATGGCATTAGAGAGCCCCTCTAATAGAGGGGAAACAATACAAATTTGAATAAGTAGACTGAAATGTTTTCAGATAAACCATAATCTCCCCAAAAATGTGAAGACTTACCCCCTTTCCGGCCATTAAAATAAAACAGAACTAAGTAAGAATGTTCCCCGCTTATACAAGTGAAAAACCTTATGGATGTTCTTTCTTGGCTTATTTTATGTAAAGTCTCTGGCTTTCTCTAGAAAATGATCTGCATCTTTCTATATATAATAAAAAGAATAGGGAAACCGTTTTATAGTTTCTGCTATAGTAAATGGCAGTGAATTCAGATGGTCAGAGCCTATGAATTTTTAAGCAGCGATTTTCCCCAAGGTGTTAAGGAACAAAGCAAAGAGGAGACATCATTACGTTACACCTCGGAGGAAAATATTCCCGAGAAGGAAAGAAAATTATGTGAATGGGAAGAGAAATCCTATTTTATTTTATCCTGTGCACCAAGGGACACGATTACATGGCTTTTTGAATGTGTTTATATATTATCTGACTGGTGAATAGCTAACTCTTCACTATAATATCTCACTTAGATTCGGTGTCACACAAATGTTTGGTTCTGCAAGTCTGGTCTTTATACAAAGGAAGGATTAACAACTATTTGTCTTTAAAAATCTTTAAGTAATTTATTATAATTGTGAGAACTGAACCATAGCATTGTAATTGATATGTAGTTCAGGACTGTTGGTACAATAAAGCACGTGAGAGCCTACACCTAGTGCTAGATGTGCTTGAAGATAGATTTTTTTCTTTGAATGCTTCTTGCCTTTTGTGGGTGAGCACTGTACAACAAATCAGAAGCAGACATAACGGGGTGCATGGTCCTGTTAGGATATTTAAGAGGTGCGCTCTAAGCTTGGCAAGGTGCAGTGGCCTTCCCCTATGCATGCATTTGCAAATGTGTGCAGACTAAACCCCTGCTTTTAGCTCGTACTGTTAGACAGGTTATTTGGTTGTCTGCGGGCTGGTGGTAAGTTAAGCTTGGTTTTTCCCTTGGATTTATCCTTGGCCTTGTTTGGGCCTTTCCCTAAAGCCCTAAATTTAAAAAAAAATATATATTATATTGCAGTTTACCAGTCCTTAGATGGAATGACTGCCTTAGGGCTCATGTAGACTACAGCTTCTAAACCTGAGTTCAGGAGCTTTTGGCATTTTTTTGCCAAAGCTCCTAAACTCAACTCCATAATAGACTATGTGTCCATGTACACACAGGCTTTTAAAGGAGTTTAGAAGCTGGTGCGGTTAGGGGAGGTTCAACCTCCCTCTCCTGAATAAGGAAGAATCACGTTCAGGATAGGAATGTTTTGACAGCCAGCGGTCAACATAGTCTGTGTGTACATGAGCCCTTAAGTTGGCCATAGATGGGTTACATAGTAAGGTTGAATAAAGACACAAGTCCATCCAGTTCAACCTGAGTGAGCACCCACAATTGTCCCCATCCCCGCACATTGCGTCCCATAAAGATGCCTATCCACTATATTATTATTATTATTATTATTATTTTTTTATATATATTTATCTAAGGTACCCATGTAGCACCATCAATCTATGCAGTGCTCCACACACACCCACCCACACCCCCAAGGGGTCTGCAATCCAAAGTCCCCAACTCACACCCATACACCAGGGCCAATTTTTGGACAGAAGCCACTAAACCTAACAGCATGTCTTTGGAGTGTGAGAGGAAACCGAAGTACCCGGAGGAAACCCACACAGGCACAGGGAGAACATGCAAACTCCAGGCAGGTAGTGTCGTGGTTGGGATTCTATGCTAACCACTACACCACTGTGCTGCTCGATTGAATTTCGGCTCAGCAGGGATCGGCCGAGACTCGATCCATATATTGGTAGGCTGGTTGAACTGGAGTCAATCCCTCGATTAGCTTCACTACAGCCAGCCTGTTTTTTTTGGCACGCGATTACTGCCAATGGCTATAGCTGCTAGCAGTAAGTCTTGTGTTTTCCCTGCCCAGCTCAGTGCGCTCCCCCGCCAGCAGAACACAATAGCACTGCACTTTTGATAGGTTGATTTAAAGTAAAACCAAAGGCTTCTTTAACAATGTACAGTTCTAGTACATTACCAGCTTTCATTAATTTGTGTCTTTAAAGCGGTTGTAAAGCCTTAAGGTTTTTCATCTTAATGCATTCCTAGCATTAAGGTGAAAATCCTTCTGTGCTTAAGCTCCCCCCCCAGTCTTCCCCTTTTTCTTACCTGAGCCCAACCCGATCCAGCAATGTGCAGGAGCGCAGTGGCTCCAGCCGCTCTCCTCATTGGACAGATTGATAGCAGTGGGAGCCATTGGTTCCTGCTGCTGTCAATCAAAAGCTGTCATGTGGGGCTGGAGCCAAGTCCCGCTGTCTGTCAATGAATGCAGCAGTGGGACTTGGGTGCGAGCCCGTATGGGTTCCCCCATGGAAAACCACATTCTGTAGGGGCCCTTGATGAAGAGGAGGAGACTAGAGCGCCAGCAGGGGGCCCCAGAAGAAGAGGATTGAGGCTGCTCAGTGCACAGAGCAGGTAAGTTATAGGCATGTTTGTTTTGTTTTTTAAATCAAACTTACAAACACTTTCATTTCTGTCAAATTTTCAGCTTTAAGAGATGTGTGCAAGCATTTAAAACTATCTAGTGCAAAAATCGTTTGAAATAGGGAGTGTTCCAAAGGTCATGACAGTGATTAGCCCACTCTGTGTCACATTTAATATACATAAGTGAATCAGGGAGTCCTAATTGGTGCAATTACAATGGAGATGTATGCTCTAATAAATAAGCAAAAAAAAAAAATTATGTTTTGCCCAAAGGGTAGTGTCCTCTAGTCGTTGGGTAATATAGATTTGAGGGAAATGCTTGGGAAGTCTTATTTCACATTTTGTATACTCTATCATGTTCCATAGGAACAGATAGTATTTAGCAGTGGCTTAGCCAGGGATCTTCAAACTACGGCCCTCCAGCTGTTGCGGAACTACACGTCCCATGAGGCATTGTAAAACTCTGACATTCATAGATATGACTAGGCATGATGGGAATTGTAGTTCCTGAACAACTGGAGGGCCACAGTTTGAAGACCCCTGGGCTTTACGTTGAGCATTGGGAGTTAGTAACATGTTGTGCAAGGATGGTGATCCAGTATTGGCTAAAAGTTTAGAACTTGCTTCAGGAACATAGGATTTGGTTTGGCTCAGAATATACAATAGATGTTGAGATGTTTGGGGAATTGGCTGCAAATTTCTTGTATAGAAAGGACTTTTGGTATAAATATTCACAAAAATATTCCCTTCATTCTGCCAGTTCTTGAATATTTGTGATTGGTAGCTCAGGGGTGAAGTTGTCACTTCCTAAGAAGGGCAGAAATATTTGTCAATCAGTTTTACCTCTCAGTAATATAACAGCCCTTGGTTCTATGAGAATGCTATTGGTTATACTTTGTGCCTGATTTTCTTTTGAAATGCTGCTAGGAAAGGGAAAATTAATTTTGAAATTGTACTTGACCGTTCATGTAATTAAAGTTTTTGGGACTTATTTGTGGTATTCTTGTTGCTGAAAATAAGGAGACATTGGCTGCATATTCCTGCGCAGATTCATGTTTTCTACATGAAAGTCAGCCAGACAACTTCTTGGCCTTTTCCATCAGCTGTCAGTGAAAACAGAAATGTGAATTATGTAAAAAAAAAAAAAATGGTTTTATGATTAGGGGCAAATACATTTTTCACTGGATCTTCAAAAGTTTACAGATAGGACTGTTAGCACTTGTTGGTATCAGTGATTCCATCTATCAGATTTTTCCTTAATCTGAAGTGAAATTCCATGATATATAATTCAGTGCATCCCCCCTTTGATCTCCACATTCTTCAAAAGATTTAGTCCTGTCCTCCCCCGAACACATCTTTAAATATACTTATGCTAGCTACTTATGGTTTAATTCATTCAGATGAAAACGAGTACAGCCATTATTCAGGCCACATATAAAGAGAATTTTAGCCTCTTAAATGTGAATGACAGCGAGATATCTGCTGTTGGTCTAAAATATAAAGGTTTTAGCTGTAAAACAGGGTTATATTTGTTCAAACTAGTACAATGAAATGAAGTAGGCTTGAACGCAAAAAGGCATTTGTTGATGTTCTAGTGAACCTGTAAAGACATAATAAATGCACACATTTTTGCAGGAAAAGATGTAAATGTATTCTTTTTGTTCACAGGAGCCTGCAAAGCATTGTTCCTGCAATTGGTGGCTGGATGGTAGTTACAATGTCAGGCTCCTGCAAACTCTTCTTCCAGCTCCCTGCCTCTGTACCTCTGTACTGGCTTTAAATCGGAGTTCCACCCAAGAGCGGAAGCTCCACTTATCAGCCTCCTCCCCCCCTCTGATGCCACATTTGGTACCTTTCGGGGGGAGGGGGGAGCAGGTACCTATCTTTGACAGGTATTCGTCCCCACTTCCAGGAGATCGCGGTGCGATCACTTCGAAGTTTGGTCCCACTCCTCCTTCCCCCGCCCCTGGGCCATTCAGAAATTGCTCCACGCATACACAGTAGGGAACCGGCTGTGAAGGCGGTAAGGGTTCCCTTACTACGAATGGCGGCGAATCTACGAAAGAAATAGTAACAAATTTAGTTGAAATTCATTCAAATTCGTTTCTTATTAGTTTTCTAACAAATTTAAAATTTTCTGAAAGATTCTAATTCAGGTCGGTCAAAAAATGATCAACCGATTCGAATTCTGCATGAAGAATAGCTGGTTGTTAGGCAGTGGTCCGGGAAGCCGGCCTCCGCATCCTTAACAACTGATGACTCCTCAGCTGTCAGCAGACTTTCCCACTGACAGCTGAAATGTAAACAAAATGCCGGCAATAGAAAATTCTGAAAAAATGCAAGCGTGGGTCCCCCCCCCTCATCTATACAAGGAAATTAAAATTCTAAAACAAAACATAACATAACTAATCTATCGGAAATTAAACAAAACTAATTTTTCTGTTCTGCACATTTCTAGCTGCTAGTCTCATGAGATTTGGTGTTAAATTTGGTAATGTAACTACGGCGCTGCCTGATGGAGAGGAATCTACACTCCATGCATGTCCTTGCTTCTGTTTTATTCATTCTGTGGATCGATGGATCTTTTTGTGGATGTCTTCTGCATCTTGAATATTCCCTCACCCCTCCCCTCAGCTATCAGATCACCAGGCACCAGGGGGGCAGCGCTAATATGAATAAGCAAATCCTAATCTACCAAGATGGCCACTTCCACACAGAGACACGGGGCAGGATTAAAGCATTGTATGTCCGTATTTGTAAATAGATCAGCTGCAGGGAGACTAAAGCATACAGATAACCAGTCCTTTGCCCTCTGCTTGCCTTTTTTGGGGTACAGCTTCCATAGTACAGTTCCTCCTTAACCCCTTCCCACTGGCGGCATGCATGTATAAGACAGCACCACGGTGGACTGTGCACATATGTGCATACAGCCAGCATTGAGTTTTTTTAGCTGGAGGTGCACTCGAGTTCACGCTTCAGGGCTGTCCCCAACAACTCCCAATCAGAATTTAGAAGCAGGTTGGATGGGCTTCCAATCATGTGATCACTTTGACAGCCAATGATCGGGAAGCCCAGGCAGCATCTTTGGCATTTAGATGGCATTCTATGCCTAATATTTTTTGTATTTTAGCAAGCTAGATTATGCAAATTAAGAGTTTTAAATTTTCTCTGATACATGCTTCTATGTCGGGGGCTAAAAAAAGGAAGCCAGTGGATCAGAATGACAGGCAGCCAATTCATTTTTTTTTTTTAGAAGTTCAACAATGGCAGCCTGCATATTTCGGTTACCATGAGCTTCTTTATCCAGTTAGGGAATGTAGAGTCCTATGGGATAAAAGTGCATCATAAGTTGTTAGTTTTATGCGCTCAGTGTTGCATGTACCACTTTGGCCAGTTTAAATTTAGCAGTGGTATTCTGTGTAATCCCCTTCCTGAGAAAACAGTCACGTCTTCCAGCAAACTGCAGCCTTTTCCCACCACAATACTGGAATTTTGTATTGTTTTCTCATTATTAAAGATAGACTGGAAATATGAACATCACATCCTGCTTCATTCATATGTGTTCATAGTACTAAGGCCAGAGTTCATCACGTCGATTGTTACTAGAGCTAAAATGTAACTGTCTCATTTTATACCATTCAGAAAAATCCTACCCACATACATAACTGTCATATTCATTGTATTTATGTGGGAAACATGCCGGCCTTTTTTAATGAGGCAGCAAAGAGTGCAGAAGGTAAGGAGACAGGAATCAATGGCGCCCAGTCAGATTTAATCTTATGATCTTGGTACAGTACTCCGAAATGTAATTGGTTGCAATGGGTGGCATGTATGTTTGCATGTTGTTTTTTTGTTTGTGCAGGTTTGTTTTTTTTTTTTTTACATTGCTTTGTTAAGCACAAATATGGCAGTGTAAACAAAATATTTCCTATACTCCTATACATTTTAGCTATGGGCTTATTGATTATTGATGATAATTTTCTTCTTGTAACACCAGAGAACATGATATATAATCTTCCCTCCAACAGCCAGCCCTTTGTGAATCTACCCATAAAAATAGAATTGTTCCTATCAGAAATTATAGTTTTGTATCACTCCACAATGCCAGGTTTCACCGGTAAGTGGTGCTAAAAGTGAGATTTGCTTATCTCAGAGTTCAGGTGAAGCCTTGGAGTTGTGGGAAGAGGGTTTTGCCATTTGTATTATTTCGAGGATGGGTCACTACTAGGGATGAGCAAATCAAGCAAAATTTGTATTGGGTTCGCCTAACCCAGTGGAATGTGCGTGAACCACGAACATAGTGCCAAACACTATGAAGAGAAACAAATCTTGCTGTGTTTTTCTGGCTTTTTTCAAAGCTAATTTGTAGATTTAAAAGAAACGTGGGTAGTTGGACACTTCCATGGAGAACATGTACCAATGCAATCAATAAATAAAATAATATTCTGTTCAGTGGGGAGAGGGTCTAATTAATGTACAACACTGGGAGTTTATCGAAATCTAGAGGTGGGGTCTCCTATAAATCTCTCTCTCCCCAGGAGAATGAGTACGGGGTACATGAGTATTTTATTAGTCATTCCAAAAAACATGCAAAAAATAGACACACAGTGAAATCAATCGTCAGTCATGCCATCCAGCAAAGTAAATCTTGTAGTCAGGGGAGCCTCGGTTCAACGCTAGTTACGAAGAAATGCATCACAAGTGACGTGTATCTTGTAAGTGTAATCTTATTGTAATGGTTTGCCTGAAATACTACACTATGTTGCCTCCTTTGCACCTTAATCCACTCTGTTGGATGAGCCAACTTGGGAACAGGGAGAGTGTTATCTCCGGAATCAGGATTTATGTAGCTGTTAAGCACCAAGACGTTCTCTGATCTGTGTGAGATCTGGCAGTCCGGTGGGGAGCTTGTTGACTCTGTGGTGGAGTGGCTTCATTGGCAGTGGTGTCTGGCATTTTTTCTCTGCCTGTAAACACCCCTCCATGTTACTCGCATTACCCTGTACCACTTATAGTACCGCTCAAGGTGCTGTGCTAAATCTGGTGTCTCACAGCGATATATGTGTGCAGGCTGTCTTATGCTTAATCCAGAAAACAGTAAATTATGAGGGGATGAGAAACACTGCACACCACTAGCTCAAGAGGTGAAGAGAAATGGGAATGGCCTAAGCCATTAACTCCTCCTGAGCCCTGCCTCGGATGCATTCTACCCCACCCGTCGGGTTTAATCATAATCTCTGAGGCTGTTCACATTTTTTTTTCACCTGTTGAGTTATGGTATGCAGCGTCTCTCATTCCCTAATAACCCCTCTCTGTTAGTTTGTGTTCATGCACACATACGCATTTTGAGGCAGAAAAGAAAAAACACTGACAGAGCGCCAAGAAGCAGCAGTGATTTGGCGGAAAAAATGCTGTACATGTTCTGGCCAGTGAAATGAATTAACGCCCAAGTGCTTCACATGTCTAAACACGTCAAAATAAAACACCTCTGCCAGTAGGAAAGGCATTTAGGAGAGCTGGGCAAATGCCCTGGGTGCATGAGGCCTAAGGGGTTCCCCAATTCCCAATCCCATTGCTGATAAATGAGAATCTTATTAATTGGATCTGCTAATGAGCACCACCACTCACAACTGTTTGGTTTTTTTAGGTACCGACTTGGAAATCCATTAAAAACAGTGGACTTCTTAGGGTGAACTGCACTAACCCCTTTCAAAGGAAAGTATTCCAAAGTAACCAGTTACTTTTCAAACGCAGCCTGTGCCATGCCAAGGTTGCTGGAACAGTGTTTTGAGTGGTTAGTTCCACTAAATCAGTGGTTCTCAACCTCTCTAGTGCTGTGACCCCTTGATAAAATATCCCAAGTTGTGGGGACCCCTAACAGTAAAATTATGTTCGTTGGTCCTTCATTGCTGTAATTTAGCGACTGTTATGAATCGAAATTTAAATATCTGATATGCAGGATGTATTTTCATTCTTACAAATTTAACATTTTAAAGCGTAGAGATTAATTACAAAACAATCTGTAATATATAGTGCGCAATATTTATAATTAACGTATAAGTTACAAATAGATGAAATGTTTGCGACTTGCGTTTATGTATTTTTTATTCATTGTGATGGGCACAGTGGCTGTGTTTGGCACAGTGGCAACAATTGACGGGCACAGTGGCTGCGTTTGGCACAGTGGCGGCATTGATGGGCACAGTGGCTGCATTTGATGGCACAGTGGCGACAATTGATGGGCACAGTGGCTGCTTTTGCTGGGACAGTGGCTCCGTTTGCTGGCACAGTGGTGACAATTGATGGGCACAGTGGTTGCGTTTGGCACAGTGGCGGCAGCTGATGGGCACAGTGGCTGCGTTTGGCACAGTGGCGGCATTTGCTGGCACAGTGGCAGCAATTGATGGGCACAGTGACTGCGTTTTAATGGGTTTTCTTTTTCAGATTTTTTCAGTTTGTTTGCGCCCCCGCCACTGATTTATATATAAATGTCCCAGTTGGCTCCTCAAAAGTGGTTATTCCGTGCCAGTGCCAGATATATAAAGTGTATAGCACCCACTAGCACTGGGTATCTAGCACTGGCACGGAATAACCACTTTTGAGGAACCAACTGGGATGTTTATATATAAATGATATGTATTGTTCCATAATAAAAAAAAGTTATGTCATCATTTATTTATAAAAAATCTATGTCTTGATTGCCCTGGTGACACACAGTACAAAATGCTTTTATTACTGCCTCTGACTTACCAAAAGTCACAGGTGTTCTGTAAGATTCAGCAGGTCTCGTCGCCGCCTTCTTGGTACACTTGTCTGCAGCAAGCGGACTTCGTGAGTGTAAAAAGATGTCCACTTGTCGACTTTTAAGTGTAGCCTTACTGTAGACGAGAATACCAAGATGGCAGCGACGGAACGTAATTTCCGTGCGGTCTCTCCTCTCCTGGAAGTGACATCTCGCTGGCTGAGACGGACAGATTCCGGCATAACACAGTAACTTCGGGTCCGTCTCAGCCAGCATTCGCGACCCTCTGTCGAATCGGCAAACGACCCCCAGGTTGAGAACCGCTGCACTAAATGTTAATTATAGATGTTCCAAAAAAGGAGACTGCAGAGGAGGAGGGTGTGTTGTAGGTTTGGCACTCATTGTGCGAGTGGCAACATTTTTACCCCTGTTATAAAGGGTTATTGGAAACTGCAAGTGTTCTGGATCTGTCTATATCTTCAGGTCCAAATGGAGTCCTTATTTTCCTTGCATATCCCCCTCAGATCTACAACGACTGCACATCCAAGTACACTTGCAGTGCACAGTGGATTTGCTTTTAGTAAATAAACCCCAATGTGTGCATACTTCTTTACCAGAACTGAATCGGAGAACTTTTGAGACATTAATTATGGTAGGCACAGTGTGTCTCAATAATTAACACCATGCAAGATTACCGATATATGAAACCTGCGTACTTCTAGATTAAAAGATAAAATGTATGCAAATTCTGAAAATGTATTTTGTTGAGAAAAGTCTTTATTATTCAAACGTTTTATAAAAGTAAACAATTTACAGGGAGGCAAAGCGAAGCAAAATCGTTCTTGGGTGGTTTTAGGCAGCTTAAGGCAATAATCTGTTTGTTAATTCAGCCTTTTAACAAGTCTTTCAGTACCCCCAGACAGATTCTCACGTATTATTATGTTCTGAAAAACTATCCACAGGGGGTTCTATGTGCGCTGTAAGTTTATTTCAAGGCTGTGGGTTACAGCATGTACACAAATTGTAAGACCCAATTCCAATTACAATATTTGTGTGTTTGCAGTGCAAATGGACTACAAAACTTGCAAACACTGGGATTTTAATTGGCCCTCCAAACTCCAGGTGACCTATATACATTGCAAGGATTTTGGTACATTTTACAGCAACCTCTTAACCTGTTTCTCAATTGGAGATAATTGGGGTCCACCTTCAACATAACTATAAGAGCAGTCTAAGTTTTTTTTTTTATGTGTTTTCACACTTTTATCTTTTATTATTTTATCTGAGTCGCACATTTTTAAAATTGGATTTGACTGGAAAAATGTGTGAATCTTGTGTGAAAAACTTATTTATAAAGGTCTTATGTTAGCTATGTTGTTCATGTGTACATTCATATGATATAATTGTTCAAAATTAGGAATTCTTTCAGAAATTTTGCAAAACATTTTCAGAACATTAATTTATTTTTTTCACTTTTACTGATGATGCTGATGGTTGGCGTCTAATATTGGAAACCACCAGCTAAGGACCTCAGGGCTCAAAATGTCAATCCTGGACTACTAGCCAGGCCTTAAGAGTTACTCACCACCAGTTGCCCCACCCAACCCCTACACCCAGGGCCGTCTTTAAGGCAGGGCAAAAGGGGCAGCTGCCCTGGGCCTTGTCATTGTTGTGGGGCCCAAAGCAGCTGCCTCATACTTGCCAACTATCCCAGTTTAAATTCCCTTGTCCCTTGAAGTTTTAGTCCTGTGCTCTGTCCTGATATCTCAGTGTGAAGTGCTGGTACTAATGCTGCCCAGCTCTGCCCTATTGTTGTTTACAGATGACTCACCTGCAGACCCTGTGTTTACATGTAAATAACCAGTATTCATATGTAAATAGCGGTGACATTTATAAGTAAATAACTGCGGCCGGCGGCATTGATATGTAAATAAAGGTGGCATTCATATGTATATCATGCTCCCCTGCAGTGTAGAGATGATGTGCTGTAACCTCTAGCAACCAATCAGTGAGCAGTATTACTGTATAGTAATCTCTAGCAACCAATTAACAAGCAGAAATCATTTGCTGTAACCTCTAGCAACTAATCAGTGAGCCATAATGTGTGCTGTAACCTCTAGCAACCAGTCAGTAAGCAGTAATGATATGCTGTAACTGCTGGCAACTAATCGCAATTGCTGTCTCATCTGATACAGTAACTGATTTTAAGTCTAGCTGCTATTTATTAAAGACGGCCCTGCCTACACCCAAATTCTGCCTCTAAGCATGCCCTCGTAAATTATCTCATGAAATGACACTTAAATGTTTAATGCAGAATTTAGTTACAAAAATAAATATTAACCGCTTTATCAGGGCCCATAAGAGCAGCCTCATCAGTGCCCCTCCGCGCAGCCTTGTCGGTGCCTATAAGCGCAGCCTTGTCAGTGCCGCAGATCAGCGCAGCCTTGTTGGTGCCGCAGATCAGCGCAGCCTTGTCGGTGCCGCAGATCAGCGCAGCCTTGTCGGTGCCGCAGATCAGCGCAGCCTTGTCTCAGCGCAGCCTTGTCGGTGCCGCAAATTAGCGCAGCCTCGGCGGTGCCACAAATTGGCGCAGCCTCGGCGGTGCCGCATATCAGCGCAGCCTCGTTGGCGCTGCCTCATCAGCGCAGCCTCGTTGGCGCCGCCTCATCAGCGCAGCCTCACTTGGGAGTAGAGTCAGCTGGATCACAGAGAGGATCTCCTGCTTTGACACAGCTTGAATCTGAAACGCCAGCCGTTGTAAAAAAAAAAAAAAAAGTCCCGCCTCCTGGACTGGCTCCTGTGATAGACATCACACTACTTCAATTTCCTGGCATTGGACCAGTGTGCTGTCTATCATCGGAGCCAGTCCAGAAGGTGGGACTTTTTTTTATTTGACAGAGGCTGGTGTTTTAGATCCAAGCTGTGTTGCCTCACTCGTCTCTGCTTATTTCCACTCGCCAAATGCGGGCATGCGAGTGGAAATTATGAGGACTGCTCTAAGGTGTCCTTGTCAGACTGCAGGTTCTGACATACCTATCCCTTTTTGCAGATGAGCATCTGGGCCTTCCATCTCTTTTATTTTTCTATGTTGTTAGATCCAGTTTGCGCTTGAGGCAGTAGTGGACACCTTTGTATAAAGTCTTCCGTCTTGGCATAACCTTCACTAATCTACACTTGACCAATGCCTTTCTTAAGAAAGTTGCTTCATTTTGGCCACTTTTAAAACTTGAGAATGTACAAAGGGTTTGGCAATAACTAATTATTTAAACATTTTTAATTAAGCACTAACAAACTAGAGAAACGGTTGCTGAAATTGATATTCTTTCTGTTCTATGTGAATAATACATTTTAAATCGGTAATGTCAAGCTGTTTTTAACCATTTCCAAAATTAATTATGACTTTGCTGTATTTCTTCATGATATTTGCACATGGACACAAATATCAATGGTTTTAGAGAAGAAAGACATTTTCTGTGATTCCAAACATCGAATGCTGTTAACATTTGTATGGAGATGCAAGGCATGGCTTTTAAAGCCAAAATCCAGGGGAATAATAATAAAAAAAAAAAATAACGCTAACCTTAAAAGATAAACTTTTTTTTTTTTCCTTCAGTATTTACCTTCAGGCTCGGTTCACACTTGTGTGATGTGGGAACACTACGAATCCACTGCGGGTTCCCGCATCGCACCCGACTCAAACAGCAGTTCACACTGCCATACGCGAACTGCCAGGAGTGTCAATACATTGTTAATGACCCCCCGTTTCGCACTACAAACTGGCAGTTCGGACATGAATCGGATTGCATGGGTGTGAACACCCATGCGACCCGATTCTGGTGCAGACCAAAAAAAGGGTCCTGTGCGAATTTGGTCCCAATGCGATGCAATATTGGCCCATATCTGTATGGCTGAAATTGCATCGCGCGGACATCACATGTGATTTGCACTGCAGTGCGAATCGCATGCGTCCTTGCAGAGCGCGCTGGTGTGAACCGGCACTTAGTCTGTCATGTGCAGCATTTATTTTTCTCGACACACAATGACTTCAGTCTTTCAGCCGGCATCATTCATCCCACTTCCTCTGAGCCCGGACGGTCATGATATACCCACCTCCAGTTTGTAACTGGACAGTAAAGAAAAAGCAGCATGGTGATGAGCTTGTTCTTCTGTCACTCAGCTTTCTCCTCCTATCAACATGCTTCTTGTCAGGACATGAACTGATTGACTACTGTTTTTTCTTCTCTTACACCTAAGCTCTACACTGTCTACAGGGTCTGCAAAAGACCAATACGAGGTTATATTCATACAGTGCTTACCTTAAAGTGATTGTAAAGTCTTGTTTTTTTTTATGTCCTACTTACCTGCTCTGTTGCAGTGGATTTGCACAGAGCAGCTTGGATCCTCCTTTTCTCTGGTCCTTCTTTGCTGCTCCTGGCCCCTCCCTCTTGTCAAGTGCCCCCCACAGCAAGAGGCTTGCTATGGGGGCACCCGAGCCGAGCTGCCGTTCGGCCCTGCCCCCTCTCTCTCCTGATTGCCTAACTGACTTTGACTGCTGCGGGAGCCAATGGCACGCTGCTGTGTCTCGGCCAATCAGGAGGGAGAGTCTCGGACGGCTGAGGGACCCATGGACATCGCTGGACAGAGATGGGGCTGGGGAGGTGCTACACACAGAATACTTTTTATCTTAATGTATGGAATATGTTAAGAAACAAACCACCTGCCTTTACAACTACTTTAAAAAACATATTAATGACTACAAAACTGCATTATCTTTTTGTCTTTTTTGCCAAGAGGTCAGCTGTAAAACATTAACATGCGATTAAATCTTTGATAAGATTCTTTGTCATGCTGATCTTTTACTCTTAAGAAAATATTATTCCCTTTTAACTAAATGCATGTAAACTGATCCTGGTGAACTAACTGGATGGGACTGTTGACCAGCAGACTTGCGTAAACCCAACACTTCATATTCCCGATATATACCTGCTGTAACATGTACTTGTATGAGACAGTATCCAGTTCTCTTTGTTTTGCTTTCTTTGTGTGAAATTCCTGGTGGTTCTGCCAGTCCCTCTGCTCTCCTATTAAAAACTGACCACACTAAGCAGAAGAACACACCCGTGGTCAGTTCGCTAGCTGTGCTGGAAGGGCAGTCTGCTCTCCTCCATTGATGAGACTTGTTCTGACGAAGGATGGGCTCAAGCATGTTCGCAACCGCACGTGCAGAGCCAGCCAGGGAGTCGACACTGCACAGCGCTAATCACAGGCAATGAGACATTTCGTGATCTGTGCAGCCGCGGATCAGGAAATGTCTCACTGCCTCTGATTAGCGCTGTGCAGTGTGAGTTTTCTGGCAGACTCGGGCATGTGGAGCTGCGAACACACCCGAGCCCATCCTTAGTCCTGACACCCCCCCTTGCACAGCCTTTCACTGAGAAGTTCAGTGTGCTGTTGCTTCTCCTCCCCCAGCTCTTATGCAGCAGAGAACAGAAGGAATGTGATCACTTATAAAACAAAATGGAAAAAAAGTATTTAATTTTATATTTATACACAAATGTTTTGCATTATATTTCTATTTTAACCCCTTCCCGACCAGCCACCACAGTTGTACTGCGGCAGATTGGCTCCCCTGGGCAAAACGATGTTACCTTCAGTTTGCCTTGTGACCACTAGGGGGGGCGTGCACGCGCACTCGGTGTAACGCTGGAGCCGATGTGCTTGACCGCGGGCACTTGCAATCACTCCACACAGCGACAGAACAGGTATCTGTCCATGTACAGACAGATCTCTGTGCTGTCAGGGGAAAGGAGACTGATCTGTTGTTCATACTAAGTATGAACAAGGATTGGTCTCCTCACTCAGGCAGTCCCATAACCCCACAGTTAGAATCACTCCCTAGGACACACAACCCCTTGATCACCCCCTACTGTTAAGCCTTCCCTGCCAGTAAAATTTACACAGTAATCAGTGAATTTTTATAGCACTGATCGCTGTATAAGTGCCAATGGTCCCAAAAAATGTGCCAAAAAATGCCAAATATCCGATCTGTCCGCCATAATGTTGCAGTCCCGATAAAAATCGCTGATCACCGCCATTACTAATAAAAAAAAAATAAAAATGCCATAAATCTTCCTCCTATTTTGTAAATGCTATAACTCTGGCACAAACCAATCAATATACGCTTATTGCGATTTATTTTAACAAAAATATGTAGAATACATATCTGCCTAAACTGAGGAAAAAAAATAGCTTTTTTTTTTAAAATTGGGGATATTTATTATAGCAAAAAGTACAAAATATTGTTTTGTGTTTTTATTTTCAAAATTGTCGCTCATTTTTGGTGTTTATAGCGCAAAAAATAAAAATCGCAGAGATGATCAAATGCCACCAAAAGAAAGCTCTATTTGTGGGAAAAAATGTTGTTTGGGTACAAGGTCGCACGACCGCGCAATTTTCAGTTATAGTGACGCAGTGCCGTATCTCAAGGCTGAAGTGGTTAAACTGAATGGGTTGTTTTACAAGGTGATTGTTTACAATCACTTTAAGCTGGGGAGATTTACTAAACCTGGTGCACACAGAATCTGGTGTAGCTCTGCATAGAAACCAAACAGTTTCCAGGTTTTATTGTCAAAATTTAATTGAACAAGCTGAAGTTGGAAGCTGTTTGGTTACTATGCACAGCTGCACCAGATTCTGTGTGCGCCAGTTTTAGTAAATCTCGCCCACTGAGTTTTATTTTTCGTTCAACTAGTGGGTTGAACAAAAACCTCACAGGTCCCCACATCCATGCAAGCAATGTAGATGCTGGGATCTCTCTCTCTCTAATATAGCCAGGAGTCTTTTTGGGAAAGATGCAACAAGTTTTTCACACCTGGATTTGGGGATCCTCTGCCATTCCTCCTTGCAGATCCTCTCCAGTTCTGTCAGATTGGATGGTAAATGTTGGTGGACAGCCATTTTTAGGTCTCTCCAGAGATGCTCAATTGGGTTTAAGTCAGGGCTCTGGCTGGGCCATTCAAGAACAGTCATGGAGTTGTTGTGAAGCCACTTCTTCATTATTTTAGCTGTGTGCTTAGGGTCATTGTCTTGTTGGAAGGTAAACCTTCGGCCCAGTCTGAGGTCCTGAGCACTCTGGAGAAGGTATTCGTCCAGGATATCCCTGTACTTGTCCGCATTCATCTTTCCCTCGATTGCAACCAGTCATCCTGTCCCTGCAGCTGAAAAATACCACCACAGCATGATGCTGCCACCACCATGCTTCACTGTTGGGATTGTTTTAGAGAGGTGATGAGCAGTGCCTGGTTTTCTCCACACACACCGCTTAGAATTAAGACCAAAAAGTTCTATCTTGGTTTTATCAGACCAGAGAATCTTATTTCTCACCATCTTGGAGTCCTTCAGGTGTTTTTTAGCAAACTCCATGCGGGCTTTCATGTGTCTTGCACTGAGGAGAGGCTTCCGTCGGGCCACTCTGCCATAAAGCCCAGGCTGGTGGAGGGCTGCAGTGATGGTTGACTTTCTACAACTTTCTCCCATCTCCCGACTGCATCTCCGAAGCTCAGCCACAGTGATCTTTAGGTTCTTCTTTACCTCTCTCACCAAGGCTCTTCTTCCCCGATAGCTTAGTTTGGCTGGACAGCCAGCTCTAGGAAGGGTTCTGGTCATCCCAAACGTCTTCCATTTAAGAAAGATGGAGGCCACTGTGCTCTTAGGATCCTTAAGTGCAGCAGATATTTTTTGTAACTTTGGCCAGATCTGTGCCTTGCCACAATTCTGTCTCTGAGCTCTTCAGGCAGTTCCTTTGACCTCATGATTCTCATTGGCTCTGACATGCACTGTGAGCTGTAAGGTCTTGTATAGACAGGTATGTGGCTTTCCTAATCAAGTCCAATCAGTATAATCAAACACAGCTGAACTCAAATGAAAGTGTAGAACCATCTCAAGGATGATCAGAAGAAATGGACAGCACCTGAGTTAAATATATGAGTGTCACGGCAAAGGGTCTGAATACTTAGGACCATGTGATATTTCCGTTTTTCTTTTTTAATAAATCTGCAAAAATGTCAACACTTCTGTGTTTTTTGTCAATATGGGGTGTTGTGTGTACATTAATGAGGAAAAAAATGAACTTAAAGTGGTTGTATACCTTTTATTTGTAACTTTTACCTACAGGTAAGCCCATAATAAGGCTTACCTGTAGGTAAAAAAAAATCTCCTAAACCTGTAAGGTTTAGGAGATATTCCCCTCGCAATGAGCCGCTGACTGCAGCGGCGTATGCGCACAGGGGACTCTCGGCTGACAGCCCGGCAAACTCCGGAGCTTGCCGGGCAGAAGTCTCCCGCGCGCATGCGCGGGAGTGACGACATCGCGGCTCCGGCCACTCACAGCGCCGGAGCCGCGATATCCGGAAGACATGCCGAGGGGAGATGTCAGCTCCCTCGGCGTGGACCAGGTGAGATGCCGGCGCCTCGTTCTAAGGTAAGTATCTCATAATGAGCTGGTATGCGGTGCATACTAGCTCATTATGCCTTTTCCCTTGCAGGTGTAAAAAAAAAAAAAAGACAGCGGGTATACAACCGCTTTAAATGATTTTAGCAAATGGCTGCAATATAACAAAGAGTGAAAAATTTAAGGGGGTCTGAATACGTTCAGTCCCCACTGTAGATTACATACAAAGTAAGTATGGTGTACCATCACCCAGTTTAGTAGGAAAGAGATTGGGGATCGGTTTCCACCCGATCACCCATAAACTGAATTTTTAGAGGATTATCTCGGTACCAACTTATACAGTGTATACTCAAAATTTGATAAACTCCATTCTTTATTCGTACAAAAAACTATAAACACAGGATATTAAATACTTAATGATACACATCATAAAAGGTGCATTGTAACAATCCATGTATATCACCAGCATTCATGCCCCCTGCTAAGGAGGATCAGGATATGGTGGTAACCCACGGATATCATTGTTCTCAACAAGTTTTGAGGAAATCTACTGCTTCATCAGGAGAATATCCAGGACCCAAGCCTAACTGGAGTCAAAACACCACCGAGGTTCTCCCACGGCGGCTAAGGGGAACATGCAAAAAATAGCCAGATGTCTTGCATAGTAAAAAACAGCACTACTCTTCGTCCAGGGTAGGCGAGATTTCAATTTGGTAAAGATAACAATCATAATAATGTACCCCAGTTGAGTTATAGAACTGGTAAACTGGTAGCTGGTCAATACAGGGAACCATTGAACGTGGGATCTGGAGAACCTTATTCTACTGACTACAAGCCTCAAGGCATCAGGAAATTTCTTTCTCTGTATTGGCCAGCTGCCAGTTTACCAGCTCTATACCTTAACTGAGGCACATTATTGTGGTTGTGAGCTTTACCAAATTAAAATCTCCCCTCCCCCAGACCCAGAGTACTGCTGTTGTCCTATACAAGACATCCATTCATTTTTTGCATGTCCCCCTTAGCCACCTTGGGCTTGGGTCTCGGATATTCTCCTAATGAAGCGGTAGAATTCTGTAAAACGTGTTGATAACAATAAAATCCGTGGGAATCCACCATATCCTGATCCTCAGCAGGGGACATGAATACTGGTGATATACATGGATTGTTACCATGCACCTTTTTATGATGTTTATCATTAGGTATTTGGGTATTCTGTTTTTGTAGTTTTTTGTAATAATAAAGAATAGAATTTTTTATCAAATTTTGAGTATTCACTGTATAAGTTGGTACCAAGATAGTCCTCTAAAATTTCCCTTTATGAGTTTTGGGGTAGTTTGATGCCTGTCCAGCTCTCATGGTCAGGACAGGCATTTTGGTAATGGTTGGGTTTTTGCATGTGTGACAGGTTTTGGTTGTAATGGTTGATGGGTGTTATGTTTGAAAATAGTGTTTGCGTTGATTCAACAAAGCTAGAGCATTTCCTTTCCAACTTAAAGTGTATCTAAAATCAATGTTATTTCTTCTAATTATGGATAGAATAGAGAATCTTGGCAATCAACCATGTCAAGTCACTTTCAGTCCAGGTGGGACAGTATGTCTGTTTTGATCCAGATTTAAAAACAGGAGTAGAAGGGATGTCTTCCAACAGGGACAACTGCTCAGTAGGATTTTCCTCACTGTGGAGAGATTTCCTATTACCACTTTTAAAGGGGTTGTAAACCCTTGCGGTTTTCACCTCAATGCATTGAGCTGACAAACCTCTTGTAGTGCACCAGCCCCCCAGAGCCCCCCTTTTATTTACCTGAGCCCGATCATTCCTGCGCCAGGGGCTATCACAAATGCTCCAGCCGGTGTCTTGGGTCTTGATTGGATAGATTGATAGCAGCGCAGCCATTGGCTCCCACTGCTGTCAATCAAAACCAATGACGCAGGAGCCTTTAGTTCACAAGGTATCTATGGGACAGGAATTGAAGGGAAATCTCCCCAGTGAGACACACAGACATTTAACAAAAAAGCTGACATTGGTTTTACTCTTCCCTACACCGCCCACAACTAAAAATAACAGTTTTGTGTATATACTGTATTTAATTTAACTTCTGTGTCATCATTGGGAAAGCCCTACCAAGCTTGTTTATCTGATTTTTTTTTTCATTTTATGCATTTGCTTTTTTGCAGTCAAATACTGTACTAATGTTTCATTCATTGTTGTATACAAATCAAAGCAGATCTCAAAACTTGATGTAGGGCGATCAATTACCTGCTAACCCATAGGTGCTTAGGCACTTCTGCCTTACAGCACTGGGATACTCAGTTTGTATCCTGGTCAGGACACTATCTGCATTAAAGTGGTTGTAAACTCAAAACACCATTCTTTTGCGCAGTATAGTAGATTATGTTGTTATAACCTAATTCACAGTGTGTGTACCTTTTGAAAAAGTCATTCTCATTTGGTTGTAGCCCTCAGAAATCTGCCAGTCTGTGGGCGTGGCATAGCACTAAAGTTTGGAGGTTAAAGAACTAATGTCACACTATTCCCCTCCCGCTTATACACAGAGTCTCTCTGTATTCTCTGCTGTCTCTCCTCTCTCTGTATTCTCTGCTGATTCTCCTCTCTCTGTATTCTCTGCTGATTCTCCTCTCTCCTCTCTCTGTATTCTCTGCTGATTCTCCTCTCTCTGTATTCTCTGCTGATTCTCCTCTCTCTGTATTCTCTGCTGTCTCTCCTCTCTCTGTATTCTCTGCTGTCTCTCCTCTCTCCTCTCTCTGTATTCTCTGCTGTCTCTCCTCTCTCTGTATTCCCTGCTGTCTCTCCTCTCTCCTCTCTCTGTATTCTCTGCTGTCTCTCCTCTCTCTGTATTCCCTGCTGTCTCTCCTCTCTCTGTATTCTCTGCTGTCTCTCCTCAATCTGTATTCTCTGCTGTCTCTCCTCTCTCTGTATTCTCTGCTGTCTCTCCTCTCTCTGTATTCCCTGCTGTCTCTCCTCTCTCCTCTCTCTGTATTCTCTGCTGTCTCTCCTCTCTCTGTATTCCCTGCTGTCTCTCCTCTCTCTGTATTCTCTGCTGTCTCTCCTCTCTCTGTATTCTCTGCTGTCTCTCCTCTCTCTGTATTCTCTGCTGTCTCTCCTCTCTCTGTATTCTCTGCTGTCTCTCCTCTCTCTGTATTCTCTGCTGTCTCTCCTCTCTCTGTATTCTCTGCTGTCTCTCCTCTCTCTGTATTCTCTGCTGTCTCTCCTCTCTCTGTATTCTCTGCTGTTTCTCCTCTCTCTGTATTCCCTGCTGTCTCTCCTCTCTCTGTATTCTCTGCTGTCTCTCCTCTCTCTGTATTTTCCGCTGTCTCTCCTCTCTCTGTATTCTCTGCTGTCTCTCCTCTCTCCTCTCTCCTCTCTCTGTATTCTCTGCTGTCTCTCCTCTCTCCTCTCTCTGTATTCTCTGCTGTCTCTCTTTCTTGGGTCTCTCTCTCTCTCTCTCTCTCTGGTCTCTCTCTCTCTGGTCTCTCTCTCTCTGGTCTCTCTCTGGTCACTCTCTCACTCTCTCACTCTCTCTCTCTGTCTCTGGTCTCTCTCTCTCTGGTCTCTCTGGTCTCTCTCTCTCTCTGGTCTCTCTCTCTCTCTCTCAGGTCTCTTTCAGGTCTCTCTCTCTTTCGCGTCAACTGGTCTACGACTCTGGCGACTTAATACATGTCAGAACACGCTTTAGTGGGAATGGTTATGTGATCACCACCATAATGCTGCACTGTGGGAATTCCAGAAATTAAATTGTCACTCCTCATATATGTACTGTATGTATGCATGTGAGATTGGGACCTTGGATTGTAAATGCCTTGAGGGGCAGGTACTGATATGAATATACTGTATGTAAAGTGCTGTGTAAATAGTCAGCATAAAGCCCCTTTCAGATGGGAAGGACTCAAGCGTATTTTCCTACTCGTGGGACTCTCCGCTGATCCCCACTGAGCAGGCGGCTGACAGGTCCGTGTCCACTCTGCTTTGTAGGGCGGACACAGCCCGCCTTTCTCTATGGGGCGGTCAGATGGAAACAGACCGCCTGTCAGTTTCCATCCAACTGTCATCCGATCCACCAGTTGGATGGGGAACGGATCCCCATCCGCTGAATTTGCTGCTCCATAGAGCGCTATGGATGGTCTGATCAAGTCCACAAATAAACTGAAGGCAGACACAATCTGTCCTCCAGTGTGAAAGGGGCCTAATATAAATACCTTTAATAAATAAATGAATACGTTGTTGCTCTTTTGTACAGCTTTTACGTAATGTGTAATAATAATGAAAAATGTTTAAAGGTTGTCGATAGAGGAAACTAATATAAGATTATCCTTTTGTGTTTCATTTCTTTCTCTTATCTGTCCTTTCTTCCACCTTGTACTTGTCTGCAAGTCCTCACTGATAAAAGCATGAGGTCAACATATACATTATAAGAGCAGCTGCCACGTTCTGCCTTAAAGCTTAAGGGGCCGGTATGCATACTTCCTTTTATACAATCATCTAAGGTTCTATTTAAAAATGTATGCATATTGCCGCTTAATTTTTACATTTTTTTTCTTTTTGCAAAATTGCTTGTGTTTTTCTGAAGTTCATATTATTTAAAATTAAATACCTATACGATTCTGAGAGTGAAATTGGCAAACCGTTTTTTTTCCAAAAAAAAAGTGTTTCGAAAAAATGCTGCGCAATTACCATAACATAAAAAGTTGCAACGACCACCATTTTATGCCCTAGGCTGTCTGCTAAAAAATTATATATACACACACATAATGTTGGGGGTTCTAAGTAATTTTCTAGCAAAAAAAAATTGATTTTTACGTGGAAGAGAGACTTGTCAGAATTGGCCTGGGTGGCAAGTAGTTATTACCATAAGTAACTACATTTTCAAAAGCTATACTCAAGCAGGTGGCTTAATGGGCACATTACTGAAGTTTGAAGTTATAACTTCAAACCAGTAATTTCACAGTTAATAGATAAATAATAAATTATTATGTTATAACATTTAGCATAATAATATGATTTAGCTTGAGTAAAGCAGTAGAAGATTCTTATTCTCCCTCCTAACTGTGTGTGAGAAAAACATGGGATTGTGGGTAAATCTTATACCCATAAACCCATGCTTTTACCTTCTAGTTAAGAGGGCTGGGCTGGAAGGGAGCCTTTGTCTTTTAGACACATACCCCTTCTATGACACTGCAGTGATAGGCGTGCCTCCACTGTAGCATTTTTATTGGACAGCTTGTTCCAATGGTGCTTTACCTTTTGGTCCAAGGCTCCAAGCTGTCTATTAAGCTCAGTGCTTCTAATAAGAAGTGAGGAGAGGCACTGTGAGCTCATCCTCTGCTGCAAACAGAGTGTGCCAGCTTGTATTTAAACTCTAAAACTCTGTATGTAGCTTCTGACAGGCTGCACAAGAAGCTCCGTATCTCTGGAACCATGGGTCACAGGAGCCCCAAATTTTGACCAGTGGTGGGGTAGAACCCCAGCTACCCCCCCCCCCCCCCCCCCCGATTTTGTTGTGTCTGTGACCCCAGGTCGCCGAGCTACAGCCCTCGGAGCCCTCAAATCTTTTTTTTGGTATAAGCAAATTGGACATAATGTCACACAAAACTCCAAAAATGGGCTGTTCAAAATTCTTGGCACCCTTAACTTAATATTTGGTTGCACACCCTTTGGAAAAATAAGTGAAATCAGTCGCTTCCTATAACCGTTAATAAACTTCTTAAACCTCTCACCCGGAATTTTGGACCACTCTTCCTTTGCAAACTGCTCCAGGTCGCTCTTGGGAAGGGTGCCTTTTCCAAACAGCAATCTTAAGATCTTTCCACGGGTGTTCAATGGGATTTAGATCTGGACTCATTGCTGGCCACTTTAGAACTCTCCAGCGCTTTGTTGCCATCCATTTCTGGGTGCTTTTTTGACGTATGTTTGGGGTCATTGTCCTGCTGGAAGACCCAAGATCTCGGACACAAACCCAGCTTTCTGACACTGGGCTCTCCAGTGCGACGCAAAATCCTTTGGTAATCCTCAGATTTCATGATGCCTTGCACACATTCAAGGCACCCAGTGCCAGAGGCAGCATAACAACCCCAAAACATCATCGAACCTCCACCATATTTCACTGTAGGTACTGTGTTCTTTTCTTTGTAGGCCTCATTCCGTTTTCGGTAAACAGTAGAATGATATGCTTTACCAAAAAGCTCTATCTTGGTCTCATCTGTCCACAAGACATTTTCCCAGAAGGATTTTGTGTGTGTGTGTGTGTGTGTGTGTGTGTGTGTGTGTGTATATATATATGTATATGTATATGTGTGTATATATATATATATATATTTTATGTTCATGCCTCCCCTGACTGCACGTCCCTGGGTAGCTGGAACCAGAGTGGTGTTCTTTGTACACGGATATTATGATGTGTGTGACCAGCTTTAAAATCTTTATTTGTAGATCATTATAGAAATGTTATTTATGGAATCTGTGTCACTTTTAGTAAGGCCTCATTCTCACGGGGTGTACTAAAGTATACGCCCATGGAGGGCTGTGTTTACCAGGACAGGGATACGCACAGGTGTTCTGTGCATCCCTGTGCAGGCAGTCCCATGGATATCAATTGGGATGACGTGGCTGAATGGGGAGCTGCTGCTCCCAATTTGACATCCATGTGGGTGGGTGCATGTCC
This sequence comes from Lithobates clamitans, assembly GCA_037952925.1. Taxonomy (NCBI): domain Eukaryota; kingdom Metazoa; phylum Chordata; class Amphibia; order Anura; family Ranidae; genus Lithobates; species Lithobates clamitans. The sequence goes on from JBBGZY010000448.1 coordinate 744,729, forward strand.
CCGAATGCATACTGTATGAGTTCAGGGACACTTATCTGCACCCACGCGGATGTCAAATTGGGAGCGGTAGCTGTGTCCATGAAGCCGCTGCATCCCAAAATATCAATGGAATTGCCTGCACATTGCAGACATCCCAACCTGCAAAATCTAATTTCAGGGAGGTGGTAAACTCATTTCATCAGCGGGGGGGGGGGGGGACGACAGTGGACAGTGTCTGTAGTTTTTTTTTTATTTTTAATCATTGATTTTAATTAAAATTAATTAAATTAATTTTTTTTGTTTGTTGTTGTGAAGCCACTCCTTCGTTCAGTAAATAAGTAGAACAGCGCTGCGTAACCTGGATAACAGCTGCCAACACGCCTATAGACCTAGGTAGTTAAAAATAAATGGAAAAAAGTGTGGCGCTATACATTTAGTGACATTTCCCAAAAAAATATGTTATAAAAAATCTTTGCCTTTATATAGCCTCTCCATTTGTCTTCGCTTCAACTCAATATGGATATCTTAAACAACATATTTGAGTGACCCGCTGGTCTTATAGCCTGTTGTGACTTGGCCGGCATATGCCGTTCCAGGTCATTTATATCTGGTAAGCCCCCTATAACCCTAGGTGGTGGCTTCTTCACTTCGTTTTTCCATACACACTATTGGTGGACTTTAGTCTGTTGATATTCAACAGTTTCAACATATAACATTCTTTTGGACTTTATACTATACTATACTATACTATACTATACTATATCATCACTTTTTTCACGAGATTTGTTATACTTATGTTTTGATTTGTATGTTTACATATGTTACTCAGTAGATGGTATATATATGCCTCATTTTTCAGTATATGATATTTGGTATAGTGTATACCCTTATTTTTATTCATATTGCATATATTGGGTCACACCTTTTTGCACTTTATAGAAAAGATTATTTATAACATATTTTTTTGGGATATGTCACTAAATTTATAGCGCCACACTTTTTTCCATTTAAGCCACTCCTTCGTTATTTTAGCTGTGTGTTTAGGGTCATTGTCTTGTTGGAAGGTAAACCTTCGGCCCAGTCTGAGGTCCTGAGCACTCTGGAGAAGGTCTTCGTCCAGGATATCCCTGTACTTGGCCGCATTCATCTTTCCCTCGATTGCAACCAGTCGTCCTGTCCCTGCAGCTGAAAAATACCCCCACAGCATGATGCTGCCACCACCATGCTTCACTGTTGGGACTGTATTGGACAGGTGATGAGCAGTGCCTGGTTTTCTCCACACATACCGCTTAGAATTAAGGCCAAAAAGTTCTATATTGGCCTCATCAGACCAGAGAATATTATTTCTCACCATCTTGGAGTCCTTGAGGTGTTTTTTTTTTAACAAACTCTATGCGGGCTTTCAAGTCTTGCACTGAGGAGAGGCTTCCTTCGGGCCACCCTGCCATAAAGCCACGACGGGTGGAGGACTGCAGTGATGGTTGACTTTCTACAACTTTCTCCCATCTCCCATCTCCCGACTGCATCTCTGGAGCTCAGTCACAGTGATCTTTGGGTTCTTCTTTACCTCTCTCACCAAGGCTCTTCTCCCCCGATAGCCCAGTTTGGCTGGACGGCCAGCTCTAAGAAGGGTTCTGGTCATCCCAAATGTCTTCCATTTAAGGATTATGGAGGCCACTGTGCTCTTAGGAACCTTAAGTGCAGCAGAATTTTTTTGTAACCTTGGCCAGATCTGTGCCTTGCCACAATTCTGTCTCTGAGCTCTTCAGGCAGTTCCTTTGACCTCATGATTCTCATTTACTCTGACATGCACTGTGAGCTGTAAGGTCTTATATAGACAGGTGTGTGGCTTTCCTAAGCAAGTCCAATCAGTATACTCAAACACAGCTGGACTCAAATGAAGGTGTAGAACCATCTCAATAATGATCAGAAGAAATGGACAGCACCTGAGTTAAATATATGAGTGTCACAGCAAAGGGTCTGAATGCAATATGTATATATACATATATATATTCTGAAATAAAGTAAAAAACATATTCCATTAAAATCAATGCAATTTGGTCCACCACAAAATGGCTGCCAGCCAGAGCCCTAATTTCAAGGACAGATTGTTTAGTGTTGATGGGGATGCTAGGAGCAGAAGCTGTTTGCAGAGATGTCTCGGGGACAGAGTCAGTCTTCACAGCTGTTCCCTGCACCGATCATTCCTGGGAGGTGCCTGCGGGTGTGCGGGAGCCGCCGCAGAAATGCAGGAGTCTCCCGCACCTTGCAGGAGACTTGAGATGTCTGACGCTTATCCCGGTGCAGGTAAACATGGCCCTCTATAAGCATACATGTTAGTGTACCCTGTGCGATCGGGGCCTGAAGTTCAAGCAGCTGGAAATGGCTAATTGCATTAAAACAGTATTTGAGATATTTATCAATTCTTTAGCATCACAAGGAGCAGACAAGACAAATTATGCAACAGATTTACTACAAGTGTAGAACCGTCTACCTTAGGTAGGAGCTAGTGTAGGTTTTTTGTGTAAGCTGCCAGCGCAAGTAAATTTAAACAGGCCTATGCTGTGAGCTAGGCCTGTTTGTTTTGATGTGGGGGCAGGGGAGTGGTTTAGTATAGCAGTAGGTGACTGACATGTACTTCAGCTCTTGGGTGCCTCCAATGTTTCCAGGGAGAATGTTCTGGAAAAGGGGCAGGGAAGAGAGCTGGAGTGACATGGGGTGCATGTGTGGAGCTCTGACCGATCCCCAACTAGGATTGGCAGGTCTTCTACATATACCCATGGTCAGTGTTAGACTGTCGTGTCTGAGGCAACCCCCCTTTTTTTTTGGGGGGGGGGGGGTGTACCTCAGGCAGGGAGCTCAGGAGCTGGGAGGGAGCCTCTCCTTACATGGTCATGGAGAGGTGTCCTGGACAGGAGCTGGAGGAGACGGTTGGTCTGCACGTTGCGAGTAAAGTCATTCAGGAAGGATCCAGGGTTGGTGTCGGTGAGTGGAAATCACAGTGGAATGACCTGGAAGAGAAATGCCAGGGGAGCTGGATGTAGAGCCAGAGGGAGAGACTGTGGGAGATTGTGTCAAGTAGCTGCAGCCAGGAGGGCTGGCAGGATTTGCAAGTCGGACATGCTGGGATCAGTAGTCCATCTACATTTATTCTTCTCAAGTAAATTGGTTGCTACCACAAAGGGGCACTGCAGGCTCTGGCCTACGAAGGGTCATCAAGTAAAGACACTGGGACTTATTCAGAGTGAGGCCTAGTCATGTTCTGATTGTGTGAAAGGATTACTAAAATTGGACAGTGAAGTAGTGTGCTGGAGGAAGTGAGGTGGAAGAAGTGTTCTGAGGTAAGTCTGTCAAGTTTAGGGTCAGCCATCTTGTTCTGTTGAGAAGTGTGACGCAGTTTTTTATATTCTACAAAGTACAATTTATCCTATCGGCATCCCATGTCCCTTTTCCCCAACCATGTTCAATCCCCTAATAAAAACAACAAAAAAACAAGCAAGAGACAGTTTGCTGACTGAGAAGTGTGCCTAATGGATGTCTGGCAGCAGGGTGAAATGTGTGGATGCTGTAACACGTAACAAACCTGCGGGGTCATCGCTACAGAAGGTTACAGCTTGAGTCATAAATTCCTCCGTCAGCTATTCCAAAAGTATAACTGCAACAAAATAAAACCTGACCACTTCTTAATTGGGTGTCTGCTTAATGTGAGAATCTGTATTATCTGGAGGGATAAATCTGTCACAGACCTGTGCAGAACTGTTGCAGTTTGCTGCCCAGGATTAGCCCCTGTTCACACTGAATGTGACTTTGAAATCGTGCTATTAACTACACTCAAATTGTGCATTGTAGCACGATTTCAATGCCACGGGTGAGTGTGATTTCAGGTGCGACTTGCCTGACATCTGTGCGACTTCATGCACAGATGTCTATGCAAGTCGCACCTAAAATGGCAAACTATAGTACAGGAACCTTTTTTTTTCAAATTGGTGCAGCACTGCAAAGTCGGAGTTGCACCGATTTGAACAGTTCTATTGCCGACAGTAGGGTGTAACTTGTCATGCGAGTTGGAACTGTCAACTTGCATGACAAGTCACACTGGAGAGAATGGGAGCTTACAGGCACGGGATCAAAAATGGACAGAAAAGAAATCACACAAACTGTGAAAGGCAGCCTGATTTTCTTCTAACAATGTCCCTAATTTGCTTGATAAATGTCCCCCTGTAAGTCATGTTAAACTGCATGCCTCTGGCTGCCTGCTTGTGTATTAGCACTGGTGCCAGTTTACTTAATTTTAGTACTAGTAGACATGGCTCAATTTCTTTATAGGCTGTGGCCTAGGGTGACTTTATGCTCACTGCAGGGGATGGTAAGAGGTGGATTAATTTTCAGCCAGGAAGCTGTGACGATAAATTGAGACTGCAACCAGGAACCTGGGGTCACCTTACAAGGAAGAGAAGCTTGTATGTTTCCTTTAAGAGAACCTTTAAAGATCATATAAATGGAAATCAATACATTTTTGGAAGGCAGGATTTTTGTCAGACAAGGTCTCTTCTACGAAAGAAAAAATACTTTCTCTTGTTTCTAATAACTTAGCATTTTGTGTAGACTGCCTATGGTGCATGCACAGTGTACACTCATGAATTATTCCCAGTGTCTGTAAGATGCAGAGAATGGAGCCAGGAGGTGTTGGATGTGACTTCAACATGTATCGTCAGTTGCCACTCAATAGTTGAGGAAAGAAGACATCAGATTTGGAAAAAGTGCCAGAGAAGATGTCTGCCACAGTGAGCAACCAACCACCACAGCTACCATCCTTTGTACTCCTCCTTCAAAAAAGGTTAGGAGCAGTTGTTGGAATCAAATGAAGTCAGTCAATTACCTGATTATAATTCTGATTGCATTGTGTTCGATCTGGCTACTAAGCTCCGCCTTCCACACATTTCTTTTGGTCTATTACTATGATGAGCAGCCTCATTAACATAGAAAAGTGACAGCAGAAAAAAGAGTAGTCCATCGAGTCTGCCCATTTCTTTTTTCTTTTTTAACTTTGGCCATTAAAGTGGTTGTACACCCTGTACAACCACTTTTACCTACAGGTAAGCCCAAATTGGAATCCATAGACTGGCGCCCTGTATGTGGATCAGGGGGCCGGATGCATGGATGAGGGGGGCGGCGCCCGTACACCCCTAATGGATGGGCCGCCACTGGACATGATACAAGAGATGGTCAGAGACTGCAGACTGCATTTTTCTTGATCTTTTCTTGCACTAAAGGTGCCAATAATGACCACCAATAAATTCATATTAAAGTGGATGTAAACCCGAATTTTTTTTTTGTCATAATGTAGAGTATAAGATTTCCTATCATTTGAGCCCAGTCTTGCCACAAAGAGTTAATCCAGCTCTGAGCAATCCTCTTTTATTGTTCAGTGAGATAAATCTTGACAAACAGAGAAAAACTTTGTCAAATCCTCCCCCTAGCTGTGAGTGACAGGTGATTTACATATCTCGTGCACTAGCCTAAGAAATGCAGTATTTTTAAATTCCCTCCCCCATTCCTTTCTTCAGCAGCTCTGCAAGGATTGGCTGTTCCACACCTCCACATGATTTGGCATGCTGAAGTCATGTGGTTACTTTCCTGTCTTTTCACTGGATATTAGAGATCATAGCAGAAGTTCAGTGTAAGAAACACACAGGAGAAAATGCATATTGACAAGGGGAGTGTAGAGGTGGGCGGGGAGTCTACTGACATCACGACTCCACCCACTGAGCTCCAGACAACAGACCCACCCACAGAATATGCAGTTTTTCGGGTCTAATTACAGACAGAGGGGAGACATTTGACAGGTAAAGATACATGCAGGAGGCATGTATATCCTTATAGATAACCCCTATGGCAGGAGTTTAGAAAGGATGACATTGGGTTTACATCTACTTTAATTTAAATTGATAAAAAAAAGTTGAATATAATACAATTATATATAAAAATATAAATATTTTTTAAAAACTGATTTTTGGCTAAGTGCATTTTTGGTTTCGGCAGCAAAATTTCCATTCGGCGCACCCCTATTGGACAGTACTGTAAAATTACAAAGGTCACTTGAGGAGTCAAGGACTGCTTTAGACACCGCCAATATCTAACAAGCTAACAGCTCTGTAGTAAATCCTTCAGTGTACGATAACGCTGTAGAGAAAAAGTATGGCAATAATTGTGTTCAGCTGACCATTATAAGGACATATGTCTGTGTCTGCAAGTAAACCCTCTCTAGAGAGGTGACCCGTGGGCCGCACATTTTCCAGATGCTTTACTTGTGGTTGATAGCGATTCTTCTTTCGATACAGTCAGTGGTGCACACATTTTGTTTTTGGCCATCTCTGTGCATTAACTGATGTAATTTGCTATGGATCAATATCACTAAACCTTTTACAATTCACAAATACGTTTGTCTATTTTATTTACAGCTACAAAGAAAAAAATTACTTAATTTAAAGGGCACAGTGGTTGTAGCGTCTTTATCAGGATTATATGTGTGCCTCGCTGGTGCCTTGTATGCTTGCAGCACTTTGATTAACAAGTTATTATTTCATTTTGTTTATGGATGAAAAGCTTATGGGCAAGGAGAGGGAAGAATACTTAAAATTCATTCTGTGGTCACACTGAATTGCAATAAGATGGGAATGAGCACCGAGAACAAGCGCAGACAGACTGTGAAATTGCGTGTGATTGAAATCATACTCTTGCTCCCATTGGCTGCATTAAGATTAAGTTATCTCCTAGTCTATGCTTTCATTTTGGGGGCTTTTTTTTTTTTACTTTTATCTAAATCTGCAACAGAAAACACCACAGAGGTCATTTATAATTAGCAAATACCACACTTTTGACCTTCAGAAATGCATTTTTTTATCCTTTTAAGAAAAATGGGAGCGCTTTCACTTTATGTATAACATGTATTTTGGGCAAGATTTTGAAAAAATACTTTCAGAATAATTGCTAAGATAAGAGTAAATCTCACTAAAATTTATATTTAAGTTTTTTGATCCTGGAGAGTTAAACTAGATGATAATTTCTTATATTTGTCTGGTGGTTTTGAACACTTGCTGTGGCCATTGTGAGGGATCCAACTCTCCCTGTGTGCACACCTATGGTATATATCTATAGATCTCCATATACGAGAACTCTTTGTGATAAATTCCTGCAACTGCTTCAGAGTTGCTGTAGGCCTCTTGGTAGCCTCTCTGAACGGTTTCCTTGTGGCTTTTTCATCCAGTTTGGAGCATCCTGACCAGGGAGGGTCTGTGTTGTACCAAATACCTTTCACTTTTTAATACACTTCACTGTGCTTCTAAGCATTGATAAAGCCTTTGAATGTTTTTTTTGTATCCAGCTCCTGACTCGTGCCTGTCAACAACCTTATCCCAGAGGTCTTTTGACAGAGCCACAACTCCCATAGTTTGTTTGCTTCAGTTGCACTACCAGGGATTGAAATGCTCCAGGAAAGCTCTTTTCATGCTGAGCTAATCAAAATGACCAAAGCTGATCACAGTTGAAAGTCAGAATGTGATTGTAGATGCCACATATGCATAATTCTAGGCGATTGCCCAGACATTGTTCAGTTTAATTGTAACATGTATATCCATCTCAAATAGTTTTATTGAACCTCCTCCAGTGCCCTTCATGCAACGATAATGTTCAGACTACACAAATTTCTGCTGAAGGAGTTTAGGGAACCAATATTCAAGCCAAGCCGACTACTGGGTAGCTCTTATCTATGTTTCTTATCTATTCGCTGTTATTTAAATGTCATATCCACAAGAGTCTTTTCCATTGGGTAACACATGTCTTTGACAGCAGATGCCGAGACCCTACATAATTAGCTTCCAGCTGATATCTATTAGATGAATAACTATGTAGTCATGTGGTATCTCTTATAAAGATATATAAGACAGTCATCCCAACATCTGTCAGCTATGAGTAAGCGCTTGAATTAGAGTGCGAAACCCGTCAGTTGTGTCTGTACTATCTGCCTGATTGTCCTGTATTTTTGATGATCCAAGTTTTACAATAAAGAAGATTTTTCAACTTTATCCAGTGTGCGGCATCCAGATTTCCCTGTTTCAAACCTTGCTAGTGGGTAGCTCTTGTTGAACAGGGATCTATGCTGTTTAGGTCATGTGACCAATCTACATGGGGTTCCATGAACAGCATCAGAGGAATCCCATGGCAGTGGTCTCTTAAGTAGCCCATACAGGAGTTTTTTTTGTGGGTTGAATGAAAAAAAAAAAAACCTCCATTCCCCAAACTACACACTCGATGTGGACAGGGGAATCCTAGCTGAGCCTTTGTATTCTGACAGCAGGGAGACTTCCCAGACATCAGAATCTGCTTATCAGTGCTGCCGGCTATAGCCAGTGGTGCTGGTTGAGTGGAAATTTTCCAAAAGGATGGTTGTACAGAAGCTGATGTGTAACCTGCTGAACCGGCCAAATTTTGATCCATGTATGCATGGCTGCCTCAAGACATTGTGCTGCCTGGGTCCAAGAATGAATTGCCCCCCCCCCAAAAAAAAAAAAATCACGCCCACCAAAAGGCCCCCCACATCCATTATTTTATATCATGATAATTAAAATTTAATTTATCAGGCAGTCAGATTTACATGCAACAGCACCTTGTCTGTATGCAAAATTATATGACATACCATTATGTTTACTTCCAAGGGGCAGTGTAGGTGTGGTAGTATAATGCCAAGCCAGGGCTGTAGAGTGGTTTTTGTGCATGGCAGGTTTTGCAACATTTGTCCATCCAGCAGATCAGCAGCCACTACTAGAAAAAATGATGGACACCCTTTGTCTCCTGTTACACAGGCAAAACTTATATTACCTCTCTGTTGCTCTCTCACAGTCCTCCCACAGTCTTTAATGCCTAGCCTCACGCATGCACCAGAGCAGAAGAAGGTGGGCCGGGTGTGAGGTTGGCCGCACCCCCTCCTCCAGTTCCACCAGGGGCCGAACTACCTCCATAGCGACCCATGCGGGTGCTATGGGGCCCGCAGCCGAGTGGGGCCCAGTGAGGATGAGAGCACCTCCATGACAGTCTCCCAGCCAGGAGGAAAGGAAGAGGCGAGCTGTCCGTATCAGCAGAGAGCTGAATTGCCCGATGTAAGAGCTTTCATTAGAACTTCCAGTGTTCCCGGGGCTCACGTCACATAGCTCCACCTCTTGGCCCAGCGCCTTTGATAGACAGAACGCCGATCCAATGCGGGACATGTGACGTCATCAAAGGCGTCGGGCCAAGAGGTGGGACTATGTGACGATGAGCCCCGGGCAGTGCCATCTTAAGAGCATTATAGGCCCCCGGGCAGTACAGTGCACTGGGGCCCTGTCTACACAATCAAGCACGAGAATAAAAATGCAAATTATCAATAATAATATATTTATTGGTACTTCCAATAAAATCAGTGTTTAAACCTTAACACAACGTTTGGACAATATAACACGAGCTTGAATAGCAAGAAATTGAAAAACAAGAAAGTACAGATTGAAGTGGGACAGTACAAAAGCACTACTTACTAATTACTAGTGGCAGCTCTAAGATTGATATATAAGGGGGACACATAAGGTATTACGGTCAAAATTTGGGGGGGGGGGGGCTGGGCACTAATAACTTTCACCACTAAATCATACTAACTAACAAACTAAAAAAAAACTAAATAAATATATATATATATATATATATATATATATATATATATATAAATGTACACACTCACACTCTGGTGCTGCCGGTGCTGGTGGGTATTAATGCTGGCGTGTGTACTGCTGCCTGGCTCCTCTGAGACGCGGAAGTGTGACTGGAAGCATGCGGCTGCTCCGCCTGTGAAGAGCCGGAACTACACAGAAAGCATCGGCTCCGTTCTTCACAGTGACAGCTGACTCACACTGCACGCCGCTGAGTCGCTTACTCATATCAGGACTGATCGCGCGGCACTCTGTCTCTGTGAAGGAGCTGCACCGCATAGCACTGGCACAATGCGGCAGCGAACTTTCTAACATCTAAATAATGATCCATACCAACCCACTTTTGAACTTTAGAATAAGGAACACTTATAGGAGGAAGCGACCGATGGCGTGCTACTTGCACTGCAGCAAAAAGAAAGATTCTCACTGATGCATACAAAAACCCCAGCACAGTCATATAAAAAAATAAAAATAAAAAGCTTCCATTACAAATGATTTTGCATAAACTATGGAAGTGTGCATTACACAAAGTGTGGAAGGATTCAGGAGTGCGTTATGTACAGAGTTCAGGGCTCGGGAGAGTGCTAGATACAGAGTGCAGGGTTTTGGCGTGTGTTATGTACAGAGTGCAGGAGAGTGTTAGGCACAGTGCATGGTTCTGGAGTGCATTACGTACAAAGTGCAAGGGTTCAAGAACGCTAGGTACAGAGTGCAGTCATCTATCCACATCTCACTGTTGCCCTTCTCCTCAACTATAACCTCTGAACCCCCCTACCTACACACACATACATATAACACACACCACACCATATACACACACACACACACACACACACACACACACACACACACACACATACACACATGAATGCCAGTGTTGTGTCACCGGCTCTTTTGCTATGCACTGGTTTGACAGAGGAGCGGGTCTGGGTAGCAGTCCCGCCCCTACCCGACATCACACTCTCATTTTGACAGGTGCAGTCTGTCATTGGGGCTGCACAGTGCACATCCAGCTGACTTGCTAGCCAATCCCTGGCTGTACTGGATGTGCACACTGCTGCAGGTCAATCCGGGACTGTTGGGAGGTATGATTGAGGCTTGGCTGGGGTTGCTGGGCAGGTGGGGCCCCCCAGACAAGTGGGGCCCCCGGGCAACTGCCCAGCGTGCCCATGCGAAAAGACGGCCCTGGCCCCGGGAAGACAGGAAATTCAAATGAAAGCTATTACAGCGGGCAATCCCGCTCTCTGCTGATCCGGGTGGCCTGCCTCTTCCTCTGCATAGGTGAGGCTGTATGGGGCACAGGCAGACCAGGCTGCATGGGGCACAGGTCACGCTGCATGGGGCACAGGTCACGCTGCATTGACACTAGGGCAGCTGTGGGGGGGGCTGTTTGCAGGGGGGCCCCATACAACATTTTGCTATGGGGCCCTACTATTTCTAGTTACGCCCCTGAGTTCCACCCAATAGAAATGCAAGCCTTGCAAGCTGCACCTGAACATCGGCTGCTGACGGAGCCGGTGGGGAAGGGATCTTTCATTGCTCTGTCTCCTGTTGGTACCCCACCCTGCAACACACACACCTGAGCTCTTCATGTGTGCTCAATTGTTGGACTGTGTGCGAGCACCCTCTCGCCCAGCAACCATGAGTATGTGTGTTGAGGGCAGCCTTTTTACAGGGCAGTGGAGCAGCCCGGGGTCTAGTTGTCTCCTTGCCCCTGGCCCAGTCCACCCCTGGATGAGACACAAAACTGCTGGAAAAAAATCTTGGACGTCAATTTGCCGCCCCTCTCAAAGTGCCGCCTGGGTCCAATAGACCCAGCGGGACCCATGGTAGGGCCGGCCCTGCCCTGTACGTATTTCTGGCTTTAACCTCTTGCTGACCATGTAACAAATGTGCAGCGCCAAGGAGGGTGGGTGTTAATGCCCACATGCACTTATGAGTCCATGATGGTTGAGGTTGACAGACATCTCTAGTCTCTAGTAACGAGTGGGAGCTGGCAAGATCGTGTGATTGGGAAGTCTGGCCTGCCCCCACACAGTTAAAAAGCTGCGGTGGGTGGGAAGGGGTTAAGGAAAAGTATTTTTTAGTGTCTTTCAACCCAACACAGTCTCAGTGACTATGTTTATCACTAGGAAAGAAAGTGAGGATAAATCCCCTCAGCAAGTTTGTAATCCTTCCCCACTTTATCCAAAAAGGCTTGATTGGTGTTACACTTTATACCCCCCTCCCCCCTGCCCCTTTTCTTCCCCCCCTGCCCCTTTTCTTCCCCCCCTGCCCCTTTTCTTCCCCCCCTGCCCCTTTTCTTCCCCCCCTGCCCCTTTTCTTCCCCTCCTGCCCCTTTTCGTCCCCCTGCTCCTTTTCATCCCCCTGCCCCTTTTCTTCCCCCTCGTCCTCCCCCCTCCATTAAAATGGCCATTTTGAAGAGATGGATTTTTTTGATTGAAACATTGATTCATTGGGACTCTTATTGTTTTTAATTATCATTTTTTATTATCAATAGTTTTGCACAGGAGCACACAAGCACTTTGTTACAATTTACATATTTTATGTTGATTATTTTGTTTGTTGACTTTATCTAAAAGAGAAAAAAGTTACTTTTTATAGCACATTAGCACCTTACAAGGTGCAATTAGTGAATGTGAGTATTTGCTCTAGAGCTTGCTATCATTTATTTGTTCATGAAATGTGATGGTTTACAATGTGTAATAGAGATGCACAATTAATTGTCAAGAATCGTTATCGCGATCTTGACTAAAGTGTTTCACAATTCTTTCTATGCAAAGAATTCTCTCTGCTCTTCTGAAGCCACAGCCCTCAAAAGAAAGGAAGAGAAAAACCGGGCAGTCTGCTAAGAATCAAAACATTCTTTATTAGTTGAACTTAAGTATAAACATTGTAACAATTTGTCAATGGAATAGACTTTGTGTGTAAGTGAAAAAAGTTTAACCACTTAAACACTAAACCTTTTTCTGACATTTGTTGGTTTCAAGTTAAAATCTTTTTTTTTTTTTTTAACTAGAAAATTCATTAGAACCCTCAAACATTATATATATATTTTTTTTAGTAGACACCATAGAGAATAAAATGGTGGTTGTTGAAATATTTTATGTCACACTGTATTTGCGCAGCAGTCTTTCAAATGCAATTGTTTTTGAAAAAAAATACTGTAATGAATAAAAAAAAAACAAAAAAACTAACCAGTAAAGTTAGCCCATTTTTTTTGTATAATGTGAAAGATTTTAAGTTGCGAGAATCGTGATCTTTTTATCCCAAGCAAAAAAAATCATGATTCTCATTTTGGCCAGAATCGTGCAGCTCGAACGTGTAATTAGTGAATGTTAACACTGATATTTGCACAAGAGGATGTTTAGCACTTTATTTTGTTCATGAAATGTGGTGATTTTTTAATGTTTATTTATTCATGATTTTTGTGCACTATTAAACTCCAAATAGGAACACCTGTTTCTTTCACAATGCTGTTACCCCACAGACATTAGATTATAAATAACTATTCTATTAAACTACTACCCACCTGTCCTATTGCAAAATGACGTCCCAGAACGTGTCTCGTACACGGCTGCACTGCAGGCGTGAGCTGTCACCGGCTATGTCCACCGGACACCACCAATGACAAATCACTGTACCGGTGTTTTGTCAGATTAGGTGACCCGTCAGATTTTGGAACTGAAGTGAAGTTCTGTCTCCGCCATCTTGGTACATCCCGGACTCGGCCTCAGTAACAATACAGTGAGAAGGCAGTGAGTGGACATCTTTTTACACCCACATCTTGCATTTCACACTTATTTTTAAAAGTAAACTGAGCTTATATATTGAAATTCAGTATTTTGAAATCTGTCTCACTGTTTTGATGTCGAATTCTGTCACATTAGCAAACCTGTGAGATCAACAGGCTTGCCACTGCTTTTAAAATTCAACATCAAAAACAGACGGATTGCAAAATACTGTATTTTAATATATACGCTCAGTTTAGCATTAAAAATAAGTGTGAAATACAAGACTCCGGTGGGTGTAAAAAGATGTCCGCTTGCCCCCTTTTCACTGTAGGTGAATCAGACCTCCTGTCAGGTTGCCGAATCTGATGAAACACTGGCCCGATGCTGGTACCATGGAATGGCTGTGACCAATCACAGCAGATCACATGATGGTTGTAAACCATGAATGGCTCCCTTTCATGCTGTCCATTGTATACTATTGTTTTGCTGTGATTGGTCACAGTGATCACATGGTACAGGCACAAGGCCAATCACAGCTAAGCACAACAATACTTAATTAATCTGTTTCATTCAGTAAAAATGTTTGCTTATACAAATGATATTGGTATAAGCAATCATAATGCATACAAATTCTTGATCTCCTCCCCAGAGTAGTACAGTGTTACTATGGTAACATTATATTGCTCTGGTCACAGTGTGCTAAAAACAAAATCATAAAAAAAAAAAAAAAAAATGTAATAAAAAATTGAAAAAAAAATGTGTGTGTGAATATATATATATATATATATATATATATATATATATATATATAGCATATCTGTTCTGCAGTGGTTACTGGACTGCTTTTAAACTGATGCCCAAGTGCAGCGCAGAACACCTGCAAGAAGTTATTACCTGCGGGTTTAGTGAGCTTTCAGAAAGTTCAGCTTTCAGCAATGAGTGAGTAGATTATCTTATATAATTTATATATTTTGTATTTTATTTTGTATTTGTATTTTATCCATAGTTTCAATTTTAAGTTTTGTTGACCGCACATCCTGTAACAGCCAGTCCATCCTTAGACACCAGACCTTTTTATGCCTTTGGTACCTCTTTATTCCTTTTAAAGTGTTACTAAACCCACATCAGTATAAAATCAGTGTGTATATTCAGTAAAACATGCTTGTTATACTCACTGTGGAACCTAAGGGGTTATTCCTGCACATTGTGTAAAAAGGCTGTTTCATCCGGTCTTCTCTGATCCTCCCCTTCTTCCAGTGTTTCCCAATCCATCTCCTAATAGTACAGAGCCTTTAAGGCAGCACTCTCTAGCAATGCACACCAAACTGAGCATGTGCAGAGTTTTTTTAAATGTGTTTATTATCGGGAGGGTGCATGTGATCTGCACAGGGCCAATCAGCACTGTCCAAACAGAGGGTAAGGGCTCATGCAGCCTCATAGGACGGTCAGAGCAGAACAAAAGCTCCCTCTTTAACCAGCGCACGGGTGGACACTGATAAGTCACAAGACCGCTAAATACTTCTGATGAGAAAATGTACTTTGTAGAGATGCACCAAAATTTAGGCTGCCGACACACATTTTCTGCAGTTTGCCAATAGAGAAAAAGATGCTGATAATGGTTCTGAAAACGCACGCGATTATACCACGATTTTGCCATGCTAATGGTGTGCAGATATAATGTAGCCATTAAAGATGGTTGGCCTACATGATAAACATTTTATAATGCAGTCATGTGACTCGATCAAATATGTAACAGGGGTCTGGTATTGATACGTTCTTGTTTTCAATGCATTTCAACAGGGATGTTTTTTTAACTGACCAAAAACGCAGCAAGGACGATTTTTAACTCCGCAACGGATCAGTGTGAAGATGTACATAGAATTTAAAGGCATGCATTTTTCTTGAGCTTCTTTTTTGCGCTAAAGGTGCCGATTAATGGCAGACAATAAATTCATATTCGTTTCAATTCATGATATTTATTAAAAAGTTGAATATAATACAAATATATATAATAATGTATGTTTTAAAGACTGTCTATTATTATTATTATAATACAGGCTTTATATAGCGCCAACAGTTTCGAAGCGCTTTACAATATTTTCAGTTTAGGCACCAAACTTCCCATTCAGTGCACCTCTATTATTTAGCAGTTTCTGTTTACTAAAATAATTGCATTTCCATGTTCTGAGTACTGTGGGAGAGTAGATATATTGAATGCTGGGTCCTGGGTTTAATAACACTTTAATTCCATTTCAATTTTCTTCCTGCTTATAATTATACATTGTCTTGATAAAGAAGAGTAAAAAGCTCTTTCTTAGAGATAGTAAAAAGCTGGCCATACACTATTATTTATTTATTATAGGTACTTCTATAGTGTCTTCATTATTTAATGACTGAATATACATCAGTAGAATTTTGTTTGAAAATTTTCATTTTTGGAATGTCCGCTCAATTTTCTAATTGTTAGTGGGATTGAATCCGCCTTTGCTTTTAACGGTAGTGATGGGAAAATTTGAAGGAACAGGATAGAAATGTTATTTATTTTTTTGTTTGTTTGTTTTTTTTTTTTTTCAATGACTGAATTTTTACAGTGTCTGCACTTTTCATTCAGGAAATTCCATTTATACCAAAACAAAGTGTTTAAAACAAGTGACACTTCCAAACAACATTCAAGTACTTTTGCACAACAATATTGAATGTACTGATTTAGATTTTTCGTAGAAATGTTCTACCCAGGTATGGGCAGCTTTAATTAGCTGTCAGGAGTTGTACAGCGTGGACTTGCATTGTATTGATGATATCAGAAGGTGTACTGCCTGTGGAGTGGATTGCCAGCACAATGTTAGATTGCATTCTCTTTGGCATAGAGAAGAGGAGCCCAATTCGTCTGTTCTGCTTCCCTGGCCAGCTGTGCCCCAGTTTCTCCTCCCCAGTCATCTGCCTTCTCCACTGAGGTGTCATTGCAGATTTCTACCTAGTTGCTTTGACCTTCCAGCAGTCCCTCAAAGTGCTTGACCTGCAGCAGTTAGCTGTCAGCACAGGATGCCAGCCGTATTGTTCTGAATCTAACAATACTCCCAGGATTTCCTCTAATAGCTGCTCTCGTCTGGATGGATGGGAGTGTGTGTGTGTGTGTGAGCTGAGAAGAGCCTCTTGCTACACTGTACTGCATGCATTCATGATCTCTGAAGTTGCTGGAGTGAATAGCTGAAGCCTGGTCAGCTGACACCCCCCTCTCCAATCAGATAAAGCGTGATGTAAGTGTTTAGCAGCTGCTAGGATCTGAATTAGTGTGGAGAAGTCTAAGGTACACTGTACTCTACACAGCATGGCTAGGATCCTCTGGATGGAATAGCAGGACATCTGTACAGAGCAATGGATGAGTCCAGCATCCTTCGAAGGAGAGGTCTTCAGGTACGTACCGGTCACATTCCCATTCCCATTCATTCCTTGACTTTTAAAGTTGCTGCTGGCTTGTGTTCAGTGTGGTGGTTGCTCGCTGGCAGAATGAGAGATGGAATTTGTACTTTGGCAGTCTGTGTGCTTTACATTGCAATGAGCAGTTTGGTTATATTATGTGTTTTACAGCTCTGAGATTTTGCAATAGCTATCGTGCCGATATTAAAGTCTGACTTCTGTGTAATCCATGCAAAGGAAGCCAACTCTGACAAACTATACCACTATTTGTTCTTTTATATATTGCCTATTGCTTTTATTATGTTACAAAGCAATCTGCTCGATAGTTATTTAGAAAAGTGTAGACGCACCAATTTTTATGTTGCAAGCTGGCTGATTTGTTTATTTTTATTTTTTATTTATTTTTTAAATCACTTCATTTTTTATTGTTATTTTTTTATACAGACAATAACTAAAACAACAAGGAATATACAACCCCGGTACATAATAAAAACACAACCCAAAAAATATTTTTTTCTTTAGAAGTTGTAGGTGTACGCCTTAATTTGGTGTAACGTAATGATTTATCACGTAGAAAAGGGGAGGAGATGATATGGGGAAGTCTGGCTTCTATATCAAAATAGAACAAGTAAAATACCGTTTGTAATCTTCTTTTAAAGCCGTTTGCGCTTGTTCCTGTAAACACTCATTTGTCTGGTAAAGCAGCCAAAAACATTGTAACGGGAGCAGAGTGCCTTCTAGAATTTTAAGTGTGAATCGAATTTTGTTATTCTAATCCAGCGGTCAGTCTTTGCCTTGGACCTCCTTTTTTTTTAAAATTTTTGTTTATTCTTGTTAGCCAACCTTTTTTTTTATTATCGCTACTTGTAGGAGATGGAACATCCAAGACGTGTTGTAGAATTGAATTGCCGAGAAAAGTGGAGTTTGATTTGTTTACGGAGTGAAGTTTGAATGAGCTGACTTCCTTCTGCAGCACAATGAACATGTGTTCCTGTTAGGACGTGTCTTCAATTGTAAGAGACTTCCGAAAACAAAACACATCTCTTCTCTGTGGAGTATCACACAATGCAGAATCCCGATCGTTCTGCAAGGGAGGAAACAATGGCACTTTGTCCGGGAAAACAGCCGAGTTCAGAATTTCTCATGCCGCTGGAAGTTTTCATTTTGTTGTGTCAACAATTTTCAGAAATGGTGCGGTGATTGAGGCTGAGATGTGGAGTTGGTTGACAGATGTGACTTAAGGCATTTAAACAATTGGATGATGTCATGGCTTGAAGCTAAATTGTTAGCATGTTTGTGCACAGGGAATGTGGTCTATGAATGTAACGTTCCCCTAGTCAATGTAATAACCCTCAAGGAGCTTTCTTGCAGAGTATGTGGCTGGAATGTTCAGATGGGAACAGTTTTCTCAGAACAGGCCTATATAACACTTTGAGCGTGGTGTGATGCGTGGTGTGATGTTCCCATCACTTATCCAGATGAAAATGGTGAAACTGGAGGCAGCCTATGCTTAAATATAAATAATTAAAAGAAAAATGTATTGCACTTTTTATGTTGAAATTTATGTTCATTAGAGCTGCACGATTCTGGCCAAAATGAGAATCACGATTTTTTTTTGCATAGAATAAAGATAAGGATTCTCATGGCGTAACATCAGCTTTCACATTATTTTAAAAAATTGGGCTAACTTTACCGTTTAGCTTTATTTTAATTCATTAAAGTGGTTTTTTTTCCCCAAAAAAATTGCATTTGA
Organism: Lithobates clamitans; assembly: GCA_037952925.1. NCBI lineage: Eukaryota > Metazoa > Chordata > Amphibia > Anura > Ranidae > Lithobates > Lithobates clamitans. The sequence goes on from JBBGZY010000448.1 coordinate 763,346, forward strand.
AAGACCGCTGCGCAAACAGTGTGACATAAAATATTGCAACAACCACCATTTTATTCTCTAGGGCAGGCATAAGCAATTAGCGGACCTCCAGCTGTTGCAGAACTACAAGTCCCATGAGGCATAGCAAGACTCTGATAGCCTCAAGCATGACACACAGAGGCAGCGGCATGATGGGACTTGTAGTTTTGCAACAGCTGGAGGTCCGCTAATTGTATATCCCTGCTCTAGGGTCTCTGCTAAAAAAAAACTATATATATAATGTTTGGGAGTTCTAAGTAATTTTCTAGCAAAAAATAATGATTTTAACTTGAAACCCACAAGTGTTAGAAAAAGGTTTAGTCTTTAAGTGGTTAAACTTCCCTCATTTACAGACCAAAGTTCATTCCTTTGATCTAAGGAACAAAAGTTACAATGTTTACAGTTGGCTCAGGGCTGAGGAATGTGGTGATACTTGGCAGACTGCCTGTGGTTTTTGTTTTTTTTTGACAGCTGTTGGCTTGAGCAAAGAATTCTCTGCATAGAAATAATCAGGAAAATGCTTTAAGAGCGCGAGCGGTAAAAAAATTGTAGTCTTGATTCTTAATGATTAATCATGCAACTCTAGTGTATATCCCCCACTTAGCATCACTGTGACATCCATCTGACCCCCAACCCTTATTGGTGACCCCTGTGGTTTAGGTGCCCCAGGTTCAGAGGCTGCATTCCGCAGTGACTTCTAACGGCAGCAGCATAATTCACATCTGTTTTTACGCTTGGCAAATTTATGTACTCTTTGGATGTATTGAGCTAGGTTGGTGTGTTTGTTGTTAAAAAAAAAAAAAAATGTACCATTGATCTTATATTTGTATACAGTTGTTTGATACTTATTATTTTCATATTTCAGAAAAAGATTTTGATTCTGAATGTTTGCACCCTTGAAGTGATAAGTCTCGAAACGCGTTGAGTATTGCTACATGTTGTACATGTTATAGGTTCTGTCACCTCTATTTGGTGCTTATCATTTGATGGCTATTGTACATGTATTTTTTACCCTGAATAATGTTTAATACCATTTGTAAACAAACTAACTTTTTTAACTATATACAATAAGGCTTTTTAGACACGCTGCTGCTTAAAAGTCCCCACACTCAGAGAGCACTGTTTTGTCTATATGTATAACTTGGGATGATTGCAGCTTCAGATTTCCCTACTCCACTTAGGGCTGCGATTCGCGATTTGAATCGAGTTTTTTATTTGTGGACACCGCGCCGGTACCGAGGAGCTGCAGGCAGGAGTTTTTAGGCGAGGCCGCGGCTTCGGCCTAGTCTGCAGCGTCCGTTCTCGCGGACTAGGCCGAAGCCGTGGACTAGGCCGAAGCCACGGCCTCGCCTAAAAACTCCTGCCCGCAGCTCCTCGGGACCGGCGCGGTGAAAAAAAAAAATCGATTTGCTTAAATTTTGAATCGATTTGACTTCAACTCGATTCAAGTTTTAAGTCGATTTTTTCCCCAGCCCTATGCCCCCATGCTCTTTGGGCAATTGAACTGCTGCATGTTGAAATTTCATAAGGTGCTGGTTTTAAAGTGATTGTACAGTAAAAAAAATAAATATTTTTTTTTTATTTTTAAATAACAAACATGATATAGAGTTGACCCCCGCAAAGTCACGGTTCAGAATTCGTGGCTCAGTTGTTCGTGGATTTCTCCTCTCCGGCAGATGTGCAGCCCAGCATCATAACAGTTTACCGTGTGTAGCTATGTTCTCATGTTTTTCGTTCCTCTTAAAGCCTTAAGATGCCGCCGTACATTTTACTGTATTTTTATTAAATTATTAATGTACAGTATTTAGCGTTACAAATAGGCATGTATATGCCTTTTTTTTGACCACATCAAAAATTTGCGTTTTTTCACGATTCGCGGGTGCTCTATGAATGTAACCCCCGCGAATTTCAGGGGTTGACTGTACTTACCTCCTCTTCTCAGGTACCACATCGGTGCTCCTGGCCCCTCCTCTTTTTAGTGTGTCGCCATCAGAGGCCACTTCCGAAAATGGCACATCTGCAGGCTCATTCCAGAGCCACGTTGCCTGTGTTTATAGACACAAACAGTGGGGCCTTAGCCCCACCCCCCTCATCACATGATTTCACTGACATTAGCACGAGCCATTGGGTCCTGCTGCCTCAACAAAGATCGTGAGAGCCTGATCCTACCGCTAGCATGAATGAAAACCTGAAGGGACAATAAAACAGAGGTTTTCCACCCTTACCATTATCTTGCTGCTATCATATGAGTGCCTTGGGAGCTTACTTGGCCCTCTGAGTAAATGTAAACTTGTATTGGAATTCTGGAGACTCTGGCAGTGGAATCAGGCTGGCCATAGACAAAGCAAATTTCTTTCCTGCAACCACGGGGGATGGTGGGGGTGGGGGAAGCTGCCCCTGCCGGGATTATTGCTAGTGGCTATAACAGCTGCTAGCGATAATCGCATGTAAAATTTGGCAGGCTGTACATTCAGCCTGCCCATACTTTGTTTTCAATCTTGGATGCTTCCTGCTGGACCAGCTGAGATTTGAACCGTCTATGGCTGACTTTAATAAGGTAAAAGGTTTAATCACCAACTGACCACCTCTCTCTCTTTGAGTCTTTGTATGCAAGATCTCGGCTTCAGCCAAACTCTGAGATGGATTAGGTAAGGATGAGGCCCTAAGCAAGGTGGCTGCTTTAGCATTCCCTTTCATCATTGACGTTGAAGTACTGCAAATGACACAGAGGAGCCACCCTATTTCCATTGTACTGGCATATTCAGCTGTATCAGATGGAAGCTAATTACAATTGCATCTTGCCTTGTGAACTGACAGGTAGAAGCACGGTTTTGACCAGCTGTGCCCCCCCTTGTTTACTGCAATAGTATAAAGGTCAGTGTACACTGGTGTGATCTGCTGCATTAACTAAAGGAATTAAACACACAGTGGGGGAGATTTACTAAAACTGGAGCATGCAAAATCTGGTGCCGACCTGCATAAAAACCAGGCTTCCAGGTTTTATTGTCAAATCTTAGTTGAACAAGCTGAAGTTAGAAGCTGATTGGCTACCACGCACATTTGCACCAGATCCTGAGTTCACCAGTTTTAGTAAATCTCCCTCATTGTGTTAGAGCAGCCCATTCATTTGCTTGGGTTGCCAACGGACCAAAATGGACCAAAAATCAGATTGCACAATTTTTTTAGATGCAGCACACCATAACACACTGTAGCACATTAGCACGTGTTGTGCTGTTTGCTGCTGAAATGCATGTGGGCCTGAGGTTTATTTTTCTTAGTGCATTGGGATGCCATTGAAGCTGAATAGCAGTACAGGGCTCTAATGTATCTATGCACACAACTGAGATGTGATCCCCAAAGCTTGTAGTCCCCTGGATGGTCAGCGGATCCTAGACTCCTCTCTAGGTGGCTTTGTGAATGACCCGGCTATAGCTTACCTCTTCAGATCATTTTACATCCTGAAGAATGCAGCAGGAAGAATTCAACACTTTATTTAGGAGTACGAATCTGCAAAGTTTAGGCAACCAATAATTAGGTGTTGGTATAGAGCAGCTGACATTTGTGTCCTAGCCCTGGTGGAGTATGGTAATAGGAATACGCTGTGGGTGAAGTAGTAGGTAGGTAGGTGTAGTCCTGGTAAATAGCTGGAATTTGCTCTACAGACCCAGAGACTTGAGAAGTAATGAGTGGGTTAGCCCACCATGGACTGACCATTCTTTTTTTAACCACTTGCTTACAGTGCACTTAAACCCCCTTCCTATCCAGACCAATTTTCAGCTTTCAGCGCTGACGCACTTTGAATGACAATTGCGTGGTCATACAACACTGTGCCCAAATGAAATTTTTATCATTTTTTCACCACAAATAGAGATTTCTTTTGGTGGTATTTGATCACCTCTGCAGTTTTTACTTTTTGTTAAAAAAATGTAAAAACTTATTTTATTTTTTTATTTTTTTATTTTTTTTTTATATTTTGTTATAAAAAATTTTAAAAGGGTCATTTTTCTCCTTCATTGATGTACGCTGATGAGGCGGCAGTGATGGGCACTGATAGGCGGCAGTGATGGGCACTGATAGGCGGCAGTGATGGGCACTGATAGGCGGAAGTGATGGGCACTGATGGGTGGCAGTGATGGGCAGCACTGCCAGGTGGCACTGAATGGCACTACAGGTAGGCATTGATAGGTGGCACTTGTGGGCATTGATAGGTGGCACTTGTGGGCATTGATAGGTGGCACTTGTTGGCATTGATAGGTGGCACTTGTGGGCACTGTTGGGTGGCACTGTGGGCACTGTTGGGTAGCACTGTGGGCACTGTTATATGGCACTATTAGGTGGCACTGATGAGGCAGATGTGCCTCTTCCACTTGGGGACCGATGTCCCTCACACCTAAACCGGTGATCGGCTTTTTTTTCTACTCACGCTGTCAGCCTGAGTAGAAAAAAAAAACGATTACCAATCTTTTGTTTACATCATGTGATCAGCTGTCATTGGCTGACAGCTGATCACATGGTAAGGGGCCAGGACCGGCCCCTTACTCGGATCGGTGATCAGCCGAGTCTCGGTGACTCGGTGATCACAGCGCGCTCGGCACACGCCCAGGGTGCGTGCACAGGGGAGGCCATCATATGACGGCCTCCCGGGAATTCAGGTCGTCATTCGGCCATAGTGCGGATGTGTAATGGTTAATCATAACCAAGCACTAATCCAACCTTTAGGCTGGGTTCACACTGGTGCGAATTAAATGCAGGAAATTCGCATGACAGAAGATTATATGGATCTATGGAGCCGGTTCACATATCTCCGTGGAGGCTGCAGAGCGAATTGCACAGGAACGCTGTGCGTCTTTGGCTCTGTTTCAGGTCCCAATTCAGGTAAAAATTTGGCTCAGATTCGTCCCTGAAACAGAGAACAGGGACGCATTGGACTCCTGCTGCGAGCCGCATCAGGAGGCAGTGTGAACCCAGCCTAAAAGTTTAATTAAAATAAAAGAAAAAGTAATTTGGTAAGTAGCTGCCAAAACAGCAGTAAGGCTGCATTCACATCTGAGCGTTGCGTGTCTGAGCACTTTTCTGTTGTTTTATGCGTGACTTGCGTGTTTTGTATGTAGCATTTTTAGGCTTTGGTGTTTTTTTTATTACCCAACAGAGAAAACTATTATTTTGTTGCAGCATTTGTTGCTAGGTATTTCAGCTTTTTTAGCTTTTCCATTAGCTTTTATTTCTTCTTTTATTATAATGTTTTTTTGTTAGGGTAAGGGGTTCGAGTTTAGGTTAGGGTTATTTATTATTTTATTTATGTTTTATATATTATACAAATAATAATAAATGAGTAAATGTAAAATAAATACACAAATAAAAATAAATAAGGCTTCTTTCACACGGACGATCCGTATGTCCGTTTTTCATCCTTCCATTTTCGGGTTAAAAAACGGACATACATTCATGCCTATGGAGCGTCGGATGTCAGCGGTGACATGTCCGCTGACATCCGACCCGCTCCGATCCGAAAAGTGTAACGGAGGAAAAACCTACTTTTCCATCCGTTATCGGATCGGGTGACGACAGACACTACGGTCCGTCATCATCCGATCCCCCCATAGGGGAGAGCGGCGCTCTGACAGGTCCGCCGCTGCACAGCGTGCAGCGATGGACCTGTCATCTTCCTGCTCAGCGGGGATCGGCGGAGCGATCCCCGCTGAGCAAGCGGGTGTTCACGGGGCGGATCATGACTGATCTGCCCCGTGTGAAAGAGCCCTTCTAAATACATTCAATAAATTAATACTAAATAAGAATAAATAGTTAACACTTAACTTTCACCCTTACCCCTTAAAAAAAATAAACACCCTAACACAAAATAAATTATTATTATTATTAATGTGTTTTTTTTGTTCCAGTTTGGGTGTTTGTTTATTATTGATGTATTTAATATTTTTTAAGGCATTATTTAGGTTAATTTTTATTTATTAATATATTATTTATTTTACTTATGATGATTTTTAGTTATTTGTGTATTTATTTTACATTTATTTATTCATATATTACTACTATTTAATTTCTTTAATTTGAGCAGAAAATCACGCAAAAATGTACGAATGCGCACATGGCACGTTTCTATTCATTTCTATGAGAATAAAAGCGCGCCACAAATCCTCAAATTTGCCCGATTCAGTCTACAAAAAAAAGCTCCAGAACTTTTTTGAGCTTCAGGTGACATGGAGTGGATATTTGAACCATCTCCATAAAGAATAATAGATTTTTTTTCCCCCTCCAGCATTTTGGGACTTCAGGCTTCAAAACACTTGGATGTGAATGCAGCCTAAACACTGTGATTGGTTCCTGCACACTTCTAGGTCATCATGGCTGTCCAGTGAATGGCACATAAAGTGACAGTGACCCTGTACAAGGAAAAATTCTCTGGTGTTGTTGGGAAGCAAGTAGTGTATGCTGACCTTATTTACAAATTTTAGGCTCAAAACATCAACATGTTCCTGTATCCACTTGCTGGCCACGCCTTTTTCTGACATTTGTTGTTTACAAGTTTAATTTTATTTATATATTTTTTTTACATTGTCCCTTTTTTTTTTATTTTTTATTTTTTTATTTTTTTAACACTTTTATTTCTATTACAAGAAATGTAAACACCCCTTATAAAAGAAATAAGCATGACTATTCCTGTTTATTGAGAGATCTGGGGTTAAAAAGATCACAGATCTCCCATTTACCCTTAGGCTGCATTCACATCTGAGCGTAGCCTTTTTGAGCGTTTCTTCCGGCATTTTGTTGCACGTTTGTATGCAGCGTTTTCTGGCATTTTTGAGCTTTGGCATTTTTTTTTAGCCAATAGGAAACATGATCATCTCTTTCATCATTTGTTGCTATGTTTTTAGATTTTTTCATCTGCTTCCTGGGTGAATATTCTTCTACCGATTCATCATTGTGCTTCCTGCTCCATGTGTTTGTATTGTCCTCTGCAAAGATGAGTGATGAAGAGATGGTGTGTTTTGTGGCAGAAGCCACTGTTACGTCATATTTTCTGCATGAAAGAGAGAGGAGAAAGAAGAGGGCACGCAGGTACTGGATTCACCCCGTAATTGCTGATCGAGAAGAGAGGCCAATTTTGGGTCATGTACAGTGACCTACGTGATCATGAGGATACATTTTTGGACTACACTAGGATGTCCATAAAAAGGTTAGTAAAACTTATTTGGATTCATGATGTTTTGCATTGTTCCTTTCTTATCATGTCCACTAATAAACCCCACATTTTTTTTTTTTTGCTCATAGCTTTGATGAGTTAATGGGTTTACTCAGTAGTTGGTTGCAACGAATGGATACATATTTCCGTAACAGTATACCCCCTGTGGAACGACTAATCATCACACTGAGGTAATTTTTTTCTTATTTTTTGTAATTTTTTAAAGACTGATACATGAAGAACCCAGATTAAAATTTTTGTATATGCATAAAATAAACACCAAACACACGTTTGTTAAAGCAAAAAAAAATTTACTTTTTTTAAAATATAAAATATTTTTGAAATATAACTTTTTCTGTTCGTTTATTTTTTCTTCACATATACAGCTCAACAATATAAAAAAAGAAATAGAGCAGTAGCTCATAAAACAAAAACAAAATTTTTTTTAGAGCTGATGAAATGTTTGGGAAGAGTTGACTGCCTCATTTGCTGACATCACCACATTCATGGCATGGCCATAATGTGACCAGGTGGAGGTAGAGGGATTTTCATTATGCTGCCAATTAGAAGGTGGTGGTGTTGGCAGAGGAAGGTAATTAGAAGGTGGTGCTGTTGGCAGAGGAAGGTGGGTGGCAGAATGTGGTGATGATGGGGGCGGGGGGAGATTTGCATAGGGACCATAAGGTGGTGGAGGCTCTGAAGACCTATATGTGGTGGTTGGTGGAATAAAAGTCGCGAAGTAATGGATGGTACCTGCCAACATGTCTGCCTGGAGTTCTGATGGTACCTTCTCCATCAGACCTCCCAGAAACCTGCACATGCGACCTGTTGCTGTTCATTCTTTCAGACATATTGGCCATAATGTCCAACATGCGATTAAAATCAGGTTCAGGAGCCCTCCTTGTTGCACTAGCAGGTACACAAGCACATATGGGTGGTGTGGACTCCCCGTCTCCCACAGGTGTCGCAGATGTCGAACGTGCTGGAGACAATTGTCTCTCCGGCTCTTGGACTGCTTGATCACCTGATGCTTGGCTTGCTTGCTCACTGGCAGACGCTTGGCCTGCTTGCTGACTGTTTGCATCTGTGTCCAAATCATTATTTGGAATACTGTCCACCCAGCAGTTTTCAGTACTGAAAATAAATTAATTATTACAACTTTCTCTTTACATTTTGTTTAATGACATTCGTACAGATGATAGCTTACCGCCCCAAAGCCAGCAATGGCCGAAGGAACTCCAACTCTTTAGCATGCATGTATTCTCTAGAAGCACACAACGCAGATCCACTCCTAAATTCCCTGAGTAGTCTTAGATGTCGAGTGTAGGCATCACGTATACTCTTCCACTTCATTTTGAGCAGTTTAACTGTAAAAAAACAAATTAAAATATATATATTTATTTCTTTGTAGGTACCTAGCAACCGGACGATCATTAGCAAGTCTACACTATGCCTTTCGGGTTGGAAAATCAACAGCAAGTTTATATAGTCTGTGACACCTACTCTGCTATTTGGGATGTGTTGAAGGATATTGTGTTTAACAAACCTACAGCAGAAGAATGGTCACAGATCTCTGAAGTTTTCTGGCAACGCTGCAACTTCCCCAATTGCGTTGGAGCGATCGATGGGAAACATATTCGGATCGTAAAGCCCATGGGTAGCGGAAGCCAGTATTTTAACTACAAGAGATATTTTTCTTTTGTTTTAATGGCAGTGGCTGATGCTAATTATTGCTTCCGTTATATAGATATTGGGTCGTATGGCAGCAGCGCTGACTCTAATATTTTTGGGAATTCTTCATTTGGACACATGCTGCGTACCAATAGTCTGGTTCCGAAAAACAGTCCACTCCCGGGCACAAATGGCCCTCCCCTACCCAGTGTTTTTGTGGGGGATGAAGCCTTTGCTCTGAGTGAGCATCTTCTACGGCCTTATTCGGGGCACAATCTAACTGTACAGAAGAGTGTTTTCAATCATTGGCTAACAAGAGCACGTCGAGTTGTCGAATGTGCATTTGGCATTTTAGCAAACAAATGGCGGGTCCTGCACACTCCCATTGTTCTAAACATGCAAAATGCGGTCTGTGCTGTTAAAGCTGCATGTGCCTTGCATAACTTTGTAAGTCAATGGGATGGATTTGAGTTTGAGGACCCATTACATTAGAACATGGAAAGAGCTCATTGGACTGGTGTTCGTGGAAGCAGACAAGGTACACATGTCAGGGATCAATTTGCGTCCTACTTTATGTCTCCAGCAGGACAGTTTCCATGGCAGCTTGAGGCAATTGAATAATTTAAATCTTTAGTTGTTTGTTAATAGAACCATATACTATGCTGTACTGAATAATTAATAAAAATGCTTGATGTATTGATAAGAAGTCTCATGTTTTTTTTTAAATATATATTTATCTTTGTGTGCAGTATCCATACAATATCCACTAGGGGTCAGAGTGTGCCTTCATGTATTTGTGACATGCTAACATTACTATACTCATACTCCTATGCATTAGGTGCTTATACTTATATAAGAAGGAGGCAATGGATGTGCCATTCCAGTTCATCCGGGCCACATTCCTACACACATGCAATTTGTGTGTACACATATGTGGCTATAGTGAACTGTAATTGCACATCTATTGTCTGTTTTCTCATATGTATGATCTTGTAAGCAATGCATAGGAATATAAGCATAAGCTAGTACTGCTTTTCTGGTGCTAAGATTCTGTTATTTATAATGTACTAAATAACAATCATCCTATTATCTCCCTATGGTCGGTTATGTTTGCAGGGGTTTATCTTACCTTTATCATCCTTCACACGGGCATTTAGATCTGCCCAGTTTGTGAAAACTTGGCAGGCAATCTGGTTCCATGCCCTCCTCTTGCTCGCTCGCAGCTTGTAGCATGGATCTCTGGAATCATAGAGACAGGGGTGCTGCTTTACCATTCTGATAAAGCACTCCTGATCTAAAAGACATACTGTCTCATCCACTTCAATCTATATTGCTGGCCTTCATGTCTGCTAACCAAAAAATGGTGATCTGTGCACTTCCTGTGTATGTTTTATGTCATTTCCTTTATGTAAATTTATTTCACTTGAAAGCCACAAAACGCCCGTAGAAACGCTCGTTGTCGCGCTAGACACTTGAATCGAGCGTTTCCATTCGTTTCCATTAGTTTCTATGGGAATACAAATGCTACAAAAATGCCCAAATATGCCCGATTCGAGCGACAAAAAAGGGTCCAGAACTTGTTTGAGCTTCAGGCGTAGGGCTTCAGGCAACTTGGAGTGGAGATGTGAACCATCACCATAGAGAATAATGTATTTTTTCCACTCAAGCGTTTTGTAGCTTCAGGCTTCAAGCTACAAAACGCTCAGGTGCGAATGGAGCCTTAAAAGCTACTGTCACTGTCCCTTTTTTTTTAATTTTTAATTTTTTTAACATTTTTATTTCTATTACAAGAAATGTAAACACCCCTTGTAAAAGAAAAAAGCATGACCATTCCTGTTTATTGAGAGATCTGGGGTTAAAAAGACCACAGATCTCCCATTTATCCTTAAAAACCCAAAAAAAAGATATTTTAGTTTTGCTTTAAGAAAAAAAAAATCCTGTTTATCTGCCCGAGGACCAGAAGTGATGTTGGATGTCACTCATGTCTTCCAAGGGCACAGAGCGGGGGGGGGGGGGGGGGGGTAAGCTCGGAATTTGCCAGGGAATGGGCGGGGCACCTCTTCCGCTGGCTATAAAAGTGATCTGGCGGTGAATGCGCCGCTGGAATCACACTTAGGCTTCATGTACACGAGACGTTTTTACCACCTCTCCTGAACGATTTAACTTGACAGATCGTAACCCACATTTTTTTTGCCACGTTTGCGTTTTAGAAGTGTTAAAAAAAATAGTCAAAAGTGAAAAACACCTGTAACCGAAAAGCGAGTTACCGCCATGTTTAGAGGTGTTTGTCGCTTGAAACGCCTGTAAATGCAGCTTCTGAACACATTTTTTCGAAAAAATGCCTCTAAACTCAACTGCCTAGAAACGACTATAAACCATCCTGTGTACATGTACTGATAAGATAACAGAGGAGAGTTCAGTTGAAAAAAACTGCCCAACTGCTCCTAAACGTCCGTTTACCAGCAGCAGTGTACATGAGGCCTTATCGGAAAGCCGGCCAACCGGGGTTATGGCAGCTAGCTGGAGTTATTCTCATTCTGTCATCAATAGGATTCATACTTACCCTAAAGTCTGAATCTGATTAGTGACTGTGGAAAAAGTATGCATTGTACCTATTGTTTGGTAAGTATAGTTGATGTTTTTCTTTCTGTGATTACTTATTGTGCTTATGGCTGCTTTGCTTTAAGTGCCTTTGATTAGTGTGCTCTTAAGTATTTTCCAGGTTTGTTTGTATAATGATTATATAGGACAATACTATTTCTTCAGCCTTGGCCCATAACCATACATTTGTCAACGTTAATCATTCATCTGCCAGTTAAATACCTAATATTACCATTCATTTGAGGTTTTTCTGTAGTATGTTACTATCCTGCTGAGTTAAAAAAAAAAAACTACATCATTTTATGTTATTAGTAAGATAGGAACTTTACTTTCCGTTCAATCCAACATCTTATTAATAAAAAAAAACTAAAGAACTGAATGTAATTTTGATTCTTGTGCTACAACACTGCTAACTTTTTCTAAACCCTGGATAACATTGTGTTCCTTTATGAGCTGCTAATAGGCATAGTAATATATTGATTTAAGAAATGTTGTTGCTATTAGTATGGCTTGCATGATTTACAATAATAGTGCTTTCCTTGTGAAAAGTGTATTATAATGTTAAAAATATTGGCAGTAGTTTAGCTTTATTTGGCTGTGAGTGACCTTAACATATCAATTATAAAGAATAACTTTACTTTTGTCAAAAAAAAAAAAAAAAAAACTGCAAAATTGCAAGGATTTTAGCAAACATTGTAGCAGATATCTACATTTTTTTTGCTGTGAAGAAATGTCTGTTAGGCCCCTTTCACACGAGGCGGGCTCCGTTTCTACGGAGCCCGCCTCGGTCCGCCAGCTCAGCGGGAGATCTGTCCGTTGATCTCCGCTGAGCCGGCGGATGACAGGTCCCTCTCTGCTCACTGAGCGGAGAGGGGCTTGTCAGGTGCCGCTGCCGCCTATGGAGGGATCGGACGAAAACGGACAGCGTGTCCGTTTTCGTCAGATCTCCCCCGATCCGATCCGCCAGCGACGGACCTGGACGTAGGGCCATCCGTTTGCTCTTCAGCGGATCGGACCGGGTCGGATGTCAGCGGACATGTCTCCGCTGACATCCGACGCTCCATAGACTAACGTGGAGCGCCCGTTCAGGTCCGCCGTCAAAACTGACAGGCGGACCTGAACGGTCCGATCGTGTGAAAGGGGCCTTACTCCAGAGTTTGTTTTTTTGTTTTAACATTTTAATATTCTGCTAAAACTTGTGAATTAGTACTGCTTGGACCTCGAAGAAAGGGACACCCCAAATCCCAGCGGCTTTCTCTCCACTTCACCTGCGGTGACAGGACGGGCTACTCGGTATTGGTTGATCGGCGCCGCCCATGTGACGGCGCCGATCAATTAGAATGCCCCTAAACATACCTGCTGAGGAGGTACGTTTTGGAGATTAAGCTGCAGGGATTTCTAAGCCCCAGACCGGTAATGCGGCGACCCGATGTCTCATAGCGGGTGATTGCCCCCTTCTCTAGGTCAGCGGGACCGGGGGGGGGTGTGTGGGGGGCTTGAGGAGAGCGTCCTGTGTAAGTTCACTTGCCAGATTTTTCTGTAAAGGTGAACTTACCCTTTAATTACCAATGGAATTTTGTAATATGCAGCATGAGAGGGTTCATGTTTTGCCAATGGTCACTAATGCATTAATGACCAATGTCAGTTAGACCCCTTTCACACTGAGGTGTTTTTCAGGCACTAAAGGGCTAAAAATTAGCGCCTATAAAGCGCCTGAAAAATGCCTCCCCTGCAGCCCCAGTGTGAGAGCCCGAGATTGCTTTCACACTGGGGCGCTGCGCTGGCAGGACATTAAAGTCCTGTAAGCAGCGTCTTTGGAGCGCTGTATACACCGCTCCTAAACCACCCCTACCCACTGAAATGCATGGGCACAACTGCCGAAGTGCCTGCAAAGTGCTTTGGCAGCGGCGCTTTTAGGGCACATTTAACCCTCTTCTTTGGCTGGTAGCGGCCGAACAACGGCACCAAAATGACGGTAAAGCGCCGCTAAATCTCGCGGCGCTTTACCGCTAAAGGTAAAGCATCCTAACCCCTTTGTGCTGCATTAGTGGCAGTGGTGGCAGTGCTATGCTGCAGCTTGAAGGGGTTAATGAACTGATACTGGTGCCACTAATGAAGCCCAAAGGGGTTAATAAACTGACACAGGTCATTAATTCATATTGCAAATACCATTGGAAAATCATTAATTATTAATCTCACCCCCCCCTGCACCACCACCAGAGTTGGCCGATTCATTCATTCATTCATATATGCCCATCTGCTTACATTGTTCCTGCCTGGTTGGCTCCTCCTCTCGCCTGGCAGCTCTCTATGGTCCCCTCTCTCCTCCCGCCTCCCAGCCGGCCTCTCGGTGATGTCACGTCATGCCTCCCCGAGACTCAGATGCCCCTGTCAGGGGGAGATTACTCCGTGGCTCCGCCTGACAGGGAGGGGAAGACCGGGTCCTTTGTGCCAGATGCAGGAGTGCACTTGGCACATCTTTGCAAGCAGGCGCAGCTCTGCAGTGTTGTAGGGGCGGCCGGTGGTAGTCAGTCACTTGTTGCCCAGAAAGTTTAACAGCACACTGCCAGCACTGCGCCCCCTTCCTACAATAAATTGCTCCGCCCAGGGCATCTGCCCCTTCTGCCCACCCCTTGTACCGGCCCTGCCTGATAGTATTCTGATGAGAAAAGCTGCATCCTTTTAGAAGTATTTTAGCCCTTAGGAACTATCTCACCAAAACTAAAATTCCTGTTGCAGCGAATGCCTAAAATTTGACTCGTGTCTTAGACTTAGCAGAAAATTACATTTCTGGGGGGCGTTTTGTACACAAACTGTCTACAGGACACCTCCAGGTTGCCATATCACACTCTGTTTTACAGAAAAATACAGCAGCTGCATAATGAAAAAGGAAAAGTAATTTTTACTAGCATATAAGTTATAGCAGGGTTTGTGTAGCAGTTGTATATATTATAATAATATTGTAGCTATATTATTTTCCACCAAAGTGGAGTTACCCTTTAGGGCTGGCTTAAGCTCTGCGATTTGCTGTAATGTGTTTTTCTGCAATTCACGATAATGCATGATCATTTTAAAAGGTTAAGGCCATACCACTTTATAATAACAATGGCTTCTTCCTGAAGAAGCAGGTTTTGTCCTGCAAAACGCGTAGAAGATCTTTGTGTGTTTGAACCTTTGATGAAATATCACATCAGGGATAATACTTGTCACATTTTGCTGTATTATTTTGATGTTAATCTGCAAGATGAAAAAATAACACAGTAGCACATCTCTATCTATGTTGTCTTGCCCTGTTTAGTGCTGTATTTTAATTTATTTTGTTTAGGAAAATACATATTGAATAAAGTTTTTATAAAAATTTTAAAACATTTTTTGGTGTGGTACCTTTAAAATCCTATATTAGCTTGTCTTTGTTTAGTGATTTTCTATAATATGTAAGTACTTCCTAATAACTGGGCCATTAATCTTGGTTTCAACTGATCTCCATAGCCCCCAACTGTCCTGATTTTAAGGGAATGTTCCTCTTTTGGAACCCCAACCCTCTGTCCTTCTTTATTCCTCATATGTCTCCCTCTACTCCTTCATTTGTCCCTATTTTTTTATCTGATGTATAAACCTTTATAAAGGAATGTACTGTTTTTAGTTACTAGAAGTGTTCTACAGCAGTAAACCGAATACCCAACCACTAAATTATGGAATTGGTTCATTTGAAATGCTAAATTAAAGAAAAATTTGTGGTGAAGATTAGAATCACTTGTGGATCTGCAAATCAATTCTTCATGATCAATGTAATGTGGGGCATCACAAGGGTGTGTCCTTTGCCCACATACCGTATGCTAAGGTGTTCTTCTTTCTCATCTCAGAAACTTGGGAGCTATGGACTTCTCATCTCCCAACATCCAACCTCTTCGGTCTTAATTCTCCCAGAGTTTTCATACTGAGAGAGAAGCAAATTTACACTGCAGGAAGCTAGCCCTGGCTTGTAGAAACTACTGGTACATTCATTCTGTGGGAATGGGGCAAAATCATTCTCCTATATCCTCTACAGGTCAAAGGTTCATTAAAAATAGTAGTTCAGGAAAATACTGCATTATGACCACTAGATGCAGGTGAAGATCATAGGAAACACATACTTCTGCTCCATCTAGTGGCCATAGTGCAGTATTTTCCAGAACCACCATTTTTTAAGATGACTAAACTAAATTTTAACTGCAGAGGAAATAGCCTGAGAATATTCAATTTTGCCCTATTTGTACATAACAAATATAGCACCAGTTTCACTGGACAAATAGCTATGCATTTTTTTTAAAATATATAAATACACCCCATGGTGTAAAAAGTATATCCTAGTTATGTAAATGAAATAATAAAATATAATTTCTCTTCAGCGATACACAGCTGTCAAAGCCAGTTGGGTTATATGCCACCTGCACCAAAAAAGATAAAGGTATGAACAGACGGCTAAGCCCTAAGTCTTTGACATTAAAGATAAATGAAGCTCTTTTAGCAGAAAGGAGAGTTTCCCCCCAGGCTGATATTTGCACCTAGTGTCCTACTCCTGTAGGTGGCAGTATAACTCAGATGGTATAAATAAGAGGAGAGGTGTATCTGAACAAAGGAAAAAAAGGATTTTGCTGTGAGCACAAACATCCTTTTTATTATAATTGTCATTAAATAAGCTTGAAGATGTTATCCTAGAACCCTCATGGGCTGGGTCAGGAATACCCAACACAATAAAACTCCCAGAATACCAGATTGCCAGTATGGCCACTTTCAGAACTGCATGCTAGAGAAGTGGAATTTAGGAACAGCCTTAAAGAGGTTGTAAAGTTAGACGTCTTAATGCATTCTATGCAACAAGATAAAAAGCCTTCTGTGTGCAGCAGCCCCCCTTAGCCCCCCTAATACTTACCTGAGGTCGCTCTAGCTCCAGCAATGCTGTAGGAATGTCTCGGCTGCTCGGGACTTCCCTCCGCATTAGCTTAGACGGCAGCGTGGTGCCATTGGCTCCTGCTGCTGTCAATCAAAGTCAGTCAGCTAATGAGAATAGAAAGGGGGTGGGGCCAGGCCGCAGCTCCGTGTCTGATTGGACACAGGGCGCTGTGACTCAGCTCAGGTGCCCCCATAGCAAGCTGCTTACTGTGGGGGCACATAACAGGAGGGGAGGGGCAAGGATCTCCAGCCAGGGACTCCTGAAGAGGAGGATCTGGGCTGCTCTGTGCAAATCCACCTCACAGAGGAGGTGAGTAGAACATGTTTGTTATTTTTAATAAAAAAAAGAGACTTTACAATCACTTTAACTGTTATAGCTTGAAGAATCTGTGTTTTAATATATTAACCAATTGTGGAATGTCTCCCATATTTGCCTGGATGGGAAACAATGGCATGGGGCTGATGAGCCTATTCCTCTGCATGTGTTTTCAGGCACCATTTTCCTTTTTGATTGGAGTAGTAATAGCTTGGTGTCAAAATAATTGATATTGTAAAATAAAGCTTAGTGAGCAGTAGGTGGGAAGGTTGACACTTTTCTCAATACATGTAAATATTTAATCAGCCAGATGGATCTTTGATATGTTATTAATACTACCTTAGCAGGGGGCTTTTTGCACATAGACGTCAGAAGTGATTTTAGCCTCAGGATTCAGACCCCTCAACTGTCACTCATATTAATGTTATTCCTAAAGTCTGTTTGACAGTGTGACGGGTGGGCTAAGAACAGGCAAAGCCTGTTAATGGCCAGATTTGGGTATAATTAGCACTAATTAGAGGCATATACCCAATTCTGGGTCAGCTAATGATGTTATCTGAAATATATCAGTGTAAAAAGGGCAGGTGAGCCTCCATTGAGCAAACATGCTGCCACGTCTAGAGGTCGACCGATATATCGGCCGGCCGATATATCGGCCGATATTTAGCTTTTTTTACTTAATCGGCATCGGCCGATTGTGCTGATAAAAAAAGCTGATAATAGCTTCAGCGGGACTTGCAAATGACTTCTGTAATATAAGTCAGTGCAAGTTGTCTATAGTTTGTCTTCTCTCCCCCTCTGGGCAGCCTGCCAAGTCTGATAAGAAGATACATTTGTATATCTTTCAGGTTCTTTTTATCAATAGACTGAACTCTGTGGAGAAGCTCTCAGTTTAACCATTTAAAGACTAAATCTTTTCTGACATTTATTGCTTACAAGTAAAAATCCTGTATTTTCTGCTAGAAAATCACTTGGAACCCCCAAACATTATATATATTTTTTTTAGCAGAGACTCTAGGGAATAAAATAGCGGTTGTTGCAATATTTTATGTCACACGGTATTTGCGCAGCGGTCTTTCAAACGCATTTTTTTTTTTAAAAATTAATGAAAAAAAAAAAAATAAGCAGTAAAGTTAGCCCATTTTTTTTCGTCCAAAAGTTTTGATTACCTGTTTTTGTGTATTTAATATTTAAGATATAGTTATTTTTTTTTCATCTAAATTATACATACAAGTGAACTGATTGGAGGTTTGATTTGTTTAATAAATGTTTAAATATAAAAAATTTTCTGTATCACTTATTACTTAAGGTTGCTTTCACACTGGAGCGGGCATGCGTTGACGGTAAAACACTGTTAGTTTTAGCGACGCTTTACCGTCATTTTAGCGGCGCTATTCGGCTGCTAGCGGGGCGCTTATAACCCAGCTAGCGGCCGAGGAAGGAGTTAAATGCGCCCATTAAGCGCTGCTGCCGAAACACTTTGCAGGCGCTTCGGCAGTGGTGCACATTCGTTTCAATGGGCAGGAGTGGTGGAGGAGTGGTATACACCGCTCCAAAGATGCTGCTTGCAGGACTTTTTTTTATTATCCTGCCATCGCATCGCTTCGGTGTGACAGCACTCGAGCTTTCACACTGAGACTGCAGGGGAGCCGTTTTACAGTCGCTATTTTTAGCCCAAAAGCACCTGAAAAACGCCCCAGTGTGAAAGGGGTCTAACTGTTAGATTTTATGAGATGAAGGGAAAAAAAAAATCGGCCCAATATATCAGCCCAAAAAAATCGGCATCATATATCGGCCATCGGCCACCACGATTTCTAAATATCGGCATCGGCATCGGCCAGGGAAAAACCCATATCGGTCGACCTCTAGCCACGTCACCAATTATTACAAACAATTTCTCCCATGGGACTTATGATTTTGTTTTTTATGTAAAAAAAAAAAAAAAAAAATGAAGTAAAAGCAAATACACTTTATTGTATGAAAAATCTTGGTTTAAAAGTCATAAATAAGAGAGATTATACATCAATGCTCTGGTATTATAAAAACATATTTGCGCACCCCTGGAAAGCAGAAAAATAGCAGGTGTTGTAGTAAACATAGAATCTTTTACAGTATTCCTTTCTGCCACAAAATCCCCAACACGTTTCAATTGACTTCCACAATCTTCATCAGGGAGTAAGGGGTACCACTATGAAGAATGAAATGAATGAAAGTAGTAATAAAAAAATAGTAACAAAATATAATATCAAAATATTATATAATTCTGCTGAGATTTAGATTTTGTTACTGGTTTATGTCTGTCAAATTTTTCATAGAGATACCCCTGTTACCCCTGATGATGGGGTTTCAATTGACTTCCACAATCTTCATCACAGGGTAATGGGTATCTCTTTAAAATATTAAACAGACAAAAAATATCAAAATCTAATATATGCTGCTGAGATTATTATATTTTGTTACTATTTTACATCTGTTTAATTTTTCATAGAGATGTTACCCCCGATGAAGATTGTGGAAGTCAATTGCACTGCGTTGGAGATTTCTGACAGAAAGGAATAAAGAGCATCTTAAAGAATCTATATTTAATAGAACACATGCTATTTTTCTGCCTGATATCTGCACAAATATGTTTTTATAATACCAGAGCCTTGATGTATTCTCTTTTCTCTGCTAGCTGAAATTTCTCTTCATGTTGAATTGACATATGACAGCTGAAATTTAAAATACAAACTTAGAGGAGCTCCAGTCGCCCCCCAAAAAATTAAGTCCGCAGCTACAAATACTGACTTCTTCAATCGGCTTCGGGTGCAGGTGCTGGCATCTTAGGTAAGGGAAACCAGCAGTGAAGCCTTCCGGCTTCACATCCAGGTTTCTGCTGCACTTTGTGAATGGTCT
This sequence comes from Lithobates clamitans, assembly GCA_037952925.1. NCBI lineage: Eukaryota > Metazoa > Chordata > Amphibia > Anura > Ranidae > Lithobates > Lithobates clamitans. The sequence continues at coordinate 782,977 of JBBGZY010000448.1, forward strand.
CACAGTCTTCTGGGACCTGTGATGTGTCCCAGAAGGCTGCGGGGGAGGAGGGGGCCGATGTTCTGCAAAGATTGCCGCAGGTATCTGTCAACACCAGGTACCCTCCCCTCCCCCAAAAAGTGCCAAATGGGACAGTGGATGGGGGGGGGGGGGAGCAAGCGGAACTTCCCCTTTTTGGGTAAAGCTCTACTTCTAGTAGGATTGTGATATCTGTAACCTCATGGGCAGGAGCAAGGGGGGACTTGGGTGGGGCTTGCTTGATGGGAGCAGGTTCAATCATGGCATAACCATTGTTCTGTTGTAGTCTATAAGCAGGCGATGGGGCAATGACCCGAAGAAGTGTTCTCGCTCTCTTAATGTCCATAGAGCAAAATTTAGGTGTGTAGATTACACTACATACTTTATAACAGCCTTTTTCAACCAGGGTGCTGTGGCACCCTTGGGTGCCTTCTGGGTTCTTCGGGATTGCCTAGGCAAAATTCGTAAGCATTGGCCAAATGTGCATTTTTTGAAAAACAAAGCCACAGGTTTTTATTGTGCAGCATTACAATCTTGGGCACCATGTTGGCCAGCTGCTGGCAACCCAACATCCAACGATGTCAGATTGATAAGGATGTCAGGCGCCTGAGGACAACCTTGCTTGTCCCTTTGCATCAGCACTGGGGTCACCTCAGCTGTGAAAGAGAGAGAAAGTGATGGAAAAGAGAGAGGCTGGAATACCAATCATTATTCTGCTGCATTCTATAAAACTATTTGTTTAGTTTTTTTACATTTGAGAAAGGGATGCCTCAAGATACAAATGTTGAGGAACATGGCTGTATTATATAGTGGGTGTGTTTTAACTCTGTATTTTACAGTTTGGTCAAAGATTCCTTTTAAGCTAAAGTTCCTACTAAGGGAAATAAAATACCCTCTAGGTAAACTATATGCCTTGAATACATTTTAGCAAGTTTTAATGAAGATTACCTTTTTTTTTTCTTTTTGAGGAAATTGATCTAAATCTTCCAGGTCATTCCTCATGTTCATGGGTAAATAAATACAAGGCTCTGCCTTCATTAACAACACCTAAGCAGTCTTGCAATAATGAGAAGGGGTACCGCTCCAACACCCCTTTATGCGTGGAAAAGTCTTTGAAATATCTAAAAAAAGAAAAAAACCTCGCATCGCAGAGGATGTCTGTGATGTGGGTACAGGCACATCTCTGGGAAAAGCAGTGAGCCAATTACATTAACAAGAAATTAGATTTCGGGAAATCTTGCAAACACATGATGTACAGAATGCTTCAGGTTGTCTTTTTGCAAGGATGTGCCATTTTACTTATTTGGCAGCTTTAGATAATTGTATCCACTGCAGACTGAAAATGGAATGGAAATGTTAAATAACGTTTACCGTAATTACAAAATGACTTCTATAACCGCTAAACAGTATTTTTACTGTGCACAAATTTTACATTAATGCTTTGTTTCTTTAGGTGATTTTTAGATTTGTCTTACTGTATTAAAGGTTGGTGGCTTGTTTTTTTTTTTTTTTTTTATTGAGCTCAGAATAGGTGTAAGAATGCAACCTTGACACTAGTTCACAAAGCACTTTGCAATTTCTAAAGAGCTTTAATTTGTATTCTGTCTCAATGCTGTATGAACACAACAGGCAGCAAGGGGGGAGGCAAGGGCATGGGTCACAAAACCCCTTATCAGCTCTGCGTGTTTAAATTCTAGCTTGCACTATTGAGCTCTGTATACTCATCAGGTTAAAAAAACACCTCACATAAAAACACAAAAAAACAGGTAAACATGAAAATAAGCCTAAAAACTCCATCTACTGGCTATAAATGAAAAACACAAAATATTTACATGCAATGTTATATTTACTTAATGAAGAATAGACCAATAGACTACAGGAGCTAGAGCATTGCGCCCACAATCTAGTGATCACAATTTTTATTTTTTTGTAAAATAGGAACACCTATTTTTTATTTTTTTGCATAGAGTTGAAGTCTCCTTTAAAAGAGAAGTATGGGCTTTTTTACATTTTAGAATCATACTTAACTAGGTGAATCTCGGGCTCACTCGGTTCTCGGGGATCCCTGAGCAGAGAGCTGGTGTTGGTCAGGTACTGCTCTCTGCTCTGCCCCCTCCTCGCTCACTGGAGCGAAGGGCTGTGGAGGGGGCGGGAGCTGCCGGCTCAGGATCTCAGCAGCTCACTGAGAAGGGTACCAGTCCAGGCATGTGGGCAGATCCCAACTTCATCGTTGCAGTCTTGCCCAAGCCTGGGCCAGCTCTGTGTTGTCAGCCGACAGTGGGCTTCAGCCCGCTGTCAGCTGAAAATGGCTCATGGGAGAAGTGCGGCCAAACAAGCTTTGGCTGTACTTCTCCTTTAATAATAGAGCAGGTGCTCTAGAAGGAGTGCTGCGGCCCAACTTGAACAACTTCACTGCCTTTCTTGTCAACTTTGAGGGAGAATTGCTCCATGGTGCCTGCAGCTAGTAAGGTTCATAATAGCTGATTTTAAAGCACATTTACTGCTTGCTAAAATATTTAATTATCTGACTGTTTATAGCCTGGCGACAATTCTAATTTAACGTAAACCTCTCACACGAGAAATACTGGCACTGCTCTTGTTTACCTACTGTTTTTTTTCTCTTCTCTTAGGCCTGATTCACACCTATGCATTTTTAATGTGTTTTACATTATGCAGATTTGCACTACAGTACATTTAACATAGTTTCCTATGGAACACGTTCTGTAGTGCAAATCTGCAAAATACAAAAAGCACTAAAAATGCATAGGTGTGAATCAGGCCTTATCCCATACAAGCATAAAGTCAGAGAAAATTGATTCATGTCTTGTTTGTTCCAGGTCAATTATCTAAACCCAAGAGCAAAAATGTAAAATATTGCACCTTAGCGTTATTAAACCCAGAACCAAAAATGTAATATGTTGTAGCTTACCAATCATATGTGGTGGCTGAGTTTGTTTTCTTTTTTAGCCCTTTTCTTTCCCTCTTTTTTTACCTGAGGATCTGGCTAGTATCATACCTCCTGTATTACAGTACACCAGTATACTTTGGATGGCAGCATTGTCAGTCAGTTACTTTGGGAATAAAGATTCTACATAAAACGAATCATTTGTAAACAGTCCTGTTAATGTAAGTGTCTGCTTTCATGCGAGAATTTTCATATCTTAAGTAACCCCTTCATTTTTGATATGAGACTAGCATTCAAAAAAAAAAAAAGGTTGCTTATTTGTCCAATATCCTCATCATTTGTACGAGGCTTTAGGGTTTCTCCACTCTAAATGGAGGAGTAGTGGAAATGCCTTTGGACAGCCGCATTATCGGTCTGGAAAGACAGAAGTGCACTAGATGATTTAGGTGGACTTGACTAACAAATTAAAGCTGAACTCCAGCCAATGCTTTTTAATCCGTTACGGATTATTTTCTTTTAGGCTAAAGGTTTGAGTAAAAGCTGACCATTGTAAGCACTCATTTCAGTTGAAACAATGGTTTGTCTAAACCCCCGAACTACCACTTTTACTGGGCAGCTTTGCCTCTTCAAGGAAGTTAAAAACAAACTAAGCAGAACTTCGGGCAACTTTTTTTTTTCCCCCGTGCAATGGGGCTGTGTCTGCACTACATGGGTAACTGCTCAGTTTGGCCTAGGGTAGAGGACAGTGAGGATATACTTACCTGACCTGCCGATTTCCCTCGCACAAGATTGGTCCCTGCGGCTCCTAACCCCCCCCCCCCCAATGGAAAAATTGACTGTTCCTGACGTCAGCACACTTCATAGACAGAACAGTCCACTGTTGCCCATGGGGGAGCTCAGTTTTCCAGAGGATCAGTGGATCAGGTGAGTATAAACTTTCTGCTCACCCCTAGAAAAAACAAGAAGTTGACCAATGGAGTGCAGGCCCAGCCCCAATGCATGGGGATAAAAAAAAACTGAGGTGGACATTAACCGCTTCACCCCCGGAAGATTTTACCCCCTTCCTGACCAGAGCACTTTTTGCGATTTGGCACTGCGTTGCTTTAACTGACAATTGCACGGTCGTGCGACGTTTCACCCAAACAAAATTAATCCCCTTGCTGGCGCTCATGCACGCGATCACTCCCGCCGGCCACATGCATCGGGTCCCCCTGCCATGCAGAGGGCGTGCGCCCTCTGGTGGCTGAAATAGGGTAGGATGTACCCGTATGGGATTTCGCCCAGGAGAGCCATTGTGCCGCAGTATATCTGCGTGACATGGTCGGGAGCCGGTTAAATGAATCAAGGGATTGACCGATATTAGATCCATTTGACACAGGCTTTATATGCTTAGATAAATGGTACCCGAGCCTCGCAAAGAAGACTCCTCCTTCTGCGAGGTTTTGCCTGTAATGGGGCCTCTGGGCGATGGACCCTGTGAAGTGGAATCCTGGACACCACAGCGCTAAGGCATTTCCTGCAGGGTCCAAGGGAGTGAACCCTAAACATGAAAAGGGTACCCAGTCCTTGAAGGTCCTCAAGTGACAGGAACCCGCCATGAAGGGTGAAGATTGAGCTCTTAGATTCTAAGTCGTCCTGCGCCTGGACAGGTAAGTAAAACCCCTTTATTAATATTATGGGGTGTCCCAGTGATTGTAACAATCAGTCAAGCTAGCTTGAGGCTGGACACCTGTGTGCGTGACCATACAGGGGAGTTTTGGGCTAGCTGTGGGTGTTTGCAAAGTGTGTACCTTTTTTTGCTTGTGTCTGGCTGTTTTTTACCTGTATGATGGTGTGCCATTTCGCCTTGGTTCCCCATGGCGCACGTGCGGTCAAAATTTTTTGTTTGGTGGCCATGGCGCACGTGCATTCGCAAAAGCGGCGCTGGATTTAGCAGTTTGGCGGTCATGGCGCGCGCGGATTTGCTGCACATGTGCAGTAGCCTTTATCTGGGCGTACAAAGATTTGCGTCTTATGCGATTGCAGCCACGCCCGTTCGCTGGGACCGCATACGTACATGCACATGCATGCACAGAATGTTCCGGCGCATAGCCAGCTTATACAAGCTGTATAAGCCAAGCATGCAGTGCTTCTAGAAGGAAGCTGTGGGACACAGAGTAGACTCTGAAAAGGCACTTGCAGCGGTTAATTTCTCCTTACCCGGGTCACGTGAGTCACCAAATGCTGCTTGGCAGGCTAAAGATGCTTAGCAGGATTGTTGCATAGGGGCATGGTGAGGCCTATTAAAGGATCTCCCTTCTGAGGTGTTTTAATACTACACCCAAGTACTCTCTTTTTGTGGCAAGTAAATGTCTTCAAAAAAGAGGAGTGGGACTAACACTACAGGGAAGGGCACACCTGTGTCGTCAGTAGTTCCTGATGAACCTGGTCATATCCCTAGTGTTGTATCCCCTGAAGGACCAGAGGCTTCTGGGCAATCTGAGCCGCTGCGCCTATCTGGTATTGTGCCTACAGTCAACGCTGATGCTTCACCCTTTATCACCAAGAATGAACTGTCCTTGGCCCTAGCCGGGTTAGAGCACAGAATTGCTGGCAGGATTGCCTCCATCCCGCAGGGTAGCAAGAAGCGTGACAGAGTCCCCTCCCCGGAGCCTCCTAGTCTGGAGCAGGAATGGGTTGAGGATGGGGAAGAGCTAAAAGCTCGGGATTCTGTGGAGGGTCTGGCGAATGGTCTGCTCCTGAGCAATCTGGGCAAGAAGATATCCAGTTGATGTCTGCCTCTGCCGCAGAGGCTTTTCATCCTGACTCTTAACGAAATGGTTCGTCCGGCCTTTAAGTTGCCTCTTGCAGAAGTGACTGAGCCCCCCTGGTCCTCTTGGGATCCCTGAGGTCTCTTCAGGCCACACAGGCTTTCCCCCTACACCCCCTGCTGGAACAGATGGTGTATGCTCATTGGGAACATCCTGACAGGATTTTGTTCCTCTCAAGAGGTTTTCCCTTTTTATATCCCATGGATGAAAAGTTTGAAAGGGGAACATGCCAGCCATAGATGCAGCAGTCTCTTCCTTAAACAAAAACTTAACTTGTCCGGTAGATAACGCACAGGGCTTGAAAGACCCTGTTGACAAGAAATTTGAGTCATTATTAAAGGCTTCCTTTGGCCAGTTCAGCTTTTCAGCAAGCTTTTGCAGCAATTGGTATCTGCCACTCCGTAAAGGATCAGGTCAAACGGCCTGATAGGCCTAACCAGGAGGATGGGCTGCCTGAAAATAAGACAGAACCGGTCAGCCGAGCTTCCTTGTGAAAAGTTATTGGCAGGTTTCCCGTTTCATGTGGAACGTTTATTTTGTGATCATTTGGACAAATATATCCAAAAGATTTCCGGAGGGAAGAGTTCTCTACTTCTTGTGAAGAAAAGCACCAGGCGTCCCTCGTTTAAAACTTCAGGGACTGCTTCCTCAAATGTCTCAGCGCCAAGGCAGTTCCACTGCCAACAGGGCGCTAGGGCCAGGGGCAAGCCATAAGGCCAGGGCCAGAAAAAGCCCTTGGTCCAAAATTCTTCTAAACCCAGCACCAAGCCCTCCTTTTGAGGGGACGCTCCCACTCCATCGTGGGGGGAAGGCTGCTGCACTTTGCAGAGAAATTGGAGAACAATAATTCAGGACAAGTGGGTCACCTCAATTATATCCCGTGGTTACAAGTTTGAGTTGTGGGGGGTTCACCCTCAGGTTTTTAACCACTTGCCGCCATATAGCAAAATGGCGGCAAAGATGTTTCAATATCCTGACCGAACGTCATGTGACGTCTTCAGGATATTAAGCTGCTGCCCAGGGGCGCGCATACAGGCGATCGTTGTTGTGGTGTGTCATGTCATTCTGACACACTGCAACACCGATCTGGGTAAAGGGTCTCTGACGGAGACTCTTTACCACGTGATCAGCCGTGTCCAATCACAGTGTAAACAGGAAGAGCCGTTGATTGGCTTTTCCTCACTTGCGTCTGTCAGACGCGAGTAGAGGAGAGCCAATCGGCTGCTCCTCTGACAGGGGGGGGTTTGTGCTGATCAGTTATCAGCGCACCCCCCCCCCCCCCCGGGGATGCCCACACTGGACCATCAGGGATGTCACCACCAGGTATGCCACCCTACCTAGACCACCGGGGATGGCAATCAGTGCCCACAGTGGATGCCAATCAGTGCCCACAATGAATGCCAATCAGTGCCCACATATTGGGCATCACTGGTTGGCAGGCATTATTGTTTGACACTGATTGGCATCCATCAGTACCATACATTACAGTACATCAGTGCCCATCTGTGCCGCCTATGTGCCACCTATGTGTACCCATCAGTGCTGCATATTAGTGCCCATCATCAGTGCCCATTAATGCCACCTCATCAGTGCCGCCTTATCAGTGCCCGTCAGTGCAGCCCCATCAGTGCCCATCAGGCGGGAGGGAGAAGGAGAAAACTAACTTATTTACAAAGTTTTGTAACCGAACCAAATAAAACATTTTTTTTTCTTCAAAATTTTCTGTCTTTTTTTTATTTGTTTAACCGAAATTAAAAAACCCAGAGGTGATTAAATACCACCAAAAGAAATCTCTATTTGTGGGAACAAATTGACTAAAATTTAGTTTAGGTACAGTGTAGCATGACCGCCCAATTGTCATTCAAAGTGCGACAGCGCTTAAAGCTGAAAATTGGTCTGGGCAGGAAGGTGTATAAGTGCCCAGTATTGAAGTGGTTAAGATCCAGCGTTCCCTTCGATCTTCCAAAAAGAGACCGATTGCTTCAGGCACTACATCATTTAGTGCATCAAGGAGTGATTGTACAGGTTCCTGTATCTGAAGAAGCAAACCTGTTTTATGGTTTAAAAACCAAACGGGGTCACAAGGGCCATTTTTGCACCTAAGATCCCTGAACCAGTATCTACTAATCCAGTCCTTTCAGATGGAGTCTGTCCGCTCAGTTGTAGCCTTGCTCCAGATGAAAGACATTTTAGCCTCCATCGATATAAAGGATGTGTATTTACACGTACCTATCTTTCAGCCTTATTAGAGGTCCCTGCGATTTGCAGTAGAGGAATGTCATTTTCTGTTTGTGACTCTACCCTTTGGGGCTTTCTACAGCTCCCTGGGTGTTCACCAAGGTCCTAGCACCAGTGCTGGGTCTTTTAAGGGCCCAAGGGATCCTGGTGCTCAGGTATCTGGATGACCTCCTGCTCAGAGATCACTCATTACAGGCTCTAGAACAGAGCATAACATGCACAGTGCGGTATTTGAAAAGCTTAAGCTGGATTATAAATACCGAAAAGTCAGCCTTGAAACCAGCTCGAGGTCTAAAGTATTTAGGTCTGATCCTAAAAACAGTCCAAGCAAGAGTATTCTTGCCACCCGCAAGGATCTGTGCCTTGAAGGATCAGGCGCGTCAGATAGGGGGCACCAGACAACCCTCCATTTGGCTTTGAGTCTTCTAGGGAGGATGGTATCCTCCTTCGAGGCGGTGCCCTATGCCCAGTTCCATTCCAGGCCTCTACAACAAGACATCTTGTTGGCTTGGAACAGGAGAGGACAAGCCCAGGATTATCCAATATTCTTATCTCCCCGGGCACGCTTAAGCCTAATTTGGTGGTTTCAGGATCAGAACCTGCGAAAGGAAAGATCCTCCTGGTAACTTGGAGAGTACTGACTACAGATGCCAGTCTCTCAGGCTGAAGAGGGACCCTAGAAGGGCTCATAGCTCAGGGGAAATGGTCAAGGACAGAACAGATCCTGCCCATCAACGTCCTGGCATTACTGGCAGTACATCTAACCCTACGATCCTGGACAGTGGAGCTTCAGGACTGCCCTATCAGGGTTCAGTCCGACAATGCTACTGCAATGGCCTATATAAATCACCAAGGAGGTACCAGGAGTCGTTCAGCTCTGAAGGAGGTGAACCACATACTAGACTGGGCAGAGGGACATGTGCCGATTCTATCGGCAGTCCATATCCCGGCAGTAGAGAACTGGAAGGCAGATTATCTCAGCCGCCAGAAAATCTCCCCGGGGGAATGGTCCCTACACCCAGGGGTGTTCCAGGACATTTGCCAACGTTGGGGATGACCAGAGGTCATCCTACTGGCATCCAGGTTAACAAGCTACAGCATTAGCTTTCTTCTCAAAATAAAAACTTTTTGAAATAAAAAATTAATTGTATATACAAGCTACAGCAGTTTGTGTCCCGAACAAGAGATCCTTTGACAATCGGAGCAGATGCTCTGGTAGTTCCATGGAGCCAGTACTCCCTGGTTTATGCTTTCCCTCCAATCCCTCTCCTTTTACATTTGTTGCGCAGGATTCGGAGAGAGGAATTCCAGTCATTCTGGTGGCACCAGCCTGGCCCAGAAGGTCCTGGTTCCTGGAGATTGTGAGACTGACAACAGACGGGCCATGGGCGCCTCCACGGTGCCCCGATCTAACGTCTCAAGGTCTTATATTCCACCCCAGTTTACAGTCACTAAATTTAATGGCATGGCTATTGAAGCCAAGGTGTTAAAGGACTGTGGCATCTCGGGACCAGTGGTGTCTACCCTAGTGAATGCTAGAAAAGCTGTCACTAGGAAGATCTATCGTAAGGTCTGGAAGACTTATATTGCTTGGTGTGAAGCCAAAAAATGGCATCCTTGTAAATATGTGATTGGGAGAGTTCTCTTTTCTACATTCAGCTGTGGAAATCAAATTGGCTTTGAGTACAATCAGAGGTCATTTTTTGGCCTTATCCGTATTCTTCCAAAGGCCTTTAGCCTCCCATTCACTGGTCCGAACCATTATGCAGGGGGCAACTCGTTTGCTCCCCACCTTAATTAGGTCACCTATGTGTCCTTGGGACTTGAACTTGATGCTGTCTGTATTACAGAAACAACCATTTGAACCTATCAAGGAAATTCCATTCGAATTGCTGTCACGCAAGCTATCCTTCCTTATGGCTATCACCTCGGCTAGAAGGGTGTCGGAGTTGGCGGCACTTTCTTGCAGGGAACCATACTTGATCCTTCACCATGACAGGGTCGTGTTACGACCTGTTCCATCCTTTTTGCCAAAAGTGGTGTCGGCCTTTCATTTAAATCAGGACATTATTTTGCCTTCTTTTTCTCTCAGCCTCGTCGGCGGAAGAGAGACAACTGCATTCTTTGGACGTTGTCCGGGCAGTCAAGGTTTATTTGTCTAGATCTGTGGAGATCCCAGGATCAGATTCCTTTTTTGTTTTACCAAAAGGACCCAAGAATGGGCAGGCAGCTTCCAAGGCTTCCATTGCCAATTGGATCCGTCAATTGGTCATTCAGGCCTACGGTCTGAAACGTAAAGCTCCTCCCTTTAGGGTGAGAGCTCATGCTTCCAGGGGTGTGGGAACCTTCTAGGCTTTTCGCCTTTAGGTATCTGTGGCTCAGATTTGTAAGGCTGCATCCTGGTCTTTGGTCTTTAATGCATACGTTCACAAAATTTTATCAAGTGGATGTTCGAGCACCCGAGGATTCGGCTTTCGGCCGCAGTGTACTGCGGGCTGCCGTATAAGGTCTGATGGCTATTGTTTGGCAGGGTGTCTCCCTCCCCTCAAGGTTATTGTTCTGGGATGTCCCAGCAGGTAATGAATATTAACTTAACTCTGTGTCCCATGATGTATGAAAAAGAAAATAGTTTTTTTTCATCATACCTGTAAAATCCTTTACTTTGAGTACATCGTGGAACACAGAGGTACCTCCCCTTTTTTTGAGGATTCAGCGCTTGCTTCAAAACTGAAGTACTTCCTGTATGAAAGGGGTTATATAGGGGATCACTTCCTGTCTAAAGACCTTTGGTCTACCAGTGTCCATTCACCTGGAGATGAAGTATAACCCAGCAGGTAGTAAATATTAGCCTAACTCTGTGTCCCATGATGTCCTCAAAAGGATTTTTACAGGTAAGTATGACGGAAAAATCCTATTTTTGTTGCAGGGGAGGCCAAAAGACGTGCATCTTAGTGCAGACTTATGGGAAAATCATCAAAATTATTTGCTTTTTTTTTTTTTCATGAATGTGGAATTACCCTTTAAGTAAAGAGAAATGCTGTGTAATGTGAATGCGCACAGGTGGTGGGATGGATTATTAATTCCTGATCTCTCAGGGTCAGTACTTGTGCCCTTTGTGTAGTCATGGGTCCTGGCCCGTGAATTGTTTGCAGTGTCTGTATAGATAAGTAGCTGTCATTTATCATTTTTTTTATATTCCGTATGTGCAGATTATTTGTACGGACACACACTGTAGCTTTTACAAACCGCTAAACAAATACAAATGCGGACAATTATTTTTCCGCTTTCATTTAATGGTGTGTCTTTCTTTTCTTGCGTTGCGGATCATAGTCAGTTGACATGGATAAGAAATCCTAAGGGGTTTAAGAAGGGTGAGCTGTGTGCCCTGGAGCACTCGGTTACTGATTTATGGTAAATATTGCATTTCTTCTTCTAATTAGCGTTACTTTCAAAGGTACAATGCATGATGTAGCCTTTGTATAGGATGTGTATGTATTACAGGCAATGTGTCTGCTGCTCCCAGAGGCAAGCCTATTTACTCCTGTACACCGTTACCTTTTCCAGTCTGTCAGGCTCCGTTATTGAATCTTATCAGTATTGTGCAAGGAGCATGTCAAAGCCGACACATCAAGCTCTGTGAGCACCGGGAAGTCTGCACAGAATGAAGTTTACAGCTGGATGTATTGTGCTTATGTAATGGCTTGATGTGACATCAATACAGTAAAGAAATCTATGGCTATGCTATAAGCAATAAGCAGATAAGCAATATTCTGCCTTTTTATAATTGTAGGGTCTTTAAGTAATTAGTAGATGAGCATTCAATGCAGTCTGACAAGAATCTGCAGTGCTGACTCTCCTGAGACGACGGGAAGCCGGGATGCATGCAGGTCATCTGGCCCCCATCTTTTTCCTTGGAGGAAAAGCTACATTCTTGTTTACATTTTCTCTTTCCGAAAATGTAAACATTCATTTTATTGCTTTACTGTAATATTTAAGACATGAGGACTGCTTGGCATTATGCAATGCGAAGCTGCTGCTAACAAAGCAAACAGAATATTGCCATGCATTAAAAGGGCATTAACTCGAGAGATAAAGCGATTAATTCTCCCACTGTACAAGACTCTGGTCCGGCCGCACCTGGAGTATGCTGTCCAGTTCTGGGCACCAGTACTCGGGAAGGATTTACTGGAAATGGAGCGAGTACAAAGAAGGGCAACAAAGCTAATAAAGGGTCTGGAGGATATTATGAGGAAAGGTTGCGAGCACTGAACTTATTTTCTCTGGAGAAGAGACGCTTGAGAGGGGTATATGATAATATATATATATATATAATTTAAAAATACGGTACTGGTGACCCCACAATAGGGATAAAACTTTTTCGTGGAAGGGAGTTTAACAAGACACGTGGTCACTCATTAAATTAGAAAAAAAGAGGTTTAACCTTAAACTGCGTAGAGGGTTCTTTACTGTAAGAGCGGCAAGGATGTGGAATTCCCTTCTACAGACGATGATCTCAGCGGGGAGCATTGATGATTTAAAAAAACTATTAGGCACTTAAACGACCGCAACATACAGGGATATACAATATAATACTGTCATATAATCACACACATAGTTACTATGTAACTATGTAACTGCTTTTTGTTTTTTTACATTGGTGCTGGACCTAAAAAGAAATTGCAATAGCATTCACAGACCCATAATGGCCTAGTGCTAAAGGAAAAGTCCATCAAAGGAAAGGTGTAGCCAACACTATTCTGGCTTGACTTTTTCTTTGGATCACAGGAGTGTAGTTCGTTCTACACTCCAATGACCCGTTTTCAGCCAGCAGCAGTGTAAAGCCCGCTGACGTCACCCAGCCAGTCCAGGCTCAGGAAAGATCCCTTCTTTAGAGTGTTCTCTGCCTAGCGTGGAGGGGAGAACTGAGCGATCAGTGGTGTTTAATTATAAATTAAAGTATAACTAAAGGCAAAACTTTTTTTTTTCTTTTTAGTTTTGGCGAGAGATTAGAGCCCCTGTCAGTTTTTATTGCTGTCTGTGCCCCTGTTAAGGAGATTCACCCTCTCTATTTGTCCTGTTTACCATAATCGCTGAAAGTGAAACTAAGAAGAAAACCCCAATATTTGGGTTGTCTCCAGAAAAGTAATAGATGACAAATCTTCTAACGGGGGCACTAGTTCTGGTGAGCTGGGGTCCTCAAAAAATTCCTTTTAATTTGCAGAGCTATCCTCTCACTTCCTGTTTGGCTATGGGACAGAAAGTAAAGGAAAATCTGCGCAATGGGACACAGATGGCAAAAAAATAAATCTGACAGCGGTTATAACCCTCCCTTACTCTATCCAAAATTTAAAAAAAAAATGTTTTGCCCATAGTTCTACTTTAATCTATTTCAGTAATTCAATTCAAAAAGTGAAACTCAAATATTATATAGATTCATTACACAGAGTGATCTATTTTAAGCATTTCTTTCTTTTAGTTATGGCTTGCAGCTAGTGAAAATCCAATTTTCCGTATCTCAGAAAATTTGAATATTACATAAGACCAATAAAAAAAAAGGATTTTTAATACAGAAATGTTGGCTTAGTGAAAAGTATGTCCATGTACAGTATAGTATGCACTCAATACTTGGTTGGGACTCCTTTTTCATGAATTACTGCATCAATATGGCGTGGCATGGAGGTGATCAGCAGAGGTGTTATGGAAGCCCAGGTTGCTTTGATAGCAGCTTTCAGCTTGACTGCATTGTTGGGTCTGGTGTCTCTCATCTTCCTATACCTCACAGATTCTCTATGGGGTTTAGGTCAGGCGAGTTTGCTTGCCAATCAAGCACAGTAATACCCTGTTCATTAAACTAGGTATTGGTATTTTTGGCAGTGTGGGCAGTTTGCAAAGTTCTGATGGAAAATGAAATCAGCATCTCCATAAAGCCGCTCCGTTCTACATCAGCAGCATAAACCCCACATTACCACCAAGAAAACAAACACATTATTTTAAGCAAGTCAAAAACGCTGCTTGTTCTCTGGCCGAGTAAAATTCTTGAAAAATTGTGAAAAAATAAATGTGTTTAACTTTTTTTTTTTCTTTTTTATCCTGTAATAATGGCACCTGAAAGTGGGTGGGATATATAGTTATTGTGTTTAAAAGCAGAAAAAAATGGCAAGTGTTAGGATTTTAGCGACACTGACAAGGGCTGAATTGTAATGGCTAGATGACTGGGCTGGAGCAACTCCAAAACTACAGCTCTTGTGGGATATTCCCGGTCTGCAGTGGTCAGGACCTACCAGAAGTGGTCTAAGCAAGGAAAACCCGTGAACTGGCAACGGGATCATGGGTGGCCAAGGCTCACTAATATACATGGGGAGCGAAGACTGGCCCATGTAGTCTGATCCAATAGAAGAGCTACTGTCAAAACAGAAAATCTTGCAAGCAGGGCTGGGTAGTCACAGACAAATCAGGGTGCCCATGCTGACCTGTGGCCTCAGCCAAAAGAGCCTACAATGGGCATGTGAGCATCAGAACTGGACTATGGAAGAGATGGCACCAGGATGTGCTAGGCAGGGGGAAGATGTCAAGTTGGTGGAGGCAGTGTGATGCTTTGTCTAGTGGAGTCCAAGCCTCGGTGGGTCAGAGCTGTTTTGGCAGCAGAAGGGGGGACCCACTGAGTAATAAGTGGGTGGTCATAATGTTATGCTGATGTATGTAGAGTGTACAGTGGTCAAATGTATGTAACCTACAGGAGGAAGGTGTAAGTATAATAATGCTCCTTATTGTGCTGGTCAGTGTGAGTAATGAGCCCCATCGTTGGTGTCTGTGGGAGCAGAATAAGCGCCATCGCTAGTGTCAGTGGGAGCAGAATAAGCGCCATCGCTGGTGTCAGTGGGAGTTGATATAAGTCCGATCGTTTGTGTCAGTGTGAGTAGAATATGCCCCATCGTTGGTGTCGATGGGAGGTAATATAGGTGCTATCACTGTGTCAGTAGAAGCAAGAATAATTTCTGTGGTTGTATTAGTGTTCATTGGTTATTTGCTGTACTTGTACCCACACTCAGCTGCCATGCTTCTGCTCTGTGTTTATTGTCATACTGGATCAATTCTGTTGGGCCGAAGATCACCAGCTGACAGTGTCGGTTGTCGGAATGCTGCGTTTCAGCACTTGAGACCCACTGCAGAGTGTGCTGGATCCTGAGGGACAACCTGTGGGACATGGACAACGCAGGACATTGTCCATAATGTTGGGATTTGGCAGTTTTTTCAAAATTTTATTTTAGGTATTCACTCTTTTTTTCTGCAATATTGGGTTTGTAAAGGTTTGAGATCTAAAGTTATGATGCGAGATTACAGTTTTAAAAAATTCAAGTGAAGGCATTTTCATTGCGCTGCATTTTTTTTTCTGCACAGAACTCTGCTGGAACCTAGCAAATTGTATCAAAAACCCACTGGAACTGGCGTGAACTGTAAGCAAAAAATGTCTTCCTGCTCATTGACAAACGAAAGCATAGTAAACATAGTTTACTATGCTTCAGTTAAGAATGAACACAGGAGTGATTGGTACAGATCTCTCATTGTGTTCATTCACCCTGAAACATCCCTAGCAGCACTGCAGGGGGGGAGACGGGGGATGCCAGAAAGCAGGGGGAATTGGCACTGCACAGGATGATTAGAGTGTGCCCAGGCACACCCAGCACACCTATGCCTGAGTCCAATCTCCATCCAGCACTTGCCATGAGAGCAGCAGCTTTCTCGCTCCTCACTGGAGATTGAGGTGGCTGCGGGAGCCAATGGCTCCTGCTGCTGTCAATCATTCCCAGTGAGGAGAGAGCAATGGGCAGGGCTAAGCCGTGCTGTGTGAATCAAGCTGCTTGCTATGGGGGCACTCTGCAAGGTTAAGGAGCTAGGAGTGCCAGCGGTGAACCCTAGAAGAAAAAAGATTGGGACTGCTATGTGCAAAACCATACAGAGCCGGGAAGTATAACATGTTTATTAATAAAAACAAAAAGTCATTTTGGAATCGCTTTAAACGCTCTAATTTCTAGTGCCCATTTGGATGTATTTGATCTGTTGCAGTGGGTTAATGCGTGTTGCATCCAACGCACATTCCATCAGGGTAGCCCAATCATTATGAAGGGGCAGCCAATGTACCTCAAGGGACCAATTAACATACATGTAAAAAAAAATTTTTCATGCACTATAAAACCTTGTCAATAGAACATCGCCCCCTATGTTGTGGTGAGGAGGAGGCAGGTAGTCCTAACCTGCTTCTAATACTAGACTGACATCACTGCTCGTCCATAGACACCGCATCAGATCAACATTATTCACATTGGGATTGTGGTTTTTTTTTTAAAAGAAAACCCTTAAACCAATGGTGACAAATCTGGGATCTTAGAAGATCTCTCCTTCTGAGCACGTTGCTCCAAAGGCTTTTTTCAAATTCACTTTGATGTAGCAAAGATTGCCATAATTAAAACTATACATGTATTAGTCTTTGAGCATGATATAAATTGGATAGCTCTTGCTCACCACTTGCATTAAAAGCACCCAGAATGATGGGTGTCACTTTTCAGATACAAACACAAAACTACCGTAATGTCATTTGAGCCCAATGGGTTGAAAAAACACTTAGACTGAGTTCACACTAGTGGGATGCCTGACATCGCATGTGATTCGCACATCACATGCGATGTCTGTGCAATGTGAATTCAGCCGTACAAACTGTATGGCTGAAATCGCATCGCATTCGCACCAAAATGGTGCAGGACCATTATTTTGGTCCACACTGGAATCAGATCGCATTGGGTGTTCACAAAAACTTTTTTTTTTTTAAATGTGCATTTTTTATTTTCTAAGAAGCCTGCAGAACATTGCATCCACGATCAGCAGATCACGGGTACAATGTCCAGCTCCTGCAGACATGCGATGTCTGTGCAATGTGAATTCAGCCGTACAAACTGTATGGCTGAAATCGCATCGCATTCGCACCAAAATGGTGCAGGACCATTATTTTGGTCCACACTGGAATCAGATCGCATTGAGTGTTCACAAAAACTTTTTTTTTTTTAAATGTGCATTTTTTATTTTCTAAGAAGCCTGCAGAACATTGCATCCACGATCAGCAGATCACGGGTACAATGTCCAGCTCCTGCAGACTCTCAGCATGTCTTGTCTGCTTGTACCTCGTATGGGCAGACAGTTACCTAAGAGCAGGAAGATCAATGAACTACGAGGACGCTTACCAGCACCCTTGCAGTTTATTGAAAACTAAGCTCAATGGCTGACAGTACTTGTAGTCTATTTATTCACAGGAAATTGTGAATAAATGATGGAGCCGTGGGGGCGGAGCCCTGTACAGCCGTGCTGTTTTCAAATAGTGACAGTGGGTGTGGTGAGCAGATCTCCAGTTCACTGTCACAGGAAGGGGAGAGCTGTAGATGTTGGAACATGTTACATCTATAAACAGGTTAAATATGTAACATGCTCCAAAAGAGATCTTATCCTCTTAGTTGACCATGCACAGTACAATCTCCTTTACATCTACCTCTACTATGTAGTGCAAAGGCCTGTCTGATTCAATACAAATTGAATAGATGTTCAGGTGGGTCCTCCTATTCCATAGTTTTGGTGCAGATCAAAAGGATAGGTTTATTAAAACCAATAGTACATAAAAAGTGATCACAGTATAAAAGCATGTGGGGAGCGGTAAGCATAGCCCGGTGCGTTTCGTCCATTGGAGCCTCCTCTCTCTTCTTTTCACATACATTGATTGTGAGGAGAGTTGCTGTAGCATTCCTCTTTGGATATATCGTACTTTCAGGCTGGCAGAAACTCTATGAAGTCGTTTGGAGATATCTGTGGAGATCCCGGACTTCTATTTTCACCAGAGAGAACCACTAATTCGATTGTCCAAGCCTTTATGACCCTGTGTCTCTGACATCCGGGTCCATCAACTCTGGTAAGAGTACCCCATCTTATTTCACTTTTTTGGATCCATCACTGTTGAGTTATCATTGGGTTGTTTGCACAAATAGAAGATCTACACTTGATCGTTGTGTTCATTTTTTGGACTTTCATTTTATTCATCTTGGACTTTTGTTTTGAGAATCATAGGCATATCACTGCCATTTTTTCATATTTATTTGGCTCAATTTGTTTCATTGTTTTATTTTTTGCACTGTATCACAGGGCATATATTCTGTTAAGTGCTACATTTTTTCACATTCCTCACATAATTTTGTCACAATTTGTGTAGCAGCTGTTGTATTTGGTTACATATTTGCGCAGTATTATTTTACTTTCCTATATAATAGGAGGACACGCCTATCTATGCTGTGACTCTGTAGCCAATCAGGCTGGCCTTTGCACTATATAGTTGATGGTAAATCTATAGGAGATTGTACAATCAGATTGTATAGTGTATGGTGAGCTTTACAGATTTCCAGGGACTCACTCCTGTTTCCAATACTCTGCTCCACATAGGTTGTTCTATGATCACTCGGCTCCCGCACACTCTGCCAAATGAACGATCTTTGCAGGAAGAAAGTAATGTACAAAATGACTGATCGTTGAAGGAAACACTGACTATATATAGAGGAAGAACAATGCTCACTGACCATGTCTGCATTACAAAAGCATGAAACTACACCGGGGGGGGGGTAGAGTGAGGAATCTCCTTGAGGGGGAGGCACAGGTGCAGGGTGTGTGTTAATGAGGTCAGCTTCTGAACCTACTTCCTTAGCTCACTTACAGATTTCCCATCTTAAGACCCCTTTAACACTTGTGCGACCTGAAAGTCGCGCGTTTTCTTTTTTGCCGTGACTTGAAGTCAGACCAAGATAGTGCAGGGACTACTTTGAAGTTGCACAGAAATGAATGGTACTCATTTTGAACGACTTGTCATGTGACTTTGCAGTCCCAAGTCGCAGGACAAGTCGCACAAGTGTGAAAGGATGCACTGTACCTCTGCAACAGAGGTACAGTGCATCTGGAAAGTATTCACAGCGCTTGACTTTTCCCACATTTTGTTATGTTACAGACTTATTCCATAATGGATTAAATTCATTATTCTCAAAAATCTAAAAACCATACCCCATAATTACAACATGAAAGAAGTTTGTTTGAATCCTTTGCAAATTTATTAAAAATAAAAAACGAAAAAATCCCATGTACATAGGTATTCACAGTCTTTGCTCAATACTTTGTTGAAGCACCTTTGGCACCAATTACAGCCTCAAGTCTTTTTGAGTATGATGCTACAAGCTTGGCACACCTATTTTTGGGCAATTTCTCCCATTCTTCTTTGCAGGACCACTCACGCTCAGGTTGGATGGGGAGTGTCGGCATGCAGCTATTTTTAGATCTCTCCAGAGATGTTCAATCAGGTTCAAGTCTGGGCTCTGTTTGGGCCACTCGAGGACATTCACAGAGTTGTCCCGTAGCCACTCCTTTGTTCTCTTGGCTGTGTGCTTAGGGTCGTTGTCCTGTTGGAAGATGAATCTTCGCTCCAGTCTGAGGTCCAGGGCGCTCTGGAGCAGGTGTTCATCAAGGATGTCTCTCTACATTGCTGCATTCATCTTTCCCTTGATCTTGACTAGTCTCCCAGTTCCTGCCGCTGAAACCAAACCAAACAGCATGATGCTGACATCACCATGCTTCACACTAGGGATGGTATCGGTCAGGTGATGAGCGGTGCCTGGTTTCCTCCAAACATAATGCTTGCCATACAAGCCAAAGAGTTCAATCTTTGTTTCATCAGACCAGAGAATTTTGTTTCTCATGGTCTGAGAGTCCTTCAGGTGTCTTTTGTTAAACTACAGGCGAGATGTGTCTTTTACTGAGGAGAGGCTGCTGTCTGGCCACTCTGCCATACAGGCCTGATTGGTGGAGTGCTGCAGAGGTGGTTGTTCTTCTGGAAGGTTCTCCTCTCTCCACATAGAAATGCTGAAGCTGTCAGTGACCATCAGTTTCTTGGTCACCTACCTGACTAAGACCCTTAGCCTTGATCGCTTGGCTGGGTGGCCCGCTCTAGGAAGAGTCCTGGTGGTTCCAAACTTCTTCCATTTACAGATGATGGAGGCCACTGTGCTTATTGGGACCTTCAATGCTGCAGACATATTTTTCTGTACCCTTCCCCAGGTCTGTACCTCGATACAATCCTGTTTCGGCGGTCTACAGACAATTTCTTGGACTTCATGATTTGGGTTTGTGCTCTGACATTCACTGTGAACCAATCAACTGAATTTACCACAGGTGGACTCCAATCAAGTTATAGAAACATCTCAAGGATGATCAGTGGAAACATGATGCACCTGAGCTCAATTTTGAGTGTCATTGCAAAGGCTGTGAATACTTCTGTACATGTGATTTGTTTTTTTTTTGTTTTTTTAATACATTTGCAAAAATGTCAAACAAACTTCTTTCACGTTGTCATTATAGGGTGTTGTTTGTAGAAATTGTAGAGGGATAAAAATGAATTTAATACATTTAGTAATAAGGCTTAACATAAAATGTGGAAAAAGTGAAGCGCTGTGAATACTTTCTGGATGCATTGTACAATAATTGTATATTTGTACATAAGGAAGCTGGAATTTAGAAAATAAAGGTGAACGTATCCTTTAAATCTGCTAGTCTAGCACTCTACTCCCCCCCAGACTGACAATGCTGCTGTCCAAAGGTGCCCCCTGTGCTCTTTCATCCATAGTGGGGGCACTCGAACACAGGAGGTGGGTTACTGGCCAAATCATCAGGTGAAAAAGAAAACTACTACAGCCACCACATCTAATAATTGGTAAGCTGCAATATATTACATTTTTGGTCTTGGGGTTTATACTGCTTTAAAATCTTCTTTTTTTTTTGTAGAAATACAAAACAGTGATTTTGTCATTCTGCATGATTGTAGGATGATTAAAGACATCACTGTAAAATGTTTTGCAGTTCTAATTAATGCTGGCTATTCATACTTGTTTTTATGTAGAGCCCAGACCATTATACTATCTCTTGACGTACAGCATGACTATTCTACCCAATTGTATGAGATTTTGAAGTATTGATGCAAAATACAACATTTTCCAGAGTGTCACACCTCAGACTATGTATTAGCTGCTATCCCACTGCAAGAAAGAGGATACAAGTGCTAATTGGGTATATTTAAAGATTTAAGCAGCTCTACATGTTGAACCACTTATACAATTTTCTGTAACTCTGGCTGCATTCAGATTAACAAATACTACACAGTAACTGCACTGTTTTAATTAGGCATAAATCAAGGAAAATACGTAAAGCAACCTTCAGTTAACTTAAGAATCTCTTCAAAAGTCATGATGTTTTTTGCAAGTCGGCAGGTAAAATTTCTTGAAATTTGATTTTATATTACACACTTTTGCACATTCAGACCGTTCGTCCTGGGATGAATGTAAAGTTGGATGTATCTTTTATCTTATTATTTAACATGTGGACTGGTTGGTAATCATGGGCACCACATCTTTAATACTTAAAAGAACAAGACACAAACAGCACATTGATACTATACTTTATTAATACCTTACATTACATGCTGTATAAAAAAATAAATCTTTTATTTATACATATGAAATAGCATTATTAAGCCTTTAAAAGTGAAATCTTTGTTCCACCAGGTCACTTTAATACAATTTAGTATTTGTCAAGTCACTCATACAAGTCACTCACTCATTCATTCATTCATTCATTCATTCATTCATTCATTCAAACATCAAAAGATAAAATTTTCTATATTCCTTAAATTGTAGTTCACTGCCACTTGATGCATTTTGAATGTGGTTCACAAATCAAAACAGGTCTAAAAGGCTTTTATTTAAAGGTTTTATAGCTGTTTCCTAACAGTTCTGCTTGGTAAATGAGTACTTGGCTGGCACAGGCATGCACTTGTTTCTGCCACCAGATGTGCACCTGATGCTCAGCTCGCTGCCTGATGTCAGTCCGACCCAGAGGCCTTTAGGAGGAGAGGCTAGAATACAAATCCGGCACATCTGTGACCGAAAGCACAAATCACAGCTGTATATTGTATTATATCTAGGCTTCTCTTGTTGTGAACTTTCATGTTTAAAGCGGTCATAAACGGAATGTAATAAGAGCACGTTAAGATTTTGAATCCTGATACTTTTTTTTGGTAAATCAATGGTAGTGCCCTTTATACACCTTTCTTGTTCTAATCATGTTACCTATTTTATTATTATCATGAACTTTAAAGCCCCTCCCTGGGATAAAAATAAACCTTCCACCTACCCCTCCTTTTTTTAAGTTTCCTGAAACCACAATCATGTGACATTGCTGGCCCGAGTCTTCTCTTATATTTACTTACTGAATGGACCCTTCCAGGAAACTTAGACACTTATTGGACAGTTGCTGGCTGGGTCTTCTCGGGAGAGAGGACATCATCCCAATGGCAGGAGACCGGTTGTCTTGGGGCGCCACACTGGAACCAGCAGCAGTGAGATACCTGGATTGGTGAATATATCTGCCTTCACCAGGTAAGGGGGGGGGAACGAGACTAGGAGAATGAGTAAGACAGGAGGTAGGAGGTATGGCTAAAAGTGAGATTTTTGACTGGAGTGGGGCTTTAAACCAGAATCAACCATGGAAGGAAAAATACAGCTTCATATGGTGGTTTACTAATGACACTGTGTGCTTCACTGATCAAAAGCCTACAGAACATGTACAGTATATCTCCTGGTGTAGGAGTAGCACCACAGGAGATACAGTATACTGTATTTGTGTAGTGCAAGTGTAAACTCCTTATTATTCAAAGCTGACCTAAAGTTTCTGTGATGAGCACATTCTGGGACAGCAGTGTCTTTAAACATGATATTTTAATGTACCGTTAAAAGCAGCCTGAAACTTTCAGAAGGTTACGCATTTTGACTCATTCTGGGTTTTGGGCATGTGACCATATCAGATTTACAGGTGCTGAGCATAGTTACAAAAACTGCAAAGTTTTGATATCCAATTATCATTGAATATTAAAGTCCATCTGTGGGCAAAATCTAAGAGGGGTGTGGGGGGTGGAAGAACAGCCTAAAGTTCAGTTTTAATTACGCATGGGCTATCTTTACAACACCAGGGAAATAACTGCTGAAATTGACTTTTGCTACCTTAGTTATGTCTTTTTCCCCATATAGCTCTTTGTATCAGGAAATACATTCATTTTCCTATAAAAATTTTACCCGGAGTTTGAGTTCACTATATTTTTGCTAGTTCTCTGGAGCTGCATTTTTGTCTTTAAATTCATTTGACATGTATTGTTCAAATCATATAATGTTGGAAGGATTGTGGGAGCTATTCATAACTGAAATAAAATGAAATGACTTTTCTTGAGTATAGAAGCAATATTGCATGGAGACTATGATGCCCATTTCAATAAATCATTCCAGCGCATGGAAACAGTGTAACTGACCTTTTTTCTATTACTCTTTTTCTTATACCCAAATAACTTTATACTTCTGGATTACATTTTTGCTAATGTTTTAAAGAGGAGCCAAAGGCTTTAAACAGAAGGGAAAAAGTGAATGAATGAAGGGTGAAATAACTTCCAGGGTGTTGGTGCGTTCTTGTGGACAGCTATACTATCAACACTCAAAATACACCTGCCATAAAAATGACAATATAACAAAAGCAAGTAATTGTCCCTGTTAACTGCTAAGCTCTAGGCTTAGACTGGCCATGCATTTCTACAATTCTCTTGTAAAATTTTCCTTCAGATTTACCAAAACCCATATAATATGAGGTCAAACCTAAACCCTTTCAATTTGTATGCAGTTGGGCAGGCCCTTGCACTACATAGTTGAAGGTAAATCTAAAGGAAATTGAATAGGAAAATTGTATAATATAATGTATGGCCAGCATTAGTATGCTAAAGGATACATTTCTTTAGTTTCTCCAGTTTCTCCAGTTCATTACCAGTTGTATTGTGATAAATCGTCTGTTGCATTACATGTATCCTCAAAAGTGTATCTCTTGCTGGTGTCCATAAAAGTGTACTTCCAGCTTAAACGGATTTTTACTTTAAATAGTATGTGAAATGGTTTGATCAATTTCCTACTTGCTTGCGTTTTAGCAAGGAAGTTAGCAGAAATCTATCTAAACTTACTGAGTTCTCACTAAACCAGGTGTCCCAATTGGAAAGTTCTCTGCTCTTCCTGTTCTCGGCACAATATTGTTGTTATAATGTAATTAATATACATGGAATCAAGGTTGGGGCTTATGAACATAAATATGCGGCTTATGCTGATGATATATTGCTTTATGTTCAAAAACCCAATGTTACTTTGTCTAATCTCATTTCGGCTTTTAAAACTTTTGGGTCCCTCTCCAACTTCAAAATCAACTTATTGCTGTCCGAAATCTTAAATATTTCTGTACCACATAGAACTGCCTCTCTCCTAAAACCATCCTTCCCCTTCTCCTGGCAGCCCCATAAGCTAAAGTACTTGGGAATCTTTTTCGCACCCAACTCAACGTCACTGTTCCATGAAAATTACATTCATTTATTAAATTCGATACGCCAAGACCTCCATAAATGGAACCAGTTAGCTCATTCATGGTTGGGAAGAATTAGCGTTGTGAAAAATGAACATTTTACCCAGACTGTTTTTATTTCAAATGAATCCCTATAAGGTTCCTCCGGGTTTCTTTACGGTGCTGATGTCTTTGGTGTGCAAATACATCTGTCACTGTAAAACCCGAAGGAGGGTTAGCTCTCCCTGATTTTAAGAACTATTTCTTAGCAATTATCTTGAATAGGATATCGGACTGGAAACCTCATAGCGGGTTCAAGCTATGGGTGCAACTGGAACATGACCTCAGTGCAACTGGAACATGACCTAGCGGAGTTGTTCCCACAGCTCTGGATTCCCAAGAACTTCATAAACCTTTAAGTACTTCACCTCTAACCAGGTCTACCATCACAATTTGGGACTCTCTCTTCAAAATCACATAACTGGCTCTATAACTCACCTTTGATGCACTTAACAGGTCACTCATTCTTCTCACCGTGGGGAGCTAGATCCACAGTTCTGCACTTGGATCTCCCAAATACCTATTCTTCTTCACCATGTCATATCTTCTAGCGGACTCCTCCCAATAACCTCCCTACTAAAATCTACCAAAGTTACTGCTATGGACCAATGGTGACACAAACAACTTGCTATGTTTGTCAAGTCTCTACCAAAACCACTGCGCACAATCGCAGACTTAACTCCAGTGGAAAGCATATTGGCCTACACACAACCTCCACAGAAAATCATCTCTTTACTTTACAAAGCTTTATCGGTAAAGCCCAAACCCTGGCCTACCTTTCTAACAAGCTGGGAAAAGGAGCTACAACGTCCTTTAATGGATAACCAACGTTCCATTGTTCTTCAAATAGCTCACACTTCCTCCATCTCTTTCTAAATTTACGGAGATCAGTTATGAACTTCTGACCAGATGGCGCTATACATCTGCTGCTCTTCATGAAGCTTTTACCTCTGCCCTTTGTTGGAGAAGGTTGTGGTGAGGTAGCCACACATGCACATATTTGGTGGCAGTGTCCACTCATTCACCCCTATTGGTCATCTGTCTTATGCTGGATTGAAGTGATACAAGGTTCATCTGTTAATGATCCATGGGTTGTGTTATTTAATTGTACGGACAAATCAGTAGGCAGTACAAAAAGTCCATTACCCTACACCTTCTGAATGCAGCAAAATCACTCCTACCTAGATATTGGAAACCGACCACCATCCCGACGCAATGGCTGGATGGTGGATCATATTTATCATATGGGAGATCTTACATATGAATTTAGAGATCAGGCCTCTACCTCACATAAAATATGGGCCTGCTGGTTTGCCTTTACATTCTCCTCTGCATTTGCAGATACTATGTCCCAATCTGAGTAATTACTCTCACTTTTAAAGCGGTTGTATACCCGCAGAAAAAAAAAAAACGTTAAAAAAAAAATAACCCTGTAAGGCAAAGGCATAATGAGCCAGTATGCCCCGCTCCTACCTCATTATGAAACACTTACCTTAGAACGAGGTCCCCGTACTGCAGGCCGGTCCACACCAAGGGACCTGACATTTTGCCCTTGGCGTGTCTTCCGGGTTCGCGGCTCCAGCGCGGTGAGTGGCCAGAGCCGCGATGACGTCACTCCCGCGCAAGCCTGCGGGAGACTTGGTAAAGTCCGGCAGCGTCTGCTGACGTCAGCAGCTGCATGCAAAGTGAATATCTCCTAAACCGTACAGGTTTAGGAGATATTAATTTTACCTACAGGTAAGCCTTATTATAGGCTTACCTGTAGATAAAAAAAAAAAAAAAAAATGGGTATACAACCACTTTAACAGAGCATACCTATTTCAGATAATTTCTGTATGAGGCACCCCCCCCCCCCCCCTTTCACTACCCTCTATCTTTATAAGTCCTATCTCCTTATCCTACCTTTTTTCCTTTCCCTGCTTATTTTCTTCCTCCTTGGTTAAGGCTGTTAGCCTCCTTTTTTTTAAGTGCACTGTTCATTGACTACTGACTGGTTAATGGTTTATACCAAAACTTAATTGGTTCAGTTATGCATAAGTGTTGGATACTCCTAACACTTCTGAGCATTGTATATTACACACTGTAGTTCGTATTGTATTGTAATTTGAATATCTTTTTAAATAAAAATGTATTGAACCAAAAAAAAAATCCAGGTATAACTGCCCCATCCGATTTCCTGTGTTGCTCTGTGGTACATCGTGGTTGTAACAATTTGTCACTGAAGTTACTCTGACTGACCAGCATATTGTGGAGTGGGTGGGAGGAGTTGTCAAAGATTACACATAACTTTGACAATATTCTCATCTCTAGCACTGTTGTTAGACCCCAACTCCAATCCAACAACATCACTGGCCATGCAAATCAGTTTATCGAGTCTGTAGGTGTCAGCAACCCATGGTCTGCTTTTCTACCATGCCACCACTGACTCATAAAACATCTTCAGCATCGTCCAGCAAATGTTAAGACCTCTGGCCCTTCCTATAGAGCACTTCAGTTTTCTTGCTCCAGCGCAGCTTATTATCTATCTGCACCTCCAGGTGTGTTTGTACAGTTGTGCTCATAAGTTTACATACCCTGGCAGAATTTATGATTTCTTGGCTATTTTTCAGAGAATATGAATGATAAAACAAAAACATTTCTTTCACTCATGGTTAGTGTTTGGCTGAAGCAATTTATGATCAATCAACTGTGTTTACTCCTTTTAAATCATAATGACAACAGAAACTACCCATATGACCCTGATCAAAAGTTTACATACCCCAGTTCTTAATACCATGTATTCCCCCCTTTAACATCAATGACAGCTTGAAGTCTTTTGTGGTATTTGTGGATGAGGCTCTTTATCTTTTCAGATGGTAAAGCTGCCCATTCCTCTTGGCAAAAAGCCTCCAGTTCCTGTAAATTCTTGGGCCATCTTGCATGAACTGCACGTTTTGAGTGGCTCAATGATACTGAGGTCATGAGACTGAGATGGCCACTCCAGGACCTTCACTTTATTCTGTTGTAGCCAATTAAAAGGTCGACTTGGCCTTGTGTTTTGGATCATTGTCATGTTGGAATGTCAAAGTGTGTCCCATGTGCAGGTTCCTGGCTGATGAATGCAAATGTTCCTCCAGTATTTTTTGATAACATACTGCATTCATCTTGCCATCAATTTTGACCAAATTTTTCCTGTAGCTCACAAATCCTCAAAACATCAGCGATCCACCTCTGTGTTTCACAGTAGGAATGGTGTACCTTTTATCATAGGCCTTTTTGACGCCTCTCCAAATGTAGTGTTTATGGTTGTGGCCGAAAAGCTCAATTTTGGTCTCATCACTCCAAATGACTTTGTGACAGAAGGTTTGAGGCTTGTCTGAGTGGACGTGGATGTAATTCTCTACTACATCCACTCGGTTGGAGACAGGGGTCACCGGTCCCTGCCTCATTCTTAAATCCACAACCCGTTCCTTTGTCTTAGTCACATTTAGATACAGATGATTATCCTCACATCATGTTACAAAGTTCTCCACCACAGTCCTATATTCAGTCTCTTCCCCAACCCTAATACATCCCACTACTGCAGAGTCATCAGAAAGCTTCTGAAGATGGCAAGATTCTGGTAGCTAAAATTGGTGGTAAAGACAGTTAAAATAAGGGGAGAGAGAACTGTCCCCTGTGGAACCCCAATATTGCTTACCACCCTGACACACAGTCTTGCAAACGCATATATTTTGGTCTTCCAGTCAGGTAGTCTACAATCCATGACACAAGGGAAACATTAACCTGTATTGCTGCTAGCTTCTTGCCCAGTAGAGCTGGCCTGATATCAAAAGCACTGGAGAAGTAAAAAACATGACCCTTCTAGTGCTCGCTTGCTTATTCAGGTGTGCACACATGCGATTTAGTATGAAAATAATGGTGTCCTAACGGCCTATCCAGAACAAGATCCACTTACAGCCCTGATGCGCTTGCAGTGCGTCTCCCCAGGGATCTGACACTGACAGCCTGGACCATTGTCCTCTGTTTATGTCCACATGCTTTTCAAAGTCATCCATAGCTTCATTAGGCATGGCTCCGCTCTCTGCATTATCTAGGGAGGAACTCTTTTACAGATGAAGTTTTAATTTAAAACTTAGAAGACGCCCTATAGTTTTTGTGGCTGATAAACACATTTCACGTATAGAGAGAATCAGAATGTAGATGGCAAGTTTATTGTTACTTTTTTTTTACCTTTTGATATTCAGTATATTGTTGGTGGGTTACACATTTGCTCCCATCCCATACAGAAAAGTTGGTTAGAAATATTAGGTGGTTGAATTTTGTGTATTTGGCAGCTCCTCATTTTGCAACGATATTTTTCATTTTATTTATTCTAGGGTAGAGCTCCACGATTCATTCATGTACAGTAACAAGTGCAGAGCCGTTCTCTGCTCACTCAGCTGTCAAAAAAAAAAATAAAAATAAAATATATATATATATATATATATATATATATATATATATATATATATTTTTTTTTTTTTTTCAGCACTGGGAGATAACTATTAACAAAGTATCATTTGGTTCTTTAGATCAAAGGAATGAACTTAACTTTTTTCTGACACTTGTCGCTTCCAGGTTAAAAATCTGTATTTTTTGCTAGAAAATTACTTAGGACCTCCAAACATTATATATTTTTTTTTTTTTAGCAGAGACCCTAGAGAATAAAATGGCGGTCGTTGCAATGTTTTATGTGACACTGTATTTTATGGTTGAATTCGATAGACTTGTGTCTTTTGTCAACCTGACTAAGTATGTAACTATGTATTTGCACAGCGGTCTTTCAAATGCAATTTTTAGGGAAAAAATACACTTCAATGAATAAAAAAAAAAACAGTAAAGTTAGCCCAATTTTTTGTATAATGTGAAAGATGAGATGAGAGAATCGTGCTCTTTATTTTAAGCAAAAAAAGTGTGATTCTCATTTTACACAGAATCGTGCAGCTCTAGTCTAGGGACTGACTTTAGGTAAACCCTTTGTATAATTCATATTCCAAAGCATTCTGGATAATAGATGCCATGTCTGTGTGCACAAGATAGCACAAGTATATATATATATAAAATTAAACTCATTCAATCTGGTTGAGTAGCTATTTGTCATTGTAATGCAGGCTTGGCATTGAAAAAACACAAAATCAAACCAGTTTATAGAGTCCTGCATCTATACTTTGCTTGTGTGCATTTTACTTATTAAATACACTCCATCTCAAGGGATGGAGCGGGATTTATCTTCATTTAAACGAAAGACACAAAGGGACTTTTGGACTCATTTCCTCACAACTCCTGTAAAATTGAATAGGATTAACACATTCCCTTGAAGCATGATCATGGACGGCCTTTTCAGCCACTTCCTTTGTTTGTACCCTTGTGTTGTGGGCTTCATCTTCTATTTCCTCCTATTTAGGTTTTGGCTTTTGTTTCATGACGCCTTTTAGACGTGTTTTTTTCCTCCAGTCTGGACCTTGCTTCTGGAAATACAGTGACAAGATGAGAAAGTGGCTTCAAATTGCAGTCATTTCTCGGGCAGAATCAGAATAAATGACCTGCTTGGTAATAAAGCAGCTGCACCTGGTTCATTCGCACATACGTACAAATGAAACAATCTGTTTGCTGTGTGAGTGTGCCATGGCAGCTCCAGTACAGAATAAACAGGGAATTAATCAGTTGGGGAATAGTTAGGTGTCCAGCAGTCTTCCTGGAGTCATGGTCTGTGTAACCTCTCATTGGTTGATATACTGGGTTGATGTCATGTTGTATTACTCTAATGCAACCGTAATAATAGACTGTCTGATTGGAGAGATAGCCTTTACACTGAGCACAAAACAAATCAATATTACCGTATATACTCGAGTATAAGTCGAATTTTTCAGCACATTTTTTTGTGCTGAAAGTGCCCCCTCGACTTATACTCGAGTCAAGCACTTTTCTGCAGCAAAAAATTTCATTTTCCGAACCGACTTTGGGGCCCCGTATCTCAGGGCCACTTGATGCTAGGAACCCCAAATTTGGTGTGCAAACCCAGTGGAACTTGTACCATAACATATCCAAAGCTGAAGTTCCTAGCACTAAGTGGCCCCAAGATACAGGGCCCAAAAATCGGTTCGGAAAATGTCATTCTCTGCTGCAGAAAAGTGCTTGACATTTTCTGAACCGACTTTGGGGCCCCATATCTCAGGGCCACTTGGTGCTAGGAACCCCAAATTTGGTCTGCAAACCCAGTGGAACTTGTACCATAACATATCCAAAGATGGGATTCCTAGCACCAAGTGGCCCTGAGATACGGGGCCCCAAACCTGGTTCAGAAAATGTCATTCTCTGCTGCATAAAAGTGCTTGACATTTTCTGAACTGATTTTTGGGGCCCTGTATCTCGGGGCCACTTGGTGCTAGAAACCCCAGCTTTGGAAATGTTATGATGCTAGTTCCACTGGGTTTGCACACCAAATTTGGGGTTCTTAGCACTAAGTGGCCCCGAGATACGGGGCCCCAAATTCGGTCAACTGTGTCTATCTGCAGCAATGTCATTTCGGGACCCTTTGGGTTCAGAGACCCCAAATTTTGGCTGCAGCTAGGAGGCATCTAGGAACCCTTAACTACTAAGTTTGAAGTTCAGGGCACCTATGGCTGCAAATGGGCACAGTGAGGCTGCAAATGGGCACAGTGATGCTGCAAATGGGCATTGTTGACCCTCTTTTCCACTTAAAGTAGCTGTGCATTTCTCACCCTCGTCTTATACTCGGGTCAATACGTTTTTCCCATTTTTTTTGTGGTAAATTAGGGCCTCGACTTATACTCGGAACGACTTATACTCGAGTATATACGGTAAGTCTGTGTAGAGAGATTTGGGCTGTCTCCTTTTCAAGCGCCATGGGGGATTTATTATTTATTTTTTTACACTTGTAGATCCTTATTCAGACTAGTATACAGGTGTTTATTCTTATTGCTCTTGTTCTTTTCAGCAATAACTGCATTTTTGTGTAGTATTCTATCTAAATGACAAAAAGCAATGTAAAAATTAGACTATCTAGCTAGTTTTTTTTTATTCACAGTTGAGCAATTTTGGAAAACAGTGGCCATTTTACTCAAGGGATGTCCTTGATGGCTTGGATGTAAATGTTGGTTTAGCTGTTGATGTGGGTGTCGCTTTTCGTCAACGATGGGGGGCTTTTTCTTGCATAAAATGCAGTTCCCTGCCTACCAGCATGCACAAAAGTTGGAAACTCTGCACATGTGTTTAAAGCGGAGTTGCACACAATTTTGAGAGGTGGTCTTAAATGAAAGACCACCTCTCCACCCCTAGTTTTTGGATATTTAAACTTTTTTTTTTTTACTTTCTCTCGTACCTTTTTAGAAGTACTAAGAATACTTCTGATCCAGCCGCGCCACGGCCGAAGACGTCACATCCTCTTCTGTGGCGAACCCCCCAGTTGTCTTCTGGGACATATGTGTCCCAGAAGACAAGCTGGCCATTCACAAAGCGCCGCGCAACTCGCGCGTGCGCAGTCAGAAACCGGCAGTGAATCCGCAAGGCTCCACTGCCGGTTTCCCTTAGTTGGAATGGCGGCGCCTGCACCCGATCCGATGGACGGATCGGCCTCGGGGGGGGGGGGGGCTCCCTGGACAGGTAAGTGTCCTTATTGAAAGTCAGCAGCTACAGTGTGTGCAGCTGCTGACTTAAAAAAAAAAATTGGCTGGAACACCGCTTTAAATTCCCCCAAATAAAGCAAAATAAAAAAACAAAAAATGAGCTGCAAACATAACAAGAAGATATCCTTCCAAATATCAAATACCGAGATACTGTCCAATGTGTTGTGCTAAGAAATCATACATAAACAAATACTAAATATTCAAACTAACTCTATATAGTAATACATAAATGAAATAGCAGTGTCCAAATAATGTGTCAAAGTTAAAAGTCCAAAAATATCCCCAATAGATCAGGAGCCAAAAGAAAAAAAAGCTAGATCCCTAAACGTGTTCACAACAAATAAACTTCTTTCTTCTGCAGAAGGTACGAACAGTATCCACCGTCACCAGAGGTAGTGGGGAAATGTACGCTTGCCAAATCCCGATGAACACCTTATTCAGAATCAGAACAGTCACCAAAAGCTTAGTCCAAAATAATAAAACTTTACATCTCAGGATCGCCAGCAAATACAGCTCACCAAACAGCCATTTTCGATCTTCCAGCAGCAGACACTCATGTGAAGGCAAGTATACAAACACTCCTCATAGTGTTAAATGTCATCTGGTATATTTATTTATCAAGAAATTGCACTTGCAAATGTATAAAAACCATGCATGTTAAAATAAATCACCAAAGCTGTAAAATATCGGTTATTTCCGATACGTAATGACGTCAGCAGGAGGCTTGTGTATTGCTTACACATGAAAGTGGATTGGAATTCAAAAAACATCTAGAAACGATGTTTGTATCTACTATTAGCAGTACCCTGACAAACCTGCTCTTTGTCTTTAATTCCATGGGAAAAATAGCAATACACTTCCATTGCCTTGAGTTTCTTAGCATCTATAGTGTGAAATCATCGTGGATTTGCAATGGAATTTTGTTCACATTGGAACTACTTCTGTACCTATGGAGTTCAATGGTAATGCAAAAACTTATTGAGGAAGGTTGATGTAGCTGAGGGGGAGGTCAAATGCAGATCAAAAAGAAGTCATCTGGAGGTCAAATACATCTGTCTGAATGATCATTGAAGCACCTCGGACTGATCTCCAATGCAAGCTGAATGCTCCTAAAAGCAAGTTGCTACACAAGCATAAAGCTTTAATTCTGACATCTCTCCTGATGCTTCTTGAATTACCCTCAACTAGTTATCAGATAGTTAAAAATTTCCCATTTTGAAATACCCAAATGCACTTAATATTCTAATCTCATAAATAACTAGTTGATGAGATTCTAAATGCTGGCATAAAAGTTGCAGCTAAAGTGCGTGTTATCCAAGATATTGATAATAGCATTGCTTATCCCCTTGAAGACCAGGCCTTTTATGTCACTTTGTTTACAAGTTTAAATCAGTATTTTTTGTGAGAAAATGACATATAACCTCCAAACATTATTATATATTTTTTTTTAGCAGAGACCTTAGGGAATGAATAGCGATCATTGCAATTTTTTATGTCATGGTATTTGTGCAGCGGTTTTTCAAATGCAATTTTTTTGAAAAAAATACACTTTAATGAACAATAAAAAAAAACACAATAGATACCCCCAATTTTTTGGTAAAATATGAAAGATGATGTTACGCCAAGTAAATGGATATCTAACTTGTCACACTTTATAACTGCGCCCCCCTATGGAATAGCGACAAATTACGATCTCCATAGCCATTGATTTAAAAATGTTTACAGGTTACCTGTTTAGAGTTAGAGGAGATCTAGTGCTAGTATTATTGCTCTCGCGCTAACATTGTTGGTGATACTTTACATGTGTGGTGCAAACACTGTAAACATATGCATGCGCGACTTATGTATGCATTCACTTCTGTGTGCGGACACGTAGAGATGGGGGCTTGTTTAAATTTTTTAATTTTTTTATTTTATTTTTACACTGTCCCCCTTTTTTTAAAAAAATCACTTTTATTCCTATTACAATAAATGTAAACATCCCTTTTAAAAGAAATAAAGATCACGGGTCCTCTTTATGGAGATATCTGGGGTCAAAAGACCTCCAAATCTCTTCTTTACCTTCACTTTAAAAAAAAAAGTTTACTTCCACCCCAGACCGGAAGTGATGTCATGGCATCGCCCCAGTCCTTCCAAGGCCATAGAGGTAATCGGAGATGATCTAGTCTCTCATTGTTTCTGTGACCAGCCAGCTGCACCATCGGATCGTTTCTCGAGCACGCTGCTGAGAGTGGTAAGCCCCAGAAACACAGGCGAACCACCTGGGGGGAATGTTCCCTCCAGCTACTTTGAAAAGCAATCCACTGGCTAATGAGCCACTTAGACTGCTTTCACAAGAAAGCCAGCCGCCGAAAGTAAAAAGTACACAACTTGCAAACCGCAACGTATATATACTGTACATATTGCGGTCAGCGAGTGGTTATAGACAATTTATTTTACTAGTTTATTAGTTTGTCCTGGTATGAAAAGCTACAAACTAGCAACTAACTAAACTGGCAAAGTTTAGAAAAAGAAAAACAACTTAGAGGAACTGTAGTCAGCTCACATTATTTGTAATAAAAACATCTTTTCCTTTCTAAAGCTTCCCTCCAACCACTTTGCATATTATTTTATATATACTGTAATTCTGTACTTGCCAAACATGCTGCAGAGATATCCCTTCACTTAGTCTGGCTGCAACCATTTTAACTATGGGCAGCTGAAGCTGCTGCCTGTTTACTGGATTTACAAAGACACACACCTCCAGCTCTGCAGCTCTCATTGGCCCTCTTATGACTCATCCCTCCTCCCTTCCTGGCAAACTCTCACAAGAGTGAGAGAGAGAGCTGTGCATTATGTCATAAGCCTAGGCTTTTTACCAAACAGGAAGTGGGCTGTATAAAGTATTTATTGGCAGAAAAAAATGTTTTACTATCCAAAGTTAAACAAGGACGGCAGATTTAATAGATAGAAAGTTGAAAAAATGACTGAAGTTCCACTTTAATTTTCCCTCTTCTTTTATGCCTTGCCACCAGACCCAACTAGATTTATCAAGGTTTGTCACTGAACTAAAACCCCATTTTAATGGCACTCAAAATCCTAAAGTTTTGTGTTTATATTTTTATTTCTTTCTATTACATCTCTTAAGATGAGTTGCTAGATTTGTCATATTTGTCATATTTATAAAAGACTGCTGCAAAATAAGTCCAACTTCTCCATTGTAGCAAGAAAAGACTAAAAGACCCTCTGAACAGGAACAATTTAACAGTTTAATAAGTAGACGTGTCAAAATGAGTCTCATGCCCTCGCTCACAGTGCTTTCTATTCTGATAAATGACCACATTAGTCTGCCTGTCTGCAAATCTCCAGAATATCTCAGCATTGCATAACTCTATCGCTATGCTGATATTATTCATCCAGGACATCCTTGTCAACAAGCCTGCCTCTTTATTGCCACAGTTCTACTTTTGCTGTTCCAGAAGCTGCACAGCATCTACCTTAGCTTTGCACAGTCCTTGTTTCCTTGTAGATAGCTGGTTTGCGTTGCAACCCAAAAACTATTTTTTTTTTTACAACTTTACATTTTGATGCAGCGTTAAGGAATTATAAATACAACATAATCTCTTTAAAATGTTTGCAGACTTATGCAAGGTTCATATTGTTTTATTTGTAAGGAAGCTCTTGGAGGACTATAGCATCATGGCTGGTGATGTAATGCATTAACCGTTATTCAAAGTCACCTATTAATAACGGTGTTCATAGTAATGTAATTATTAAGCTTAATTTACAAGGGGCCGGAGCTAGTCCATTCATAATCTTGCAGTGCACCCTGGTAGTTAATTTATACGAAGACCTTTTTTATATTAATTGGGTTTGTTTTGCCTCTTGTGCAGTTCACCATGTATCACCCTGGATATCGCACATAGGAGTTTGTATGTCTAAACCATCTGCTTCCCTTTGATGGGGGGGCCCCCATTTTTGGGAACACACAACCTTGAACGTATATGGGGATTCCTTGGTGCTTTGCTTCAGTTAGTAACGTTCTTCCTGACAAAGCCAACAGGCGAAACACGTTGAACCACATCTATATTTTTGATTAATTGGATATGATTGTCTTTGATTTTATCGTTTTTTTGTTATATACATTGTCTCAATATTAAATTTTTTCATTTTTTACTAAGGAGATGTGTATATGGGCACCTTTTTAAAGGCCTGTTTTTTTTAAATTTTAATAATAAATTTACAATTCCTGATCTTTTTTTTTTAAACAGTGTGTCAATATGCAGACATTTTCAGAGGCAGACTTTGTAACAAACCTTCAAGCAGCGCAATACTTATCTAAAAAAAAATAAATTGTGATATGTGCTAAAATAAACCACGTCGCCGCTGCTACCGAAAAAGCGTTTTCACTACACTTACAAAAAAACGGTGCTGCGCTACTTATATATAAACAAACGAAATATCAATAGTGTCTTAATAGTCCATGTGTAAGGCCCCTTTCACACGATCGGACCGTTCAGGTCCGCCTGTCAGTATTGACGGCTGACCTGAACGGGCGCTCCATGTTAGCCTATGGAGCGACGGATGTCAGCGGAGACATGTCCGCTGACATCCGACCCGGTCCGATCCGCTGAAAGCAGACGGATGGCCCTACGTCCAGAGCCGTCGCTATGGGATCGGGTGAGATCTGATGAAAACAGACATGTTGTCCGTTTTCATCCGATCCCTCCATAGGCAGCAGCGGCACCCGACAAGCCCCTCCCCGCTCAGTGAGCAGAGAGGGACCTGTCATCCGCCGGCTCAGCGGAGACCAACGGACTGATCTCTCGCTGAGCCGGCGGACCGAGGCGGGCTCCGTGGAAACGGAATCCGCCTCGTGTGAATGAGGCCTAACTCCTAAGTGACAATAAGACTGATCATTCTAAGCGTAAATCAAAAAAGTGAAAAAATAAGTAATAGAGTGTCCATGTATTAATAAACAAAAAAATCCATGGAACAAACAGTAGATGCTCAGTGCTTGTGCTGATCTACCGTAATGCAAATAATCCTTCAGTATACTAGTGCTCTCCTTCACCAATGTGATTCTGGCTGCTCATCTCACATTTTGAGCCCTGTTTCACCAGTGGGTCAAAATCAGCAGTTCCCCTCTGGGGATAATGAAAGGATCTGTGTGGCATGCTACTGGCACGTTGCTCCTCCGTATCTCCCACTCCTTCCTGCTGGCTCAGTGAGCCTTGATTATGCTTGGTGATAATGGATATAGGAAGGAGCAAAGCGCAAAATCTAGTGCTCTCCGTTTTGTAAAGGCTTTACTGCTCCAATAAAATATGCCAAAACACTCACATAAAAAGCACTTTAGCAGTGCTGGCTAACAAGGCATAGGATGCAAAAATCTCACTTGTCAAGGTGGCATGGTCAGCTCCGTCCCCTATACGTTTTACATCTGGGCATAGACTTCTTCAGTAGGGGTATTGATATTTCAGTTGGTTGTTTATACATAAGTAGCACAGCACCGTTTTTTGAAGACGTAAAGAGGTTTAATTGCTGTTTTAGCAAATTAATTATTTCAGTGATGTTAACTGGAATTATTGTTGGCGCCAGACGTGTTTGTGGCCTTCTGGGCTTTTCACATACTGCCATCTCTAAAATGTACTTAAAGTTGTTCAGTATACAAAAAACGTGCTGTTCATGTTCTGTTGGAGAAAATGCTATCTAATGAAAGGTCAAAGTAGAGTGGCTGAGCTTGATCAAGATAATAGCCTACAATTGCTCACTGCCACTCTTTACAACAGTGGTGCCCAGCAGGGCAATTGTGAATGTTCAGCCTTACAAAGGATGGGCTTGCAGCAGCAAATGACCAGGAAAATGGAAACTTAATAATTGCAGAAATGCTTCTTGGTCTGGCAAATCTTTTCTGATATGCAGATATGGTCAGAATGTGGAGAAGACAGTATGAACATCTGGAAGCCAACCGTTCTTGTGTTAACTGTTCAGACTGGTGATGACATGGTCTGGGAATATATGGGTATAATGTCTTCAATTTGGATATATTGAATAATGTATATTACCTGCTATCTGTTGTATGAATGTTAGCAAAAAAGTGTTTCTCTTGTAAGACAAATAGTCCTGTACAAAGGTAATTGCTCCTGTAGCACCCCCATGCAGTGCATGTGATTTGAATGCTTTTCTCAATGGGAAACATGAGTGATAAACGTATATCAGCTTTCAGTGGGTGCTTAGCCATGCTCTGCACCCTAATGCCCCGTACACGGTCAGAATTTCCAACAACTAATGTTCGATGGGAGCTTGTTGTCGGACATTTCGACCGTGTGTAGGCTCCATCGGACATTTTCCGTTGGAATTTCCAACAAACAAAATTTGAGATCTGGATCTCAAATTTTCCGTCAACAAAATCCGTTGTCGGAAATTCTGAACGTGTGTACACAATTCCGACGCACAAAATTCCATGCATGCTCGGAATCAATAGCCGCACTGGCTATTGAACTTCATTTTTCTCGGCTCGTCGTACGTGTTGTATGTCACCGCGTTCTTGACGATCGGAATTTCAGACAACATTTGTGTGACCGTGTGTATGCAAGACAAGTTTGAGCCAACATCCGTCAGAAAAAAAACATGGATTTTGTTGTCCGATCGTGTGTACGCGGCATAAGAGTGTGTGTGTGTATATATATATCACACAGACATAGTGCAGGAACCGTATTCAAAGTTGCTGCGACTTGAGTCAGTTCCATTGCTGCTAATGGTTTGCTACTTGTCATGCGACATTGAACTGTCAAGTCACACTGTTGTGAACCAGGGCTTAACCTGATTCTACAACAATTCCAAAAAAGTCTTATAAATCCATATTTTATTCACAATAGACATTAGAAAACATATCAAAAGTTTACACTGTGAAAATGTACCATTATAAGAAAAAAAACGAGGCAATTTTTGGAATTGATGGCAGCAACGTGTCTCAAAGTTGGGACAGGGCCATTTTTACCTTGGTGTAGCATCCCTTCTTTTAGCAACGCTCTGTAAATGTCTAGGAACGTAGGAGACCAGGAGAGGAATGATGTCCCATTTTTATCTGATATAGCATTCTAACTTTCTCAACAGTCCTGGATCGTCCTTGTCAAATTGGTTTCAAGGTGTGCCAAATATTTTCAATTGGTGAAAAGTCTGGATAGCAGGCAGGCCAGTTGAGCACCTGGACTCTTCTACTATGAAGCCAGACTGTTGTCATACATGCAGTATGTGGTTTACCATTGTCCTGCTGAATAACGCAAGGCCTTCCATTAAAAAGATGTTGAATGGGAGCATATGCTGTTCTGAAATCTGGATATATCTTTCAGCAAACAAGGTCCATAAAGACATGGATGAGCGAGTTTGGGGTGGTGGAGGAACTTGACTGGCCTGCACAGAGTCCTGACCTCAACCCAAAAGAACATCCCTTTGGGATGAATTAGAGTGGCGACTGCGTGCCAGACTTTCTCGTCCACATCAGTGTCTGACCTCACAAATGAGCTTCTGGAAGAACAATATTTTCACACAAGCTTACCAATAGACCCCTTAAAGCGAACTGTCCGTCATTTTTCATCTTTCCATCTACTAAATCTTCTGCCCTTGTTGTTTTAACTTTGGATAACAAAACATATTTTTTTCTGCCAGTAAATACCTTATACATTCCACTTCCTGTTTCTTGTCTGGCCATTAGCCTAGGCTTATGACATCATGCACAGCTCACGCTCTCTCTCTCGTGAGCGTTTGCTAGGAAGGGCGGGGGTGTGTGTTATAAGAGGGCCAATGAGAGCAGCAGAGCTGGAGGTGTGCCTCTCTGTAAATCCAGGAAGTAAACAGGCAGCAGCTTCAGCTGCCCACAGTTAAAATGGATGCAGCCAGACTCAGTGGAGGGGGATTTCTGCAGCATATTTGGCAAGTAAAGAATCACAGTATATATAAAATAATATGCAAAGTGTTTGGAGGGAAGCTTCAAAATGGCAAATATGTTTTTATTACAAATTATGTGGGTAGACTGCAGTTCCTCTTTAATGGATCTTGTCAGTAACTCGAAGTTTTGAAGTCAAAGGATTAAAATAGTAAATGGT
The DNA here is from genome assembly GCA_037952925.1 of Lithobates clamitans. NCBI lineage: Eukaryota > Metazoa > Chordata > Amphibia > Anura > Ranidae > Lithobates > Lithobates clamitans. Next base: position 823,247 of record JBBGZY010000448.1, read on the forward strand.
TAGCTAGACTTTTCTGAATTAAATGTATATATTTTGTTGCGTAACAAGCATTCCTATTGTCTCAATAGGACAAGGAGACATAACAAGAAAAAACTAGAACAAAACAAACAAGTATGTAAGGGCTTGGTTACAATGTTTTTTTTTTTCCAATAAGAACTACAGGTCAGTAAGATTGCAATAGTAGCTTGAAGCAAATTGGTGAGGCTTGAACAGCGATTAAATGCAGGTCAAGAGGAGGCTACATGCATGTGTGAAGGCACTTACATAGAGATCTGACAAAGTTTAACCAGGCTGGGATGATGCAGCAAGGTAATTATAAAAGCTTGGAAAAAAAACGATAAAAATACAAAGATACGGTATTCTACAATATGGTGACGATAGAAGTTGAGAAATATGTTCAACAATCTCACAGGTTTGGTACTTATTTGTGGGCCTTAATCTTGCATATTCAAATAAAGGATGTGTGTTCGAAACGGGCATCTCGTTCATGAGAGGAACTACATTTTTGTATATAGAAACAAAACCTTTGACACCATTGTTTCTATTTGCCGAAATTAAAGGGTACACCTATTTCTGTCTAATTTCCATCACTTTAAACCGTTTTAATATAGTTTTATATTCTCAGTGTAAAAATGTATCTGTCTGTCTTTTGGCCCGTGGTTGCATGAATCCAGTCATTTTTTGTGTTGAAGCTCCGTGTTCCTTATCAATGTTTAATCACGAGAGGTTTGAAAAAAGAATTGATGTGCATGTAGAGAGTCACTACAATAAAATGTTCCTAATGGGACTATACATTTTTTTGTTGATATATTTTTTTCGCCTTACTTGGTACATTACCAGTGCTTACAACACTGCACTTGGGAGTTTTCAATCATTGTGAAAATACAAAGTATGTTTAATGATTTTCCGATGTGGGCACAAAGGAGTCTTTTTTCTGAGACTGTAGCAGTGAATGGACCCCATGATTAATCCCTTTTGTTTATATGGGTAATATGAAGGCTTGTCTCAGGGAATAAGCTGGCATTACCCCTTGACATACGTTTTCATGTGCCCTACTTCCTCTGACAGCCAGAGAAACTCTTCATTTAACAATTTGTCAAGGGAAAACTGCTAGGACCAGCAGTGCAGAATGAATCCAAAAAAAAGGGCAGCAAGCTGTCAAGATTTTCTTTTAGGAGTGCTGGAGGAATAGAAAGAACATCAGATTATTTCCAACCAGTTTAAAAAGGACAATTTAACCAAGGTAAAGAATTTCAGAACAACAATGTTTTTATCGAAAATCTAGCTATATATTTGAAGGTTAGCTTGGCATGGGTATAGGATTGTATATATTGGATTGTTTTTTTTTTTTTTCTACTCTTTTATTGGCTGAACTAGATGGACTTGTCTTTTTTCCAACCAGACTAACTATGTAACTATAAATCAACCTGCCGCCAGGATATAGACATTCAAATATTTACATTTCTTACTAACTAAGCCCTCAACAATCTCTGTGGCTTTAGGCACTGTGGAGCAACCCACACACAGCAAGGAAAGCCGTCCACAGGGGCGTAGCACCAAACGAGGCACACTTTTACCCTATGTAGGGGCAATACCAACTTGAGCCCCAACAAAAGGTCTCCCCCTATGTGATAAGCGCAGCTTTTACGCATTCAGATATTTCATTCGCCTCTATACTTAAGGGGACTGTATTCTTACTCATTTAATAACTTGGTCCGGTATCCATGGGCTTTCTCTTGGTACTATTGACCTGAGAAATTGTGGAGTGACTCCTAGGAGGTGCTGATCGGTGTACACCACCCCCGACTGTGTGGAATCAGCTGTAGCAGCCCGTTGGACCAACAGATGGGACACTGGGAGAGCTGAGGAGAAAGTCTATCCACGGTACCCACATAAGCCTATTTCCCTTGCAGGGGTAACAACTTTTGGTAAGTGGGGAGCACTACGAGTCACCTGATTTGCTGAGCACCAAAGTCACCTGAACGAGTTGGAATTGGCTACTCTGGAATTATATTCTTCATTATTATATTCATGTTTTATATATCTTACTTTTTGGGACTCACATGCTGATTTTTTTATATACACATTGTGTGTGGGACTATATATATATTTTTATATATTTTTCTTTATACATACATCTGTGTGGGACTTCACAATCAAGCAACGGTTTTTATTTCACCTTTAATTACATGTTTGGACATCTTTGGATATTTTATTTATGCAACACTGTTATTATGGCTTTTTAGTTCACAGTATTGGCTTACTAGACATATATGTATACTTTGCAATATGTGTATAGCTAGATACACAATTTGTTTTGTTTGACTACTTATAACGTTTATTCGGTTTCACATAAGTTATATGTGCACCAGCACATTTTTGTATATTCAATATTGATGGGCACATATATACACCTAGCCCCATTAGGACAGGTCCCCCCCTTCATTTGGAGGTAGGGCATACACCTATTATCCCCTTATCTAACAGGGTAGCGCCACTTACCCCACTTTGTACCTGCAACTGAGCCCTTAGCCCAGACTCAGTGTGCTGTCCCTGCGGCCCGCCGGACAGCACTGGAACAGGCCGCAGCCCAGCCAGGCAACAACCAGCATGTGGTATTACGAGGATTCACAGGTGGTTTCTGTGACAATTTCTGCACCAGAGTAATAACATGCTGCTGCCACTGTTGTTGCTGCATTATCCGTTCTTGATGCTGGGCCTCAGCCGGTTTTGTTCATCTTGCTGACCCACATTGACATCAACAAGCTCCCTTAGCAATTCCTCCATTTACACTTAGCGTGAGCATATCCAAGTGCTTAAGAGGCTTCTTTTGTACATTTGTTGCATGACTTTTAGTACAGGAGCAGAGTCGTGAATTTTGACCCCATAGGTTTTTATATAAGAGCACCAAAAAAGCTCACATAAATGTGCATTTTTCAAGCAGTTTTGAATTGATACTATAAAAGAATATTTAAACCCAACATTTCATGTTCCTGATATGTGCTTGCTTGACCCTGTACTTGTATGAAAAAGTAACCTGTTCTCCTATTTCTTCCCTTGTGTGGAATACCTGGTGTTCTTGCCAGTTCTAAGTACCTTAATGCATTCTGTGCATTAAGATAAAAAAAAAAAAAAAAAAAAAGAAGAACCTGTGTGCAGCAGCCCCCCTAATAATTACCTGAGCTCATCTCGATCCAGCGATGTTGCAGGAGAGTCTTGGCTGCCCGGAACTCTCCCTCCTCATTGGCTGAGACGGCAGTGCGGCGCCAATGAGGAGAGAGGGGGAGAGGCCAAACCATGGCTCCATGTCTGAATAGACACACAGAGCAGCAGCTCAGCTTAGGTGCCCCCATAGCATTGCTGTGGGGGCACTCGGCAGGGAGGAGGGGCCAGAAATGCTGGCAAGGGACCAGAGAACAGGAGGATCTGGGCTGCTCTGTGCAAAACCATTTCACAGAGCTGGTAAGTATAACACGTTTCTTATTTTATTAAAATAAAAATAAAACTGAGACTTTAGTATCACTTTAAATTAATTTTATTTATTTATTTTTTTTAAAACAAGATGAGGGTTTACATATACTTCAGAGTCTATGGGGACAAACCTACCTGATTCTACCCCAAAGAAGTTTGTGTACTTTTTAAAGAGTCTTCATCTTGAGCATTGGTGGGCTTCAGGAATTGAGCAACAAAAAGCTTGTAGAAATCACCTCATTGTATTTTGGACCGGGACAGAAATCCCTCTGTATACCTCTGCCATATCTGAACTGGGAATTGGAAGTGGTATCTGTTTGGCTCACTGGAATATGCCCACAGCATTAAAAAAAATGTTTAAAAAAATACTCCAGAAAGTAAAATCTTGACATTCTTTTTTTATTTAATTTAATGAATTTTAATTCAATGTATGGAAATAATTGAATAGAAAAAAATGTGCATGCTCAGAAGCATAGAACAACCCTACACCACCTCTTCTACTACGCTAGAACTTGGCTACGTTTGCCTACCTTAGTCTTTGTCTGCTGAGAAGATTCGTACAAGTCAATGTGATTCCAGCTACGTCATAATATGCACTTCCGTTGAAAGTCGGTTGTCCTATTTTCTCATAGTGTGTACTAGGTTTCAGGCTGGTAAACTATACGCACACGGACTAATGCTTGTCAGTTGCTCTCATTGATTAGGCAACAAACCAGCTCACGTTTTATAGGTTTCCTTACTACTCCACAGACAAATGGTGTGTCTTTCCAGGCCAGAGAAAAGCAAAACATATGCCCCGTACACACGGTCGGAATTTCCGACAGAAAAAGTCCAATGGGAGCTTTTCATCGTATATTCCGACCGCGTGTATGCCCTTTCTGACTTTCTACGTCGAAAATTCAGACGGACTTAGATAGAAAACATGTTCTATATTTTTCCGACGCAGCAAATTCCTATCGGGAAAACCGCTAGAGTCTGTATGCTGTTCCGACGTACCAAAAATGAGGCATGTTCTGAAGCAAGTACGAGCCGTCGTATGTGTTGTCCCTTCGTATGTGTTGTACGTCACCACGTTCTTGACGGTCGAAATTTGGTGTGACCGTCTGTATGCAAGACAGCTTGAGCGGCAAAACCGGTCGTGTGTACAGGGCATTAGGCTAACCTGAGGCTGCTCAGTGCAGAAAACCCTGCCTGCAGGAAAGGGAACCAGGAGTCATTCAACACTATCCTGGGAGAGCAGTAACCCTAATGCATCTTTTCCAAAACACTGTGGGGGAGTTTTTCACACACACAAATAGCGTCAGTAAAGAGCCTGAAAAACACCTCCCCTGCAGTCCCAGTGTGAAAGCCCGAGTGCTTTCACACTGGGACGCTGCACTGGCAGGGCGTTTAAAAAGAGTCCTGCAAGCAGCATCTTTGAAGCGGTGAACTGAAATGAATGGGCAGCATTGGCAGCAGCGCTACACAGGCACAATTAACCCATTATTGGCCCGCTAGAAGGGGTTAAATGCGCCCTACTAGCAGCTGAATAGCGCCGCTAAAATTACGGTAAAACGCTGCTAAAACTAGCAGCGTTTTACCATCAACGCCTGCCCCAGTGTAAAGGGGTCTAACTGGAGAGTGTAAAATCTGGTACAGCTGTGCATGCTAGCCAATCGGCTTATAATTTCAGCTTGTTCAATTAAGCTTTAACAAATAGAAGCTGATTGGTTTCCATGCAGAGCTGCACCAGATTTTGCATGGTAATGCACAATGTTGTGGTGTGCCGCATTGCTAAAAGTTGTGCATGAAGCTGTTTTTTGTGTATTAGTAGTTTTAAAAAATGGGCTATCCTATCACAATGCACTTTACCGATAGCATAATGCACGTTAAAGCGGAGCTCCACCCAAAAAGGGAAGTCCCCCCCTGTATATACCTGCTTTTATCTGTATCTGGGTTGTATGTATATCATTAATGCCCCGTACACACAGTCGGATTTTCCGATGGAAAATGTCCGATCGGAGCGTGTTGTCGGAAATTCCGACCGTGTGTGGGCTCCATCGGACATTTTCCATCGGATTTTCCGACACACAAATTTGGACAGCAGGAGATAAAATTTTCCGACAACAAAATCCGTTGTCGGAAATTCCGATCGTGTGTACACAAATCCGACGGACAAAGTGCCACGCATGCTCAGAATAAATAAAGAGATGAAAGCTATTGGCCACTGCCTCGTTTATAGTCCTGATGTACGTGTTTTACGTCACCGCGTTCAGAACGATCGGATTTTCCGACAACTTTGTGTGACCGTGTGTATGCAAGACAAGTTTGAGCCAACATCCGTCGGAAAAAATCCTAGGATTTTGTTGTCGGAATGTCCGAACAAAGTCTGACCGTGTGTACGCCCTAATAGTGTTTATTTGTGTATGTAAAAAAAAAATAAATTACATTTGGCACTTTTAAGGGGGAGGGTGTACCTGTTTTTGACAGGTACTTATCCCCACTTCCAAGGTCCCCCAGAAGTTCAGCCCTCCCCCCTCCTCCTTCCACTGCCGCCGGGTCATTCAGAAAGTCTTCACTGCCGGTTTTCTTTACGAGGAATGCCGGCGGCAGCACCCGAGAACCATTTGAAAAATTGTCTGGGGTTGCCGACATTGTGGGCTCCCTGGACAGGTAAGTGCCCTAATATTAAAAGTCAGCAGCTACAGTTTTTGTAGCTGCTGATTTTTAATTTTTTTTTGAAGGGAGGCTGGAGCTCCGCTTTAACATGCCTGGGTTATTTACACCTCAAAGTGGTGTTTAGTGTTCTAAAGGGAAGCTATAGTGAGTCGTCATTGTAACATCTACCTAAAGGTATATATACATGGGACCCACCTTACTTGCTTTCTGATTCTTAATGTAAAGCTGGCCATGCATGGGTTGAAATTCAAAAGAATTTTCTTACGAAAATCGTAACTAAGGTTTTTCTTTTGCATTTCGCCCCACTAGAGGGCTGCAGCAATGGGCAAGTTTTGTGCGGCCATCGAATTTGAGTGATCAGACATGTTGGAAATTTTTGGAAACACAAACAAATTTCTAATTAATGATGGGAGAATCCTGCGAGAAATCTAATTAAAAAAGAAACGCGCATAAGCTGTGACCTGGAAACAAAAGAAGATTCCCGGCCATGAAAATTCTTTTCTGTAGCAACATGAGATGAAATCAAAGGCTTGGTTGGTCGAATTTTGAAATCAATGGTGGCATCATTAGATCACAAATCACATAAAATTGCTGATTTTCGAAAGAAAATTCTTTCTGAATTCGACCCATGTATGGCCTGCAAAGTGGAAGATTATATTTACAAACTATTTAGATAAAAACTAAGACAGAACAGGAAAACCATAAAATGAATATTCTGTATGAAGTGCAGGTTTTTTTCACCATTTTCAGAAGGATAATACGCTCGTTATTTAAAGCCTAAGTGTAGTCTATTTTTCTATGTGGTTTCCCCCCCTTTGCAGGGTAACGATACACTGTGGAAATGAAATGGCTTTTATAGGAAAGCTTCACAATCATTCCTGTGAGGGATATTTTGTGTGTAGTGTCAGAGGTCAGCAGGGAACTGCTTTACCATGCATTACTCCCTTCTGGCAGTAGATGCTTTAATAAACATTCATCACTGAGATACTAGGTGCTGCGCTCCCTGAATAAATGCCTCGGAGATAAAGAATTGCTCAAAATTCTCTGACCACTGAACTATTAAAACTGTTCTCCAGCTTTATAATGTTATATTGTTTTAACATTTACAGCGGACTAATTATATGTAGTGCCCCCGGGATATAGTGGTTTACCCCGTGTCAAGTGACTTTGAGTTCCTCCTTCAAAGAACATGACAGGTTCATCAGATTTTCCTGACCTTTTATTGAGCTTCGTGAGGTGACAGAAAGCGGGTATTAGAGCTGAAGTACCAATGACGGCATTGCCCTCTGGAAGGAGAAAATATGTCTTGTTAACTAGATCATCTGCATCTGACAGGTGACATCATTTCTAAGAAAATAATGGGAATATGTGGAAAGATGTTTCATTTATTTGGTCAACAGACATTTATGCAAAGTCAGCCCATGTTTGATATAGACGTACAAGACTTTATTTTAATTAAATAAAAAAATAAACATAGCGTACATGTATGTATAATACACTCACCGGCCACTTTATTAGGTACACCTTGCTAGTACCGGGCTGCATCCCTTTTGCCTTCAGAACGGCCTTAATTCTTCATGGCATAGATTCAACAAGGTGTTGGAAACATTCCTCAGAGATTTTGGCCCATAGTGACATGATAGCATCACACAGTTGCTGCAGATTTGTCGGCTGCACTTCCATGATGCGAATCTCCTGTTCCACCACATCTCAAAGGTGATCTATTGGATTGAGATCTGGTGACTGTAGAGGCCATTGGAGTACAGTGACCTCATTGTCATGTTCGAGAAACTAGTGTAGTAAATGGTAGAAACTACCAACTCGCGCAAATGGAAGCTGATAGAACTAATGTAAAATTAATTAATGTAAAATTGATTGATTGAGGAGCAGCACGTTATAACAAAAATAAAAAGACAATAATTAACGGATTAATTACAAACCGCGCTCCTTGTGAAGTGCAAGTGCAGAATCACACTCTAATGTAAACCAAAACATATATTATAGTGTATAAATAATATCAATAGTGATACTCATAGATAACTAACAACTGAGTGAAATCAACAAATAACCATACATTAAATACTGAAAATTAAAAATTGAAAATTGAAAATATAACCAAAACAAGTGAAAGCAACAGTTCAAATTCAAAATTGAATTCCAAAAAATTCAAAAATTGTGTGTTCAAAAAAAATGTTCAAATAGTGATGAAATCAAACTTCTGGATAAATCCTCCTGGGGTTCAGCAAGGCATCAGTCATCAGTAATCCACCACCATCACCGGCCACACAGCCTACTCACCAGATTAAAGTGACTCCCATGACAGGAGTCAAAAACGCTTCAAGAACAGCCAAAGAAGCTCACGATCACGGCTTTGTTCAGGTGCTGGAACTAAGGTAGCTTAGGTGACACTGTATCTGCTTGGATGCATGCGAACGGACTCCCGAATAGAGATGGGTCATTGAAGACCATTAGTGCCATGAACGGGCAGAAATTAAATGGAAAACTCCCATTGTGAAGTATGCCAAAAATTTATTGAACAAGCTAAAAACTGCATCACCCACGTGTGGGTACGTACGGACAAACAAACAAACTATGTTGCGAATGGAAGTGGCGTGTCACATTCGATACGTCCGACCGGTTTCGTCAGTGCGTTCTGACGTCATCAGGGATGATGTCAGAACGCACTGACGAAACCGGTCGGACGTACCGAACGTGACACACCACTTCTGTTCGCAACATAGTTTGTTTTCTATTGTAGTGCTGGTAGATTTGCGATCTACCAGCACAGGTATGCATTAGACAGGTATGCATTACATGGTCCTCCTTTCCGGAGGCCCACGCCGCTGCAGCGCAGGGGTTGGCCCACAAGCTTGTCTGGGGCCTACCACAGCAGCCGAGGAATGGTCCTGAGTTGTCTATCCAAAGGGAGGAAGCTGGACAACCGAGGAGATCCCAGGGGAGGACCCATCATGGAAGGATCACGCAGCGTGCTCGTCTGGAGAGGGGCCTGGTGACTCGGTTGGAGGACGTATCCTAAAAGTAACTATACAGCATAGTGTTGCCGGGTTGGCTTAAAGGTTCAAGCACTGTGACTGACGTTCATTGCAGAAAACACCAATAAATCCTGTGACAGAGGATCGTACCGGTTTATCCCAAACAAGTCTGTGGCAGAGACTTTTGTTCGTGCTACGTACTGGCTGCTAGGCAAGTGAGAGATGTCTATCCAGGCGAGCAAGGAGTGTGTCCCACAAGGGGAGCGCATTCTATTGTAATATCCAAATTCTACCAGGACATTTGTCAAGAACCTTATGAGAAGATATTTGAGTTTCTTATGCAGTTTCCCTTCTGCCTCTTTCCTGCTATTTCCTTAGTAAATTGTTCAATAAGGCATTGAAAACGTACTCAAGTGTTGGTGCGTATGTCGTCCAGAGGTAAACTCAATGGAACCCCTAGACCCGGTGCCGGTAAAACAGAGGGAAGGAGAGTGAAGGTAACAAGCCCACTTAAACCAGCAGCTCCACCGAGAGTTAGTGCTACACTATCATCTCAAACCAGTCTGCCCATTCTCCTCTGGCCTCTGACATCAACAAGGCATTTTCCTCCACACAACTGCCACTCATTGGATATTTTCTCTTTCGGACCATTCTCTGTAAACCCTAGAGATGGTTGTCTGTGAAAATCCCAGTAGATTGGGATTTTGAAATAAAGTTTTTGAAATACTCAGACCAGCCCGTCTGTCACTAACAATCATGTCTCATTCAAAGTTAATTAAATCCCCTTACTTCCCTATTCTCATGCTCGGTTTGAACTTCAGCAAGTCGTTTTCACCACGTCTAGGTGCCTAAATTCATTGAGTCTCTGCCATGTGATTGGCTGATTAGCAATTTGTGTTACCTAACAATTGAACAGGTGTACCTAATAAAGTGGCCGGTGAGTGCATATTAAATATATATTGTATATATGTATTACACTATATGCAACTTTGGCAGCAAGGATTTACAACCGTTGCACCAGTGCTGTTGACTTTTGAAGTTTGTAGGACGCTGCTAGTTAGTCAACTTCTTAACCTTTTTTTTTTTTTTTTTTCTTAATATGTTTATTTTTTAATTGTACAAACTTGTAAACAACAATGTACACACAAGGGTGTACCAATACAGTCACACATGGATGCACATCATCCATAAATTGCTTTTTAACACTATCCTACTGTAGTATGAAAAATACCGTGGAGGCTCTGTTAGAAAGAAGGGAGCCACCAGTAGTCAATTTTCTTGATTTAGGGAGCCTTATGTAATGCTACAGGAACCAGTCAGACTGTAGACATGCAATAGGAGATTGTCAAAGACAAAGTCATGTTACAAGAGATGATGAGAACTTGCAGATGTGCTAAAGGAGATGGTTAAAGACTGAACATGCTATAGGAGTTGTTTGATACTTAGAAAATGTTTCAGGAGACTGAAGGAAAACTTCAGAAGACATACTGGGATCAGAGACACCTTACATAGGAAAAATAGAGATCGCAGCCCATTTAGAAATCAATACTTCCAAACATTTGTGGTTCCTACAGCCTCCTTAAAAATTACCTGTGCCTTATTCAAAAAACCTAACAATTTAACTAGAGGCCAGTCTAAAAAATATTGTTTTTTTACTGGTCTGAGAAGGCATCAAACTAAGCAATACACAGACCGCTGTCAGCAAAGACTCCAATGGTTGCACAATAAGTGCCAAAGGGCTGCAGGCTGGGCACCAGAAGTTTAAAATGTTGAAGCCCAGCCTTTTTTTGCGCATATACAAATAGTTTTGAGACTGCTACTTCCAAGGCTTCATTGCTGTGATGTAGGGAGGTCCAGAACATTTTTTGACAATTGATAAAACAGCCCAGCATCTGGTGTATGGGAACACATTTAGTGGTTTGTCATGTCCATGAATTTTTACAGTGACCATAGAAAACAAGCGTGTTGCCCAACATCCCTATGATGCAAGTTTTGACAGCAACAGCCTTTTGGGGCTAAAGACACACCCAGTTACTCTTCCATATTGATAATTTTGGCTAAAAGAAGCCCTTGGCTTTGAAGCAAAATAAGGGTCAGTGCCCATCAATGCAGCCTGATCAATGCCATCTTCAGCCTGATCAATGCCATCTGCAGCCTCACAATTGCCCATCGGCCTATTATATGAATATTAAACTTATCTTGTGGAATATTTGTGGCCTTAATGACAAAATCAAAAGATCTTTGCTATTTAAATATCTCGACTCCCATAAGCCAAATATCTTGTTCCTCCAAGAAACTCATTTGATGGGCAACAAGTCACTGGCTCTCAGACGAGCTATGGTGCGTCAGACGTTTCACACCACATATTCATCCTATGCCAGAGAGGTTGCCATTCTAAACAAATCTGTTCTTGGTACTGTGCAAAAAATTATTACAGACCTGAGGGCAGATTCATTATATTACTTCTAGACATACTAGCCACTTTATGGGCTTTTGTAAATGTGTATATTTCTCCCCTTTTGACCATGCTATACTGTATGCCATATGTGAGAAACTTGCCCCGTTACAAGCCGACAGACTGGTGATAGGGGGAGACTTCAACACTATACTGGATGGGGCGCTGGATACTTCCCAGGGGCGGACTGACCCATCGGGCACTCGGGCACGGACCGAGAGCCCATGCCGCTAGGGGCCCGTGAGAGCCTCTGCATCCGAAATACATGCAGGGATTCAGGACGCGTCTGTGATAATACCTCTCGCAGCGTGCTGCTCGTTGCCGTCTCCTCCTTTCCTCTCGTCCACCCCAGGTGCTTTACATGACATCACTTGGGACGGACGAGAGGAGGGGCCGGCCTAATCCAATCAGATGCTAAAAGTATGGCTCGTAGACTTTTGAATCCAGGCAGGGCAGTGGGTCAGAAGGACTGAATGATGTGAAACACACATCCTGTGTACTATGATGAATATTTTTTGAGCTTTTGTAGCATGTCCAGTGTCCTCAACTGGTTAAGGAAGAGCTTCTGATATCAAAGTCCATGACATTTATCTTATAGTGGCACAACCTTTAGAGAAGAAGCTTCTTCAGACACATGAAAGTTCTGAGGTGCCTTTCATTATATGTTTTAAAATTTAGGGAACATTTTTATTTTATTCCTGTGAAGCTTTATCAGATTTGCTGCAGAACCTTTTATAGGAACTGTCATACACATAAATGCTCCACATCTTCCTCAGTCTTCAAGGACTTGAAGTGGCTGCCAAGCAGGGCTTGTGATGCGTTTTCTGGCTGATGTGTAAATTGGTATAATAGACTTACTAGTCAGCTTTACTGAGCTACTTGTGCAGAAAATTCTTGTTAAAAGTAAGTGGTTCCACTGACAGCTATATTTTAATTTTGTGTCTAAAAATTAGAACATGACATTTAGTATAACTGTATCTTCGGTTTGACAGAGATCAGGTAAAATCAGCGTAATGACATAAAATCCACAACTGTAAATATAGGCTCAAATGTCAGCTGAAAATTATGTTAATCCTGCAGGGAGATACTGTATAAATAGGGTAGCGGAAGGGCTGAAATACTTTGTTGGAGAAAATATTTCCTCTAGTGTCAGTCTTGAGAACAAACCCTATACCCTCAACCACATGATCTCTGCTAAAGGGTAGGGTCAGGGGTCAGCCATAAGAAATCTGGTTATTTTATTATGGTATACTGTAAGTAAAACATTTTCTTTCTTTCTTTTTTGTTTTAAAGAGAAGTATGTTTTTTTTTTTTTTTTTTCCTGATTTATACTTGCCTAGGTGGATGCAGTATTGGTCCCCCGGCACCTCTGCACTGAGAACCGAGCGATCGAACACTGTCGATCGTTTGGTTTTGACAGCTCCCCAAGCAGAGAGCTGGTGACTGTCAATCAGAAGCTCTCTGCTCTGCCTCCTCCTCGCTCCCTGGAGCACTGAACTGTGGGGTAGCAAGGAGCGGCTGGCTCAGTATCTCAGCGGCTCGCTGAGGGGCTGAGCAGGGTGTCAATCCAGGCACCAGGCGGATCCCGACTTCCATGTTATCTCAAGCTGTGCTATCAGCCCTTTAAGTTTACCTTTTAGTTTAGTTTTACCCCCTGCCAGAACACTCTGATCTAGGGCAGCACTTTGCAGGGGGGCAGCACAGAAAGAGTCCCTGCAGGCTTGTGCTACACTGTTGGTGTAGCTCCAGTCTTAGCGCCCCCATAAAGCGGCCGCACTGCTTCCAGTATGAGGGCGGCCGGTATTCCGCAACTGTGGGGGGGAGGGGGGGGGCGCTTCTAATTTTGACTGTCCTATCACCCTGGACCACAAATCTTCCTCACTGTGCTATGTTTTCTGCTGCACCATTGGCACGGTTATATGTTCTTAGTCCTCTCCATAAAATGATCAGAAATTTGTGCTTAAAGTAGAACTATAGGCAACACTTTTTTTTATTTTTTATTTTGGATAGAATAGAACCCCTGTCAGTTTATTTCTTACCATCCCTTCCATTGCAGAGATTTCCCTTCACTTCCTGCTTGATAGCCAAACAGGAAGTGAGAGGAAATCTATGCAAATTAAGGGAATCCATTGCCCCCCCCCCCCAGGCCCTCAGAACTAGTGTCCCCACTCGAAAATTTCAGGGCGGGTCTTAAACAGCTAGGGGTGTGGCCTTGACAGGAAGGGGTGGGTCATATTTAAATTAGGGGGTGCACGAGTTTAGTCAGGCCTAGGGCAGCACAAAACCTAAATACACTACTGATAGTAAGGACTACTAAATTGACATATATTATATTTTTGTTCTTGAATTTAGATACGCTTCAAGTCATCATAACAGAATAAATGTAAAATATAAATGTGTATGGTGGTTATTTTTGTGCAATAATGTAAATTTTATAGCACAAGAAAATATCAAATTGACTTTTAAGCATGTGCAGAACACATTAGATTCCCACTTACTATCACCATAATTCATACATTGACATAGCAGCGGAAAGCAGGGGGAATATGAAAATGTCACTTTAATGTTGACGTATTTCAGAAGACAATTCCAAGCAAATTGATATTTTAGTCACTAGTGTCACAGAGTCCTCTAGAAACATTCAAATATGTTTCAGTGAAGGATTGCGGTGTATCATGTGGAAAACGTTACAATCAATAATCCAAGGATTCTTGTGAGCAGGCCATAAATATTTCGCTTTGTTTGTTATTTAACCAACTGGAGCTTAATGCTACAGTGGAGAATTTATGGAGCATTTATGGCGATCCAGGTTTTTTGGTTATTTATGGCTGACTGGTTTGTTTATAAAGATGGGAACATTATTATAGTCTGCCTGATCTTGAAAGAACAACTTTACATCTATATATTGATTCAACACTGAAATATTTGCATGAGATAATGCTGTAATAATTAGTGAGAATTGAGTATTTATTATGAATAATTCAGTGTATGACCGTATTTACTTTTAAATCTAATGCATATTAAAGGTGCATTCTGTCTTGTATCTGCTTGGTACAAAACTGTAAAATTCCGATTTTATTTATATTTGGTAGCTAAACAAATCTTAAGATATAAACAGTTTAAAATTTTGGGAATCCCTTTCTTCTTCTTTCCTATAGATCAGTCCCTGTAGCTAGCCGCCATTTATCTATACCATCTCAAACTCAAAACTACCTTCTCATCTTTGCAATTGAGAGACTTGCTGTATGCCTGGTACACAGTAGACATGTGCAAACTGAAATATTTCATTTTGGAATTTCGTTTTCGTCCGACAAAATTAATTTATTTAGTTACTCCCGAAATTCGTTTTTATTTATTTAGTTTTGTTAAAAAATGCATCCAAAAATCCGAAATAATTAAGGTCGAATCTGTCATTGAAGGCTTATGGTGTCTGTCGAATGTTCTAAGAAGATTCGAGGGAGCAGCTAAACTGTATGACGCCGCAATCGTACATTTCCGGTCGAATGTTCCGCCTACAAGCTATAGTAGAATTCTAATGTTGTATAATTATTATTAGTATCAAAGTAAAAAAGTGCAGCGCTAGTCTATATGTGAAAATAAACAAATATGTGACTCTATATGGCAAAAGTCAAGTGATAAAAGCACAAAAAACAATGACATAACATGAATGTGCAAGTTAGTGTCTCTGGAAAGAATGACAATCCCAAAAGTCTATAATTAAACCAGAAGATCCTCTCCCAAGCAGGGGAGTATCAGTGTCTTGGAGGGGCTATGGACACTTGTAAGGAGGCGACCACAAGTTGCAATGACACTCCAATCTTCAAGAAAGAAGGTGGGTACTCTTACCGGATCAGTAGGACGCATCTACCATATAGCAGTGCGTCAGTAAGGCAAAAAAGGGGATGGTCATCCAGGATATCCAACCAGGTAGTGTCTTCCGGGTCCCGACCACCAATGGAGGGGTGGTGTCCTAGGCAGGCTGTGGCTCTCCAATGCACCCGATCTCCGATACCGGAATTGAGCGATCACAAGCAGATGGTTTTTTTAAGTTCTCTAAGGGGAGATGGCGATGGATTGAGAACGACATATTAGTAGTCAACCATCATTAGAATTCTTCTATAGCCTATGGGCGGAGCATTTGACCATAAATGTCTGCTCGTGGCGACTGCTTCGTCAAATCTTCATGTTGAATCTTTTCTCTCTATGTTGAATAATCTTGGACTAATAGAGTTAGATTAGGCACATTCGACCTTTTTTGCTATTGTCTTTATAATGTTGAATCTTTTCTCCCCTACGTCAAATCTTTTCTCTCTGTGTCGAATCTTTTCTCTCTATGTAGATTAATCTTGGACTAATAGAGCTAAAATCAGGCACATTCGACCACAGGTTCGATGGACACAGATCGCTATTGTCAGCGTCATGTCGAATCTCCTATCTATATCGAAATGTTGTCTTAACGAAAACAAAAATAAAGCATTTCTTTATGTCCGATCTTTTGGTTTTCGGATTCTGCACATTCGTTATCGTTATTCGTAACGATAACGAAAATACTCGAAATTCGGACGAATATGCATTCGGACAAAAACTAATGGACATGTCTAGTACACACAGGCAGCTTTTTTTTGTTCAACCCTGTGGGCTACATGGAAAAAACTTAGGAGTTTGCTGTACTAACTATGCAATGTTAGTACAGCGATCTCCCCATTGAGCTTTTGTGTTCTGACAGGGGGACTGCCCCGCCTGAACACACCAGTCAGCGCTGGCAGCCAACGGGTGCCAATTGGCTTATGGTTTTCCAGCTTGCCCATTCGACAGAAGCTGGACAGGCTGTTGTACACACTGGCCAAACGCCACCCAGTTTCTGTTGAATCAGACGATATTCAGCCAATGTGTACTAGCCTTTAGGCCCCTTTCACAGGGCGTGGATTCTGTTCCGATCAGTAGGGGATCTGTGAGATGATCCCCTTCTGATAGGAACAGAGTGGCGGAAGACACATCAATGTCTGTTCAGACAGAACCTCTCTGCTCTGTGGGCAGCCTGAAGTATACAGACTACCTCTGACTCTGTCCTCCTTTTTTTTTCTTTTTTTTTTGGAGAACAGTTAGGACTCAGAAGTAGGCAGGTATAAACATACACAAGCCTGTTTACACCCGCCTGTCCATAATAGAGCATGGACCTTCCCGTTTAGGTCTGCCTGAAAAACGAAGAGGTGGACTTGATTGGAGCGACCTTCTGAAAGGAGCCTTAAAGGGCTTGTAAAGTCAGAAGGTTTTTTATCTGAATGCATTCCATGCATTCAGATAAAAAGCCTTCTTTCAGAATGGCTCCAATGCGTAGGGAAGATTGCTGAAATGGAGGACCAAAAATGGGGGGTCTATCATTTCCTATCCTTCTGCTCTGCTACATCAGCCTGAAGAATCTTTACATTTGACACTTCTGGGAGTGTCAGATCCCTGGATCTTGTGTCACACACTCTGTCTGTCTCCTTCTGTTAACCCCTACACCACTAGTGTGTATTGACCTAGGTGTTGGGGGGGCACAGCAGCCTGGAAGTGAGATGTGGGCTATAACGCTTTGATGTTGTTCTATTCAGTATTACAGCATGTTTCTGTTTGTTGGCTTATTTACTTTGTATTATAAGGTGGGTTTCTGCCTCATGCTAAATCATTTAGAATTTAAAATTGAGCTTACTTCACTGACCTTAATAGTGAAATCCTATCAATTTAACTTGTTTTGTGACTGTGTGCAGAATTTAGTTGTTTTTCCTCTAACCAAGTTCTTCTTTGTTCTGTTGCAGAAGGAACTGAGCCTACCAAGACGTGGAAGCTTGTGAGTAAATGTGTTTGTTGTAATGTCTCTAGTGAAGACTGACATTGGATTCCTATTCATGTTTTATTCATAGTGTGGATATTGACAGCCGAGGCACAAAACACACATTGTATGCAGAGTTCAATAATGTAGCTCTTGATGATTAGCATTTGCTGTATGTGTATGCTTGTATATAAAAATCTACATATAGTGAAACGTCTGACCAGCATCTGTGTCTAAGTATTGTTATTGATGATTAGACTGTACTATGTTCTTTCGAACTGACTTGCCTTTTCAGTAACTCCTATCTGACGCCAGTTTCAGAAAGTCTGGCTTGGTTGAGCTAGGAAAAGAGTTTAAACTACGATTACCAATGTTCTTGGGTTGTCTTTCTTTAAAGTCAGACTGTCTTATTAAAGCCTAAGGGCCAGTTCACACCGCATGCAGTCCGATGCATTTTTTTTTCTGCATCAAACACATGGAAAGTAGTTTATATGGTTTTTAATGGCATAGTTCACACCAGTGCTTGCAGTTCCAGTGCGTTCCAGAAAAACGTAGAACACGCTGCATTTTTCCTGCACTGGACTGTACTGGAATGCTGTAAAATGCACTGGAATGCACATGTCCTTATTTAAGGTTAAAAAAAAAAAAAGAGGGGGGGGGGGGGGGATGCACTGGACTGCATCTAAAAAGCACCAAAAACGTGCATGCAGAAAAGCATCTGGAATGCATCCGGACTGCGTTTCTATGGTTTGAACTGGTCCTAACTCCAGATAATTTTTAATATGCACTTTTGGAGCAATGATTAAAGCTGAAGTTTAGGTAAGCATATTTTTGCATAGTTACATTCAGCTTGGACAAATATAAGTATGCATGTGTCATACCTGAAAGATCCCTGTGGAAGCTGGAAATCATAGTAGACAATACTATTCCAGTGATTGCCCCTAGCTTCTGAGTCCCGTACCATGCAGCTGCCTTGCTGCATACTAAACACAGGAGGTCGCTTGCTCAGCACAGGTGACATTCAGGGAACACTGCATTTTCTCAACCCATCCCCACATGCCAGGATGCTAGGTGTAATCCTGGACTCTGAACTCTCCTTTGGGCCCAAAGTTTCCACCTCAGCCTACGCAATATCTCCAAAGTATGTCCCTTCTTAACCAATGACACCACAAAGCTGCTAATTCACTCCCTGGTTAACTCTCGTCTTGACTACTGCAACTCCCTCTTCATTGGCTAGCCACCCTTTTGAATGCTGCTGCCAGGCTCATCCACCTTACTAACCATTCAGTGTCTGCTACCCCTCTCTCTGCCAATCCCTACATTGGCTGCCACTTACCCAACAAATAAAATTCTAAATACTAAAAATAACTTACAAAGCCATCCACAACTCAGCCCCCCCAGCTACATAACTAACCTGGTCTCAAAATAGCAACCAAATCATTCTTTGTTCCTCCCAAGACCTCCAGCTCTCCAGTTCTCTTGTCACCTCCTCCTCCCATGCTTGCCTCCAGGACTTCCTCTGAGCCTCTCCCATCCTCTGGAACTCCCTACCCCGATCTGACTATCTCCTACTCTATCTACTTTTAAACCAGGGGTAGGCAACCTCGGCCCTCCAGGTGTGGTCAAACTACAAGTCCCATGAGACATTGCAAGACCCTGACATTCACAGGTATGACTCCTAGAGGCAGAGGCGTGATGGGATTTGTAGTTTCACCACAGCTGAGGTTGCCTACCCCTGTTTTAGACGATCCCTGAAAACATTTGTCTTCAGAGAAGCCTATCCTGCCTCCACCTAACAGCTGTAGTTTTATTTTCTCCATCAGATCATCCTCCACAGTTATTACCTTTTGTATCACTTGACTCTCCCTTTTATTTTGTAGGCTCTAACGAGCAGGGCCCTCTGAATCCGTAAGCTCTAACGAGCAGGGCCCTCTGATTCCGCCTGTATTGAATTGTATTGTAACTGTACTGTCTGCCCTTTAAACCGCTGCGCAAACTGTTGACGCTATATAAATCTTATCTGATAATAACTGCATAACATTCTCTAATTGGACGAGGTGCAGATTGTGATGTCACTGTTCTGTCCTCCACATCATCCATTCAGAACTCTTGCATTCATTGAGAAAGTGCAAAGTGTTCTTTGGCGTCTGTGCTGCACCAATGTGATTATGCAAAAGAATATGCATACCTGGAATGCAGCTTTAAAAATGTTTGCCATGCTTTTTTTTTTGTATATGGCCCCCTTGGGTAGATTCTCCCTCACTCCCTGTCCCTGTGATGGTTGCTTGCAACATGAAATATCCTTACAAGAAGTGGAAGCTGATTGGTTTCTGTGCAGAGTAGAGCCTGATTTTGCGCACTCCAGCTTTAGTAAATAAACCCCTAATGCCCCATACACATGATAAGAAAATCGGGTGAACATTTTCATCTGAGGAACGATCGTATGATTTTCTGATAGTGTGTACACATCTTTTGACAGCCGATCCTGGCCTTTTGAACCAAAATTTCCGAAGGGACAAACTCCAAAATTTTTCTCGTACGGGAAAAAAAGGAACGATTTTCGTTTAATGTGCACTGTTTTCATATGAGAAATATCAGATACAAAAGATTGCGCATGATCAGAAACAAAAAAAAAAAATCCTTTGTCGTACTAGAATTATTTCTGTTCTCGGTTCGGACTTGCTGTGAAACCTCGAACAAACGGCCGATCGTTTGTCCGATTTTCTAATAGTGTGTACAGGGCTTTAGAGTCTACTCTATAGTAACCAACCATATTTATGGCTAATGTTTTGTCTTTATTCTTTGTTTTGTGCTAGTCATTTAGTATGGGAGAGTGATGGATGATAGATTTTAGTGAAAGGTCTGCCTTCACATAAAAAGCGATAAAGCATACGCATACAATTTAGTGTTTTGTTTTTTTTTTCGCCCTCGGACTGCCTGATTGGTGGTTGGATGCAGATTTACAGGCAATATATAGACTTGTGTGCGTCATTGCAGATATAGAAGTGAGATATAAGCCATGCCTGTGGCAGTTTGGCACCTCAGTAATATTGGTTTATGACTGAGATGAACTATATGATATATAACACAATTTTTCATTCATAAGTGACAAAATTCGATTTTTTTTCCTTTATTGTAGTCATTGTTTCATTTTTAACCTGCAATGTCATGCAGTATTCATATTCCATAATTTTACTGCTAGATATGTGAATAATTACTGTCCCATTGCTTGTGCGTTTTCCTTAATAGCAACAAGTATTAAAGCAAGCATATTCAATCATGTCTGTAGAAGATTATGAAATCACCCAAGTATTTTATACTTCTAGAATTCAGCGTTTGTTCCTGTGTAATTAGAATGAGAACATGTCACAGCTGGACTGCTCTATTCAATTATTTCATTCTATTTATGGCAGAATAGAGGCACAGTGGATTGTAATAAACCAACGCATTGCATGTACGTTATATGCGTATTCATCAATCCTGAAATGTGTCAGCTATGGAACTCAAAGTTGTATTAAAGGTTCGGCTTTGTTAAAAAAAAAAAAACAATCGTGTCATGCATACTTGCTCTGTGCCATGGTTTGGCACAGAGCAGCCTGATCCTCTTCTTCTCGAGTCCCCCGCTGGCACTCCTGGTCTTCCTGCTCTTTGCATCCATAAGTCATATAGAGATGTGGCTCGGCCCCGCCTCATCTCTCTCCTCATTGGCTCACTGACTGTGATTGACAGCAGTAGGAGCCAGTGTTGTTTCAGCCAATGAGAAGGGGGAATCCCAGTACAGCCGAGGCTCTTGTGCACATCGCTGGATCGAAAGGGGGCTTGGGTGAGTATAAGGGAGGGGCTGAGGGGGGAGCAGCACACAGAAGGTTTTTTACCTTCATGCTTAGAATGCATGAAGGTAAAAAAAACATTCAGCCTTAACCACTTTTAAAGCAGAGTTCCACCCAAAAATTGAAATTCTGCTGATCCTGTTCCTCCCCCCTACGTTATCACATTTGTCACCTTTCAGGGGGGAGCAGATACCTGTCTAATCCAGAATTTGCGGCGAACTATGCCATGTCCAGCCTCTCCTCCGTTCCCGTCGCTGTCTTCTGGGAGACACACGGGTCCCAAAAGATAGCAGGGACCATTAAAATGCGCAACGCGACTCACGCATGCGCAACAGGAAACGGGCTGTGAAAGCGCAAGGCTGAAGATGCCGGCGCCTCCACCCGGAGCCGAGGGACGGGTCTACTTCGGGTGAGGGCATCGCGGGCTCCCTGTACAGGTAAAAACAAGAAGAAGGAGGCGCCTCTGGGTGCAGACTGTATGACAACTTTAATACAAAATAAACTCACATTTTGGCAGTGAAAATAAGGCATAAAATGGTCCCAAAGACAACAGGAGTCATCAGTGAAGTCAGTCCCTGGGCAGCCGTGGATGTGTTCCTAGCTGTTGTGCCCGCATTAGTCTTCTTTTTTCAGGCTTTTCCATTTGCACCTGGTAATCCTGCGAATAACGTTCTTCCTGTCCCTGGATATCTATGTTCACTTCTCTATGGAGAGAGCCTTTGTTGCCATCTAGGCTGAGTTGGGACTGATGGTAAAGATAAGGTAGTGTGTGCTTTCTGTTAACTTTACAAAAAGTGACAAGGAAACTGCACTTCTGGTAAGATCATCAGGTCTTTTCTTGGTGAAAATGTTCTTTGCCTAAAAAAAGAAAACGAATGCAGCCACCACATCTCACGACTGTGTAGGCCACAATATATAAAACATTTTGTTTTTAGGTTTATTTTCACAGTATCTTTAGGCAGGCTATAGGTGGCTTGACTTCCTCCCTCCCGCTCAGCCTGCACAAAAGAAAATCGGTCAATTCCCCGATCCACACTAAAAGCTAGGATAGATTCATCTCCACTGCCAGCCATTGTGTTCAGACAACCGCTATCCGTGGCTTCCTTCACTGCCTACATGTTAAAAGGTTGTCCTCAGGACAAGGGAGAAAGGCAAATCTGTGCTAATTAGTGCTGTTACTTTGAAAATTAGACTGGACTCCAGAATTAAAACTCATGTGTTCATTTAACACTGCTCCCAAATGAGTTGTATATCCTTTTTTTTTAGCCAGAGCTTTCTTTTGCTGCTGTTTAGTAATTGTTTTTTTTTACTATACAAAGAAGAAAAAAATCAAAATTTCTTTTAAAATAATAATAACAGGACCATATGAAAACCCCTGAGAGAACTCATTTTCAATCTTGTTTTTTGTCACAATTTTTTGGGAAATGAAGAAACATGTTGATATTGAGGTGGTTAGAACATAGAGCCTGTTAATGGTGCATGGAATACAGCACATCATACAGTGGGGACAGAAAGTATTCAGACCCCCTTAAATTTTTCACTCTTTGTTATATTGCAGTCATTTTCTAAAATCATTAATTAATCATTAATGTACACACAGCACTCCATATTGACAGAAAAACACAGAATTGTTGACATTTTTGCAGATTTATTAAAAAAGAAAAACTGAAATATCACATGGTCCTAAGTATTCAGACTCTTTGCTGTGACAATCATATATTTAACTCAGGTGCTGTCCATTTCTTCTGATCATCCTTGAGCTGGTTCTACACCTTCATTTGACTCCAGCTGTGTTTGATTATACTGATTGGACTTGATTAGGAAAGCCACACACCTGTCTCTATAAGACCTTACAGCTCACAGTGCATGTCAGAGCAAATGAGAATCATGAGGTCAAAGGAACTGCCTGAAGAGCTCAGAGACAGAATTGTGGCAAGGCACAGATCTATCCAAGGTTACAAAAAAATTTCTGCTGCACTTAAGGTTCCTAAGAGCACAGTGGACTCCATAATCCTTAAATGGAAGACGTTTGGGACGACCAGAACCCTTCCTAGAGCTGGCCGTCCAGCCAAACTGAGCTATCAGGGGAGAAAAGCCTTGGTGAGAGAGGTAAAGAAGAACCCAAAGATCACTGTGGCTGAGCTCCAGAGATGCAGTCGGGAGATGGGAGAAAGTTGTAGAAAGTCAACCATCACTGCAGCCCTCCACCAGTCGGGGCTTTATGCCAGAGTGGCCAGACGGAAGCCTCTCTTCAGTGCAAGACACATGAAAGCCTGCATGGAGTTTGCTACAAAAAACACCTGAAGGACTCCAAGATGGTGAGAACTAAGATTCTCTGGTCTGATGAGACCAAGATGGAACTTTTTGGCCTTAATTCTAAGCGGTATGTGTGGAGAAAACCAGGCACTGCTCATCACTCGTCCAATACAGCCCCAACAGTGAAGCATGGTGGTGGCAGCATCATGCTGTGGGGGTGTTTTTCAGCTGCAGGGACAGGACGACTGGTTGCAATTAAGGGAAAGATGAATGTGGCCAAGTACAGGGATATCCTGGACGAAAATCTTCTCCAGAGTGCTCAGGACCTCAGACTGGGCTGAAGGTTTACCTTCCAACAAGACAATGATCCTAAGCACACAGCTAAAATAACGAAGGAGTGGCTTCACAACAACTCTGTGATTGTTCTTGAATGGCCCAGCCAGAGCCCTGACTTAAACCCAATTGAGTATCTCTGGAGAGACCTAAAAATGGCTGTCCACCAACGTTTACCATCCAACCTGACAGAACTGGAGAGGATCTGCAAGGAGGAATGACAGAGGATCCCCAAATTAATGAGGAAAAAAAATGAACTTAAATGATTTTAGCATATGGCTGAAATATAACGAAGAGTGAAAAAATTAAGGGGGTCTGAATATTTTCCATCCCCACTGTATGTCATACACATAGCTCCCAACTGTCCCTGATTTCGAGGAACTGTCCCTGATTTTAACAATGTCCCTCATTCCTCCTCATTTGTCCCTCATTTTGGTCTGATCTATATAGATGTATATAAAATGCACTTTTAATCTATCAAAAAGTGTTTTCCAGCGCTAAACCTTTCATCTGATTTCTAAATTGTCGCATTTGTAAACTCCAAAAGCCAATATATAGGAATAGTAGTGGTAAAAAAGCATTTGTGGGTTTAACAATACTGTACTGTTTTTTTGTACATTTCTCCTTTAAGGGGGCATGGCAGGGGGTGTGACCTATGCCTACATACTTTGCTGATGGGTGTCCCTCATTCCCATCTCAAAAAGTTGGGAGGTATGCATACACAGAGCAGGTAGGAGGTGAAGGGGTTAATGTACAGGTCACATAAATTCACTTAAAGTGGGAGGATGGAGTCCAGGGGTTAACTACTTTCGGACCGCCCACCATACATATACTGTGGCAGGGTGGATCGACACTGGAAAATCACATACCTGTACGTGATTTAGTGCCTGCGGGTCCTACGACCGCGATAGCCTCTGCAACACGCTGATCTTTTGGTGGAGAGACGGATCAGCGGTGTGCCTATGTAAACAAGGCAAACCGCTGATCTGTCAGGAAGCAAAGGAGAGATCTTTATGTTTCAGCAAAACACAATCTCTTTCTTTTTCATACATCATGCACACAGAGTCAGGCAATAATCATTACTTGCTGGGTTATACTCCATCTCCAGGTGAATGGACACTGGTAGACCAAAGGTCTTTAGACAGAAAGTGATCCCCTATGTAACCCCGCCCACACAGGAAGCACGGTTTGTTTGAGCTCTCTGAGCTCCAGGTCTCTAGTCCCACAAACGGTTCTTAAATTAATCAGGGGGTTAAACGATCGGATCCATTTGACACAGGCTTTATATGCTCAGCTAAATGGGACCTGAGCCTCGCAAGGAAGACTCAAGATTCTGTGAGGTTTTGCCTGTATGCGTCCTCCGGGCGCTGGACCCTGCAAAGTGGAATCCTGGACACCACAGCGCTAAGGCATTCCTGCACCTGCCGTGAAGGGTGAAGATTGGGCTCTTTCTAAGTGGCCCTGCGCCTGGACAGGTAAGTGAAACCCCTTTATTATTGTGGGGTGTCCCAGTGGTTGTAATAATCAGTCAAGCTAGCTAAAGGCTGGTCACCTGTGTGTGGTGACCATACGGGGGTTTTGTGCTAGATGTGGGTGTCTGCAACGTGTACTTTTTTTGCTTGTGTCTGGCTGTTTATTACCTGTATGATGGAGCACAACGGTGCCCAATTTTGCCTTGGTTTACCAGGGCGCATGTGCGTTCGCAAAAGCACTGCTGTGCTCAGTTGTTTGGCCACGGCGCACGTGTATTTGCTAAAGCGCCTCTGGACTTAGCAGTTGTTTGGAGGCCATGGCGAACGCGGCTTCGCTGCACTGGCGCTGTATCCTTTATCTGGGCACACAAAGTTTTGTGTTGTACGCGAATACAGCCTCGCCCGTTCGCTGGGACTGCACAGAACGTTCTGGCGCACACCCAGCTTATTTAAGCTGTGTAGGCCAAGCATGTGGTGCTTACCGAAGGCAGCTGTGGGACACAGAGCAGGCTCTGAACAGACACTTGCAGCGGTTCATTTTTCCTTACCCGAGTCACGTGAGTCACCAAGTGTTGCTTGGCAGGCTAAAGGTGTTTAGCAGGATTGTTACATAGGACTTGGTGAGCCCTATTAAAGGGTTTCCCTTCTGAGGTGTTTTTATACTACACCCAAGTACTCTTTTTGTGGCTAAGTAAATGTCTTCAAAAAAGAGGAGCGGGACTAACACTACAGGGAAGGGCACACCTATGTCATCAGTAGTTCCTGATGAACCTAGTTGTATCCCTAGTGTTGTATCCCCTGAAGGATCAGAGGCTTCCGGGCAACCTGAGTAGCTGCGCCTATCTGGTATTGTGCCTACAGTCAACGCTGCTTCACCAAGGATGAACTGTCCTCGGCCCTAGCCGGGTTAGAGTACAGGATTGCTGGCATGATTGCCTCCATCCCGCAGGGTGGCAAGAAGCGTGACAGATCCCCCTCCCCAGAGCCTCCTAGTCTGGAGCAGGAATGGGTTGAGGATGGGGAAGAGCTAAAAGCGCAGGATTCATTGGAGTGCCAGGCAGATGAGTCGTCTTCTGAGCAATCTGGACAAGAAGATATCCAGTTGATGTCTGCCTCTCAGTCACAGAGGCTTTTGATCCAGACTCTTATCAAGATAGTTTGTTCTGCCTTTAAATTGTCTCTCAAAGAGCTGACTGAGCCCCCCTGGTCCTCTTTGGGATCCCTGAGACCTCCTTAAGGCCGCACAGGCTTTCCCCCTACACCCCCTGTTGGAACATGCGGTGTATGCTGATTGGGAACATCCTGACAGGATTTTTGTTCCTCCTAAAAGGTTTTCCCTTTTATATCCCATGGATGAGAAGTTTGTTAAAAAATGGAGCATGCCAGCCTTAGGTGCAGCAGTCTCTTCCTTAAACAAGAACTTAACTTGTCCAGTGGATAACACACAGGGCTTGAAAGACCCTGTTGACAAGAAATTGCAGTTATTAAAGGCTTCCTTTTCTTTGGCCAGTTCAGCTATTCTGCCAGCTGTTGCAGCAATTGCTATTTGTCAGTTCGTAAAGGGTCAGGTCAAACGGCCTGATAGGCCTAACCAGGAGGATGATCTGCCTGAAAGTAATACCGCGTACACACGGTCGGACTTTCTGGCCTACTTGGTCCGATACACTTTCTGACGGACTTTGTCCGCCAGGTGCGCCGGACTTTAAAACGGACGGACTTGCCCACACACGACCGGACTTTGCGGCGGGCTAAGTCCGCCCGTCTTTCCGACGGACTTTCGCCGGAGTTACGGCGGACTTTCAGAATAAACGGACTTGCCCACACACGGACAAGTCCGTTCATTTTGAACGTGACTCAGGACTAGAAAAGGATGTCAATCTTGCCGCTTTTATCGGCGAGATTGACACCTTGCGAGCCCCGTCGCGGGTCATACCAGGCCCTTAGGTCTGGTATGGATTATAGAGGGAAACCCCTACACCGAAAAAACAGCGTGGGGTCCCCCCTAAAATCCATACCAGACCCCGATCTGAGCACGCAGCCTGGCTGGTCAGGAAAGGGGGTGGGGACGAGCGAGCGCCCCCCTCCTGAACCGTATCAGGCCGTATGCCCTCAACATGGGGGGTGGATGCTTTGGGGGAGGGGGGCGCCCTGCGGGGCCCCCCGCCCCAAAGCACCTTGTCCCCATGTTGATGAGGACAAGGGCCTCTTCCCAACAACCCTGGCCGTTGGTTGTCGGGGTCTGTGGGTGGGGGGGCTTATCGAAATCTAGGAGCCCCCTATAATAGGGCCCCCAGATCCCACCCCCCCGCCCTATGTGAATGAGCATGGTACCCCTACCCATTCACCTAGGGAAAAAGTGTAAAAATAAAACACTACACAGGTTTTTAAAATATTTTATTAAACAGCTCCGGGGGGGGGGGAACTTCCTCCGGCTTCGGGGGTCTTCTTCCGGCTTCGGGGGTCCCTCCGGTTCATCTTCTCCCGGCATCCGGTTGGTTCATCTCCGCTCTCTTCTCCCAGTGTTCCAGTTCTTCGGCCGGCTCCTCCGCTGTCTTCAGGTAGCTCTCTTGCCAGCAGAGGTCCGGACTTCTGGGCTTCTTGTCTTCTCTTCTCCAGATGTTGACACGACGCTCTCTCCGGCTAGACTGCTCTCTGAGGGCTGCGTTGTGACTTATATAGGCGGAGACCCCACCCCCTTTTTCTGTCAACACTCACCTCCTCTCAGACTGACAATGCTGCTGTCCAATAGTGCCCCCTGTGGTTATTCATTCAGAGTAGAGGAACTCTAATACAGGATGTGTTTTATTGGCCAGATCACTAGGTGAAAACAGAGAAAAAAGCCTAAAAACAAAAACTAATGTAGCCACCACATCTAGTGATTGGTAAGCTGCAATATTTGAAATTTTGGGTTTTGGGCTTAATACTGCTTTAAGCTGAAGCTGAGCCCTGCACGGTTAAACCTGTATTTTTTTTTTTTGCTTCTCTGATAAAAATGGGTAGCAAGCACTAAAATCTGATTTGGCACGTGGACTGGGGCATTACAAGATCTCAGTGAAAAGCGTTTTATTCCGCTGTACTGCTGAGTATTAGCATTGTCGCTGTAGGGTGCTCACTACTGATTTTGGCTATATAATGCACTATCCATTCCACACAACTCCCCTTTATTATAAGGGAGGAGTTCTGTAGTTTACACAGGTAACCTTGACAGAAAGATGAAACTATATAACATTGCAGAGAGCACAGGACAGTTCAAAATGTTTGACATGTCAACAGGAATATTTGAATTTATTGAGCCGATATAAAATGGACTGCAGCCCTTCTCTGCTGTAGCTAAAGCTTATTAAAATAGTTTTGGCTGAACCTAAGATTAAGCTGGGTATTACTGCCTGTTCACACCAGAACACGGTGTGGGAAATCTTCGTTCTGTGTGCATTTCCCGCACCTCATTCAAAATGCACCAGGTGTGTGATCTGCTGCTATTGTCAATTAAATCTTAACGACACCTCAAATGCAGATTGCAAACATAGTGCGTTTTGCCTGTACTGGATTGCATACCACCAGTACCAAAGTACCATGCCATCCGATTACAGTGGCATTTTTAACAGTAGTAGGTGCACTAGTTTCGATTAAGAGAAAATTACTAAACATTGGAACATCCTTAAATGGAACCCCCATATATCTACGGTTATTCCAGATAGGCTGAATGTTATTTTCAAGAAATTGAGGGATCTCTGGAGCCACATTGCCCCAAGCAGGGTTAAACCATCAAAAATATTTATTTGTCCACATTTATTGTGTGAGTGACCTAAAGTAGTTGTAAAGGCTGAAGGTTTTTTACCTTTTTTCATTCTATGCATGAAGGTAAAAAACCTTCAGTATGCAGCCCCCCAATGCTTACCTGAGCCTGATCCCTATCCAGTGATGTACATGAGAGTGGCAGCTGTTCCGGGTCTCTACCTCCTCATTGGCTCAGAGACAGCAGCGTGAGCCATTGGCTGCTGTCAATCACAGCCAATAAGAAGAGAGTAGGGGGTGGGGCTGAGCCCTGTTCTGTGTGTCTTATGGACACACAGAGCGGGGCTTGGGGGTAACCGCGCACCAGTGCCCCCATAGCAACCAGCTTGCTATGGGGGCACTCGGCAGTGGGAAGAGCCCAGAACACCAACAGGGGACTTGAGAAGAGGGTCGGGACTTGTAGAGCATATAAGTATAACGTGCTTTTTTATTTTTTTATTTTTTTTTAATTTAAGTCTTTAGTATCACTTTAGGGTGTGAAGTTTTGTTAGTAAGATCTACTTTTTTTATTTGGGGAACCAATGGCTAAAGAATCCTAAAAAGCATTGATATTTGTTTTATGTGTTCTGGAAGTCGATCTATGGAGGTGGTTTGTTTCCTGTTCTGGCTCTGCCCTTCTTCCCTCTCCCCAATAGGGAGAGTTTGACTGTAGGTTCCCACTTTTCTTTTCGCCTATGCTGTAAATAAGAGGTGTTAGGAAGTACAAACCATTTTTGCACTAAAGAAAGGGGTATGTCCCCTGAAACGCGTCAGATCATAATGTTTATTTGGCCTATGAGTTTGTTGTGTTGGAGACCTTTTGGTTCTTGAGTTTACATACATTGCTTTTATGAAAATTTACTCTTTTATCCTTAGTAAAGTGCTGTTGGTAAGGCATTGGGCCCTTTTGTTCCCTTTTCATTTCACTTTTTTCATGTTGTGCACAGTATCAGACAAGAAGTAGAACTGGACAACCTACCTGTGATATAATAGATGTGTTCTATACGTTGGGATTCTTCACTGATGTCATCCCTAATACCAAAGGCTTAATCAAACAAAATGTGTTCTGATTTATTAAGCACCAGTTCAGATGTTTTCATGTTAGAATTAACTTCTGGTAGCAATGACAATGTCATTCAAGAAATCCTCAGGGAAAAGTTGCATAAATCAAGTAGCGTGCAAATTAATAATTTACTGCACAAACACAGCCAATACGTTTGTGGTGTACCTATGACAGTCCCAGAATACCTTTCATTTGTTTGTCATGGTAGTGTCTTGAGGAGAGATTTTGTTTTAATTAGCTGGAATTATAAAATATTGAGTTAGACTGATTATTTGCTGTGGATACGGTAATATACTTGCCATGGAGAATTTATTATTAGAATTACATTTGTGAAAAGGCTACATAGACTTGTATGTAGGGGAACAACTCTTTCCTTCCATAATGTTCCTGCAAAGAAAAGAATTTCCACAATCGTTCTTGCTCAGTATTCAGGGTGATCTCCCTGGTCATTGGGGTCCATGATATGTGACACAGTTCACATAAAGTTAAAGTTCATGATGCATGGTCATTTCCATTGTCCTTATTTTTTCGTAAGTGAAGTCTGTATAGTCTTTCAACTTCATATAAAATGGTGTCCATGACTTTCCATCCATCTAGTAATGTTGGGGCCTGTATTTTAATGGGTGTCTACAGTAAATTCCTTCTGACTGATATCCCATGACTTAGAGCATCACACATATTTCCAACAACAGAATTTATTCAGCAGCCTTTTTAAAAGCACCTCAATCCGGGGTGAAGTTACTGTCTGCTCTTTTCTTGAAAGGCAGTCTTTGCTGACTTAAAGGAAATGTAAAGCCTCATGGTTTTTCACATTAATACATTGCAGCTGCCCCCCTTTTTCTTACCTGAACCCAATCTTTCTAGTGACGAGCACAAGCCCAGCAGCTCCAACCGCTGTCTCGGGAACTCATTGGATAGTTTGAGAGCAGCAGGAGCCATTGGCTCCCGCTGCTGTCAATCAAATCCAGTGACGTGGGAGCCGGGGCCGAGTCCTGCTGTCTGTGTCGATGGACACAGCAGCAGGATTCGAGAGTGCGCGCGCACAGGTGCCCCCATGGAAATCGGCTCTCCATGGGGGCACTCACTGAATAGGAGGAGCCAGGAGCGCTGCTGGGGGACCCCAGAAAAGGAGGATCGGGGCTGCTCTGTGCGAAACCCTTGCACAGAGCAGGTAAGTATGACATGTTTATTATTTAAAAAAATACTTCTGTTCTCCTGGCGGGGGGAGCCGTCCCCGTCAGGAGAACACAGTGATTACTGCTATTTTAACAGTAATCACACATAAAATCTGACAGGCTGGTTGAACCCAAGTTGATCAATTGATTCAGCCTGCCCATACATGGTTCAAATGTCGGCCGTTCCCTGCTGAACCAGCCTGAGATTCGAACTGTCTATAGCCAGCTTTAGCGTAAAGTGTTACTAAACCCAGTAATATGAAAATAGTTCATCCGCCCCCACAGTGCCCACAGCTTACAAGTCATCTTTTTACATTAAAATACTCCCTCTATAAACCTGTTTGGATGATCTGTATACCACGTTGCATGATAAACTGCACAGTGTCTCCAGTGCTGAGAATTCAGGTGGGAGGAGATTTCCACAGCAGTCTGTATACACGCCCACATGTGTGATGTCAATATCATGTGACCTGGCTAGCTCTGATCAACAAGTAAATGTGCTCTCCAGCATAAAAGACACAACTGAGCATGTGCAGATCGGCTACTCTGCTTGTGTTAGCTGGCCTTCCCCAGATAGAGGTTGCAGGGAAGGGAGGATCTGTGCATACAGGATAAAACCGCCTTTTTACACAATGCAGAGGAGTAACCCCTTAAGTTCCACAGTGAGTATAACAAGCATGCTATGCTGCATATACATAGACAGATTTTACTGTTGTGGGTTTAGTAACACTTTAACCTCCCTGGCGGTATGATTATTTCGGATTTTAGGTGCTGAAAGCGGTACAATTATTTTGCATGGAAATTTTTGCGTTTTATATTGTAGGTCTGTAAATCTTAACAATAACACACTCAAATACTTAAATCTGTCCAAACCAGAGTCTAGTAGATATCCCGGGTATGATAAAGTTTGAAACACAAAAACATAAATTATAATATAATAAAAATAATTAATAAAAAAAAATAGTAATAAAATAACTTTCCCCACAATTCACTATCGCTCAATTCTGCAAGTGTTCTAATTTATTATCGCTGTTTTCTAGCTGGTCTAAAGCCACTTTTGACGTAAAGGGACACTTTTTGGTTGCTATGGACAATCTCCAGTTTCCAGGCAGAAAGAACAGTGTATATCATGTAAAACTGCATGCAGGGCATGGGCCAAAGCACTGGGGACAAAAGGGATGTGAAATCATTTCATACAGTACTGTAATCTGTAAGATTACAGTACTGTATGTGTTATGATTTTTACTTTTTTTAAAATTTGCCGCCAGGCTCCGTCCCCGTGCGTTGCGACGCTCGCAGGGAACGGAGCCTGGCAAGGAGAGGCTTCGGAGGAGGACGGAGCCCTCGGACACTGCGGGTGACATCGCAGGATCCCGGGGACAAGGTAAGTAAGGAGGCACCAGGATCCTGCGATGTAATCCCGAGTGTGGCTCGGGGTTACCATTAATGGTCCTGAAATTTAACCCTGAGCCACACTTGGGAAAACCGCCAGGGAGGCTACCTAGTTTTATTATTGTATCTTTTGGTTCTTCAATCAGTTCTTCACTGTCTTTCAATACCACAATAGAAGTACATCTGGACCAGTGGAACCACGGTAAAACCTAGGGAGCCTTATCCAGACCACACGCAATGGGTATGGCCTGAAATGTTTCTTATGCTGCTGACAGTGGTAGATGATGTCTGAACAATGTGCGTCGTAGTTTCTGTCATGTGACAGGTATGTGCACAATTAGAAACGGTTGTCTCCCCATAACAGGAGATCCCCTAAATAAGAGCCTCTGTGGCAGGATCCCTTGGTATTACTAAAACGAAAACGGCAGATTTCAATAGAATTTAAATCATATTAACATGATAAAGCTTATTTGAGATTTAGGTGAATGAGTTTAGATCCAGTTTAAGCTCCTATTGGATAGATTTGATTGTGACTGTTTCCTTTTATAGAAAACTGCAGTAAAGTTTGACAAATCTATTTGTTTTTGTTGGAGCAATAACCATTAATCGCTTATAAAAGAAGTGTGTAGATTAACCGTGCAGCACTGAGGGCCCATTTACACCTACGTGTTTTACAGCTCAGGGAAAACACATTTAAACTCCTACCCAAATTATGGAATGGAGCTTAGAGTCCTGTAGTCTTTTGCATTGCTTGTTAAACCTAATGTCTAAAATCTCATATAAGCTTTAAAATGTTATGGCATTTAAAATATCTTTTCAATCAATTTAAATATGCATCTTTTATTAAACAAAGCAGAAAATATGGAAAATACAATAGGGTGTGCTATCACGCATTGTATGGGCAGGGGCCACCATTGTCACTTTCAGAAAAGCCGGTCTTGAGCAATGATGTGCATTCAACTTTGGAGCAAGTGAATGTAGACAGAAGGCAGATGAAAGAGGCTGGAGGAGATTAGCACTAGGATGGGAAAAAAAAACTTAAAAAAAGGAATTGTTTAACCCTTTCGCTGCCAGGTCCGTACCGCGTACAAACCTACAGTACTGCTTGCAGCTGGCCAGGTCCGTATGGTGTAAAGACCTAATTTCTCCCTCTGCTGTAAGTTCATGATCACTTCAATGACCATAAACTTATAACAGAATTATTCAGCAGACTCTGCTGAGCGATTCTATAACTCTGAACAGCGGATTACAATCAACTGATCAGAGTTATTAACCTAAAATGCCTGAGAGCCCCCCCCCCCAATACCACCACTTCCCTGTCCCCAGCCTCTCCACCTCTTACTACTCCCCCCCACTCTACTTTCCTATCCCCTTCATCCCCCCCCCCCCCCCGCAGAACCGATTTCCTCCCCCTCAACCAGTCCGGTCACCACTTTGTCCCGGCCCCCGCACCCCTGATCGATCCCTGCTCCAGTGGCATCCCTCCTTCCCCACCCGCCACCTGCAGCTGCTGACCGGCACTAAGCTCTGGCGAGCTGTCAGGCTGGAGAGTGTGGGGGGGAGGGGGGGAGCTTTGCCGGTGCAAGTGAAGCTAGGGCTTGGGGGGACTTGGTAAACGCGTTTACCAGCCCCCTCCCAGTAGTACAGTGGACATAGGCAGCAATCACTACCGATCGCTCCTATGTCCACTGACAGCTGATCATAGTAAACCGAATGTTACTATGTGTCAGTTTATGAATGAATGAGAAGTCTCTATACAGACTCCTTATCCATTCATGTAAAGTGCTGCAGAGAAATAAACTTTCTTCAGTCCCTTTCTCTGTCTCCAAAAAAGAGATATGGGGGTTTGTTTAGACCTCTGATATCTCACAAAAGAACCCCCGCCCCCCCCCAAAAAAAAAACAATAAAAAAAATGTAAAAAAAATTTAAAGTAAAAAAAATTTAAAGTAAAAAAAATAAAAATAAAAAACATGGAGCGGACTCTGTCAAGGTGGTCTGATTGGGCCCGTCTGAAAAACGGACGGGCAGACCCAATCGGTCAGCTTGTGTGAAAGGGACCTAAGGCCTTGTTCACAGAGTACCTTTACAGGGATGCACTGGTGTTTCATGCATCTCTGTGCAGGCAGTCCCATAGATGTATTTTGGGATGTAGCAACTACACGAACAGAGCCGTTGCTCCCAATTTGACATCCATGTAGGTCCGCGTGCATGTCCCTGAGCTCGCACTGTCTGCGTTCGGAGTCGTATACCCACACGGATGTCAGATTGGGAACAGCAGCTATGCCTGTGCAGCCGCTGCAACCCAATTCACATTAATGGGACTGCCTGTGCAGGTAAACATGGGCGTAGACCTTAGTATGCCACATGTGAACGATGCTTTAGTAGTAATTTAGTCATGTGCTTTCATAAAATGTCTGGTTTAAGGTGTCTTTTCAAATTCTGAACCCTGTAAGTGAAAAATAGTAACCTCCCGGATTTTTAGAGTAAATTTAGAGTTTTGCGTACCTTCAGTTTTCACCATTTCACAAAAAGGTGCAATTTAAAATGTATACATTTTTGTTATTTATTAACTCAATACAGTTTTAACTTTTATATTTACTAGTAATTTAGCAAGAATTTTGTACATTTTGCCACGTGTGAATCCACTATTAATGATTTTAGTGTATTTTAGCGAAAATATTGTTTGGTAAACATTTGCGCAAATATCGTGGGGCCTTACAAATCAGTAACACCTTCCATTTATTCTACTGGTCATTTTGCTTTCAGAAAATGTATAGTTTGGGGGGTCTTTTATAAACTCTGAAAGCTGTAAGGGAATAATGAAAACCTTCAGATTTTTAGAGAAGTGTGGTTATTTACATTTTTGCATACGTTCAATTTTCCCAATTTCGCAAAAAGGCGTAATTTAAAAATTGTACAAGGAAAAGGCGCAAAAAAACTGGAAAATATTTAGCAACATCACAATAAGCAGCAAACGATTTTAGAAACTACAATTTTAAAAGATACATGTGCAATGTAAAAGGGAAAATCAACATGAATAGTCCATTAAAGGTCCATGTAACAAGTCTATGTAAAAAAGGGATAAATGTAGAGTCCACAAGCAGGGCTGCCTTCCAGGGAACTGAAACCAAGCTCCAGAATCTATAGAAAAAACACAAGGAAGGGAGGCGCCTCTGGGTGTAGTATAAAAGGCAGTTATTTAATTTTAAAAGCAATATGCAAACAACTCACATTTTAGTAGTGTAAACAAAGCATATAGGAAGCCAGAGGAATGATCCATCATGGGGCAGTTCATCCAGTGAGTCACAGTGGTGCTGGCAGGTCTGCGTGTAGCTCCTGGTATACCGCTAATGCCAGCCGCGGTGATGATGGAAATCCAGGTGAGGCTTGGAACGCAGATGGAGGGCAAGCGCACAGGCTGTGACGTCAAAGGGCCGCAACGCGTTTCTTGAGCGTACGGGCTACGATATTCTGGTAGCCGCGCTCCTTCATCAAGCTTGATGAAGGAGAGCGGCTACCTTGGGGCCACATGCAGCCCACAGGACACCCCTGATGTAGTGCAAGGGCCTACCTGATTGGATGAGTGGTTGTATAGATGGTGTGTCCTCCTATTATATACCTTTGGTAAATCTAAAGTACAATCATATTTTATAGTGTATGGCCACATTTATACACCTAAAATTACCTAGTTGCGCTTTCAGTGTCATTAATTAGCAGCACAACAAACACAGAAGCAAATACAGGGGGTCCCCGGGTTACAAACAAGTTAGGGACTATAGGTTTGTTCTTAAGTTGAATCTGTTTGTAAGTCGGAACAGGTACATTTTTTTCAAGTGTGGCTCCAGCCAAAAAAACTATTTTTAAGCTTTTTGGATAGCATAGGGAAAGGTTAACACCCCTGTAACATTTGTTTTGCTGTGTGTGCCCCTGTTCAGAAGATTTCACCTCACTTTCTCTCCCAATGACAATTGGATTTTGAAAATTTTGGGCTGTTGTGGAAACAAGCCTTGGTGATAAAGCATCAGTGGAGGTACCTTTTCCCCAAAATAGCTCTTACAGGAGAGAATTTCCCTTCCTAGGGGAATATTTCCTCTCACTTCCTGTTGTCTGCCTCCGTTTGTAAGTAGGAGTCGTTTGTAAGTTGGATGTTTGTAACTAGGGGACCCCCTGTACACATTTTGCCACATGAGTACCATTTTGTTACTTTTGGAATAAAGGTTGAAACGTTTTTACGCTATGGACACCCCTTCTCTTTTATGTTAACATAACACGATCCGGGATGGCCAGGAACTGCTGCACAGTGGCATAGACTGTGACTGCGCACACCCCTGCAGGGGTGAAAGTATCCGGTGAGTGTTTGCACAGTAAGAGCACGAATATCAAGCACTGTCACTAATGAACACTGGAATAAGAAGATTGCATTGAATAATATTGTATACCAAGAGGAATAAGCTTTCAAGCACAACTATCACCTGCGCACTATAATTAAGACTATTCAAAGCAACATTGTTTTTTCTGATTAACACTTGTTATTTTGAGCACAAATCACTTTAGCATTGACTGGATTCCCCCCCCCCCCTTTCCCTTCCAATTCCCTCCCCCCCCCCCTTCCTTTTTCCTTCCCACTCACCTTAGCACTTCAAATCAATGTACGGTATGAATACATGGGCATATTTGGATATAACCGCACCACGTGGTAAACAGTGAGTTGCATAGGATCAGCCACTGTCTGATACAAATTACATACACATCATTTTCTATTTTTATGCAAAATCACTTTTGATTGTTACTCCTTTTTTGGGATAAAGTTTTTTAAGAATTTTTATCAACCAACATTTTCATACTTTCACTCACCTATCAGAGGTGACTTTAATATGTTATCACAGTGTCATAACACTTTGCCATAAAACCAGAACAGCGCCGCACCCACACCTAATTTCTTCTAATGCCCCGTACACACGGTCGGATTTTCCGATGGAAAATGTCCGATCGGAGCGTGTTGTCGGAAATTCCGACCGTGTGTGGGCTCCATCGGACATTTTCCATCGGATTTTCCGACACACAAAGTTGGAGAGCAGGCTATAAAATTTTCCGACAACAAAATCCGTTGTCGGAAATTCCGATCGTGTGTACACAAATCCGACGGACAAAGTGCCACGCATGCTCAGAATAAATAAAGAGATGAAAGCTATTGGCCACTGCCCCGTTTATAGTCCCGACGTACGTGTTTTACGTCACCGCGTTTAGAACGATCGGAATTTCCGACAACTTTGTGCGACCGTGTGTAGACAAAACAAGTTTGAGCCAACATCCGTCGGAAAAAATCCTAGGATTTTGTTGTCGGAATGTCCGAACAAAGTCCGACCGTGTGTACACCCTATAAGACTTACTATAGGCTTTCATGTAAGTAAAAGTGGTTGTACAGGGTGTACAACCACTTTTAGTCCTGGTTCACACCTATGCATTTTTAGTGCATTTTCAGTTTTGTAGAAACACACTACAGTCCATTTAACATGGTTTCCTATGGATCATGGAAGAACAATAATTAACAAATTAATTACAAACCGCACTCCCTGTAAAGTGCAAGTGCAGATAACACACTCTAATGTAAAACAAAATAAAATATAATGTAAATGTCAATAGTGATACTCATAAATAACTTTCAACTAAGTGAAATCAGCAAATAATCAAACATCAAAAAAAATAAATAAATAAAAAACAAGTAAAAGCAACAGTTCTAAATTCAAAAATTCAAAAAATGTATGTGTTCAAAAAAGTGTTCAAATAGTGTTGAAATCAAACTTCTGGATAAATCCTCATGGGGTTCAGCAAGGCATCAGACAACAGTAATCTACCACCATCACCGGCCACACAGCCTACTTACCATATTGTAGTGACTCCCATGACAGGAGTCAAAAACGCTTCAAGAACAGCCAAGGAAGCTTCACGCGATCATGGCTTTGTTCAGGTGCTGGAACTTGGGTAACACTGTAGCTGCTTGGATGCATGCAAAGAACTCCCGAATAGAGATGGGTCATTAAAGACCATTAGTGCCATGAATGGGGAGAAAATGAATGGAGAACTCCCATCGTGAAGTATGCCAAAAATGTATTATTTTAATTTATTATTTATTTAGTGTAGGTGATGGTGGTGTAAAGAGCGGACGGACAGTCGGCTGGCTGGGGGAGCTTCATACATTAAACAACAAAATTCTTGTATGAGATTGGATACTACCCAAGTAGCACACTCAGGAGTACCTGACTACGCTTCTGGCCCCAACCTGGACTGCCCTGCTCTGCTTACCCATTGATGCACACTTTCCCTCTTTTACCTTCTATTCTATGAAGCTTTAATCCACATCGGTGACACCGTCCTTCCTGGTGTGCGCTGCCGTTGTGTCTGGGTGGACCAGTGTGGATAAAGTGGGGCCAGCCACACACTCCCCCCTTTTCCTTTTGGATTTTGGGGTGTTGTTGCTTGATACGGTCACCACCGTGGTTGTGGCGGTGAGATTTAAACTACATAAGTTTGGATGCGATTAGTGCGATTTTTGTTACACTGACTGCCCCTGATGAAGGGACGCTTCAGATAAATCCTGAAACGTGTAGGGCCATGTGGAAGATTGCACATATACCGTGACCACTTGATGTTCTTGTTTTTAGTGGTTCTATGTTTTTCAAGAATTTTTTTATGTTTATATGCTTATTGTGATTTTGTACTTAATTTTTTCTGTATTAATAAATTATGTCTTTTTTACGACGTTGCCTCTAAAGTCCCAGAACCTTTTTTGGGGTTTTTTTTTTCTTTTTTGACTTTCAGGGATGTTTGCAACTTATATGATCTGTTTGGATGGGTTTCTCTTTATAATGCCAAAAATGTATTGGACAGGCTAAAAACAAACTAAAACCGCATCACCCACGTGTGGGTTAGTGCGGACAAACAAACAAACTGCGTTACGAACGGAAATGGCGTGTCACTTTCGGTACGTTCCTATGGATCATATTCACATCTGTGCATTTTATGGAAAGGGCCAGGACTTTTTTCTGGTTTTTGGTTCCATAGACTTCAATGGATCAAAAATGTGTATTGCAAAATGCACCTGGAATATGCAAACTGCAACCTGCATAGATGTGAACTAGCCCTTAAGTTATATCTTTTTCTAATCAAGCCGTGATGGCTTGAGGTGGCCATAGCCAAATCAAAATTAGATTCAGCAGTGACCGGCCATATTTTGATCAGTGTGTGGCCAGATAACGTTGGAAATCTCAATGAATAGGCTACAGCTGCTGATCACACCTTTGCTCATATTTCATGTCTGAGGTTTACAACCACTCTAAAATATGCTACAGTTTGTGGAATTTGTTTTTTTTTAGTTTATGCAGCTAAAGCAATAATCCATGGTCTAGCCCTAAAAATCCCAAAGGGTAAAAGGCGATGTTTGTGATGCGGAAATTGAGTTTCATTCCACCATAAACAAAAACCATGAAAAGTAGTGATGCATGATATAAGCAAGTACCCTGCAATAATAATACCTGTAAAAAGGATTTCCATAAAGAAGATGGAAGAATAAAAATGTCTGCAGTACGA
Organism: Lithobates clamitans; assembly: GCA_037952925.1. Lineage (NCBI taxonomy): Eukaryota > Metazoa > Chordata > Amphibia > Anura > Ranidae > Lithobates > Lithobates clamitans. Next base: position 863,519 of record JBBGZY010000448.1, read on the forward strand.
AAGCTTCTATCAAGTTTAGTGTTAATAATGTGCGTCCATTACTAATATCGTTATCAGTAGGGTAACAGCCTGATTTTTAGTCTCAGCAGGAGTTTTGTGCACATGAGTGTTATTATTGTTATTGGACATTTACAGCACAAATTTTCCTGACCTGTTAGCCCTGCATGTATCATTTTACAACAGAGTCTGGATTCTGATGTGAAACCATGCTTGATGACAATGCTGGAATTGGAGGAGTTTTTAGCACCTTTAAGCATCCTGTTTAAGCAGTTTTACATTAACCATCATGGAATGGAGATATGCTGGACAGGCTGCTGTTTGGCCTGTTTGTTGCAGATAAAAAAATAAAATGTGTGTGTGTATAATATATATGTATAATAAATATATATATGTGTGTGTGTGTGTGTGTGTGTGTGTGTGTGTGTGTATATATATATATATATATTTATATAACTATATATATATATATATATATATATATATATATATATATATATATAACTATATATATACCTTCTTTACCAAAATTTTTGTTGCAATGCTTAGAAGTTTGTTGCAGATCATTGTACTGCCACATTATGAATGATGAATCAGTTAGGCACAATCTACAGGGAATCGTGTGATGGTGTAAAATAGTCATAACCTTTCTGGTTTGTTTGCACCCTGTTCCCAGGGTGAGCATCCCTAAGCTGTCTCTTCACTGTTGCAGATGACACTGATGTGATGCAAAATGTGATTAAGCTACATAAAGGCCGCTGCGTTCTATGTGAAAACAAAGGTCTCTCAGCTGAGGTGTGAAGCACCCCTCCATTGAATCAGTTACGCCTCGTAAACACTATGAGTGGGAGCTGCTGTACTAACTATGTGAAGTATACCGATCTCCCATGCTGAGCTCTTGTGTTCTGACAGAGGGACGCCCCCACCCCCCCACCAGAACACTCCAATCAGCACTCCAGCATGCTTGTCCAACAGGAGATGGCCAAATTCACCGGCTTCTGGTGGACAGACCGACATACACTTGGGCCAAATGTTTTTTGAACCGCCCGAAGTTTCCTGACATCGGCCCCTGTGTACCAGGGTTTAAAGTTCGCTAATAAGTAGGCAGCATGAGTTTTGCGGATTAGAGGGCTCTAGCTCACTGAGGGATGTATCAGACCCCTACAGAAAGACCACTGTTTCTATACAGAACAGTTGTTTTCTGCAACATGAAAGTGGAGGCAGGCTCTTTTATTATAGATGTAGCTGCTTTATTAACTTAACCAGGGGTCTCCAAACTTTTCAAACATAGAGCCAGTTTATTGTCCTTAAGACTATAGGGGGGCCAGATTGTGGCCTGTGGGGATAGAAAATATCCCAGGCCCAGCACCGGTGAGAATAAACTTTGCCTTCGTGTTGGTGGTCAGTAGGAGGAGTAGAGCCCCATCAATGGTATCAGTGGAAGAAATAGTGCCCCATTTATGATATTAGTGCGAGGATTAGTGCCCTATCATTGGTGTCAGTGGCATGAATTATGCCCTGCTGTTGGTGTCAGTGGGAGGAATAGTGCCCCAAGGGATGGATAAAGGCTAGCAAAGGGCAGCAGTTTGTGGACCACTGAACTAAACAAATGACCAGGCTGTAACTCCTTATATTTTTACTGCATTTGGAATATGATAATCGCATTTTACATGAGTGTTCGGTTGGCTCTAAAATATTTTTTTAAATTCTTTTTCTTCTGTGTGTTTACTTATGTGACCTTGAGTCCATTTTTCTTCTTCACATATGCAGTCATGTTTGACAAATACTGTCATTACTTTTGAGACTCCTCCCATCAATGTATTAAAATGCGAAAATGCTATTTGGGCACTGACTTCTTTGGATTTCTGTTAGTTGCCTCATATTGCTTTATAAACTTCAAAGTGCTGGTATACACTGCTAATTTTACTATCAACTTAACTTGACTTGCCTGTTCAGCTGTGTGTATCCTTTTATTATTTTTAATACGTGTGATCTGTTTAGCTTGTTTTACGTTCTGTAAGTGGCAGTTGGTAGTCATAGAGACGTCATATACTTAAAGTGTAACTAAGGGCAATAAATTACATTTTTGTTTTAGAGAAATATTGCTTTTATAAATTACAAAAAAAAAAAATTGGAAAACCAAGCCTTTTAAACTTTCTTGGTAGAACATTAGACCAAATGAGCCCAGTGTATCGCCTGATGGCTTATACTCAATACTTAATTGGATATATCCAAGCCATGGATTTTAATATTCTATATTTTTCTTCGTGTGGATGTAAGATTCAGAATTGAATTTAGTTTATTGCACATTGGCCCCGCTGGGAGCATGGAGGGGAAGCAGGAGGCGTGATGATTGACATGCGTCCTCTGGGAGTGCTTTTGGACAATGTATTTTATTTAGTTGGAAAATCTCTGAGAATCAGAGAGCTTTCAGTGCAAGGCATGCAATGTTTAATACATCACTACTATGTGTACATTTTTTACATGTTCAATTAATGAGTTACTGTATGACATTTAAGGAGGATAGTTATATGAAATAAAATTATATAATAAAAAAAAAAAAAGAAAGTAAAAAATGAAGGCAACCGTAACAAAGTGGGCAATTAGCTATTTTCCTGTAGAATAAAACATGAAACCCAATTTCTATGAATTGTGGGGGTTGAAGCCATTTTTTTAATATAAAGATTCTGATTCTGATCTGGTTCTCCTATTTATTTACATTCATTTGGAGCTTCTTCACAAATACAGTGGTTTGAAAAAGTATTTATACTCCTTGAAATGTTCCACATTTTGTCATGTTGCAACCAAAAACGTAAATGTATTTTATTCGCATTTTATGCGATTGACCAACACAAAGTGGTACATAATTGTGAAGTGGAAGGAAAATGATAAATGTTTTACAAATATGTGAAAATATATGTGAAAAGTCGGGGTGCAACGGATCAAAAAACTCACGGTTCGGATCGTTCCTCGGATCAGGAGTCACGGTTTGGATCATTTTCGGATCAACAAAAAATAAATCTCCCCCACTGTAATATCCACAATCTCCCTATTGGCAGGGTATTGGCAGAGTATTGGCAGGGCATTGCAAAGTATTGGCACTGCTGCCATCCGATCTCTCTCCTCCACTGTACAGATCAGTACACAGAGGGGAGAGAGGAACCGGCGTCATGACATGACACCAGTTTGTTACAAGTGATCGCTCCGTCATTTGACGGAGCGATCACGTGCTAAACGGCCGCCGGGTGTACCAAGATGGCCGCCGCTCCGGAGCTAGGCCGAAGCCGTGGCCTTTCCTATGGCCGAGGCCACAGAGCGCTCCGCGGATCGCGGGTGTCCCATACAGATCAACCTCCGCGGATCGGATCACGGATCAATGACGATCCGTTGCACCCCTAGTGAAAAGTGTAGTGTGCATTTGTATTCAGCCCCCCTGAGTCAATACTTTGTAGAACCACCTTTCACTGCATTTACAGCTGCAAGTCTCTTTGGGGATGTCTCTACCAGCTTTGCACATCTAGAGAGTGAAACTTTTGCCCATTCTTCAGACGCTCTCCATCTAATCTGACAGAGCTTGAGCTATTTTGCAATTTTCAAATCTTGCCATAGATTCTCAATTGGATTTAGGTCTTGGCTTTTACTGGGCCATACTAACACATGAATATGCTTTGATCTAAACCATTCCATTGTAGCTCTGGCTGTTTAGGGTTGTTGTCCTGCTGGAAGGTGAACCTCCGCCCCAGTCTCAAGTCTTGCAGACACTAATGGGGCGTACACACGGTCGGACTTTTCGTCTACAAAAGTCCAACGGACGCCGACGGACTAAAGCTGGCTGGTAATCCGATCCTGTGTGGGCTTCCCCGGACTTTCAGCGGACTTTTTCAGCCTCAAATCCGACGGACTTTAGATTTGAAACATGCTTCAAATCTTTACGTCGTAACTACGACGGACCCCGAAATCCGCTCGTCTGTGTGCTAGTCCGACGGACAAAAACCCATGCTAGGGCAGCTATTGGCTACTGGCTATCAACTTCCTTATTTTAGTCCGGTGTACGTCATCACGTACGAATCCGTCGGACTTTTGTGTGGTCGTGTGTAGGCAAGTCTGTTCGTTAGAAAGTCTGCCGCAAGTCCGCCGAAAGTCCGCCGGAAGTCTGTCGGACAGGCTGTTGGACTTTTGTAGATGAAAAGTCCGACCGTGTGTACGGGGCATAACGGTTTTCTTCTGAGGTTGCCCTGTATTTAGCTCCATCCATCTTCCCATCAACTCTGACCAGCTTCCCTGAGAAATACTTTGAAAAACACCCCCCTAGCATTTCTGACCATGGCCATCATGAGTAAGGGCAGACAATTCCTGTAACATTCACTTTCTGGAATCCATCTGCCCTTAGCTCGGGCATGCAGACAGGAGGGTGTGCTTACCCAGGAAAACCCACTTCTGAACGCTCTTGGGATGTATGACATCATTTGCCAAGGCCTGGAAACCAGGAAGTAACTGAATAAATGTAATAAAGTTTAAAACAAGTAAATATGATATACTTTCCTATAAATTTTACTAATGCTAGCAGCATAAGGATTAAAAATGGTCAATGTTGATTGAGAGAATGAAATTCTACTCTAAAGAGAAAGTTATAGCTAAGAAAAAAAGGCAATTCTATTCTAATCTACATTCTTAACTAAAAAATAAAGTGACTTCTGCTGCTCTCAGCTTCCTCCCAAATCTCTAAATTCCTTTTTATTACTGCTGTGATTGAATGTCCAGTTAAAGGAAAGCTACATTTGCTTTCTATGGTCCCAATGTATGTTGGAACGTAGCCTCCCTTTCTTGCTCACTCCAGACAAAAAGAAGTGCGGGAGAAACCGGAGAGGTTTAGGAGGTCACCGAGGACCATACAAGGAGGCAGAAAAACACAGTAAGAAACTATTTAATGAAAAATAGATTACAGGGCCTTTAAGTAGTAGGTGTGTAAGGGTTATTTTTATAGAATAGGGATATAGTTTTAATATTGCTTGAATTGTTTACATACCTTATCATACAGCACGTGGGTGCACTTCCAGCTGCTGTGGTGCAATTTAGATGACAACGCACTGTGGTTCCCTTGTTACCACAACAAGCAGGTATGAATTGGCTCTTAGGGTTGAAGCATACTTTTGTGGCCTTTTGCATTTTAATCCCTTCCCGCCGCTGCATCATGCCCCTTTAAGAGGTTCTTAATGCTGGGAAGTGAAGGCGGGCATTCTGATCATGTGACCACTGTGATTGACAGTCAGTGGTCACATGAATGATATTTGATTGCGGGTATGCACACAGAGTGTGCACTCAGGACAGTATTGTGCTTACATAGAGCCACATATAGGTGGCGCCTCTTCTTTAAAGCCCACCCACCGAGAGGCTGCATAAATGCATACGTTCGGCAGGAAGTGGTTAAATGACACCCCAATACAAAGAGGCAACGCAGCTCCGATGCACATGCCTGACACCCCACCACGGTAATGCACTATGGTGCACTGCGTCAGAAAATGACGCATGTCTATTTAATTGCGTTGGTGGTCTATTCATTTGAATGGGTTGCCTTTGAGCAACGCTCTATAACACAGAATATAACATGCATTAATGCAATTCACCAAAACAGTAAAGTGTGAATAGGCCCCAAATGTTCTATCCTAGGGATTGGCAGAATCAAATGCATGCTTGTTAACTTATCAATTTTTTATTTCTTTTGTATGCAAATAGCAGATCACAACATTTAATGGACACATCATAGTAACTAAAATACCTTTAGCTTCTAGCTGGCATCACATGTAGGTTTTCTGATGTGTGTACAAAGGAGTGCAGAAAAGGAGCCATTCCAGGTCAAGACAAAAATGGTACTTCATCAGAAAAAAAATTCTGGTTTATGATAAAAAAAAAAAAAGCTTTGATTGTTTATTAACTTCATGTGAAATGTGATTCCACTTAAAGGGTTATATTTGTAAATTTAGAATTATGATGAGAAAATTATGACATAATAAACATGGTTAAAATAATTGTTATCCAACCCTTTAGACCAATATTCACAGTCTTCACCCAAACCTTAAAACTAACTCTTAACACTTAATCCCTTATTGCAACATTTAATCTTTAACTTCATCCTCAAACTAAATTTCAGGCTTTAACTACTTGAGTCCCAGCCTCTGTTATAAAATGGCACTGCAATATCAGCCATTTAGGCAAATTACATAATTGTGTACAGGAATTTGCACTTTATCCCATTTTTTTTTTACTATTTATTCTCACTAATAACCAAATAAAAATATATTTACCTTCATTTACTACCAAATTAAACCCTATCTGTCCCCAAAAGATATGTACAATTAGTTACAGTATTCGTAAAGAATATTTATTGATATGTAAAACGAGCTATTAATGTATGTACCGTATATACTCGAGTATAAGTCGTCCCGAGTATAAGTCGAGACCCCCAATTTACCACAAAAAACTGGGAAAAACTTATTGACCCGAGTATAAGTCGAGGGTGAGAAATGCAGAGGGTCAATAATGTCCATCTGCAGCTGCCTGCCTCCCTGTGTCCTGTGCAGCCTACCTGTACCCTGTACATGTGTGTCCTGTACATGTGTGTGTGTCCTGTACATGTGTGTCCTGTACATGTGTGTCCTGTACATGTGTGTCCTGTACATGTGTGTCCTGTACATGTGTGTCCTGTACATGTGTGTCCTGTGTGCATGTGTGTCCTGTGTGTATGTGTGTCATGTGTGTCCTGTGTGTATGTGTGTCATGTGTGTCCTGTGTGTATGTGTGTCATGTGTGTCCTGTGTGTCCTGTGTGTATGTGTGTCCTGTGTGTCCTGTGTGTATGTGTGTCATGTGTGTCCTGTGTGTATGTGTGTCATGTGTGTCCTGTGTGTATGTGTGTCATGTGTGTCCTGTGTGCATGGGTGCATGTGTGTCCTGTGTGCATGTGCAGCCTACCTGTGTCCTGTGTAGCCTTCCTGTGGCGATCTCCATCCTCAGACAGCGGCCGTGTGATGATACTGTTCGGCGGCCATTCCACAGTTCAAAAGCCGCGCCTCCTTCTCGTCTGTGATAGGCTGACCGCTGACTGCCTATCACGGACATTCTCTCATTCTCATACCACGGACGAGGATGAGAGAATGTCCGTGATAGGCTGTACACTGACAGCTGTTCAGCCTATCACAGAAGAGCAGGAGGCGCGGCTTTTGAAAGCTGGAATAGCCTCCGTGCATTATCAGCACATGCCGGCCGCCGTCTGCCTGCATGGCACGCTGATCATGCAGACAGACGGCGCGGACTCGAGTATAAGTCGAAGGGAAACTTTCAGCCCCAAAAAAAGGGCTGAAAAATTCGACTTATACTCGAGTATATACGGTATTTTTTTAAATTGATATGATGTATAATGTATATTATTTGTTTTTTTAATACTTAATAATAATAAAAAGAAAATTGATAACAATTAGTTACAGAAGACTACAAAACATAAAATATATAATATGCAGAATTGAGAAAAATAAGCTTGAAGACTCAGAGATTTAGGGAGAAAAAGGTCTAGATTCAAGGGAATACCATTTAACTTAACCCTTAAACTTGAAGTTTCCCTGTTGCTAGGAAATCAAAATGCAGCTAGCAATCCCTCTAAACCAACATATTCAAAACCTAACTTAGGAGTCCAATCTTTGCTGACATGGCCTGAAGTGGGACATGCTATCCGTTTAAACCCAGCAATTTTTCATATGAAAAGAGGTCAAGGCCTTTCTATCCTTGGTTACATGGTCTAATTGCAAGAGGCCTTCCGCCTTCCATTGCTGAAAGTGTTTCTCATATAAGGCCAGTGGGAATTGAGAGATGGAAGTTATAGGCATAAAAAAAACCTTTTTCTGCCAATTATGTCAGATTCACATTAAGTCCCACACCTTACGTGTTACGCTAGTAGGTGCAACGTGTGTGTGTGTGTGTGTGTGTGTGTGTGTGTGTGTGTGTGTGTGTGTGTGTGTGTGTGTGTGTGTGTGTGGGGGGGGGGGCAGGTTTCTATGTGACCTATTAATCCAAAACATCACATTAAAGTTTTGATCTTCAAGAACTTCTCAACATCCAAACACTGTTTCTGGGGCAAGCGATAAACCCTAATGTTTTGTTTAGTATTTCTAATATCCAGGAAGCTCATGGCTCCATTTGACTTTTTTCTAGGTAGTATTTGAAATTTATTGTCTCTTATAGGACCCTGATAACGTTGGTAAATTTTGAGTTCATCGAACTGAGGAAGCTCGAGAGAAGTAATAATATTAGTATTTGGTGCACAAACAAGATATTAGGTTACACATTCATCCTACTAATTCTGATACAGCCAGACTAGGAGAATGAAGGGTTATCCAATCAGCGCAAATCAGACACTTTCCAAGTGTATAGGGTCTAAAAGTTATGTTTACAAAGATAAGAGTAGTGAGTTGTAAGATCAATATCTAGATACTTTTCTCTTTCAAAGTAAATGGCAGTTGCATCTGGAGATGAGAAGTCTTAGGGGTCGATTCACTAATGCCCCGTACACACGGTCGCATTTTCCGATGGAAAATGTCCGATCGGAGCGTGTTGTCGGAAATTCCGACCGTGTGTGGGCTCCATCGGACATTTTCCATCGGATTTTCCGACACACAAAGTTTGAGAGCAGGATATAAAATTTTCCGACAACAAAATCCGTTGTCTGAAATTCCGATCGTGTGTACACAAATCCGACGGACACGCATGCTCAGAATAAATAAAGAGATGAAAGCTATTGGCCACTGCCCCGTTTATAGTCCCGACGTACTTGTTTTACGTCACCGCGTTCAGAATGATCGGATCTTCCGACAACTTTGTGTGACCGTGTGTATGCAAGACAAGTTTGAGCCAACATCCATCGGAAAAAATCCTAGGATTTTGTTGTCGGAATGTCCGAACAAAGTCCGACCGTGTGTACGGGGCATAAGAGTTTATAACCAGCAAATAAATTGCGGTAAATCAGTTGTGAAACTTCAGTTTACTAAGTATTTAGCGTTAAATAACGAATGCAGTATTTCATTTTTTTACTCTGTATTTACCACATTTTCTCATGCGGTAATTTATCGCATGTGTCGGTGGTTAAGGGTTGTTTAAGGTCATTTCCATCAGGTTGTGTCGGTGTTTAAAGGTTGAATTAGGCTCTCTGTGGGTTGCAATAGACCCCTCTTTCTGGGTCTTCTGTGGATTGAATTCAGAGCTCTATTGCTGGAATTAGGCCCCTCTCTGAGGGTAGTATTGCACTCCTTTCTGTGGGTGGAATAGTACCCCTTCTTGTGGGTGGAATTGGGTCCCTTTTAGTGGGTGTTCTGTAGGTGGAATTGGGCCCCTTGCTGTGAGTAGTATTGTGCCCTTTTTTGCGGGTAGATTTGTATCCATTTTTAGTGGTTCTGTTTGTGAGGAACATGTATGCAGATCTCCTGGGTTGGTATAGTGCACCATTTCTGTGGGTGTTTCTTAATAATAAATGCCCATTTTTGTGGGTGTTCTTAGTAGGAAGCTGTGCCCATTTGTGTGTGGGGTGGTATGGGGGGTGTATTATAATGTCCAATTGTGTGGGTTTCCCAGAGAAGAATATTGCCCATTTTTGTGGGTGTCGAGGGGTAACAGAGCTCCCCTTTTTGAACGTGTTATTCGTGAATTGTTCCTTTCAAGGATCCTACACATAACCTATGTAAAAACCACTGTCGCCATTTTTGCTTTGGTTGTATTTTTCTTACATGTCATACTGCAATTGTTAAAATGGCTGAAAACTATTAATAAAAAAAAAAATATTTTACCTTTTTATTGTTTTTGAATTTTAATTAAATGTACTTTGCTATTTGTTTAAGCCCCTGTTCACATTGGTACGATTTGATAGGTCAAATCGCATGTTAAGTCGGAGCCTAATGCCAGTAATAGGAGCGTACCGACTTTGCGGCGCCGCATCGATTTCCAAAAGTAGTTCCTGCAGTACTTTTGGCGACTTCGGGGACGATTTCAATAGACATCTGTGCATGAACCCACATTAATGTCTTTCAAGTCGCCCCCTGAATTTGGACTGAAATGCAGCTTTGAAATCAGGCAAGTTCAGATGAACCTCAGCCTAAAGTACAGTATCAGCTGCAAAAATGTCAACAATTCTGTTTTTCTGTCAATATGGGGTGCTGTGTGTACATTAATGAGGAAAAAAAAAATGAACCTAAATGATTTTTGTAAATGGCTGCAATATAACAAAGAGTGAAAAATTTAAGGGGGTCTGAAAACTTTCCGTCCCCACTGTATATATTTCTTTTTAACTGTAGGCCATTTGGGTACCCTAAGAAGTCTGTCTAAATAACTCCTAGTTTGTTGCTAAGATGCAGAAAATGTTGGGAGTGAGCAATGCTGCAATGCTGGGAGTGAGCATCCAACGGTTTCCACATCCTGTCAACAAGTCAGGACGAGGGGTTTGCTAACCAGGAGTTTTTTTAGCCAGGCTTCTGAAAGGACCCAAATGGCCTACAGGTAAAACAATATAATGAATGGTTTAAATCTATTTTTTTAATTCTACAGGGGCCACTTGACTGCAAAAGCTGATTTCTTGAAAATGTAAACATGGCCTTTAACGCTTATAATGGTTCAAAAGGCTATACATTTTTTACCTTAATGCTGGGTAAAGCATTAGGCATCAAGCAGTTTTATCGCCCTCTCACCCCCCCCCCCCCCTAATATTTACCTTACTCGATCCAACACTGTGCCAGTTTGTAGCAACACTCTCCCCTTTCCGTTCTCATACAGGCTTGGCTTAGGCAGCTGGAGCCATTGGCGCCTGCTGCTGTCGATTAAATCCTGTAAGTAGGGGCGGAGGTCGGGCTGAGCTGTGCTGTGTGTGTCAATAGATGCACATAGCCCGGCTTGGGAGCAAGTCCGTACATGCACCACAACAGGAAGCGCCTTTTTATGGGAGTGCACCAAGAAGAGCATGAGCCTAGAGCTCCAGTGGGGGACCCCAAAAGGGGGCTCATGGTCGATCTGTGTAATGTCATTGTACAGGTAAGTATAACCTGTTTTTTTTTTTGTTTTTTTTTAAACGGAGACTTTACAACTGCTTTAAGCTATTAGATAGTAAAGGTGAGGCATTTTTTGGCTCAGTGCATATGGGCACCAACAGGTGGTGTGCTCTTAGCATTTTACGGAAGCTATGGGCACCCAAAGATCATCATTGCTAAAAATGATGCAGGTGGATGAAGTGCAATGGGCAGCAAAGAAATGAGTCAGCTGGTGTCTCAGCCCGGTAAATTCTTCCACAGTCTTCCATGCCCCAATGTGGCCAATGAGTAGATCGTCATTGCCCTGTTGCCAACCCCCATTATAAACTTTCGATACTCTATCAATATGGTTTAAATGTATAGGCTATTACCATAAAAAAGACTATAGGACTGAGCCATTAAAACTGAAAAGAAGAAAAAGAGCACACAATTTCAGTTCTGTCCCACAGTGACCAATTGAATTCTTGTTTAATGTTTCCCCAATATTGATTGGTTTCTGTTAGCTGTTTGTTACAACGCCAGTCTCTGTGTATTTTCAATTCTATATTTTATTGTAATGTTAAAGCGGTAGTAAACTCCCATGTTTATCTTGTACCTACAGGTAAGCTATAATAAGCCCCTGTGCATAGTGCAGCACAACTAGCAACAAATTAACAAGTGCTACAAGTGAATGTGTTTAAATTTAAGAAAAAATGTAGCAATCCAACAATCAATCTTCATGAGCAAAAAATAATAAACAGTGAAATTCAATCAAAAATAAAGAAATCTAATGAAGTGATAGCTCAACAGTTCATCGTGCTAATAATTAAAACAGGATGCTAAGATCTTCCACCTCCATGTAAAGTAATGAAGTAATAAACACGGAAGAAGTCCACACCTAGGACGACACGCTTCTGGGATTAGGGGCCATACCCTCAGCCATCATCCCGCGGTCACTGCCATCCAGGCTGAAGCACATAGGGATTATGCTACGTGTTTGATACGCCAGCACGGTCAAGTGCCTTGTATGGGAGTGTGCTACCTACATGTTTATTGTGATATTAAACTCTGACAGAGAGCACTAAGATTTCCTTTGTATTTTTTTTTATATATCGCTGAATGAGAATATACAGCACTGAAGAGAGGTGTTGGAAATGAGGAATGGAGCGGAAGCATTCATCTGAGTTCACCCCTATTAGAGGACTACTTAGACCCGCTGGTGAAACACGGGTCTAAGTATAAGGTGAGTGGCCATCCAATCACTGGTGAAGGATTTTTCATGAGCACTGCGTCATTAATCTACACAGAGGTGGAAGATCTTTGCATCCTGTTTTGATTATTAGCACAATGAACTGTTGAGCTATCACTTAATTATCTTTCTATTCCACTGTTTATTATTTTTTGGTTTGTAACATATTTTGCTCTTGAAGATTGATTGTTGGATTCCTACATTTATTCTTACATTTAGTGCCAGTTCACACAGGGGCAACCTGTCAGGCGACTTGTCAGCCTGACAAGTCGCGCTCCATTCAGTACAATGAAACCGTTCTAATAGGAGCTACTCAAGACGCTCCGACTTAGAAAAAGGTCCCTGCACTACTTGGGGGCGACTTCGGAGCGGCTTGTATTGACTTCTATACAGAAGTCGTTTTGCAAGCCATGCTGAAGTTGCGCTGTATGTGGGGGCTTTAGAGTCGGACAGGAGTCGGGCGACTTTGAAGCCATCTCTGTGTGAACCGGCACTTATACTCATTCACTTGTAGCACTTGATAATTTGTTGCTAGTTGTACTGCACTATGCACAGCGGCTTATTCAGATTGAAGTGAGTGAGAACACTTTTGAGTGTTAAGAAGCAACTATATTATTTATTTATATTCACGTGATGTTAATATATGAATAATTATTTGATTGTTTTATTTATTTGTGCTGATTAAGATAGAGGTTATATAAGCCTATAATAAGGCTTACCAGTAGGAAGGAAGACTAGGTGAAGGATTCCCTGCCAGTGGTCACAACGTGATGCTGGAGGAATCCGTTTTTTAGTAAGTTTGTCATAATACGATGGTATACGGTGCGAACCAGCACACTATGACATGAGCCTGTGGGGGGGGGGGGGGGTCCATTTATTTTTTTTATTTCTTGGTTTAACGCAGTTTACTACCGCTTTAGGTTCAATCAAGTTTTACTAGAAGAATCCATACAATATATGCCTACAAAACAGAGATAGATAGATAGATCTTACTTGGACAAATATGCTCAACTGTTGACAGCCCTGAGTTAGGACAAACAAAGTACGATTCAAAACGAAAGTGTTACACATCATTAGCAAAGTATATATATATATATATATATATATATATATATATATATATATATATATATATATATATATATATATATATATATATATATATATATATATATATACATATACATACATACATACACACCCTGTTCCAAATTATTATGCCAATGATATTTTTCTCATTTACCTACTAAATAATTGATGTAAACAGTCAGCATAATTCTCATGTTATCAACTATTAAGCGTGCAATTCAAATTTTATTGAACAAACCTCCTAATGATAAGTTTTTGTTTTTTTCAAAATAAATAACTTACAATGCACTGTTCCAAATTATTATGCACGGTAAGTTTACAAACACTTTATAGGTTGTAAAGAACTGAAAATTGTCATTTGTTGTGTTTGCAACATATTTACTGAAATCAAAAGCTATTTCAATCAAACTTTGAACAACATTTTAATTTTTTAAACATTTTAACAGGTCATGTTACATTTTTACATAGGACCCCTTATTTGATAGCAGCTTCACAAGTCTTGCATCCATTGAAGTTTTTGGTCAGTTTCTGCTTGAATTTGTTTGCAAGATGTCAGAATAGCCTCCCAGAGCTGCTGTTTGGATGTAAACTGCCTCCCACCCTCATAGATCTTTTGCTTGAGGATGCTCCAAAGGTTCTCAATAGGTCAGGGGAGGGTGGAGGCCACACTGTGACTTTCTCTCCTTTTATCCCCATAACAGCCATTGATGCAGAGGTATTCTTTGCAGCATGAGATGGTGCATTGTCATGCATGAAGATGATTTTATTACGGAAAGCATAGTTCTGTATCAGGGAAGGAAATGGTCAGTCAGGAACTCTACATTTTTTGCAGAGGAAATCTTTACACCTTCTGGGACCCTAAAGGGGCCGACCAGCTCTCTTCCCATGATTCCGGCCCAAAACATGATTCCACCACCGCCTTGCTGATGTTGCAGCCTTGTTGGAACAGGGTGGCCATCCACCAACCATCCACTACTCCTTCCATCTGGACCATCCAGGGTTGCACGGCACTCATCAGTGAACAGGACTGTTTGAAAATTAGTCTTCATGTATTTTTCTGCCCAATGCAGCCATTTCTGCTTGTGAGCATTGGTTAGTGGTGGCTGAATGGAAGGTTGATGCACAGTTGCAAGACTCAAGAGGACTCTACACCTTGATGTCCGTGGGACTCCAGAGGCACCAGAAGCTTCAAATATTTGGTTGCTGCTATGTAATGGTGTTTTAGCAGCTGCTCTCTTGATCCGATGCATGGATCTGGCAGAAATCTTCCTCAATGTGCCTTTATCTGCACGAAACCCGTCTGTGCTCTGAATCAGCCACAAATCTCTTAATAGTGCGATGATCACTCTTAAGTTTTCGTAAAATATCTAATGTTTTCATACCTCGTCCAAGGCATTGAACTTTTTCACTCTTTTTGGCAGCAGAGAGATCCTTTTTCTTCCCCGTATTACTTGAAAATGGTGCTTTGCTTAATAATGTGGAATACCCTCCATTAGTAGTTTTTCCTTTAATTGGGCTCACCTGGCAATCTAATTATCACAGGTGTCCGAGATTGTTTTCAGTGATCAAAAGAGCCCTGGGACACAATGCCATTCATGAGTTAAACTGAAAAACAAAATATTTAATCTTTATGACACTGAAATAGAATTTGCATAATAATTTGGAACAGGGTGTATATAATATGGTACATTATCAAAACCTTTTAGGTGGTTCATAGCAAATGAACAATAACCGATACTCTGTCAGCTGAAGAAGAAAGGGTATTTGAAAACGAAGGGACCCACCAAAATAATGTAAGATATGATCTAAAAGGTAATGCGTAACATGGTCAATCCTTTAGCAAGAACATAAGGAGAAAATTAGGAAAGGGCAAGTAAGAGAAAAAGTAGAAGGGGAAGCAGAAGGTTTAGTACTGCTTTAAGTCCCTGGAGCAGACATTTCGGCACAGTGACTCATCACATGAATGCGTACATCAATCAGAGTGGATACAAACTTGCAACAAGCAATTTCAAACTGGGTATCAATGAAGTCTGTTATAATGTGCTAGTATGTGGTGCATAGCAGCACATTATGACATGAGCCTGCGGGGGGGACCAGTTTGTTGTGTTTTTATTTTTTTTTTTTAATGCAGTTTACTACCGCTTTAACCACTTGAGCCCCGGACCATTATGCTGCCTAAGGACCAGAGGTCTTTTTCCAATTTGGCACTGCGTCGCTTTAACTGCTAATTGCGCGGTCATGCAATGCTGTACCCAAACAAAATTTGCGTCCTTTTCTTCCCACAAATAGAGCTTTCTTTTGATGGTATTTGATCACCTTTGCGGTTTTTATTTTTTGCGCTATAAACGGAAAAAGACCGAAAATTTTGAAAAAAAATGATATTTTCTACTTTTTGTTATAAAAAAAATCCAATAAACTAAATTTTAGTCATACATTTAGGCCAAAATTTATTCGGCCACATGTCTTTGGTAAAAAAAATGTCAATAAGCGTATATTTATTGGTTTGCGCAAAAGTTATAGCGTCTACAAACTAGGGTACATTTTCTGTAATTTACACAGCTTTTAGTTTATGACTGCCTATGTCATTTCTTGAGGTGCTAAAATGGCAGGGCAGTACAACCCCCCCCCAAATGACCCCATTTTGGAAAGTAGACACCCCAAGGAAATTGCTGAGAGGCATGTTGAACCCATTGAATATTTATTTTTTTTGTCCCAAGTGATTGAAAAATGACAAAAAAAAAAATTTACAAAAAGTTGTCACTAAATGATATATTTCTCACACAGGCCATGGGCCTATGTGGAATTGCACCCCAAAATACATTCAGCTGCTTCTCCTGAGTATGGGGATACCACATGTGTGGGACTTTTTGGGAGCCTAGCCGCGTACGGGGCCCCGAAAACCAATCACCGCCTTCAGGATTTCTAAGGGTGTAAATTTTTGCTTTCACTCTTCACTGCCTATCACAGTTTCGGAGGCCATGGAATGCCCAGGTGGCACAAAACCCCCCAAAATGACCCCATTTTGGAAAGTAGACACCCCAAGCTATTTTCTGAGAGGCATATTGAGTCCATGGAATATTTTATATTTTGACACAAGTTGCGGGAAAGTGACACTTTTTTTTTTTCATAAAGTTGTCACTAAATGATATATTGCTCACACAGGCCATGGGCATATGTGGAATTGCACCCCAAAATACATTTAGCTGCTTCTCCTGAGTATGGGGATACCACATGTGTGGGACTTTTTGGGAGCCTAGCCGCGTACGGGACCCCGAAAACCAATCACTGCCTTCAGGATTTCTAAGGGTGAAAATTTTTGATTTCACTCTTTACTGCCTATCACAGTTTCGGAGGCCATGGAATGCCCAGGTGTCACAAAACCCCCCCAAATGACCCCATTTTGGAAAGTAGACACCCCAAGCTATTTGCTGAGAGGCATGGTGAGTATTTTGCAGCTCTCATTTGTTTTTGAAAATGAAGAAAGACAAGAAAAAACATTTTTTTTCTTCTTTTTTCAATTTTCAAAACTTTGTGACAAAAAGTGAGGTCTGCAAAATACTCACTATACCTCTCAGCAAATAGCTTGGGGTGTCTACTTTTCAAAATGGGGTCATTTGGGGGGGTTTTGTGCCACCTGGGCATTCCATGGCCTCCGAAACTGTGATAGGCAGTGAAGAGTGAAATCAAAAATTCACGCCCTTAGAAAGCCTGAAGGCGGTGCTTGGTTTTCGGGGTCCCGTACGCGGTTAGGCTCCCAAAAAGTCTCACACATGTGGTATCCCCGTACTCAGGAGAAGCAGCAGAATGTATTTTGGGGTGTAATTTCACATATTCCGATGGCATGTTTGAGCAATATATCATTTAGTGACAACTTTGTGCAAAAAAAAAAAAAAATGTGTCTCTTTCCCGCAACTTGTGTCGCAATATAAAATATTCCATGGACTCGACATGCCTCTCAGCAAATAGCTTGGGGTGTCTACTTTCCAAAATGGGGTCATTTGGGGGGGTTTTGAACTGTCCTGGCATTTTATGCACAACATTTAGAAGCTTATGTCACACATCACCCACTCTTCTAACCACTTGAAGACAAAGCCCTTTCTGACACTTATTGTTTACATGAAAAAGTTTTTTTTTTTTGCAAAAAAATTACTTTGAACCCCCAAACATTATATATTTTTTTTAAAGCAAATGCCCTACAGATTAAAATGGTGGGTGTTTCATTTTTTTTTTTCACACAGTAATTGCGCAGCGATTTTTCAAACGCATTTTTTGGGGAAAAAACACACTTTTTTTAAATTTTAATGCACTAAAACACACTATATTGCCCAAATGTTTGATGAAATAAAAAAGATGATCTTAGGCCGAGTACATGGATACCTAACATGACATGCTTTAAAATTGCGCACAAACGTGCAGTGGCAACAAAATAAATACATGTTTAAAAGCCTTCAAAAGCCTTTACAGGTTACCACTTTAGATTTACAGAGGAGGTCTACTGGAAAAATTACTGCACTCGATCTGGCCTTCGCGGTGATACCTCACATGCATGGTGCAATTGCTGTTTACATTTGACGACAGACCGCCGCTTGCGTTCGCCTTAGCGCGAGAGCAGGGGGCGACAGGGGTGCTTTTTTTTTTTTTTTTTTTTTTCTTTATTATTTTTTTGCTTTTTTAATCTTACTTTTAAACTGTTCCTTTCATATTTTTTTTTTAATCATTTTTATTGTTATCTCGGGGAATGTAAATATCCCCTATGATAGCAATAGGTAGTGACAGGTACTCTTTTTTGAAAAAATTGTGGTCTATTAGACCCTAGATCTCTCCTCTGCCCTCAAAGCATCTGACCACACCAAGATCGGTGTGATAAAATGCTTCCCCAATTTCCCAATGGCGCTATTTACATCCGGCGAAATCTAAGTCATGAAATACTCGTAGCTTCCGGTTTCTTAGGCCATAGAGATGTTTGGAGCCACTCTGGTCTCTGATCAGCTCTATGGTCAGCTGGCTGAATCACCGGCTGCATTCTCAGGTTCCCTGTTGAGACAGGAGAGCCAGAGAAAAACACGGAAGACGGTGGGGGGGGGGGCATTCCCTCCCACGGCTTGTAAAAGCAGTCTAGAGGCTAATTAGCCGCTAGGATTGCTTTTACATGAAAGCCGACCGCTGGCTGAAAAGAATGATACCAAGATGATACCTAAACCTGCAAGCATCATTCTGGTATAACCACTCAAAGTCGTGAATGGCGTACCTGAAGACAAAAAAATGGTTAACAATGGTTAACAATAAAGCACAGTAAACAGTAAAGTATAAATAATTACACACCTGAAAAACAAACATGATAAAACATAATAACAATAACAATAAAACATTGCAGAATAGAATACAGTAAAAAAGAGCAGAACAATAGAGAGAGAGAATAGAGAGAGAGAGAGAGAGAGAGAGAGAGAACAATAAAACGACAACTATTTTTTTTATTTCATATTTTTTTTTTTTTTTACACTTTTTTTGTAACTAACTTTTATAACGGTAACTGGTTCCAGGTTCGGGTCTCTCAAAATGCGATGGCATCTTGGGAGACCCTGTGAATGTGTGCTTAGTCTGTGGAATGCTGTACCCTACGCTAATACTCAACTAGTGCATGGTAGCGTTCAAAACATTCACCAATGCAAAGACCAGGATTGTCAGGACAGGAGGGACAATAATAGTGGGTGTCACGTCTATATCCGCGCTTGCTGCAGACACAACATCTTTTTTGGGGGGGTTCGTTGGGTAGGGGTACTCGGGAGGACATAAAAATGCCTCTCATGCAGCCGACTGCATTTGGTTGGGGATGTGAATGGGGGAAGTACGGGCGCTGCAGAAGCGGTGGGTTCCCAATTAGGATTGGCGAATGCAGCAGGAAGGGCATTATGGGCACGACAGGCCTATGTTTGTCTTTTTGGTGGCAGCGGGACACTACTTGTGCTTGCCACCTCACCAGCTTGAACTGCACTTATGGGACTCGCCACGTCACCACGTGTTACTGCAGTGCTGGTTTGACTACGACCGGGGTGTACTAGGCCGCTGGCGCTTGCCAGTTCACCAAAACGCTACCAAAAAACTGTTAGCGATCGCAGGGATCAGGCCTGACTCTGCGAACGCTGCAGTTATGCGTTTAGTGTTCTGTAAGTGACAGTGATCGATCGATACTGCACTTGGGTGGGCTGGGCTGGGCCGGGCGGAGGGGCAAAACGCAGGTGCTAGCAGGTATCTGGGCTGATCCCGCTAACACTGCGTTTTATTGATCCGTTCAGATACTATACCACTAAGGGAGATGTACGGTGCGTGCGTGGGTGTTAGCGGTACTGGCGCTAACCTGACGCCTGGGGCTGGTGCTTGCCAGTTTACCAAAATGCTACCAAAAAAACTGTTAGCAATCGCAGGGATCAGGCCTGACTCTGCGAACGCTGCAGTTATGCGTTTAGTGTTTTCTAAGTGACAGTGATCGATCAATACTGCACTTGGGTGGGCTGGGCGGAGGGGCAAAATGCAGGTGCTAGCAGGTATCTGGGCTGATCCCACTAACACTGCGTTTTTGGGAACCCTAAACTGCTGGGGACGCTAGTATAGATCTGATCGGATCAGATATTGATCAGTTCAGATACTATACCACTAAGGGAGGCGTATGCTGCGTGCGTGGGTGTTAGCGGTACTGGCGCTAATCTGACGCTGCCTGGGGCGACGCATATCACCGCCGGGCGATCGGGGGGCTAAACCTTTATTCGGTAATAAACGGCGGGTGCCCTGACACTATAAAAAATAAACGAACTAACCAGCGTCAACCGTAACGGTTATACGGTGATCAGTGGTGAAAGGGTTAACTAGGGGGCAATCAAGAGGTTAAAACATTTATTAGGTAGTATATGGGGGTCCCTGACGCTATAAAACGCTGATGGCGAACCTAAATATTTACCTCACTAACTAGCGTCACCAGCGACACTAATACAGCGATCAGAAAAATGATCGCTTAGCGACACTGGTGACGGGGTGATCAAGGGGTTAAAACTTTATTAGGGGGGGTTAGGGGGGTACCCTAGACCTACAGGGGGGTAACAGTAACTGTGCTAACACAGTAACTGTCACAAACTGACACAGCAGTAATCAGGAAAAAAAAAAAAACTGCTGGTGTCAGTTTGTGACGGGGGGGGGGTGATTGGGGGGGGATCGGGGTGTAATGTGTGCCTGGCATGTTCTACTGTGTGTGTGTGTGTTGGTGCACTCACTCACATGTCGTCTCTCCTCGGGCCGGAACGGAAACTACCGACCCGAGGGGAGATGACATCACTTCCTTTGCTGCTGTTTAGCATACAGCAGCAAAGGAGTGTTCCCATTGGCCGGCGGCGATCGCGAGGGGGGGGCCACGAACGGATGGCCTCCCCCTCGTCTCTGATCGCCGGGGGACAGAACGGGACCGCCTCGGGCGGCGGGGGGGGTCCGATCGGACCCCCCACCCGCGGGAGGCAAATCACGTACATGTACGTGATATTGCCTGCCCGTGCCGCCTTGCCGACGTAAATCGGCGTGAGGCGGTCCTTAAGTGGTTAAAGCGGGGGTCCACCTATCTATCGTTTTTTTTTTTTTGGAGTTCATTTACAAACTTTTCTTCTCATGATTATCTACTCACATGTTCTGTGTAATAAGTCCGCCTGTGTCCGATTTCGTTGTAAAGAATAACTTATAAAATTCACTGAAGGCGGTTTCCATCTTCATTGTGGGCATTTGAAGCCCACAAGCATGTATTTCCTGGATGCGGTGAATGCTGTGCTCCCAGCATTCACCGAGATGTTGTGATGACGCTGTTGCACAATGCATGCTGGGAAGCCTGAGACTAGCTCCCAGGGGACTGTGGGAGGTCTGGGAGAGGCTAGAAACACGCCTACTCCCATGGGAGGAAAACCAGAAAGTGCTAAGAAGATTAGAAAAAAAAAGGTAATTACGGCGATTTAAATTTTTTTACACAGCATGTCAGCATCTAGGCAAGGAAGAGAATGCATAGAGATAATGTTCAAAATTTGGGTGGAACCCCGCTTTAAGTCCCTGGAGCAGACATTTCTGCACAGTGACTCATCACATGAATGCATACACCAATCCGAGTGGATATAAACTTGCAACTAGCAATTTCAAACTGGGTATCAATGAAAAAAAAAAAGATCTCTGGGGAAGCACTGAGCCTGGAAGACAGCAGAGAAAAGTTTTCAGTATGAGGTTAGTGTGCAGCTTCAGCAGTAGATAATAAGAGCCCAGCAGAAGACTGTGAAAGTGAGTGCATAACCCCAGTTGGCCACCCCGGTATTGCAGTAGATTGCATGCTTCCCTGCAAACCTACCATGTATTAAAAACTACAGTATAAAAAGAGAAAAAGGGCCTAAAGTCCTACATCAATACATTGTAGCTAGCTGCAGTGTATTGGAGCAAAACGTACCATGTGCTCTGCAGTGCAGCCAAACCTGGTGGCCTAAGGAAGCTTTATGTATTTTCGGCACAGCTCTATGCTGAATCACAAGCTTCTCTCCACCCTCCAGCTCTAGAAGAGACTCCTGCCTGCAACTAGGGCTCCACTGCAGTGCCACAGGCTTGGGCTTACACAGAACCACATTGGCAGCATATACAACGAGCTCCTTCATGAGACAGAGATCCGCTCTGTTGCACATTTCTGCTGGTCCCTGGTACAAAGGCAAATCCTGGCTTCCTCCAGCCAGCTCTGTATTAACAGGGAAGGTGGAGCCTGGTGTGCATCACTTTGCTGGGACTCTCATGCAGCCAGAGTTGGCCAGAAGAACCCTTGGATCTCCACCCCAACTTCAGGAGCTGGTAGGAGTGCAAGACCAGGCACTCCTGCTGAGCTGCAGCCCCATCTGCTCCAATAGCTAATGTCTAGCTGTCAGAAGAGACAGGAATCTGGGCCTCGTAGTTGGAAGGCTATAGCCAGTTGCCGCTGTTTTATAAGTCATGAAAGACTCAAGGGGCCTGAGAATTATAAAATAAAATTCAGTTTGCTGTCTTTCTTTTACAATTACAATAGTAATATTTGCAGTGGAAAGTATCCCACTCATGAAAAGAAACCTGCTTGTGGTTTTGTCAGTGTCTCTACACAATATTGCTTCTTTGTCCCACAATGTAAAACTCCATTTTCTGAATCTTCTTTTTTTTTATTTTTTATGTAACATCAATTTATTCTGAAAATACCAACCTGGGTAGACCCTTAACCCCTCTGCCAACCTCTTACCATGCATGAAATATAACTGTTCCATCTTCAGTGATTTGCCACTGCTGTCGCACTTCAGCATTTCACTCCCTATTTGCATTGAATTGTCAGCTGTTGTATAGGGGATGATGGTAAGTTCCTATAGAGAAGGAATGAATTTATTTTACACTTGGTTTAATTAAACCCATACTGAGAGAAATTTAGAGGGTGCCATTTCTGAAATGCCAGCGCATGAAAACAAGGATGGAGCTGCTCAGCTTTCAATAGTCCAGAGTACATTTATTAATATCCTCCCATATTGGAAAAGTCCATCTGCTCCTTTTACGCGTTTCACTTCATTGGGTACTTGGTTTCTTTCATTGAGCTCCAGATGGAGTGAAACGTGTAAGAGGAGCAGGTGGACTTTTCCTGTATCAGATGATTTTAATAAATGGGCTACTGGAAGTTGAGTACCTCCATTCTTGTTTTCTTGTGCTATCACTGTTAGTGGATCAGAATGTTCTGGAGCCTGCATCATTTGACCTGTGGATCGATGGTGGGAGGTTTGCAGCAAAATGGCTGGGATGAGCTGCAATCTGAAAATACTAGTTTCTGGCTTTCTTTGTCTTGAAAGCTAACCTATATTATGCATGCAAATCATGAAAGGAGAAGTACCTATATCACAATATATAGGAATAGAAGAGGTTTCACAGAGGATTGGAGTTGAAGGCTCTCACAGCCTGGGGAAAAAAAAAACTGCTGTCAGACTGTTCAACTGTTTTTTCCCCGGGCTGTGAGAGCCTTTAACTCCAATCTCTTTGAAACCTCTTCTATTCCTATATATTGTGATCAGGAACGTCTCACGTCCCCTCCTTTTTACTCTTGAATATGCACTAGACACTTTTATAAACACTTGCTGCTACAAAGACTTTTGGAAACATATAGTATATGTACAGTTACGTAGTTCCCAGATGTGTATTCCTCACTGTTTTTATTCTTTGTACATCTAGTTATAATTATGTTTAATTTGTATGTAGCACCGTGGCCCTCTGAGATACGATATTTCGTTCTACTGTATGTTCTTACGTGTAGTGGAATGACAATAAAGCTTGACTTGACTATGGCCAAAGCTTTTTTAGCCCTACTTCTCCTATGCAGAACAAACTTCACTCCTGTGACCAATTTTCATTCGACAGCAGGATAAAGTCTGCTGTCTGCTAACATCACTCAGCCAGTCCAGGCGCTGGATCGATCCCGACTTTACAGTCTGGATCCACCCAGAAGCCTGGACCTGCAGCTGGCCCAACCTCTCCACAGAGCAGAGAGCTGGTGACTTGACGGTCACTGCTTTTGACTCAGAGTGGAGAACTGAGCGATCAGCAGTGTTTGAGTGCTCAGTTGTGGGGGACAGATGCAACATCAAATCAATGCTGCATTCATCTAGGTGACCATGGATGTGTTTTTTTGTTTTTTTTGTATTTTTTTTTTTTATTTAGAAACCCAAACTTCTTTTTTGACTCAGAGCTCCTGATTGGCATACTTGTTTCTGGTTAGGGCTTCACAAAGTAGAGAAGCCACTGGATTAACATGACCATCAGAAAATTAGTATTTTCCAAAAGGAAAGTCATTGGCAGCCTCCATATTTTGGAATTACAGGGTTGCTTCAATAAATAATTTAGCAATTATTTCATCGATTTATATTTGACAGAATTATTATTTTTTCATTTGCCTGGAGTTCATCTTGCGTATATCACAATATTTTATTGTCAAAATAGATTTTAATCAGATTTCACATATATTAGGAAATCAAGTTTGTTCGCATCTCCTTTGCCTTGGACAATCTCATCCTTCCGAGCCAGCGAATGGTTAATGATTACGTGTTATGAGGTGAACCGCTTTTAATGTGCATTGCAGGTTTTTTTTTTCCCTGTGTGTTGTCAGTCTTTAGAGGAGACTTCATTTGACAGAGCCGAGGAAAGGAAAAGCCTGGCAGAGAGACGGAGAGCCACTTAATATGCACTGCTCCGATCCTCATTTGCAATTCTGTTAGATTGCATTTTGCTTTGCAGAAATCAGTGCTGCATTCATTCTGTTAACCTGAATATAGCAGCTGACATCTTTTTTTTTATTACAGCTAGAGGTGGAAGGACCCAAACTTGCAGAATCCCCTCTCCCCCCCTCATCCCCCCTTCGGAGAGTGTTAGTCCATTCCTTTATAGTGGCTCATTTTGGCTCTCTGTCAGCGCCAGGATGCTGCCATTGGATGTGTGTCATACTCTCAGTAGATTGTGATAGAATAGAACAGTCATGAAAGCCCAGCGGGAAAGGCTGCGAATTCCAGGCTTGACCTTGGAGTAAGTATTGTCTCTCTCTTAAATATTTTGATGCATTCTGCATGTCGTTAGCTTTTGTACGACCAATAGCCGTGTAGCCTGTGTTGATAATGACAGCTCAGGAGACCTGCATGCCTTTTACGTCTGCTGCAGTGGTCTTTCCCTTGCAGAGGGTGCTGAAGCCCATTCACGGGGGGTTTGTTTCTGTGCAAGGGGTCTGCCTGCTGTTAGATTAGGGGGGTCTCAGCATCTTGGCTATTTAATTGCAGATGAAAAGGTGATTGTAGGCCGTGATGTGTTGTGTATATTCCACTCTCCACCTTCTCCACCCCCTCCCCCTTCAGTGTTTGTCCCAGCACTGCCTTTCAGATAAGGCCTGTGTGTGTCTCCGGAATAATGAGCAGCCACCACCACACGTTAAAGCATCACTGAACGGCTCTTCATGAAAATGTATTGGCCGTAATCAATTTTTAATGTGCCAACGTGAGCAATGATCGGCATTTTTTAGGGGATATGCATTAATATATCGTTTGTTTACAAATCCACAGTGTGCGTGTAACATTGCGTGTCCTTGTTTGTCGTAGTGATGTGTATATGTATCTTTGTCTGTGCTTATGTCTTGTTTTTCTGTACCCGTCAGATAGCTCTATGCATAATATTTCATTTGTCTAAATGTGTTCATATGTAATCATTCCTGTCTGCTGTATCAGGAACAATTTGTTCTAGTCCTTGTCTGCAGATGATCATGAAGCTGTTGTACCTTTTGTGTTTTTAAGGCAGTAAACGCACATATGAACATTTCCAGTAGAATCATATTTCCTAATGTAATACATCTCAAAAATAGTTTTAGAAAGTAAATATACTGTAGGATTGTCACCTATTTAACATAAATGTCTCTCCAGGGTTAATAATGTAACGGTACTGTATAGTTTTCATTTTACTTTTTGTTTTGCCCAACTAATCTCCCCACCCTGATCATATCTGGAAGCGTGATTAATCCAATCTAACTTTCCTTTGGTGGTGGTACCCTTTTTGCAAGCAGTCTTGTACACAAATTTGATGTCATAGAAGTTCAACAATTTTTGTGAATTGCTGACTCTCTCAAACTTTTTCTTTTTAGTTGTAGCCAAGTCGTCATTTACATGATTGGTTTCCTGGTAACCGCTAGAACTTTTAGGCCATACCTTAAGGTGGAAGTAAACTTCTATCTCCTATAATAAATGCACCTTTTAGGAAATATTTACTGTACATACAGCCAATGACAACATTGGCACATGCGCTCTGAAGGAATGCCCGGGAGTGACATCATCAAGGCTCCGGCCAGCCACACGGCTGGAGTCTGCGAACTAGGGGTCCACCGATATTGTTTTTTCAGAGCCGATGCCAATTTTTTGGCCGCCTCTCAGGCCAATATCAGGTGCCAATATTCTGTACATCATTGTCACCTGCCACCCAGATGCAGCGTGTCACTTGCCACTGTCACCTGCCACCCAGATGCAGCGCGTCACTTGCCACCCAGATGCAGCGTGTCACTTGCCACCCAGATGCAGCGTGTCACTTGCCACCCAGATGCAGCGTGTCACTTGCCACCCAGATGCAGCGTGTCACTTGCCACCCAGATGCAGCGTGTCACTTGCCACCCAGATGCAGCCTGTCACTTGCCACCCAGATGCAGCCTGTCACTTGCCACCCAGATGCAGCCTGTCACTTGCCACCCAGATGCAGCCTGTCACTTGCCACCCAGATGCAGCCTGTCACTTGCCACCCAGATGCTGCCTGTCACTTGCCACCCAGATGCTGCCTGTCACCTGCCACCCAGATGCAGCTTGTCACCTGCCACCCAGATGCAGCTTGTCACCTGCCACCCAGATGCAGCCTGTCACCTGCCACCCAGATGCAGCCTGTCACCTGCCACCCAGATGCAGCCTGTCACCTGCCACCCAGATGCAGCCTGTCACCTGCCACCCAGATGCAGCCTGTCACCTGCCACCCAGATGCAGCCTGTCACCTGCCACCCAGATGCAGCCTGTCACCTGCCACCCAGATGCAGCCTGTCACCTGCCACTGTCACTTGTCTCTTACAATACTTCTGGTAGCCTCTCCCCGGCAGCGAGCGAGTAATTTTGCACATGCAGACGAGCAGTGAGAGATGACGCAACTATCTCTCTGCTCGCCTGCTGCTGCATCTCTGTCAAGAGCAGCCTTCGATGCCCTGCTGTAGGGGCAGAAAAGCGGTGATGTGAGGCAGGCAGTGAGAGATGATGCCATCTCTCTGCTGCCCGCTGCAGCACTGACAGACTGCAGCGAGCGCCACGTGGGGACAGGGAGAGGAGGTCTGACCAATATCGGCAAGTTTGGTACATTTCTGACCGATACCAATAATTTTAAAAATGTGAATATCCGCCGCTCCGATAATAGGTTAACCCCTACTGCGAAACCTGGAAGCAAGGCGGGTGAAGATGAGAGCGCCTGCACCCCGACGCTTGCTGTGGTTTCTTATGCGGTCTCATATGTCCAATAGTGAAGTATAGGCTAGCAGGAGATACCACAGCAAGTGGTGGGGGAGCCAGGTTCTTTACACACTCAGTGTGAATACTTCACAAAAAGTAAGTGTGTGCTGTTTCCTTTTTTCAGGTGTGTTTTTTTTTCACCTTGTGTTGACAAGGTCACTTTAAACCCAAACTCCAGCCAACCAAATGTGTATAGCATTGGTTAGAATTGGGGTTGCACCAATGCTGTTTTTTGTACCAGCGAGTACGAGTACTGATGCTTTCGGTCCAATACTCGCCAGTATCTATACCTTTGTCATGCGATCTGAGCTCATACAAAATAAATGGGTTCAAATGAAACTGCAAAGAATTGTATGTGATTTGAACAGGAAAGCAGTGCGATTCCTGTCAGTCACATGCAGTTTCCCCCACCGCTCCTGTGTGATTCCAGTATAGAAAGACAGGGAAGCGCCATCTAAGAAGTGCAGCAATGGACAAAACGTTTATTAAAAATGTTATGTTATCACAACTCGAATGATAATAGTACATAATATTTCTTGCATGTCATATCTAAAACCACGACAGCTTGCAGTGCTCTCAGGGCTGAATGAGATGTAGGAAGTTAGGGGATCCCTGTGAGTATAGGGCGGCAGTGATGTCAGCTTGGGGGCGGATGGCCTATGCATCTCCTCCAGCCCTGTGAGCACCGCAAGTGGCCGTGGTTTTGGATTTAACATTCAAGATATATTATGTTCTTTTAACGTGAGTTGTGATAAAAAAAATTCATAAATTGTTTGTTTGCCCATTGCTGTACTTCTTAGATGACTCTTCCCTGTCTTTATATATTCAGATCACACGGGAGTTTGGGTAAAACCGTATGCGATTTGGACAGGAATTGCACCACATCCCTGTTCAAATCGCATGCGATGATTTGCAGTGCAATTTGAGCCCATTCATTTTGTATGGGCTCAAATCGCACCACAAAGTTATCGGTTTTGGGTATTGGGAGCATTTGCACGAATATGATTACTCCTGCAAGTACTTGGTATTGGTGCATCCCTAGTTAGAATTGGAAAGAACTAACCTCTCTTCCTGTCTGGTGACAATACAGCTCCAGTGGGTGCCAAAATGGCAATAAAATTCTCCCAGAAGTTACAACCCTTCCATAGTCTTCTTTAAAAAACTGTTTTTGTGCTCCTGTTGGATAGATTTTGCTTACCTGTCTTGTTGACCCCTCCCCCCAAATGCATACACAAAAAGGGGTTCTAACTCCCGCGCACGCTGTTCAAAACTAAAAAAAAAGTTTTGTTTGGAGTTTTTTTTTGTTTTCTAGGGCAGGTCACACCACAATTTCTTCGTTCCAGATGCGTTTCTGCATGCGCCTTTTTTCATGAAATTTGATGCATTGCAGTGCTCCCCCCCTTTTTTTTCTTCATCTCAATTAAGGACAGTTAAAGACGTGCATTTTTTCGATGCAATTTGCTGAGTTCCACGCAGAAAAAATGCAACATGTTCTACTTTTGTTGACTGCACTGGAACGCACTGCACTGGTGCAAACTAGGCCCATTGGAATCCATGTTAAACACTGTCCACGCGGTTTTGATGCAGAATAAAAATGCACTGGACTGCTTCTTGTGTGACCCAGCATTGAAGTTTTTATAGAAAACATATATAATATAATTTACTTGTCATAGGGAAAATTTATTTTGCTATACCTGTTGATAAATGGGGATTCCCAATGTTTATGAAATAATTGTGTTATGTTTCTCAGTGTTTCATCATTTATAGTTAAACTTATGGGGGGACCAATTATATCTTTGTGAGGATGTCTGTAAAGGAAATTAGGTGAATTTGTCAATGTTGTTGTCATCTCATGTGGTCTAATCCCATCCATTTCTATGTTTTTGTCAAGTTTTGAGCATACAATTTCATCTTCAATTTTTCAATCTTTTATCCACTTAAATCCTTTTTCTATCTGAGCAGCAGGTTGCACCAGACAGAACCCTCTGCGTTTTTTCATCTTAATCTTTTTGACACAAAGTTTTGGTAGAACCTTTTTTCCAGTTATGAAATTAGCCCAACAATAGGGATAATTACTAGGCTAGTCTTAGGCCCCTTTCACACGGGTGGACCGCTCGGGTCCACCTGTCAGTTTCTTAGGCTGGGACCATCAATTACCCTCACAATCGGACCATCCATTGCCCTTTATGAAACGTGTCCGTTCACATCCACCAACAGCCAATCCTATTCGCTAAAAACAGGCAAATGGGGATAGGATGGCCGTCCGTTTACATTCAACCACTCCTAAAGAACAGCGGGTTGTGTAGTCTCTTATGCAGAGTGGACACAGAAAAGCTTTTCGCCTGCTCAGCGGGGATCAGCGGAGTCTGCCCCATGTGAAAGGGGCCTTCAAAAAGCAAAAATCTCCACTTCTGTTTCTACATACTATATTCCTAGCTTACTTTTTCTATTGAACTCTACTGTGAGATTGCAGTAATTTGTGATGATCCCCTTGCCTTATCCGATACAGTGCAGAAAATAATTATTTTATCCCCTGCAGATTTTGTTAGTTTGCCCACTTGCAAAGAAATGAAGGGTCTATCATTTTTATCATAGGTGTATTTTACATCTTAGAGACAGAATATCAACCACAAACGCAGAAAAAACACATAAAACAAATGCTATAAATTAAGTTGCAGTTCAGTGAGTAAAAATAAGTATTTGATCCCCAAAAGCAAAACATGACTCAGCGTGACAATGACCCAAAACATACCGCCAGGGAATGGCTTAAGGAGCACATTAAGGTCATGGAGTGGCCTAGCCAGTCTCCAGACCTTAATCCTATATAAAATTTATGGAGGGAGCTGAAACTTCGATTTGCCAGATGACAGCCAAGTAACCTTAAGGATTTAGAGAAGATCTGTAAAAAAAAGAGTGGACCAAAATCCCTCCTGAGATGTGTGTAAACCTGGTCACCAACTACAAGAAATGTATTACCTCTATGCTTGCCAACAAGGGTTTCTCCACTAAGTACTAAGTCATGTTTTGCTTGGGGATCAAAGACTTATTTTACTCACTGAACTGCAACTCAATTTATATTGTTTGTATCCAGTGTTTTTTTGGGGGGGATTTATGGTTGATATTCTGTCTTTATCATTTAAAATACACCTATGATTAAAATTATAGACCCTTCATTTCTTTGTAAGAGGGCAAATCTACAAAATCTGAAGTGGATCAAATAGTTATTTTCCCCACTGTATGGTATGTCAAGGGCCAAACTGATTCTGCCTTTCTATAACTGTTTAAAGAGAACCTGTCAGTATGGAAATATGGGGGATGCCATTGCTGACTTGGCTTTGCAGGGGCAAGCATTAGAGCCATCAGCCTTGTTCTTACTTCACATACGACAGACCTAAAGCAAGCATACAACTAATGAAGAGTCAAGATAAGTACCGTAATATGAACATACTTGTTCTAGGTCAGTAACTCATCAAGCTTTCAAGGAAGGAGAAGGACAAAGATGAGAAGTTCCAAGTTTTCCATCATGACATGTCCTATTGAAGCATAATATAAAGTCCCAGAATGCATTGCTTTGGTAACTATGTACCAACACTAAAAGGCAAGCCATCCTTTGCTCTGCAAAAAAGGGCAAAGGGGCGACCGTCGTAGTTTGCAGATCACACTGAGGAAAAAGGCCACAGAAAATTTAATTTTTACAGGCAAAAGTGGACAAGTAGGAAATTGAATCAGATGTCGTAAAAATAAAGAGATAAATATAAAGATACACATCTTACTGGTGACAATGTAGAATACTTACAATATGCTGCAATAACACTTTTTTTTGTTGTGTCAAAAGACCTGTTGAGCCTCTGGGCTGCCACTATGGTGGCACAAAGTGCATGTTACTTTAATGCCCCGTACACATGATTGGAAATTCCCCCAGCAAAAGTCAGATGTGAGCTTTTGGTCGGAAATTCTGACTGTGTGTATGCTCCATCGGACTTTTGCTGGCGGAGTTCCCGCCAGCAGAAGATTGAGAGCAGGTTCTCTATTTTTCGGTTGGAAAAAGTTTAGAAAATTATGATCATCTGTACAAATTCCGACACGCAATATTCCTATGCATGCTCAGAAAAAATTTGACGCATGCCCTGTAGCATTGAACTTCATTTTCTCGGCTCGTCGTAGTGTTGTACGTCACCGTGTTCTTGACAGTCAAACGTTCAACTTTTGTGTGACCGTGTGTATGCAAGCCAAGCTTGAGTGGAATTCCGTTGGAAAAACCATTCAGGTTTTTCCGGAGGAAAATCTGCTCGTGTGTACGGGGCATAGCAGTATGGCACTGATGTAACTATAATGGCACTTTGTAACTACCAAAGCTTCACATCTGTTTGTTTTCTTATCCATATACTTGTTGCTAAGACTTTTTGTGACCATTGCTCTGTCTTGTTTTATCTCATGTTTCCTGGAAGGATGGTTTGCTTCTGGAGACCTACTTAATTCTTTAGGACAAAACTTTGCTCCTTGGTATCATTAAACATGTCACCGGTACACTTGGCAATATTGTAAGTGTGCAGGATTTTGGCTTTTTGTTAAAGTTAGAAATCCAATATTGTGTCTCAAAAAAAAAATACAAATAAAGGTTCTTAGTTAAAGTAGCTAAAGAACTAAAGTCATTCTCCAGGAGCAATTTCCGATAATGCACAGCATACTTGCAAAATGTCCTAGTTTGGCTGTCTCCAACTATGCAAGGTCCATGGCCCCCTCTTCATTCCATCACAGCCGCTGCTATCTTCTTGGCCTGACCCAGAAGTCATTCAACATCAAGTTTAGCTCCGTTTTTACCCCTAAGAGTTAGAAGATAAAAATTTTTCCTCATGCCATTGAATAATTATCCCTTCTTATAATTTATGCTGTGTATGTGTCCTAGGTATATTCTGAGCCCAGTTTAAAATTAATCCAAAAACACAAGATAATGTAGTAACTACAATTTAATTTTAGTCAATCTTTAAAAAATGTTAGACCAAATAATTGTATGTTTGAAAATTAGGATTTTCTTTGCCTGTTCTGTTGGTTGATTAAGAGGATTGTCCAGTCCTATGTTCAGATAAGTTGTTGGCTCCAAAACAAGTATCTTTCTGATGAAGTAGCTGTCCCCAAGAGCTTCCATCCCTCACATGTCTACATCATAATCTGTAATGGCACCGAACTGTGTTTACATGAGTTGTGTCCTGGTTCTTGCTGTATGTGTGTCAGCATGTTCCATGGTCATTGTCCCCTACTGTTAGAGATGGAGTGCCCACTATGTGAAAGGTATGTTTCCTTCTCTATTGAGACTAGAGAATACTACTATTAAAGGTCAATTTAGAAGATATTTATTGATAATTTATGAAACCTGAACTCTTTACTAGGATCTGTGCAGCATGCTTGTATTATATTCACTTCATTTGCTTCTGATTGCTTTGCTCACTGCTAGTGACATTTTAACTTTGCAGTCTCACCCCTCGGAGCTTGAGTCCAACCCCAACAAGCCCCTGCAGTCCTTGTAGCCCATTGTATGCTTTCCATTTCTGGAGGTAAGGAAAACTTCACTTTTGCTTCACTCTGCCTTTCATAGAAATGTTTTTATTAGGTTGTAATTTGTTGGGTTGTAACAAATTAAAGCCTAGCTCCAACCTTCTGACATATTTTAGACACAATGGGGTCGATTTACTAAAACTGGATGGTGCAAAATCAGGTGCAGCACCACATAGCATGCAATTGGCTGCCAGGGTTTTTTTTTTTTTTTTGTCAAAGCTTAATTGGTCAAGCTCAAGTTAGAAGCTAATTGGCTACCATCCAGATTTGCACTCTCCAGTTTTAGTAAATCAACCCCAATGCCTATCCTAAGATATTATACCAGTATCTTGAAACTCTAGAGAAGTGTGCATGCCGTATGTATGTTTTTTTTTCATGGGTGATGCCCCTTTTCCTGTAGGCACAGCTGATGCTTCCAGAGCCCATGCGAGCATAAAAACAATATACCGGTAGATGATAAATGTAGACAAATTTAAGAAATTCACTGCCTTCAAATGGAATATGTCAGACAAGGGTGTCAGGCTTGGTGGAGTATGAAGAAGTTCCATTCAGTGCAGTGTATAGGTATAATACTTTTTGATGTGAAGGGTTCTTGGACCATCAGTCAAATAGGTTTTTTTTTCTGGTGCCCAAAGCTCTGTATAATTTGTATAATTCCTTAGCATGGTGTTTTAGAAACCACTTTTATTTTCTTAAAATGCTTACGTTCTTAAAGTGCACCTGTGCCTAGACTATATACTGTACATTAAGTTATTTTTATATATATATACTTAACAAGCAGTAAAAAAAAAAAACTTTAAATGAAACCTTCACAGACTTCTCTAGCTAGTTGCATTATAAAGGTATTCATTCTCTAAGTTACTCAAAGCACAAAGTAATGTTTCAGTTTCTTACAGCTTAGGCTCTGTTCACATCTAGGCGTTGCTATTTTACAGACGGTTTTTGGGTGTTTTTGCAGCATTTTTGTACAGGCGTTTTGAAGTTAAAAAGATCACCAATGTAAAAGCAGTAAAACGCCTGCAATCTGCCAAAAAAAGAAGTTCATGTACTTTTTTTGAGCGAAGGGCGTTTTGCTTTAGGTGACACAATGGTCAAATATGAACAGGGGCCATTGAAATGAATGGGATTTGTCTTGTTGGGCATTTTTTGGAGATAAAGCTTAGAGCAAAAAAATACCCAAAGACGCCTAGATGTGAACGGAGCCTTAGGCCTTGTACACACGGTACAAAAATCAGAAGGGAAAAGTCTTAAGACGAGCTGTTTGCGGATTTTCGGATTGTTAGTACGGTGCTTTCGACAGCCAATTTGACTTTTTCATCAGACAATAGCTGGATTAGAAGGCTATAAAATTTTTGTCGGATGTGAACTCAACATTTCATTTTCAGATGGTCAGTACAGAAATCGTCACACAAAAGTCGAAAGTACAAACACGCATGCTCGGAATCGAGGAACGAGCCTGAAGACTTCGGTCTTGTAAACTAGTGTTCATAATCTAGAAATAACATTTGTGACGCGGCAGCTGATGAAATGTCGAAATGCAGCGCATATTCTCATCTTCTTTAATGGGATAATAATGAAGCTGCTTTGCTGGTGATACTGATGTAGTTATGCCAAGCATATTTTAAAAGGCATTTGTTTTGTACGATCTGAAAATCGCGAATCAATGCTCACCAAAATTCTACTAACTTCTACTAACACGAAATTGGCATAAGGAGCCCAAAGGGTGGCGCTTGAGAAATGAGCTTCCTTTTTATACTCTTAGTACATCACTAAGTTTGTGTTTGTCAAACAACAATTTTCGAATAGTTGGTATGCTAGACAAAATCCTGCACATGCGCTTTTGACAAAAATTAGACGCTCGGTCGTCCAACAATCAAACCGTGTGTACGGGTGTGCTCACACTGGCAGTTTCAAAGCATTTTACTCCCTTGCTCTAGTTTGTTTGTGTAGTGTGTGTGCTGCAAACACTTCCCTCCTGCAGCTCCTGCCTGCACTGAGCTCTGGAAAACTGTCAGGCTGGGGAGCACGACGGGGGGGAGGGGGGAGCGGTGGGGGTGAAGTTGGGGCTTGGTAAACATGTGTTTACTAAGCTCCCCCCTGTAGTATAGTGGACATGGGCAGCAATCGCTCCTATATACACTAACAGCTGATACATAGTAAACCACGAGTGTTACTATGTTTTAGACTATCATTTTATGAATGAATGAGAAGTATCTATACAGATTCCTTATTCATTCAAGTAAAGTGCTGCAGAGAAAAGGGACCATCTTCAGTCCCTTTCTCTGTCTCAAAAAAAGAGATATGGGGGTCTGTTTAGACCTCTGATATCTCACAAAAGTGCCCCCCCCCCCAAAAAAAAACCTGAAACAATTTAAAAAGTAAAAAACAAAACAAAAAAACAAACCTAGTAAGGACCCCCCAGGACCGCCCGCACTCAGCCTCTCCACGGTGATGGTCCCCCCCGCACTCACCCCTCCACAGCTTCCGCAGCTTCTCCCGTCCAGCCGGATACATCCTGATTGGCCAGGAGGAGAAGCCGGAAGACAATAGCAAATATTAATTCGCTATTGTCACAAGTGGGTGGGTTTGGGGTTCAATGCTCTGTACCCCGAGCCCAACCTTTTTCAAGCTTGAAAAAAGAAACTCATACAAATGTATGAGTCCGGCACCCTGCAGGGAGGCGGCGCCCCTAATGGACCAGCCTCTCCTGGTAAGTGACCCTTCACATGGAGTGGACTCTGTCAAGCAGATCCACCCGCTAAGCAGGCGGTTGACAGGTCCGTGTCCACTCCGCTCATGCAAAGCAGATACGGACACAACCCACTGTTCTCTCTGGGGCGGTCGGATGGAAACGGACCGCCTGTCTATTTCCATCGGATACCATCCGATCTACTAGTTGGATGAGGAATAGGATCCCCATCCGTCTGTTTTTAGCGGATCAGATGCAGGCCTGTATAAACTGACACATATTCATTTACATCAGCTTCTCCATAGAGAACAAAGGGCATTTACTGGCTGTGCGGGGATGCACGGAACACCTGTGCATCCCTATGTGGGTAAACATGACCCTCCATGGGCGTACACTTTAGTATGCCACATGTGAACAAGGCTTTAGTAGCAATTTAGCAGGAATTTTGTAAGTTATGTTGTGTTTATGTGCACTATTAATGGTTTTGGTGTATTTTTAGTGAAAATACTTAAAAATCTGTAGCACTTTTTTTTATCCTACAGGTCATGTGCTTTCAATAAATGTCTAGTTTGAGGGTCTTTTCAAATTCTGAAAGTTGTAAGTGAAAAATGGTAACCTCCGAATTTTTAGAGTAAATTGTTTTTCTTTAGTTTTGCATACCTTCAGTTTTCACCATTTCACAAAAAATGTAATTTAAAACATACAAGTATTTGTTATTAACTCATTACAGTTTTAACTTTTATATTTACTAGGAATTTAGCAGGAATTTTGTAATTTTTGCCATGTATGAATCCACTATTAATGATTTTAGTGTATTTTTTGCGAAAATATTGTTTTGATAAACATTTTTGCAAATATCTCGCTGTCTTAAAAATCAGTAGCACCTTCTTTTTATTCTACTGGCCATGTGCTTTCAAAAAATGTATGGTTTGGGGGGTCTTTTACAAACTCTGAAAGCTGTAAGTGAAAAAGGAAAACCTCACGATTTTCTAAGAAAATTTTGCGTACGTCCGATTTTCACCATTTCTCAAAAAGGCACAATTTAAAATCTACAGATATTTGTTATTTACTCAATACAGGTTAAGCTTTTATATTTAGTAGGAATTTAGCAGGAATTTTTAAAAATTTGCCGTGTTTATATCTGCTAAAAATGATTTTAGAGGATTTTTAGCAAATATATTGTTTTGATAAACATTTGCGCCAATATTTTGGGGCCTAAAAAATCAGTAGCACCTTCTTTTTATGCTACTGGTCCTATGCTTTTCAGATCTGTAAGTGAACAATGAAAACCTTCAGATTTTTAGAGAAATGTGGTTATTTACATTTTTGTGTACTTTCAGTTTTCACCATTTTGCAAAAAGGTGTAATTTAAAAATTACAAATATTTGTTATTTATTAACTCAATACAGGTTAAGCTTTTATATTTAGTAGGAATTTTGTAAATTGTACCATGTTTTTATCTGCTAATAATGATATTAGTGTATTTTTTTATGAAAATATTTTGATAAACATTTGCGCAAGTATGTGCCCTTAAAATGAGTAGCACCTTATTAGTATTCTACTGGTCATGTGCTTTCAGAAAAAAATGTGGTTGGGCGGGGGTCTTTAACAAACTCTAAAAGCTGTAAAGGAAAAATAAAAAAGCAATGGAAAAATTGCAAAAATGGCCTGGCCACCTGAGTGTAAAAATGGAGCACATGGCCTGACAGCGAAAGGATTAAAGTGATACTAAACAGAGAAGTGTTAACTGCCAAATTTCTATAACCTAAATCATATATATCGTGCCACAGTATTTTGTATTTTAATTCTTCCAGGTACCTTATTCCTGCAGCGCTGTTGTGTGGTCACATGATCTATCCCTGTTTGCCATTTGCAGGGAAAGATCCTTTAGGGAGGGGGGGGGCTCTTCTATTACTCTGCTGATGTATGCTTTCTATAGCCGTGACCAAAAATTTTGAGAATGACATAAATATTAATAAATGTCAAGGGCTTTTATTGACAATTACATTAACCGCTTTACCCCCGAAGATTTTACCCCCTTCCTAACCAGAGCACTTTTTGCGATTCGGCACTGCGTCGCTTTAACTGACAATTGCGCGGTCATGTGACGTTGCACCCAAACAAAATTGACGTCCTTTTTTTCCCACAAATAGAGCTTTCTTTTGGTGATATTTGATCATCTCTGCGGTTTTTAATTTTTGCGCTATAAACAAAAAAAGAGCAACAGATTTTAAGAAAACGCAATATTTTTTACTTTTTGCTATATAAAATATCCCCCAAAAATATATGAAAAAACAATTTTTTTCAATTTTTATTTTGGGCCGATATGTATTTTTCTACATATTTCTGGTAAAAAAATCGCAATAAGCGTATATTGATTGGTTTGCGCAAAAGTTATAGCGTCTACAAAACAGGGGATAGTTTTATGGCATTTTTATTGTCATTATTTTTTTTTCTTACTAGTAATGGTGGTGATCTGCGATTTTTATCGGGACTGCGACATTATGGCGGACACATCAGACAATTTTGACACATTTTTGGGACCATTGGTATTTATACAGCGATCAGTGCTATAAAAATGCATTGATTGCTGTAAAAATGTCACTGGCAGGGAAGGGCTTAACACTAGGGCGCGGTCAAGGGGTTAATTGTGTTCCCTGGGAGGTGATTCTAACTGAAGGGGGAGGGGACTGTGTAGGGGAGATAACGGATCGCTCTTCATACTCTGTATGAACAGACAATCTGTTCTCCCCTCAGAGAACCGGAAACTGTGTGTTTACACACACAGATCCCGGTTCTCCATGTCTCAGCGGCGATCACGGGAGCCCAGGGGTGATCGTGACTGCCGGGCACTCGCATCGGCTCGGGGGGGAGCGACCGGGGGGGCGCACACGCCTCCAGCGGCACATAACGTTGTTTCGCCAAGCTGTGCCATTCTGCCGCAGTACAACTGTGGCGGCTGGTCGATGAGTGCTTAAGTTTATGCAAAGTCAGTATTTGTGGTGTTGACCCTTCTTTTTCAAGACCTCTGCAATTAGCCCTGTCATGCTATTAATCAACTTCTGGGCCACATCCTGACTGATGGCAGCCCATTCTTGTATAATCAATGCTTGGAGTTTGTCAGAATTTGTGGGTTTTTTCTGTTCACCCGCCGTTCTCAATGAGATTAAGATCTGGGGAGTTTCCTGGCCATGGACCCAAAATTGTAATGTTTTGTTCCCAAAGACACTTGGTTATCACTTTTGCATTATGGCAAGGTGCTTCATCATGCTGGAAAAGCCTTTGTTCATCTCCAAACTGTTCTTGTATGGTTGGGAGAAGTTGCTCTCGGAGGATGTTTTTGTAATTCTTTATTCATGGCTGTGTTCTTAGGCAAAATTACGAGTGAGCCCACTCCCTTGGCTGAGAAGCAACACCACACATGAATGGTCTCGGGATGCTTTACTGTTGGCATGACACAGGATTGATGGTAGGGCTCACCTTTTCTTCTCCGGACAAGGTTTTTTTTTCGGATGCCCCAAACATTTGGAAAGGGGATTCATCTGAGAAAATGACTTTACCCCAGTCCTCAGCAGTCCAATCCCTGTACCTTTTGCAGAATATCAGTCTGTCCCTGATGTTTTTCCTTGAGAAAAGTGGCTTCTTTGCTGCCCTTCTTGACACCAGGCAATCCTCCAAAAGTCTTCACCTTCACTTTGCATGCAGATGCACTCACACCTGCTTGCTGCCATTCCTGAGCAAGCTCTGCACTGGTGGTGCCCCGATCCCGCAGCTGAATCAACTGTAGTAGGCGGTCCTGGCACTTGCTGGACTTTCTTGGGCGCCCTGAAGCCTTCTTCACAAATGCAGTGGAAATGTTTTTTATGGGATTAAGTTCATTTTCATGGCAAAGAGGGACTTTGCAATTAATTCTGGAGTATATGCAAATTTCCATCATAAAAACTGAGGCAGCAGACTTTGTGAAAATGTTATTTGTGTCATTCTCAAAACTTTTGGCCATGGCTGTACAGTGTGCGTCTGGCCAGCCCTGATTGGTGCTGTGCCAGTCACTTAACCAAATGGCTTTTGAAGAGCAATTCAAATTACATTGTTAATATCAAAAACTGTTTTACAGCTTCTAATCTTTATTGAACATCAATTGTGTATTTTTTTTTATTTCAATACTTTTTTATTGAAGTTTTCACAGAATGAGAACAAATAGATAAGGTGTAAGAGCAGAGTACAATAATATAATGGTGCTGTAGATACAGCTACATGTAAATGTATAGAGTTACAATACCAAGCCACAAGGTGTACAAAGGACAACTAATTATGGACAAACAAAATAGACAATAGTGTCTATAACAATAACAACATCAGGAGTTAACCCTGATACCTATGATATCCATGGTTTACACATGTATGCAAACTTTTTCAGTCCAGATTGTAGAGATAAAATTTTTTCATATCCATTCAAATAATGATAATAGAGGCCATTACCTCGGTCAAATTAGGAGCTGCGTCTGCCATCCAGTTTCTGGTTATAACTGACTTAGAGGCCAGAAGTATGTGTGCAACTATCGAATGATAGTTAGGTGGAAAGTTTTCAATTCCTAAATTTAGGATAGCTAGGGCTGGGGTTGATGAAGTTAAGATCCCGGTAATAGAAGAGATGAGGCAAAATACTTGGTTCCAAATACTGGTGAGATTCTTACACGACCAGAGTATATGGTAGACATTTCCTTCTTGGCCACAGTTACGCCCACATGGTGGTGACTTGGAGGGGTAGTACGGAGATAGTCTGAAGAGTGTCAGGTACCAATGTGAGATTTTTTGTGAAAGCTCCCAATGATTGACACATCAAGAGATGCTATGTGTAGACTTAAAAGCCTGTAACCATTGAGCTGGTGTATACGTAGTCTGAAGATCCTTTTCCCATTGTAGGAGAGGATTTGATTTGTAAAATGTGGTTTTACTTTGGAGGTTGTTATAAAGAAGGGAAGTCCCTTTCAAAGAGGTTGGCTGGGAACTGTAATGATTACATTTGTATTTTTTGTGCGTTAATATGAAGTAGGCAGAGTCAGAGATGGTTGACACTAGCTTCCATTTTTCAGACAGCATCTGCATCCAAGGTTCTTCTTTTACTTTACAGGTATCAGCAATTACATGTGGTATATTTAATACTGATTGATATTAAAACTAAGTTTTTTTTTTAGCTTCTTAGTAAATGTAATCAATCGGCATACATAGTGTTTAGCAATAGGAAGACATGGAGGAGGTGGGAGGAAGGGAGTGTCATTTAGCTCTGTGTATACGCCCACATGTATGACTGTCATGTGGCCTGCACAGATAAGACAAAGAAGGAAACGAGGAGCTTTAGAAGTGGACTGAAATTGAGCATGCTCAGTAGAGGACACCAGCTGGTCTACACAATCTCACTAATCGTCAGGGGAGGGTTGGTTCTTTTCAGTCTTCTATGCTTTATCTTGGTACAATTTCAACATCTAGTTGTTTGGGCTGATTGTCATTCACTCAGTCCCCCTGAGAGGGTGGTTTGTCATTTAGTAAGCCCAGATGCTTTTTTGAAAAAGATTTATGCCAAGATTTATATGTAAAATCACAGAAATATGTTATCTACAGCATATAACTACACATATATTATGTGTCAGAGGATTTAATTAACTTTCACCAGCACGAAGGAAACCTCCACACAAGGAACTTTTTAAACCAAAAACCTTTACCCAATCTGGCCCTTTTGTATAAGATGTGTGGCCCTCGGACATCAGCAATAACATTGATTTTTACTAGCCTCATGTCACATTTGCTCAGTTTCATATCGTCTTCTGCAGCATAACCCCAGCCAAAACTGTAACATGTCCACACTCTCTGACCCTCATTTCCTCTATTAGGTCTGTGGTTAACGACAGTCATTTCAAGTATTACATTTACTGAACATCACATGCGGCCCTTTGGTGATGTCAGGGGCTGCATTTGAGGCCCCCTTTAGCTTATGAGTTGACAATCGCTTTAGACCATATAAAATGTTTTGTCGGGTGTCCAGTGAGAAATTGCTTGCATTTACATCTGTTCTTGTATTTTCATACTTGGCGAGCTTATGTGGGGTTTCGGTATGAAAGTGTAATGAAATAGGATGTGTGTGTTGTATCACAGTAAACAGCAGACCACGTTTTAGGAACTCTAGAAATTTCCTAATGATCCAGAGACAAATACTATATAAGGTGTGTCTATTAAATAACGAGACTGATTAAATAACTCTCCTTTATTTATATGTATTACAAATTTAATGCTTGTCCCCTTCAATATATTCCCCATTTGCCCTAATACATTGCTGCAGTTTTGTTTTCCACTGGTCCAACGGCATGGAGAAAATCAATTTCTGTCAGCTGTTTCAACACATCTGCCGTTTTCTTCTTTACAACATCAACTGACTCAAAACGTGTCCCTTTAAGCACTGATTTAACATTTGGGAAAAGATAAAAGCCGCATGGTGCTAAATATGGAGGATGTTAAAGGTGTAGTAATGTGCTTGCTTTACAGAAAGTGCTGTGTGAGCAGTCGCATTGTCCTGGTGAAAAATAAAACCATTTTCCCACCGTTGCGGCCATTCTTTTTTGCTCTGGTGTGAGAACCCTTGGGACCATCTTTGCACAAACGTTCGTCATGTTAAGATCCCCATGCAAAATGTTCCATGTGGTGTCTTTGTCAATGTTCACAGATTCAGCTATCAGTCGAACACTGAGTTGGCGGTCTTTTCGAACAATCTGACTGATTTAATTTCTACATTTTCTTCGGTTCTTGAAGTGCAAGGTCATCCAGGGCGTTCATCATCATCAACATTCTCTTGTCCCTCGCTGAATCTTTTGTGCCACTCAAACGCACGCGCATGAGACAGGCCATCATTCCCATAAGCTGTAGTAAGCTTTTGAAAACATTCTGTTGGTATTTTGTGCAATTTTACTAAAAATTTCAAATTGACACTTTCAACTTTTACATTTTTTTTTTTGGCACACCACAGAAAACACAACCAAACTAAATGGCGACTCACAATCAACTGAACATCATAGAGTGTTGCTGCTTGTCATGCAGGTTCAAATATTTTCAAGCTCACCACGCATGCGGTTATAACCGGTTCTGACTGCTTTGTTTACTAGGTGGGATCACAGTCTCATTTAATAGACACACCTTGTATATTCATTTTGTGGATCCATAATTGATCCATCTGAAGGTTGTTGAAAGCCAAGTACAGA
This sequence comes from Lithobates clamitans, assembly GCA_037952925.1. Taxonomy (NCBI): domain Eukaryota; kingdom Metazoa; phylum Chordata; class Amphibia; order Anura; family Ranidae; genus Lithobates; species Lithobates clamitans. The sequence goes on from JBBGZY010000448.1 coordinate 906,444, forward strand.
GGAGGAGATAATGCCTGTCTGTTCTGCTTGGATGTTGGGAGAGTCTGATTAGGAACAACACTGGAGCCAATGCTACTCGTTAAAAGGCATCCTCAACAACTGTTTAGCTTAGCTTCTCACTGTCCCTCATTTGGATGGACTATCTCTGTTTTGTCCCTCGTTCCTCCTCAAGTGTCCCTTTTTTAGATTTAGATATCTGAATAACTAAATATACTGTTTTACAGCCAAAGTTTTTTTTTTTTTTTTTTTTTTTTTTTTTTTTTATATTGCACTAACTTTTTCAACTGTTGTTTAGATTTCTGCATTGGTTAGTTTTAACAGTAGGCAATGTAAAAAACCCTGTGGGTTTAAGTTACCATTTTTTTACGCTTTTATTTATTTTGGTCATGTAATAAGGGGTGTGGCTGGAGTGTGTCCTTTGCCTATATTTTCTGTGCTACAAAGTGTCCTAACTTCCCAGCTTGGAACTTTGGGAGGTATGCTCCAGATGTGCAGTCATCTCTGATACTGTGCCATGTTGTTGAGCAAGAAAAGCTTTATATCTTGAAATATTTTTTTTTTCTTATGTATATCTGTTCAGAAATACTGTATATGGGTACAGATAAAGAAATAAGACCCCTTTCACACAGGGTGAAATCAGCCTGCAATCCGCTTGCTCAGCAGGGGATCGGTCCGTTGATCCCCGCTGAGCAGGCGATTGACAGGTCTGTGTCCACTATGCTTTTGCAGAGCGGACATAGACATAGCCCGCTCTCCACTATAGGCGGTAAGATGTAAATGGACCACCTGTCCGTTTACACCCGTCTGCCATCCGATCCATTGGACAGAAGGGGAATAGATCCCCATCCGTCAGTTTTTGGCAGATCCGATGAAATTGGTTGTAGGTGGGTGTAACAGACACTTGTCCATTTACCCTCGCCGCTTCATAGAGGAGAATAGTGGTTCTGATTGGGTCTGTCTGAAAAACAGAAAGGTGGACCCGATCAGAACTTTTGCGTGAAAGGGGCCTAAAACACAGACCAGTATGGCTGAAACCACATATGAAGAACTGTTCTTTTCCTGACCTGAGTTGTGGAAGTCCTCAATGGCCCCGGAACTAACAGGCAAAAGCTAGTAGGCGGCAGTCAGCCCTTGGATGATTCTAAGACATTAATACATATGTAATGGATATAGCTACAGGTCCTAAACTGACTGGGTATCTGATATGACCACCAGAATTTGGTTCACAATAGTGGATAGGTGGGGGTCCATGGGAAAAGGAAAAGCCATGATCTTGTTAAATAATTGCAAACCTGGATAGGCTGTGGTATATTGGAATGGCTTCTGCTGAAAAACCTTTTATAGGTATATAGAGCTTCACCTGTGAACTGGTCTCTGCTTTTCAGTATGTTTCAACAGTTTTTAGACATTTCCATGAAGATTTCCTTTGAGGACATAGCAGATGGCTGGTGGTTTTCCAGTGATTCACTGTGATTTAACTAGATTCGTGCCTCTCCATAGTTTTCGAACTTCAGATGATTGTTACTGTGATAAATATGTTATTTATGACTCATTTCTGGTCTACAAAAGAAGCTGACACTGCTTTCAAAACCATGTAATGGGAATGGCAGACTAATCTCCTGTTGCTCGAATAATAATTCTTATATTATGGTAATGTGGGTTTTATTTGACTAAGAATATGTGTGCATAGCAGAAGAGTCTTTATATACAATATTGTATATATTGAGTGATGGTAATTATTATGTAATCTGAATGCATGGAGAATGGTTTAAAAGGAATTTGTAACGTGAATTAAAGTATACCCGTTTTGAGAGAAATATGGCAGCTACCATTGCTAAGCTCACCTTGTGAAAATGCTAGTTGCCTGGCAGTCATGCTAATTCTTTCTTCAGAAGTTTGAGTCACTGACCCAGAACAATTACACAGAAGGACTTATGACATATTACTGTTCTGTGTACTTGTTCCATGATACAGAATGGTGGGTTATTATAACAATCAGCTTGTTTAGCCAGAAGGTCAGCCTTGTATTTGTATTTTGACAGGTTTATTTTAAACCCAAAAATGAAGAGTAATTTTATTAGCCTTTTTTTTTTTCTTTTTCATCTGGTAATCTGAGGAACAATGCACTGGGTGACTAAGCTTACTCCTTCATTGTGTCTATGGAGGCAGCTATGATTGTCACTCAGACTAGATTTGAACGTTTATGCCTGTGTTTTTCTCCATTACTTGGGGGTGGATGGGAATTGTCAGTTTACAAAAGAAAGAAAAGTTTGTATTTTCTTTCAGTTCTGCTCACAGGAAGTGATGAGGTCAGTGCATTTCTACAAAGCTCAACAGCTATTTAATTATTTACTTTAAACAGGTGATGTCCCTTTAACTGGATTTACTGTTGTAATCACTGATGAAAAGTAATAACAAGAAAAATGTTTAAATTATTCTAATCTAGGGTTTAGGGGGCATTTACACCCAGGGCCTTTGGCTTTCAAAATTACTAGCACAACAGTTTTAACATCCTTATATTCATATGTAAATGACTTATGTATTACTGCCATTTCCATTAGCACTTTACAGTCTAGCTACATCTAAATGACAGTGCCCCTTTGCCATCTTAATGGCTTTCTTGCATTTGAGCATGGAAAGCAGAGTGAAGAGCACCTGGACCAGATGTCCTACAAATGCGTGTCCTACTAAAAGAGATCTGTCATTTCAAAGCCATTGTTTCTAATTTCTAGGGACTCCTTAATGGCTGGCATAGTACAATGGATTGGTTTAGGGCCAACGTGGTGCCTATATTTAAAAAAGGGGTCAAAGTCTTTACCAAGTAACTACAGACGTGTTAGTTTAACTTCTATTGTTGGGAAAATACTGGAGAGTTTAATAAAGACTACATCGATGAGTTTTTGCTAGGAAATAACTACAGACGTGTTAGTTTAACTTCTATTGTTGGGAAAATACTGGAAAGTTTAATAAAGACTACATCGATGAGTTTTTGCTAGGAAAAAAATATTTTAAGCAATAGACAGCATGGATTCATGAAAGACAGAAGGTCAGCCAGTCAAACAAATCTGATTTCTTTTTATGAGGCGGTAAGCAAAACCTTAGAGGAGTGGCTGTAGATATAGTTTACTTTGATTTTGCAAAAGCGTTTGAGACCGTTCCCCACACATGGCTAATGTCCAAGGTAAAGTCTACTTTAGGCTTGGAAAAAATCTGTTTGTAAATGGATAAAATACTGGCTAAAAGATAGTAGTGGTTAATGATTCATACTCCAAATGGTCTAAAGTTATTAGCAGTGTACCTCAAGATTCAGTTTTGGAACCATTACGATATATATTTATGATTTATAAATTATAATAGAGTCTGGGATTAAAAGTACCATTTCAGTCTTTGCAGATGACACCAAACTATGCGTCCTTACAGGATGTCTCCAATTTACAAGGCGATCTCAATGCACTGGTTAACCAGTTCAATACCAGGCACTTTAAACCCCCTTCCTGCCCCGTCCAATATTCAGCTTTCAAAGCTGTCTCTTTTTGAATGACAATTGCCAGGTCATACAACACTGTACCGAACAAAATTTTTATTTGATTCCCACAAATAGAGCTTTCTTTTGGTGGTCTTCGATCACCACTGGGGTTTTTGTTTTTTTCGCTACAAATAAAAAAAGACTGAAAAAAGGTGTTCTTTGTTTCTGTTAAACTTTGTAAATAAGTATGTTTTCTCTTTCACTGATGGGCACTGATGAGGCAGTACTGATTGGCACTGATGAGGTGGCACTGATGATGAGGCACTTCTATGTGGCACTGATAGGTGTCACTGATGGGCACTGATAGGTGGCAGGGATAGGTGGCACTGATGGGCACTCATAGGTGGCACTGATGGGCACTCATAGGTGGCACTGATGGGCACTCATAGGTGGCACTGGTGGACAGCACTGATCAGGAGGCACTGGCGGGCATCACTGATGGGCACTGATTGGCACCCCTGGTGGGCTCTAGTAGGCATCCCTGGTGGACTCTAGTGGGCATCCCTGGTGGGCCCTAGTGGGCATCCCTGGTGGGCCCTAGTGGGCATCCCTGGTGGGATCTAGTGGGCATCCCTGGTGGGCCCTAGTGGGCATCACTGATGGGCCCTAGTGGTCATCCTCCATGGATCTGCACTGATAATCAATGTGCAGACCCCCCCTGTCAGAAGAGCAGCCAATCAGCTCTCCTCTACTCGTGTCTGTCAGTCAGGGTAATACAACCACACAGTCATTCTGCTATATGGTGGGCGGGAAGTGGTTAATTGGGCAACTATGTGGCAGATGAGGTTTAATGTTGATAAATGTAAAGTTATGCACTTGGGGGCTAAAAATATAAACACATCATACATACCAGGGGGAGTACAACTGGGGAAAAAATAGCATGCAATGCCAAGCTTGCCAAAGCCAGTAAAATCTTTTCTTGTATTAAGAAGTATGGACTGCTGAGAGAGAGAGAGAGAGAGAGAGAGAGATATCATTTTGCCCCTGTAAAAATCATTAGACCTCAATTTGGAATATGCATTTCAGTTTTGGGCACCAGTTCACAAAAAGGATATCGGGGAACTGAAAGCGCAGAGAAAGACAACCAACCTGATAAGAGGCATGGAGGAGTTCGACTATGAGGTAAGATTAGTTGAACGGAGTGTATTCTCTCTTTAGAAGATGAGATTAAGGGGGTTATGATCAACATGTACAAATACATAAGTGGTCTATATAGTGAACTTTGCGCAGAGTTATTCACTTTAAGATCATCACAGAGGACAAGGGGGCACTCTTTACAGTTCATCTGGAGGAAAAGATATTTAACCTCCAATTATTGAAAGGCTTCTTCACAGTAAGAGCTGTGGAATAGACTACCTCAAGAGCTGGTTCTGGCCAGCTCAGTAGATTGTTTTAACCACTTCAATACAGGGCAATTCCTGTCCAGGCCAATTTCCAGATTTCAATGCTGTCACACTTTGAATAACAATTACTTAGTTATGTAATACTGTACCCAAACAACATTTTTATCATCTTTTTTGAGACAAATAGAAATTTCTTTTAGTAGTATTTAATCACCGCTAGTTTTTTTAATTTTTTATTTTTTGCAGTATAAGCTAAAAAAAGACAGTTTTGAAAAAAAATAGTTTTTCTTAGTTTCCAAATTTTAGCAAATTAGTAATTTTTCTTCATAACTTTAGGCCAAAATGCACACTGCTACATTTCTTTGGTAAAAATGATCCAAATAATGTATATTTTTTAGTCTGCGTGAAAGTTATAGAGTCTACAAGATATGGTACAGGTACATATCATTGAAAATTGACCAATCCTGATGTATTGACTGTCATTTCTATAGGCCCTAAAATGCCAGGACAGTACAAATACCCCCTAAATTATCCATTTTTGGAAAATAGACAGTCCAAGGTATTTAATAAGATGTATTGTGAGTTTTTTGAAGTTGTCATTTTTTCCCACCATTCTTTGGAAAATAAAGAAATCATATATTTTTTTTAAACTAAATGGTCACATTAACAGGTTATTTCTCACACCCCAAAATACATTCTGCTACTCCAGAGTATGGCGATGCCATATGTGTGAGACTTTCACAGCTTGGCCACATAGAGAGGTCCAACATATAAGCAGCAACTTCAGACGTTCTAGGGGCATAAATTACACATCTACTTTCCTGACTACCTATTATACTTTTAAAGGCCCTGGAGCACCAGGGCAGTGGAAACACCCACAACATGACCACATTTTGGAAAGCAAACACTCAAATGTATTTTCTATGAGGCCTAATGAGTCTTTAGAACATGTTTTGGCACGAGTTTTTGGAAAATGTGGAAAGAAAATGAAAGTGTTTTTTTACATAACGTTATCAACTTATAAGTTATTTCTAACACACAGAATGGACATACCAAGAATGTTACCCCCAAAATACATTCTGTTACTCCTTCTGAGTATGGCAATGCCACATGTGTGAGACCTTTTTTTTACAGCCTAGCCCGAACAAAGTGTAAACAAAACATTACCTGTGGTATTAGTAGAGCAGTCCATAGAGGAGATTATTGGTCCAAGAAGCAGGCAGAGATGTGGTCAGCAACAGCCAAAGGAATTGACCAGGCAGCAATATGGTTCGTAAACCGTCCCAGGTCAGTGCAGGCAGAGATATGGTCAGCACAGTCAAAGTATTGGTCCAGGCAGCAGGCAGGAACATGGTTCATAAAAACTACTGGGTCAGTACAGACAGCAGGCAGAGATATGGTCAGCACAGCCAAAGTATTGGTCCAGGCAGAAGGCAGGAACATGAGGCTTAGGGCCTCAGTCGGGTAAGACCTAGGCACAGGGGTAGAGGTTTCATTTTCATCCCGCCCAAATATCTTTAAAGCCTCTTGACTCCTGACTCTGAACCGGGGATTACAAAACCCAGAGAAAAAACACTTTATTTCTCTGCTCAGGACACTACTCTGATGCCTCTCACATATGTGAGACCCCCTGTGTTACCTTGAATTCCACTACTACAGTAGCAGGGCCAAAAGATCAGTCCAAGCGGTAGGCAAAAAACATGGTCAATTAAAATGCTGAGGTCAGTGCAGGTGGAAGGCAGAAACGCAGTTGACCAACAACCCAGACAAAAGGTAGAGGCATTTTTGATGAATAGGCCAGGGTAAGTTCAGGTGGAAGGCAGAAAAGTGGTTGATAAATAATCCAGACAGCAGGCAGAGGCATCATCGAAAAACAGGCCAGGGTCAGTTAAGGTGGAAGGCAGAGGCATGATCGGCACAGCTAATAGAAACTGTGAAATGGCAGGCTGTTAGAAATATGGGCACTATACCTTTACTAATATCTTAGTGATTTGTGGTAAGGTCGGAAGCATTCTCCAATGCACAGGCCCAGTTCAGCGGGACAATGAAAACTAGTGTCTCTCCTCCTCTGCTGCATACATTTTGTTTGGCGTCTCCGGCCTGCTTATGTTGGTGGAATGTTCTCAGGAAAATTTTGCTCATGAAGCCCATTCACCGAATCAGAGCGAATGTTTTCTGGTGGAGATCCTTGCTGGTAGATCAGGGCAGTGACAATATCTTCTATAAATTTGAGAAAGGAGTTGGGTCTTTGTGTAGATTTGTGATAACATACGCATTATAAATGGCCAAATGAAAAAGGTAAATTGCAACTTTTTATGTACCAAAAATGGGACCTTCTGATTGCTAAAAAGGGCTGTAGCATCTGGTCATTGAAATCCACCCCCCCCCCCCCACTTGAACCAATTGTAATCCTGGATGCAGACTTTTGGATGAAACTGCGTCGTTCGTGAATTTCCACCGCGGTGTCACCTTGGATGGTGGACAAGGACGTACACATCTCTCTTATCCCTCCACTTCATGGCCAACACTTCGTCATTCCTCAAACTTGCTGATTCCCACCTCTCTAGCCTTGTGGGTCACCAAACTTTGAGGAAAGCCCTTCCTGTTTGTTGTACCGCAGGCCAAGGTTTTTTGGGCATACAGGTTTCAGAAAAGGGCAGCTTTGTGTAGACATTATCCATGTAGATGTGATACCCCTTTTCTTTTTTGAATAGTAGAAATGCCAGGTCCCAGACAATTTTTCCACTTGTGCCGAGGTAGGTTGGGCACTCAGGGTTCTGGAGCTGGGAATCTTTGTCTTCATACACGCGGAATGCTTACAAATACCCCATGGCTCTTTCACAGAGCATGTAGAACTTTACTCCATATCTGCCCCTTTTCCTGGGTTGCTTGATTCCCAGCTGGCCAGTGAAGTGGACAAGGGACTCATTCACACAGATTTTTGTCAGGGACAGCGAATCTCTGAAAAAAAAAAATTGTGGGCAAATTTTATAGCGCTTATCATAGCCAGGCTGATTTTAGGGAGGGCACTGTGAATTATTGCTGAAATGGAGGAAGCACACAATCATGTTGTAGCGTGACCTGGACATTACAGCCCAAATAAATGGGCAATGTTGGATGAGGAGTGTGGATCAGTAAGTGTGTAATATATTTTTTTGTAAGACCCATGTTAATTGTGAGGCCCAAAAATAATTTGAACTCCTCCACTGTGAGACGTTTCAATTCAAATGGATGGGCATAGCATGAATTGGGGTTGCTTGCGCTATATTGCTGGGCAAAAAGATTGATCTGGTCCATAATCAACTGAAGTAGATTGTCAGGGAAAAATAAATACAAAAAATTAATTAAAACCAAACAAATACAGCGCTGATAGAATGACCAATACAATCAAAAGCTAAAATAGTGCGTGCTAACAAAATTATATAATAAATAATATAAATGATGATAATATACCATCAAAGAATTAAAGTGCTGCGTGCTGACAGTAAATAAATATCAATAATAAGTGCCATACAATAGGTGCAAATGCTAGGAAATCCACAAAAAATTTCACCACTTAGGCTAATATAGAAGAAATGGTAACTGCTTGCAAATAGTCCCAAAGTGAACTACCCCAGCCAGGCTGATCCCAGAGTTCCTAGACAGGCAGCTTCACCGGAACACAGACAGCAACTCTTTGACCTGTACTGTCAATCAATCCCATATGTATTTGTAAAGCGGTACCTCTAGCGTGGATATACAGATAGGAGTGTTGATGTTCAAATAAGGCTTGTGAATATCCACCCAAAAATAAAGGAAAAATGATATGGTGAAGTATTGCGGAGTAATGGAATCACTTGCGCTACAAAGCGCTACTCACAAATCCTCGGTTGCAAACAGGCATGTAAACAGGCATGTCAGAGAGCTTCCGCAATCGCCGCTGGTAGCGTGCGTTCCACGGAGCCAGGAAGAAACGTCACTTGGTTTAAGGCATCAGCTGGATGTTGCTTCTCGCACATAACAAAAAATTAATTATTGACAAATATTCAGTGTTGGCCCGAACACTTGGAATTGGGGGGATACTTGCTGATCTTGAGTTGCAAAGCAGCAATAATGGGTTCACAAGTGCATCTGGGGGATTTGTATGGGTTCTATCTCTTGATGTGATACCCCACTACTAGTACTGGGCCTTTCATCCATGGGTCTAGTGCTGTTGGTGTTTGCAAATTCACTCGTGGGGTATATGGCACTGCTGGTGGTTGTCTGGTCTTCAGAGCACCTCATCCTTTTTGGAGGGACCCTTTCCTCCACTGATTCGGTTACTGATCCACTTATTTCAATAGGGTTGTACTCGGAATCAGATGAGGAGAGCTCCCTGCTGCTCTTAATCGTCATACTGAGTATTTGAAATGCCTCCTCACTAGTATAATAATTTTTGGACACGGCTGGCTCTGGTGACCCTTGAACAGGTACACTACTGCTGGGTGGCTTTTTATATTGCCCAAAGCATACACATTTATGCCGCACTGAAGAATGAGCAGAGTCCGAGGTGCTTTTGTAATTTCAGAGGACACAATGGTGGTTGGCAGAAAATACAGCCTAACCCAAGCATTTAGCTGTACCCCTGAGAACGATTGGCTTCGATATGCTTCATCAAAAGCCTATCATGCCCATTTCAGCCAGAGATAATCTAATGTCTGTTGGGTAGAATGACTGATCTATGTATTATGTTTTCAGCGCTTTCAAATGGGGAGTTCCTTGCTTTCTACGTAAACCCTATTTGTACTGTATTTCACCTGTGGCCCTTGGGCAAATAACTTTTACTCTACAGAGAAGTCCCTCAGTAGGTTTAACTAAAGTAATAATGTAATACATGTAATACATTTTAAAGTTCTGTCTAAGAGGAGGCACCACAAAGTCCCTGTTTTCCGAGAAATGTGGTTTTAATTTGTTACTTAAGGGGTTGTAAAGCTAAAAAATGTTTTGGCAATATCTGATCTATAACATATCATGAATCTAGCTGTTTTTTCTGCATTTTTTTTTTATTTACCTGTTAGATAAATAGGCTTTATCAGCACTTCCTTCTTTCTTCTCTGTATGTTCTGCTCAACTTCCGGGCTTTCGAGCGTGCTCCCTGCAGCAACGTCGCGGCTTCAAAGAAACTAAAATTCCCTTGAAAAAGGCGGGGCTGTGCTGAGGTGGTCATTCAGATTACAATAGCAAGGCACGGGAGGCGGAGCTACAGCGTCTTAGACACGCCTGTGGCTCCCCTGCCTGTGAACACACACAGCGTCTCCCCACAGGGATGTAGTCCCAAGGGAGGGGGCGAGCACGCTGACTAACCCCCAGCCAGAAGCTTGATGGGGCAAGCTTCTAGAGGAGGAACAGGAAGTTGAAAATTAACACACAGAAAAAAAAGCATTTACAAAGGAAAAAGAAGGACAAGGTAAGTGAACCAACAGTACACTAGCTTAAAGGAACATATTTAGAAAATAAAAAACTACCTTTAGTATCACTTAAGGACTTGATGTTCCCTGACTTATGGCCTACTTGCTCTACAATGGCACACACTTTTGGTAAGGAAGCAAAAGAAGTAAAACTTGGCAGCGGTGTCCAGGGCTTTGTCTAGATGTCAGTGAAGTTGTCCTTTAGTAAGATTAAGAAGAATAGTATATGCAGCTTTTTAGAAAAGTATGGGGTAGCTTGAGGTCACCCCCAGAATCTACATGCATGCACATGCAGAACATACATGCAGATATTTAATCCAGTATGATTCAACAGCTGGTATTTTGCTATTTACAAGACACTGTGTATGCACAAGTCCATTCCTGCCAATTTTGACTATTTTGCTTGTGCTTTTCCAAACTGATTTTTTAATAACTTTTTCATTACATTCTTGTTAGCGAAAGCCTGTACAGTAAAAACAGTTGTTTTAGCATCTCAGCTTGTTGTCATGTAAGCATAGTTTTACAGACTGGGTCACTTTTTGGTTTTTGCCCATGTTGCAGAGTTTTGTCATCCGGAAACTTACTATCCAAATACTGAAAAATCATTGTAGAAGGTATTTGAATTTACAGTAAGCTGTACTAGATTAAAAAAAAAAGTTTCAACTGTGGCTTGTTTCCATGTGCAAACCATTTATCCACAGAAAGGTAAATGTGAGCAGCTTGACATGTGATGCAAATTAAATAAACTTTCTATTTGCATGGAGACCACAGTCACAATTTAGAAAGTTTTCTAGTTCTACAGGCCAGATTATTTAATTTTATTTGCATGAGTGCTGCTTCCACTACAGGCAAAGTAGATGCTTACCAGTGTTTCCGGTGCTAGCGATACACTTCTTGGTCTCTTCTCTTTAATGAGACATTAATGAGGGTAAATGACTAAAAAAAAAAATGGTATCTTATTTTAGTCACATGTAAACCTCTGTTATGATTTCATGGATGACTGTACTCGATTTGCCCTTATTAATATAGTCCCGTAAATGCAGTTTATTTTAAAAAAGAAATACGTTTTCAAGATCTTTTTAGAAGTACTTCTGTGGAAACTGAGAGCATGAACAATATTAGATTGTGTTTTGACCGTATTAATAAAAGTGCTTCCTCAGCAAATGGGAAATCAAAGTATATTTGTCCCTTGTGCATTATAGAGGAAATTGTTCTATTGGTTGAACTAATATTTAGCTTAAAGGGTAACTCTACTTTTGTGGGGAAAAATGGCAAAAAAAAAATATAGCTTCAGGTTTGTTAAAATCCCTGCAATTTACATTGATCTCCCAATAGGGAATGTGTGTTCTTTTTTTTTTTTTTTGCTACAATCTGAGGTAATCATTTCTATAGCCTTGTACAACAAATGATACTGATTAGAGGAAAGTTCCACTCCAAATACTCCAGGTTCATAAACAACTGATGTTTCAGTTTGTACAAAATAATACTTCTATTATTTATACTAAACTGCTTTTATATGAAATAGATAATAAGGCTCATATTATACTCACGAGGAAACTTTGGGACCTTACCGCCTAACGCATATTTTATTCTACAGGAACCTCCTTAGACCCAAGGGAAATCCTCTAATACATATATTATTAATAACCACTTTATACTCTTCAAAAGGACTCCCACTTTGTCTTTCTACTCCTCCCCTCCAAAGTTATTTGTCTGAATATGACAGTCCCCCCCCCCCCCCGAAAAAAACAAAAAACAAAAAACATGGAGCTCTGCTAGATTGCGCAAGTATGAACATACATACTCTCTGAGCAAATAAAGGCCGAGGCCCCAACAAGTTTAAAACGCCTACTATTCACAATTTGCCCCTCTATTCTTAACAAAGTTCTGGAAGCTTTGCTTTTACAATCCTTTATGAAGGGTCATTCCATTTGCGTTCATACTTAAATCTCAGATTTCAGTTATACCGAAGGATGAGAAAGACCCTCAGAGGGTGATTTACTAAGAAGAAGGTACTGCACCAGTTCATACCTTAATTGGTGCATCGGAAAAGTCATTGAACATGCGAACCGACGCACATTGAAGTGCAAATAACAATAATAAATACCCGCATATGTAAACTGCAACTGGCACTAGGGTAACTGCAGTTTTCTCATTGATAATAGCGCACGCCCAATACAATTGTTTAATTTCATCTCATTGGATGTTTATGGTTAGGCAATTAGTAGGTGTAACCTTTTTGATGCTAATCTCATTCCTTCTAATATATATATATATATATATATATATATATATATATATATATATATATATATATATATATATATAATATGTTTTTTTTTTTCTTTTTTTACCCAAATCTTTCAATACGTTACAAAGAACAGAGAAGTGTTCTAAACCCAATACATTGTCTATGTGACAGGAAGTGAAGCCAATTTTCAGAAAAGGGACACAAAGCCCAACCTAAAAAAAGACAAGCGGGGGTTCTAACGCTCACTTGGTTTCCATCAAATGCCCACAATTAGAATAGGATTGGCTTGAGCTAGATTTTAGCTCAGTGCTCTAAATCATAAACCAGTGGTTCTTAACCCTGTCCTCAAGTACCCCAAACAGGCCATGTTTGCAGGTTTTCCTTCATCTTGCACAGGTGCTTTAAATTGGAGTCAATGGCTTGATATTTTGGACAGTTATTTTAACTAAGATAAATTCCGAAAACCTGTCCTGTCGGGGGTACTTGAGGACTGAGGCCTGAGGCTGAGAACCACTGCGCTAAAATGGAAAATTGAATACTTGCCTCTCTGTAATTTTCCTTTCCTGGTGCCTATCCATGGCAGCATACACACAAATCCATGCATATGCTACCACAAAGGCACCAGGAAAGTAGCTTTTAAACAAATCACACTTTTTTTTGTTTTGCCATTACAGTCAGCCTAGTTAAGCTGCAGCTGGGAAATCTGTTGCATGAAAATTGTTTGGGGGGGGGGGGGGGGGGGAGAGTGTAACTTAAAATGTATTGGTCAACAAAACAGGACAAAAAAAAGGCACGGAAAGCAAAAAATACCACCCCCCAAATATAATGAAAATAAACAAAAGTAAAAAATACTTGCTCTAAAACACATCTGTTTTGCAAAGACATCACAAAGAAAATACAAAGAGAAAATACATGTGTTACAAACTCTATAAGAACACCCAAATGTACTCTCTTACCATACACACCATCAAGCAATCTTGCCTCTTTTTAGGACAAGGTAAAGAATGCTATCTGAAAGCTTTATATAACATAGGTTTGTGTGCTAATGAGGCAATTGAAAACACATGCACAGTCCGTGAAACACACAAAATGCAAGTTCGCCCAATGTAGATACAGAACTTCAAGGTGAGTACACCTGTTAAGGATGTCCCTAAATTACTAACCCAAAAACATACTCTCTGAGCATGCCCAGAAAAATCCAAGTGCTGTTCACACACAAAAAAAAAATAAACAAAGTCCCTGAGCATTCCCAGAACAACCCACATGCAGCTAGCACAAAATAACCCCCCCCCTGTCCAAAATTAAGCACATCATCCGGCATGCTACAAAATTACAGATGGGACAAACACCTCCCAGTCCAGGGGGGCAAACAAAGACCCTAACATAGGCAAAAGTTATACAACAAATACCATTGCAGTCTATGAGAACTGACTTGTTAATTTTGCTAGTCCCCACTTGGCTGGCTTATATTCTAGTTATTGTCCTTGAAATAGGTATGGGGGCCCAGGTCCCATGCTGAGGGACATATATCAATGTCACAAATTTGGACAACCCCAAAAACAAAACAAGGAGAAGTGCATTTAAAAAAGCAAAATTGCTTAAAAGCTAGTAACTTGGGGTGGGGGGGGGGGCTTACTCTGCCTGTAAGTGGTGCATCTGTAGCATTTATCCAAAATGCTGCTTCAAAGATGTACGGCTTTAGAGAAAACATAAAATAAATAAAATCAGCAAGATTTTAACCCAAAACAAAAAATAGCCTGCCCCCCCCAATACATACAAGGCCATTTGGGTCTGTTAAGGCTTAAAATGAGAACCCCCACGTGAAGAATACCACCCCAAACTAAAAAAATATTGTGCCCCTCTCACACACTAACAAACCCTTAGCCAAACACACAGCAAGCCAGCCCATGAAAGGGGGGTGGATGCTTGGGGGCAGGAGGGACTCGGGTACCCCAAAAGTTAACCACATTGTTCCCATATTCAGGGGGACAAGGGCCTCTTCCACACAACCCTAGGCTGGGGTTGTGGGGGGCTGCAAGCAGGGGGCTTTACTGATTGTGGAAAGCCCCTTTAAACTAGTGGGTACAAGGTGCTTTGTGGTTGGTATTGGGCTGAGCCCAACATGCCCCAAAGGCAGCCAGCTATATTGAGTGCATGTGGCCTTGTATGGTTCAGGAGGGGGTTGGGCGATCACTCTTCTCACCCCTTTCCTATCTGGCCTTGTTGTATGCTCTGAAAAAGGATGTGGTTTGGATTGAAGGCAGCTCACAGCCTTTTGAGAATGGAGTGGAGCTCCCATTTAAAAGCAAAAGTTAGCTTATGAAAATCCAAGGGATTAGAGGGGGGAGACAAGAGCATTGGAGAATGCAGTGTGGAGTTCCCCTTTAAAAGCAAAAGCTAGCTCAAGGAAATCATATGCATTAGAGGGGGAAGGTTAAATGCCCTTTTAGGGGGAGCTAGAGGAGCGAGAGTCTTTTTACTTAATTTTAAGGAGGTGCATGTCACATGTTGGCAACATAACATGCTGACATGACCTGTGTGCAGATCCCCTTAAAAAAATACATAAAGTTGAACCAGCGTAAAAAGAAATTGTCAAGTTTAGAGGTGCGCCCATTCAACCCATGCAAAAGCATGAACAAACACATGTGAACAAGTGTAAGAGCCGCTTGCACATGCGCACTGCTTACATTGATCTCATGCAGTTCTAAACGTACTTGCAGGCACAGCAGGCTTTCTCTGAAAAAGTTACTTTGTCATTTTATTTTGGGCATATTTGTTACTTGGGCAGTTGTTACTAAACTTCCTCACATCACCCCATAATATTGGCACCTCTATCTTCTGTCAATATTGATTTGGAGATGTCGTGCGTGCATAGTGGCACACAGATTGCATTCTCCTGTGCGCCGAGATCGCTATAGTAAATGGGGGATTGGCGCTCTATTACCGACACACCATTTTGTAAATATGGAAATGTGCGTTGCGCCTCGCCGTGCACCTCTACTGATGGTGCACGGCTTTCGTAAATCCCCCCCAGTGTTATCATCCCATTTTTCCTTTAAACACTGATATAAAACTTTTCGCTAAACTCCTACACCTACGCCTAAATATTTATAAAATAAAGGTTTTCCACAAGCAGATATGCGCTCAGATAAACAATACCTGTAGGGCCATTACCTTGGTTAAGTATGCTGCTAACTTTCATAACACACCTCAATGCTGAGAATGCTTTTTGACAACTCGATTGGCTCTTTGTTTTCTACCCTTTCCACTATGGGTATGCAGGAGCCTTTATGAAAGCCTTGGGAGGATTGTAGTCAACTCTGACTTCTCCTATACGCATTCCGTTTATGGGCTGCAAGCCCTTTGGGGATATCAAATGGTACTTGTCAGGACAATTCCTCTCACCTTCTTATTTGTTTTCTCTTTTGATTCCTCGGCAGCTAAAATACACCAAAAAGTAAACATCTATGGCATTCACATTAAAGACTTGTAATACAACATTTCTCTCTTGTGGACCACATTTTATTGTCATTTCAAAGCCATTGTTTCAAATTTTTAGGGACTCTTTAATGACTGGCATAGTACCACTGGTTTGGCTTATGGCAATGTGGTGCCTTTATTTAAAAAGGGATCAAAGTCTTCACATTTTAAGTAAGAGACCTGTTAGTTTACCGTCTATAGTTTAGGAAGATACTAGAGAGTTTAATAAAAGACCACATAGATGAGTTTTTGCTGGAAAAAAAAATATTTTAAGCAATAGACAACATGGATTCATGAAAGACAGAAGTTGTCAAACAAATCTAATTTCTTTTTATGAGGAGGTAAGTAGAACCTTGGACAGAGGTGTAGCTGTGAACGTAGTATACTTGGATTTAGCAAAAGCATTCGACACAGTTCCCTACACACGGCTAATGTGTAAGGTAAAGTCTACAGGCTTGGAAAAATCAGTTTGTAAATGGATAGAAAACTGGCTAAAAGACCAAATTCAGAGAGTAGTGGTTAATGATTCATACTCTGAATGGTCAAGGTTTGTTAGTGGTGTACCCTAAGGTTCAGTGGTGGGACCCTTACTTTTAATATACAGTATTTATAAATGATATAGGGTCTAGGCTTAAAAATATCATTTCAGTCTTTGCAGATGACACCGGGCTATGCAGTGCAACAACATCCTTACAGGGTGTCTCCCAGATTACAAGCCAACCTCAATGCACTGTTTAATTGGGCAACTATGTTTTTTGCCCCTGTATTAGTAACACCTCATCTGGAATATGCAGTTTGTGTATAAATACATAGGTTGTCCATATAATGAACTCTGTGTTGAGTTGTTTACTTTAAGGTCATCACAGAGGTACTTTCTATGATTAGCAGAAAAGCTATTTAATCCTCAAATACGGAAAGGTTTCTTCACAGTAAGAGCTGTGAAAATGTGGAATAGACTTCCTCAAGAGCTGCCACTGTCCAGCTCAGTAGATTGCTTTAAAAAAAAAAGGCCTGGATTCTTTTCTATATGTACATAATATAACTGCATACTAACATTTATAGGCAAAGTTGATCCAGAGAATATCTGATTGCCTCTTGGGGGACCAGGAAGGATCCTCATTTATTGCTACCACCCTTTTTCTCTTCCTCCTCCGTGATCGCAACCCCTACAGAACACTGGATCTTTGCTGATGGCCTCTGTACCCTCCACCATAATTATTTGCAACTGGCTCATATGAGGATCCTTAACTGGCAGTCATTTGGCACATCCCCACACTCCCTCATTCCCTTACCCCACCTTATTCTACTACCTTCTCTTTTTTACATCTTGCTCTTTAATGCTGCCGTCCTTCTGCCTTTTCTTTAGTACCATTACCTTGCTTCTTTTTGGTTCCTGATGCTACTATTGACATGTAAATGTGCTACTCCACCACCCACGTTTTCATATTGTCTGTGCTATATTTTTGTCCACTTAATGCTTCACACCATTTGGCACTTACATTCCGGAATGTCCCCTATACCAATATATAGCTTGGTAATCATCTTCTGTATATGGATTTGTCAACTCCCCTTAACTTCTGTTTTGGGGGGCTGCCCTTCCCTCTGCAAGTTTTGCTCAATTTGACTTACTTTACTATTCTGGCATGATCTTGCTATCACCCCTGTTTGGTGTAAAGTTGTTTCCTGTGTAATAATTGGGCTGTGTCCCTGGCTTTGCTTTCATTTTGAAGTTATTGTGCTTTAATAGTGGTCTTACAGTGCCTGTGAAGGAAGGCTGAGTGCCGCTTTGAACCCACTACCACTCCCCACAGCGCATCCCTCCAACATGCAATGAGAAATGTATTGGGGGGAGGGGAGCAATTTACCATGACCAGTGAGCTTTTGGCTGTATTCTAGAGACTGTTAGGCTAGCATATAGATTTCTGATAATACACATGCTCTTTTCTATAGCAGTTCAAATTTTAGCTAAACCAGTCTTGTAACTGTAGGCCTAATGTACACACACAAAACATGCTTACTTTGTCTCTTTGAATTTGTACTTTGTACTACTCTGCACTAAGGGCTAGGAGAGGAAAGTGTGAATATCTCTGAGAAAGCAGCTGGTCCCCAAGAACATGGACGATTATTAAATTTCAGATGTTTGACTACCCTCCTGTTTTAGATGAAGACTAACATTGTACTGGCAACCTCCTCCTTTCTGTCCTATGGGAGGGGCCATCAATTACACTCTAAATTCATTTCCATAGGCATGTTTAGGTTTGGAAAAATCCTTAAACACTCATAACAGCACATAAAAATGTAATAATAATTCCGTTTAGCGATTGTGCCACTACTTTGTCCATGTTTGAAAAACAAACACAATTACTGGAACAGTTATGGTCCCTAAGATACCAAAATTGTTAATACTGTATATAGAAAAGGCTGCGCTGCTAACATTAGGTGAGTGCAATGTTAAATCACTTGAATAACCACAACTAATGCACCCATATGTGATAATTAAACAGTGAAGAGAGAACTAAATTATTGCCAAAAATTTAAACTCAACTCCCACAAATTGAACATAAAAAATAAATCATTTAGTATAAGAAGTCAGAAACTAAATGAAATATGCAAAGTCCATGCAAAAAATTTCTTGCTGAGAGAGTCTTTAAAAAAAGGGAAAAAAACACCAATCTTCCAAACGATGTGAGGCATGCAGTGTTGTCACCCTGAGGAGCGTGATGATAGGAAAATTCGTCCACCTCAAAACAAACTGCCCCTTACCAGATCAATTGATCTCTTGTTAGGGAGATCGTATAAGCAAGTGGCTGTGTCCCTGAGGCCACAGGGTCTCTGCTGGAAATGAGTCTCCAAGGGTCACCACTCAGGGGGTCCTCTAGAAGGTGCATGAAAGCTCAGTTCCCATGGATAAATATAAAAGAGAAAGCTCCATAGCATAACACAATTACCATTTATTTAAAAAATTTAAGAAACACACTTACAATATAGTAGTTTCAAATCGCATATAAAATCACAAGCCGGCCGGCTCACAGCTGCTGCCCGTAGCTTCCGGGATCAGCGATGGATGGTGGTGACGTTAGCACGTCGCTCCTCCCTACGCCGTTTCGACAAATCTGTCGTCTTCCTGGGGCATGGGCGGCGTGCTGACGTACCACCTATATGTATCCAATCAGTTCAATGGAACGCCCCTTTCTGAGATCAAGGCGTCCGAAGCTATCGTCGCCATCTTTAAAATGGGCGAAAAAACCCTTATTCTATTATAGTAAATAATGTCCTTGCTGGAATGACTCAATGACTCGGCATGTGATAAACCTGCTATCTGAATTAAGTTCTAGTGATCAGACATTATTGGTGGCAGCGGACGTCACATCCCTGTACACCATCATCCCTCAACATCTTGGGATTTCTGCAGTTAAATACTACATGAAAAAATTTTCGTCCTTACATGAACAACAACAGACATATATTGTCGAACTGCTGGAATACGCAGCTGGCCATAACTACTTTTGGTTTAGTCATCAATATTACCGCCAACAGCGCGGCGTAGCTATGGGGGCAAAGTATGCCCCTAGTTTAGCCAACCTATTTATGGCCAAATGGGAGGAGGACGTCATCTATAAAGACCGAAGCCCTTATCTAAAGTTTTGGGCTAGGTGTATTGATGACGTCCTCCTCCTGTGGGATGGATCTACCTCCCAACTGGACGATTTCTTTACCTCAATAACAACAGGGGGATAAGATTTGTCCATGAAAGCAGTTATGAGAGGATCAACTTCCTTGATCTTACCATATCCAAAGAGGGGAGGTATTTTCAAAACTATTTCTTTCTTTAAGAAAACTGATTGCAATGCTTTTATTCCCATTGGGAGCTGCCAACTCGATCTCTGGCTTAAGTCAATTCCAAAAAGCCAATTCATAAGAATGAGGCGTAAATGCACAGATGTCAGGGATTACAGGATGCAGGCAGGTATCATCTTAAGCAGGTTGGAGGAAAAGGGATATGATAGGAACTCTTTAGTGGAAACAATGAAACAAGTGGAAACTATTGATAGAGCCACCTTGCTGAGTGAGGCCCCTAGAGGGGATTCGGATGGACCTTCTATACCGTTCATTACCAGTTTCTCCACACAACACCATCAGATTACAAAGATTCTACGGAAGCATTGGCACCTTCTGGAGAACGATAGAGTCATCAAGACAATTCTACCCAACAAACCACAGATTGTATTTAGGGGGGTCCCTTCCTTGCGGGACAAAATTGCTCCTAATGTAGTGGACCCACCTACCCAAAAGGTGTTATTCTTCCAGAATCTATCTGGTTACCATCAGTGTCGTAGGTGTCAGATTTGCTCACTCAACAAGAGCAAACAGAGGAAAACTGAGTCCTTTACATCTTCTAGTACATCTAGGGTTCATAAAATAGAGCCCTTCATTACGTGCAGTTCAAAAGGGGTGGTGTATTTGTTGCAATGCCCATGTGGGCTGCAATATATAGGCAGGACCAAACGACCTATGCAAGTCCGCCTAGGAGAACATATCACAAATATTAAAAATGGTTTCCAATTTCATTTGGTGTCCAAGCACTATGCGTTACATCACAACCGTAACCCTGCAAACACTCTATTTTTGGGGATAGACAGATATAGTGCTCATTGGAGGGGTGGATCTCTAGTCAGGGAACTGTCTAGACTAGAAATGGCTTGGATCCATCGTGTCCGGTGCTACACCCCTCACGGCCTGAATATTGATACCGATGTAAACGCTTTTATTGATAATGGTTAAACTTATTATTGTGGCCTCAGTCTGAGATCAAGGTTGACCAGTTAGGTGAGGGGAACAATATACTAGGCACCCCCCTTTTTTTTTTTTTAATTTAATGTCCAAATTTGTACATTTTTAATTTTTACTAAACGGGGGTGCTCCCATATAAACAGGGCCGTAAGTTCTAGATTTAGTACATAGGCTGATTGATATGCCAATGTGTTTTTCACATAAAGATATATATCATCTTTTAGCCAATTATTCACTTCCAGTGACTCTCCTTGACGCATAAACACAAACCCTTGATCCCAGTAATACTAACTTAGGGGAAAGTATGGGGGGGTCTCTTACACCTAGGCTCCATGATTGCAGACATTGTCAATCCAACAGGTATATATCTACATGCTTCTTAGATTTCCATTCCCAATTATTTGTAGATAGGGTTGATTGGTCCTGTAGCCTCCTGAGATGTGTAATGTAATCCATGATGAAGGGATGGTGGCCAGTGCACAATCTCCTTCTCGCCTAGGTAATGATTAAGGAAGTGGCAGTAAATACTTGCCCCCCTAAATGTATAACAAGGAGGTGAGGAATAGAGGGAGGGTTCAGAAGGATGTTATGGGAAAATTGTAGATGATGGTTTGGTTTAAAAGAACACCTAACCCTTAAAGTGGTTGTAAACCCCATTCATGAAATGTTAACTAAGCACATATATCTGTAGTGTTTACTTATCTCTCTCCAAAGCTCTAAGTGTCGTTTCTCTCTGGTGCTTCATTACTCTGTTATCAGCATGAGTCACTTCTGACAAGTTCTCCGAGATGAGATCACATGAGCTAAAAATTTGTGTCGCGGTGGGTTTACATCCACTTTTAAGATTTCCATCATTTTAAATGAAAAATGTTCTCTTGCACTACTCATTTTTTCTATTTTGTACAGGTATTTTATGACACAACTGATTTTAAAATATGTAATTAAATATATTAGGTGTCATTAACTAATCGGGAGCATTTTGATTAGTACAATATGTCCAGAAAACTGTGGGACTCGTACGTCATTCTGAAAAACTCTGTGTTCTACCCTTCTAAAACTAGGACCCTGAGAGTTCTTTTGTTAATTATTTTGGAACCCCAAATATTCATTGAAAGATACAATATGTTGTAGATCTGAGTGTTTAAAATGCTAAACACTGCTTTGGGGAGTCCATGACCTAGTTATTTTTATTGAAGACAAGGTACCAGGAACTCTTTTTGCTGTTAGTTTGAATGGAAAATCTCGTTTCCAGCTTTATACTCTACAGCTAAATGTTCATTTCATTATTCCTTTATAAATGATATTGTCTGATTTTCTCTAGATGTATAAAAAAATGTAAAAATCCAGTGCCAGCCATTGTTATTGCAGTCAACAATCGACAACAAAAAAAACGTTAAAATATTCTACAGCTCTCTTTATGAGCCAGCTATAAAATGCCATAGTATTTATTGTATTAATAAAATTAGAATTTCAGCTCATGTTGTAGCATGGTTTTTCCAATTAAGATTGTTTATACTCCTGTTGGGACAATTAAATGTAAAAGTTCTTGTGTGACAATGTGTGAAATTATTTACAGTTGTACAGTCGTGCGTGCCACTTTTACCGTGATATTTAAATCAGTCTGTTATTTATCCCCAAATGTTCATAATGCACATTATTACACTTTATGGAATGATGTTATTGTAACTTAAGGCATTTTTTAACTTGTTCTGTCTTCCCATATGGCTTTTTTTCCAGTTTATATTATTCCCTAAACATCCATAACATTCTGTAAAAAGCCCCTAAGATCTTCCTTTGAATTTATTATGTATACTTGGCCTTATACTATAGTCATTCTATGCATTAAGCCTTCATTTTTTTATTTTATGCTTATTTATTTTATGCACTGAATCATTTTATGCATCTTGGCATGTTTTATCACAGCTCTTTGTATGCTTAAGAAATGCGCTTTTCTAAAATACACACACAGGAAGGGCCTTTGTTGCCCCACAGATAATGGCGCAGCCAACGCCATCTGGTAGCTTCATTAATTGGATGACTGTTTAACCACTTCAGCTCCGGAAGGTTTTACCCACTTCCTGACCAGGCCATTTTTTGCGATACAGCACTGTGCTGCTTTAACTGACAATTGCGCGGTCGTACGATGCTTTACCCAAATATAATTGATGTCCCTTTTTCCCCACAAATAGAGCTTTCTTTTGGTGGTATTTGATTGCCTCTGCCCTTTTTATATTTTGCGCTATAAACAAAAAAAGACCGAAGATTTTGGGAAAAAAATATATTTTATATATTTGTTAGAATACATATCCAAAAAAAAAAAATTTCTTAATCAATTTAGGCCAATATGTATTCTTCTACATATTTTTGGCAAAACAAATTCCCAATAAACGTATATTGATTGGGCTACGCAAAAGTTAAAGCATCTACAAACTACGGGAAAGATTTAGGGACTTTTATTTTTTTAAATTTTTTTTACTGGTAATGGTGGCGATCTGCATTTTTAGCAGGACTGCAACATTGCGGCGGACAAATGTGAAATGGATTGACACTTTTTGGTGACCAGTGACACCAATACAGTGATCAGTGCTATAAACATGCACTGATTACTGTATAAATGGCACTGGCAGGGAAGGGGTTAACATCAGGGGCGATCAAAGGATTAAATGTTCCCTAGGGGGGTGATTACTAACTCTGTAGAGCAGTGTCACTCTGAAGGTAAAGAGAAATCCGTGATTCAGTTTTTAGCTGAATCACAAGATCTCTTTCCATTCCTGGCAGATCCACCGTTTGCCTTGTTTACACAGGCAGATGGCTGATCCATCTCTCCCGTGAATGATCGGCGGGTCGTGGCAGCCATTACGGCCACCGGACCCGCTGATTGACTCATGTTGTGTCCAATAACAGCGGGAGCGGCACGCTGTCAGCGTGTGTGCGCCCCCAAATCTGCGTGCACGAAATCACATACAGGTACGTGATTTTGCGCAGCTGGGCTGCCCTGCCACAGTAAATGTACGTGGGTTGGTCCGGAAGCTGTTAAGTGTCTTGTGCCAGAGTGCGCTCCATATAAACCGGGAATTTTTTTAGGGTATGCCCACTTCTAGTGATTCAAAATTAATAGAAAATTGTATACGTCTGTTGTGTAATGGATCTTTGATATGGGTCAAAGGGGCTGGGGGGGGCACTGCAGGGAAATATTTTTAATTTGCCTACAGTTGGGCAGACTGTACCGCATACAGCTGGGTGATTGTCGGGATACAGTAGATGATGGTTTCTGTCCTCTTAGGCCTTGACAGGTAAGAGGGTCAATTTGTGCCCTAGAGACATTAACCACTTCAATACAGGGCACTTTCATTCCCCTGCAACAGGGCCAACAATAGGGCAGAGCTGGGCAGCATTAGTAGCAGCACTTCACACTCAGATATTGGGACACAGCACATGACTAAAACCTCAAGGGACAAGGGAAATTAAACCAGGATAGTTGGCAAGTATGAGACAGCTGCTTTGGGGCCCCACAACAATGACAGGGCCCAGGGCAACTGTCCCTTTTGCCCTGCCTTAAAAACGGCCCTGCCCTGCAATAGAATCCGGCCTGCTCGCTGTTTTTTTTACAGCGGGACTTTAGTTCCACTTTAAGCCCAATACTCATGTACCGCAATTTGCCCAGTTCAGCAGGAACTGGCCAAATTTCAGTACATGTGTACCGTTGTCTGCTCAACTGAAGCCAGTCTAATGACTGGCTTCTTTCAAATGGAAAACCAGCATTCAATCAGCTCCTCTAGCCAATGGCTGCAACAGCTTATCTTAGTATTCTGTGTATCCAGTGGGTTTAAAAAAAAAAAATAGTGCTAGTTCCCGCACACATTCAAGGTAGATGGGGGAATCACTGTGCTATTGTGTGCTCACTGTGGGGAACCTTCCCCACCATCAGAACACAATGATCAGTGTTGCTGGCTATAGCCAGAGGCACTGATCTTCAGAAAAGAAACCTGACAAGGTAGATGTATAGAAGTCGATAGATTCACTTCTGTACAACCAGGGTGCCAAATTTTCCCATCACTGTGGTTGAAAATGAACGTCGATTTGACCCCACTAACGATTAGAAAATCGAACGAACGTTCTTAGAATTACATTTTTTTTTTTTTTAAGAAAGACATTGTTTTTTTTAATCAAAAAATGTGATCCCTGAGTCTGATGATATTTACCCTGCTGAACTGGCTGCATTTTGATCCATGTATGACCAGCTAAACATGTTCTTCTTTATTTTTTTATAGACCTTTTTAAGTGTTTTTGTTTTTTTACAAATACTTCTCATTTAAGGAGGAATGATTTAGGGCTGAAACAACTAATCGATTAATCGACAACTAATTGGTTACTATTTTCATAATCGATTAATCAGCCAGTAACATAATGGGGTTAAAAAAAAAACTAAAATGAGCCCTTTATAGTACAAAAAAGAGCAAATAATCGCTACTGTAAATATTACTTTCACAGTTCTACAATTAAAAAATTAACCCCTTATAGTAGTGATTATCTGCTTTTTTTTTGTACTATAAAGGGCTAATTTTAGTTTTTTTTAACCCCATTATGTTACTAAACGTCTTAGACCTGGTTCACATCTATGTGTTTTTTGGTGCTTTTTGCAGAAACGCACTACTGTTCATTTACATGGTTTTTTATGGGACATGTTCACATCTATGCTTTTTTCAGCCACTGCATATTTGGAAAGCGTGACCTTTTTTTAATGCAAAACAGTGCTTTTTTGGTTTAATACACTTCAATGGAGAAGCTGCAGAAAAGCATGTAATGTGTTTTTGCAGCAATTTGTTTTTTAATCTGCCCAACAACAAATTGGCCGAAAAAATGCAAAAACGCAAATCTCAGCAAAATCACGTGTGCAAAAATCAAAACGCATAGCAAAAAGCAGTGCAGAAACAGATCAAAAGCAAACTGCATAGGTGTGTAGCGAGCCTTATGCTGGCCACATGGATCAATTTTCAGACGAGAATATTCAGACGAAAAATCTTTTACATTCGCTGAATGAAAGAATGTTGTTTGAAAATTTCACTTGTTTTTAACATTCTGTTTTTAAAATGATTGCAATTTCTGAACGAAAACCACATACATAGTCTGAAAATTCCTTTGACCAAGAAGTTTTTGATTATTTCCAAGTTTTTCCATCACTGTGGTTGAAAATGAACGTCGATTTGACCCCAATAACGATTAGAAAATCGAACGAACGTTCTTAAAATTAAATTTTTTTTTTTTTTGAAGGAAGACATTGTTTGTTTTTTAATAACATAAAAATTGATCCCTGAGTCTGATATTTACCAGATTCCCCCTTTAATAGTATATACAGTATCTCTCTCCTCTAATAGTATATACAATATATATCTCCTCCTCTAATAGTATATACAGTATATCTCTCCTCTAATAGTATATACAGTATATCTCTCCTCTAATAGTATATACAGTATATCTCTCCTCTAATAGTATATACAGTATATCTCTCCTCCTCTAATAGTATATACAGTATATCTCTCCTCTGATAGTATATACAGTATATCTCTCCTCTAATACCGTGTTTCCCCGATAGTAAGACACCCCCGATTGTAAGACGTATCGGGAGTTTCAGAGGGGTCAGCTAATATAAGCCGTACCCCGAAAGTAAGACATATGTCTTACTTTCGGGGAAACACGGGGGGATTTGCCTCCAGTGACGTGCGGTACAAAGAGTGGGGCTGGGGGTGCGGGCCGCTGGGGGTGCGGGTCTCTGTCCCCCTCCGTTCTCCCCCTCCGTTCCGCTTTCCTCCTCTGTGCCTCCCCGCTGTCCCCTCCGTTCCCCCCTCCTTCTCTGTCCCCCTCCGTTCTCCCCCTCCGTTCCGCTTTCCTCCTCTGTGCCTCCCCGCTGTCCCCTCCGTTCCCCCCTCCTTCTCTGTCCCCCTCCGTTCTCCCCCTCCGTTCCGCTTTCCTCCTCTGTGCCTCCCCGCTGTCCCCTCCGTTCCCCCCTCCTTCTCTGTCCCCCTCCGTTCTCCCCCTCCGTTCCGCTTTCCTCCTCTGTGCCTCCCCGCTGTCCCCTCCGTTCCCCCCTCCTTCTCTGTCCCCCTCCGTTCTCCCCCTCCGTTCCGCTTTCCTCCTCTGTGCCTCCCAGCTGTCCCCTCCGTTCCCCCCTCCTTCTCTGTCCCCCTCCGTTCTCCCCCTCCGTTCCGCTTTCCTCCTCTGTGCCTCCCAGCTGTCCCCTCCGTTCCCCCCTCCTTCTCTGTCCCCCTCCGTTCTCCCCCTCCGTTCCTCCGTCCTCCCCCTCCTTCCTTTGTGAATAGACAGAGTCAGCTGACTCTGTCCATTCACATAACTGAAACATTGTAATCTCCTGTGATTACAATGTGTCAGTTTATGAATGGAGAGGAGCCGCTGTCTTCTCTCCTTTCATTCTCAGTGCAGCTGACGCTGCAGAGAAAGGGACTGGGGAATCTCTATCCTCTGTCTCTTTCTCTGTCTCAAGGGGGAGATATCAGAGGTCTGTTAAGACCCCTGATATCTCACCAAAGCCCCCCAACAGGGCTGATTAAAAAAAAAACAAAAAAAACACATATTGCAATAAAGAATAAAAAAAATTTTTTTTCCCAATATAAGACATACCCCGAAAGTAAGACATAGTGGGGCTTTTAGGGATAAAAAGAAAGTAAGACACTGTCTTACTTTCGGGGAAACACGGTAGTATATACAGTATAGCTGCTCTCTAATAGTATATACAGTATGTGTCTTCTGTCTGTTATTCTCAGAGTGGTTTAGAGATTTTGCTCCCTAACCATATAGTTGGTTATTTACATTTACCACTGCATAGAGATATTTAAGAATTAATTGCCTTTTTTAAAAACTTTACATATTAACTAAATTATACACCACACTTTTATTTGAGGTTATTAACTGATTAATCGAAACAATAATCGGCCAACTAATCGATTATGAAAATAATCATTAGTTGCAGCCCTAGAATGATTACTGTAAAAGTCAATGACAGGTTATCACAACGATCATGTAATTGTGATCCAGTTCCCTCCAGTCCCAATCATTAGTACAAGTCCAGGGACTATCACCAACAGCTTGGTATCTATGCTGGGAGCGTGCAAGCGAGTGCACTTCCAGCACAAACACTAAAACGCATACACTATATTTACCAAAAGTATTGGGACTCCTTCCTTTACACCCACATGAACTTTAATGGCATCCCAGTCTTACTCCATAGGGTTCAATGTTGAGTTGGCCCACCCTTTGCAGCTTTAACCGCTTCAACTCTTCATGTAAGGCTGTCCACAAGGATTAGGAGTGTGTCTATGGAAATGTTTGACCATTCTTCCAGAAGCGAATTTTTGAGGTTAGGCACTGATATTGGAGAGAAGGCCTGGCTGCTCTCTAATTCATCCCAAAGATGTTCTGTCGGGTTAAGGTCAGGACTCTGCGCAGGCCAAGCAAGTGCCTCAACCCCAGACTCACTCATCTATATCTTTATGGACCTTTTGCTTTGTAAATTTTGGTAAAAATGATAGGTGGTCCACTTTGAGCTAGTCACACCAAGAGATTGTGGAGCGTGAAGGACCAATAGTTAATGAGCCCCTTTAAAGGAGAAAGCGCAAGTTATGTTGTGAATGTTGTGGAGCGCAAGACACTAAACATAAAGAGGAATGTTGATTAAAGTGATTGCAAAGGTAAAAATTGTATTAAAAAAAACAAAACAAACACAACCTACTTACCTGCTCAGTACAGTGGTTTTGCACAGAGCAGCCCCAATCCTCCTCTTTTCGGGTCCCTCTCAGACGCTCTGGGCCCCCCCCCGTTGCTGAGTGCCCCCATAGCAAGCCGCTTGTTGTGGAGGCATTTGTGCATGCTCGCTCTCGAGCCGACTCTCTGCATCCATAAGACACAGAGAGCAAGTCCCATTCCCGCCCTGCTCCTGCCTCACTGGCTGTGATTGACAGCAGCGGGAGCCAATGGCTGCTGTTGCTGCATCTCAGCCAATCAGGATGGAGAGCCTCGGGTCTCCTGCACATTGCTGAATTGAGATGGGCCTTAGGTAAGTATTAGGGGTGCTGAGGAGGGAAGAAGACGAAGTCGGCTTCTAATAAGATATACCATCGTACGCGGAAAGCGTACATTTCTTGGTGTTAGTTGATTGGCATTCATCTTCGATCCTTTTCTGTGGCTCAGATCTTAGCTTTTCTTCAACAGGGCATTGAGCAGAAGCTGGCTTTGAGCACCATCAAGGGCCAGGTGTCTGCCTTAGCAGTCTTCTTTCAGCGACCCCTAGCCACTTACTCTTTAGTTTGTACCTTCATTCAAGGAGTCCGGGATGTGGCTCCGCCTGTACGGTCTCTTTTACCGCCATGGGATTTAAATGTAGTACTATCAGTTCTCCAGAAACCTCCATTTGAGAATATTCGGGAGATTCCCTTACCTACGTTGTCCCAGAAGGTGGCATTCTTGGTGGCTATTACCTCGGCCCGCAGGGTTGGCGGCATTATCCTGTTGTAGTCCCTATTTAGTACTCCATAGGGATAAAGTGGTTCTTCGTCCCTGTCTGTCATTTCTGCCCAAGGTTGTCTCTGACTTCCATTTGAATGAGGACATTGTGTTGCCGTCCTTGAGTCCCAAGCTGGCTCATCCCAAGGAATTTCCTTTACATACCTTGGATGTGGTTCATGCAATTCGGGTGTATCTGGCAGCCACTGAGTCCTTCCGGAGGTCAGACTCACTTTTTTTTGGTTACACAGGGACCAAGGAAAGGGCTGGCCCCTTCTTTGGCTACCATCTCCAAAATGTTTTTATTTCAGATTGGGGCTCCTGTGACCCGGTTAAGACTCCTCAGTGGCGTCACCAGCTTTCATATTTAGGGGGGGCACATGGGGGGACAGCGACAAAAGTAGGGGGGGCAACTATAAAATGCAATATATATATATATATATATATATATATATATATATATATATATATATATATATATATATATATATATATATATATATATATATCCTGGGGCCCTTTACTACGATTCCACAATGGCCCTTTCACATGTTCTGCAGTGAGCTCCCTCCCCCAGGGTGGCAGAAAACAAGAGATATGTCACCAGCATACCAAGAAAATATAAGGGTCCAAAGCAGTGGGAGAACTATCAGGGTTGCAAAGGTTGTCTTGCCACTGGACCCTGGTGTTCTGCCACTGTGGGGTTCCCCAACCTCCTCCTGCCCCTGCTATTGACAGCACTGGTCTGGCATCTCTTGGAGTTTACAGGCTGGTTCTCCTGTCCTAAGGACGGGAGAAATCAGTCTGTTTTTTCAGTAACTGAGAGTCCTGGTGGAGTCCTTCCTGCAACTCACTCTTCTCCCTGCCAATGAGGATGCAGGGGAAGGAGCAGATCGGGCAGCCGTGGTTGTGTGAGCGCTCGCATTATGCAGTGTCAGCGAGCAGAGGAAGGGGGGAGGAATCACCCACAGGAGCTGACTGGGGACGCTCTCCCTCTTAGACATTGCCTTTTTGTAAAAAAAATGTGTTTTTTTAATTGGGCGGGCACATGGTGGGGCACAGCATAATGTTGGGAGGATCAGGGCCCCCTCTGCCCCCCCTAGTGATGCCATTGAGGCTCCTGTGTCTTGGTTTGTTCTCTTGTGGTTAGCCTTGGGTTATTTTGCTCACCCCTCATTTTTCTTTGGCACTGCTTTTGGACGTCCCAATGGTCAAGATTAAAGAGGCGCTGTGTCCGTTGATGA
The DNA here is from genome assembly GCA_037952925.1 of Lithobates clamitans. Lineage (NCBI taxonomy): Eukaryota > Metazoa > Chordata > Amphibia > Anura > Ranidae > Lithobates > Lithobates clamitans. The sequence continues at coordinate 937,019 of JBBGZY010000448.1, forward strand.
ACTAAGAGAAATGGATTTTACGGCGAGTACAAAAATCCAATTTTTTAACTATATATATTTTTTTCTAGATTGGTGTAAGACTTGCTGTACAGGGGGAACCTTGGCACAGGTGGTGTGATTATTTTCAAGTTGTAATAGAAGGCTGTGTCTGAGCATTGAGTTTTGTGTTCCTGTTTATGCATCATTCATGTTCCCTGGAGAAGGAAGGGATAGATGTGGACCCTTTATTTTTGGAAACAAACAGAAAAAAATGTCATGTGATTTCTGAAGTCATATGTGCAACTCCCTCTTTACTTCCCCTCCCTTTAAAGGGTAACTTCACTTTTGTATGGGAAAAAAAATAGTAAATGAAAAAATAATATAGCACATATAATTGCGACACTAATCATATTGTAAATGAATGCTATTAAAAATTGCCTTTCCTTTTCAATCTGCAGCCACTGTAATTTTCTGAGAATGCATTGCATATGGCTACCTGGAGTTGTTCTGTACACAGTTTGCACTCCCCAAACATAATTTCCTGCTTGTGTGATTGGCTCACAAATTTTTCCCAAAAGTCTGCCTAAGATACAAGTCAGATTTCAGGCATCCCCTGCAACAAAAATGTAATTTTTGGAGAGATACTTTCAATAGGAGGATGTCTAAAGGGATGCATGGCCAGTAGATTTCCTCACTAGTGCCCTGCAGCTGCACACCTGACAGTTAATTGGGAAGCCACTCCCATTAGACCCACTTAGTACAGAGGCACAGACAAACACACAGGGATTTCTTCAGACTAACAAAAGGTAGGAATCTGCAACAAAGATTGTTATAATCCTTGCAATGTACAAAGATCACCCAGAAGGGAATGTTTTTTTTCTCAACAAAAGTGGAGTTACAATTTAATGTAAAAGCTTATACAAATCGGAATTGTTAGTCCTTCTATGCTCATAGAAATTGCCCTTTAAACAGGACTTTAGCAAAACATATTGGTCCTGTTTATGAGACAATAGAAAGTAGACCAAGCTGTAATAGAGTAGTATTTTTATTTATAAAGGACCTTCAGTACATAAAAAAATAATAGTGAAAGTAAACTCTAGTACATTGGCAATTTAAACTGAAACTCCATTTTTGTTGGGAAAAAGTCCCCTCCAGGTCAATTTTATACCATAGAACGATTTCACTAGGATTTGTAGTGTTACAGCCAGACCATGCCAGTGCACTCATGTCTTTTTAAAAAATTGTGAAGATCTGCCATAATCATATGGTTAGCCACAGTATTATGGTTTATTGCATTTCTGGTTCCCTGTTGATCAAACCCTTTTATAGAGAAAAACTTCCAATGCAGTGAACTTAAAAACTTTGCTGGAGATGCAGTTTTGCTTGTGGTTCGTGCTTTAGCCCTTTTCAGGCTTATATGAGCGGGGGGTAGAGAATGTTGGTGTGGTTTTGTTTAATATTTATTTATAAATTGGCAATTAGAATAATGCATTTTTTAATGGAATGCTTATTATAACACATATCATCACATTATATGTCACAGAAATTAACTTCCTACCACCTGTTCATGGTAGAAAAGTATGTCACATAATAAAGAGGTGGACTTTGTCATTCATGACCAATTGTGTATATAATAACCCACCTTGTTTCAGTTCCTGTAAAAACCCATGCAATGTTCCTGTCCTTTTTATTTCTATGTTGTTCATTCAATTTTAAAGTGTTACTATACCCACAACAGTAAAATCAGTCTGTATATGCAGTAGCATGCTCTCACATGCTCAGTTTGGTGTGTATTGCTGGAGAGGTTTTTTTTTTTTTTTGGAAGGGTGCATGTGATCGGCACAGGGCCAATCAGCACTGTCCAGACAGAGGGTCAGGGGTCCTGCCTCATAGGACAGCCAGAGGAGAATTAAAACTCCTCCTACAAGCTTTAACCAGTGCTCAGCTAGACACTGGTAGAAGTCACAAGACTGCTGTATACTGCTGATGAGAAAAGGTATTTAGCTGTTTATTTTTACTTAATTAATTGAATTTCCTTGTTCTGTGTACTGTGGGAGACCAGATATAGTGAATGCAGGGTCCTGGGTTTAGTAACACTTTTACAAAAAAAACATAAACAAGAAAATTGCCCAGCAAAATACTGTCCAAGCTACATAAATTTTTACTTTAACTCAAGTCTTCCTTTAAGTCTTTTTTCCCAGAGAGATTTCCTACTCAGTTGCTTTAACTGTACAAGACCTGATCCGTATACTGTACCTTTAATTTTATGTGCTTAATTATCTGTCAGACCTGTCCATGTTCTTCTTAAGAGAAAATGTGACATTCCTCAGGTTAATAAACCCTGCTATAGATGAACGTTTTTTTTTCTTGGCCTTGTCTAGTAGGTCATCACATCATGCTCTGTTTGTCTCAGATTCAGATGTTGCCTACAGTATTAAAGCTGATGATGGATGCTACACGTGGATTGCTAATAAAGTCAGAAGGTGTGCTGGCTTATCACAAGAGTTTCCTCCATTGTCAGGTAGCTCTTGGGTTAATTATCAGTCCCAACTTTTTTACAATGTGAGCGACATTGAAGAACATCATGTTGTAGGTGGGTAATATGAAGAACAACCTGTCTTCTTTAAAGTGTTCAACTTTTTCTTTTCTTCTGAAAAAGTGAACTAACACCCTCCCCACTCCCCTGGTCCCTGCTGTACTTATCTTCTGTGGGTGATGCCCTGTCAGTGCCCACACAGCTGTTGTAGTGGTCTGGAGATTTAAAATCCCCACTTTTACCCTCTTCATTCTGCAGGTCTTCTGTGACCACTCAGAGTGCTTCTGATTGGTCAGCACCACCGTGTGCTGACCAATCAGAAACACTCTGAGCTGTCACAGAAGCCCTAGAAATTGAAGAGGGAGTAACGTGGGGACATTAAATGTCCAGACTGATGCGCCGACTTAGTGGGCACTGTGACAGAGCATCACCCATAGAAGGGAAGTACAGCAGGGACAAGGGAAGTGGGGAGGGCATTAGTTCAGCTTTTCATTTTTTTTTTAAAAGGTGAACTAACACTTTAAAGTGAGCCTGACCTGGCGTAAAACATTTGTAAGATAACCGCAGTGGTGAAATGCAGGTACTTTGCTAGTCTACAGGTACTTGTGTCCCTGCAGAGCTCCTCAGATTTTAGGACTGTATTTGGGGTCTCATTAGGCCCCACACCCTCTTAACACTATGCCCCATCTGTGTAGTTCAACTGTCAAATGCAAGAACTTCAATGAGTAGTGTGGACTCTGGCATTACTAGTTAAATGTCAGGTGATGGGGCTTAGTACCAGGGGGGGAGGACCTCAACATGGACAAAAATTGTAGCCCCATATAAAGTCTGGGCCTATCCAATGCATATGCGGGGACAAAGAGCATTGATCTGAAGACTAACACAAAGACCAAGCAGTACCTACACTTAAATACTCTTGTAACTTAAGTGTTTTAGGCCAGGTCAAGTTCACTTCTAGCCCTATACACACCGTGGCAAAATGGAGCACTCAGCACCTGTCTATTGTGCCTTCCAAGCACTCACTGGCAGTGGGTTGAGTAATAGGTAGTCAAAATGAGTGCAGTACATTTATATACAGTAGTCCATAGTGCCCTGCCTTGTTTGACAACAGTTTCCAATTTAATTTAATTTTCCCCAGGAAGCCCTAAACTAATATCAGGCAGGGAGCAGAGACCTGGAAATGAATCTTTAAGAGTTTGATGCTTTTTTTGCTTTTTTTCAGCTTTCAGTGAATGTATTTATGAAGCAGACCATTTTTCTAAGAATGCCAAAGTAAAGGGTGTTTATTGTTTAATGGACCAGTTTACTTAAAACTTCTGTGTACGGATGCTGAGGGATGAAAAGCACTCTGGCTCCTTATGACCCTAAGGATCGCCAACTGACGTATCTACCCAGCACAACTCCTTGCTCTTTTCCCCAAAACGTAGAATTACTCTTCTGCCCTGTACACACGATAGGATTTTCCGACGGAAAATGTGTGATAGGACCTTGTTGTCGGAAATTCCGACCGTGTGTTGGCTCCATCACACATTTCCCATAGGAATTTCCGACACACAAAGTTTGAGAGCTTGCTATAAAATTTTCCGACAACAAAATCCGTTGTCGGAAATTCCGATCGTGTGTACACAAATCGGACGCACAAAGTGCCACGCATGCTCAGAATAAATGAAGAAACGAAAGCTATTGGCTACTGCCCCGTTTTTAGTCCCAATGTACGTGTTTTACGTCACCGCGTTCAGAACAATCGGATTTTCTGACAACTTTGTGTGACCGTGTGTATGCAAGACAAGTTTGAGCCAACATCAGTCAGAAAAAATCCATGGATTTTGTTGTCGGAATGTCCGATCAATGTCCGACCGTGTGTACAGGGCATTCCTGTTGAATTCTACAGAACACAAACATCCAGTAGGTTTTGTAAAAAGCATCTCAAAGTGGGTGGAATTGGCAATTTGGATAGAGAGACCATGCTAGTGGAGCTTGTAAGAGGCATAAGAAGCTAATGGACAATTCAACCCACTAAAACCTTAAAGAGCAGTTTCAGTTTTGAATAAATATATCCATTTCCAGGGAAACTTCATCAGTTACAAGGTTCTAGCAAATGTTATTGCAGATCATTGCCTGCTGTTATGTATGAGGTAGCTAAAAGCTTTGTGAGAAAGCGAATATTCAGTTCAATTAGTTTAAATGTGTGTGAGTACAATTGGAGAAATTTAAACTAGACAGTTCTAGATAGATGTATCTTTGTCTTGGTTCACCATGGAACTCAAACAGTTGCTGTCGCGTTAGTGAGCAAGAAACTGCTAAAGTTAATTTTATATGGTGACGCTTTAAACCTCAAGCAAACTACTTAATAGTTAAAATACATATTTGGCAGCTATTTTACCTGCCAGAATATCTGCATTTCTGTCCATCCAGTCCAGAGATTTGCACAATCCTACTGCACAGCCCAGCCAGGTGGATGGTTTTGCTTTCTCTGTTACAGTATAGGCTGTAGAGGGCATACAGTTGTGTCCTCTCTCCACCACCAGCCTGATAATTGGACAGTGAAAGACTGAGGTATTCGTCTGATTGCTGCTGTACAGGGTATTGCTGGAGGCTCGTACCAGATTATGGTAGTTGCTTTTGAAAAATATAATGTATTAATGAATATATACAACTTTTATGTCAGAAGTTCAGCTTTACATCCCAAGACCATTAAAAAAAAAAATAATACACTCCCAATAATGGCATTATAAGATATTTTTTATCTATTAGGCCCCTTTCACACTGGGGCATTGGCGCTGTCCGTGGTAAAGCGACGCTATTTTTAGCGACGCTTTACCGTAGTTTTTGTGGTGGTTTTCGGCTGCTAGCGAGGCACTTTTAACCCCTGCTAGCAGCCGAAAAAGGGTTAAAACGACCCACAAAGCGCCACTGCAGCAACACCGCTCCTTCACTGCTCCAAAGATGCTGCTTGGGAGTTTTTTAATGTCATGCCAGCGCATCGGCTTTCACACTGAGATTGCAGGGGAGCCGTTTTTCAGGTGCTTTACAGGCGCTATTTTTAGACCAAAAGCGCCTGCAAAATGTCTCGGTGTGAAAGGGGTCTTATCTTGTATATTTAAAGTTTTTCACCTTTTTAGAAAAAAAATGAAAAGGTGATCTAAATTAATACCTTACAACCTCCCTACCCCTGATTCTTGCTGAACTTGCCATGGGTGAGATGAGCTGTAAGTGCCCAAGCGAACCAGTGTAGTGGTCCAGGAATTTAAAATCCACGCTCTTTTTCCCCTTCTTTCTGTAGGGCTTCTGAAACAGATCAAAGAGATTACGATTGGTCAAAGCGGTCACATGCCAGCACTGACCAATCAGAATTGCTCTGATCCATCCCGGAAGCCTTACAGAAATAATGGGAAGAATAGCATAGATTTCAAATCCCTGGACCACTACACCAGCTGCGCAGACACTGACAGCTCATCAGAGAAAAAAGATCACATAGCTTAAAATGTAAAGTGATAGTGAGGTATGTGTACTTTTCAAAAACTATAAAAATTCTTAGTAAGTGAGAATGTGTACATGTTATATTATCTACCTACTACTCACACCATCCTGTCTTGCAAAAAAAAAATGTTTATAAGTTATTTTTAATATTTTACTCTAAAGGTATAACCTTCAGTTCTGTTCATTAGCTGAAAAGGAACCTGCACTTATATTTGTTGCACAGAGCTCTCACTATTTTCATGGAGAAAAATAGCAATCTTGGGATATCTAAAAGCACAACTAAATGCACATGAGTGTTGTAATGCCTAAGGGGAAATGTTGGATTAATGATACTTGAATGTCAGTTCATTGAAAGTCCAGGACTCAAAGAACCATATTTCATTTTAATTGAAATGTAATGTATTAGATACATTGGAGATGCAGAAAAAGGAGGATTAAGGTAATGCAAGGTTCTTTGAGGACTACTCTGAAGTCATATGGTCACCACAGTTACTTGACACTGTACACTGTAGATTGGTAAGGATAATATGTGCTTTTTGAGAACTCTAGACAAAACATAATAAGTCACAGGTTCTGAAATTAGCTTTGTTTCATACCAGAAGGTTTCTCTTTCGTAATACTTAAGCTGGCCATAGACTGTTAGAATCCCGGCCCGTTCAGCAGGAACTGGATGAGACTCAAACCATGTATGGACAGGCTGAAGGTACCAAATTGATCGATCAACTTGGGTACAACCAGAATAAAGGAAATGGGGGAGGTGCCACCTAAGTGTAGTATTAAGAGTACAACTTTTGTTAACAATAGATTAAAAAGACTCACCAGATGTCAGTTGAAAAGATCGCTCATCACATGAATAGAATCAGCGGCTCGCTTCCGTCCTACAGGCTTTGCATAGTGGTCTGGACCAAAAAGGAGAGGAGGTACCATCCAGTAATGTCACAAAAAGTTGCCGCCATCCCTGACATACGGAGAAAAGAAAATAACCCCTCAAGGAGTGGTGGGACTTTAAAGGCAACAAGTAAAAATAAAAACAATTTTATTGTCACAAGTATACAAAAATATACATATCAAAAAAAGGGTTTCAAATACAATCATATGGATCAGTTTAACAGTAAAAGCAAGGTTATACTGGTGAGTGAGCCAAATGTTCGTTCGTCTTCCACCTGAGCCTACGCGTTTCGGGACTGCAGGAGTCCCTTCGTCAAGGGCAAATGGTAGGCAGACTTTACACTATTAAAACATAAAATATCATAATTAGAAACAAATACATTGAACATGTTTACTGCATTTAACATCATTCTAGGGAGAAAAAAAACAAAAAAAACCAAACAAACATACCCAAGCATGACCAGAAAAAGAGGCCGACCGCCGGAACACCTCGGGGTCAACTACACACAGGACGCCAGGAATCCAAAGGAAACGGGCGTGTTTCTGGCCCCGCCTTATCAACATTGGTCCCCAATTTGCCACCCCAAGAGGAGATTCCGGGAGTGACAACGCTACCCCAAGAGGGCCCAGCAGGCGAAAAATCAGAAGGAGGGGAGAGAAAAGAATTATCTGAAAATACAAAAAAAGGAAAAAGGCCTTATGTACTGAGGTACTCAAGAGGGCCTATAAAGTAGTTAAATATACATATGCAAAAAGGACAAAAAACGCATGAGAACCGCACGTCAGAGCGGCACATGCCCATGTGCTGAGGATGCATAAAGACCGCACCTCAAGCGGATATGCATCCAAGCCAATGGTGAAAAAAATGATCTAAATGTTCATAATTTACCCCAATATTGGTATATAAGGGATATGATGATTAAGCGTGGGTAGATATCCCTGATACGTGGGTAGGGGGAAACGGATGTGCCTGAAGCGCAAGATAGGCTGCAAGTACTATCAGAAGTGGCAACTTCGTACAAAAAAATCTGTAGGAAAGACAAGAGGAAGATATTCACTATATATAGTGCTACACAATGTGTAAGATCAGGGTGTTCCCCAGGCAGGCACATAAAAGAGCGTGCCCAGGTTAGAGATTGCCAGCAAGGGAGCAGTGTTAACAAATAGTAGGGGAGAGCCTTACCTGTATTTCTTGCATTAAGGTTACAGTGTCATTAGTGGCTGCTATGCCGTCTCCAACCACCACCGCCGAGTCGGACAATGTCACCGACACGGCGTTCGATGGTTGAATATAAAGGGGAAGAGGGAGGTGGGTGCGGCAATGATTGGCGTTGGGGTCCCGCCAATCATACCGCTACTCCAATCAGAGTGCGGGCGCCGTCAGGCACTACTGAGTGTCAGGCCGTTCGCCGCTCCAATCAGGGTGGAGGTACCATGGAGACGGCGTCGGTCCAGCTGGGGACGCTGAAGGGAGGAATCCATGGCAACACTGAGACGCCATTCAGTCTCACTCTGCCTGCCGCTCCAATCCGGGTGCGGGTGCCATGGAAACCCCCCAGCGCCAATCCACAAATGGACGCTAAGGGGAGGGAACCATGGCAACGCCACAACACCGATCAGTGCAGCAGGGAGGGGGGAGAGAAATGGAAGCTGACAGCAGCAAAACAGATCACAGCAAGGGGAGCTCGCACGGAGGTAAATTGTCCATCTATAGATGTTAGAACAAAATGTGCACCAGCTGGAGTGCTGCAGCACACTTCGTAGGAGGGGGCTATTAAAAGATTGTTAATACATGCAAAATTGGGATTGGGGTGGGGGTAAGAGGTGCCTTCAGATGATCGCCAAATGGGCACTGCGGGGGCAGGGGGACCCTGGGCGAGAGCTGCACAGCTCTCTCCCTAGAATGATGTTAAATGCAGTAAACATGTTCAATGTATTTGTTTCTAATTATGATATTTCATGTTTTAATAGTGTAAAGTCTGCCTACCATTTGCCCTTGACGAAGGGACTCCTGCAGTCCCGAAACGCTTAGGCTCAGGTGGAAGACTATACGAACACACATTTGGTTCACTCACCAGTATAACCTTGCTTTTACTGTTAAACTGATCCATATGATTGTATTTGAAACCCTTTTTTTGATATGTATATTTTTGTATACTTGTGACAATAAAATTGTTTTTATTTTTACTTGTTGCCTTTAAAGTCCCACCACTCCTTGAGGGGTTATTTTCTTTTCTCCAGTGGTCTGGACCAGCCCAGGTGACGTTACTTCTGCTGGTGCATTCCACGCTGACTAGCATGGACTCCCCCAATCTGCAGAGCGTCCATGCCCATCTCCACCATCTCCTAGGTGTCCAGACCACCATGTAAAGCCTGCAGAATGGAAGCGTGACGCCGAGTCTATTCAAGTGATGAGCGACATCTGACATCTTGTGAGTCTTTTTTAAACTATTGTTAATAAAAGTTTTACCCTAATACTGCACTTAGGCCGTGCCTCCCCCTTCCCCTTCCTTTATTCTCATCCCCACAGAGCTGGTCACACTCTCAGGATGGCTGCTGCAATCCATGTCTAATAATCCATACGGAATTGTATTCACCCAATGGACTTTTAGGGATTTATGGACTGGGCTTTTTGCCCCATATATATTTTTTAGAACTGCCCTGGGACTATGCTATTCAGCTGGGTACACACCCTCTGTGAGCCGGAATTCCCTTACTGCTTGTGTACAACCAGCCTGCTGGATTTTATGTGCCATTATTGCTAACAGCCGTTAAAGCCACTAGCACTAATCACTGTGTTCTCCCCCCACCAGGAGAACACAGTGGAAGAGATGTCCTAAGCTTACCAATGTTAAAGTTGAACTTTATCCCATGTCCTGAAGGCTGATGGTTGCTGTAGAAATAATGCCAGTCCTCTTCACAACAATGAACTTCTGGTGCCACATGGGTTATCTCATGCAGTGCTTGGAAGTTCACTACTGTAAACCGGGACACACAGAAGCCCCAGAAGATGGCGGGACCATTCAGAGAGTGCAGCGGGACTCGCGCATGCGCAGTAGGAAACAGGCTGTGAAGCCGTAAGGCTTCCCTTACTGTTTCCCTTATTACAGATGCCGGTGCCTGCGCCCGAAGCCAATTGACGAATCGGCTGGGGGGGGGGGGGCTGACATCGCAAGAACCCTGGACAGGTAAGTGTGCTCTATATTAAAAGTCAGCAGCTACAGTGTTTGTAGCTACATAGTTACATAGTAGGTGAGGTTGAAAAAAGACACAAGTCCATCAAGTCCAACCTATGTGTGTGATTATGTGTCAGTATTACATTACATATCCCTGTATGTTGCGGTCATTCAGGTGATTATCTAATAGTTTCTTGAAGCTATCAATGCTCCCCGCTGAGACCACCGCCTGTGGAAGGGAATTCCACATCCTTGCCGCTCTTACAGTAAAGAACCCTCTACGTAGTTTAAGGTTAAACCTCTTTTCTTCTAATTGTAATGAGTGGCCACGAGTCTTATTAAACTCTCTTCTGCGAAAAAGTTTTATCCCTATTGTGGGGTCACCAGTACAGTATTTGTAAATTGAAATCATATCCCCTCTCAAGCGTCTCTTCTCCAGAGAGAATAAGTTCAGTGCTCGTAACCTTTCCTCATAACTAAGATCCTCCAGACCCTTTATTAGCTTTGTTGCCCTTCTTTGTACTCGCTCCATTTCCAGTACGTCCCTCCTGAGGACTGGTGCCCAGAACTGGACAGCATACTCCAGGTGCGGCCGGACCAGAGTCTTGTAGAGCGGGAGAATTATCGTTTTATCTCTGGAGTTGATCCCCCTTTTAATGCATGCCAATATTCTGTTTGCTTTATTAGCAGCAGCTTGGCATTGCATGCCATTGCTGAGCCTATCATCTACTAGGACCCCCAGGTCCTTTTCCATCCTAGATTCCCCCAGAGGTTCTCCCCCCAGTGTATAGATTGCATTCATATTTTTGCCACCCAAATGCATTATTTTACATTTTTCTACATTGAACCTCATTTGCCATGTAGTCGCCCACCCCATTAATTTGTTCAGGTCTTTTTGCAAGGTTTCCACATCCTGCGGAGAAGTTATTGCCCTGCCTAGCTTAGTATCGTCTGCAAATACAGAGATTGAACTGTTTATCCCATCCTCCAGGTCGTTTATGAACAAATTAAATATGATTGGTCCCAGCACAGAACCCTGGGAGACCCCTCTACCCACCCCTGACCATTCTGAGTACTCCCCATTTATCACCACCCTCTGAACTCACCCTTGTAGCCAGTTTTCAATCCATGTACTCACCCTATGGTCCATGCCAACAGACCTTATTTTGTACAGTAAACGTTTATGGGGAACTGTGTCAAAAAATTTTGCAAAATCCAGATACACCACGTCTAGCTGCTGACTCTTGAATATTTTTTTTTTTTTTACAGACTGGCACTCCTCTTTAAAGCGGAGGTCCGCGCACCGCTGCAGCTGCTGGCTTTTAATAATAGGATATTTACCTGTCCTGGAGTCCAGCGATGTTGGCACCTCAGCTGATGTTTCCATCAGCTGTCGTGTGCAGCCGACGCCATTGCGGTTAAGGGAACCCAGCAGTGTAGTCGGAGGGGGAGAGGAAACAAATGAGCGGGAAGTTCCACTTTTGGGTGGAACTCTGCTTTAAGGAATACATTTAGCATTGTTAGGCATATTGTATACTGACCCCCAAATAATAATAATCTGCCTTATTAACAAATACCTATATTTATAGGAGCAGTTACTGTGATCTTCACGATGGCCCAGGTCATTACAGTCAACTGTGGTTCCTCTTTCTCATTCCTCTTTCTTTTTCCTCTTTCTCAATATCCAATATTGCTGATAATTACAGATCTGTGGATACCTGTGGGGAAAGTGCTTTAACCTTTCTGTACATGTTGCTTAAGTGCCCCAAAAAGGACACATCACCTACTATGCGTTTCTGCCTTATTATTTTTTTATCTGAAAAAAGATGTTTGATATACAGATGTAAAAGCAACATTCAAAAGGTCACAAGGCAAATGTGCAACCTTACTGAGTGAATTGTGGCAGTGTTTTGTGGTAGCTAGCACTTGTCATGTATATTGTACTTCTTTCTAAACCTATTATAAAGAAAAGGAACAGAACTTTGATGATGATGACCATTTAACCAGAGAGCACCGTACACAACTGGTCTAACTACTTGTTTGTTTATATACTCCATATTTTTCTCTAGACAAGTTCGCCTTTTCACTTGTTCCAAATTATGTTGTTATTAAGCTTTTACAGCAACTACTCATGGTAATTTATCCATAACGCTATGATCCTTGATCTTTGTTCTATTATGGATCTTCTAAACGATGAACTTTATGCTAGAGTATCTGTGTTTTGTTTCTTTGGCTGTACATCTCCCTTCTGCTATGTTATTTGCAAAACTTGATTATAATCTATTCATACCGAATAAAAAAAAAACAAAAAAAAACAGAGCACTTATAGGGGTTTTATGTTATACTGAGTCCAGTGCTTACCCCAACATGTATGTTCTAGCGGGACAGCTTTCAGTCCTTTGGGGAAAGCAGTGGAGCATATTGAGTCTACGGAGTCGGCGGTTGAATAAAGTGTATGATGTCCATACATATTTGTATCTAATTTAAATGAAATTAAACCCTTTGTTGCTTAAATGTAGCATCCAAACTCATTAAACTTTCAAGGGTACAAACCTCAAACCAATGAGGTGTGTATGCATCTACTGAATACATTATGCATACACATTCAGTGACCACATTATTAGACACTCTTGGGTGTAAAAAATATGCTCATTTGATATTAAGGTAGCTAATATGTGGCAAAGGAGCATTTTCAGCACCCTATTACGCCACAACTAGCTACACCACAAAGGCTGGATGGATCCACACATGGTAGGACAAATTTAGTCTCTTCTAATTACATTTTGCATCACAAAATCAAGACGAAGAGCTATTCCAGTCTTCAGTTGTCCAGTTTATTTGATTCTCTGCCACTACTGTGTAGCCCAGACAAGATTCAACGTGTATTTTTAGCAGAGCCGTCTTTAATATCGATTGGACCCTGGGCAAAACTTTTCTTGGGCCCCCCCCATGCAGTTTTGCTCTCCACCTGCTCGGAGCCATACAATAAATAGCAGCTAGACTCAAAATCAGTTTACTGAATCAGATCTGGCAGCTATTGCGATTGGTTGCCAGAGGTTACAGTGTATCATTACCGTTCACTGACTGGTTGCTAGAGGTTACAGCACACATTACGGCTCACTAGTTGCTAGAGGTTACAGCACATGATTTCTGCTTGTTGATTGGTTGCTAGAGATTACTGTGGATATGACCTCAGGGGGGCATGATATACACATCAATGCCGCCGGCCGCCCCTATTTACATATGGATTCCATCACTATTTACATACGAATGCCGGTAATTTACATGTAAACACAGGGTCTGCAGGTGAGTCATCTTTACACAACAATAGGGCAGAGCTGGTCAGCGTTAGTAGCCGCACTTCACACAGATATTGGGACACAGCACGGGACTAAAACCTCAAGGTAGGAGGGAATTTAAACCAGGATAGTTGGCAAGTATGAGGCAGCTGCTTTGGGCCCCACAACAATGACAGGGCCCAGGGCAGCTGCCCCTTTTGCCCTGCCTTAAAAACGGCCCTGATTTTTAGGGATACTCGCCTTCACATTATTTGTTGTAAGCAGTTATCTGAACAATTGCAGATTTCTTTCAAAGTCTGTAAATTCTACAGACTATAGTGTATAAAAATTACAGGGGGTCAGCGGTTTTTGAGATTGTGCCCTCTCTTGCACCAGCAGTGATTCTATAGTCAAATTCAATAAACTATAGAACTATTTGCTATTTACTATTTGCATTTACTATTTATGGTCTGATTTTTTTTTTCAGCAATGAAAGCTAAAAAAAGAAAAATTTAAGTAAAATGGCTCAAAAATTGCTTTATTGATAGCAAATGAAATATGCATTAAAGTTCAACTCTGGTCATTTTTTTTTTTACCCACGCAGTGGAGCTGTGCCCACACTGCGTGGGTTATTTGCTCAATTGTCTAGGGGTGAACACAGAGCCTAAACTCACCTGATCCCTTCGATCCTCCGGAAAACTGTGCTCCCCCATGTCCAGTGATGGACTGTTCTTGAAGTCTTCAAGTCCAGAGCCAGTCTATGGGTGTGATGACGTCAGAAACATTCCACTGCCCAAGACCGCTATAGGGGGGGGGGGGGTCGGGGGGGTGCCGGAGGGTGGGGCAGGCATTGGTCGTGTGCTGGGAGGATCAGAGGATTAGGTATGTATATCTCCGCTCTCCTTTACCCCATACATAAACAAGCAGGTAACCCATGCAGTGCAGGCAAAGCCCCATTACATGAAAAAAAAAATAGCCCGGAGTTCAGCTTTAAAGTTTATTTCCATGTTTTCAGCAGAACTGGGATAACAGCTACTCTCGAACCAATAACATGGCTTTTTATGTTCTTTGCCCTGATTTGAAATTTTTAGGAGGGGGCTCTGAAGTACTGTTTAACCTAAGTAAAGTGAAAAAAATGTTTTTTTGTCTAATATAACTTACTGTACATTAGCTTTTTTTTCTATAAATTTCCTCTACTAAACTTACTTTTTAAACTTTCCCCAGGCTACAAAAACACACTCCCGTTCTATTTGTGCCCCCTAGACCTGTGGAATCCCAGAGCCTCCTCTGTGTGCACTCCTGCTTTGAACTAGAACTGTACATGCAGCCATTTGGAGCGCCGCACACACAGGGCAAAATTTACATCCTCTCTTCCACAGCAGTGATTGACAAGAGCTCTGTGATCTTAACTAAGGGATAAACATAAAATAGATAAAACAAAATTCAATCCTATCCTTCACTTTGTCCCTAAGGTTCACATTGCCATCTATTCTAGAAGGTGTCTATAAAGTCCTATGTATAGATCTGCTTAAAAGAAACCACTAGAAAGGTATCGCTAGTAGTAGTTGGTAACATTCAACTGGACTTGGATAAATGGAATACCGCGCCAATCCAACAAGTAAAACAGCAGCCAACACTACAAAACGACTAAATTTGTGCACATTAACTAAATGAAAAAAGTGTAGCGCTATGGTGAAGAAGCAAGTGTAGGGTGTAGGACAGAAGGAAGTCTGTTTACATTTAAAGAAACGAATGACCTCATCTAATCCAAAACCTATGTGTGCTAAATAGTGCAGTGAATGTGGATGTGACATCCGATATCACCACTCGTATAAACAAGAAAGATGCTCTATCTCGCTAGGAAGAGCAAAAAAACATCACAAAAAGAATTAAATGTATAAAAAAGTTAATATTAATTATAGCATCCAAACTTATCAGTGGTAAAGAAAATATATAGTGTCAGAAGTGTCCATAATGTAAATGGAGAGATATAACTCCCAAGTAAACAATATAAACATATTAGTCCATATGGTGTACGATGTGGTTGGCCCAAATTGAATCCCAGGCGGGTGGCATCACAAAGAAAAATCCAAATTTCAGTAAAAGATGGAATACTCTTACCGACTTTGATGGACTTACAGGCCGTTGGCGGTGAGTCAATTGGGCTTGTACTGTCTTATGATGGATGACAGTGTCAGGATGGCTTGTACACCGGAAGGGTTCCTCCTCAGATGGGGGGCCAAGAATCTGCCCAAAAAGGTCTGCGCGGTCACCGTCTTTGTCAGCATGCATGGACCATGTATGAAGAAAAAACAAGGAGCCTCCACATGGTGTAAATCCAAAAACTATTTTTCAAATAGCATTTATTAGATCACTCAAGATCATCAAACAGTCCATAAAGGTTAGAATTAGCAGAATCGATTCGAGTAATACAAAGTAGATAAAAATTGGTAAGCGTGGTAAAAGTGGCTGGGTACAGCAAAGAAACCCGACCGGTTTCGTCTAAAAAGACTTCGGCTGGGGTATATGCCGTCCTGCCACCTCCACGCTTTTATACATACATAATAATAATCTCCTAAAAACAGCTGTTACAGCGTCGTGCGCGCTGACTTCCTGAAACGATAGCGTGCGTGACTCAGTATGGAACGATAGCGTGCGTGACTCAGTATTGAGTCCATCAAAGTCGGTAAGAGTATTCCATCTTTTACTGAAATTTGGATTTTTCTTTGTGATGCCACCCGCCTGGGATTCAATTTGGGCCAACCACATCGTACACCATATGGACTAATATGTTTATATTGTTTACTTGGGAGTTATATCTCTCCATTTACATTATGGACACTTCTGACACTATATATTTTCTTTACCACTGATAAGTTTGGATGCTATAATTAATATTAACTTTTTTATACATTTAATTCTTTTTGTGATGTTTTTTTGCTCTTCCTAGCGAGATAGAGCATCTTTCTTGTTTATACGAGTGGTGATATCGGATGTCACATCCACATTCACTGCACTATTTAGCACACATAGGTTTTGGATTAGATGAGGTCATTCGTTTCTTTAAATGTAAACAGACTTCCTTCTGTCCTACACCCTACACTTGCTTCTTCACCATAGCGCTACACTTTTTTCATTTATTCAACTGGACTTGTTCTGTAATGCTGAAGACCTTTCGTAGCTTGACCGAGCTACTTCTTCAGGTTTAATGAGTTTCGGAAAAATACCCCAGCATTTATATGCACACGGGTATTTTCTGGCATTCAGTAGAACTAAAGAAGTGGCTTGGCTAGGTTACCAAATTTCTTCAACATTAAAAAAAACAAGTCCAGTTGAAAGTGATTAACTACTAATAGCTATATCATGACCGGGATAAATGATGAGATAAATGAGAACCTTCACAGACAACTAAAAAAGTAAGGCGCGTTTAATTTTTTATATATTTTTATGTATGCTGTGTGAATGGGAACACATACCCAACATAAAGTAGTGGTATCTCAAATATGACCACAAAGGTGAACATACACTTTAAAGCGTAACTGCACTTTTGTTGAGAAAAAAAACATCCCCCCCTGGGTGATCTATGTACATTGCAAGGATTATAACAACCTTTGTTGCAGATTCCTACCTTTTGTTACTCTGAATATATCCATGTGTGTTAGTCTGTGCTATTGTGTAGAGTGGATCTAATGGGAGTGGTTTCATAATTATCAGTCAGCTGTGGCAGCTGCAGGGCACTAATGAGGAAAGCTGCTAGGCCTGCATCACTTTAGATGTGATTTCCTATGGAAATTACGTTTTTGTTGCAGGGGATGCCTGAAATCTGACTTGTCCCTTAGGCAGACTTCTGGGTAAATTGGTGAGCCAATCACACAAGCAGGAAATGTTTCTGGGGAGTAGTCAGTACGCATTCTGTATACAGAACCACTCCAGGTAGCCATATTGCATTGCATTTACAGAAAGTTACAGCAGCTGCAGATTGAAAAGGAAAGGTCATTTTTAATAACCTTCAATTAAAATATGACTTGTATCGCAATTGCACACGCTATATTCATTTTTCTTTATTTGCTATTTTTTTTCCCCACGAAAGTGGCGTTACTAACCTTTAAAAAATTCAGACTAAATTCTGTTAGATCATACCTTTTACCAATTAAGTTTGTTTATGTTTTAAATTGCAGCCACGTGACTTACTGTTAGTTTGTTTTTTAAGTGGCTATAATTATTAAAGTGGTCTTAGAGCGTGCTTAAATTTTAATGATTGTGTTAATTT
Organism: Lithobates clamitans; assembly: GCA_037952925.1. Taxonomy (NCBI): domain Eukaryota; kingdom Metazoa; phylum Chordata; class Amphibia; order Anura; family Ranidae; genus Lithobates; species Lithobates clamitans. The sequence goes on from JBBGZY010000448.1 coordinate 954,626, forward strand.
GCATAATGAGCGTTTTAATATTTTGTGTGTATGTCTCATCAATCTATCCATACTTTGCTGTATTACAGACAGTTCTTATTACAGACATGTATAAACAGAGTGCTGCTGTGTACTGGTAATTTTTTTTTACAAGTGTATATATTTTGAATTGTAAGCTCTATCGAGCAGGGCCCTCTGATTCCTCCTGTATTAAATTGTAGTGTAACTGTACTGTCTGCCCTCATGTTGTAAAGCGTTGCACAAACTGTTGGCTCTATATAACTCCTGTATTATAATAATAATAATAATAATATACATAGCTTATTATGGGAAATGATTTGTACCTGGATGAAGGTGATTATACGGACTTCGGCCACTAGAGGGAATAAGAAGTAAAGATTTTCTTAATTTGTCACTCTAAGTGAGATGACGTGTATTTGCTAACAAGCAGAAATGTTCCTTTTGATTTATGTACGCACTTATTTTGCTCACTATATGTGGTCTATCATGATGTTTAGGTGTATTTGACTAAATTGTTTATACGTCTTATTGAAGGTGAGGTTGAGAAAAGTTACTAGAGCTAAGATAAAAGCTTTATGTGTTCTCTGGGATAAGAAAAGTGTAATCTATCTATCTATCTATCTATCTATCTATCTATCTATCTATCTATCTATCTATCTATCTATCTATCTATCTATCTATCTATCTATCTATCTATAAATATATATATATATGTATAAATATCTATATCGATATCGATATAGATATCTATATATATTGATATATATATTTTATTTTTATTTTTTACATGATGGCTGTACTCTGGCAAGTACCACATCCCTACTCAATAATTGAAAAAGCAAATTGGTTTCCCCAAAATGGGAATTTAAACGGCACTTATGAAGTAGCACATGCAATTACAATTTAGTAAAAAGTTAGCTATTTTTATTGATACAACAAATGAATTAAAAATGCATAGAAGAGTACAGCATACAATATAATTCATAAAAAGGGTGACAGAAGACACACTACATTAACTGTATTTTTTAGGATGGCCCTTTTTATAAATGCTATCGTATGCTGTACGCATTTTAGTTCGTTTTTTGTATCAATAAAAATAGTTTTTACTTTTTACTAAATTGTATTTACATGTGCTAAATGTTTATCTATTCTGGGTTATTTGTTATGGTATCAATAATCTTTCCACACCTATATGCAAATCAAAGGGTATCTAAACTCCAGAACAAAAATGTAAATTTATTGTAGATTACCAGGTAGATGCCACATTAGTTTTAATTTTTCAGGTCAAGGATATTTTCTCCAAGTACAGAAAGTACCTGTCGGTCCCGCCAGAGTTATATTGCAAAGAATCTTATCAGCTGTCTTCTGTGATTTACAGAACATCTTTTTCCTATGTAGTTGAGGTGGTTTGAGGGGAGGCATTTTTAATCCAGATCAGCAGGGAAGCCCAAGGTGACAACACCTCCATAGATAAAGTGCAGTGAGTAAATATTGACATAGGTAGAATCACCAAGTAAAAACAAGGATAAAAGGCCCTATGAAAAAGAAGGCTAATACAGCCATCACATTTAAAGTGGGGTTCCACCCAAAAAACAAAAATACCTGGAACAATTCTAAAAAACAAAACAAAAAAACATTTGGATATTTTTTTTTTCTTCACTTACCTCTAAATGCCTGTTGCTAGGTGGTCCCTCGTAGTCTGCCTGTTCCTTTGCCTGGGCTGGTGACATCACTTCCCCCCCAGGCACAGGAAGGGCTCCGCTCTGCTCCCTCCCTCCTGTCAATCATCTGGGACCCATTACAGGTCCCAGGTGATTGAGCGGCCAATCACGGCGCGCGGCGCCGCTCGCGCATGCGCAGTGGGTGCCAGGCTGTGAAGCCACAGCCCGGCGCCCACAGTTGAAATGCCGGCGCCGACGAGCGGAGGGGGGGGATGAGCGGGGCTTCGATCCCCCGCATCGCTGGACTCTGGGACAGGTAAGTGTCCAATAAAAAGTCAGCAGCTGCAGTATTTGTAGCTGCTGACTTTTAATTAATTTTTTTTTTGACGGCCCACCCGGGGTGGAACTCCTCTTTAAGGACTGGTAAGCTGCAATATATAAACTTTATTTTTTATATGGATACTTTTTTTTTTTTTTTTGTTCAGGGACCCAGACATATACACTTTCATGTATTTCTGAATGCCATCCTGACATTGGCCTGTGTTTGTAGTAAAGCTGTCAGTGTTCAGATGTGTCAGATGGTCAGTTCAGCGTGAATGTGTACATGTTTACTGCTTCCCTTTGAACCAATAGGTTGTTAAATAAAACCAATATTCACTGACTCTGTAGTGCAAATAATAATAAAAATAATAATCAACCAGTTGCAGGCATGCTGCTTGCACAGACAAATATTGATGTTTGGCATTGTCTTAAAGTGGGGTTCCACCCAAAAAAAAAAAAAGTACATGAAAAATCCTAAAAAAAAATAATACAAAAAAACATTTGGATATTTTTTTTTTACTCACCTCTAAATGCCTGTTGCTAGGGGGTCCCTCGTAGTCTGCCTCTTCCAGTGCCTGGGCTGGTGACATCACTTCCCCCTCGGCACAGGAAGGGCTCCGCTCTGCTCCCTCCCTCCTGTCAATCATCTGGGACCCATTACAGGTCCCAGGTGACTGAGCGGCCAATCACGGCGCCGCTCGCGCATGCGCAGTGGGTGCCAGGCTGTAAAGCCACAGCCCGGCGCCCACAGTTGCAATGCCGGCGCTGCTGAACGGAGGGGGAGACGAGCGGGGCTTCGATCCCCCGCATCGCTGGACCCTGGGACAGGTAAGTTTCCAATTAAAAGTCAGGAGCTGCAGTATTTGTAGCTGCTGACTTTTAATTTTTTTTTTTTTTTTTGACTGGAACTCCTCTTTAAGAGGTATGCATGTTCTTATCAGTACTTATAGGGTAAACATGATCAGCTACATTTAAATGATCTCATCAGTATGTGCTAATGTTTTAAAGACCTTGTAGTTTGCAAATATATTTGTACATCCACCTTTGCTTATTGCATACACATTCTTTGCTACTTGCTTTGCAGTGCTACACAGCTGTTGTTCTCTATTGCAGTGCATATAGGAAGTGGAGGTTTTATACACTGCTGGTGTCAGAGTGACGTACCTTTACACTTTGGAAATTTTGCATGCTTTATATAATGAAGATGACCGAGGTTTACACATGTTGATTTCGGGACTATTGATTTGCACTATTTGTCCAAAATATCTTGGTATGCTGACGCTTTGTGTTCCCTTCACTGAAACTAAGGGCCCAAGCCCTGAAAAATAACCCCACACCATAATCCCCCCTTCACCAAATGATTTGTTCCAGTGCACAAAACAAATAGCCATAGACATGGATGAGTGAGTTTGGGGTGGAGGAACTTGACTGGCCTGCAGAGTTCTGAACTCAACCTGATAAAACACCTTTGGGGTGAATTAGAGCAGAGACTGCGAGCCAGGCCTTCTCATCCAACATTAGTTAGCCTGTCCTCAAAAATTAGCTTCTGAATGAATGGTCAAACATTCCCATAGACACACTCCCAATCTTGTGGACAGCCTTCCCAGAAGAGTTGAAGCTGTTAAAGGCTGCAAAGGGTGGGCCAACTGAATATTGAACCCTACAGACTAAGACGCCATTAAAGTACATGTGCGTGTAAAGGCAGGTGTCCCAATACTTTTGATAAGATAGTGTATATGCATATGGAGGATGACCGACCACTGAGCTTCTTAAGATAATTCGGGCTTGTGTTCACTGGTACGTACTGTGTACCTACTGTATGTCACATCAGTATGTGGTCCATGCTGGGAACGTCAAAAGAAGATGCTAAAGAACACTAATGCCGCATACACATGAGCGGACTTTTCGACCGGACTGGTCCGACGGACCGACAATTCGACCGTGGGGGCTTCATTGGACCTGCAGCGGACTTTTTCGGTTGAAAATCTGACGGACTTTAGATTTGGAACATGTTTCAAAACTTTATGTCGGAACTCCGCCGCACCCAGTTCCTACCGAAAAGTCCGCTCGTCTGTATGCTAGTCCGATGGACAAAAACCGACGCTAGGGCAGCTATTGGCTACTGGCTATCAACTTCCTTATTTTAGTCCGGTCGTACATCATCACGTACGAATCCATCGGACTTTGGTGTGATTGTGTGTAGGCAAGTCCGTTCATTCGGAAAGTCCGTCGGATAGTCCGTCGGACCAGTCCAGTCGAAAAGTCCGCTCGTGTGTACGCGCCATTATACATACAGTAGATAATAGCTTTGTGAGCACTTCTTAAAGTAAACTTGATGGATGTAGCTTAGTCATTCTAACACATATTTTTATATATATATATATATATATATATATATATATATATATATATATATATATATATATATATATATATATATATATATATATATATATATGATGTTTATATCCAGACATAAATAGGATGTGTAGTTTTGTTTTGTGTAGGTGGCAGGCCTCATCAGTGACTAACCTTCTGAAATAAATGTTGATGGCTGAGATGAATGGAGTTTTCCCAGCACAATGTTTTGGGGATGGTCTGTACAAGGCTGCGTTGGTGTAATTGCAGAAATTAGCACAATGTCCTGTTAATCTACAGAACGCTCTGGTTGTACTTGAAAGATATTTAAGAATGCATTTGTGGAAACAATTATCCCTATTATGTTTTTTTTTTTTTTCCTGGAATCTGTAAGTTCAAGCATGATTTGTGTGTTGTAATCATCTCTCCATGACTGGTAACTGTTTGATGTAAAATGTATTTGGCCGCATCAAATTTGAATAGTCTATAGCATAGATACCTTCATAAATCTTACCTTACAATAAAACTTGACTGAGTTTTTATGGCTACTTCCTCATGAAGCACATACAGGATGCGCTGTCTTTGGTAGCATGGGGGTGTAAATCTGTCATGCGTTGTCAATTTTTTTAGGTTTGATCTGTCACTTCAGCAAAATTTACCAACAACAATGCAATGTGCGTGCTTACCCTAACCTTTCTTTAAAAGTTGAGGTGCACCGAATGGAAATTTTGGTGCCAAAACTGAAAATTCAGGATGCTCTTGGGTGAAACCGAAAATGACTGACCGTTTTTAAAATATATATATATATATATATATATATATATATATATATATGAATGATATATCAGATTGTATAATATTGCACCAATTACTTCAACCTGTTACCCATGAAACCGTCCCTTTGGTACTGCAATTTGAGGCTAACCATCATGAGACCATCAGTTTTCAGCTGACTACATCACCCAAATTTCCTGTCATCCTGGGCATTCCTTGGTATTCCACCCATAATCCCTCCATCAACTGGTAAGCACGGATTATAAACTTTGTGCCCCCATTGTGAGGAATTCTGTAGAGAACCTTGTTGAACAAGTTCTTTGCCAGTCAAGGAATCACAGGTGGATGTGGTTACTATGCAGTCACATGACAACCTGCCTCCATAATATCATAAGTTCCGGGATGTCTATGATAAGAAGAATGCCGATCAGTTACCTCCTCATCGCCCATATGATTGTCCCATTGAACTGCTCCCAGGGGCTGAAATACCTTTTGGTCGCCTTTTCAATCTTTCAGAACCTGAATTAAAGGTTCTCAGGGAATGGATTGATTAGAATTTAGAGAAGGGCTTCATTAGACCCTCAACGTCTCCTGCAGGGGAAGCCCTGTTGTTTGTTGCAAAGAAAGATTCCACCTTGCGTCCATGCATTGACTACAGGGACTTGAATAAAATCACTATTAAAAACCACTATCCACTTCCTTTAATCTCTGAAATTTTGGAACGACTCCACTCTGCCTAAGTCTTCACAAAACTAGACTTATGGGGGGCATATAACCTCATCTGCATGCGTCAAGGAGATGAATAGAAAACCGCCTTTAGACCCAGATATGGCCATTTTGAGTCCCTGGCTATGCCTTTTGGCCTCTGCAACGCTTCTGCCACTCTCCAACATTTCATCAATGATGCTTTTCGAGACCTATTGGACCAGTTTGTGATTGCTTATCTGGATGATATTCTCATCTTTTCTAATAACCTGGAGGAACATCGCAAACCTGTTTGCACTGTCTTTGAAAGGCTAAGGAAGAACCAACTTTATATTGAGTTGGAGAAATGTTATTGGTACATCCCGATCCTGAAGTTCCTTTTATAGTGGTAGTGGATGCCTCAGATTGCTGTGGGAGCTATCCTTTCTCAGAGAAAAGGAAAAAAGATGCAGCTTCATCCATGTGCGTATTTCTCTCGCTTAATGTCATCAGCCAAAATGAATTGTGACATTGGGAATAAGGAGTTACTGGCAATTAAGGAAGCCTTTTCTGAATGGAGGCTTCTGCTGGAAGGGGGCTAAGCATCCAGTAACTGTTCTCACTGATCATAAAATTCTAGAATTAATTTGTTCTGCCAAGAGGATGCCTTCTAGACAAGCATGTTGGACACTGTTCTTTTCCAGGTTTAATTTTATTATCTCGTATCGACCTGGGTCAAGGAATGGTAAGGCCGATGCATTATCAAGGATGTTGACTGCTATAGCAACTGGTCTTCATGCCTGATCGTGACAAAATCAATAACTGAACTCGAAGGTCCGAGACTGCTGGTTTTTCATCATGCTCGTTCGACAGAAGCAGGTTGTGAGATCGGCTTTTGTCAAACAAGGATCTGTACACACGGGCCAAATGTCAGCTGGTATCTACTGTACTGGTCGATTTTGGCCAATATTCGGCCCGTGTGTATGGGGCTTTACTAATGCCTTGTTTTATATATTGTCTGTGTGGAGGCAGCCATGTTGGTAGTGGGACCAGCTTCCTCATATCACAGATTGCCCCCCGATGACTGGTTATAAGCTCTCATTTAAATCTAAACGATTTGAACCAAGTTTCTAGAAGTGCTTATGCACTCAACACCAGGATTCCATTTTACTCTATTGTACCGGACCCCCCTTAGGGAATAATCACACGTATTCGGCCCTAGTAACTTAGAGTGGACTAATGCATGTTTTTTTGCACAATTGTGCGCCTAACAACTGTATTCTTATCCTCCTAGTAAACATTTCCATTGGCTAAAACAAAATCAACCAGGGCTGAAAATACCTGAAAAACACACAACAAAACATGCAAAAAAAAAGTTGTCCAAATCGCTTATAAAATCGCTCACACTTATGTGTAAATCCACGCTAAAGCAGAAAGATCTTTGTACTGTGGTTTTCTCTCCAGCAAGGGGAACAATGAGGAGCATTGTGTCTGTCACCCAAATCTTCTATCATGCAAATCTTATAAGACCAGCATTTAGAGACAGCTGTGAGGCTATAGCCAAAGGAGTGCCTAGGAACCATCACGTGACTTGAAGTGCAATGCTCTTTTTCAGTCAAAAGGACAATTTTTTAGGGTGCTACTTAGGCAATAATAACATATTTAGATATACCATAAAGTATAGCATGTTTTTATTTTTTAAAGTGACATTAAAGTCATGGGTTTATTTTTGCTTAAAAATAACAAACATGTTATACTTGCCTGCACTGTGCAGTGGTTTTGCACAGAGCATCCCCAGTCCGCCTCTTCTTGAGTCCCTCGCTGGCACTCCTGGCCCCTTCCTCCTGCCGAGTGCCCCCACAGCAAGCAGCTTGCTATGGGAGCACTCGAGCTGAGCCAAGCCGCTGCTCTGTGTGTCTATTCAGACATTGAGCCCTTGCTCGGCCCCGCCCCATCTCTCTCCTCATTGGCTCACTGACTTTGATAGCAGCGGTAGCCAATGGCGCCCACTGCTGTCTCAGCCAAAGAGGGAGAGTCCCCGGACAGCCGAGGCTCTCATGCAGCATTGCTGGATCGATATGAGGCTCAGGTAAGTATTAGGGGGGCTTCTGCACACAGAAGGTTTTTTATCCTAATGCATAGAATGCATTAAGATAAAAAAAAAAATTCTGCCTTTAGAATCCCTTTAAGTTTAAAAAAAATAAAATAAAATTTCCCATTTTGTCATTTAAACATACTTTGAACATCTGGGCCACAGATGCAGAGCAGACCCGTTCTCCACTGTCTCTACTGCACTGGGCAGATGGTCATAGATGGACTGAATTTCTTTTCTGCAACCATGGGTCGGTGTTGATGGGGGAATCCCTCCCACTAAGTGATTGTATTTTCCCAGGAGAAGACCGTGATTATTTTCAGCTATAACAGCCGCTAGTGATAATTGCATGTAACATCTGGCAGGCTGGTTGTACCCAAGTTGATCGATCGATTCAGCCTGCCCATACATGGTTCGAATCTCGGCCGGTTCCTGCAAAAGCCCATCTAGAGCCAGGCAAATGCAGTACACAGTTGTGTCTCTGGAGATAAATGGAAGATCTGAGAATATGAAGCGGGAGAACTGACAGAATACCCAGAGAAGAATACCAGGCTCATTCAAAGAGAATTATAGAAACTGTAAAAGAAAAAAAAAAGGGGGTGCCTCCAAATGTTAGGACATACTGTACCCCTTTTGGAGAAGAAAATGTGTGACACTTGGAATTGGGATGGGGGGTTATTTTTTTTAAATAATAATATATTTTTATGCTGTCTATGGCAAACCCCTGCTACACCCCCATTACATTGAGAATGAATGCAAAAAAATGAATTGGTTAAACCCATAAGTACTTTTTTGTTCCCCCCATTACTAATCCTTTAAAATTCACTTTACTTTATTGAAATTTACAAAAGCAACTTAGAAATTGGATGAAATGTTTAAAACTAAAACACTCTTGGGCGGTAAATGGTGCATTTTTTTTTATATGCATATAGAGCAGACCATAATGAGGGACAGAGGGATGTTGTTCCAAAAGAGGGTCAGTCCCTCCAAACTGGAGACAGTTGGAGCTATGGGACAGTTGGGCGCTTTGGTGTCAAGACTTTTTTGATTTTAAATTTCACTGAAACCCAACAAAGAGTGTAAACCCATGGAGAAATTTTCCAGTTGGTTGGAACATTTCCCTGTTAGTAGTCCTGATGTGCCACAGTTGTGGAGAAGAGTGAAGGATCCAAATTACTGAACATGAACTGCTATTAGACTTGGGTCACTTTGGGTCCTTGTGTGAGAATAGGCACACATCTCCTGTTTTTCTTGAAGGGTGTTATCTATCGGTCTATAGTCGCCCTTTGTCTACCTGCCTCTACAACATCAAAATAGCAAATAATGACGGTAACTGAATTGCTTCTTCTTAAATCTTTATTGAGCACTAACAGCGATGTGACATCTAAAGTGATAACATGTTTCAGCTGGAGCCTTCCTCATAGCATCTATGTTATGAGGAAGGCTCCAGACGAAACATGTTAGCACTTTAGATGTCGCACTGCTGTTCATGCTCGATAAAGATTTAAGAACAAGCAATCGAGTTGCCGGAATTTCTTCCTATTTTGAGGTTTATGGGACACAACAAGCCTGAGCACCGTCATTCAGCTCATCATTCTACACTCATGCGGTAGAGCTTGGGTGAGATTTTGTCTACATTGCCTCTACAACATGCAGGAGATGTGAAAAGAAATGTCAACTGTGAATGCTTTTTTAACTAACAAAATTCTCCAGGAGAACTGGATAAAACTCAATGAAAAGTAAAAAAAAAAAACCTTTAAGGCAGGATCAAGTTTATAATCAAGAGACTTGCAGAATTGCAGAAGTGGCTGTAAATGCAGGATGAATGGTGCTCTTTGTGTGTCTGAGAATGAATGTTGCTGTTTGAGTTTTCTATAAATGAGTGAAAGTGAGCTGTGAGGAGTCGTTCTGATTGTGGTGCCTGTGTATTTATTGTAGCAGGCAGAATAATAATGCAGCAGCGGGGACAGAGAGAGCGGCGCTGAGCGCTGAAATACGTGAGGTCATAGAGCTGATTTATAAGTAAAGCAGGGGAACACTGATATTTAATTACAACGCTCAATTACCAAAAGAAGACCCAGAGGCACAAACACTGTGTCAGGCACTCCATAGAGCGCCACTCTAGATTTAATAGCTACATAAGCCATGGCTGAGGTGGACGAGGAGACCATTATCATGTTACAAAAGCTGATATATTTTTAAATATTAACAGGTCATCGTGTGATTGCAGCAAGAACCCAGCTCTCCAGAGGTCGCAGGCATTAAAAAACAGATGAGATCTTTAATAAGATGGAAGCGTCAAGTTACAGTATCTGCTCCCCTCGGTATTAGACAGCTGAAAAGAACTGCGTGAAGGTTAGATAATTAGAGGAAACAGCAGGGAGCGCCAGAGAGCCAGGATCAGCTCATAGCACACTGATTAGGACCTTATCATGACCCTTACTTTTATATATTCACACTGCAAAATCCGCAGAATTAATGTATGGGGGAAATGCTCAATTTCAATTATTGGGTTGTTTTTTGTTTGTTACACATTTACGCAATCACTAAAATAATTGGTAGTAATAGATTTATAGAAAAAAGAAAAAAATTTACCATGACCTACAAAATGCATTAGCATAAAATGAACCTGTGTGTTGCTCACCACAGAGCCTTGTTATCCTTTACATTCCTCCACTGAATAATAGATTTGGTTTATATTATAGTTTTTTATTCACACTCAAGGACAGTTCTTGACCTCTGACTGCTAACTCTCAGGGTCTAGAGTCCTCCTCGGACAAGTGAGTTGTGCTAACAATAGGAAATCAACTTGAATATTTAGAATAGTGCAAAGCCCAACTCCAGACAAATTTCTATTTTTCTTTTCGTTTTGTTTTTTAAAGGTTCTTGCACACAGGAACCAAAAATGTTGTTTTTAGGTGTTCAAGCTTTTTTTTTTATTCTCCTACACTGATCTGAATGCAGCCAATTGTTTTCAATAGTTGGTTACACAGGCGCATAAATGTGGGTAAACTAGCTCCTTGTTTGGTCAGTATTTTATGTGCATATGTGCAAATATTCCCAGGTACGTGCGTAAATTACAGTTGCCCCTGAATAGTGGATTACATTATAGCTAGAAGAATTTTTATGCATGTGTACGCATGCACTATGCAGACCATGTTCATGTTTTTTTACAGAGGAAGTTTCTGCTAGGAAGATGCTGTGTTTATGCATCAGTACTATGTGCAAGGACCTAAAAAAGGATTCTGAGCCAGTATTAAAAAAAAAAAAAAAAAAAAAAAAAAAAAAAAAGCATCTTTGGCTTCAATACTCTCCTCCTCTCCAGCATTGTCCACAACAATTTTTCTCTGACACAACACAGAAGACTGAGGACATACACTATATTACTAAAAGTATTGGGACACCTGCCTTTACACGCACAAGAACTTAAATGGCATCCCTGTCTTAGTCTGTAGGGTTCAGTATTGAGTTGGCCCATCCTTTGGAGCTATAATAGCTTCAACTCTTCTGGGAAGGCTGTCTACAAGGTTTAGGAGTGTACAGCTTTCCCAGAAGGCCTGCCTCACAGTCTCCACTCTAATTCATCCCAAAGGTGTTCTGTCAGGTTGAGGTCAGGCACCTCAACCTGATAGAGCACCCTTGGGATGAATTACAGCAGAGACTGCGAGCCAGCCCTTTTTGTCCAACATCAGTGCCTGGCCTTTACAAATGCACTTCTGGAAGAATGGTGAAAAATTCCCATATAGACCCTCCTAAACCTTGTGGACAGCTTTCCCAGAAGAGTTGAAGCTATTGTAACTGCAAAGGGTGGGCCAACTCAATATTGAACCCTACGGACTAAGACTGGGATGCCATTAAAGTTCATGTGCGTGTAAAGGCAGGTATCCCAATACTTTTGACAACGTAGTGTACGTTGAGTGCAGGGCATCACAAACCCTCCCCTGAGAAGATATCACCAGTGCTGCTCTCTGGATCATTAAGGAACTTCAGGTCCTAAAGAAGATCCCAAGAGGAAGAGGAACCTGCAAATGATCGACCTAAAGACTTTGGAAAAAGTAAGAAAAAAAGGGGTATGGGGGTTGCTGAGGCTACAGTTAAGCAGTCCATAGATGAGTCAATTTTTTTTTCTTTAGTTTTTTTTTAACAAAAAAAAACTGATCCAGTTCCCCCATCAACATGGTGTGGAGGTGGTGCATTTAATTTTAGATCATAGTTTTTTCTTTTCATACATTTTAACGCTAAAAATAGATAAACACCCACTTTATGAATGTTGCCCTTTGTGTGTTTAACAGTAATTATTATAGTGGAAGGAAGTACATTTTTTTTTTTTTAGGAAAGTGCCATGGTGATAAGTGTAATTAGACTGTGTTTAACATATTTATTACTATGCAGTACCATACTGCTATTATTAAACCGAAATACAATTAGATTATGTCTACCCTTTATCTTTCATTGTGAAAGCTGAATATTTTCCTGCATAAAACAATATACTGTACCATTAAATATGGCAGCAGTCATATTAAAATAGGCCAAAGTCAGTATGTCTGTTTGAATCATGCTTTAAGCTGAATCTGCTTGTATTTTGCGCATCTCCCCCCTCCTCCCCTTCAACATGCTAATGAGCTTTGAAAATATACCCTATCCATTTTAATTGCATACTTTATTTTAGATGTCATCACTGAGATTCTGTGTTTTTCAATGAAACGCAGGCAGATTATGGCTGGTGGGAGGGGCTGCCATATTATAGAAGCATTGCTTCCTTTAAATGTCACAGTACCCTGTCTTAGTACTCTCATGGGCCCTCTGCCCTCTGCTAGCTCTTGGTAGGAATTATGCAAATATCAAAATGCCTTGATGGGTCGTTCCCAGGCAGGCTGTCTTTGTTTGCAGACTGTCCTAGGTTAGGTAACACCCACACGTAATGCTGGGCCTCCATGATTGAAAGAACTGAAATTTGCAGTGGGACCATTTGCAACGCTCGCAGTCTTCTGGGACCTGTGGTGCGTCCCAGAAAACTGCAGGGAGAACTTCCTCTCGGATTGCCTAGGCAATCCAAGCTGAAGTGGGAGTGGGTTCCTGTCTAAAGCCAAGTATCTGCTCCCCCCTCCCCCCCAAAAAAGTGCCATTTCGTAAAGAGGAGGAGGGAGGAGGTCTTAAAGCTGAACTTCCCCTTTTGGGTGAAGCTCTGCCTTTAAAGTAGAACTAAAGACAAAAAAATTTCAGATATAGTAACCCCTGTCAATTTTTTTTTTTTGCTCTCTGTGTCCCATTGGGAGGATTTCCTTTCGCTTTCTGTCCCATAGTCAAAACAAGAAGTGAGAGTAAATCCTTCCAAAGTTAGGAAATCCCTGGTTGTCACCAGAACTAGTTTCCCTGTTGGAAGATTTGCCCTCTATTACTGTAATGGGAACAACCCACAATTTTGGATTTTTTTTTTCTTTCAGTGAAAATGGTAAACAGGGCAAATGGACAGGGTGAATCTCCTCAACAGGGACAGCAATAAAAATCAGACAGGGGTTTAACTCCCTCTCCACTCTAAAACTAAAATAATTGTTTTACCTTTAGTCATTAACTATACAGACGCTTGTGAGAAGGAACTGCTTACTACAATTGGCACTAAGGAATGGAAGAAAACCTTTACTTTTTCCCATAGGCTAATTACAGCCAGAAAGGCCCAAGAGAAAAACGTCAAAATCCTCACTCAATGGCATTCATTGCCGGGCATTCGCCAAAGTTTTTATCAGTCTTTGTCAAATATTTGTTGATGTCATGGCGCTAACTTTACGATGACTTGTATGTGCAGGAATGCCCTCCCCAATACGTGGTTGGGGGGATATAGGGAATATACTGTATATATTTTAGAGCGACCTGGACAACGGTTCTAAAAATAAAATCAACCTACTCTCATACCAGATTCCAATAAATATACCAAAAGAGACATTCTACGACACTTTCAAACAACCTCCAGAGCAGTTATTCTTCAAAATCCATGCTCCTTCCAAATGTAACGCACTGGTGGCATGGGTGTTAGACGCATGACCTTAGAATGCCTTCTAGCAGCAGATGGCAGAATGGAGCAATTTTTTGTTTACTTGGTGGCTATTCTCAGGAGTTGAGATCTGGTAATCCTGTAGCAGAATTTCCTCCTTTTTTGGGGATTTTGTGGAATTCTATCCCCCTTTCCCCACTACTCCTTGGTCACTTGATGACGATGATGATTATTTTCTTTTGTGCCTTATTCCCTTTGCTTCACTTCTTAATTATATTTAGTTCCCTCTCTAACGTGTTTTTTGGATAACACCAGACTTTCATCTGGAGGGAGCCAGTTGACAACCCACACTTACCCATTACAGGAATTGAGGGCCCTAGTGTGGTGTACCTGTTGTAAGGTTGTTGAGTAGGCTTGATATGTCTCGGCCTACTCTTTCACGATCTGTTTGAATAACACTCTACCTGTGCATTCATTCATTACAGTCTTACCATGTTATCCAGTATAAATTAAGTTTCGTGATAACTTTTCTCTGTATTGTTTCTTATTTATTAAAAGGAATAAAATAAGATTCACCTAAAAATGTAATATGGAGAGTGGAATGTCTCATAAAAAGCTATAGAAAATATGCAGACCCAGGAACTCAAGTACATCTCAACAATAGTGTTCCCAATGTACTGTACATAAAATATAAGACATTTTAAGGTGACGGACCTCTAACATCTGCTGAAAACTGAAACATCAGCTTTAGTTGGACTCTCTTTTTAAGATAGGCCTGTAAGGACACAAACATGTTTTTGTCTGCAAGTGCTGGTACATTTTGTTTTTTATTTTTATCACAGTTGTCTTGAAAGTTATAGTTATCTATTCTTCGGCCTAATATTTTGTATTATTCAAAATACAGAAAGATTACTGGCTGGGCTCAGAATGAGTGAGCCATCAGTATTAAAAGTATATATGGTTATACGTTTCTACACATTTCTCGGGGACCGGTAGAGGTAGTTTAGTCTTCAGATGCTGAAGGCGGTTTCTTGGATATCCCTGTTTGACTTCAGAGACTTTAATAATCTGGTCTAAAGCCATTACTTATTAACATACTAATCAACACAACTGCACCCATACAAGAAAATCTTTAATGACGACATAAATGGCAGAGCCAGTGGTAGAAATATATCAGGCAATAAAGAGGCAGAGATAAATCAGTGACACAGAATCACGGGAGGCACGGGAGTCATCCATGGGCTTTGACAGCAATTAGTTTTACCAAAGCAAGCATTAATTTCAGACAATCTCCAGAAGACATTTCTGACACCATGGTGTAAAATCACTGAAGCAACGGCTTGTGCAAAACAGGGAACATTTTTTTTTTTATTTGACATTTAGTGTCTTGTATCCCAAAAAAAAAATCCTTGAATTATAATGACAAGCTATTTGTGTCTAAGGATTGTTTAGAAAAGAGACAGTTACTGTATACTCCTTACAGACTGCTTGTCTATAGTCGGCAATAGCTTGAATTTCCTTTTATCATTGTTACAAAACCGAGGCAGTCTCCTTAGGCTGCAAATCCACAAAGCCCTGCTATAGACTCCTTCCTGCTGCTGCTTTCCTCTGATTCTTTCCTAAGTTTGCAGACTGATATTGTACACTTTCTGGCACTTAGATAAAGGTTAGAAACATGATTCTTTTACTGACAGAGGTTGACAAAGTACAGTGTCACACTGGTGTGTCCCCAATTTATGCAGTGCACAGGGGCCGGGGGGGGGGGAGCAGGCCCATTTTGCAGTCATGGCTTACATTGGGGATTTGATGCTTCTGGATGCAGAGGATCACCGTCCTCTGAGCTGCAGCTACATAAGTCATGAGTGATATGAGTGTATGCTGGCAATGCATTCGCCCTCCACTGTCTGGATGGGTACAAAAATATGAACAGCAGTTGGCTGGGCAGGCACTTATGTACATATCGAAATGAAGGGTTACACCTGATTAGCGCCTGTGGTCATAACCTGGACACAAATACATTAGAGCCCGGGGCAACAGAATCCAAGTGCATACACGCTGGACCATAAGGCCCCTTTCACACTGGGGCAGCATCGCACTTTACCGTCGGTTTAGCGGCGGTATTCGGCTGCTAGCGTGGCGGTTTTAACCCCTGCTAGCGGCCGAGAAAGGGTTAAAACCACTGAAAAGCGCTGCTACAGCAGAGCTTTGCCGGCGGTATAGCCGCGTGCCCTATTGATTTCAATGGGCAGGAGCAGTGTATACACCGCTCCTTCACCGCTTCAAAGATGCTGCTAGCAGGACTTTTTTTTACCATCCTGCCAGCGCACCACTCCAGTGTGAGAGCCCTCGGGTTTTCACACTGGAGACACAGCAGCGGCTCTTTCAGGGCGCTTTGCAGATGCTATTTTTAGTGCTGTAGTGCCTGCAAAGCGCCCCAGTGTGAAAGGATTCAATGTGTGTGTCATAGCCCAGAGTTGTGTCGCATCCAGTTCCATGAGAAGTGTAGATCTGGATGCACCACCACTATGGCCAATGTGAAAGAAGCTTCAGATTTTCTTTTTAATATCATGAAATTTCTAATTTAAAATGGAACTGGACTCTCTCAATCAACATAGATTATTTTTAATCCATATGTTACTAAATAGATATCATATTTACTTGTTTTAAACTTTTTTTTTCTACATTTCTTCATTTATCTCCTGGTTTCCAGGCCTAGGCAAATGATGTGATACATCCCAGGAGTCTTCAGGAAGGGAGGAGGGGTTTTCTCAGCTAAGCACACCCTCCTGCATGCATATAACATTAATCATCTGCCCTTACTCAAGATGGCCATGGCCAGGAATGCTAGACTGTTGTTTTTTTAAACTGATTTGTCTGCAAATTAAAACATAGAGACATGGATGGATGGGGGCATTTGCTTTGAATATCAAAAATGAATTGAATAGGGTTTTTGTGTTGCTCAGATGTAGTATAAGTCATGTGAAGGATTCAATAAATTGATGCTGTCACCACAGGGTGGCACTGTGGACAGCACAACCAATGATACACTACAGTATGCCACATCCTAAATTGTCATATAGATACAAGGGTTGGAAAGAATGGACTTTTGAGGCATGTTATTATTATTATTATTATTATTATTATACAGGATTTATATAGCGCCAACAGTTTACGCAGCGCTTTACAAAATAAAAGGGAGACAGTACAGTTATAATACAATAAAATACAAGAGGATTAAGAGGGCCCTGCTCAGAAGAGCTTACAATCTAATAGGGTAGACTTGTTATTTATTTGTTTACAAACCATTGATGAAAAAAGACTAGGACGAAGATAAAATAACATTTACATAAGTGACTGTCATTTAAAATATGTCTCAGTGACCAGCCATATACAGTCCAGGATTCGGTTTAAACCTCAATGGACTGGGTTGGTAGAGTACAAAAAATTCCTCTGGCTTGGCAATAACTCCAATAGAACATACAATATCGCACAAAAGTGAGTACACCCCTCACATTTTTGTAAATATATTTTATTATATCTTTTCACGTGACAACACTGAAGAAATGACACTTTGCTACAATGTAAAGCAGTGAGTGTACAGCTTGTATAACAGTGTAAATTTGCTGTCCCCTCAAAATAACTCAACAGCCATTAATGTCTAAATCGCTGGCAGCAAAAGTGAGTACACCCCTAAGTGAAAATATCCAAATTGGGCCCAATTAGCCATTTTCCCTCCCTGCGGGGAACCCGCATCCAAATTACAATAATGTAAACCCTAAAGGCCAGATTTGTGGAGTGCAAGACTAATAGTTGACCTGTTGACAGATTCTCCCACCTGAGCTGTGGATCTCTGCAGCTCCTCCAGGTTACCATGGGCCTCTTGGCTCCCTCTCTGATTAATGGTCTCCTTGCCCGGCCTGTCAGTTTAAGTGGATGGCCATGTCTTGGTAGGTTTGCAGTTGTGCCATACTCTTTCCATTTTTGGATGATGGATTGAACAGTGCTCCATGGGATGTTTAAAGCTTGGGATTTTTTTTATAACCTAACCCTGCTTTAAACTTTTCCCCAACTTTATTCCTGACCTGTCTGGTGTGTTCCTTGGCCTTTTATGATGCTGTTTGTTCACTAAAGTTCTCTAAGAAACCTCTGAGGGCTTCACAGAACAGCTGTATTAATACTGAAATTAAATTACACACAGGTGGATGCTATTTACTAATTAGGTGACTTCTGAAGGCAATTGGTTCCACTAAATTTTAGTTAGGGGTATCAGAGTAAAGAGGACAGAATACAAATGCGCGCCACACTTTTCAGATATGTATTTGTAAAAAATTTTGAAAACAATTTATCATTTTCCTTCCACTTCACAATTATGTGCCAGTTTGTATTGGTCTATCACATTAAATCCCAATACAATACATTTACGTTTTAGGTTATAACATGACAAAATGTGGAAAATTTCAAGGAGTATGAATACTTTTTCAAGGCACTGTATATGGTTGATCTAAATATGTAATCTTTTTACATTTACAAGGCTTTGAGGAAGTGTGTTGTGAACCTTCAGAGGTACACTGCATTGCTATAGGGGGTGATATTGTGTGTGGTGACGGGGACAAATTTTATGAATGCATAACGTTTACTGTAGATGATGAGTCTAGGGAGGGCCATTCTGTTTTAACAGCCAAGTTATTCCCATCTCTTGTAAGAGATAAAACTGACAAAAGTTGTTTGAAGGGTGGACTGTCCTGTCTGCATACATTGGGGCTGATCTACCAAAAGCAGCTGCCATAGACGCCAGTCTTGGAAAGATGAACCTTAACTGTTGTGGCCAGCCGCTCCAGTTTTCAAGCAAGTAAATGAAAATGTTTTTGTTGCATGATACTGGATATTGAATTGGATGCCTTCTATTGGCATTGATGTGTGTAATGGATATTGTGTAGGCACGGCCATTTTTCTTGAAGACCTACTTGCCACTGAGCAGCAGGAATAACAGGTCACCTCCTTATTGAGGTTTTAAAGCAGAGCTACAATGTATTTCTGGCTATTGAATTTAAACTGGCTTTATGCTGCCCACAAACAACTTGACGTTTTATTGATTCCTGCTGAATCGTTTAAAATTGGAGTTGTGGGGTGGCCTTGTCTGCACCACTCAGCTCAAAAATACTCAACTGAAGAATCAGAGGAACCAGACGAAAATATGGAAGCTGATTAGAAGCAATCTCAGGTTGTGTATTTAAAGTATAACTAAAAGCAAGATTTTATTTATTTTTTTTTTTAGTTTTGATTAGACTGGCGAGGGATTAGATCAGTTGTCAGTTTTTATTGCTATCTGTGCCCCAGTTAAGGAGTTTCAACCTCACTATTTGTGCTGTTTAACGTTATCATTGAAAGTGAAGTAAACAAAAATCAAAAAAAAAAAAATCCAAATTTTTGGGTTGTTCCCGTAAAAAGGGAAATCTTCCAATAGGGACACTACTTCTGTTGACCTGGAGGTCCCCAAGGAATTCCCTTAATCTGCAGGGATTTCCTCTCACTTCCTGTTTGGCTGTGGGATAGGAAGTGAAGGAAAATCTCTTCACATGAGACATACAATGGGACAAAAAAGTATTTAGTCAGCCACCAATTGTGCAAGTTCTCCCACTTAAAAAGATGAGAGAGGCCTGTAATTGTCATCATAGGTATACCTCAACTATGAGAGACAAAATGTGGAAACAAATCCAGACAATCACATTGTCTGATTTTTGAAAGAATTTATTTGCAAATCATGGTGGAAAATAAGTACCGTATAAGTCGAGTTTTTCAGCACATTTTTTTGTGCTGAAAGTGCCCCCCTTGACTTATACTTGAGTCAAGCACTTTTCTGCAGCAAAAAATTTCATTTTCCGAACCGACTTTGGGGCCCTGTATCTCAGGGCCACTTGGTGCTAGGTACCCCAAATTTGTGTGCAAACCCAGTGAAAATGGTACCATAACATATCCAAAGCTGAAGTTCCTAGCACTAAGTGGCCCTGAGATACAGGGCCCCAAAATCAGTTCGGAAAATGTCATTCTCTGCTGCAGAAAAGTGCTTGACATTTTCTGAACCGACTTTGGGGCCCCATATCTCAGGGCCACTTGGTGCTAGGAACCCCAAATTTGGTGTGCAAACCCAGTGGAACTGGTACCATAACATATCCAAAGCACAGGTTCCTAGCACCAAGTGAACTGATTTTTGGGGCCCTGTATCTCGGGGCCACTTGGTGCTGGAAACCCCAGCTTTGGAAATTTTATGGTGCTAGTTCCACTGGGTTTGCACACCAAATTTGGGGTTCTTAGCACTAAGTGGCCCCGAGATACAGGGCTCCAAATTCAGTCAACTGTGTCCATCAGCAGCAATGTCAGTTGTTGGGTACAGTGAGGCATGCAAATAGGCACAGTGATGCTGCAAATGGGCATTGTTGACCCTCTTTTCCACTTACAGTAGCTGTGCATTTCTCACCCTCGTCTTATACTCGGGTCAATAAGTTTTTCCCATCTTTTTTGTGGTAAATTAGGGCCTCGACTTATACTCGGAACAACTTATACTCGAGTATACACGGTATTTGGTCACCTACAAACAAGCAAGATTTCTGGCTCTCACAGACCTGTATCTTCTTCTTTAAGAGGCTCCTCTGTCCTCCACTCATTACCTGTATTAATGGCACCTGTTTGAACTTGTTATCAGTATAAAAGACACCTGTCCACAACCTCAGTCACACTCCAAACTCCACTATGGTGAAGACCAAAGAGCTGTCGAAGGACACCAGAAAAAAAATTGTAGAGCTGCACCAGGCTGGGAAGACTGAATCTGCAATAGGCAAGCAGTTTGGTGTGAAGAAATCAACTGTGGGAGCAATAATTCGAAAATGGAAGACCTACAAGACCACTGATAATCTCCCTCGATCTGGGGCTCCACGCAAGGTCTCACCCCATGGGGTCAAAAGGATCACAAAAACGGTGAGCAAAAATCCCAGAACCACACGGGGGGACCTAGTGAATGACCTGCAGAGAGCTGGGACCAACGTAACAAAGGCTACCATCAGTAACACACTACTCCGCCAGGGACTCAGATCCTGCAATGCCAGACGTGTCCCCCTGCTTAAGCCAGTACATGTCTGGGCCCGTCTGAGGTTTGCTAGAGAGCATTTGGATGATCCAGAAGAGGATTGGGAGAATGTCATATGGTCAGATGAAACCAAAGTAGAACTGTTTGAGAGTGAAGGAGAGAGAATGCTGAGTTGCAACCAAAGAACACCATACCTACTGTGAAGCATTGGGGTGGCAACATCATGCTTTGGGGCTGTTTCTCTGCAAAGGGAACAGGACGACTGATCCGTGTACATGAAAGAATGAATGGGGCCATATATCGTGAGATTTTGAGTGCAAACCTCCTCCCATCAGCAAGGGCATTGAAGATGAAACGTGGCTGGGTCTTTCAGCATGACAATGATCCCAAACACACCGCCTGGGCAAGGAAGGAGTGGCTTCGTAAGAAGCATTTCAAGGTCCTGGAGTGGCCTAGCCAGTTTCCAGATCTAAACCCCATAGAAAACCTTTGGAGGGAGTTGAAAGTCCGTGTTGCCCAGCGACAGCCCCAAAACATCACTGCTCTAGAGGAGATCTGCATGGAGAAATGGGCCAACATACCAGTAACAGTGTGTGACAACCTTGTGAAGACTTACAGAAAACGTTTGACCTCTGTCATTGCCAACAAAGGATATATAACAAAGTATTGAGATGAACTTTCGATATTGACCAAATACTTATTTTCCACCATAATTTGCAAATAAATTATTTGTGATTGTCTGGATTTGTTTTTCACATTTTGTCTCTCATAGTTGAGGTATACCTATCATGACAATTACAGGCCTCTCTTATCTTTTTAAGTGGGAGAACTTGCACAATTGGTGGCTGACTAAATACTTTGCCCCACTGTAGATGATCAAAAAAAAAAAACATCTGATGAGTTATAACCTTCTCTTGGTCTATCCAAAATGAAAAAAAAAATGTTTTGCCTATAGTCCTACTTTAGGCAGTTGAGGGTGCTGGCTATCTGAATACAATGGTCATAACTAGCATGGATGATGTACTGATTTTGGCATGTATGGCTAGGTTTACACAGGTAGCTGTTAGCAGTCTCATAAAAGGTAATAATATATCATTAGAGAAACATTTGTTTTTCTCCTTCGAAAAGAAAATGCTAGCTTTTTGCCTGGTATGACAACTCACGTACTGCAGTATTTTGAGCCACTGACTTAGAAGAAATTTGTAGATAAAAACTTCTGAATATCCCCTGGCTTTCCTGCTATGAATAGTTGTTTCTGATCAGTGACTTGGAAAGTATCAAAGCCTGACGGAGGTGGACGCACTTTTTTTTTTTATTATACATTTGTTTACAACCCTTTGCCCAACAATTTTGGTAATTATTGGCAGCGCTCTCTAGCAGTCCTTCATGATAAATTTACTGTTTTATGTGTTATTGTATACACATTTTATCAGCATGTTGGACAATTTTTACTGCTTACATATTTTCAGAACTTGTATTCTACTCTGTTATCCCAGGAGAGCTGATATATGATAAACTGCTTGCAGAAATTGCATATTTGACCATATAGTTGAAGAAGATTAATATTTAAGGCAACTCTGGGAATTTAGCTCTCAACATGGTTGTTGTGCAAGCAGAATTAAAGGCCAACACCATCACAGACAAATGATTCAATTTTGCATGGTTTCTGCCTAGATACATCAAATACTGGCTTCTTTTTTCTCCAGGGGCTCCTACTATCAGAACTCCCATTTTACTAGCATGACCATCAAATCATGGTGTCCTGCCTTCCTGAAAAGTTATTCATAATGTAGAATACACTGGTAATGGTGGACACCATTGACGCTTACATAAAACTGAAAAATATATATATACAGGAAGAGGATAAAAAAAGTCTGTCCCTTTAGATTTTCAGCATGCTGGAGGATTGTTGCTCCACATGCTATACTCCACATATCTTTCTAGCCATGGTCAAAATAAGTTGTTCTATTAGAACCTAATGGCAAATCTGCATTTTTTTATTTACTACAGGTAAATTGCAGTGAATTTTTGATTTTTCATGATGTTTAACATTGATCCCTATGGAAGACGACGCTGAAAGTGGTAGTAAACCGCTGGGTGTTTTTTGTGGCTTTCAAGGTAGAGCCATAATGTGCTATGCATCGCATATTATGTGAAACGTACCTGAAAACAAAGCCTTCCAGTGATGCGCTGTCTCCGCTGAAGGCTGCTTCCATCTTCACCATCTTCCTTCCAGGTCTGCGGACTCTGGCTTTGTGACTGGCCGGAGCCGCAATGACGTCACTCCCGCGCATGTGCAGGGTAGCCACCATTTACGGCCTAGTACCCTGAAGGAACGTCCCGGGTGGCACCGATGACTGCGTATACAGTAAAGATCTCCTAAACAGTGCACATTTAGAAGATATTTACAGTACCTATAGGTAATATTATACAGTGAAATCTCAGATTTCGAGTAACGCTGTATACGAGTGTTTCGCAATACGAGCTATTTTTTTTTTTTAATCCTGACTCTGTTTGCGAGCGTTGTCTCGCAAGACGAGCAGGATTCAAGCCGCTGGGGTGTGCAGTACCACATTTAGCCAGAGGTGTGGGGGCGCTGGTGACACTCGGAGACGCTCGGAAACACTCCATTCCTGAGTTTCTCCGAGCGCTCCCGCACCTCTGGCCAAATGCGGTACTGCATACACCAGCAGTGACTGTGGAACCAATTATCTGAGTTTTTATTGATTCCTATGGGGAAACTAACTTTGATATACATGCTTTGGATTACAAGCATGCTTCTTTAATGGATTATGCTCCTAATCTAAGGTACTACTGTACCTTATTATAGGTTTACCTATAGGATAAAATTTAGAGATGGGAGTTTACTCCCATTTTATTAGATAAGGCACTAAGCATGGAGCCAGCAGGAGAGTAGAGAGGGATTAAAACACCTGTCAGTTTTTATTGCTATCTGTGTCCCCGTTAGGGAAATTCACCCTCTCTATTTGTACTGTTTACCCCTATCATTGAAAGTAAAAAAACAAAAAATCCCATTTTAGATTGTCCCCAGAAAAGTAATAGAGGGGAAATCTTCCAATGGTGACACTTTCTGGTGGCCCCAGGAGATTCCCTGATTTTTCAGGGATTTCATCTCACTTCCTGTTTTGGCTATGGGACAGGAAGTGAAGGTAAATCTTCCCAATTGGCCATAGTTGGTCAAAATACACATTGAAAGGGGTTATAACCCTCCCTTTCTCTATCCAAAATGGAAAAGCTTTGTCTTTAGTTTTACTTTAAATGCACCTCATTAATCCACAAAAGTGTAAATGACCTTTTACTAAGTCAAGTAATGTATGGCTTGTCAAGAGCTGCCACTGACCAGCTGTATTGCATAACACTCAACTGTCCATCATTTGGAGGCACAGCCCCTCTGTTGGGCCAAATCCCCGTATCCCTCTTTTTTCCGTGGTTGTCCACCTTTTTTGGCAGAATGTATACTCCTTTATAAAAAAAAAAAAGATGCATACCTAGTGGGGAGACCCCCATTTTCCTGAAGGTGGTTCTTCAAGAGTGAGACCATTGCAATTTGGCAGTGTTGATCCCTGTGATTTTCCCAAATGCAGGAAACTTTATTGTATAAGTTGGGGAGTACATTTGTGCATTCCCTGAAAAAAAAAAGTCTAAAGTGTTACACGGCACTAAGCATTTCCTCCGGGCTCTAAATTCTAAATTTTTGCATTATTTGTTCTAAAATGTTTGTATAATACACTACTGCCACATACAGCCAATTGTAATAATGAGTGTCTGCATGCAGCTGGATGTAGGTTTACACCACTACCTGCATAAACCCACGCATGTGTACAGGCGTACAGCCCATGATGCAGATAGTCTGCGCTTTACATGTACACAGGTTATTGCAACTACCTGTGGAAACCCGCTGTACAGGATGCCATGGATGGTTTCTGGAGGGAAGGTATGTTTTCCCATTATTTGGGTTGTGTTCTCTTTAAGGGGACAATTTGAGTACAGTTTGAAGTACATGGGGATTATCACCCATACAGGATGAGGGATTCCGGTCAGAAAGGGAAAACTGATCTACAGTTGTCCAAGATTAAGTCCTTGGGGTCCAGAATTCAGAAGCTCGGAGAAACAGGGTTGGAAAGAGCCTCTAACCCTAATTACCAGAACTTTGGTGCTGAAGGTTTTACCTGCCTGCAGGAGAGGCCAGTGAAAGAACAGGAAATGGTCAGCGGGTGTTTCTGCTGTGGAGTGTGAAGCAGGGCACGCTTAAGCCTGCCATACATGGATCAAAATCTGGCCAGTTCAGCAGGGACCAACCAAGATTCGATCCATGCATGAACAGGCTCATTGTAACCAAGCCGATCCATCCATTGACTTTGGTACAACCAGCCTGTCGGATATTTTACATTTAAAAAACTGCCGGTGGCTATAACTTCTAAGCAGTAATTATTGTGTTCTACTGGCCAGAAAGGCTCCACTTGCTCACCTCCCCTTCTTGCCAGCAGAGCACAACAGAGCTGTGGGAGGCATTCCCCCATCAACACTAAGAGCCGGTTCACACTGGGACGACTTGTCAGGCGACTTAGCCGCCTGACAAGTAGCGCCCCGTACTGTACAATAGAACCGTTCGAATCGTAGCGACGCAAGTCGCTCCGACTTAGAAAAAGGTTCCTGTACTACTTTGGGGGCGACTTGAGGCGACTTGCATTGACTTCTATATAGAAGTCGTTTTGCAAGTCGCCGCTGCAGTTGTGTTCAAGTCGTCTGAGACAGTCGCGCTGCAAGTCGTGCTGCCTCAGTGTGAACCGACTCTCACTGTTGATGGGGGAATGTTGCAATTTTCTTTCCTTCCACTCATGGTGGATAGAAACAAAATAGTCATCTATGGGCTGCTTTAGGAGACAAAGTTGTGGACTACTTGTGATTGAGACACTAAGTGGCTGGTGACCTTTCCTTTGAACCCCTGAGGCTGGCGGGGACATAACCCTGTTTAGGGGACATGCTTTGCAGGCGGTGAGCCAAAAGTTTGATTTTTTTTTTTTACTTTGCGTGTGGACTGTTTTGTGCTACTAACAAGCTGTTTTGTTTTCCTTTTGAGTAATGAGACTGCTTTGCTTCTACCAACGTTCCTGGCTGATGATTCCAGGCTCCCCAATATTACACTGAAAACCGCCATGTACAGCCATTTATTACCACGGTCTGTGTGACAGCTGTGTATCCTGGGTGTGCAAATATGCCTGCAATTTGCCAAAAAGCAAGTCCTAAAGGAAAGAAAGTAGCGATGAAAAAACTAATTCTATTGCCCCGTACACACGGTCGGATTTTCCGACGGAAAATGTGTGATAGGACCTTGTTGTCGGAAATTCCGACTGTGTGTAGGCTCCATCACACATTTTCCATCAGAATTTCCGACACACAAAGTTTGAGAGCTTGCTATAAAACAAAATCCGTTGTCGGAAATTCCGATCGTGTGTACACAAATCCGATGGACAAAGTGCCACGCATGCTCAGAATAAATAAAGAGATGAAAGCTATTGGCTACTGCCCCGTTTATAGTCCTGACGTACGTGTTTTACGTCACCGCGTTCAGAATGATCGGATTTTCCGACAACTTTGTGTGACTGTGTGTATGCAAGACAAGTTTGAACCAACATCCGTCGGAAAAAATCCATGGATTTTGTTGTTGGAATGTCCGATCAATGTCCGACTGTGTGTACGGGGCATTTGAGTTTAACCAGTCCTTTTTCTCTACTTGGTTCATGTAACTGGAGCCATGGCATGGAGCTTCTCCTTTTCCTAGGCTGTGTCCTCCTTTTAGCTAATCGGAGAGTCTGGTGGTAGATGTGTACCATGCAATGTTTCACATGATATAAGTTAAAGGGACATTCCTTTTTCTGCAGAGTATAAAACTGCGTCAACATCTTGCGACGCGCTAAGCATATATGCGCAGTTAAAGGGTCATTCCTTTTTCTGCAGAGTATAAAACTCTGCGCCAACATCTAGTGATGCGCTAAGCAAATGTGCGCAGTTAAAGGGACATTCCTTTTTCTGTAGAGTATAAAACTGTGTCAGCGTCTCCTGACGTGCTATGCATATGTGCGCAGTTAAAGTGTCATTCCTTTTTCTGTAGAGTATAAAACTCTGCGTCAACGTCTTGTGATGTGCTAGGCATATTTGCGCAGTTAAAGTGACATTCCTTTTTCTGTAGAATATAAAACTCTGCGTCAACGTCTCCTGACGCGCTAGGCATATTTGCTCAGTTAAAGGGACATTCTTTTTTCTGCAGAGTATAAAACTCTGCGCCAACTTCTAGTGATGCGCTAAGCAAATGTGCGCAGTTAAAGAGACATTCCTTTTTCTGTAGAATATAAAACTCTGCGTCAACTTCTCCCGACGCGCTAGGCATATTTGCTCAGTTAAAGAGACATTCCTTTTTCTGTAGAATATAAAACTCTGCGTCAACGTCTTCTGACGCGCTAGGCATATTTGCTCAGTTAAAGGGACATTCCTTTTTCTGCAGGTTACTAAAACTCTGCGTCAACGTATCGTGAGAGTCTTGAATAGTAAATGGTTGCCATTAGGGGACATTGTGTACTTTTATTTAGCAGACTTTTAAATTCAAACAGCTCTTCAGGGTAAGAAGCAAGCAGCGATGAACTGTGCAATCTAGAGGTCTTTTTGTTTTCTCCTGGAGGAGTCACTGGGGTTTACAATTATTTGTTTATGTAATTTACCAAACAGTTGCAGAAAGCACACATGAATGCAAACAATGGAATCAAACTGAGTTGTGTTTACAGGTTGGTATCTGTAACAAGCTAGCCGGC
Organism: Lithobates clamitans; assembly: GCA_037952925.1. Classification (NCBI taxonomy): domain Eukaryota; kingdom Metazoa; phylum Chordata; class Amphibia; order Anura; family Ranidae; genus Lithobates; species Lithobates clamitans. The sequence continues at coordinate 982,413 of JBBGZY010000448.1, forward strand.
TGTGCCAGATTTCCCACAAGGCTGTTCTATTTAAACATTTGTTTTATTTCTATTCAGGATCCTTGACTACAAATGCTTGCTTGGCAGCATGCATGAAATGGGTTTTTAATACTCATTTCCATTTTTTTTTCTCTCCTCCTGCTTCATCTGACTTCTTAATTTTCCTTCTAAAAGATAGAGAAGATCAAAGGTGACAGGTTTAAGTCTTGTGAAAGTCTCACGGAGCAGCTGACTGCCCGTTGCAGGGGGAGCGTTTGGTGTTTTCATATTTAGATGGGTTAAATGATTAGTGCTGTCGTTCTGCCCTCGCTCTTCTGCAGGAGGATTATTTTTCACTGGAGAAATTTAATGTGAAAATCAGGTCAGAGCTGTGCTGAAAGTGATCTCTTCCTGCGTGGATGGATTACAGGAACACGCATCTCCCCCCCCCGTGGGAGTGTGTGAATGGTATGTGCCAAAACATATGACAAGGTACCTTAGACTGAGTCGCATACAGAGAGAGCTGGCTTTCAGCTGAGCTCCAAGTCCCGTTCCTCTAATTGTTTGGAGTCTGGATACGCCTTATAACCAAAGGTCATAGTGGAATTATGAGTGTGAGTATTGGGCTGTGCGGAGAGCTGTGCGCTGCTCCTGACTTGGTGAGGACTTCTCTTCAGCCTGCCTTCCCAGCTCTTTAATATATTCTGGCTTGCCCGAGTGTCCTTGTTATCCTGGATCATGGAGCGGAGGATTGCCTGAGCTCACATCGACTCCCTGTCACTTTTCAACATGTCTGATTCCAATTTCTGGACCGTCATCTCAAATTTTACTCTGCCCCATATAAGAAACAGGAACCAGCTCCGCCGCACTCAGAGGTAAAAAGTCCTGGATTTTATTACAGTCCATTAACATGTAGCTGCTTGTCACAATCCAATGTCAATCCGAGCGATTGAAAAAAAAAAAATTGTCTTTAGAAAAGTGCCTGAGAAAAGAATGGTTTGTATATTTTGTATCTTGTGGGATTTATTATTTGCTGGAAAAAAGACACTTGTGGGAGTAAGTTTGAATCTGCTTTGGTTGCTGTTAGAAAGTCCAGGCATTTATCTTTTAGAAACTTGATAAATAAAACAAATCTTTTGTGATAAAAGTATACTGTAATGATCGGTTCTAATATATCGTTTTCTGATTTGTAATTTTATTTATATTTCAATTTTCACAGGTAGTCATTTAGTGTGATGTGTTTGCCTGGGCTTGGGTGTTTTATAGAGCTGTGCTGAAGTTGCTCACTCATAAAACCTTATGCAAAACCAAAAATTTATTCTATTGCAGTTTACAGATGTGGTGGCTGCATTAATGATCTTTCCTATGTTTTTGTTTTTCCTTTTTTTTTTTTTTTTCAACCGGACACCTGGTCAGTAACGCACTTCCTGTTCTCTCCACTTTGGATCGAGGCGCAATGGAGCAACTTTTAAAAACCAGCACTGCCAGTCTGAGTAGTGTTAAAACAGTAGTGTTAAGCTGGCCATACACTAATAGATTTTCAAACAAACGTCTTGTACAGAAATTCTCATTGGCAGGATGGATGTCATTCAGTTAACCCCAATTAACCCCTAAGGGTAAAACAAATGTTAATGCCTAAGCACAATTTTGCAACTTTGACATGTGTTCGTGTACATATCATCACAACTACTTTGTGCATCCAGGTGGATTATACCTTGTTTGTTTGTTTTTTAGGACAAATTGGGCTTTCATTTAGTGGTAAATAGTAATGAATATTACAATTTTATACATCCAGGTGGAATAATATTAGAAAACTCTTTTTTTCCCAGGACATATTTGGCTTTCATTTGATGGTAAATGGTAATAAAATATCTCCTGTTTTGTTTTGTTTTTTTCTTGTTTTTGTTTTTTTTAATTTAGCTGTATATTTCTTGCTGCTACCATAACCTGCCACCAAAGAACAACCCAAAATAAATTCTCCTGCTCCCCACGATTGCAGCAATACCACATATGTATGTTATTGGTTGTTTGTACCTATAGTACAGCCCAGAAACAATAGTACGCATTTTGCTTCTTTTTTCTTTTCTTTTTCTCTTTTTTTTTTTTATCCTACCTAAAACACACCAATTTAAAAAATGCTTTAAAATAAAGAAAAAATCCTGCTCAAAATATTCTGACATTGACCTTTGACCCTTAATTGACCCCAACACTAACCCTGGCACTGACCTAGATCAAACCTTGACCTAGCTATTTTTTCTTTATTTTTTTTATTTTAGATTTTATATGTTTTTTTATTTCTTTCTCCCTGCAAGGATAGAAAGATGCAATGTATCTCTCCCATCTATTCAGAGAGAGAGAGAAAACCCAGGGGCGGGCTTCACAGTGACCACAGAGGCTAACGCAGCGATCTGGAGACCCAGAAGCGGGAGTTCCGAGTCCCAGTCGTTAGTATGGGACCCGTGCTGAGATAACGCTGTGTGCGGCGCAACCCAGCACAAAGACAGATACGCATATATTCGTCCCCACGGAATAAAGCCCAGTCCAGCGAGGGCTCATATATGCGTACTGTCGGCGGGAAGGGGTTAACATGCTATTATGAAGGGAATGGATTTTCCTGAATAACTACATTCAGTTAGAAATGTGTTTGTTCAATAAAGATTTTCAGTGCTGCCCTTTTAAATTTTCTCACCACTGTAGTTGAAAACAAACATCAATTTGAACCCACCAACGATTAAAAAAGTTTCTTAAATGGAAAATTTTCAAACAAAATTCTACTAGTGTACAACCATCAATGGATGTATTAGCAGATTTTCGATGGACTTGACTAACGAATTAAAACCAAACTAGCTAATACTTTATAATCATTTACAGCAGTTTTTTTTTTCCTTTTGGGATAAAGGTTTTACGTAAATTAATAAAAGCTGATCATTGTGACCACCCCTGTCAGAGTTAAATGGTTTATCTCAACACTAACTGCCACTTTTCCTGGACAGCTTGGTCTGTTAAAGAAAACTGAAAAAAGACTGGCAGGATCACCAGGTGAAAATTAGACTCAAAAGAGAAAACTAAAGCAGCCACCACATCTAATGCCGCGTACACACGATCGGAATTTCAGTCTGCAATAGACTGATGAGAGTTTTTCGTCTGAAAATGTGACCGTGTGTATGCTCCATCGGTCTTTTGCTGGCAGAATTCCAGCCAGCAAAAGAATGAGAACATGCTCTCAATTTTTCGGTCGGGAAAAGTTCCTGTCCGAAAATGCGATCGTCTGTGGCAATTCCGACGTGCAAAATTCCTACGCATGCTCGGAAGCATTGAACTTCATTTTCTCGGCTTGTCGTAGTGTTGTACGTCACCGCGTTCCTAACGGTCGTAAGTTCAGCGAACTTTTGCGTGACAGTGTGTATACAAGGCGAACTAGAGCGGAATCCTGTCGGAAAAGCCGTCGTATCTTTTTCCGACGAGAAGTCCGATCGTGTGTACGCGGCATAAGAATTGTTGCGCTGCAATGTAATACATTGTTGTTTTGGTGTTTAGATATGCTTAAGGCTGTTTTCACACTGCTGCGTTGCAAAAACTCGGTAAAAATGCATGTGGATTTTTGCTGTGTTTTTTTACACGTTTCCATTGTGTTTTACACCTGTGGAAAAAAAAAAACACGTGACTCCAAAAACCTAATCATGGGTATGCGATGTCATGTTTTTGATGTGTTTTCTATGCATTTCAGGGAAGGTGCACTTTTGGTGTGTGTTTTTTTTTTTTGCAGCACCGAACATGCATCAAAAATGCTGTTTGCAGGACTTTTAAAACCAACCAGTGTGAAGAGCTCCATAGGATTTAATGGTTATGCATTTTTCTTCTGCTTTTGGTGAGGCAAAAGTGAGAGAAAAACTGTTTAGTGTAAAAGGGGTCTTAAGTTTTTCTGCTACTAATGCAGTGAACTGTTTCCGATCTGATGAAATGTGACAGTAGAGTCATGTACTGCTCAAGGAATCATTGATGGTGAGTGGTAACATTTTCCAGTATGCAGGAGAAAGTGTCCTCATTTGTGGTCTATACTAAGACTCCATTCAGAAGCTTTGGTCTGCAGTCGATGCTTTGTTAGCAGCTGGTCCATAAGGGGCGCCACCCCCCTAGTTTGCGCGCCGCCCCTAATTTTCATGTGGGGCGCCAGACTTTTTTTTTTTTTTCAAGCACACTTTTAGAGCCTTAGGCTCTAATTAGCTTGAAAAAGGTTGGGCTCTGCGCCCCCGAACCCACCTACTTGTGACATTAGCGAATCAATATTCGCTATTGGTTTCCAGCTTCTCCTCCCGGTCAATCAGGGCAGTTAGCAAAGTTAGCAACGCACATTACAATCTGCGTGCCAATCTCCTTTAGATTTACTAACGTGCAAATGCCCACTCAATTGGGTGTAAATGGTATTGTTTGGAAAGCCCTCGCTTTGTATAGTTCCTGGTAAATCCAAAGGAGGTTGTACATTACAATTAGGTTATAATCTGTGGGCCCACCTAAACCCAACTAATTAAAGATCTGATTTTATCACTATAAACAAAACTGTTTAAAGATGATACTAAATGAATTTTAGCTTAACTAAATTGAGGGTGGCCACAAGCAGACAGACATGTCCCTGATTGGCAGTAAGGACTGCACTCCCCCCCCCCACAAGTTTCTCCCAAACTCAGAAGACATTTGACGGTAATTATGGAGATTGCTGTTTGTTCACAGATGTTCTCTAACTAGTTAGAATTGCTAGGAAAAATTATCACTGTGTTTCACGTTCTTATAAGTGGAAAGTACCAAGACTGTGAAAGTCAGAGTATCAATGTTGATCAGTGAAGGTATCAGTGAAAGATCATTGTAGACAACCCCCCCCCCCAGACACACACACATCCTCCATCCCACGTGGCAATGCTCAGACCTCTGGATGGGTCACACAAGCCCCGTTGCAGTGGGTCAGCCATACCTCTGCTTCAATGTTCACAAACTTGGAATATTTCGCCTGCATTCCAATGAGGCTTCATGGGTGCTTTGGGTGCACATTTTCTTTCACAAAAAATGTATTGAAATTTTCATGAAAGTACAAGATACTGCGAACAAGAAGAGTAATACAACAAGGTAGTACAGATTGAAGATCAAAGTGAGGCTTGCAAAAGGTAAATCACAGTATGATAACAAAAGTCTCCAACTAAATTGGGGGCAACAGTCAGCAAAGTAGCTAGTATGGAGATCATGTAAAAACCAAAGATAGTATTCTGTCCAAAAGGGAGATCTCTCTTGACTGGTGATATGGAGTGCCTCGCTGAATGGGAATAGGGAACAAAAGGGGGAAGGTCCACCAACTCCTGCCGAGTTCTGTGGCATGAGAGGTGGATAAAGGTAAGGAAAGATATAGGTATGGCCCATCTCCGCGTGGAGGGCTATGAATAGAGAGAAACTTACCTGGAAAAAGAGGGAAGGGGAGGAAGGGAAAATAGGGCACCCGAGAGGTCCAATCTGTGAGACACAGTGACCATAGCTAAGATATTCACAGAGATAGCAAGGTGCGATCTACTGTATACCCACCTGGACGTTGTAATCGATCCAAGATCCCCAGACTTTAAAGTAAGGAGTGTGCGTGTGTTCCAGAATAGAAGGTAGCTTCTTGTGTACCATAGGGCCTTTGAGTCTGTTTAACTTCAACAATATTAAGGAAAGGTTGTTTCCACACTCAAGTGAGGGTTTGCGGGTAGCCAGACATGGGTCCTCATTTTGAGAAGCTGGGGTTACCACCAATATTTGTTTGTGACTGGCTTTATCCTATAGAGTTATTTTTAGTAAATCCATGCTAGTGACACGTTTTCTTTAAGCGTACCGAAGAGCATTCCTGTTTGGTCTCAAATTGCCGTATGACTTGAACATACACCAGAATTTTGAATGAATGTGTTGTAAAATTGCTAGATGATTTCTTAGTTCTATTTTGATTATCTAGAAATAAGCAAAGAAAGTGGATATTCCATATTCTTTGGATATTTTCTACAGCAAACATTGACCAGTATGTTGGGAGACAAAATATTTTTCGAGAATCAGATCCTCTGTTAGCGTGAACTGTACTCCTGGTCTATGGACTTCTCAAGTCTCAGCAAGTTCATGGTAGCAACCAGCTGTAGACTTTTTCTTTAAAATGATGCATGTATACGCTTTTGTTCAGCGTTGATATTTACATAGGTTGTTTACATTTTGTTTTTTTAATGATGATGCAACAGAAATTTGTAAATCTCAATATTTGAGTGTCTTGTAATGAGTAAGTACAAACATGCCTTTCACGGTAAGGAAAATCTATTCTATTGAATAGTTTGATTGTCAATCTAAACCACTGAAATTTTTCAGCTATGTACCTTTCTCTGCTCAGGAATTTACAAGTAAAATGTAGCTCAGATCTGAAGTCTGTCCGGAAAACCAGCAAAATGCTGAATTGTCCCATCCTACAGGCACAGACTTGGTCAACAAATGTTTAGAAGATGATTAAAGGGAACGTTGGAGGATAAAGTATGGGCTGCCATTTGCAAATGTTAGAAATTCTGTATATAGCTCTACAGAACAGACAGACCGTGCACAGTTCACATGGGCTTTGCTGCTTAACTGCAGACAGGAACGGGAAACTTTTTATTATACAGAGAAAAGGCATAGAGTTTACCATAGAGCAGCTACAAACTTATAAACACTGCCATCTACTGGCTGATGTAGTTTTTACACAAAATACAAATGAACATTGTATTCCAACAGCAAACATTTTACAGTAAACTTTTAGACTTTCCCATATATCTACCAGCGTAATTTTAAAGGCATGCATGAACGCTACCGTGATGGCATTGGCTGTCTTGTTTGTTGTCATGGTCTGCGGGGTGGCTTAGGCTCCTATTCATGTCCTGTTTCAAATGAGATTCTATTTGATTTTTCCATGCATTGTCCTCAGCCTGCTGGTAGCTTCTGTGCACTTATCCTAGGCCTCCCCTGCATGGGCACGGCAGCCCATTAATTTCAATAGGCTGCCGTGCCTGCATTTACCTTTTTCAAAACACGGCCCGTAGGGGAATGGCATGGTCATTTTGACCATGCCATTTCCCTGTGGTTCCTACACACGCACTGCTATTTTACATGTGTGACATTCAGAATGAATGGCAACTTGCACGTTTTCACAGAGCAGCGCGTATTTACTGTGGGTGGTTTCGGGCGCGCAAATCACTGTGATTCCTGCAGCCATATGCATTGGAACCAAGAATAGGAACCATGACCGAATGCATAGGAACCATGACTGAACCAAACCTTTAAAGGCAATGTTGTTCAGTCAGGCTACTTTCCTTTTCCTGTAAATAAAGCATTGCTTAATATCAGCATCAGAAAGTGGTTATTGGGGAGTACATATAAAATGTCAACAGCAGAAAAGAGAAGCTTTAAGTAGCAGCAAAAAGAAGGTAGATACTTTATATGTATATTGATAAATGATACATGGATTACTCCATAAGATTTTCAGAGATAGATTAGAAGCACTCAATTTCCTCCTGTTTTTTGTATACCTATGATCTGATTACAGTTTAAAGTAGAAGAATAGCCAAAGATCTTTTGGCCCTGCTTCTCCTATAGATCACAGGAGTGGATTTAGTTCTGCACTCCTCTGACCCATATTCAGCTGACACCAAGTTAAACCCACTGTCTGCTGACGTTACAGAGCTAGTCAAGGCTTTGCAGGAATCCTGACAATAATGCTGGGATCTGCCCAGATGCCTGACCAGCAGCTGGCTCAGCCTCTCATCGTGCCACTGACAGCCCATCAGTGCTGCATCTTTGTGAGTATGAATGTTTTTTGTTTTGTTTTTTTCCATGCTTCTTTTTTTAAATCCATGGCAAGTTTACTTTTACTGTGCAGCTTGTAGAGTTGTCATCCTGATCTTTGCTTCACTGCCTAGTGAGTCACCAACCTGGAGAGCATGTAGAGGTGGCACTCTGTCCTATGACTTATCATTTTATGGTTTGCCTGGTATTGGGCAATGCACATCCCATGTGTGAAGATAGCTCATTTCCCTGTATTATTTTTTTATAAGAACCTATTAGTTCTTAAACCTATTGGTGTAACCAAAACTATTTTATTCTAGTACTGGGTAGAGTAGGGACATTTTTTTTTTGCTGTGGTGTCCTGCTTGGAAGATATTATTATTTTTTTTTTTTTACTTCCGGTCTTGGAGAAGAAACAAGTCGTGATACTTTTACCAAATTTGAGGAGAATTCCCATCTTAGTTGACACCAGAACATTTGTCCCCATTGAAAGTTTTCTACTCACAACTGACTCTCATGACGCTAAAATGTAAAATTTCATCCTGCTTACTGTTTTGCTTAAAGTTTACTATTACATGCGTTAACCCACATGGCTGCTGAAGTCTAATACAAATTTCCATTTTAAGATCAGGTTAACTTGTAGGTTTTGTAATATAGAAAAAGAAGTGTAAGCACCAATCTGTCATAGTAATAAACGATAGTAATTGACAGTGGCGGCTGGTATATTTTTTTGGGGAGGCGTCAGTCGGGTCACTTGCGCCTTAAGCCCTCCCCCCTGGTGGGTCGGCCCCGCACTTACCCCATCTAGGTCGCGGACAGCAATCCTCCAGGCGGCGACCTCCCCTGCGTCTCCTCCTCCCCTGCATCACACCTTGCATCTCCTCCCTCCTCTGCATCACACCTTGCATCTCCTCCCTCCTCTCCTCCTTGCATCTCCCCCTCCACCTCCTCCTAGGCGGCCAGTCAAATCGCCTCTCTGTTCGGCCAATCGGGTGATGGGGTCTCAGGACCTGCTTCCTGATTGGCTGGGAGGTGAATCAGGAAGACAATGGCAAATATTCATTCGCTATTGTCACACAACTGTGCCCCAAGCCCACCCTTTTTTGAAGCCTATTAAAGCCTCTGGCTCTAATCACGTGCTTCAAAAAAGAAAAAAAACCCATTGGAATCCATGCGTCCAGCACCCCGCATGTAGATAAGGGGCCGGGTGCATGGATAGGGGGGTGGCGCCCCATCGCCCTGCATTACGCGCCGCCACTGGTGATTGATGGGGATGAACCAACCAGACTAAGTTTGGTTTGCAGGAGTTTGGCCTAACCCCACTGAAGTCTATGGGAGCAAACATTTTTCAAGGTCAATTTGCAAGCCGGGCACTGGTACATGGGACATAAACAAATGCAAAAAAATATATATATATATAGATATATATAATTCATATATATCTATATAGATATATATATAGATAAAAGTCTCTCCCTGATGATAGATATATATACATCTATCATCAGGGAGAAACTTTTTTTTAATGCAGCTTAAAGGCAAATGTACAAATACATAAAGAACATTCTTTTATAATGCCCTAAATTTGCACGTGATTTTGCAAAGCAGTACCATGTACGTCATGGTACTGTAGCATTACCAACACTAAATAGCAGATCCATGCCGGCTTCTGTATGTTAACAAATGGGCCAGGGATCCTCGGTGACTTCATTGATTACATGCGCTCATGACAATTTTTGATCAATGGCATCACCCGACACCCAGGCCCTTTAGTTTACATACAGAAGCTGGCCAGGGATCTGTCATTTGTGAGAGGAGTAGAGATGGGTGAATGATGTTGGACACAGTGGCTTGTCATGACAGCAGGCCATCATGATTGACAATGATCTACATTGTTGGACAACATGATTGATCTTTGACTTACATCAGATGTTCTTTTTATTTTCCTAATAAAGGACATTTTTGATGGTGTGAATGTTTTATTTACTACTTACCATTTTTTTTGTGAATGAGTTACAAGGGTTTCTATATAGCTTATACTAAATTACCTGGGGGGGCAGATATCTGGGGGCCTCCTTATTCTAAACAGGGCTTCCAGATTCCAATAAGTACCTTCCTTCTCCCCCTTTTTTTTCAGAACGTAATTAGAATGGTCTGTTTAACATAGCATTTCTTGAACAAGTTTTATGTGATAGACGGGGAAAGGAACTGAAGTTTCCTGGTGCTTTCCTGACAATTTGCTGAGGACTTTAAGTGCCAGCTACGAGAAGAAAGGCACACCCCGGATATATGTGTGTCTGCCTGGAAACTCTGCTTTCCACATGATTATAGTGTTTCTGATATAGTTGGAAGGTCTCTGATTTATTTTTGTTATTCTGTTAGTATTGCTTTTACTAAGGATTGTCTGTGTAGACTATGAAATATTGCTCCAACGGTGTTAACATTTTTACTACATACAAGACATTGATTGCAGTAGTGTTTACTGTTATACATAAGACTATTCTGAGGACAAGCAAGTGTTCACCAACGATAACCATAGTGCCACAGACATTATTTGAATGGAATATGGCAGTTAGTAAAAAAAAATGTTTTCTTCTGTACTTTGAGTTTTTGAATTGCCAGCAAGAGCCAAGGTGTTCTTATGCCATCATGTATATCGGCAAGAGCCAAGGTGTTCTTATGCCATCATGTATATCGGCAAGAGCCAAGGTGTTCTTATGCCATCATGTATATCGGCAAGAGCCAAGGTGTTCTTATGCCATCATGTATATCGGCAAGAGCCAAGGTGTTCTTATACCGTCATGAATATCGGCAAGAGCCAAGGTGTTCTTATGCCATCATGTATATCGGCAAGAGCCAAGGTGTTCTTATACCGTCATGAATATCGGCAAGAGCCAAGGTGTTCCTATGCCATCATGAATATCTGCAAGAACCAAGGTGTTCTTATATCGTCATGAATATCGGCAAGAGCCAAGCTGTTCTTATGCCATCATATATATCAGCAAGAGGTCATTCCATGCAAAGTTTATTTTGAATAGATGCCAGTGGGTTTTTTTAATATCTAGTTGTAAATTTTCACCACTGCAACCCTTTACAATGGAATCTTACCTCTCCCTGTGACATAAGGGAAGCCTCAATTAATGAACTGTCTGTAGGGAAATTAAACATCAGATGGGAAGAGTGCAACCATCTTTTAGGCCTCATGCACACTGGACTGTCTAAAAAAGCCAGTAACGTTAACTGTGGAAAGCTGTAACTGTAGAGGGAGTTTTTCAGCGTTTTTGCACTAGCGTTTGTCAGTGTGTTTTTTTACCTGTAGCATTTTAGCTTTTTTTTTTTTTTTTTTTTATAGCAAAACTATACTCCCATAAAAGCTTGTGACTCAAAAAGGCTGATGAATGCCAAATAGCCATGTTTTTCAGCATTTTTGGCCGTTTTTAAGCTGTTTTCAGCTTTTTTTAGAGTTAGAGCTGTTTTACAGCTGAAAAACTCCTCTCAAACCCCACTAGTTCTGGGTTTTTTTTTTCTAGCCAGAAAACACCCCAGCCAAAAACTGCTCATAACAGCCTTTTGTGTGCATGGACACATAGGATAACATGCTGGGGAGTTTATTGGCTGTAGAAAAAAACATCTGAAGCCAACAACAGCAGCTGTAAAAATGTCCAGTGTGCATGAGGCCTAAGGCCACACCACTGGGTGTTTGGCTCGGTGTATGAGATTATGGATTTTAGGTGCAGGGAAAGGCTGGGAGTTGTTGGGCATGCATGGGGCCCGGAGCAAACATTCAGAGCCATATGTGCCCAGGAATGAATGCCCGAAATGTCAGACTACTTGCATTAGGGCTAAATGCCCAGTGTGCATGAGGCCTATATGAAGTCTGTTGTTGGGAGTGTATTTTCATTAGAATGTCAAATTACTCTCTTTATCATTTGACACTCCCATTTCATACAAATTTAAAATATAAAGATACATCGACCAGTGTGGCCTCTGCTGGAAATTTCTTCCTCTGCCTTATTACCGATCTCCAAGTTATCTGTTGCTTTTTTTATATCCCATAGGATTGCTATTCCTGTTAAAAATACTGATGTCCACCAAGAGGCATTTTATGTGTTAATATTCAGTGTAGGAATCCACAAGAATTTGTCATATTCACAGGTACAGACTGAACCTTACACCCAATATTTTTCTAACAATCCAGTTGATAATGAAATTATTACGGAATACGTCTCTGCCTCCTGGAAGAAAATTAATCATAAATTGCAATTTTGTATATGCTTGTATGCTGTAGGCTTCACTTGACATTTATCGAGAGAGTTTATAAGATGGTAGCCAGGGCCAGCCCCCCTACATTCCCCCAACCTTCCCCCCCTGACTGTATGTCAATAACATAATGATCATACCTTTCTCAGGCTTCTGTCACACTCTGTTCTTAAAGGAGAGCTCTGGTCAAAATAAACCAAAGTACACCTTCACAGTAAAAGTTAAATGATAGAAAAATCCTTGTAGCTGTGGGTAAGATGCTAATTTTCGATAAGAAGGCTGAGATAAGCTTAATTTCCTGAAATGTAGGAAATTAATTTTTATTTTTTTTATTAACCACTTAAGGACCGGAAGGATTTGCCCCCTTGATGGGGGCCATTTTTTGCGATACGGCACTGCATCACTTTAACTGACAATTGCGCGGTCATGCGACATTGTACACAAACAAAATGTATGTCCTTTTTTTCCCCACAAATAGAGATTTCTTTTGGTGGTATTTGATCACCTCTGCTTTTTTTTTTTTCTTGCGCTATAAACAAAAAAAGGTGCGTAAATTTTGAAAAAAAACAATATTTTTTTACTTTTTGCTATAATATCCAAAAAAATATATATAATTTCTTCATCCGTTTAGGCCAATATGTATTCTTCTACAATTTTTTTGTAAAAAAAAATCACAATAAGCGTATATTGATTGGTTTGCGCAAAAGTTATTGCATCTATACAATAGGGGATAGATTTATGGCATATTATTATTTTTTACTAGTAATGGTGGTGATCAGCGTTTTTTAGTGGGACTTCGACCTTTCGGACAGATCGGACACTTTTGACACTTTTTTTGGGACCATTTGACATTTATACAGCAATCAGAGCAAAAAATAACCACTGATTACTGTATAAATGTCACAGGCAGGGAAGGGGTTAACACTAGGGGGCGATCAAGGAGTTAAGTGTTCCCTAGGGAGGTGTTTCTAACTGGGGGGAGGGGGAGTGTAGTGACTGGAGGAGGAGTGAGATCGCTGTTCCTGATCAACATATAAAAAGCAGAGACATCACCCTACTGACAAAGTGCCAGGTAGTCAAAGCTATGGTAGTCCCAGTGGTAACTTATGGCTGTGAAAGCTGGACCATAAGTAAGGCTTTTGAACTATGTTTGAGAAGACTCTTGAAAGTCCCTTGGACATCAAGAAGATCAAACCAGTCAATCTTGAAGGAAAATCAACCCTGAATATTCACTGGAAGGACAGATCCTGAAGCTGAAACTCAAATATTTTGGCCACCTAATGCGAAGAGAGGACTCATTGGAAAAGACCCTGATGCTGAGGAACTTGGAAGGAAAAAGGAGAAGAGGACGACAGAAAACAAGATAGATAGGTAGTATCATCGAAACAATGAACATGAAGTTAAGCAAGCTCCAGGAGGCAGTGGAGGACAGAAAAGCCCGGCGCGCTTATGGTCCATGAGGTCACGAAGAGTCAGGCACGACTAAATGACTGAACAACAACAACAAGCTTGTTTGTGACTAAATGTTGGTTTCCAGTAAGTCTTCCTTTACGTTGGATGGTTTTGTTACACTTCAATTTTTTAATGTTGCATTTTGATTCTTAAATTTTTATTGTCTTTTGCTTTTAATCTACAAGAAAGCTATGGTAGAACTCCAGGCAACAAACATTATCTCAGAATTCCAGTTATGTGGCCTAGGTATATGTTCTACCTCACTCTTATGAGCACATTTCTTGCTACTATAGAAAACATGTCTCCTGATGATTACATCCTTTTCGTCTCTCCTCTCCCAGCCTCTTATTGGACAGTGAAGGACAGCAGCTTACTAATAAGGTTGTCCCTGGGCTCACCCTCCTTTAAGCCTAAACACACTGCAAGCAATATAGCCCTGATTGGCTAATAGTGTGCCCCCCCTTTAATTTATGAGCTGATGTGCAGAGAATTAGGCAAGGCCGATATCGCAACAGATTCAGGTGCAAATACTGATTTATTTGGAAGGATACATCTAAGTAAGGCAGCCTATAGATGGATCAAATTTTTTTTTTTGTTCAACCAGAGGGCTGAATGAAAAAGACTGACGCAATTCCCCCACCCACCTTGCACAAGCTATTGTACTCTGAATATAGGGAGACTATCAACTATGCTAATATAGGCCACCAGCGCATTCCACACAGCCTCAGGAGTATCTGGATAGGCACAAGGACGTTCCACTCTTTCTCCAAATATTGAAAGTCTGTATCCCTTATGGAGGTCAACTCAAGCTGGACCAATGTAACTAAATGTAAAACTAAACTTCATATATAATGTGACTTTTTTTGGAAAGTTACCCCTAAACATGTATATTTTGGATTGGCTATACAGATCTCTGTATATTCTCATTAGTCTTTCCTTTGCTTTAACCATAATAGGATCTTTCCTTTTTTTTACTCCCCATATAATTCATGTTCTTCCCTCCCCATCTGACCTTATTGTTCACGTAACCATTAAATATGCTAACGGCAGCCTGGAGCAGTCCTCCAGGCTATAGCTTGCCTCAGTGTGACTAAACAAGTAAACATTCAAGTCCCCTTCACATCTGGTTATTCCGTTAGATTCCTGCACACACAGTAAAGTGTGTTTCCATAAAGCAGGGATGTGCAATTAGCGGACCTGCAGCTATTGCAGAACTACAAGTCCCATGAGGCATTGCAAGACTCTGACAGCCACAAGCATGACACCCAGAGGCAGAGGCATGATGGGACTTGTAATTTTGCAACAGCTGGAGGTCCGCTAATTGCAAATTCCTGCCATAAATTGTAATTTCAATTTTCATGAAAGAAAGAAATATCCTCTGTGTGATATACAGTACGTACATTCCAAAAACGTTAACAAACGTAGTGGATTCATACCTTATTCTGCTTTGAAGAAAAAGTAGTTTGTTCCACTATGTCCTATCCAGGCTATTCCTTAATGGGAAGGAATGGTTCACTATAACCTGGTGCATTTGTTTGTGTTCTACCAGGGAAAGTTACAGTGTCTGCAAACCTTTATAAATATTTTTGTCTCTCAAAAAATTAAATTCCTATTGCAGAGAATGCCTAATATGTTACTTGTATTGTAGTGAAAACATCTAAGCTCAGTGAGTTGATCACACAAGTAGGAAATTACGTTTTTGGGAGTGTTCTGTACACCAAGTATGCACAAAACCTCTCCGGGTTGCATTATATTTTTTTTTTAAGCATTTTAAAAAATGAAAGTGGCTGAAATTAAAATTTAATTGTAAAACAACATTCATTTACATTGTGTAGCAACTTTACACACTATATTATTTTTTAAATGAAAGTGGAGTTCACCACAATATGAATGGACTGTCAAAGCATGTGATCATAGATGTGTACACTGGGTGTGCCTAGGCACACCCTAATCACCCTGATCACCCTGTGCGGTGCCGATTCCCCCTGCTTCCTGGCCTTCCCTTGTCTCTCTCCTGCAGTGCTGCCAGCTTCTCTCCTCTCCTGTTCGGGGGGGATGTTTCAGGATGGGTGAATAAATGAACACAGTAAGTGATCTGTACCAATAGCTCCTGTGTTCATTCCTAACTGACGCATAGTAAACTATATTTACTATGCTTCAGATTGTAAATGAACAGGAAGCCGCTCAGCAAAGAGCATTTCCCTTTCGTTCACTGCCAAGTGCAGCTGAGGCTGCAAAGAAAAGGACTGGGGAGACTTTTTCCTCAGTTCCTTTCTCTCTGTTTAGACCCTTGATATTTCACAAAGCCCCCCAACAGGGCTCCTAAAAAAAAAAAAAAAAATAATAATAAAGAATATTGTAAAAAAACAATAAAATAAAATTGTAAGAAATCAGAACCACTAACACCGTCCACTGTCCTACCGACACCGTCCACTGTCCTACTGACACCGTCCACTGTCCTACCGACACCGTCCACTGCCCTACCGACACCGTCCACTGCCCTACCGACACCGTCCACTGCTCTACCGACTCCGTCCACTGCTCTACCGACTCCGTCCACTGCCCTACCGACACCGTCCACTGCCCTACGGACTCCATCCACTGCTCTACCGACACCGTCCACTGTCCTACCGACACCGTCCACTGCTCTACCGACACCGTCCACTGTCCTACCGACACCGTCCACTGCCCTACCGACACTGTCCACTGTCCTACCGACACCGTCCACTGCCCTACCGACACTGTCCACTGCCCTACCGACACCGTCCACTGTCCTACCGACACCGTCCACTGCCCTACCGACACCGTCCACTGCCCTACCGACACCGTCCACTGCTCTACCGACTCCGTCCACTGCTCTACCGACTCCGTCCACTGCCCTACCGACACCGTCCACTGCCCTACGGACTCCATCCACTGCTCTACCGACACCGTCCACTGTCCTACCGACACCGTCCACTGCTCTACCGACACCGTCCACTGCTCTACCGACACCGTCCACTGCTCTACCGACACCGTCCACTGTCCTACCGACACCGTCCACTGCCCTACCGACACTGTCCACTGCTCTACCGACACCGTCCACTGCCCTACCGACACCGTTCACTGCTCTACTGACACCGTCCACTGCCCTACACCGTCCACTGCACTACTGACACCAGTCTCTGCCCTACTGACACCATCCACTGCTCTGCTGATGACACATGTTTGTGCTCTGGGGTGCACACCCTAATGCAATAGACTGCGCACACCAGTGCATGTGATACACCGTCTTTGGCGTACTACATAGGAAATGGCAGACAGAAGGAACCCTTAGACCCCTTTCACACAGAGGCACTATAGCGGTAAAAATAGCGCCTGCAAAGCACCCTGAAACAGCGGCTCCATTCATTCCAGTGTGAAAGCCCGAGGAATTTCACACTGGAGCGGTGCACTGGCAGGGTGTCAGAAAAAGTCCTGCCAGCAGCTTCTTTGGAGCGCATTAGGAGCGGTGAACTCACCGCTCTCAAAGCACCCCTGTCCATTGAAATCAGTGGGCAGCACCAGCAAAGCGCCGCTGTAGCGGCGCTTTGCGGGTGGTTTTAATCCTTTTTCGGCTGCTAGCGGGGGTCAAAAGCGTCCCACTAGTGGCCGAATAGCGCAGCAAAAATGACGGTAAAGCGCCGCTAAAAAATAGCGGTGTTTTACCGCCCACGTTCGGGGCGGCTCAGTGTGAAAGGGCTCTTATAAATAAAATACAGAGAACAGAGTTTCAAATACAGAGAACCTCCTGTTGAACACTCTCCAGCATGATACCCTCCTGCTTTCCTCACCCTTGGTTCTGCTATTCAGCATTTAAAAAAAAAAAAAAAACAACGCTAAGTGAAGGGTAGAAAGCACCATCCGCCGGTCCAGTGAATTGTTTTGTTTTAGGTAATTGGATTAATCACAGATACCATTTATAGCTGTGGGGAACACATCTAATCTTTTAATTAAAACTCAATCTTTTCAATCTTGTTTATCCTACAGCTTCTGGGTCACTTATGGCAGCCTTTCAGCCGACCGGCAACTGACGGAAGAGAAATCTCACGTACCAATCACATCTTTCCATCACCAATTACACTGCTTTTTTTCCCTGGCTATGTCATGAGATAAGCAATGACTCCAGGTGAAGGGAAGGGGACGCCATGTGGAGCTGCCACATTGTAGTTGTTTTAAAGGCAAAGTCCATGAAAAATTCAACGATAAAGTGCTTTTTATGGGTGCACCATTTGTAAAGAAAAAAAGGTAGAGAAATAGTGATTGAAGCTTCTCTGCATGTTGAAAACAGACAAGTGATGTATAGTTACACTAGATACATATAATGCAGTCTGACCCCTCCACAAAATGTATTCATTAGCATTTTGCGCTCATCTACTGGGAATTTTTAACCTTGTGTGGAGCTGCTGGCGCAGTTCATCAGAATAAAAGGTTAGAACATTTTTATCCTTTAATACTCACACAAAGGCCGTTTTGCTTTGGTGCCCTTTTATTTTATTTTTGGAATATATGTTTATGCGACTGTCATTTGAAGATTTAGGTTAATTGCCTTAATCTCTGCAGCCATTTATTCAGTTAACAGATTAAAGTAGCTGCCTGACTCTTTATAATGACATAATTGATGTGATTTCAGCTTCAACTTACATGTGAGTGCAAGGTTCAAACTTCAATTTATAGCGGAACTTCACCCAAAAGGAGACGTTCTGCTCTGCCTCCTCCAACCCCATGACAGGCATAAGTATGATGTCATCAAACCCAATGTCAAGTACCAAAATAATAGCGTGAAAGCCAGAGTCCGTGGGCCGCTAGGTTTTGCTTTTAGTATGTATTACATAGCCTGGTTTTCGTTCTGATTAGATTTTACATTTACCTTGTGTTGTAACAAACATTAAAATAAAATAATAATTATGGCAATTATAGCTATCATATTAAATATTTTGCAGCAAGACTTGTTTATGTTTGCTGGAGATGAACACCTAAAATAGAAAGGAAGTTGCCAGGTGCCGTGTGCTGGAGGGATGGAGGGCCTATCGGTACCCCAGTGCCTTTCATCTCTCTGCTTGAGGAGTTGGCCTTACTTCATTGTACACCAGTACGTTTGCTTCATGCTTGTCTTTGCTTGTCTCTTCAGTTCCTCAGACACTCTCTGATAACAACTCAAGAGACAGGTTTTCTGTTTGCTTATCTGTTCAATTAGCGATTTAATTTCCTCCCAAAGTAACGTCCAGGCAGAGCAAAAGAAGACGAGCAGAAAGCACAGAAATATAATAAATCTCGGGACCAGCGACTGTGCTTGAAACCACATTTTTTGTTTTAAAGTGGACATGTCATCTTTGGCCATTTTTTTCCTCCAGGCTAATACTTGTATTGAACATTTGGTTCTGAAATGTGTTTGGTTGTTCTAATAATCTGGAGATTGGTTCATCGTAATGGCTTCTATAACTCTGTAGGAGACTAGTATTGCAAAAAATATACCGGTTTACTGAATGAAGCAGTCCAAAGAACAATGGTAATATGGTACCTGCTGTCTTCTCTTTTAAAGTGCACATTGCAGCTTACCAGTCCTATGATATGGTGGCTGCATTCCGTTTTTGGCCCTGGTGATCCTCTGCCTGTAACACATTTCCTGTCCTAGAGTGACAACCTCGCCCATTTGGGTGTGATGCCAGCAGTCTCAGCAGACTTGGAACGTTCATCAAACACTCTATAGTAGTTCCTTTTTTCCTTTTTTTTTCCCCCTGGCAGCTAAAGGTTATTAAGGGGGAGGAACAGATGAGATTCATCTGTCCAGTTATGTGATCCCGCAGCTCCAACTCCCCTGTGCCAGTGAACAGCTCCCGGAATTCAGAACGGGACCAGAGTGGATTGGAAATAGGAAATTATAATTAGGGTTTCTGACACTTTAAGTTGGTGACAAGGTCTCCATTGCTTCATTCATCTTCCAGGATAAGATCTATTTTTTTGTTGTAGTGTTAAAATGTAGCCATGGACATGCTCTGGACCTCTAAGGTCTTTACTAGCTATGGAGTGACAATTTAAAAATTGTATAAGGCTAGTTTCACACTGCTGTGATCTGATTTTAATCCAACTTTCAGTGCAATTATGTAGTGCAACTTAGATGCTACTTTTATGCTACCTGGATATGGTTTGCATATTCTATGGAGCCAAAACTGTTCTGGAATCCTTCGTAGTACATGAACCTTTTCCAAAATCGCTCTCTGCTGAGTCGCGCTGATGTGAACAGACACCATTGAAAGCTATGTGATTTCCATTGTCATGCGATTATTTCACATCTGAAATCACACTAGTGTGAACAAAGCCTAAGGCAGCCCATACACAATTCGATTCTCGGTGGGTTCAGCAGGAACTGGCCGAGTTTGAACTGTGTATGGGAAGGCTGAATGTACCAAGTTGATCAATCAACCTCAGCACAACCATCATTACGGGTTTTACCTGCGATTATCACTAGCGGCTGCTATAGCCGCTAGCAATAATCACTGTCTTCTCCTGGCGGGGATGGGATCCACCTGGGAGAAGACAATAGCCCGGCAGGAGGGATTCCCACATCAACACAGTCTGTGTTGATGGGGAGGGAATCAAGTGGATTTCCTTTCTGCAACCCGTGATTGCAGGAAAGAAATTTGCTCCGTGTATGCCCGGCCTAAAACATCACAAACTTAGGGGTTGATTTACTAAAGGCAAATAGACTGTGCACTTTGGAAAGTTGCACTGTGTAAGTACAGTTGCTCCAGAGCTTATTAAATGGGGTAAAGCTTCACTTTGCAAAGAATACCCAATCACGTGCAAAAGGAGGGGGGGGGGGGGACAGCACTTTTTGCTTGGACATGATTGGATGATGGAAGTCAGCAAAGCTTCTGCTCACTTACTAAACAAAAGCAAAGCAACTACACTTTACAAGTGCACAGTCTATTAGCCTTTAGTAAATCAAACCCTTAATGAAAGGGTATACATTTTTTGTTGATCTTTTGCCTATGATTAAAGTATTATTGTTTTATGTTTTTAATCGTAGAGCAGGGGATGGCTAAAACCCCTGTCTCTTTATTGCTGCCTGTGTTCCTGTTCCAGATTTTCCCTCACTTCCTGTTTGGTAATATAGTTGTCACATTCACAGTAAGTGCTGGACAATTTCACTAATGGAGCCCTAGACAGCAGTAAAAACCTGCCAGGGGTTCTTCTCCTTCCCCACTCTTTACAAAAACGAAAAATAGTCTTGGCTGGACATGCACTTTAATAATTCAGTTAGCAGATGTAGAAGAGAAGTGTGGCATTTATAATACACTTCATATTTCGTCTGATGAATCCTGTTGTCACCTGATGTGCCTTAACCTTTTTGCAGCAGAGCTGTATTTCGTAGAGGACAGAACAGACGCTTGGGCTGCACAGAAAAGTCATGGCTGGTAGACCACAGCCATTGTACAGATTGAGTGCTTTATTTTTATTTAATGCAGCTTCTCTGGAAAGGCCTCAGGGCAGAATCCGTATTTCAGACAAGCACTTCATATTCTGATAGTGTTTACTTGGAAGTAGAAGTGTGTTGGTGACTCTTGTGACGCTGGGTGATCAGTAGTTTCCAAGGAGAGAGACACAGAAGCTAAACAGCCTATGCTAAAATAGTGCAATTACCGGCCATAGTAACCCAGTCAATGCTGAGGCTGAAACCGCTGCGTTGATCCCCATGAGTCAGGCACAATTTATGAGTTACAGACTCGAGCACGACATAACCAGGTCTGTGCTCTGCTTGTATATTCAGACACAGGAAAAGGTCACTTCATTCCACATTTATGTTTGTATACATTTGGGGAATATATTTCACCATGCCATTATTTTTGGGTTCATGAAAAGAAAACCTGCCACTACACAAAATTAGATAAACATCCCATCATAATAGAGACAATAAAGATTGTCTCAGAGGTCGGCATCATACATTTGATCTTCTTAGGTCTCTGGGGCTCCGATACGACTGGTTTTCTAAGATGAAATTAACTGAGAAAGTTGTCCAGCACAGCTCAGCTCCCTATTGGTCACTGAGGCTGTCAATAAGTTAGGACTTTTGTGGACTTGGCGGGCAGAAGTGACAAAAGTTGGGCTTTGCTTAATGCTATACCCCAACCTGGGGGCTCGTAAGATGCCTAAAAGCTATGGGAATGTGACTGCAGACCTCTGAGTTTAATTTATGATGCCACTCTGAATCTTTTTATGAACATTTAAGGACTAAAAAAACCACATGATGTCTGTATTGTTACTTCCGTAGCGCTACTCCATAAAACGTATTCCTGATCTCTTTCTGAACATTTTGTTTCATACAAAAACGAATTGCGATTGGAGGGCAAGTGTAGTTGCTGACACACCAACTGACAAACGTCGTTAAAGAACCATAATAAAATAGTGCAGCACTATATAATATTAGCAAACAGGACTGAAGTGATACAACAATAATGAAACCATGTGCAATATAATATAAATAATGGTGAAATGTAATAAAGATGATAAAGGTGAAGTGAAATACAGTCCAAGGTTAAAAAAAAGTCCCAAATTTCTATCCGGAGACCCAAAAAAATGTCTGTTGAGCGGAAAATAATACGTAAGTAGTGATTTCACTCAGTGTTTCGCCAGCTCCTTTAAACAGAATGCACTTACCAGAAATGTGTACTCTTATACAATAAAGAGTCAGATGCGCTTGTGTAAAGGCCAGCTGCCATTTGAAAGAACCTTCAGTCCTGGAGGACTCCCTCAAAGTAATTTCTCCATAGGTAGCTGGGATAATTGGCCACCAACGTCCCACAAAGTCATTTTCAGACTGGAGTTCTTGGCTGCTGTGGGGGCTCTAGAAACCTAATAGTTTTCCAAAATGCTTTATAAACAGGCTTTCTGAACAGGATGCTCTTCAGACGTGTTCAAGCAGTTTCTGCTATGAAGGATTAGCTCTTTTTGTTGGATCATGTCTCAAGTAATGGACTGGACTAGTGGTTTTGGCGGGCAGAGGTGACAAAAGTTGGGCTTTGCTTAATGCTCTACCTCAACCTGGGGACTCCAAGATATGGGAATGTGAATGTAGACCCCTGAGTTAAATTTATGATGCCACTCCTAATCTTTATATGAACATTGAGGACTGGAAAACCACATGATCTCTGTATTGTTACTTCTGTTGTGCTACTCCATAAAACGTTTTGCTGATCTCTTTCTAAACGTTTTATTTGTGTATCACATCTATACACTGGAGGTGTCATGGAAAAAACTTGGATTGGATTTGTTAAGCATTCTGTGGGTAGGCCTTTCACCTTTTTCCAGCATGCAGGACAACTACAACTTGACTTAGTTGTCTGGGCCTCTCTATACGACAGCCATGGGCTCATCTGCCAATGTTGAAATTTACAGACTGTACAGAAATGTGTACATTATAAGGGGCATTGGTTAGACACACCAGGAACAACAAGTCACTCCTTACTGTGGGTCCCCCTCCACACTGCAACAGTTAAATACTTGTCTCCTCTAGATTCAGAGAAATAAGCAGAAATAAATATTAAAGGCACTTCCCATTGCCACGCCACTCTTCAGGCCTGTGGTTAGGGTTGCCACTTTTTCTTCAAGTCAAACCCGAACACTTTAGCGGTGCGCAGCAATTTTTTTTTTTTTTTTTTTTTTTTTAGCATACACTATAGGATTGTATCAGAACTTCGACACCTTTGGATGCTCCAAAGAGAATAGCAATGTGATGTGCATTGTGCCCACTTACCTTCCTGTCAGTCCCTGTTCCAAGCCACATTCCTGTCTGAATATTGTGTCCGGGTTTCAGGTGGACTGAAACCTGAACACATTATTTAAAACCCGGACTGTCCGGGTAAATTCCAGACAGGTGGCAACCCTACCTGTGGTACCGCACTGTACATAAGAAAGAGAGGCCCTCCCACATCCAGGGGTGTCAGAGATTAGGAAAAGTGCTGGCTGCTTGGGGATGAACAAAGTGTTACTACTTTTCCCTACTCCTATATAAAACAGGCATTAAATGCTTGCCATGCAGGAGGGCACCCAGCGTAAGGATTGAGTTTTGTTTTTTCCTGGAGTTCCACTTTAACCACTACAAGGCATGATCATTATCAGCAATGCTCTGATTGGATGAATCTGTTGCAAATGCCATGTATAGTTAACCCAATACTGTTTTAAGTGGCACCTCAGCCATTTAAAGTGCAATAGTGTAAGTTGCAAACTTGTGAAAAAAAAGAACCTTATAGTCTGAAATCACTAGATATAGTGGCCGAGTTATCTATCTGTCTATTATATGTTGAAAATCTGTTTATTTCTTTCTCACTCACTCTTTCTTTTTCTTTCTTTCTTTCTTTTTCTTTCTTTCTTTCTTTCTTTCTTTCTTTCTTTCTTTCTTTCTTTCTGTCTTTCTGTCTTTCTGTCTTTCTGTCTTTCTGTCTTTCTGTCTTTCTGTCATTCTGTCTTTCTGTCTTTCTTTCTGTCTTTCTTTCTGTCTTTCTGTCTTTCTTTCCTCGCTCTTGCACACTCTGTAACACTATATATATATATATATATATATATATATATATATATATATATATATATATATATATATATATATATATATATATATATATATATATATATTTTCGTGTGTGTATCTTTTGATAAAAAATAGGGAATCCAGAAACACATACATTCAATTAAATGTACCCCAGTTTGTAGCAGCAGGGGCCACGCTGTCACTGTCAGTTTAATGATGAAATGCTGGCTGGTTTTCACTGTAAATGTCTGCTGCTTTTCTCACTCAACCAGTCTGAGAAAGTGGCTGCTCTGTAATTGTTTCATTCTCCAGGAAAGCCGTCACTGCCTGTTGTTAATTCTGAAAACTCGTAGCCACCGTGCCGTTCTTTTGATCCCATGGCCCATTGTTCCCATTTGTTAATTACATGGTTTCTTGTGTGTTTAGAAAATAAAGCCTCATAGTTTCCCCATCCCACCCAATCCCCAGTCGCTTGATACCATCACATTGTCTTGACACGTTTGTCAGTTGAAAGTTGCTGCTTAATGAGTCGGTTGTCAGCTGTTCTAAACTTTTTTTCTGTTAGGTCATTTAGAGTGTCCAACTGAAAAAGTATTCTGCTTAAGGAGCAGCTCCAGGCCAACCGCTAATACTATGCAGGACACATTGCAAACATGAGAAAGGTCAACTCACCTTACTTTAATTCTGCTTTTTATACAATCACTTGCAGCCACATTCATGAGGTTACTCAACCTACTGCTGGTGAGACTTCAGTTGTCGTCTCACTCTGCTATGTAACCTCCGTCTCGTGCAGTAGCTGCGGTGAGCTCAGACGTGATTATGGATGGATCAGTGAACACCCTGAGGGACTTAAGGTCATTTGAAAAATGAGGATACTGGCAAATATATGGATTTACCCAATCACAACAGAAACATGCAGGTTGCTATTACTAATAAATGCTTGTCGCCTGGCTGTCATGTTAGTTTAACTGCTTAAAGAGGAACTTTACTCTGCCCCCCCCCCCTTATTTTTTTCCCTCATACCTTGACAGCTTGGTTATCCTCAATATACAGTCACCTGCCCAGTGAATCAAGCATTTTGTGACATCATTGTTGTCTTCTGATGTCATCAGGAGGCCAGCTGTCTCCTGATGACTATTCCATGGTCATGGCTTGCCTATTCCATAGGCTATCCTACACTTCCTTTTGGCTCATGGTGAAGACTGTCCATCCTAGCGGCGCTCCTCTGGTGTGACTGGCATTAAGGTGGCTGGTTGATGTGTGGGTAGGTCTCCCCATATGATGTATCGACTTTTAAACAATATTGCATCTTACCAGTATATATTTATATTTTGTCACTATCCTATATGCATACTTCCCGAAGAAGCCATGCGGCGAAACATGTAGAAGAATATGCATAGAGGACCTTGCTAACACCAATTTTAGAGGAGGATGATATATATTCTTCTATATGTTTCTCTTCTCCCTCAGTTTCTCTCCCTAAGTCTAAGCTAATGTGACCCCAATGCTAATGGAGAGGGGCAGGGGTGGAGCAAACAAGGATACTGCACCCAACACCCTCCTTATCAACTCATGATGTCATTGATTGTTAGGACACTGGTGGCTAAAACTATAACTAAAAGCAGGCTTGATCCACACACTGGCTCCTATACAATTTAAAAGCAATTTTAGGCATTTTGCCAAGGCACTCCTGAAGGAACCTGAAGGCACCCTGGTTGAAAAAGGCTGGGTTAGATACACTTTCATGTTTGGATACAAATCTTGGCCACAGAAAGAGTGCATTGTTTCTACTGACTCTTGGAAGTTGCATTCAGAGAGAGGAAGGCTCCTTTCACACAGGCAGTTGATCTGCATTTTTACCACCACTGACTACCCACTTACTATACGTGATGCCGCTTGGAGCAGTACAACCATTCTGTAGCACTACTAAGGAGGAGTTACATTTGAAATATGGCTACCACATTTATATATATTATACACCTTAAAAATAAACTTCTTACATATTTTTTTTTAAATATTATTTTTACTAAAGTGTTGCTTTACACTGTTCTCACTAATGCCATTGACTTCTTTTGTGCATGCGCAGCTAGAGCCAGGCTGGTACTTCTGGTTTTGTGACAGAGCACACATTGGTACAACCAGAAATCTGCTTTCAGATCAGCTTCTACAGGCCAGCTGCCGGCACATATTACTCAGACAGCTTCAATTTTTGCCGATCATACTGTATATAAAGGGTTACAGAATGTAAACTTTTCCTAAGTTGGTGGCCATCTGCATCTAATAATAATTTGTTGTTGCACTAAATAATTACCAATTACTGGATTTATCGCTGGGCTACAACTTGTTTTGTGTGTTCCCCTCGAGTCCCATTAATATTACATTATTTGAAACAGTTGAAGCGATGTTTTGGAAAGGAGTGCACAGATGTTCAGGAACATTGGCTGATGTGGGAATCTGTTTTATTTCTCTATGAAGGGTCCTCTGAGCTGTGTTTGGACAAGTAAAAGACAGCAGATCTCCCGAATGGATCTTTTGTCAGACTTCACATCTGATGTCTATCAGGCAGACTTTATCTTGCCTAACTGACGCTTTATTGTGTTCTTAGCTATACTATACTCTGTCCACGTCTTATAATATGCTACAGAAAATGTCTTTTTTTTTTTCCTCCATATTCAGGCTGCTTTTTGACCACAGGACCTAGCTGACAATGCTTTGACAGAATGTGCATCTTTTTTTCAAATCAATATACTATATATCTAGAAAAAATATATTTTTACAGTGAAGAAACAAACAAAATAAAGTTGTAGAAATATAAAAGAAGGTAATGCTCTTTTTCAAGACCAAATTTCACTTGCTTTCTGCCTGCTCCTGTGGATTCTGGGGAAACGGATCATAAGTCTGCTTCCCAGATGTCTATAGGTACAGATACAGCTGCCATATTTATAGGCACACAGAGTGACAATAATGAGGTTTTGCAAACCCCCAAACTATATGGAGCGAATTTAAGACTGCCGCACTCATTTTTCCAAAACTCACAAGACCGTAATGGGGATGGTCAGATTTAAATTTCACGTCTGTGGTTGGCAGCCAGAAAAAAGTGACACACTTTGATAAGCCACAGACCAGCTTAAAGCACATTTGATAGACCACAGACCATTTATCCAGTTGAAGACCAGGCCTAAATCAGAAAATTGCTAGAAAATGACTTTTATTGCCAAAAACACATTTATTCCAATTTTTGGTGAGAGATAAAAGATAATGAGTAGATGGATACCCAACATTTTAAGCTTTAAAAGGTAACTCCACTTTCGTGGGGGGAATTAAATAGCAAATTAAGAAAAATCAATATAACATACAACTGTGACACAAGTCCTATTGTAATTGAATGTTATTAAAAATTTCCTTTCCTTTTCAATCTACAGCTCTGTAATTTTCTTACAATGCAATATGGCTATCTGGAGGTGTTCTGTACAGAACACCCCTCAGAAACATAATTTTCTGCTTGTGTGATTGGCTCACCAATTTTCCCAGAAGTCTGCACTAAGATACAAGTCAGAATTCCGGCATCCCCTGCAAAAAAAATGTCATTTTTGGTGAGATGCTTACAATAGGAAATCACGCCTAAGGCGGGTTCATACTGGTACGGCACGACAGTCGTACGACTGTGGATCCGACTTTGCCCTGCGACTTCCATCCGACTTCAATTAACGGGATCTGACTTTAATCCCGACAATGCCAGGCCCTTCTGTCTGGTATAGATTTTAAAGAGAACCCCCACATCTCAAAATCCATACCAGACCCTTATCCGAGCACCCAGCCTGGCATGTTAAAAAAGGGGGGAGGACGAGCGAGCCCCCCCTCCTGGTCCATACCAGGCCACATGCCCTCAACATGGGGGGTGGGTGCTTAGGGGCGGGGGGCCCTGCCCCCCCACCCCAAAGCGCCTTGTCCCTATGCAGATGGGGACAATGGCCTCTTCCTGACAACCCTGGGCAGTGGTTCTGGGGTCTGCGGGTGGGGGGGCTTATCGCAATCTGGAGGCCCCCTTTAACAAAGGGGTCCCCCCAGATCCTGGCCCCCCATTCTATGTGAATGAGTATGGGGTACATTGTACCCCTAACCATTCACCCAAAAAAGTGTCCAAGAAATAAAACCAGCACTCAGGTTTTTGACAAAGTCCTTTATTAAAGCAGCTCAAGTGTCTCTTCTGCCTCCGATTTCTTCTCCCTCCAGTAATGTCTTCATCCTCCGGTTCTTCACGTTGCGCTGATGTCTTCTTCCTCTGCTGGTTCTTCCTTTGTACCTCCGGGTCTTCTCTCTGCTGTCTTCTTCCTCTGCCAGTTTTTCCTCTAATCTGCTTCTGATGCTAGCTCCTGCAGTTGTGCGAGCTCCAGCGGTGACGTCACAAGGGGCGGGGTCTCTGGATGACTTGTATGTGTGGTGCGAATACCATTTACATACGCGTGCATGACTTACATTTACGTTTGCTTCTCTGTGTGAGCATGAGGGGAGCTTTACATTTTTTTCATTTATTTTCTTACAAGTTTATTTTTACACTGTCCCTTTTTATTTGTATTTTATTTTGATCACTTTTATTGCGATCACAAGAAATGTAAACACCCCTTGTGATGGCAATAAAGCATGAAAGGTCCTCTTTATGGACATCTGGGCTCTAGAAGAACCCAGATCTCCCCTCTACCCTTGAAAGCATGAGATTAAAAAAAATAACACTGATTTCATGCTTTCCAGAAAAAAATGGCTCTGTTTACATTTTCCTTAACTATAAGTGATGTAAGTGATGTAGCTTGTAGCTTTCGGTCTCCTAGATCATAGAGATAACCGGGTGGCCTTCTGGTCCCCAATCACCTATTGTTACAAGTAGGAACCACCAGATCAGATCCTGGGCTCTCTGGTGGGACAGAAGAGACCGGAAAGCAACAAAAGAGATAGCGGCAGTAGGGAGGGGATGAACCCTCCCGCCGCTTGTAAAAGTAATCCAGTGGCTAATTGGCTGCTAGGATTGCTTTTACATTGTATTGCCGGCTGAAAAAATGGCAGTATGTGCAGCTGCTGGTTTTTAATTTTTGCAGAGGTGGGCGGACCTCCGCTTTAAGCAGACAGTTCCCAACGCAGTCCTGTCATAAATAGACAGGTCATACAACAGGTGTTGGTGACAGCTTTCCATCCCAGTGCGGAAATTAAACACAGTTTGGACTTTCCATATTCACTACGGTGCTGGTATACAGCACATGATTGCAGCTTATTTGGACTTTTATGTTAGTTTGCACTACTTTTATCACTGCACACTTGAAAGAACTGTATTGTGTGTTTTTTTTAGTGCTGCTTTTATGTATGTTTTAGGTCATACAACAGTTTGCAGAATCATTTGAGCAAATGCACATTCTATTTTTTTTTTGATAACTACCAGAGCCTAACGGTATTTTTATCACGATGGGGTCGTTGTCTCAATTAGACACCTGCCTATAATAAAAGGTTCAGAAGGCGGATGGGTTACATTCACATTCATTAGATCCATATCATATTTGGCGTCCCACAAATCATAATTTCATTTTGTGTAATAAAATGTTAGTTAGATTGTGGAAACTTGTCAGATATAAATGTCAAAGTATTTCAGATAGTTCCAATAAGGATGTGCCTGCTGAATTCTACTAAAATACTCTCCGGCCCCTTCAGCACGCCACTTAGACCTTTTGATTGGATGTGTAATTATTTAATGCCCTTTCCAGGGACCTAAAGAAATGGCTGTATTTGAAGCTTCTAAAGCTTTTGGTTAGCATCAGAACTATGAAGGAATGTGAAGAGTTATTAGAATTGGTGACTGATATTTCAGACTGGACTTATTCTGCAAGCAAAGTGAACTCAGCACGGAACCAATTTTCCAGCCTTTCTTGAAATAACTCTCAGGGCCCATTCACATACCTCCCAACATTTTAAGATGGGAATGAGGGACACCTACCAGCAAACTTATGTAGGAATGGGACACGCCTCCTGCCACACCCTCTTAAAGGAGAATTAATTTAAAAAAAGGTTAATTAAATTCACAAGGGCTTTTTTTTTTCTTTTTTACCACTACTATTCCTTTATATTGGCTTTTAAAATGTACAAATGCAGCTATTTAGAATTTGGAAAAAAGGTTTAGCACTGGGAAACACTTTTTAAAAGATAATAGGGGGAATTTTATATACAGCTATATGGATCAGACTAAAATGAGGGACAAATGAGGGGGAAAGAGGGACAGAGGGACATTGCTCCAAATCAGGGACAGTCCCTCGGAATCAGGGACAGTTGGGAGCTATGCATTCACACCAGGATACGATAAGGAAGGCCCACATTCTGTTTGCGTTTCTCGCACCACATTTAAAATACAGTGCAGTTGCAGCCTGTAGCAGGTGTTAATATTAAATTGATGGTCCCCTAAATGCAGGTGGCAAGCACAGTAAATGGGCTGAAATCGCACCATACAGAACTGCATGTAATCTCACAAAAACGCACAACACATTCTTGTGCGATTCCCAGTGTTGAACCAAGCAGCATGAAATTACATGTAATAGACTTTCGATGCATAAGGTTTCTCATTTCTCTCCCCATTGAAAACTGCACTTTATGAAACTTACAGTATATGAAGAAAATGTGTAAAAGTACATCTTTTTAGGGTAATTACAGCTTTTATGCGTTTCTTAAAAAATGCAATAAAATTAATTTGGACATCATACAAGTCCATCTTGAGCTACTTTTAGTGGGAAATTAGTGTCTAGCTTTTCATGATAACGCCCTAATTTCTAAATGGGTTGATACATTTATTATGTTTTTAAAGCTGTTTTTATTCTTTTCTCTTGAAGTAAACTCATTTGAACCCCCCAGATAGTTCACCTGAGTTCTCCACTCCTCTGCCTCTGGCCAGGGAAGTAGCTGCATGGAACACTGTCTGTAGTTTTATGGATGGATCCCCATCACCCTTTATTAGGTTGTTTACTAGTAATAAAAATTGTATCTGTAATAATTTCTGTTGGCAGCAAAGACTAAAAACTGGAAATGTCCTTGCTTTACTACATATTTCTGGTTATTTACCTTGCAAAACAATGTTTATTCTGGTTTACTTATAGGTTAACTCCACTTTTGTGGGGAAAAAATAGCAAATAAAAAAGAATATATTTTGCATATACGCTTGCTACGCATGCCAAATTGTAATTGACTGTTATTAAAAATTACCTTTCCTTTTCAATCTGTAACGCTCTGATTTTCTGTAAAATTCAAAGCAGTATGGCAACCTGAGGCATTCTCTACAGTTGGTGTACGGAATTTTCACAGAAATGTAATTTGTGATTAGCTCACTGATTTTCCCAGAAGATTTTAGGCATCCTCTGCTACAAAAATTCCATTTTTGGTGAGATACTCCCTAAGGGATGCAGACACTGCAACTTTCCTCATTAGAACACTGCAATTATATCAGCAGTATAAAGTAGTTGTAAGGGCTCAACATTTTGGTAAAAAACCTTCTCTGTGCAGCAGTCTCTCAGCCCTACCTAATACTTACCTGACCCCCATCCCGATCCATTGATGTGCACGAGAGCCTCGGCTGTCTGGGGACTCTCCCTCCTCATTGGCTGTGACATCAGCAGAAGCCATTGGCTGTTACTGCTGGCAATGATAGCCAGTGAGGAGAGAGGGGGTGGGGTCCTGCCGTGACTCTGTGTGTGAATGGACATGCAGCGGCTCAGTAGCAATGCTTGGGTACCCCCATTGCAAGGCTGTTTGCTCTGGGGGCACTTGGCAGAAGGGAGGGGCCAGGAGCACCCAAGTGGGGCCCCCGAGAGAAGGAGGATTAGGGCTGCACAGAGCAGCAACCACTGCACAGAGCAGGAAAGTATGACATAAAAAAAATCGCAATAAGCGTATATTGATTGGTTTGCACAAAAGTTATAGCGTCTACAAAATAGGGGATAGATATATGGCATTTTTATTATTATTATTTTTTTTTTTTTACTAGTAATGGCGGTGATCTGCAATTTTGTATTGGTACTGCGATATTGCAGCGGACAAATTGGACACTTTTGACATATTTTTGGGACTATTGAAAATTAAACAGCGATCAGTGCTATAAAAATGCACTGATTTCTGGAGAAATGTGACTGGCAGGGAAGGGGTTAACACTAGGGGGTGATCAAGGGGTTAACTGTGTTCCTTAGGTGTGTTCTAACTGTGGGGGGGGGGCTGTCTAGGACAGAAGGAGAGAGAGAGATCGGTATTCATACATAGTATGAACACACGATCTGTCTCTACTCCCCTGAAAGAACCGGGATCTGTGTGTTTGCACACACAGATCCCGGTTCTCGCTCTGTCACAAGCTGTGCAGTGTCCTACGGAGTGTTCATTTTATGATGGGAGGAAAGGAAGACAGCCCATCATGTTGGGGGGTTGTATTAGAAACTCCTGGTGAGAAGGGTTTTGGAAGCTATGTGGGCCTCTAAGCCAGCCCTAGATGGACTGAATCTCAGCCGGTCCCTGCTGAACCAGCTGAGATTCGATTCATCTGTGGGCAGGCTGATTGTACCCAAGTTGATCCATTGACCGGCTTGGATACAACAAACATGTAGGATTTTTTGCATGCGATTATTGCCAGTGGCTGTAGTTGCTAGCAGTAATCTCGGGTGTTCTCCCAGCTGGGACAGCTCCCCATGCCCTCCTGCCGGGAGAACACAATAGCTCAATGGGAGGGATTCCCCCATCAACACTGACTGTGCTGATAGGGGAATTGAGCAATTTTATTTAAATCACATCATCTATGGCCGCCTTTAGCTTCCCACTCTTTTTACCTTCCACAGTGTTTTCTTTTCCCATGAAAGTCTCGTTAAGCACCCTAAATCATAGATTATGTTAATTCTATCCAAGCATTACACTAGGTATACAAAAGGAGTGGTACCGCCTTGTGCTGTGTTACTGAGAGAGCCATAAACAACCTAAGGAAGACAATTGATGTGCCAGATCTCGAGTATTATTAGGGGCAATCTGACTTAGTAGAAAAGGATAAAACAGATCTCATTATAACACTGGGAATTTTACCAAGATGCTCCTTGTGAAAAAGTAATGAATCAGGGTGGACCACTGTAGTCAGTGTAGGATAAGTGTCTCATGTGAGGACAAGCAGATATCTCCCCACCTGTTGTTCTTGGGGATCTTATTTTAAAGTGGCAGTAAAGCGCTGCAATAAAAAAAAAAAATTGCCCGCAAAATAATAGCATAATGTGCTAGTATGCATCGCAAACACAGGAGATCGCATACTAGCACATTATAAAATACTTACCTTAAAATGAAGCCCTCCTGTGGCACGCTGTCACCGCTGAGGGCTTTTATCCTCACCCGGTCTTTCTTATGAGTTTGCGGACTCCGGCTGTTCGAGTGGCCGGAGCCACGATTACGTCCCCCCCGAGCCCTCGGTTACTCGGTCACGCTATGCCGGACCTTCAGAGGGCATGCACTGGTGATGTCACTGGGCGCATGTTTAGGAGATATTCATTTTACCTATAGGTAAAAACCACAAAACAGACTTTACTACCGCTTTAATGTGCTATGTGACCATGCAGAGCTGATTAGTATCATGCTGCAAAGAACTGTATGATGAAATATAGGATTTTTTTTTTTCATTTTCTTAGCGGGAAATTTGTTCATCTCTGCAAATTTCACAGATAACATAATCTAAACACATATTTTTTATGGACTGGCAGATTTTTTGGTGATTGGCAACACTGTCTGGGTCCACAATTGTATGGGTGGTGATCCCACCATCAGAATGAACAGCTGGACACCTGTATGTTTGGGCACTTGTGGTTTGTGAAAGTCATCAGATAAGTCTCAGAATGTAGCCCGACCTGCATGCAAGGAATGTTCCTGTTTGCACTGCTCTCAGACATGCCTCTTTAGCTATTTGAAGTGTTGAAAATGTTAAAAATATTTGCAGATGACAATCTTACCTTGTTCACTGATTTGATGTGAAGTATTTTTCTGTGCTGTAGTCACTCTGATAATCCAATGTGATTTTAGACTAAATCTGCCCATACAGTCGTAAAATTCCAGTTGAAATTTTTAGTTTTAGGAACGTTCCTTCAATCTTTTAATTATTAGTGGGGTCAAATTGACGTTCGTTTTCTAATGAAAAGAACATTTTGAAGGAGGATGGAGAATTTTTTTTTTTTTAACAAATCAATTTCTTACAGTGTCTGTGGTTTTCAATTGGGAAATTCCATTTATTCCAAACTGGAAAGTTAAAAGAAAAAGACATTTTGATGTTTTGAATGTTCATACAAAGATCTACTAGTGTATTGCCAGCTTAAACACTTGCCTACCAGGCACTAACACCCCCTTCCTGCCCAGGCCATTTTTCAGCTTTCAGCACTGTCACAGTTTGAATGACAATTGTGCAGTCATGCTACACTGTACCCACACACATTTTTTATCATTTTTTTCACACAAATAGAGCTTTCTTTTGGTAGTATTTAATCACTGCTGGGTTTTTTATTTTTTACAAAAAAAAAAAAAAAACATTTGGAGAAAAAAAGTTTTTTTTTTTACTTTTTTTCTGTCAGTAAATTTTGTAACTAAGTCATTTTTTGCCTTCACTGAAGTGCGCTGATGAGGCGGCACTGATGGGCACTGATAGGCTGAACTAGTGGGCATTGATGAGGTGGCACTTATGGGCACTTATGGGCACTGATGAGGTGGCACTGATGAGTAGGCACTAATATGCCGCACTGATAGGTGGCACTATTAGGTGGCACTGATGGGCACGGTTAGGTGGCACTGATGGGCACGGTTAGGTGGCACTGATGGGCACTGTTAGGTGGCACTGGGCACTGTTAGGTGGCACTGGTGGGCACGGATAGGCGGCATGGATAGGCGGCACAGATGGGCACTGATGGGCATTGATGGGTGGCACTGATGGGCGACATTGATGGGCGACATTGATGGGCAGCACTGATAGGCAGCACTGATTACCAGCACTGACTGGCATAGCTAATGGGCACTGATTTGTGGCACTTGTGGGCACTGATTGCTGCCACTGGTGGGCACTGTATTGTTACACTTTATTTCTTTATTGTAATTGGGGCACTGATGATCAGTGCCCTGATTACATCCCTAGATGTCCCCCTGTGAGGAGATACCGCTGATCGGCTCTCCTCTCCTCACACTCTGTCAGTGTGAGGCGAGGAGAGCTGATTACTGGCATCTCCGTGTTTACATGTGACCGGCTGTGATTGGACACAGCCGATCACATGGTTAAAGAACCGCGGACAGGCTGAAGCCCGCTGTCAGCTGATGTCGCAGAGCCGGTCCAGGCTCTGGGAAGATTGTAAAAATGAAAACCGGATCCGCCCGATACAAGGTGAAGCATCTTTGTCAAATGTAAACTCCAGGAAAACTAAAAAGTCCCCACGATTAAGCTCCAAGAATCGAAGCGAAAGTGTTTGCTTTGTACACATTCTCAATTTTAAGATTGTTAGTGTTTTTTTTACATAATTGCTTAAGTGTTTCTAAACCCACAGCAGTAAAATCAGCCTGTATATGCAGTAAGGCATGCTTGATATACTCACTATGGAACCTAAGGGGTTAATCCTGTCCATTGTGTAAAAAGGCTGTTTGATCCTTTGTCTGATAGTACAGAGCCTTGGGTGCACTCTGCACATGCTCATTTTTTTTTTCTTTTCGGGAGGGTGCATGTGATCAACACAGGGCCAATCAGCACTGTCCAGACAGAGGGTCAGGAGTCATGCAGCTTCATAGGACAGTCAGAGGAAAATGAAAACTCCTCCTACAAGCTTTAAAGTGGATGTAATCCTGATTCATGAAATTGACCTAGGCACATCTATCTCTGGTATTTTCTTAACTCTCTCCAAAGCACTAATTCCAGTGTGTTTCTGCTGCTCCGTTCTTCTGTTATCAGCATGATAACTTCTGACAAGATCTTCGACAACCGAGATAAAACCAGCCTTAATTGTGTGTCGTGGGAGGTTGCTATAAATTAGCAGAGAGCTTGTCTTGTCACAGCACAGCTCTGCACATTCCTTCCTTCCTTTGCCTATGTAGGGGGGGGGTGCTTTCCCTCCAATCAGCTGTCTTGGCTGTATGACAAGAATCCACTCCCAGTGCTGAACAGGAAGAGAAAATCTCTAAGGGTCCTTTCACACTGGGGCGGTTTGCAGGCGCTATTGCGCTAATAATAGCGCCTGCAAACTTACCCGAAAGTGCCGCTGCTTTAATTCCAGTGTGAAAGCCCCGAGGGCTTTCACACTGGAGCGGTGCGCTGGCAAGACGGTAAAAAAAGTCCTGCCAGCAGCATCTTCAGAGCGGTGAAGGAGCAGAGTGTATACCGCTCCTTCACCACTCCTGCCCATTGAAATCAATGGGACGGCGCGGCTATACCGCCGGCAAAGCGCCTCCGCAGAGGCGCTTTGCGGTGGTTTTAACCCTTTCTCGGCCGCTAGCAGTGGGGTAAAACCGCCCCGCTAGCGGCCGCATACCGACGGTAAAGCGCCGCTTACAATAGCGGCGCTTTACCGCCGACAACGCCCTCGCCCCAGTGTAAAAGGACCCTTACACAATGTGCACTTTCTAAAGAATATAGCAAGTTGAAGACAGCGGATATACCAGTAAAACTTATGTAGGGAGATTTGTTTAATCTCTGTGTATCATCTAAGGCTATTCACTTCACTGGGTATAGGAGAGGGCTTACATCCACTTTAACCAGTGTTCGGCCAGACACTGATGGAAGAAAACCACCAGGCCTTCAGAAAAAAACTAAAGACCTTCCTTTTCTGAGAAGCTGACATCAGAGAATGCATCCAGCGCCTTGAGGCGATTCAGTTCGCATTTGCAGCGCTTTATAAATCATTCATTCATTCATTCATTCACTGATAGAAGTCGCAAGTCTGCTATATACTGCTGATAAGAAAAGTTATTTAGCAGTTTATATTTACTAAAATAATTGCATTTCCATGTTCTGTGGAAGACCAAATATAGTGAATGCATGGTCCTAGGTTTAGTAACACTAATTAGTAATAATGATTTAGAAATGAAATTCTGCATATTAATATAAGATGTGCATTTGGCATTGCTACATGAAAACTGTTCTTAAAGAGTGTCTGTATTATTGAAGGTTTGCCCCAAAAAGGCAAACAGAGGGCAAAGGACTGGTCACCAGTATTGCCCGTATACTCCCTGCAGCTGATCTTTTCCCCATAACTGGCTAGCCATGCCATGTGTATATTGTGTTTCTGTGTGGTGGTGGCCATTTGGGTAGAGAAGCGGGGCATTGCTTTTTCATTTTAGAGCTGACCCCCCCCGATGACTGGTGGTTTGATAAATTAGCAGAAGGTCTGCTCAAAAACCAGCAGAAGAAAGCTCATATCCACAGAATGAATGGCTCAGAAGCAGGGAGAGGATTGCACTGCAGGCCCTCAAAGTACAGCTTTCTCTCCAGTAAGGAGAACAGTTAACAGGACAGTAGTGACCTCACCAAATCTTACTCCTAATCTGGTGAGATTAGTGCTTTAGATGATCTCACTGTGCAGATATTCAGCTATTTGGGAGGAATTTGAAACAAAAGGTACAGCTTAGGCTTAATTGACATTTCTAGATGTTCCGTATAGGAAAGTCAATCTTCTCTTCTGGTCCTCTTTAAGAAGCTGCAAGACATTTTCAGAAGACTGGTAAGATGACCCATCTGAGATCATAGATGATGTCACTGGTGCTAATTCCTTGCCTGGGATTTACGTAATGACCTGATACCTTACTCACTGATTTTCTGTCTTTTCAATTTAAAGTCATTATTGGCTTTGTCTGACCCAGCCATATCTGGGAGCAGACTTGTTTGCTACCGATTGACTTGCAGACAGTAATTATTCACGTTTTTATTGACTGCTGCTTTTGGGGAAATGTGATGTTTGGAAACAAACAGCAGTGACAAATGTCTTCAGGTGGTGAGCGTTTTTGTCTGAGCATGGAAAAATTAGATTCATTTAGTGCCCCAGCAGTAATTAGCGCAATATTTTCTCGCCTTATTATAGCTGGCAGCTTTGTTGTTTTTGTTTTTAATATGTCATGCATAGCTTTGAGGCTGTACAGAGAGACTGCTATAAATTAATATTAAGGAGACCTTGTAACCTGTGGGTAAATCTCTGTTGGGACAATCTGAGCACCAAGATCTGTGCCTTTTCTCTGTAATATTGAAACCTGCTCAATGATTTGATATGAAAGTGTGAGAGAGATGGTGAAATAAATAGTTGTAGTTTTTCTGTAACAGCTAGTATTTATAATAGGAAATCTGCTAATCACTGACAGTGTACCTTTCTTTGTCATTGCTGGAAAACAATAGTCATTTCTGAGAGGATAAAACACTATATATGGGGTCCTCATGTCTCCAATTATTGATGAACACATGGGAGAAATAAAAATGAATTAAAATTAATGTGTAAGCATTACCATATCACAATATTATTTTGTGTCAAGAAGGATCTTTTTCATGCGTGCAATAAAGCAAAAACAAAGGTTCTGATTTCCCAGTTGTTGCATGCGTACAACCAAGGTTTTTCGTGATGACATACGTTTTGTTTTTTTAATCAGGTAAAGGTTATTAAAGGTTTCCAGAGCAAGTGTACACCTTTGGTAAAACGATAGTTATCACACTGAGCAAGAAACGCCCAGAATAGCTATATCTTAACATGCAGAATAGACACATTACAGGGGAGTACAAAGCATCACAATTCCAACCCATATATCCAATGCAAATGAGCATTGACTGCAGTTGCATAGCACAGTAGATCCTAGGTGTATCACAGAATTCTGCTTA
Source organism: Lithobates clamitans (assembly GCA_037952925.1). Lineage (NCBI taxonomy): Eukaryota > Metazoa > Chordata > Amphibia > Anura > Ranidae > Lithobates > Lithobates clamitans. Next base: position 1,021,319 of record JBBGZY010000448.1, read on the forward strand.
ATACAAGACTAATAGGTGACAGACCAGTGTGGCCAACCAGTTCTCCCATAATTTTTAAAATTTAGCTGGGCATCCTCTATGCTGGAAAATAGTACGCTCAAGACAGAGTGTTTCCCATGTAGTGAATCTATTCCTGATGGGTTGGTGGTTGCTCAGACTTCCAATATCAAAGTATAAGCTTCCTGATGTGGAACAGGGTTCTAGAAATGGCAGCATTAGTATATTATCGCGCATTCGTCTACAGTAAGAGTCCCACTAGACATTGTTTGGGAATCAGTTTAACTTTAGTTTGGAAAACTATATTTGTTTGTTACCCTGGTCCAGTATCTCTAAAGCTTAGCGCAGCATGTAAATAAGGTCACCATGATCTCTGCGACACTTACTACATAGAAGCATCTCCAAAAGGCCTATTTTATGTCATTTAAAGTGGAAGTAAACCCATCAATTTAACAGTTTCATATAACCGTTACATTCCCAGCATGCCAGGAATGTAACTATCACGTTGGTTGTGCTCTCAAACACACTGTCAAACCATCCAATGGCTGATGTCATAACTGATCACATGTGCAGCATCATGGCAGTTGAAGATCAAACAAAAGCCAAGATGGCAGCTTCCTTGGCTGAAAACGATAGGGGGGTTTACTTCCACTTTAAGGGGAGTATAGTGAGCACAGACAACCATATAGAGTTAGGAAAGTCTTTGTCATTTATGGAACTCAATTGAATAGATTTTAAGAGGCTTTTCCCTTGGTCCTTTTTTATTTGACCTACATCACCCTCTTGACTCACCATTGCTTTGCACGGGTAATCCTCCAGATAGGATAAGAGGAGCTAAGCAGTGGGAGATAAAGTTGTTAGTTGGGGTATTTTGCATAAAGTTGCAGATGGGGGTCAGAGATAGATGCAAGTCCCAAGAGGGTCCCTTTGCGTTCACTGCATGTTTAAGTTGCAAATAATAAAATAGATATATATGTGGGAAGGTTATATTTGGAATTTATTTCAAAGAATGAGACCAAATTGATGTCCTTAAAAATATGGGGCCAGGTGAGTAATTCTACATATCTGCCATTTTGAAGCAAAATTGAATTTTAGTTAATTCTGGGTAAACAACATTACGCTATATGGTGCTGTAACTAGTGAAAATCTTCACCTGCTGCAATTGTTTGGCCTTGGTCCAAATTTTATGCATTAAGATATAGGTTAAGTAAAATTTGTTAGAATTACAGAAGTGGAAGGATTTCAATCTCCCAAGGAAGTCTTGGCATTCTGTCAAATGCAGGAACATGGATAATGTGGAATCCTTATGGGAGTGAGGCGCGACTGGGGAGCTATGCATACTACTAATCATATGTTGCAGCTGGGCTGTCAAGTAGTATAACCACGGGCTAGGATATTCAACTCCTCTCCTATATTTTGGGGCATTGCAATTAGTCCAGCTTGATCCTCGGTGACCGATCTCTCCACAGCAGAGTTCCAAAAATGGAATTGACAATATGGAAAATCTTTTGGGTTATAACCATTAAAAAAAAAAAATAGTTGGGGCATAAATATTTTAATAAAATGTTAAGACATTGATAGCATTGTTTATGTCTAAGGCCAAAATGTCAGCCACATTTTTTTTTTAAGTTTTCAGTAGAGCAGTCAAGGATCAGAACCCCTTTTCAGATTTGCATTGAGGTCTATGTCCCTGTTAAGTTGGCCATACACTGATCAAAATATGTCCAGTTCAACAAGGACCATCTGAATTTGTGTGTGCCTGTGTCCCCTCGATGGAAGTCAATTGATTGACTTCTTCGAAGGGACATGTTATAAAATTTGAATCAATCAGCAGCTGCAACCAGTGGGTCCAGCTGTCAGAATCCCATGTCCCGACAAGGGGGGGAATTCTCCATCCACCTCATTTGTCTGGATAGAGGAATTGGTTCGTCTAAGTCTTTCGCTAGCTTTAGAGAGAGTTATTATTTTTGTCTCGGTCACCAGGACTGAAAGTGAAGGAAACTCCCAAATTTAGAATTGTAAAATGTGAATAACCAACTGCAAAGTGTATGTTCAGCCAAAACTTTTCATTTTTGAATAGAGTAGGAAAGGACTAGCAACCCTGGCAGGGGTTTCTATTTTTCCTGGTGTCCATTGTCACTGAGAATAAGAGTAATGGGAAATTAAAAATTTTCGAGTTGTCCCCAGAACAGAAGGTGAATTTAAATTTTATAACGCGTTCTGGTGACAACTAAGCGAGAAATTTCCTTTTATTTTGTAAAGATTTCCTATCACTTTCTGATGAATGTCCTGGGCGGGAAAAAAGAAAAATCTCCCCAGCAGGAAACCAACAGCAAAAAATAAATTAGTGAAAGTTTTAATCATTAATTACACTATCCAAAACTAAACAAAAAAGGATTTTGGTTATACGTTGTCTTTGAGGGCCTGTTGTGTTGCATTAATGTGTGTGTTTTCCCAAAAAGCCATTGTGCGTGTTGGTGCACTGCAGTGCCAAGTCACCTTTCCCAATGCCCATAGGTTGCAACGCACCACAACACACAGTAATGCTCTACTGTGCATTGTGGTGTTCCGCATTTTTTTTTTTTTTTCTCAAATGAAGCTCCCTCTCTAAATATCGTGTTATAAAGTAAAAACATGTTTGTAGTTAAAAGCCACCCTCAGTTAAGCAGGCTCATTTTTCTCAGTCATACATTTTTGATAATGGATGCATTTAAGAAGCTTTGTAGTCAAACTATAAAAATACATTTCAATAGCTTTTAATCTTTCCTTGAATATGAGCCCATATGGTTTGCAGACAGTCATTTCATGACCAATTCTGCTGGGTATAACTAATGTCAGCAAGCTGCTCTGGGCTTCATGTGAGATTTACAGGCATCATCAGTCTTGCAAGTGGCACCAGCGATTATGTTGTCTACGGCATGCAGGATAAACAAATAACTCCAGCTTTTCTGAAATATCTGTACATAAATACACACTAATGTCTTACATAAACAGTGTTTAAAGGGGATATTCAGCAATATGGGGCCTATTTATAAAACTTCAGAGAGCAAAGTGCACAGGTTTGCTGCACTTTATGTTCTTTACCTTATATTTTCCATGCTTCCCTATCTCTCCCGTTGGTATGGCAGTCGAGGTATGTGTGGACAGTTTGAGTTGGTAAACCTTCTGTTCTTTTGTTTTGTTATCAGTCAACTGTATACATTGCAAGGATATTGTATGGAAGAGAAAACCCTCATAATGGGACTTTAACAGCACTGAATCATTTCTACAGAATAAAAAGTTTACAAAGTCTTCAATAGACCGTATAAAAAATGATTATAATACAATTTAAAATTCAATAAAGTTTACACGTGCAATGTACTCAAATTGGGATCACCAAAACTGAAAGGGATGATCAACACCCAACGCGTTTCAAAATTGCTTTTCTATAGGGGTGCATAGCCATTCAAAAAATGTACTAGATAATAGAAAAATTGCATTAGAAAAATATACAGTATATGGTATATATAACATAATACTATGTTCATTTTATACAAAAAGGCTTTGCTGTCATGCAAATTAATACCTTTTAAGGCAATGAGTACACCTTGGAAAGATAATAGTTAAAAAAAAAAAAAATCTGCTGTATATTGTCCTCTCAACATGACCAGGGAGTGTGGAGACCAGTGCCCAACCAGTGAGTCACTGGGGTCAGATAATTCAACGCAAATATATTCATTGCCTTAAAAGCACCTTTGGGATGTGGTAAAACTGGAGATTCACATCATGGATGTGCAGCCGACAAATCTGCAGCAACTGTGTGACGCTATCATGTCAATATGGACCAAAATCTCCAAGGAATGTTTCCAATACCTTGTTGAATCTATGCCATGAATAATTTAAGGCAATTCTGAAGGCAAAAGGGGGTCCAAAGTACTAGCAAAGTGTACCTAATAAAGTGTCCGGTAGGTGTATGTCTGCCCTCCTTATCAGGACCTGAGCTGTGTCAGTCTTGTAGTAAGAAAAGGAAGTACCACAGCATGTCTTTGTGTTTTAGAAAGTGTTTTTTAAAGTTTGTCATCACAATGAGCTTGATTACACAAAGTGCAGCAGCATTGCCCAGCTCAGGAAAAGGCTAAAAGCTATGTTCCTTATGGTGTCAGTTGACACCACTGTGTTGTGTGCTGAAAAAAGTACTAGGTAGCAGTTATGGCGCACAAGTATACAATGAGCCACTGTCCATATATAGCTCCTGTGTATAGAGTTCATCATTAAAAATGTTAAATCCTAAGGCTTTGTTCACATCTAGGCATTTTTGGTTGTTTTTTTGGACGCCCAACAAGACAAATCCCATTCATTTCAATGGCTCCTGTTTACATCTGAGCATTCTGTCACCTAAAGCAAAACGCCCGTCGCTCAAAGTACATGAGCTTTTTTGGCAGATTACAGGCATTTTAATTCTTTTACATTGGTGACCTTTTGAACTTCAAAACGCCTGAAAAAGCGCCATAAAAAATGCCAGAAAAACGCCTGTAAAATAGCAATGCCTAGATGTGAACGGAGCCTAAAGGGAAACTGTAGGGGGTTGATCTCCAAACACTCTGTGCAGCAGCACCTCTAGGAGACTGAAGAATCTCTAGGAGTACAAATGAAAATAATAGGAATGCGTGCTCCGAGTGTAGTAAGTATAGTACATTTATTATAAAAACAGTAAATTGGCAACTCCCATATAGCTAGTAAAAATTGTCTGTTCATCAAACCTGGCTTGAGGAAGAGGTACACGCCTCGAAACGCATAGCCTTGCCCTCATTCCACGGAACTCTGGCTTCCTACTTCTGGTTGCTTGGAGGCCATGGACCACCTGGGCAGCAGTGGTGATGTTTGGGCATCCTCTCCTGTTGTACAAGCAGACTTGCTACCAGCATGTTGTAACGCACATAAACATCTAGAAATAGCCCGGCCGCTACACATCTCCCCCAGCCCGAGTGGTAAGATCATGATTATGGAGCTTTACATGGAGCACAGAGAAGATAGCATGTAATTTCACACAACACTTATGAACTATTTTGGCAAGAGCACTGTGCATTGGTTGCGTGGATTGGTTTTTCAAAAGAGCACTGTATTATAGAATTTTGAGCACTTTGTTTGGACATAATAAGATGTATGCATAATTTCTTAAGGGTTTGAATTATTTGTTGGAAAACCGACTGGGTTCGTCTGTCAGTTTTCCAGGTGGACCCGATCAGACCACCCATTGCCCTCTATGAAGCGGCGTTGTCAACGGACATGTGTCCGTTGACACCCATCAACATCCGATCCACTAAAAGCAGACGGATGGGGGATCTGTTCCCCATTCGTCTGGTGGATCGGATGACCGTTGGATGTAAATGGACAGGCGGTGCATGTACATCCGACCGCCCATAGAGGAAAGCGGGCTATGTCCATGTCCACCTGCTCAGCAGGCATCAGCGGATAAATTCCCTGCTGAGCAGGCGGATCTGCTGCCGAAGTCTGCCCGTGTGAAAGGGCCCTAAGGAGAAGGTGTCATGGCTGATTCTAATCGTTTCTAGACGGCCACAAATAACTTTGTCCCCACGCTATCCTTCGCCAGAAAGCAGTGCAGGAAACCTATGATCTGTGTGCGTTTCCTGCACCGTGTGCAAATGCACTGGGTGTATGATCTGCTAATAATAATATAATATAATCCTAATGACCCCCCAAACCCAACATCCCATGGTAATAAAGTACTATGCGATTTGGTGCAGTGCATTTTTGAAAAGAAGAGCATGCAATACTTTTAGTGCAATCCAGTGCAATTTCAGCCTGTTCAAATAAATGGGCTGAAAATCGCACTGTGTCGCACAGGGACATGGACTGCAGGTGTAAACCGGCCCTGATCCAATGAAACTGACAAGTGATTTCTTCTTCACAAATTGTCAGATCCAAGAGTTCCATTCTCTTAGTCCCCTATAGCACTGAGGGGTTCCTTCCAGTTACCTCTGTCATTGCTGGACATAGTAGTGATGTGGTTGCTGTTGGAAGGAGCCACTGAGTCCAGTGGGGGGACCAAGAGATCGACACTTCCACAAGTGTCAGTCTTGCAGGGAATTCAGCCATGAATGTAGATAAAGGAAAGCTGGCAGCTCGATCTATTGCAATTAATACACTTATTATTCCTGATGTGGTACAAAATACATGGTTTATGCATTTTGGCGTGTAGCCTTAGCCACAATGGCTATGACTAAGGCTACATGCTGAAACGCGTAAGCCCTGTAGTATTTTGAACTACACTTGGATTAATTTATTCATTGCAGAAGATTAAGCTGCCGGCTTTTCCTTATCTATATGTGTGCTTAAGCGCTAGGAGGACACTACAAGCCAGTGCACCGACCGCTCGCCACCTCGGGGAATTACTACAGGTGTTTTCTACTATATTCAGCCATGAATGTCTCTTTATGGGGAGAGTTAATTATTTACTCTTTTTTTTCACTTTTACATCATTTATGGGCACTGTTGTTTTGGCAACATGGTCACTTTAAACCGAGGAAGTTGTGCCACCTTCCTAGTTATGCTGTCTGGCAGAGGTGTACGAGTCCCAAAAAAGGATGGATTCAATTACAAATCTTTCTTGTATTAAAAAAAAAACTCACATTTTTCTTTAAACTGTTTATTTTTGAAAAATCTGTTTATTGAATTTAAAACATTAAACAGAAAACAACATACATTGGTTATGACGGGTATCAACTATGGTTCTTACAGGAACGATGACATTTGGTTATTTGTTACATGACACATGACCGGAATCATGGGGTACCACGCTGATCGTAACAGCCTGGCTCCTGAGGTTTAAACTGTTTATTTAGCAGTTTATATAAAGTTCAGTGTTAACTACTTTGATTTTTGATTTTTTTTTTTTTTTTTATGTTGTACCATTTCCAGCTAGGAAAAAAATAAAGGAAGTAAGGAGCTATAAATACCCTGAGAAATAGTAAACAACCATTCATATAGCAATAAATATTTTTTTTATACATCCGTACAGTCTACACATTTATTACTGAATTTTGTGTTTTTGTTTGGATTTTTTTTTTTATGCAACATTCAACACTGCCTGTGCTGAATGTATATTTTCAAGAATGAATCTTTTCTTTTGTTGCTACAATTGGATATTAGTTTTGTTTTGTCTTTGCGGTTTGTTGTGTCATCTGATTCTACCCACATCTGGATACTACAGTGCACAAGAACTGATAATTATCTTTATTAATGTGATATGTTTGGTATAAATTGTCAGTGCCATTTATACACAGACGTGACAATGAAATCTATAATTATTGTATCATCACATCTTCTCGGCGGTATAAGTGGATAAATACAAGGGAATTTGCTTAGCCCATGAAATATTCATACCGTGAAAAATTCAAGTTATAATGCGGCCTATGGAAATTTACATGGCCCTGTAATGCTGGTTAGATATTGCCGGTTTGACACTAATGTGGAAGAAGGTTCCGCTGTTTAAACATGCAAGTATACATAGCATGTGTCTTGGGCGGGTAGAGCTGGCAGGACGAGGCTGATCTGAAGCATTTGCTTCTCTTCCATAGCATGAAGCCAACCTAATTACTAGGCTAGTTGACTATAGCAGCAGTTGTCTCTGCGGTCTTAGCTGAAGGTCGGCTATTTTCCTGCCCAAATTATTTTATAAACCAGTGAACTGCATCTTCATATTCAAATCATGCAGAGGTGGAAAATTCATGTGAAAATCAGGAGCCGTTCAGTCCAGTCTAGAAGCCAACAGCTGCGGGATAGGAGAATTCCAGCTGATACAATGAACTTTAGTTCAGAACAGAGGTGTGAGAGCTACAGCTTTGTAACTTACCGTATATACTCGAGTATAAGTCGAATTTTTCAGCACATTTTTTTGTGCTGAAAGTGCCCCCCTCGACTTATACTCGAGTCAAGCACTTTTCTGCAGCAAAAAAAATCATTTTCCGAACCGACTTTGGGGCCCCGTATCTCAGGGCCACTTAGTGCTAGGAACCCCAAATTTGGTGTGCAAACCCAGTGGAACTGGTACCACAACATATCCAAAGATGAAGTTCCTAACACTAAGTGTCCCCGAGATACGGGGCCCCAAAATCGGTTCGGAAAATGTCATTCTCTGCTGCAGAAAAGAGCTTGACATTTTCTGAACCGACTTTGGGGCCCCATATCTCAGGGCCACTTAGTGCTAGGAACCCCAAATTTGGTATGCAAACCCAGTGGAACTGGTACCATAACATATCCAAAGCTGTTCGGAAAATGTCATTCTCTGCTGCAAAAAAGTGCTTGACTTTTTCTGAACTGATATTTGGGGCCCTGTATCTCGGAGCCACTTGGTGCTAGAAACCCCAGCTTTGGAAATGTTTTGGTGCTAGTTCCACTGGGTTTTCAAACCAAATTTGGGGTTCTTAGCACTAATTGGCCTCGAGATATGGGGCCCCACATTCAGTCAACTGTGTCCATCTGCAGCAATGTCATTTCGGGACCCTTTGGGTTCAGAGACCCCAAATTTTGGCTGCAGCTAGGGGGCATCTAGGAACCCTTAACTACCGAGTTTGAAGTTCAGGGGACCTATGGCTGCAAATGGGCACAGTGTGGCATGCAAATGGGAACAGTGATGCTGCAAATGGGCATTGTTGACCCTCTTTTCCACTTACAGTAACTGTGCATTTCTCACCCTCGTCTTATACTCGGGTCAATAAGTTTTTCCCATTTTTTTGTGGTATATTAGGGCCTCGACTTATACTCGGAACGACTTATACTCGAGTATATACGGTACATATTTTAAAGGTAATATATAGTGTTTTCAAAAATTTTAAACAGTTTAAATAGATCAGCTTGATATAATATTGTTATCATCATGTGTTATTTTTTTTTTTTTTTTTTTTATTTTAAAACATTATTTCTGTGTACATTTGCTCATTACATAGCAGGTTGTTTTCTGCTTTTAGTGCTACATGGTGGTTGTGCCTTAAGCGGGCCATAGATGGTTCGAATTTTGTCTGGTTTAGCAGGAACCGTCCGAGATTCAAACCATGTATGGGCAGGCTGAATATACCTAAGTTGATCGATTGTCAACTTGGATACAACCAGCCTGTCAGATTTTACATGTGATTTATGCTAGCGGCTGTCACTGTGTTCTGCCACTGGGAGAACATAATGACTCCTCCGCGGGAGGGATTATGGGATACGGTCAATGTTGATGGGGGAAACAAGTGATTTTGTTTCCTGCAACCCGTAGTTGCAGGAAAGAAAATTGCTCCGTCTATGGCTGGCCTTACTGTTTCTTTTCAAAATGCAAGTCACTGAGTTGGCCAAAACAATGGAGCGGCAAGGATGTGGAATTCCCTTCCACAGGCGGTGGTCTCAGCGGGGAGCATTGAAGCTTCAAGAAACTATTAGATAATCACCTGAATGACCGCAACATACAGGGATATGTAATGTAATACTGACACATAATCACACACATAGGTTGGACTTGTGCCTTTTTTCAACCTCACCTACTATGTAACTATATGTAACTATGTAAAGCACTTGCTCTCTGGCAGATATCTCAAGCAGAAAGGGATTGAATGAGGCTGTGTCAAAAATAATTTTTTAATTAAAATAACATATATATATATACGTGCCTGCACTGTGCAGTGTTATTGCACAGAGTGGCCCTGATCCTCCTCTTCTGGGGTCCTCGGCGGTGATCTTGGCTCCTCCTTCTTTTGAGGGACTACCATAGCCAGCCGCTGGCTGCACAGTGCTGATCTCTTCTCCCTTCTTCTCCCCTTCACACAGGGGAAGGATGGCACAGGGACACTGAATTTTTTTTTTACCTTGATGCAAACAATCCATTAAGGTAAACATTTTTAGGTTTAGTAACACTTTAAGAGTCACACCAGAACGTGGTGCAGGAAACACATATGGAACTTGCAATCTGCTTTGGGTGCCAATATAATGTTAAAGCGGAGCTCCACCCTAAAAAGGAAAGCTCTGCTTATCTGCCTCCTCCCCCACCTCTGTTGCCACATTTGGCACCTTTTGGGGGGGGCAGGTACCTGGCTTTGACAGGTATTCTCTCCCACTTCCAGCTCAGTTCGCCATGGTGAAGTAAGCCAGAACTTTGGCCCCTCCCCCCAGAGCTGTCCCATTGGGAAAGCGCTGCCCGATTTGCGCATGCACAGCAGGAAACCAAGGCTTCACTGCTGGTTTCCCTCAGCCAAGATGGCGACAGCAGCATCCAAGAGCTGATTCAAGAGTTGACTCGGCTGAGTACCCCGCTGGATGCCTGGACAGGCAAGTACCCTAATAGTAAAAGTCCGTACCTACAATATTTGCAGCTGCTGACTTTTATTTATTTTTTTGGTGGGGGCGGAACTCCTCTTTAACCTCATCCCAAATACAGATCACAAGCGCAGTGCATTTGCTGGCTCCAAATTGCTTGGTACCGCAGTACCATGTGATTTGGTGCGGCGTGTTTTTAAAAAGTAATGCATGCACTCATTTTTCTGCATTCCTAGCAGAGATTGTGGCACATTTTCCTATGTGATCCAAGTGTGTACCAGCCCTAAATCTCTAAAGTTCATGAAGTAACAAAAATATGGAAGAGCAGCCATTTTAAAAACGGAAAGTAATATCAAAATCTACTTTTGGGTAAGCACTGCTTCGGTAACTCACAGCATTTATTTACTAAGAAATTACCGGTAATTGTGCTTTCATTTTTATAGCTGATCTTTATTCAGATTCATCTGCTTATGTGATCTGAATTAGATACACTTCTGCAAAGGAAAACATTGTTTTAATATTATATAGAGGTGCCCCGAATGAATATTTTGGTGCTGAAACCAAAAATTCCGGATGCACTTGGCCGAAACCGAAAGTTTAAAAAAAATATATATGTATATATTTTTATGTTTAATTGTATTGTATTCGACTTTTTAAATTAATATCATGAATTTAAATGAATATGAATTTATTGTCGGCCATTATCGGCACCTTTAGTGCAAGAAAAACTCAAGAAAAATGTATCCCTTTAAATTCTATGTATGTCTTCAGACTGACATGTTGCGCTTCCGTTGTGTTAAAAGTCTTGCTTGCTGCATTTTTGCCCAGGTAAAACCGCATCAAAAACGCACCTCCCCATTGAAAACGCAGAAAGAATGCATCAATAAAGCACCCGTGTTACGTTTTTGATGCGGTTTTTGAGTCACATGACCTATAAAAAAACATACCATATGCATAGTAAAATTGTGGTAAAAATCACGGCAAAATCGCCATTTTGGCGCCATTTTCCGCACCTTTCCGGATGCCGGTGCATCTCTAGTATTATAAATAGTTTTTATTTCTATTGTTTTTCATTCTATTGTTGTCTGTCTTTGGAGTTTAAATGTAATAGATAATTTGGGTACATTGTGGATTGTGAAATTTGTGAAGCAAATAAAAAACCCTGATCAAATATTATCTTTTTTTTTTTTTTTTTTACCTGAAATTATATGTGATTTAGTGTTTAAAATCGAATCTATTGTAACACGCGTTTCTGTTTTTCAGTTGTAGGACCAGCAATAGGAAAAGTTTAATTGGGAACAGTCAGTCTCCAGCCCTTCCTCGACCCCACTCGCCTCTTTCTTCTCACACTGGTATGTAGCACTCTCCGTCACCCTGTTTTAAATTTCACATCACATATGCTCTTGTTATACATGACTGTGCTCTAGATCTCACTTTATCATGTTAATTGTGTTTATTGCGGCTGGAGTTTCTGGCAAACTTTTACGTTTGGAAAGCAAATACTATAAAACAGCTTTGCAATTCGGAGTTTATGAACCATAACAGCAGCACTTGTCTTATCAATGGCTAAAATCAATTTGATGGTAAACAAACGTCTTACAGTTTTGTGGCAAATGCTGAATTAGACTAAAACTTTGGACGTGTGACTCTTCTGATGGGGAAAATTTTGGTAGAATTTTGGTAGAAACTGCCCGGACCCGGATATCTCTTTAAAGTGGTATTAAACCCAAAACAAAAAATGTAATATATTGCAGGTTACCAATCATTTAGATGTGGTGGCTGCATTCGGTTTCTTTTTTAGGGTTTCTCCCCTCTGATGATCTTGCCAGTAATGCACTTCCTGTATTTGAGTACCCCCACTCTGGATGAAGGTACACAGGGGGCACATTTGGACAGCAACACTTTTATTCTGGGGGGAAGAGCAGTGTTATATGTACTAGCAAATTTAAATAACAAGTTGAAGCCAAACTCCAGCTAACACTTTATAAGCAGTTATAGCAAACTGTTTTTTTTTCCTTTTGAGATAAAGGTTAATAAATAAAAGCTGATCATTGTAAGAACACCTATCAGTGTTAAATGGTTTGTCACATCCCTGTAACTAGGGTTGCACCGATACTAGTATCGGTACCGAGCATTTGCACGAATACTTGTACTCATGCAAATGCTCCGATTCTTGACCCAATACCTGGGCAATCAGGGGATGATCGAGGGAGGGGGGTTACAATCGCCAATCTCCCTGTGTAGCATCTGACAGCCGCTTATCCCCCCCGGCTTTCAGCTGCTTTATTGAAAGCTACACAGGGAGATTGGTGATTGTAACTCCCCCCACCGCCGCACCCCTGACTGACGGTCCCCCTCCATGTCCTCCTCTGTTCTCCATGTGCTTCAGTCCAGTCCCCCTCCATGTCCCCCTCCATGTCCCCCCGTATCCTCCGACCTGTGCTCCTCTGTTCCCCTCCATGTCCTCCTCTGTGTTCTCCGTGTGCTTCAGTCCAGTCCCCCTCCATGTTCTCCTGTCCCCCCCCCCCCGTATCCTCAGACCTGTGCTCCTCTGGTTCCCCCCGTGTCCTCCTCCGTGTCCTCCTCCGTGTCCTCCTCCGTGTCCTCCTCCATGTGCTCCTCCGGTGCCCCCCCCCATGTCCTCCGTGTGCTCCTCCGGTGCCCCCCCATGTCCTCTGTGCGCTCTTCCCTTTACTCTTCCGGTGCCCCCGTCCTCTCCTCCATGCGCTCCTTCCTTTGCTCCTCTGGTCCCCCTCTGTGCTCCTCCGCCCTCCCCTGTCCCAGATCTGCCAGGATGGAGAGCAGAGGAAGGATCAGGTATATATGTAATTTAATGGCTCCTTCCTTTTTCGAATAGACAGAGTCAGTGATCGACTTGATGAGAAACCAAAATGTCTGCATGGAGCACATGCGAAGGCATTGTGTACCTGGGCAATCCATGGTTTTTTATTTTACTTCTCTAAATCCCTGATCATTAACTGTATACCCCTAAAATTATACAGAAATGATTATCACACTTGAGTGCCAGGGATAAAACGGTTGTATTTCACTAAATCTCGTAGGTATTCTTTGTATAAATACTGTATATCCTTTTCAGATCCAGTATTGTAAAATGTCTGGTGAAGGAACCGTATATGTTTCCAAAGCATTTATCTTTAAAAAAAAAAAAAAAATGCAGCATGACCTGTGCCCATCAATGCAGCATGACCTGTGCCTATCAAAGCAGCGTAACCAGTGCCCATCAATGCAGCCTGACCTGTGCCTATCAATGCAGCCTGACCTGTGCCCATCAGTGCAGTGGGACCTGTGCCCATCAGTGCAGCGGGACCTGTGCCCATCAGTGCAGCGGGACCTGTGCCCATCAATGCAGCGGGACCTGTGCCCATCAATGCAGCGGGACCTGTGCCCATCAATGCAGCGGGACCTGTGCCCATCAATGCAGCGGGACCTGTGCCCATCAATGCAGCCTGACCTGTGCCCATCGATGCAGCCTGACCTGTGCCCATCAATGCAGCCTGACCTGTGCCCATCAATGCAGCGGGACCTGTGCCCATCAATGCAGCGGGACCTGTGCCCATCAATGCAGCCTGACCTGTGCCCATCAATGCAGCCTGACCTGTGCCCATCAATGCAGCCTGACCTGTGCCCATCAATGCAGCCTGACCTGTGCCCATCAATGCAGCGGGACCTGTGCCCATCAATGCAGCCTGACCTGTGCCCATCAATGCAGCCTGACCTGTGCCCATCAATGCAGCCTGACCTGTGCCCATCAATGCAGCCTGACCTGTGCCCATCAATGCAGCCTGACCTGTGCCCATCAATGCAGCGGGACCTGTGCCCATCAATGCAGCGGGACCTGTGCCCATCAATGCAGCGGGACCTGTGCCCATCAATGCAGCGGGACCTGTGCCCATCAATGCAGCGGGACCTGTACCCATCAATGCAGCGGTTCTTGTGCCCATCAATGCAGCGGGTCCTGTGCCGATGAATGCAGGGGGTCCTGTGCCGATGAATGCAGGGGGTCCTGTGCCGATGAATGCAGGGGGTCCTGTGCCGATGAATGCAGGGGGTCCTGTGCCGATGAATGCAGGGGGGCCTGTGCCGATGAATGCAGGGGGATCTGTGCCGATGAATGCAGGGGGACCTGTGCCGATGAGTGCAGGGGGACTTGTGCCCATCAATGCAACATGACCAGTGCCCATCAATGCAGCATGACCAGTGCCCATCAATGCAGCATGACCAGTGCCCATCAATGCAGCATGACCAGTGCCCATCAATGCAGCATGACCAGTGCCCATCAATGCAGCATGACCAGTGCCCATCAATGCAGCATGACCAGTGCCCATCAATGCAGCATGACCAGTGCCCATCAATGCAGCATGACCAGTGCCCATCAATGCAGCATGACCAGTGCCCATCAATGCAGCATGACCAGTGCCCATCAATGCAGAATGACCAGTGCCCATCAATGCAGAATGACCAGTGCCCATCAATGCAGCATGACCAGTGCCCATCAATGCAGCATAACCAGTGCCCATCAATGCAGCATAACCAGTGCCCATCAATGCAGCATAACCAGTGCCCATCAATGCAGCATAACCAGTGCCCATCAATACAGCCTCACCTGTGCAGAGGAAGAGGCGAGTCGGCCAGATCATCAAAGAGCAGGGATTTCCCGCTGTTATAGCTTTCATTTGAATTGTCCTGTATTCTCAGAGCTGACGTCGCATAGTCCCTCCTCCTGGCCAGGTGCTTTTGATGACGTCACACAGCCCGCATTGGACCGGTGTGCTGTCCATCAAAGACGCCTGGCGAGGAGGCGGGACTATGTAATGGTGAGCTCCGGGAACCCCCGACAATTCAAATAAAAGCTATTACAGCGGAAAATCCCTGCTCTCTGATGATCCGGCCTCCCCCCACCCCTCTCTTCCTTTTGGCGATCGCAGAGAGAACAGCTCCCAATCAACTGCGCCTGCCAGCAATGCTGACCCCCCCCCCAAATCCGAGGCAGCCCCACATTCGCCAGCAATCATTTTCCACTCACAAAATGTGAGTGGGCAAGTGGAAAATTTAAGGGCTGATGTAGAGTATACAATTGCGACATGAGTCATATTCTAATTGAATGTCAATAAAAATTACCTTTCCATTTCAATCTGCAGCTGCTGTAATTTTCTGAAAATAAATTGCAATATGGCTACCTGGAGGTGTTTTGTATACAGAATGTGTACAGAACACCCCCAGAAACATCATTTTCTGCTTATGTGATTGGCTCGCCGATTTTCCCAGAACTCTGCACTAAGATACAAGTGAGATTTCAGGCATCCCCTGCAGCAAAAATGTCATTTTTGGTGAGATACTTCCAATAGTAACACGTCTAAAGGGATACAGGCCCTGCAACTTTCCTCATCAGAGACCTGCAGGTGCACAGCTGATTGAGTCTAATGGGAGAGGTTTCATAATTATCAATCAGCCCAGAGGCACAGAGGAACAAACAGGGATTTCTTCAGAATAACAAAAAGCAGGAATCTGCCACAAAGTTTGTTAAAATCCTTGCAATGTACGTAGATCACCCAGGGGGAGAGTGTTCTTTCTCAACAAAAGTGGCGTTACTCTTTAAGGATGTTGGTCATACTCTTCCTGTACAGGGTACTGCATTTGTAAGGCATTTCCTATCCAAAATATGTCACGGATCAAAACACCTGGGGTGCGTGCGGGGGGCTGGGGGGGGGGGTATTTTTTGGGTACAGGATTATACAGAGACAGGTATAAGACTTCAGTTGAGCTTTAAATTAGCCAAAAACGAGTATCACTCCAAATTCTGTTTTGAATAATGACTAACTTGGTACAACACTCTCATCAGAGAAAGGAAGGAACACTGCGCACCAAACCAGTGCATGAATATGTGAAGGAGTATGGCCTCAGCCAGTGCCGCTTCCACATCCCCATTTTATAGTCCACATCAATATGCATCACACGCACACCTCCACTGATGCTAGTATAAAGCTATGCTTGGCTCTGTTTTCCTCAACCTCTGGGACCAAGACTCTGTATGCGGGGCAAAACATGTCTGACATGTTTTGCCCCGTACCAGGTCTTGGTCACAGAAGTTGAGGAAAACAGAGCCAAGCATAGCTTTATACTAGCATCAGTGGAGGTGTGCGTGTGATGCATATTGATGTGGAAGTGGAAAAAAAACGGAAGCAAATAAACGGATTTCCAAAAAAAGTTCATGTGATGAAAAAGTGAACATAAGAAGAATTAAGTGAAGGAAGGAATAAAATGGGTAAGAAAAATAAATGTGAAAAGGGAAAAAAGTGATGTGAAAAAAGTTTTTTTATTTATGAAAATTTAATGTAAAAAACATAATAATAATAATAAGTATATGTTGTATAAAAACATCATGTAGGACAGCAGATAGGGAAAAAACAGGGTTGTTGTTTCTATAGAACATATATTTATTATTATTTATTATTTTCATTTTTCAAATATTTTTTTTTTACATATATTTTCATAATTTTTTTTTCACATCGCATTTTTTCCTGTTCACAATATTTTTATTACCCATTTGTTTCACTTTCATTCCTTTCTCCAATGTTGCTTCAGTGTTCCTTGCTTTCTTTAATGTTACTTCTACACCCCTGAATGGTGCATAGGCGCCTGCTCCCTTCACTGCAACCGGTGGGGAGCTAAACGGCACTGCGAGTTATACCTGGATCACTGTTGGTAAAACACTCTAGTAGTCTAATATACCGTGTGTATGTGTGTGTGTGTGTATATGTATATGTATATATATATATATATATATATATATATATATATATATATATATATATATATATATATATATATATATATATATATATATATATATACACATATACACACACACACACATAATTTTTTTTTCCTAAGGAAACAGGTAGCCCTTATATCTGACATTTTGATCCTCCACAAAAGGGGAAGAGAGCAGCTCACCATAAGGTCCCTTGCAGACGGGACGGATTCCGTCAAACAGATCTGCCTTCTCAGCGAGGAATCTGTCCGCTGAGCAGGCAGATGACAGGCCTGTGTCCGCTATGCAGAGCGGACACAGCCTGCTCTTCTCTATGGGCTTGGCAGATGGAAACGGGCTGCTTGTTCGTTTCCATCTGGTTATGATCCGATCCGCTGGACAGATGGGGAACAGATACCCATTTGTCTGTTTTTAGTGGACCAGATCCAATGTAGGCGGGTGTCAGTGGAGCCAACGCTCTATAGAGAGCTATGAATGGTCCGATTGGGTCCACCTAAAAAAACTGACAGGTGGACCTGTCAGTCCATTGGTGTGAAAGGGGCCTAAAGGCCAATGTGAATTTATTTGAACAAAGAGGATGCACTCACAAAGTCCAAGTCCACCTGTTGCAATAACCACTCTGATGCCAGTCACTCCTCCAGAGGAGCTCATCTACGATTAGCTTAGTATTTATGATTAAGCCTTTTGGTGGCGTGAAATTTGCTAGATCGCTTTTGTACCAGGTGTGACTTTTTGTTCCAATAAACTCATTGGCTTTTATGGTGAGTGGTTCTCTTCCCTTTTTGGGAAGGATCATTGTGTGGGATGTTCAATGGCCCACAACCGCAAAGAGCCTGCTCCTGTATCCAGGAGAGTGGGGAGAAACCTATAGTCTGTAGCAGAGTACAAATAAACTAAATGCAGCTCTTAAACCATTTTCAGTGTTTTGTCAGCACTCAGCCTTTTCACACAGCAGAGAGAGAGTGTGCGAGAGCCCTAATCACCAGCGAATGCACATGTATAATGGGGGAGAGAGGGAAAACAATAAGGTTTCTCTCCAGTTTAACCATAAACCCTGGAGCCCCTCACCATATGTATGCGAGAAACCTAAGTGACATACACACTGCCCACAATCCTGCCACTGTGTCCTGCAATTAAGACAATATCAGACACCTGTTGTGATAATTTCACAGTCTTGATTGAAATTGTATTGTGAGGTTGTTTTTGATCCATTTGATCGTTTCATTAAATAAAGCAGGTTGAGAATAGTTGATATTTCTAGAATATTGCCCAAGATTATGGTCCTCGTTAGTGTGATCTAGTGGACGCATAATGGAAATATAACCTTTGATAAGTCATACAGTTTATCTTTGCAAATCTCATTAAGTAGAGAGGTGGGGTTAGGTTATTAACTTACCAACCAAGTTAATGTTGGAACTTTCTAGAATCAAGATCAGAATATGACCTATCCTATTTCCTCTGCCCCCAGATATCTCTCGATTTATTACCAAAATCAATCCCCCAGTGGCTTCACCATTATGACATAAACCAGGTTATGCTCTGTGGAATTATTTCAATCATTTATGCATACTGTTAGAAAGTGTCATGAAGTGAATATAATAAGGCAGCTTATATTGAATCAGACTGATAATTATTTGTATCTTGCTTTAAGCTATACACTGTGATCAGCAGTACAGTCTTGGAATTTATCTGAATTTCTAATAATGCTTTTATGAGTTCTCATCTTGGAGAACTACTAATTCTGAGTTAGCATGTAGATCACTTTGTCATAGTATGGAGCATATTCTTCTTAGAATTGAGTAAAACCAGAGTTAGAATTTGCTGATTCAATTTAAAAGCAGATTCTAATTTCCAAATGATCATGACCTGAATGTAATTTCCTAGGTGTACAACTCCTCTATATACACGCCATAGAATGCAAGAGTGCACATTTTATTATGAATATGGAATACATATTATATATGTATCTGCAGTATGTAACAAACAATCTGTTAAAGGCCATTCCGTAACCGTAAGATATCTAAATAAACCTTCATGTGTATGTAAATCCTAACCATAAACTTATTTGTTTTCTATTGGTCTGTAAGGCCTCATGCACACTGGATGTTATAATAACGTTATAAAAACGCCAGTAGCTTTGCAGTGAGTTTTTCAACGTTTTTGCAATAGCATTTTTTTTCCGTTTTTTTTTTTTTTCCAATGAATCAAAAGAGTTAAAAAATGTTGGTGGGTCACATTTTTGTGCATGTATTGACGTTTTTTGACGTTAGAGCGTTTTTACAGCTGAAAAACTCCTCTCAGAACCCACTAGTTTTGGGGTTTTTTTTACAGCCAAAAAACGTCCCAGCCAAAAACAGTTAACAGACTATGTGTGCATGGACACATAGGATAACATGCTGGAGAGGTTATTGACTGTAGAAAAAAACATCTGAAGCCAAAAACAGCAGCTGTAAAAATGTCCAAAAACATCCAGTGTGCATGAGGCCTTAAACACACTAAAGCCTGCCATGGGTTTATTTTATTTATGTATTATAAGTACTTTTAAAACGCCATCAATTTATGCAGCGCTTTACACATATACATTTTTCATCAGTCCTTGCCCTCTAGGAGCTTACAATCTAAGGTCCCCAACTCAGATTCATACATACATATATTCAGGCCAATTTTGACAAGAGGCAATTAACCTATCAGCATGTCTTTGGAGTGTGGGAGTACCTGGAAGAAACCCAGGCAGACACAGGGAGAGCATGCAAACTCTGTGCAGGTAGCACCATGGTTGGGATTCGAACCAACAACCCTAGTGCTGCTAGCCAGAAGTGCTAACCAGTCACTGTGCTAGATCGTCTTTTTAATCAGCCAGTAGGCTTATAAAAAAAAAAAAATTAAGATATTCCCCCATCCACACAAGTGAGGTGGATGGAGGAATCCTCCCCGCTGTCAGAATACACTGATCGGCAGCGCAGTCAAATGGAAGGAACTGGCTGATCAAGAAACGTTTTCCAACAATCCCATTGGAAAAAGAAAGAGGTTGATCGAAATGTTTGCATCCCTGCTGAGCCGGCCGAATTTCGAGCCATCTGTGACCAGTTTAATGAAAGTATTTGTTAGATCTACACAATACAAAGATGATGATGTTTATGCTGTCAGAAATCACTTTGAGCGCCTATTTTCATGTATTGAACTGACAATGCTTCATTGAAATGTTATTACAGAGCATGCCCCTATTTTGTGGAGATGAGTAAAGGGGTAGTTTACTGTAGTCCTAACACGTTTCCTTTCTTGAGTTGATAATTATTCTCCTCGGATACAGGCACGGTTACAGGCAGGATCACCTTGTGAAAGTAAAACTAAAGGGAAAAGGCCAGAAAAAAACAAATGCAACCATCACATCTGAGGACTGATGAGCTTCAGTGCGTTTTATTCTTATTAGTTAGAAACTCTCCGTTATCATAACCTAAAACTGGTTATCAGACACTGCAATATATCACACCCTTTATGTACTACATTTTAGGCCCCATCTACACCACAGAGCCCCCAAGTTTCTATGCAAATTTCATTTTTGCCATTTGCATAAGCAGTCACCCTGCACCCAACAGGAAAGCTAAACTAAATTGCTGAGATGGTGAAGTGAGTGTCTCCCCCTACCCTGGAATGGGGGAAATTAAGTACTAGATGGTGTCAAACAATGAGTTTCATAGTGGATGTATTGGATGGTATGGAAGTAGGTTCTTTCCTTTTTATGTTTTGTTGCAACTCCATTTATTTAACTTTACCAGTTTTCATACCAGCCAGTATCTATTACTTTTTTATTTTATATCAAATAACATTTTTAATTACACAAGACATTTGACCTGTAAACCTTTACCATAACTTATTATTACCGGTAGTAGTGACAAGTGATAAATGTGTTTTTATAGTCTGTGCAGCAGGGGTTCCATTGCAGTAATCTACACTGCAGACAAAAACAGATTCCCGTTTCTGACAACTAGTATTACAAAAGTAATTTGTGTTAAAATTGTTCTATATATCTAGATGAAATGTCATTCTTACTTGCCAATATTGGCAAACAAATTGCATAGACAAATACTCAAAATAAAACTGCAGTGTGATTATTTCTTGTTGCGATTGTTGAGAAATATCAAAATTCATAAACTTTACAGGCTTGACCTTGGTTTAAAAGCTTTACCATTTGTTTGCAAATCAAGTTGGGAGGGAGGTACTGCTTTAGCACTGAAAAACATTTTTTTTAGCATTATTTAACTCTTAATGAATTGACCCCATAGTTTTTGTGTACTCTGCAATTAAGATAATCAACAAGCCAGACATCATTGGCCATTACAGATGATTTATTATGTAATCATAGTCAACCAATTATCAAATAATCACTTGATTACATAATCGTACATGCCCATCATGTCTACTATACGTTTCACAAGATAAAGCTGGCACCTTACTGGTGCTTCTGAAAATTCCCATTGATATCATGTAAATCATAAGATGACAAAACAATGTTTCTTTTTAGATATATCAGTTAAGTCTCAGGCATTCATCTAAAATGGGTGCTATATACCCAAATAGATGACCCTATGACAGAATTGAGGTAAGCAAGGTAATGCTGCAAAGATCATTCTAGAATATCCTTACTCATCACTTGGAATACTACCATGGATGTCTAACTGTAGTGGAAATTCTAGCAAGCTTTCAGGGCACCTTTGATGGGTAATTTGCAGCCTGCAGATGATTAGGAAAAAAAAAATGGAGGCTATTTATGTTTTTTCCTCCTCCTCAGGTTTCAGTGGGAGTATACTCAAAAACCTTTATTATTGTGTGTTAAATAAATCTTATGAGTATTGGTCCTGTTTCTACATATAACTTGTAATTTTATTGCATAAGTTGGTAGCCATATTTCTCATTGGATATGCAGGCTCCGCTTCTTTTCATTGCAGTCCTACACAAAGGTGGAGCTTTACTCCAAGTCTGTTATTTGACTCATTAAAAACAATGCGCTCCCTCTTTTAATTCAAATAAGTCAGGTAGTATTTTTGTGGGCAAACATTACAAAAAAAGTTTTACCTACCTTACCCTTGGTCCTGCAGTGTTTCCTCCTCTATGTGGGAACAGTTTCATGAAGCATCTTCCTTCACCACTTTGTTACTCACACACATTCTCATGTCATCGCATACAATGCAGAGCCAACAGTCATGCATTATAAAGGCCAGTATACATGGCTCAATTTTCTCTTGTTTAGCCCACAGGCTAAATGAGAAAAACATAAGTTGATTCCCCCATCCATGCGAATAGTGTGCACCAAGGAATCTCCACTGCTGGCTACTGTAATCAAGCAACCGCAGCACTCACGTCTGCCTGAAAACAATAGTCACTGTTCGCCTTCTGCTTAGCTCCTGATTTCTTAAATTGACTTTTGTCAACTGGGTGGTTCTGTTGAATGGACCGAAATTCAGGACATCTATGAGGACCTTACATGGGTACATCAAAGTTCTGCACACAACCTGGAGCATCGGAGACAAGCTTGCTGGCTGCCAGGAAAACTATGAATAAGCTAAATAAAAACGATAAAATGAACATTTATCCTTGCAATGCAGTTGTTGGGCACCCTGCAAGGGTAACTTTGAAATCTCCCCAGAGTTCAGCTTTGAATCACAGATGTTCAGTTCAGCTTTATTGGCTGCATGCTTTTTCTGGGTCAGTAACTTGAAGCATTGAAGCCAGAGACAAACAGCTTGAGGTAAATTATATTTTCTCTTGCTTTTTGCAGGCCACAGCAGGTCAACTTTAATGTCAGTCCCATCTTGCTTTTGCTCACCTGTTGCTCAGTTTTGTTGCTGCGAATTAGGAAAGGAAGCCTTGTGTAAGCTCCTAGTCCAATTTTGGGGCTTGAATAGAGCTGAGGACACTCTCTTACCCTCATTTGACAGCACTGTATGCTTGAGTGGCCAATCCCCAGGCAGTTTTAGTGTCACATGGGAGGGAGCCACATGCTCCCCTATGAGTAAAGCACAGGTTTGCTTTAAATTATTAATGTTTATGGGAAATTCAATCTAGGATTGAGGTTTAACTCGTCAGTAGTTGAAGATGTTGCCAGTTCATATTTTTGTCCCATCTATAGAGGAAGAGTACATTATAATCAAATAAAGTAGTGTCCCGCTACGTGATGCATTTGTGTGTCTGATCAGCACAACATTTGAGTTATGATTGGCCATTTCTGATTATTTTGAATTACCACCTTCCTCTCTGTCAGCAGTTCCCAATATCAATTATAATTAATCCTTGTAATCCCTTGGTGCTAATATCCATTCGGCTCATCACGCGTTCCTGTTTTTTAGTGTAGACAGCTATTAAAAGTGCATTAATAATTTAAAGAGTGAGTTCAACATATGTCTTCTCTGAAAGATTTGCATTCCTTTCCCCTCTAAAGCGAAGACATACTACTTCACACGGCTAATTACTAAACAATGCAAGCATTTAATTAATCAGGATATACATTTCTTACCAATAACAACTTCCCAAATGAGGCACCCTGTGTGAGGCGGTTGGGGGAAGAGCCAGTTTCGTATGCTGATTACCTATCCATTTTGCATCTTTTCCCCCAGGAAAGATGAGTTAATTACCTATCTGCTGCCTGCCCGCTACTTAGTATTCCTTTAGCAGGGCAGAAGTATCAGCTATAATCTCTGCAGTATATCGACATTATCGTGCAACATACAGCGGCCAAGAACTCCCTGGAAACAGCAGGATTTAAGTAATAAGTGAGCGCTGCACATATGGGCAGGGAATTCACTGGCATCACTTTTCATTTCACAGTCACCCAGGAATTCACTTACAGATGGGTGGATGAATGCAGACAGGAGTACGGTGGCAGATGAAGGTCATGTATCGGACTTTGATTTTTTTTTTTTTTTTTTTAAATGTCAGGCTCATTTCTAATGTGTTTTTATAAACAGACTTTTGGTAATTATTTATTACTAGTTTTACCATAGTAATGCTAGATAAATAGAAAAAAAAAAAAAGGGAATTTCAGCGATATCCAAAGTGGTGTGTGCGTGTTAGCATGTACTCTATAACAGTGGTCATCAACCCTATCCTCAGGACCCACTAACGGGCCAGGTTTGCAAAATAACTGAAATACATCAGAGCTGATATCATTTGCTGCTCAGTGATTGCAGTATTCTATTCTGCATCTCCCCAAGGTAATACATAAAACCTGGCCTGTTAGTGGGCCCTGAGGACAGGGTTGATGACCACTGCTCTACAACATACTCAACTGAACTGGCCACATCGCATAACTTTGTCCTTAAAAGTAAAACCCCTTATCCATGAAAAAAAAGGTTAGGTTCCATGCACACTAGATGTGCAAAAACCGCTAAAAAAACACTAACATTTAGCATTTTTTGCCAGTGTTTTTGCAGTGTTTAGAAGTGTTTTCAAAAGTATTTAGGAGCGATATAGCATTTTTGTTAAGGAGCGGGTTACCACCGGCATCCTTAACAATCAGTGAAAAGCCGGCCACCACATCCTTAACGACAGAAGACTCGTTAGCTTTCAATGGTATTCCCCACTGACAGCTGAATACAA
Organism: Lithobates clamitans; assembly: GCA_037952925.1. NCBI lineage: Eukaryota > Metazoa > Chordata > Amphibia > Anura > Ranidae > Lithobates > Lithobates clamitans. Next base: position 1,045,989 of record JBBGZY010000448.1, read on the forward strand.
ACAGCTGGCAACACCACGCCATTTTTTGTCTTTTTTAGTGTGGGGTTTCCCTTAAAATCCGTGCCGGACCCGAAAAGGGGGGGGGGGGTGGATCCACACGCTGTTTTTTCCTAAATTTTTATTGCTGGAAACTGTTTTGTTTACATTTAGCTGTCAGCAGGAAACACATCTGACAGCTGAGGAGTCATCTGTTGTTAAGTACTCAGTGGCTGGCTTGCTGGCCTGCTCCTTAACAACCAGGTATACACTGGTTGTTAAAGATGCCAGTGGGCCGCTGGCTAAAAAAAAAAAAACGCTGGAAACCCGTGCTTGGCAGCGGTTAACAGTTTTTAGGAGCTGTGAGCTTTTTGTCAGCGGGCAAATCACTCCTTAAAACGCAAAAAAAAGTTAGGTTTTTTTTCTCCTAGAAGCTGGAGCTTGAAAAACACTTCTAGCCTATAATAATGTGCATGGCTACATAGGATAAAACTATTCGCTTATAGGGGCAGAAAAAACCCACTCAAAGTAGCTGTCAGGAGCTTAAAAAGCTAGTGTGCATGGAGACTAATACTGTTACAGTTACTGTTGCCTCTGTGCTTTTGTTTAGTTTTTATTTCAGTTTGTGAGCATCACCCATATTTGTGGACATTGCTCTATAGGTTATTGCTTAATAGGCCTGAATTAGGAATTGAATTTCAGTTCTCATTTTCCTATGAAGATTTTCTTTGCTCTGAATCTGCATGAGCTGTGCGTCAGTCATAGACTAATGGAGGTAGCCACTGTCCAAATAAGATAAATAATGGTCTTCCCACCAAGGAGGGAAAGCATCAGAGGAAAGCTGCAAGCAGAATATAATCTCTACTTGTTCTAATAAAGCTGATGTTTGTAGTGTGGCCTCATTAGTTTGCTTGTTTTTGTCTGTGGGTGAAGACAAAGCCCAGAGAGAGATTGGAACCCACAGTTGGAGCAGTGTGGCCTCCGTGTAGGAGAACTGGAACAGCACTACTCTTTAAGAGACACTGTCCGGTCTTTTTATAAACTAATTGACACCATACTGTATATCATCTATATTTCCACTTTATCAACACAAAGTGATAGAACTTTTTTTCATTCCTTTTATACATTTTCTTTGCAACAAAAAAGGAAAAGTAATAAGACAGATTCTAATAGTCATTTTTGACCATGTGGTCACATACAAAGGTGGCCAGACTGATTGACGTGCAATGAATGTGATGTGAAGGTCTTTTGGCGGAGTCCATTTATATATTTGTAGTATGCATATACTAGAGACATTATGCTGGAAGTGTTTTATCATCTAGTTCTTCATATCAAAGGCATTCATTCTTCTTACTCAACACATAATAAACTCTAATGTGTTTTAATGCTCTGCAGATAAATGGTTGTAATATTATGAAATAGTATTAGGTTTGAATAGGATTTAGCTGTTAGCTAGGAAATAACAATATTACTGTATTGAATTCTTTGATCTGTTTGGTTCAGCTGTTTATGAAAGAAAGACTAAATGGTGACTTCATCTAAATTTAATTTAGACAATTTGCCATTATGATCATGTTAAAACGCTATTCGAGCTTTGTCCTTTGTATAACGCGTTGTTTTTTTAACGTATATTTTAGTATCCATGGGAAAGTGAATCCAATGGGTCATATCTTGTAAATTCTGCAAATATATTTTTGACACTTGTGGCAAAAGTATACAGGACATGTAAATACATACAATATTGGGCCAACATGGCGTCTATGATGTTGGTGAAGGAGATTTAACAAAAAAACAAATAGCCCAATAAAAATTAAAGTTGTATATATTCCTCTATATGCAGTATGCATATGATAGATGATTTTAAAGGGAAAAAGTAGAAACATTTTTAGGATTTTTTTTTTTCCCAAAAAGGAATGTAGGGCAAGTGGTTTTGAGATACCACACAATCAACTGTATTCCTCCTTTTTCTTCTATCATCTGTCCCTTTATATAAATATGCATAGATGTAGTTATACTGATTGAAGGCAACAGTAGACTGGCATATCCCCCTAAATTGGCTGTATGGAAAAGTGCAATGTGTAAATAAAGATAAACAGGCACACAATAAGTTAAAGTGGTAGTAAACTCTGTTATACCACTTGTACCTACAGGTAAACCATTATGCCATTGTCTTGAAGGGATTTTTTGTTTTTAACCACCTGCGGTTTTCTACCACTTTAACTAGAATAATAGAATTTTTATTGAAATTATTGTAAACTAAGGAAGTAATTACCAAAAAGTATAATTACAGTCTGATGGGGTTGTCATGTACATGTACACTGTAGTAGGTTCAACTAACGGGACTTACAACAGGAGGAACTTTCCAATGAAGTTTAAGCAGTGTCAACATTTTGGCAGGGCACAGCCTACCTTTCTCAAGATAATTTGAAACATTGAAAGTGATTAAACCATGTTGGAAAATGATTCCCGTTGTAAGTCCCATTGAGTGCGCTCACTGCCTGCTTCATATATACCGTTTGTGTGTGTGTGTGTATACTGTATATAGTGTATGTATACACATCTATCAGTCATATCTTTATGACAACTCGCCTAATATTGAGTAGTTCTCCCTTTTGCTGCCAAAATAGCCCTGACCTGTTGAAACGTAGACTCCACTAGACCTCTAAGGGTATTCTGTGTTATCTGGCACAAAACTGTCAGTAGATCCTTTAAGTCCTGTAAGTTGCAAGGTGGGGTCTCCATGGATTTGACTTGCTTTTTCAGAACATCCCACAGATGCCTGATTAAATTAAGATCTGGAGAAATTGGAGACCAAGTCAACACATCAAACTTGTTGTTGTGTTCCTCAAACCATTCTTGAACCATTTTTTCAGTGTGGCAGGGCACATTGCTGAAAGAGGCCACTGCCATCAGGGAATACCATTTCAATGAAACGGTGTACTTGTTTAGGTAGGTGTGTCAAGTAACATCCACATGAATGCAAGATCCAAGGTTTCCCAGCAAAAAAGGTTTCCCAGCAAAACATTGCCCAAAGCATTGCATTGCCTCCGCCGGCTTGCCTTCATTCCATACTGCATCCTGGTGCCATCCCTTCCCCAGGTAAGTGACACACACGCACCCAGACACCCACATGATGTAAAATAAATTGTGATTCATCAGACCAGGCCACCTTCTTCTATTGCTCTGTGGTCCAGTTCCGATGTGGACATGCCCATTGTAGGCACTTTTGACTGTGGACAAGGGTCAGCATATGGGCACCCTGACCGGTCTGACTACGCAGCCCCATACACAACAAACTAACAAACTGCTATGCCCATTTTCTCTGCTTTCAACACATCAACTTCATGGACTACATGTTTACTTGCTGTCTACTATAGCCCACCGACTTTCAGATGCCAATAATATTATTCACTTAGCCTGTCAGTGGTCATAAAGTTGTGTCTGATCGGTGTATGTCATAGATATGTCACATTTATGCAGACATTGGGCAAAAGGGAGAGAAATATATGTCACCATTGTTATGTTAACACTTTATTAAGCATACTTAATAAATAATAAAAAAATCTCCCTAATCTTTTTAATCTTCAAAAATGTTTTCCTAAATGATACAAAATATAGTCAGCAGAGAAGTCCAGGCATGGCTCTGCAGTGTGAAGATTTAGGACTCTGTATCACATGATTCTGCACTGAATTAAAGGCAGGTATAGCAGTCCCTGTGAAGGTATTTCAATTCTGTATTTAGCTATTTGGAGTTCAGCATCAACTTTCTATTTTGAAATTATCCTGAGCAAAGCACAGCTCAGTATTTAGGGATCTCTCATAACCATGCCTGGATATACACCTAATCTCTTTTATATTAAGCTGTTAACTGCAGTACATTCATTCAAAGGAAACCGGGAATATATTAAAGCTCCTGCATCAGTTTATCCATAGAAATCTGTCCAAAGCACACCTGTATAAGGAAATGGATGTCCAAGAAGAGGACACCCTTCAAAAGAGTGGTACTTGGAGCGATGTAATTGTAGCCGAAAAGTGCATTCTGTCATCTGGGTTTGTAAGGATTTGTCCTTTGTTCTGGTTTCAGTGGTAATATGAAGGCTGAACAGATTACAGAATGATTCTTCAATTTACAGGGCTCTGTGTACTTCATATGATGCCACATACATGCCACCGCTGAATGTTTTTGTTAAAATCCCTTGATAATCATCATATTTCTCCAAGGAATCATCGGGGATTTGGTACATGATAGCCGTAGAATGGCATTGATGACTTTCATAGGGGGTTTGTGCTGCATTTGTAACAGAAGAATTTGAAAAGTTCTAAAATGTATTTAAAGAACAAAATATATTACCACTTCTTAGATAGCTGTACTGGGTTTTTTCCTGGATTTTTTACTTTACTCTAATCTGGTGATTCTGCCAGTAAGATGCATCCTTTTACAAGATTACAGTGCACATATACTGTACTGTGTGTATGGTGGAGAAGTGTTGTCAACCTAGGACAGGATTGTTTTTAGGACTTCTTCACTTTGCAGTCTTGCAGTGGCAACTGCTAAGTGGTCGGTTCCTACTGATGTAGCTACACTTCCAAAACTACATCTCCCAAGAGCTCCTTCTCTTCACAGTTTGTGGGCAGCACCATCATTTTGCTAAAAATACAGTAAATGTATGTATACATGTGGAGAGGGACAGAAGTGGATAGGGATAGGCAGAGTTCTGTAGTTCAATATATCAAGAAAATACATAGGGACTTTTGGTATAAAACATACTCGTTCTAGAGAAATTGAAAGAAACAAGCAAAGTATCCAAATTGACTTTTAAGGCACCCACACAGTGATATAAAAAAATCCTCTGTGTAAAAATGATAGCACATTAATATTCAAGAACCAGAGAACTTTCACGTTCAAAGATAGATTAACCTCACCCGATGGGTATGTCACACTCCCAGTGTATGTAATCAATACAAACGTAAGCAGTAGATTTTTAGCAGTAGAAATAATTAATGTAGAAATAGTAACATTCATGACATATCCAACTGGGTATGGACTGGCCCCTGACTCAACGTGTTTCCTGGAATCAAGTGCCTCTTCTTCAGGAACACAGATGAGAACTCTTTCTTCAGGAGAAAGTTTAGTAAGCATGCTGAAGTACAGGAGGCTACTATCAACAACGATCTACTGGGTTAGTGCTTTGACCCCATCCCCATAGATCAAGGGAGAAAGGGGAGCACTAACTCCCTATCCATGGATCACAACTAGATTAATGTTCTAGGTACAGGTGCGCTTATGGTTTAAAGTAAGAACCATTGAGAGATACCACAATGACTATAAGTCAATATAATGTATCATAACAGGAGGAATTACCAAAAGATTATTCTCAGTATGCAAGCAATACCCAAGATGAATAATCAGCCATAATATGATCCACAACTGCACCCCTCAGGTAGTATACTTGGTGATGGTAATAGTGGTTTGATCCCCTGAATGACCAGCAAAGAGTTGCATAGTTCAGCTTGCAGAGCATGTTGTGTAGTTCAGTATGATGTGCATCTAAAAGAATACTATGGAACAGTTTCTTAAAATGTTATTGTCTCTCTCATACTCCTTATATTTAATAGGGTTATTTAATTATTTTGTTAAGTATTATTTTGTAAAGGAAATGATTTATCAACAAAGACTGATTAGACCTTTTTAAATTTCCTATAGACTAAATTTTAAATTAAATGTATACATTCTTTTTTGATCTCTGACATTTGAATAAAGTATCACTGGAGTTAATTTTGCAACAAAATTTACCATAGCCTATACTTTTCTCAACAGTCATACATGAGGCAGCTTTCCCAATAAGCTTTCCCAAATAAGTGCCCATAAAAGGCCTTTTAAGTAAACTATTAGATAAAATAGCAGGGAAATGTGAACACAGATTAGGTGTGCAATGCCTTAACCACAGCAATCAGTATGATTAACGGCTTACTTGCCTGATACACATTAACATTTTCCTTGCTGTGTCATCTGTTAACGAAGAAGGCCGTGTATGGCTTCTCTGGATTGCTGGCTCACCTCCACTCTATAAAGAAGAACAGACATGCAATTTAAACTACGGTAACTAAACTATGTATTAATGTGCGATGAAGTAAGGATTGGGTGCTGATTAAAATGCAACTAGTGCAAATGGTAGTTGGCAGTGGTGGCAGAACAGTATTGTTGCACTGAATGGTTAGTAAAATAGCAAATGCATTCTCCCTTATACAATGAATAGATACTCTATGTGTGTGTGTGTGTGTGTGTGTGTATGTATATATATATATATATATATATATATATATATATATATATATATATATATATATATATAAAATACAGGGTGATTCACCATCCATAGGACCATATCCCCTGCCCTTCTAAGAGACCGTTCAGCTGAGTAATTGCAGTTAATGTGGAACTCTCTGTCAGCATTGACTTTTGTAATTCTTATGCTGCTAGCATTAGCAAAATGGATAGGAAAGGTTTAAACTTTTTTTCTTTTTTTTTTTCAGTTACTTCCTAATTTTTAGGCTTAGGCAAATTATGTCATACATCTCAGGAGTTCTCTGGAGTGAGGAAGGGTTTTCTCAGCTAATCACACCCTCCTGCCTGCATGCCAGAGCTAAGGGCAGATGGATTCCAGGAAGTAAATGTTACTTGTATCATCTACCCTTACTGAAGATGGCCACGGCCAGAAATGCTAGGGGGTGATTTCTTAATAAAAATAAAGCAAGGAGACATGGACGGATGGTTGAGTTTGTTTTGAAAATGAAACAAAATGAATGAAATAGGGTTTTGTGGTTTGTGGTGCTCAGATGCAGTGTAGTTCCGCCTTAAGGGTAAAATACATTTTTTAGCAGGTTTTATTCAGCAGTGATGTGACTTTTAATTGCATTTGTTATTACAGTGATGTGATAGCCTGTTTGTTCGGACTGTACTGTACTATTAAATATAGGAGATATAAGAAAACAGGCAGCACACTGGCTAAGAGGTTAATTCTTTGACCTTGATGTTGGTATCTTCAGAAAGAACACCATTTACACATAATTTGCACATTCTTTTTTTTCACACTGCCATTGATGTGTGTATATATTTGCATGTACAGTATATAGTTGTTTGTATTAACACTTCTTCATTTTTCTTCTTGTCTCCCTATAGGGAACAGCCCACAAGACAGCCCAAGGAACTTCTCCCCCAGCGCCTCGGCTCATTTTTCATTTGCACGAAGGTAGTAAAACAGTCCCCAAGTATACAGGGCACAATTTTTCTTTCAATAGCTCCTAATTAGCATCCTAATCTTGTCTAATTACTTAGGTAGTGAGGAAAGGACGCATTATTCATGATTATTAATTTGCATGAAGAGTTTATTGTACATATGCTCGCAGTAGGTGTTGCTTTTAAATAAACACCCTGTCATTCAGTTTTTTATTTACTATCATGTCAAAATCCTGACAGGCCCATGTGTTCATATGGCTGTTTGTAAGGCTGTTATACAGTTTTATTGCTATGACCACTATTATTGTGGCAGAAACTACCTTTTGCATCTCTACATAGAGAGAGTCAAAATATGTTGTAATGGAAAGGACATACACTATATGGCCAAAAGTTTGTGGACACTTGACCAATACATCTGTCTTTGTGCTCAAAAGTATGTGGACACCCCTCCAAATTATTGCGTTGAGACCCCTGTACTAAAGGGTTCTGGCATTGCTATAGTAGACAAGCACATTTTGGACAATTGTGTGCTTCCAACCTTGTGTCCTTTTCTGTTCTACATGACTGTGCCTTTGTGTACAAAGCCAGGTCCATGAAGATATGGTTTGACCACTTTGGTGTGGATGAACCTGAGTGGCCTGCTCAGAGCCCTGACCACAACTCTATTCAATACTCGTGGGATGAATTTGAATGCTGACTGTAAAACCAAGTCTTCTCTTCTAACATCAGTACCTGACATCAGAAATGCTCTTTTTGGTGAATGGCCACAATTTCCCACAGACATGCGGCAAAATCTTGTGGAAAATCTACCAAAAAAGAATGGAGGTTGGTATAGCTGCCAAAGATGTAGTGGGAGGTCCATATTTTTTTTTTTTAAGATTTGGATAGGGTAGTAGGTAGTAAGAACCACAATTAGACTTTTTTTTTGCTGTCTATTGAGGTGTCCTTTCTATAGGTCCTGATTGCCAATGTTGTCAGGAGGTGAGAGTAATTCCAATATTTTGCACTGCCACCAGAAAAAGAATAGAAGGGAAATCTTCCAGTGGGGATCCCTGTTTCATAACACATACTGCAGCTGCTGGCTTTTAATAAAAGGACACTTGCCTGTCCTGGAGTAAGTATAACGATGTTGGCACCGCAGCTGTTTCCATCAGCTGTCGGGTGCTGCCGCCTCCATTGCGGGTAAGGGGACCCGTCAGTGTAGGAGGAAGGGAGGAGACAAATGAGCAGAAGTTCCACTTTTGGGTGTAACTCCGCTGTAATATTAGAGCGAGATCCTCTCACTTTCTATTGAGTCTACAGGACAAGAAGTAAAGGGAAATCTTTCTAATGAGAAATACTGTACATAGCAGAAAAAAAAAACTACTACAAAAAGTTTTTGTTTTAGATCAGGGGTCTCCAAACTTTCTAAAAAAAAAGGGCCAGTTTACTGTCCTTTAGTCTTTAGGAGGGCCAGTCTCTGGCCATTGGAGGTAGAAAATACCTCAGCATCAGTAGGAGTAGACAATGTCTTAGGCTTGGTGGCCAGTGGTAGTAAAAAGAATTACATAGTGCCTGTGGTCAGGAGGAGGAGCTATAGAGCCTCATCATTGGTATTAGTGGGCGTTATGGTGTCCCATTGCTGGTGAAGTGGAAGGCATCGTGCCCCATCCGTGAAGTGAAAGGAATAGTGCCCTACTGTCATATCAGTGGGAGGAATAGTGCTCCAAGGTCCGGATGAAGGCAAGCAAAGGTCCGCAACTGACCCAGGGGCCCCAGTTTGGAGACTACTGCATTAGATGTTCTTTATTTGTTTATGGTCTTTTGAATGAGAGATGAAAAAAAAATGTGATGGTTAGGTGTCCACAAATTCTAGATTTATTAGATTTTGCAAGTCTCTCATCTATTTCAACAGGATGTGAAAGATGAATATTTTTTTAATTGCCTTAAGTAAAAGGATTATTCATTTTTAGAAAAGAAAAACATTGTAAACCAGTTCAGAGATTTTACATGTTTGAAAAGCTTTGCATGCAGCAGCCAGCATTTTTATCTCCTGCGTACATTCAGTATTGATTGATTGCTAATTCCTTGGGAGATAACGCACAGATTGGGCGCAATGCTTACAAAAATCAGCCTAATGCTCCAAGTCATTTACTTTAGTAAGTACTTGAAAAGCCCATTATAAAATTAGAAAGATTAAACTTTGCCAAAACAACTTCGACAAAGATGAAAGTGCTAGCTTATACTATGCATCTTTGTGAAAAATAATTGTTCTGTTACCCTTCATAACTGGTTTTGGATTTTGACTGTAAAACCATAATGTGGATTGTTGGGTTATCACTTTTTTTTTTTTCCAAAAAAAAGCAGAGAAAAGAAAGGTATGCATTACTCATACTATACATACTAATGTCTTTACTCATTTTAAAGGATAATTCCACCCTAACGCTAAAAACTCTACATCTACAATCTAAGACTAACCTATCTTAGAAGAAATCAGTACACATACTTTTTTAAAGGCGTTCCAATCCGGTCCCACACCGAGCTGTCAGCGGTGGCGGCTTCGCTGCAGCAAGGACACATCCGACAATGGATAGTAAGTCTATGGGTAACATCACTTCCCATTCATTTCACAGCAGTTGCGGCTGTGTCCTCTGCAAAACTTTCGCCATTGGAGACCGGACTGAATTATCTTCAGAAAAGGTATGTATACTGGTTTCTTCTTTACAGGGTTAGATAGGTTAGTCTTAGATCGTGGATGTCTGTAGATGTAGGGGTTTTATTGTTAGGGTTGACTTCCCCTTTAAGCTTGGGCTTGGGCTTGAACAATTGGTTTCAATAGGCAGCAGTCTATTTCCTTTTTTGCAGTTCAAGATGTAACTCAAGTAGTTTTTCATTCTCTGGATTATTTTACCCATTTTAGTTTAGTATTATGAGACTCATATGTCAACATTTACTCTGTAACTCAATCTGTTACAGCTCATTGAAAGAGCAGTATGGTAATGATTAACAGCGTAACAATGCAGACATATAGCAGTATGTATTTATGGTAGAAAAAAAGTTGCCACTGAATATGAGCAATTAAATATTCATGTAAAACACGTGTTTTTTTTGTTTGTTTTTTGCTGAACAGGACAGATGGACGACGCTGGTCTTTGGCATCCCTGCCCTCATCCGGCTATGGCACAAATACACCAAGCTCCACCGTGTCTGTAAGTACTGCTACTATTATTTTTTCTGACACCTGCTTCTCTTAGCAAAGGTGGCAAGAGATATCCCACGATTATACACTCAACCTGTCCCAATTTGGGCTACATGTTTATGGCTGGCAATTCACTTTGCAATACATTACATACAAAGGGAATGGGTTGTTTAGGGAGAGTTTCTACTACATAGTTTTGGTAGCTCTAAAGGAAATGTCATAAATATTGTACAATCAGCTTGTATTGTGTGTGGCCAGCTTTGGAGGGTGTTAAGTGGGTCTATAATTGGCTGTGATGGATGATTTCTGTCTATTTTTTACTTTTCCCCTGTGATAAGCCAGTGCAAGGAATTCATATGCTGGATGGATTAAGTGTTGGACTGCTAGTTTACACATATATTGTTTAGTGTAGTTATGGTCATTATGATAGATTATAGGTCATCCACTTCTTCAAAGAGATAGTACAGCCAAAACAGCAATGTGGTACAGAAACTTGTGCAAATTAATTAAAGCTATATACAGTATCTCCCAAAAGTGAGTACACCCCTCACATTTTTGTAAATGTTTTATTATATCTTTTCATGTGACAACACTGAAGAAATGACACAATGTAAAGTAGTGAGTGTACAGCTTGTATAACAGTGTAAATTTGCTGTCCCCTCAAAATAACTCACATCACAGCCATTAATGTCTAAACCACTGGCAACAAAAGTGAGTACACCCCTAAGTGAAAATGTCCAATTGGGCCCAATTAGCCATTTTCCTTTCCCAGTGCCATGAGACTTGTTAGAGTTACAAAGTCTCAGGTGTGAATGGGGAGCTGGTGTGTTAAATTCGGTATTATTGCGCTCACTCTCTCATACTGGTCACTGGAAGTTCAACATGTCACCTCAAGAACTCCCTGACAATCTGCTCTACATAAAGATGGCCTAGGCTATAAGAAGATTGCCAAGACCCTGAAACTGAGCTGCAGCACAATGGCCAAGCCCATACAGCGGTTTACCAGGACAGGTTCCACTCAGAACAGACCTCACCATGGTCAACCAAAGAAGTTGAGTGCACGTGCTCAGCGTCATATCCAGAGGTTGTCTTTGGGAAATAGATGTAGGAGTGCTGCCAGCATTGGTGCAGAGGTTGAAGGGATGGGAGGTCAGCCTGTCAGTGCTCAGACCATATGCCGCACACTGCATCAAATTGGTCTGCATGGCTGTCGTCCCAGTAGGAAGCCTCTTCTAAAGATGATGCACAAGAAAGCCTGAAAACAGTTTGCTGAAGACAAGCAGACTAAGGACATGGATTACTGGAACCATGTCCTGTGGTCTGATGAGAGCAAGATAAACTTATTTGGTTCAGATGGTGTCAAGCGTGTGTGGCGGCAACCAGGTGAGGAGTACAAAGACAAGTGTGTCTTGCCTACAGTCAAGCATGGTGGGGGGAATGTCATGGTCTGGGGCTGCATGAGTGCTGCTCGCACTGGGGAGCTACAGTTCATTGAGGGAACCATGAATGCCAACATGTACTCTGACATACTGAAGCAGAGCATTATCCCCTCCCTTCGGAAACTGGGCCGCAGGGCAGTATTCCAAACATAATGACCCCAAACACACCTCCAAGACAACCACTGCCTTGCTAAAGAAGCTGAGGGTAAAGGTGATGGACTGGCCAAGCATGTCCCCAGACCTAAACCCTATTGGGCATCTGTGGGGCATCCTCAAACGGAAGGTGGAGGAGCGCAAGGTCTCTAACATCCACCAGCTCCATGATGTCGTCATGGAGGAGTGGAAGAGGACTCCAGTGGCAACCTGTGAAGCTCTGGTGAACTCCATGCCCAAGAGGGTTAAAGCAGTGCTGGAAAATAATGGTGGTCACATAACATATTGACACTTTAGGCCCAATTTGGAGATTTTCACTTAGGGGTGTGCTCACTTTTGTTGCCAGCGGTTTAGACATTAATGGCTGTGTGTTGAGTTATTTTGAGGGGACAGCAAATTTACACTGTTATACAAGCTGTACACTCACTACTTTACATTGTAACAAAGTGTCATTTCTTCAGTGTTGTCACATGAAAAGATATAATAAAATGTACTTGCTCTGTGTGTGGGTTGTTGTGCTGTTCGTTGTGAGTGACACCCTAATGCATTGTACAGTATAGCCTGACACACTGCAGCATGCCATGACCCACATACCATATTTTGTGATATGCTGCATTGTTTAAAAAAACAAAACAAATGCCACGCATTTTATATGTTGTGGATTAGCATCCCATTTTAGTAAATGTGCTGTTTAACAAAATGCATTTTAACGTAGGCCATAATGCATGGGCATTAACACACCTGAAGGGAATGCTTTAGTGTGAATGGGCCCTCAATGTTTAGCAGCCAATAGTCTTGTGTGAGGGCCACATTATCCTCTCAAAGGATCTAATATCCTAATGTTCCAAAGGATTTGAACCTCTATCCAGCCAGTTTTAGGATTTTAACATCACATTTATTTTCTGCTTTCCATATCTGACTCCAGCCATCTCACCTGACTATTGATCCATGTCATTTTTTTATTTTTTGGTCCAGTTAAAGTGGTTAAACCCTTACATATACCCAGTGAAGTAACTGGCCTCAGGTGATACACAGAGATGAAACATCTCCTCCTGCATAAGTTGTCCCTGTTTATCTGCAAAAAAAAAATAACAAACATGTTATACTTATCTGTTCTGTGCAGTGGTTTTGCACCGAGCAGCCCAGATCCTACTCTTATCAGTTCCCTCTTCGGTTCTCCTGGCCCCTCCCTCCTGCCGAGTGCCCCTACAGCAAGCAGCTTGCTATGGGGGCACCCGAGCTGAGCAACAGCTCCCTGTGTTCATTCAGACACGAAGCTGCAGCCTGGTCCTGCCCATTTCTCTCCTTATTGGCTGACTGATTTGATTGACAGCAGCTGGAGCCAATGATGCCGCGCTGCTGTCTCAGCCAATGAGGTGAGTCCCGGGCAGCCGAGACACTCCTGCAACATCGCTGGATAGAGATGGGCTCAGGTAAGTATTAGGAGGGCTGAGGGGGCTCCTGCACACAGAAGGCTTTTTATCTTAATAGTATAGAATAGAATGTATAAAATGTATAGAATGCATTAATGCATTAAGTTAAAAAAAAAAAAACCTTCTGCCTTTACAATCACTTTAATTGAGAAAGTACACACTATAGAAGGATATGCTGTGTTCATATTTCATATCTTAGGTTTACAACCACTTTAAGATAGAGTAGTAGAGTGATGGTGCATCAGTAAACCATCAGGCTGGCCATAGATGATATGATTTTCTTTCCTGCCACCGTGGGTGGCAGGAAGGCAAATCACTCCATTCCCCTATCATCACAGTCCGTGTTGATGGGGGAATGCCTCCTGCTATGCTATTGTATAGCCGACGGCAGTAACTGTATATAGAAAAATCTGATGTGCTAGTTGTTCCCAGTAGATCAATTGATCAGCTTGTGTACAATCAGCCTGTCCATACATGGTTTGAATCTCGGACGGTCCCTGCTGAACTGGCTAAGATTTGAACCGTCTGTGGTTGGCTTAAGGGGTTGTAAACCCTTGTGTTTTTTCACCTTAATGCATCCTATACATTAAGGTGAAAAAACACCAGGCAGTGACGGGCGCCTCCGCTTTACTTACCTGAGCCCCGTATTTCTGTCGGCGGAGACGCACTCTCCCTCTCTCCACGGGGTCCCGGCTCTTGATTGGATAGATTGATAGCAGCACAGCCATTGGCTCCCGCTGCTGTTAATCAAATCCAATGACGTGAGTGCGGGGGGGGGGGGGTCTGGCTTCCGTGTCTATGGACACCAATGCTGGACTCAGGAGCGCGCCCACAAGGTAACTGCCCGGGGGAGCGCTTCTCCTAGGGGGTTATCTGATGTTGGGAGGAGCTGCGAGAGAGACATCGGGGGACCCCAGAAGACGAGGTTCGGGGCCATTCTGTGCAAAATGAGCTGCACAGTGGAGGTAGTATGATATGTTTGTTATTTAAAAAAAAAAAAAAACCTTACAACTGCTTTAAGATTGACTGAACAGATTAGGCTAAATACGTTGTTGAACGAAAATTTTTGAGAAATATGGAGGCGGTAGTTGCCAGTAATTCCTTTAAAAAATACAGGGTTCCTAACCGTCCAGCCAATCAATATAGACTTTGCATTTGGATACAAGTGGTAGTAACCAGCCCAGTGTTGATGTAAAGACTAATTTTTGTATTATGCTGGGTTTACACTAGTGCGAATTGGACAAGGTTTCCCCTCATCCAATTCGTATGACAGGAGATTGTGACTGGCTTTCAATGGAGCCGGTTCGCACATCTCCGGGGCGGCTGCGGAGTGAATTGCACAGGAGTCCTGTGTGTCTTTGGCTCCATTTCAGGTGCGAATTCAGCCACAAATTTGGACCCGATTCGTCCCTGAAACAGAGAACAGGGACACCCCGGACCCCTGTTGTGAGCCGCCGCTATCTGCAGTGTGAACCCAGCCTAAAAGTAAAAAACTTCTTTAATGTGATATAAGTGGTCATGTACAAAGTTCTAAAATGTCTCCAGAGTTTATTTGCTGGCTAAATCAATACCAACCTAACAGTTAAAACTTAATAAGCATTAGCTGTACATTTTTATCATCCATCCACGTCATGGCAGCTATAGACGTTGTCACCAGTGCAAGTTCATTGATTTCTCCCAAGGATCTCTCCCTGTACAGTGCTGCTGCGAGCCACTCCTTTCCTGTCTGCAGTATGAGTGATGGGCCCGGCTGGGTGCTAGCTTGTTCGGGAACAGGAAAAGCAACAAGATCTGCATTTTAATCACCACACCTCATAATGAGAATGTACAGGCTGCTTCTGTCAGGACACACTGACTTCAACTTCTTTTCACAAGTTCATCTCTGTGCCACAAAGGCTCTGCTTTGGGACTCCGTGTTCCTTGCACAAAAGCTGACACTCTCTTTTCCAGACACGCATTTGTCTCGTCTCTTCATTTATCATTATTGTATGAGGTTGAGAAGGAGAACCTTAACTCCTGCATCCTTCTTTTTTTTTTTTTTTTTTTTTACTTTTGCGTTTAAGAACAATGGTCATATTTAGGCCTCTTTTTACTGAATAAAATTAGAGCAGATGCTGCTATCAAAAGAAATGAATCCCCTTGAAAATCAGCCTGTTCTTTAGATACCGCTGCCCCATAAATTATTTTCACTATTTAAAGTATAGATGTATTCATTAATTATTAATTGTCAGCTCATGTAGGTTATTATGCTGTCAGAACCCATATTCGGGGCCATTTTTTCTTTAGGTTATGCTTTTTCTGTCAGCACTAGATGGCACTTCGAGGATTCTGGCCCTCAATGCCCTGCTTCTCATTGCTTGTGAAAAGCTTTCACAGCAAAATGGGCTACTTACTGGTCTGCATAATGTAGAGAAAGGGTCTTTCAACAGTTGTAACATGCTGAGAAAGATGTCTACACTCTATAGTAAGCATCTCTGAAAGGTTCCTTACCACTATACAACATGCTGAAATTATCGTTACCCAAGGCGCTTAAATTATTGATAGAGAAACTAAAAAATGATGGGTCTTTTAATCTACTTACTGTATATATTTTTTTTTTAATAAAACCCAGATTGTATTTTGTGCTAGAAACAGCCTCATACAAAAAAAAAAATTCCTAAAAGCAATGTACAGTGCTACTGTTCTTACAATATAAAGAAGTCCCTCCTGGCTCGCTGGTTTTTAATGTTTTATTTTTTTTATTTTATTTTTTCTTTATTTTAAGGTACACAACATAACACAATAGTATAGTAAATAATAAATGTAGCGCTTTGTGTAAAATTATAAATA
The DNA here is from genome assembly GCA_037952925.1 of Lithobates clamitans. Taxonomy (NCBI): domain Eukaryota; kingdom Metazoa; phylum Chordata; class Amphibia; order Anura; family Ranidae; genus Lithobates; species Lithobates clamitans. The sequence goes on from JBBGZY010000448.1 coordinate 1,062,234, forward strand.
TAAAGTGCAAATCTCTAAAATAAATAAATCCTACATATAAATGAATGGTCCATAAAATGAAAAAATGAAGAAATAAAACGTGAAAAACTCTTCTTGTGATCAGTGTATCCACACAATTCCACCACAGTGATTGTTCGTCCTCAAAAGGAGTGCACACCACCACCAGTAAAAATGCGCGCTCACCTCCCAGATGAGTCAAAACTCCTATGCGGATCTCCCCACGAGCTCTTTGTTCTCACTTCCTCTTCCCAATCAATGGTGGGTAATCCAGATGGCTCTTTTCTTAATGGTAACTCAGCAGATCTGCGGATCTACTGAGGAAGGCCTGTGATTGGCCGATACGCGTCTAGAAGGGAGGAGCTGATAGTCACGTCCAGCCAAGCACTGTGTATGTGGACACGGTGGTGCTACTCTGGAGGTTTTTATGTGATTTTAAAGTTTTTATTTTGTAAGTGCAACTTGTCTATTTGGGGGCTTTGAATAAATTTGTATACGGAGAACACTATGGTCTCTATACTTATTTTTTACATGTCCTGAGCTCATGGAATCTTGAGCCAAGCTGGGAGATGATCCGCTTCTTTGGATATTAATGAGCTGAGTTACCATTAAGAAAAGAGCCATCTGGATTACCCACCATTGATTGGGAAGAGGAAGTGAGAGCAAAGAGCTCGTGGGGAGATCCGCATATGAGTTTTGACTCATCTGGGAGGTGAGCATGCATTTTTACTGGTGGTGGTGTGCACTCCTTTTAAGGACGAACAATCACTGTGGTGGAATTGTGTGGATACACTGATCACAAGAAGAGTTTTTCATGTTTTATTTCTTCATTTTTTCATTTTATGGACTATTCATTTATATGTAGGATTCATTTATATGTAGGATTCATTTATTTTAGAGATTTGCACTTTATATTTACAATTTTACACATAGCGCTACATTTATTATTTACTATCCATTTTGAAATTAGTGTGGTGTACCACTTGGAATGTTTAGCAGCTGTGCACGTTTGTTATTAGGTTATCTTATTTAAACATCACAATATTACTTACTTGTGGCGCTGATTGTTTCATCTTATAATCAACACAAAAGTATGACAAGTTATCAAGCTATGAAAACATCCATTGGTAGAAACATGTAGAATGAATACGGAAAAAAAAAAAGTGCAAATTACACTAGAAATGCAATGCAATAATAATAAAAACCACATTGTTATGATGGAGTCTAAGGGCCAACACACCCTTATAGGATGGCAGTGATAACCTGTCCATACTAAGACGGTGGTACGGTCAATAAATATATTACTGCTAGAAGGCAGGGGTAGTACAGTGACCCCTCTATAGTAGGGGATAACATTCCCTAGACCCATAGCAGCAGTACCTTGAAGTCCGAGCATACTGGGTGTTTTTTTTTCAGAAAATGTAGAGTAGAAAAGTAGACACCTAGACTGTCTAAGTTGCTTTTTTTTTGCCTTAACTGGAGATAACTGTGTACTATAGGATGATTCATTGTGTTATTAAAGGTGGCTATATACAGCTCCATAGCTTTTTCCCTTCCAGGGATTACACGCAACCTGCCATGGACTAACATATAAGCGTTATCAGACAGGACCAAATTACTTTTTATGTTGGGGGAATACTCTTTAATATCCCTCAAAGTGTTTCACAGAGCCTGACAAAGTGGGATATTTGGAATCATTGAAATGTATTGTATAAGAAACCCCTAAGATTGCCATCCAAAACTGAATCTAGCATGAATGCAATAAAAGACATAAGTGTTCCAGATTAGAGTGGGAAAGCAATTGACTTACTGTGAAATAATGTATATTTTATTGTTGAGTATATTGTGGATTTATGAATACGCCATGCTCAGCTAGAACGTGCAATTTTAATGTTTAAAAAATGTTTTGCAATAAATTTATGACTTTTAATAGAAATGTACGGTGTGTATACAGTAAATCTAGGCACCTTTAAAGTCCCATATGTAGTGGATTGTTTGTTATTCAGAGGATGCTGGTGCCGCATCTGTGTCATTCTGGCGGTATATATCTATACAGTTTTATTTAAAAGAGAAGTAAAGGATTTTCTTTTTATGCTTACCTAGGCGGATGCAGCATCTCGCTTCTACACTGAGAAGCGAGCGATCAAACATTGTCGGGATGACGTGGTTTCTGGATTGATTGGTGTGACGTCTTTAGACCGCTCTCTGCTGAAAACGGGTCACAGGAGTGCAAAACGAATTGCACTCCTGTGATCCATAGGAGAGATGTACAGCCAAACGAGCTTTGGCTATACTTTTCCTTTAAAGCCGTAGAATGATATTACCATGTGATCCTTCTCTATACATATTTACATAAAAGTGTCTGCTGGGTCACACAATGACATTTCCAGGAACCAACTCTACACATTTCTGGGACAGTCTCCTCCTCCAGGAGCACACGTACGGAACTCCACTTACACAAAGGGGGCAGGTCAGTAGGGGAATCCCTGGGGATACTTATAAAAGTTGGACCCAGCTTAAAAGCCCGCCTCCATCCAAAACTTTTTGACTGAGGGTAGAACAGAGTTAGATCTTCTGGCAGTTTATTGGTGTTTGTAATTCCACCAGGGAGATTTCCACTTACCTTGTACTCCAATTACACTCCTTTGACACTAAGAGTAGAATGGAGAGACCCGGGGTTACTGGGACAAAAATGCATAAAGAGCATTACAAAGCTCACAGGAGTGCCAAGCTTTTTTCTACAGTACTAGAAAATGTTGTTCTTGCTCACTGTGTAACCGTTGGGTTCAATGAACACTAGCGTTTTTTATAAGTTCAAAAAAGCGCTAGAAAAAAACTCTGATAATAGCGCTTTTTGTGCTGGCTTGTGGTAGCGCTTTAGAAGCTTTTAGGAGCCGTTAGCATTATATTAATGGTTTTACAATACATTAAGAAAAGAAAAATGCTTGAAAAAAGCGTTTAGCGTTTTTTCTGCCAGGAAAACGCTCTCAAAAACTCTACAAAACAATTTTTTTTTCTGCTCCTAAACGCTGAAGCTTAAAAAAATGCTTCTACGATAAAATAATGTACATGGACAGATAGGATAACACTATTGGCCTATAGGAGCAGAAAACAAAAGTCTCATAATATCTTCTAGGAGCTTTAAAAAACGCGCATGTCAAGACTCCGAGAGATTTCCCACCACTTCCTCCCCCACTGACCTCCTGTTACCAGACATGAAGGGAGGGGAAATTTTCATGCTAGGATGGTCAGCCAGATTATGACCATACTCTATGTATAACTGAGTTAGGAATGAACATAATGCAGGAGTTTCTACAAATTAGTCTGTAATGCTTGCTTAACAGCCTTGCCATGTTTACTGTATAATCAAAATATAACTAAACCTAAAAACAAACATTGTATATAGTGAAACGTACCAGACCTTAGATCATGTGATGGCTGCATTGGTTTTTAGACGAAATACATTTTCATCAAGAGCCAAAATTACCCATTGATTATGCCGGGTATAAATTGTCTTTTTTATTCACATGATTAAATAGTAAAAATGAGGGGGTGATCTTGAAAAAAAAAAAGACAATGAATGCAGCCACCACACTTTTGCCACGTACACACGATCGGAATTTCGGCCCGCAAAAGACCGATGAGAGTTTTTTGTCGGAAAATGTGACCGTGTGTATGCTCCATTTGACTTTTGCTGGCTGAATTCCAGCCAGCAAAAGATTGAGAGCATGCTCTCAATTTTTCGGTCGGAAAAAGTTCCTATCCGAAAATGCGAACGTTTGTGGCAATTCCGACGCGCAAAATTCCTACGCATGCTCGGAAACCATTCCACGTATGCTCGGAAGCATTGAACGTCATTTTCACGGCTCGTCATAGTGTTGTACGTCACCGCGTTCTTGACGATCGTAAGTTCAGCGAACTTTTGCGTGACCGTGTGTATGCAAGGCAAACTTGAGCGGAATCCCGTCGGAAAAGCTGTCATATCTTTTTTCGACGAGAAATCCGCTCGTGTGTACGCGCCATTAGAGTCAAATTCTGACTAAGCCTAAATCTACTCCCACCCCTTTTCTAAGACTATTCTAAGTACCCGGTAAAAGAAAGCATACCTATACTTGCTAGTTCAGTCCCGTCACATGATCTGGTCCTAGCACTGGCTTCAGTGTAGAGGAGAGGCAGCAGCAATGACATAACCCATAGGCTTTTTATGGGACAGCCATTGGCTGTCCCTCCCTAAACTGAAGCCAGCACGGGGACCCGATCATTTGACCAGACTGGAGTTGCTTCAGAATAGGTAAGTATAGACATATTTTCTTTTAGAATACTTTTAGAAGGTGAGAGTAGATTTAGGCTATAGAGAACTTGAGAAGAGACTGGAATTCCACTTATTGCAGGCAAGCTGCAGTATATTGCTTTTTTTTGTTTTTGGGTTACTCTTTAAGTCAAAGTTACCCAGTCAACATAAGAGTGTGCCCTGTATATGAATGTTTTGTTGTCCATAAGCTACACAAAGTATGTACCAATCTTAACCCCATAGTGCAAATAAATGAAAAGTCACAACTCATCCTTGCTTAATGCCTTCCATCATATATGTGGTGCGCGGTAGCAATCCCTCTACCAAGGCTTGAAATCATATAGATGCATAAGATTCCTGACCCTTTAGCAAAATCTGCAATAATTAATTTCTTGGAAAAGCATCTGTACTCGCAGAGCATCAGCTGATGCATTTTTACCTTAGTTGGAACTTGGACTTATTCATAACTGGTTGCTAAATGAAAAAACATTAGTGGGTTAGGAAAGGCATGGGTTTTCTACAAACTGTACACTGCCCTAGAAGACTAACACAACACAGTACAGGTATTGTAGTCCTGGAGAACTCACAATATACACCTACAATGTAGGTTATGACCAGACATTAATACTTTGTTCCTGAAGGCAAGGATTTAGCATATTTAGCTGCGTCTGGTTATTTCCATATTCGTGATGCAACTTTTATGCATAAAAAGTCAACTAGGTTGACTTTCTAAAACTGGAATGTGCAAAATCTGGTGCAGTTGTGCATAGAAGCCAATCATTTTTTTTTTTGTTAAAAATTTAATAGAACAAGCCTAAGTTTGAAGCTGGTTGGCTATCATGCACGCACAGTTGCACCCGATTTTGCACTCTCCAGTTTTGCACTCTCCAGTTTTAGTAAATCAGCCCCAACGTGTACCAGGAAAAGGCAGTTTGTATCTATTAAATCTGTAAACCTCTGGGAATTGTTTTTACTTTTACAGATACCCAGCATTAGTGTCAAATAGAACTTGTAGTTATTAATGGATTGCGGAGTATTAGCAAGGCGTGCTGATTCAGGTGTGGAAAGTGTTTACCCAGAGGCAACGGAAGATTTCATCCGAAGGTCAGCCGTGTCAGAAGTGTATCATCTGTCAGGACAGGGATACTTCTGAAATGACGGGAGAAATGTTGAAATACTCTGGCAGGGGAGTGCCACCCTGCAGCTGCTAACTGGTTATGCCAGGAACCAGTGCCAGCAGATCCAGGTTATGTAGGGGACAGGTATCCTTTAAAGGAGCGCATAAACAATAAAAAAAGCATTAAGCCGTTTATCCATGTCTTTGTTTTTGGGTAAACTGCTTGGAAGAAAAATAATCTTCCATAAATATTTGTTAGAAACAAAAGATATCCCTATTGTACATGTAGCAATAACTCTCGGCGGAGCTGCTGGTTTAAGCGGGCTTGTTACCTTCACTCTCCATACCTCTGTTTCACCGGCACCGGGTCTAGGGTTCCATTGAGTTTACCCCTGGACGATATAAGCACCAAACACTTGAGTAGGTTTTTCAATGCTTTAATAGAATAAACCAGGGAAGTAGCAGGAAAGAGGTAGCAGGAAAGCTGCAGGGAAGCTCAAATACCTTTCTGTTGTATTTCTTCAGCAATATTCTTTGCAATTGAACACTTGCAATCGAATGGTCGCCCCTTTTCCTAGGATTCAATCTTTGCCCATCTGGATAGACATCTCTCACGTGCCTAGCAGCCAGCACGTAGCACGAACAAAAGTCTCTGCCACAGACTTATCTGGAATAAAACCCGTACGATCCTCTGCCACAGGATGTATTGGTTTGTGGTGAAAGTCAGATACAGTACTTGAACCTTTAAGCCAACCCAGCAGTACTATACTGTAAGGTTACTTCGGAATGCGTCCTCCAACCAAGTCACCAGGCTCCTCTCCAGACCAGCACTCTGCATGATCCTTCCATGACGGGTCCTCCCCTGGGATCTTCTCGCTTGTCCAGCTTCTTTACTCAGGAAAGACAGCTCAGGACCATTTCTCCGCTGCTGTGGTAGGCCTCAGACAGGCTTCTGGGCCCACCCATACGCCGCAGAGATGTGGGCCTCCGGAACGGAGGACCACGAGGTGGTATTCCTAGTGCATACCTGTCGGCCAGGAGGGCCAGCAGTTGTCTGAAAACAAACCCTAAAACATGGCATCTGTCCCATAAATACCCTCTCCCAGAATGCAACTCGGAGGACCACCTCCACCAAGTTATCTCCGGGACAGAGGAGCACTCATATGCTTCAACACGTTGCTTTTCCAACACCTGCCGATGGTGACAACGACACCCACCGGCACAATGCAGAACTGCATGCAACATCAGCCAAGCTGGAACAGAGGCAAATCTAACTTCCTATAATAAGCGACCCACTAAATTTACCTATCAGCGGTAGATAAAAATCTACCAGCGCTACATATACAATGAATGGGGCAGATCACTGTTAAGATTGACATGTTATTGATGCATAAGCCAACAAGGATGATGCACACTTCAATAAATTACACGCAGACCAGAGAATCCGTTAGAAGTCTTTGATAAATTAGCACCTCTTTCCTTATTAACATTGTGGTGAAATTTCTTTTTGAATTTGTGGCAACCATAAGCAACACAATGTAAAAGTATTACACTTATCTAAATTTGTTGCGCGCATCAAAAACAGCAACCAAACTGTCTCAAGGTTTTCATGAGTTTGGAGCAGGACTTTGTACTCCGGCCTTACCGCCAGAAAAGTGTCACAACTGCTTTATTGAATAGCCCTGAGAGTGATTTGGTCACCATATAGCATCTGCCATTGGCCCAATTTTGGGGTGTTCGGGTGGGTCTGTTGTCAGTCTGTGTAATATTGTGTTTTTGCTGAAAATTTGTTATTATAATTACATATGTAACAGGTGAGCAAGGTAGAATTAATTTTTTTGTCTATAAATGAGCATGAAACCAGCAATTGAGTACAGTTTCAATCTTTCACAAATGATTTCCTACTGACAGTGACCCAGCCATCACCAATTTTTCTCAACCCTCTTCATATGCCCCAATATCTGGAAACATACTGCATCTGTCATGGTCCCAGATATCAAATCGTGTCAGAATCAACAGTATAGATATACAAGATGTTGGCAAATGATTTCACCATATGGCTAACCACCCAAAACAGATCAAACTTTTAGCTGGAGCGGTTTTTAAACTTTTTTGAACTGGTATCAGCTAGAAAATGATTGCGACAGCTTCCAACTACCAACATGAAGCATTTTTTTTCGTGTGATTTCTGTTGCACAATATTTAATTCCTATTGTGTAATTTTGCAACTACTAAGTTGCCCTCAACTATATAGGCAGGTACTATTGTTTAGTCCTGGCCACAGTTCTCCACTAAACTGCTGAAGATGAATATTTTTTTTTTTTATCTGCACAATAAAATTTGAGTTCTGATAGAATTACATACTTCTGTACTTTCCCTCGTGGCCATTGAGAGTCTCATCAAGTTGATGCATGGCTTGTCCTTGTGAAATCAGGCTGCTTTCTCTCTGCTTGTGCAGGCTGGTTACTGTTGTGACTCTCCTGATCATCTTACTGAAAGTGTCTGCATCCTTTACTCAGGTCCTTTGCACACACTGGGAATACCACTTTACATTTCCTGCTCTACATACATCTCTTAAATTATTCTTTGGTGTGTTTGACCTATATCTGTGTAGACAGGTCATAGTTTATCGATGCTGCTTCTGGTTCTCTGGCTTCTCTCAAGCGGCTTTTTGTGCAGCATAAAATATCCTATATTCCTTTCCTATAAAGATGTCAGCAAGTTAAGAATCTTTTCTTATGAATTATTGATTTTGTTACTTTTTGTACAACTATTATTTTATTTCTGAAAAGTTATAGATGTTAGCATGGGCCATGGTGCAGCAGACCTTCAGAATCTGTCATATTACCCTCCACAATTTTGGTTTCCTACAAGAGTCAAATCAAATCAGGCTTAGAGATGCTGGAGAGTTTGTTCTATGCTGAATAATTAGGCAACCTGGAAAGGTTTACTTCAAGACACACACAAAAAAAAACTGTGGTACATACATGCTGGTTGACCAAAGCGATAGGAGACAAATATGACTAGAACTGCGTATTGGAATGTATGCTTGTGATTGATCAGATTCCACGTTTGATAGATGCCAACCATCAATTGTCTAATTGCCTGTGTCGGATTGGATATAATCAGGCACATTATCAACAGGCATATTATTTTTACGGTTCTGAGTTGCTGACTTCTGTAGCAACAGTTTTAATGATCCTTTTACATCCTTTCTTACAATATGACATTGATATCTAAATTCACATAGAGTGTCCGGCTTGACAGACTTGCATCTGTTTCTAAATAGTTTGGGGGCATGATCCTCATCCTAGCATTTTTTTTCCCCCACCTCCCCCATCCTATGGAATGCCTTAACCCAATCTGTCCGCTTATCTCCTACTCTATTAGCTTTTAGACAATCCCTGAAAACCCTTCTCTTCAGAGAAGCCTATCCTACCCACACCTAACAACTGTATTTTCATTTTCTCCGTAAGCTCACCCCCCACAGTTATTATCTTTTTGTTTCCACTTGACCCTCCCTTCTAGATTGTAAGCTCTAACGAGCAGGGCCCTCTGATCCCTCCTGTATTAATTTGTATTGTAAGTGTACTGTCTGCCCTCATGTTGTAAAGCGCTGCGCAAACTGTTGGCCCTATATAAATCCTGTATAATAATATATTAATAATTTTATCTCGCATGAATCATCACTAGTTTTAGCGGATATGAAGGGCTAGACTCATCAAGCATCGGCTTTACATTACAGTTTATAGGAATAAAACAGAGTATTCCATGAATAGTCAGTGACAGCAGAACATGTCATATCCTCCTATCTAGTTCTTGTACACTATTATCACATCATCTCGTTTCAGTTCCTTGCAGCATTGTGTTGGTTTGGCATTGTGCCATTTATTCCATAGTCATGGCTTCCTCTAATCCATAGCTGTCTTGTTTAAAGGGGAAACATTTCCTCACAGATGAGGCTGTTAAGACTACTACTTTCCAACCTCAAATTTCAAATTTCACATATAACCCACAGTGGCATGTGGATAATTGTCATTGTGTAGTCTACTTATTGTCCGCTCTGACCAGGTTATGTGATTTTATATGGGGCTTAGACACCTTATATACAAAATATTAAGGTATATGCCAATAAAAAAAAACATATCTGAGTAAAGTGTATATGATTTGTGGATCTTGTGTCCACTTTAGGCTTAGTTCACACTAGCTGACTCCATTTTTCGTGCAACTTTGGAGCCTGACTTTGAGGCTCCATTTACACTTGTACGCCTCCAAAGTTGCACCATCTTTGGAGTGAACGTGAATCTTGGATGGGTGCAACTTGGATACGGCTTTGACCAGTGATAATAGACATCTGTTGCATGGTATAACATTCAGGTATGTCTTTCATGCAACTTTTGAGGGTTAACATTGAAGTCTAATGCCGCGTACACACGAGCGAACTTTACGGCAGACTTTGCCCGGCGGACGGGATTTGGTCGGACAATTCGATCGTGTGTGGGCTCCAGCGGACTTTGTTTTCTCAAAAGTTGGACGGACTTAGATTTGAAACATGTTTTAAATTAATCCGTCAAAATGGAGTCCGGTCGAAAAGTCCGCCGTCTGTATGCTAGTTCGACGGACATAAAGCCACGCTAGGGCAGCTATTGGCTACTGGCTATGATCTTCCTTGTTTTAGTCCGGTCGTACGTCATCATGTACGAATTCGACGGACTTTGGTGGATTGTGTGTAGGCAAGTCCGTTCATTCAGAAAGTCTGTCGTAAAGTACGTTGAAAAGTCCGCCGGGCAAAGACTGCCGTAAAGTCCGCTCGTGTGTACGCGGCATAAGGCTAACAAGTTGCATGAAAGTCAGACCAAAGTAGTGCATGAACTATTTTGAAGTTACTGCAACTTTAAGTTGCACATACAGTGGGGACAGAAAGTATTCAGACCCCCTTAAATTTTTCACTCTTTGTTATATTGCAGTCATTTGCTAAAATCATTTAAGTTAATTTTTCTTCCTCATTACTGTACTATTGTATTATTGTACACACAGCACCCCATATTGACAGAAAAACGCAGAATTGTTGACATGTTTGCAGATTTATTAAAAAAGAAAAACTGAAATATCACATGGTCCTAAGTATTCAGACCCTTTGCTGTGACACTCATATATTTAACTCAGGTGCTGTCCATTTCTTCTGATCATCATTGAGATGGTTCTACACCTTCATTTGAGTCCAACTGTGTTTGATTATACTGATTGGACTTGATTAGGAAAGCCACACACCTGTCTATATAAGACCTTACAGCTCACAGTGCATGTCAGAGCAAATGAGAATCATGACGTTTGGGATGACCAGAACCCTTCCTAAAGCTGGCCGTCCGGCCAAACTGAGCTATCAGGGGAGAAGAGCCTTGGTGAGAGAGGTAAAGAAGAACCCAAAGATCACTGTGGCTGAGCTCCAGAGATGCAGTCGGGAGATGGGAGAAAGTTGTAGAAGGTCAACCATTACTGCAGCCCTCCACCAGTCGGGGCTTTATGGCAGAGTGGCCCAACGGAAGCCTCTCCTCAGTGCAAGACACATGAAAGCCTGCATAGAGTTTGCTAAAAAACACCTGAAGGACTCCAAGATAGTGAGAAAAAAGGTTCTGTGGTCTGATGAGACCAAGATAGAATTAAGGCCAAAAAGTTCTAAGCGGTATGTGTGGAGAAAACCAGGTACTGCTCATCACCTGTCCAATACAGTCCCAACAGTGAAGCATGGTGGTGGCAGCATCATGCTGCGGGGGTGTTTTTCAGCTGCAGGGACAGGATGACTGGTTGCAATCGAGGGAAAGATGAATGCAGCCAAGTACAGGGATATCCTGGACGAAAGCCTTCTCCAGAGTGCTCAGGACCTCAGACTGGGCCGCAGGTTTACCTTCCAACAAGACAATAACCCTAAGCACACAGCTAAAATAACGAAGGAATGGCTTCACAACAACTCCGTGACTGCTCTTGAATGGCCCAGCCAGAGCCCTGACTTAAACCCAATTGAGCATCTCTGGAGAGACCTAAAAATGGCTGTCCACCAACGTTTACCATCCAACCTGACAGAACTGGAGAGGATCTGCAAGGAGGAATGGCAGAGGATCCCCAAATCCAGGTGTGAAAAACTTGTTGCAGCTTTCCCAAAAAGATTCATGGCTGTATTACATCAAAAGGGTGCTTCTAATAAATACTGAGCAAAGGGTCTGAATACTTAGGACCATGTGATATTTCAGTTTTTCTTTTTTAATTAATCTGCAAAAATGTCAACAATTCTGTATTTTTCTGTCAATATGGGGTGCTGTGTGTACATTAATGAGGAAAAAAATAAACTGATTTTAGCAAATGGCTGCAATATAACAAAGAGTGAAAAATTTAAGGGGGTCTGAATACTTTCTGTCCCCACTGTATATGAATGGTTATCATTTAGAAAACATGGGGAACGACTTGTCATGCAACTTTGATGGCCAAAGTTGCATGACAAGTTGCACAAGCGTGAATGGAGCCTGAAGTGACTTTGATAAGACGTTTAGACTTTCTGGCATTGAAAATGTGTCAAAGTCATATCAAAGTAGTGAAGGAACCTTTTCTGAAGTGGCAGAGACTTCAGTAGTGTCAATTTGAATGGCTCTCATAGAGCTGCATGACATTTTACATGTCCTGCAACTTTGGGTCTCCAAGTCGGATCCTAAGACACATGTGAACCAAGCCTAATTAATGTCTAGCATTTGGTTATCCTTTTACTCTTGGGCTTGAGGCTTCAGCGTTGCACAGGGTGAGAAGACTAATGAAAGCAAGTCTACCAACCGGCTCTGACCAATGCGAGCTTTAAACACTCTGTGCAACGAATATAATTTATTTCACTGCAGTTATACTCTTACCCCCTAGACACCCGTACAATGTGGAATGTAAAAAACACAAAACTTCCAAAATAATTAAATGTTATGTAAATAATACAATAATAACGAATATGACTGTGCTGAGAATACAATATAATTCACCTTATAAAGGAGATCTGAGTTGACTTAGGAGCGCACTGATTTTTTACATATTGGGTTAAATTGCTTTTTAAAATACTTTTTTTATGTCTCTGTAATCTCCTCATAATCATGCACTGTTAGCCAGAGCCTTCTACTATGCTGGCAATTGAAGAGCATTAATATACAATACAATCATCTTTCATGATACTATATAAAGTAATGCAGATACATAAAATGATAATTTATATATGTATATTAAGTTGCATATGCCAAAAAAAAACCCAAAAAACAAAATTCAATTAGTGCTAGAAACCTGCCCATAGGGGCTTAAAATCTCACTCTATTATATTACAGTGTATGGACAAAGCTACAATGGTCAAAGAGCGACCAGTGCTTGAACCAAAGAACACATGGGGTCTGCATTTTCACATGCTCAGATATACGAGTACATTTAGAAAAGACAAGAATACTAGCAACTATAATAATATCACAAACACAGCAGCCAAGTTAAAGATAACTAGTAGGACATTACCTTTGCAAGCTTTGTCTATTTAGTTGATTTTAAAGTAGATATACATCGATAAGTTATGACATTATGACCACTGACAGGTAAAGGGAATAACATTGAATATCTCATTACAATAGCACCTGGAAGTGGATGGGATATATTAACACCAAGTGAACATGTTGTCCCTGAAGTTCATGTATTGAAAGCAGACAAAATGTGCAAGTGTAAGGATTTGAGTGACTTTGACAAGGGCCAAATTGTAATGGCTAGATGACTGGATTAGAGAATCTCCCAAACTGCAACTGTGGGATGGTCCCAGTCTGCAGTGGACTCGAGACCCACCAAGAGAGATCCAAGGTAGAAAAACTGGTGAATCGACAACATGGTCATGGGTGGCCAACGGTTATTGATGCACACGAGGAGCGAAGGTTGGCCTGTGTAGTCGATCCAATAGAAGATCTGGCTGTGTAATGTTTCGGGCAATGTTTTGCCATTCATGTGGATCATACTTTGAAGTTCATGCCTGTTGGGTCAGGGCTTTTTTTTTGCAGCAAAATGAGGATCTTTTCAATATTAGGTGGATGGGCATAATGTTATGGTGTAGCTGTGTATACTTAATCGGTAAAATCTCATATAAATTTTAACTGGCTAATATAATTTTAATAGAAATTTTCAATATTTTAAAATCTGTGGCTTTCATTATTCTAGTAGTTGGGGATTCTGACATGTAGGTCATTGTGCAGACATTTCCTGTTATAGGGTAGTCAGTATTCTGTTCCCATCTCCCGATTGTTTTCCTGTGTTGTCCCTCTGTCACAGGCTCTCCATTGGAGACTACTAGTGGCAAGCACATTGTACAGGGATGGCCCACTGTAGTCACCATCAGGAAACCTGCCCTGAATTTTTGCTGGAGCACGTGCTTTAGACAGGGAGAGGCTACAGGCGTTCAGCAGTACTGATATGCAATGTAGGATAGGTAGGTTAAAGCAGTGATATTTTGTTTTTAAATGGCCTTTTTTAGAATACACTGTGCTTTAGTAATACATTTCTTGGAGTTCACATCTAGTTTAAATGCAAAATATCCTTGTTTTGACGGAGGGTGTACCTTTTAAAAGCCAATAATTAAGGCATACACTTACAGAACTGCCACAAGAAAACAGTCTTTACTTAAGTCTGCTCTTCTTTTTATGGGTCTTAATTAGAAGGATTTTTTAGAAAGCCTCAAAATCTCCGCAGGTTTAGCGGTTATGTTCTCCCTTGAAGTAGCGAAGCATTGCTAGTATGTACCTGAGACCTAAATTCACATTCCAGCCATCTGGCTTTATAAGCCCCTTCCATGTTATCAGGGTCTATTCCAATAATTGTGGATACAAGTTTGTTGCTGACTGTTGTATTCCTCTATTCATCTTGTTTGACTTCCCATATACTAAGGTTACATAAGATGCCTTCTGCAGTCTGTCCTCATCTTTTACCATTCTCTTGCCCTCTTCAATCCCAAGGACATCAGATCCTTGAGATGTCCTGATAACGTACAAAGGAGATTTGTTTCTGACAATCAAATAGTGTAGCTAATCAGAAACTGTCAACACATGCTGCCTATATAGTCATAAAATATTTGATGTAGAGGCAACGAGTCTGCCGGTAATATATAAGCAATCAGAGATAGCCTGCTCCCCTCCAATGAACCCTGCCACCGATCAGAGGAAGGTTTCTAATAAACATGACCCAAACACAATGTGATCTGGTTCCATCACCGGTATACCAAGCTTCTAAAATAATGAAGTGGGGTAAAATCTATGTATCTGAGACTCCCATCTTATCCACCAATATAAAATAATCCACAGCGGCATTCATAGAAATGCAGGGGACACACGTCAGAGTGCTGTGGAAGTAACTCACTCGGGAAGATGTTCACTGTATTTATGTCAGTTTCGCTCTGAATCTTTTTTTTAATCTGACAAACATGATTGTGAATAGAAGGTCTGGATAAAGATTGTATTTGTACGAGTAAAGATTATGGCCCATTTCCTAAAGTGGTACTAAAGGCAAAATCAAAAATCACATATCATATTTATTGCAGGTACTTATATAGCACTGTCAATTTATGCAGCGCTTTACATACAGTATTTATTGTACTTTCACATCAGTCCCTGTAATTTTAACCTGCCAAACAGGGATCGAAATTTGAGATTCAATCCATGTATGGGTAGGCTCATTGTACCCAAGTTGTACCCAAGTATCCATCGATCAACTTGGGTACAACCAGCCTTTTTTTACATGCAATTAATGGCAGCAGCTATAGCCTTTAGCAGTAATCATTGTTCTGCCAGTTGGGAAGGCTCCCTGCGCCCTCCTGCTGGCTGCACACAATAGCTCTGCGGGAGGCATTTCCCCATAAACGCTGACTGCATTGATGGGGGAATCCAACGATTTTTATTTCTGCATTGCATACTAGCACAAATGCATACTAGCACATTATGCGAGACTTGCCTTAAAATGAAGTCCTCCAGCAGTGTGCTGTCACACCTGACAGGGCTTCCATTTTCACCCGGTCTTGCTTCTGAGTTCGGGACCTCTGACTACATAGGGGGCCGGAGCTGCAAAGACGTCACTCCCAAGCATTCCCTCTTTTACGGTACGAGCTCTGAAGGTCAGGCACGGTACACCTTTTCCTAACTTTGGTGCTGTCCTCTTCTGCCTGATGCTTCATATTGTGGGCAGTCCTTCAACATCATCATGTACAATGTAGTACTATTAGTCTTGCATTGACTGTGAGAAGGTAAGCAGGATAGAGGGAGCCTGCCCTAGCAATGTCTAAGACTTTATTTTTCCATGTGTCTGGAATTGGGTGCTCAGTAACACCTGATCACTTATTATACTTCCTACTTAAAGTTGAGTTCCACCCTAAAAAAAAAGTCATGATTGTGCCTAAAAAAAATTTAAAAAAACATTTGGATATTTTTTTTTTACCTCTAAATGCCTGTTGCTAGGGGGTCCCTCGTAGTCTGCCTCTTCCAGTGCCTGGGCTGGTGACATCACTTCCCCCTCGGCACAGGAAGGGCTCAGCTCTGCTCCCTCCCTCCTGTCAATCATCTGGGACCCATTACAGGTCCCAGGTGACTTAGCGGCCAATCACGGCACGCGGCGCCGCGGGTGCCAGGCTGTGAAGCCACAGCCCGGCGCCCACAGTTGCAATGCCGGCGCCACTGAACGGAGGGGGAGACGAGCGGGGCTTCAATCCCCCGCATTGCTTGACCCTGGGACAGGTAAGTGTCCAATTAAAAGTCAGCAGCTGCAGTATTTGTAGCTGCTGACTTTTAATTTTTTTTTTTTTTTTGACTGGCCCTCCTCTTTAAGGTAAGCTAAAGTTTGACTTCGTGATACAAGGGCAGTTATAGGCCTCATTCACATGGCATATGCTTATACGCATTTTTTGGACATTTTTAATGTACCGTATATACTCGAGTAAAAGTCGAATTTTTCAGCACATTTTTTGTGCTGAAAGTGCCCCCCTCGACTTATACTCGAGTCAAGCACTTTTCTGCAGCAAAAAATTTCATTTTCCGAACTGACTTTGGGGCCCCGTATCTCAGGGCCACTTGGTGTTAGAAACCCCAAATTTGGTATGCAAACCCAGTGGACCTAGTACCACAACATATCCAAAGCTGAAGTTCTTAGCACTAAGTGGCCCCGAGATACGGGGCCCCAAATTCGGTTCGGAAAATGTCATTCTCTGCTGCAGAAAAGTGCTTGACATTTTCTGAACTGATTTTTGGGGCCCTGTATCTCGTGGCCACTTGGTGCTAGAAACCCCAGCTTTGGAAATTTTATGGGTCTAGCTCCGCTGGGTTTGCACACCAAATTTGGGGTTCTTAGCACTAAGTGGCTCCGAGATACTAAGTGGCTCCCCAAATTCGGTCAACTGTGTCTATCTGCAGCAATGTCATTTCGGGACCCTTTGGGTTCAGAGACCCCAAATTTTGGCTGCAGCTAGGGGGCATCTAGGAACCCTTAACTACCGAGTTTGAAGTTCGGGGGACCTATGGCTGCAAATGGGCACAGTGAGGCATGCAAATGGGCACAGTGAGGCTGCAAATGGGCATTGTTGACCCTCTTTTCCACTTACAGTAGCTGTGCATTTCTCACCCTCGTCTTATACTCGGGTCAATAAGTTTTTCGCATTTTTCTTGTGGTAAATTAGGGCCTCGACTTATACTCGAGTATATACGGTAAATAAATACATGTAATGATTTTTAAATGGCATAATTCTTATTGCGCATTTACTTGCATTCAGTTTAGCTAGGTTTTAGAAACCTATGCACTACCCGGGGTCATATACAGTTAAACACAGGAAAAACCTGACCTTAACCTGGGAAGTATAAAGTTTGATTTATACAGTGGGTATAGAAAAGAATCAACCCGTTTTAACCACTTTACTTCCGTAAGATTTTACCCCATTATGACCAGGCCATTTTTTGCGATACAGCAGTGTGTTACTTTAACAATTATGAAGTCGTTGTACCAAAATAAAATTGCTTTCCTTTTTTTCCCACATATAGAGCTTTCTTTTGGTGGTACCAAGCGGTTTTTATTTTTTGCACTAGAAACAAAAAAGGCTGACAATTTTGGAAAAAGAAATATTTTTTACTTTCTGCTATAAAACATATCCAATAAACAATGTAAAAATGTATTAATAAATTTAGGCCAATATGTATTCTGCTATATATAATTTTGGTAAAAAAAAATTGCAAACGGCGTATATTGATGGATTTACTCAAAAGTTATCGCATCTACAAACTATGGGATATTTTTGGGGGGTTTTTATTTTTTACTAATAATGGTGGAGATCAGCGACTATTAGCGGGACTGCGATATTGCGGCGGACAAATCGGACACCTGACACTTTTGACACTTTTTTGGGGAACACTGACATTAATACAGTGATCAGTGCAAAAATATGCACTGTCACTATACTAATGACACTGGCAGGGAAGGGGTTAACATCCGGGGCAATTGATGGGTTAAATGTGTTCCTAACGTGTTTTGTCAGTGTGTGGGAGATGCTTTTACTATAGGAAGGCAAAGATCCATGTTCCTGCTTTGGATCAAAGCCTTACCTACGGACAGAACGACAATCTGCTTTGTTTACATAGGCAGAGATCCTGAAGGGCAATCTGCCTAACGATCGGCGGGTACCGGCCCCAGACCCAGACGTGCAGGATCACGTACTAGGTACATGATCCTGCTCAGGAGAGCTGCCTTGCTGCGTATATGTACAGTATATGGTTGGCAAGTAGTTAAAATAATCACATGTTGTTGCTTTGCAGCCTGGAATGAAGACACACAGCTTTTGTTTTATCCAGCTGTATTTACTCATTGCAACTTATAACACCCAACTGAAAGATATAACGCCAACATGTGAAAAAAAAAAGAACAATCATTGAGTTGGAAAAAAGATCACCCCCTCCTAAAAATGACTCAATCAGGTGTAGCTTATCACCTTCGCAATGGCACACAAGACCATATAACTTTCAACTGTGATCAGCTATGGTCATTTTGGTTAGCTCAGCATAAAAAGAGCTTTCCTTGAGCATTTCAGTCTCTGTTAGAGCAACTGAAGCAAACAATCAACTATGGGTAGCAAGGCACTGTCAAAATATCTCTGGAATAAAGTTGTGGACAGGCAAGGTTGTGGTCAGGAGATTGATCCAAAAAAAATTCATTTTAAAGGCTTTATCAATGCCTAGACACACTGTGAAGTCTATTCTTAGGAAGTGAAAGGTATTTGGGACAACACAGACCCTCCCTGGATCAGGACAAAGAGTGGTCATTGTGTGCGCATGTGACAACAATATCACAAAATCTCCACAAATGTCACTTGTATGGGACGGTTGCAAGAAAAAAGCCACACAAGAGAGGCCATATGCAGTCATGACTGAGCTTTGCCAAAATGCACCTTGAAGATTCTGAGGCAACATGGAAAACAGTGTTATGGTCAGATGAGACTAAAATGTTATTATTTGGCCTCAACACCAAATGATATGCCTGGTAGACATCCAATACAGCTCCCCATCCAAATAACACCATTCTTAAAGTAAAGCATGTAGGTGGTAATATCCTGGTATGGGGGTGTTTCTCTGCAGCAGGAACTGGATCACTTGTCAGGATAGAAGCAAAAATGGATGGGGCAAATACGGTCAAATTCTTGAGGAAAATCTGCTGCCCTCTGCCAGAAAGTTGGCATGACACTGACACACAGCAAAAATGATCACACAGTAGTTCAAGGAAAAAAAGGTGAATGTCCTTGCATGGCCTAGTCAGAGCCCAGACTTTAACCCCATTGAAAATCTGTGAAATTACTTGAAGATTGCAGTCCACAAATGGTCACCATTACATTTAACTGAACTTGAGCAGTTCTGCAAGGAAGAGTGGGCAAATATTGCAAAGTCTAGATACGCAAAGTTAGTAGAGACATATCCCAACAGACTAACGGCTGTAATTAAAGCAAAAGGTGGTTTAATGAAATACTGACATGTTCGTGTTATATCTTTCACTTGGATGTTATAAGTTGCACTAGTAAATACAGCTGGATAAAACAAAAACTGTGTGTCTTCATTTCAGTCTGCAAAGCAACATAATGTGATATTTTTTTTTTTTTTAAGTGGGGTGATTCGTTTCTAGACCCACTGTACTTCCCAGATCAATTTCTCCTGTGTTTAAATGAAACAAATACAGGAGGCCCATGTGAAAGATGCCATAAAGTTATATTGTATCTAAAAGATGTAGATAGTGGTGTTGTAGACAAATACCTGTAGTTGCTGACCCTGGAGAAATGCAAGAGTGTGCAGTAATAGGCTGGCCACCTCTATCCTGAGAGCGTGTCTTGCAGCATCATAGTACATGGTCAGGTCACACACGTAGCATGTTGTTCTAGTTTAGTCGAGATCATAGGAGCTCATAAAGAGATAGCCATGTGTCATACAGGTCAACTTTCTTATCCGCCTGCAGGGCAGTTGTGTAACAGCCCTGAAAATGTCCGTTTATTCTGCGACATGATTATATATGTGGGTGGGTGATATTACCTCAACAGTTACAAAGGTGTGGCGCTTTGTCACAGCATGGTCACTAAGTATGTATGTCACAGAATGAGGTCCTGTCAGCCTTTCAGTTCTGGCTATGTTTTATAAAATAAAGACTAGTAATTTACATTCCTTCCTTGCTTGATGTCCACTGAGAGTAGGTAGCCCCCAATCATTTATCAAGTTAAATTATCCCATCTAACTGCCTGTAAATCAGGACAATGTACTGTATTTATAGCTGGAAAAGAAATATAAAACTGTGAATATGCACAAAGGTATAAGAACATTTCATATGTGAGGGCTCCGTAGTTATTTTTGACCTTTTAGTTCACGTTGGATCACAAACTCTTTTCAGTGAGAAGAGATATTTGTGTATTCTGTAGAGAGCCAGTCGGTAATGACTTGTCATTGTCCAATTTCATTTTGCCTGTCAACAAAAAAATAAAGAATAACCACATTGCTGATATCATCCATTTTATATTCTCCTTCAACTAACCTTCTGGCCTGACATTTAAGAGAGATTTCTACAATCTGAAACAGACATTTGTGCTTTGTAGACATGATTCTCTTACACTGGAGACAGATGCAGCCATATAAACAACAAACTGTCTTTGATGGTGATTGGTGCTAATTTTTGTAGTCTTCAATGACAGCTGAAGAACATTTATTACATCATTTTTTCAAACCTGCTTATTTTGCTGGAGTATATTATTTACATTGGCTGAACATTAATGTCCACATTGTCTTGTTGCATGTAGGGCCCTCTATATATAGAGGCAAGAAGGGCATTTTTTCCCAGGCCTGCTAGAAACTTTCCCTTTTATATTTTAGAGTTAAATAGATAGAAAAAGCAATTCTACTGCATATTTATATGCTACAATGATACTTAAAGGCTCCCATACCAGTACAGTTTTTGCCAGCATTATGCCAAATTCAAGAATTGCTTGCCTTAAGAATACTTCTGATTTTTGAACATATTCATGCTATTTAAATTTAGACTTTCGGCAAAATCTTCAGAATCCCCTTTTCCACTCTTATCTGTAGAAAAAAGACAAGATTGTCTCCACTGATAGAGTCGAGGAGAAGATTGTGGTGCATCCTGTTGTGGTCCTTAAGGGTCATATCTTCTTTATCTTGATAAAAATGTTATGACTTAACATTAACCAATTACTTCAGTAAGGATCTATTCAAACTTACAGCAAAAAAAAGCAAAAAAAAACCGCAGGGTTGGAGATAACCTTTGGACACTCAGTGCATGCTTTGTGATGTTAAAGGTGCGTTTACAGGACACCATCAAACCTCAACATTGCACAATTTGCTTGGACATGGTAGTATAGATAATAAAGGGTCACTAATGAGATATATCTGAACATGCTTGAAAAAACATGAGAGTCGACAGATGTTTCAGGAATTGTGGTCATCTAGTGGTCATGCCCGCGGCTGTCAGGATTTTGGTCAAGGGTTTTTGGCTTGTAGATGTAGGCTGGCTCTCCTACATTGCCCTGTACCGGGCCTTTTTGCACCTCAGCAGAAATTGGATACATACCTTTTTATGTCTGCTAAGAGGACCATTGCTCATGCCTGGAAGACTGCATCTGTTGCCTTCCAGGGAGTGAAAACCCGGATGACTGCCATGATGGTTAATGAGCAGATGTCCAGTATTCTGAAGGACTCACATTCCAAGTTCCTTAATGTTTGTGAACCTTGGAGCAGCTATTCCTTCCCATCTCTGCCTCTGACTTGCTATGGTTGTTTATAATTGTTGCCTGTGCCGATCCGGAGTCAGTGGTACCTTTTTACCCCTTGGTCCTTCTCTCCCTCTTTTCTTTTCCCTCTTCATTTCCCTTTCCCACTCCTAGTTTTCCCTTTCTCTTCCTAAATGACCTATTTTGTTGGGGACTGTTGCCCCTTAGAGGATCCCCCTATGATGGGGATATTTGCTCTAATTTCCTTGCTGGTTCTCCTTAGTTTTGGTTAGAATTTTGTTGTTTAGACAATCTATAATGCTTACATGTGCCTACTTTCATATAGCCCCTGTGTGGACAAATCCAGAGCTTATGTTTTCTCTGAAAACTACAATAAACATATTGAAATAGAAAAAAACATGAAGATGAGAATGGGCTTCTGACTGTTAGATGCATGCCATGCTACAAGAACAACTTATGTAGTGCCAGTGCAGTAAATATATGGAAATATAAGAAGTGTGTGCTCTTTGAACATGGAGTCCAAACTAAAATTGTTGGTGGGAAAGCTTGTCTACAGTTAAAACTTAAGACATCTCCAATCTGACAATTACCATCTTAAGGACAATGTAAGTTACTCCTTTAGAATGGAAAAAGTGTGAAATATATTGACCGTACTTTCTTGTGTTTCCAGTCATCCTGCTCCTCCCAGGAGAAGCTGCACCAGTTACCGTATCAACCAACGCCTGATGAACTCCATTTTCTGTCCAAACATTTCTGCACAGAGAGCATTGCCAGCGATGAAAGATGCCGGAACACTCCGCTGCGACCTCGCTCTAGGAGTCTCAGGTGTGTTGCCTGCCGCTGTCAGAGAAAAAAAAAAAAAAAACAATCAGAATTAAATTTACTCTTGTACCAAATGTGAAATGTGATCTTAAAATAATCAACCTGTGTATATAAAGTGCCTGCATAATTTTTATGGCTGACTGGGGAAAAAAAATCTACATTTTCATGAAGAAATACACCACATGCAAGCCATTGTACGCTAGTAATGTGACTCTTATTAGGTTTGTTATTGAAAAACATGGGTGTTCCAAGCCATTAAGCTGAACTAATGGTTTCTATTCTTAATTTTAAAAATCCTGACTACTTTATTGTCAATATTCGCAAAACAATCACCTCCGTCAGTGGGGGTTTTCTCAAGGCAAGATCTACCCTTTGGTCACAGTTCGGATTTTGGTGGATGCTGGGGAGTTTGTTTGCCTGCTATCTTTTATCATGATTCTGATATTGAGATCTAGCCACTAAGTTCCAGCCTTGGTCCTCTCAAACTTCAAATCATAAGGTCCTATAGTGTGCTGCCTTCCCTACTCTAAAGTCAATGTGCTGTAACATAAATGATTAAATGCTTAATCCAGAGTGAAGAAAAATAAGCATTTTAGTTAACACTGCCCTTGCCTGCAATTTTTTTTTTCTTTTTCTCCCCTGCTCCTTCTCTCTTCAAGCCTGTTGTGTTGTCTTTCTGTGCACATCCTTTTTGTTCTCTAATCTAACTATTTTTCCTTAAAGCGAAACTTCACCAAAAAGGGTGTTTTGCGCTCATTCTGCCCCCCCCCCTTTAATAATTGGCATTTTTTTTGAGGGGGTGGGGGACCAGTTAACAGGTTTTTACAGATGCCCGCTCCCACTTCCGTCATGACAATTCGAGCAGAAGCCCATATCCCCCGCCCAGGGCCCAATTTATTATTCTCTGATACTGGCTGGTGGCTGTATCTGGCTGGTGGCAAGTATACCACCAGGCTGGCTGGTGGCAAGTATCTTGAGATGTTCTGTTAATTACAATAACCAAACAAAATTAAGACCGGTATAGGGTTTAATAAGTAGGCTGCCAATTCTCACCACCTTCTAAAAAATACTAGTGTCCTCACTGTCTCTAGGCAATGATACTTCACTAAATCATTGATCACAAACAAGCCTGCAGCTAGAGAAGTCAGAGGAAAGATCTGAATACTTGTACAGTCTAAACTATTTTGTTGAAGGAAGTCAAATGAAGTTTATTGTCAATGGTTGCTCTGAATACTGACTATCTGCACACCTCACATTTATATACTTTTTCTCATTGCCATAAGGTACAGCTTTTATTAATCAATATGATCCTAAAACCACGCAGTTTAGAAAAGTCTACAAATATTTTAGCAGTAGGAGACATTTGTATATTCCCTGTGTGTATATGTGTGTGTATGTGTGTGTATATATATATATATATATATATATATATATATATATATATATATATATATATATACATATACATTTAATACTTGACATTTTATTCAGGACCACTGTAAAAGCAGAAATGACCCCTATCCACTAATTATAGAGCAGCATTCAGCAATTCGGAGATGTTAGAGTAATAAAGGTTTTCTGTTAACTGAGCGGTTACTGTGAGCCACACCTACATTTCTCCATTCTTTGTTCATGCAAAATCCCTGCTTAGAAGTTGTATTGACCTGTGATTTGTCTTTTCTTGGCAGCCCTGGACGTACACCTGCATGCTGTGACCATGAAATCATCATGATGAATCATGTGTACAAAGAACGGTTCCCTAAGGTAATCCTGTTTAATGCACTAACTTGGCCCAATGGCTTACTCTAAAGCAGTGGTTTTAAGCTATCGTTCTATGGTCCCTTTGTATCCCTAAGAGGATCGCCACTGACCCTTGGTGAACAGGCAGGGTACAGAATAAAAACTATCTTCAAATATAAATTATGCACGTTAATTTTTTTTTTTAGTCTCAGGGTATACCTTCTACAGTAGTGTCTACTGTATTTTGCTGAGCGCAGTTCACCAAAAATTATTTTCTGGTACAATAGTTTTTATTGTAAAAAAAACAGGACAGTGTAACAACTATTCACACACACAGGGGTACAACATATCAGACATAACATAAAGACATGGGCAAGAAAACACATGATCAGTTAACTTTTTCAAATAATGACTGTCCACTGAGCGACCTAGGGGTTCAAACCACAGGTCCACATATGTCACCTAGGCACAAGTGCTGAAAAAGGGAGCCCATGTTTCAGGTCCACTAGTTTGTTTCAAGGGAAGGAGTGTGAGTAGATTCACTAGACACCCCCGGCAGGGGTCGGGATGAGTGAAGAGCAGTGGAGAGAGATAAGAGGGAGCTTTTCCAGTGAAACAGTGAAAAGTGCAAAAAGATTGACCCAACAGCATTATCCGCAATTCAACACAATGCCCTAGGTCACTCTGGAGACTTAGGGCCGCACTATAGGAAAGAGAGACCGAGGGGGGCCATGTGTCCGGCCTTAGTTCACAAAGAATATTTTTTAATGAAGGCTATCCTTATTGCATCAGAAAATATTAATCACACTTACAGACTGCACTACTTTTGTGTCTACACAGTCACCATTTCTCATCTGCATTAATCTAAATTTTCACACCTACAATGTTATCATAATGCAGTCTCATCCACCAAAGAGTGCTTAATGATTTACTGGCCTTCTCTCACTCAGGTTGTGAGGCCATCCTGTGTCTTGACTAAACTCAGTGCTGATACTGAAGAAAAACAACAAGCTAATAAAGGGTCTGGAGGATATTAGTTATGAGGAAAGGTTGCGAGCGCTGAACCTATTCTCTCTGGAGAAGAGACGCTTGAGAGGGGATATGATTTCAAATTATAAATACCGTACTGGTGACCACACAATAGGGAAAAAAACTTTTTGCGAAAGGGAGTTTAACAAGACACGTGGCCACTCATTAAAATGAGAAGAAAAGAGGTTTAACCTTAAACTGGGTAGAGGGTTCTTTACTGTAAGAGCGGAAAGGATGTGGAATTCCCTTCCACAGGCGGTGGTCTCAGCGGGGAGCATCGATAGTTTCAAAAAACTATTAGATAAGCACCTGAACGACCGCAACATACAGGGATATACAATGTAATACTGACATAAAATCACACACATAGGTTGGACTTGATAGACTTCTGTCTTTTTTCAACCTCGCCTACTATGTAACTATGTATTAGGATAGCATGAAAAATTTGCAATGGCTGTGTTAATTTACTGCTACTTGTCCTCTAACAGCCTGGACACAGTTATCAACACAAGCAGAAGACTGGTCAGCCTCCACAAGGGCCTTACAAGCCCTATCAATTTCTCATTTTTTCACTGACAGGGAGAGAATACAAATAGAGGCATATACCCCCATCTGGGGTATTATTATAACAGCTTGGGATTCAGATTTTTACAAATGCTCATTCTGTAAGGTATTGCTTTTGAATACATATTGAATTTTGTTATTAAAATATTCTGAAATAAAATGAGTTCCTTCCTATATTTTCTAATGTGGTAAAAATAGCTGATATCTAAAATGTGGTTGTTATGGGCAACACAGATTAATCATTTTTGCATCCTTTTATTATACATGTCCTGGGCAGTTTTAATCTAGGATGACAATTTTGATATAATTATACTGTTCTGGTCTCAGTAGACGTGAATCTCATCTGCTGTTCAAATCTGCAGCTAGTCTGTTCTACAGTATGGCATTGCATATGAGACTTCTAAAAGAGTTTGTTATTTTCCTCAGGCCACAGCTCAGATGGAGGAGAGGCTTCGGGAGATTATAACCAACTACGATCCTGACAGCGTGCTTCCGCTTGCAGATGGCGTGCTCAGCTTCACCCACCATCAGATTGTGGAGCTGGCTCGAGATTGCCTGGACAAATCCCACCAGGGCCTCATCACCTCAAGATACTTCTTGGAGCTGCAGCAAAAGTTAGAGAAGTTATTACAAGAGGTAAAACTTTGCTGTGACTAGGCCTTGTTTTAATGGGTGATAACCTCCTAAAAAGGAAGGTACCTGTATTAAATTCAGCACATTTGTGATCATATATAAATCTGCCTGCTGTTTAATAAGTGTTACAACAAGCAACATTAACACCAAGGGCCATTTTATAAAGCCTTACCACAGCCATACTACTGCTTTTTGAAAGAAAAAGTCCCCTGACACATTTATAACACAACATCTGTGTGCTTTACCAGTGTAACCAATGAATGCAAATACCTACTGGGTGGGGAGTAAGCTGTCACATGACTTTGACAGGTCATGTGATAGGTCTCTCCTATCTAGGATTTTTTTCTGCAGCCTTATGCAAAGAACACCCTGCAGGACAAGTAAGGCTCCATACTGTGCTCTGCCTTTTAAACAATAAACTGTAAAGTGCAAGTTCAATGTTGGGTAATAAAAGTGATGGCCCTGACTGTGAGAAGAGCTGTATCCTTTCTCTGTTTTAAATGGGCCCCAGAGAGTTTCTAGCCATTTAGGTGCTTCAGTCAATGGATGTATTTGCTCCCACTTTTTTTTTTTTTTTTTTTACTCAAGCCAAAGGAAAAAAATATCACGCGTATAGCTTGTCAGCTATATCAGCAGGCTGTGGCTTGGGTCTCTATAATTACTGACTGTAAGATCGTAAATCACTCTTGAAATAAGTAATTATGGGTCAGATTGCAAGTTTTGGATATATGCATCTCAGTTTTGTTTTGTAAGGAAGT
Source organism: Lithobates clamitans (assembly GCA_037952925.1). Taxonomy (NCBI): domain Eukaryota; kingdom Metazoa; phylum Chordata; class Amphibia; order Anura; family Ranidae; genus Lithobates; species Lithobates clamitans. Next base: position 1,089,470 of record JBBGZY010000448.1, read on the forward strand.
GGGTGGACATAGGGAGAAAAATAATAACCTTTAACTGCTGCTTTGGTGTTTGGCATCACATACTATAGGTTTTTTAGCAATGGGTGTGATGCTGCCAAGTGAGAATGGAGAGATTGGGTATTGTATTGCAGTTGGCTACATCCTTTTGTAAACATTCCCTTTCTTCAGTTTGTTTCTACTACCTTGACGTTAATTGTTAAGGTTCAGGTATAGCAGGATGCTGATACTTTTTTTTGTAGTTAAATCTGATTCATTGTTTATATTACTTCATGTAGACATCCTTATGACCAATTTGATGGGAAAATTCTTCTTTCTGCAAACAGTACAGTAAACTGACCATTTTTGGAACATTTATGAAGAATGAGACCTGTGGACAAAAGCTCAATCACATACTATTGCCTCTGTTTTCAGAAAGAATAGAGGGCTTGTTTGAAGAGGGATCCTGTCATGTCTAGCTCCAGTGATAGGAAGCCAGAAGTGAGAGAAAATCTCCTTAATGGGATCACAGAAAGCTGCAAAAACTTGACAAAAGGTTCTAACCCTGGATCGCTTTAATGGACCCTAAAGTCTAGTAGACATGGGCCAAATGTCGGCTGGCATTGGCTGGTTCCATAGAAACCAGCCGACATTTGGCCCGTGTGTATGGCAGCTGGATTCTGTCGAAGGCTCATGATAAAAGCTTTCCCGACCAGCTCCCAGTTAGCGCTCTAAGTCAATGGCTAAGGGGGGGCCTCCCCTGTCAAAACACTATAGCTAAGCAGGGGAGATCGCTGTACTAACATTGGACAGATAGTAGAGGGGTTCCGAACTGAGCTATTTTTTTTTCAACCCGCTTGGTTGAACAGTAAAAACTAGTGGTGTGTATGGGGCTTTAGGGAAATAAGTTTTGGCAGTAGTTAGGCTTCTGTCTGTGTGTATGGTACAATTTGTAACTGAACAGCTTCCTCTCTTGCTCCCAATTTCCTATGTTTGTACCGAGGTGTAGGCATATGTAGCACTCAGCCAGTAGTTCATAGCACTAACCATGTAGAGTTGATTTTTTATTTTGCCCATACTGAGCAGGTGGGTTTTAGATACATTTTCCCCAGGGTATCCATATAGGTATACCCTGGGGAAAACATATTATAAACTCTAAAATATAGAGTTAGTATACAGAACTATTATGGATATAGAAATAATTGTATTTCAGATATTCTTTCCTGCATTTTTTTTATTTTATTTTTTGCCCCTTACGATCTTTGGTGTTCATTTTCTCAGTGCAGTCCTAAACATATATTACAAATAAAAGAAAATAATAGATGGTATCTAACAAAGACCAAATAAACATCCCTTCCATCTTCATTACTCTTCCCAGACACTTGGATGTTTAATTAGGATATCTGTCTTTGCCTTGGTTTAGGTTGAGCTGTTCTTCGTATTCATTTTGAAACTAAAGAAAGCCTGAACATTTTCCATCCGCTGACCACTATAGAGAGTTTAGTTTGACTCCAGCAATTTCATATTTAATGATGATAAATTAGATTCTGCTTCTTGAGGCAGAGCTGTGAAACAGTAATTCATTTTTTTTTCTTGTTCTGTGTTTATTATATCCAGAGATTTTCTACAATACAAAACTTTTATCTTCGAGAAATATTTCTTCTACAGTTTAAGTCTAGCCATATACCAATCATTTTCTTCATTTAACCTGAGGATTAAAGGAAAGAATATGACTTGATTCCCCCATGCACACATTCAATGTGGATGGGGGAATCTCTCCCGCAGCGCTATTGTATTCTGACAGTGGGGAGACTTCCCTGCCATCAGAATACACTCATTAGCACTACTGGCTATAGCTGGCAGGGCTGATCGAGAATTTTTTTTCCAACAGGCTGTTTGTACACTATTCGACCAATAGATCGACATGTATAAAACTAGCCTGTCCATACATGGATTGAAATTCAGCTGGTCCCTGCAAAGCCAGCTCAATTTCGATCCATGTATGGCCAGCTTAAGCGATAATTGGATACCTAGAAAAAGATAGTTGGCAGTGATACCTAAAGCTTTAGAAGAAAAGTTAAATCTGGAATCTGGGCAACATCTACTTTGTCTTTAGCCCTAAGCATTTCCTTTTGTGTCTGCTGCACAACTCGCATTGTTTGCAGAGGCATACCAGTGTGATATTTGGAAATAGTCAGGATATGTATGGGAGTGGCTATTTATGATCTATTGGTAAAGGTCTGTCATTCACTTTTTTGCTTCACTACAGAAGCTGTTGCTAACCTCAAGCAAGTATACAGGCAATGAAATCAGAATTCCCAAACTGAATGCTAGTTCTAGATCAGTGACTCAAGCATAGTGAAAGTGTATTTGAAGGCAAAAAAAATATAAATCTCTGCTATACAGGCACATTTCCATATGCTCCATCCTTTAAAACACACAAGTACAGAAAAAACTGTTGATGTGCTAGAAATATAGTGTAATTTTTGGTTTTTGGTTCCAAAACACGTCAGTCCTGCCAACTTAATTTGTATTGGGCTATAAAGAACACAAACCTCTCCACTTCTCCCTTCTTCCATAACTCTTCCTTGTGTCCAGTTAGACCCCTTTCACACTGGGGCGGTTTGCAGGCGGTATTGCGCTAAAAATACCGCCTGCAAACCGCCCCTAAACAGCCTCCGCTGTTTGTTCAGTGTGAAAGCCCGAGGGCTTTCACACTGAAGCGGTGCGCAGGCAGGGCGGTGAAAAAAGTCCTGCAACCCGCTTTTTTGGAGCGGTGAAGGAGCGGTGTATATTATGAAATCAATGGGGCAGAGCGGCTATACCGCGGCTATAGCCGCGCTATACGAGGGATTTTAACCCTTTTTCGGCCGCCAGCGGGGGTTAAAACCGCACCGCTAGCGGCCGAATACCGCTGCAAGAACGACGGTACAGCAGCGCTAAGAATAGCGCTGTTGTACCGCCGACGCCCCCATCGCCCCAGTGTGAAAGGGGCCTTAGAGAGCACGGGAAGGTATCACTTCACAAGATCACTGGCAAAATCAACTGATATTTTTTTTTGCAACAGTTATAACAAAAGTAGACCAAGAGAAAGCAAATGTGTGAAGGTTATGCATATATTATTGGTGTTCTTTATTCTATTTTGCTAGGTTCAGTATAGAATAAGAAACTGATCATACAGTGTTCTGTATGTTCTCACAGCAAACAAAATAAAATAATTTCAAAAGGTGCATACGGTAAATGTTTCTTTATTTTTTATAAAAGTTATTGGTTTTTTTCTGTGATTTTCGTAGGCTCAAGAACGATCAGAAAGTGGGGAAATGGCTTATATCAAACAATTGGCCCAGAAAATCTTAATCGTTATTGCACGCCCAGCAAGGTTACTGGAATGCTTGGTAAGCATCTGGATTTATAATATGTTTTTGTCTATTATACCAGCTGTTTGTAACAATATTATTCAAGCTGTGAGAAAATAGTTTTGCCTCATACAGGCTCCTCTCATAGAAAGCTCTGTTCCAAAATATAAATAATTGTACTTTCACTACTCCACTGTAAGAAAAAAAATCATTCATGAAGTAGCGCAGTGATGGTCAGCTTACTAGATTTTGGGAGCCTCAGGTGTGACACCTGAAATCCCGAAGGGAAGGAACACAATAGTCTGTGTGACATAATGCTAGAGAAAAACTTTCAAATACTGCAGTCATACTAGAGTAGATAGTCCGAGATCTCAGATATGCTACCAGAGTGGTTGAGTCATATTATATAAGACTGCTTGAGATCATAGCCATTTTATTTCCTTTATAAGTCATGTGCCCACACTTGAGCACTTTACATATTCCTTACAAATTACTGGTACCACATTTCATATTCTTCTTGGCAAGATTCATTATAAAGAGAAAACCTAAGTTGGCAAGAAATGGGTAACTGTCTGCTTGAGCCTGAGGGCTTTACAAAACCAAAACCAAAGCCAAAACCAAAACCAAGTACCAAAGGGCTGCAGGTTTTTTTGCACCAGGCTAGTAGAGGGAGCACTGTCATTTTTGTTTGCTGCAATGAGTCACTGTGCCCCATGTGTTACCAGCAAAGTACTGTGGGTTGTGTATGTCCACTCCTTGGAAGACCTTAAATTAAGTGAAATAAAGGGACTCTATTGACTCTTTATACAACATATCCAACTTAATGTTTAGATTTCAAATAAATAACGCTGTTAATGTGTTTGTTTATTGCAAAAAAGAGAAAAACTGCGCTATTTCTATACCGTATAATACTTAGAAGCAGCAACTCTGATGTGAGATGCACACAGTCCCAATAACAACCCTATATAGAGTTGCGCTAAATATCCAATAGATACTAATAAAAAAAAAAATTATATATATATATATATATATATATATATAAAATAAAGTCTAAATTGTGATGAAACAAAGTCCTTTAAGAGAGACGCACACCGTCCATCACCAAAGAGTGCATGATCCTTATTTAACACCTCCACCTTAAAGAGTGCTTGCTTACCAGCTTGCACAGACCTCCTATTACAGAAGGTCAGTAACGATTGCGACTCAGAACCCAGCCAGGGCTTTTGTCTGTTAGGGGAGTGTTTTTTGTTGGAGTATAGGGATCCACCCTCAAGATGACTCAATCACAGAAGATCCCCAAAAGAGATGTAAACTCACCATAGTATAAAATCTTTAAAAGCCTTATTTATATCAAGAAAAGATTGCACTTACAACAAGGAGCTTTAAATGCGCATTGGTAATAAACAAGCCGGCCGGCTCTTTATAGCAGCCCCCGTCCTTCCCAGATATGAGAGGCGCGGTGACGTCAGCACGTCGCTCCATCCGACGTGTTTTGTCACACACTGATGTCGTTCTTATTACCATTTATTAAAATATGTAATTGGCAGCCATCTGAAAATGTGAAGATAAGCTTAACATTATTACACCAATTTGTGTACCTAATGAAAAGTATTTTTTTTTTTTTGCGGTCATTAATGTAGCTCTGTCAAATTTCTATAGAACAGGAAAAGATAAGTAAACCTAAGCAAAAATGTAATCTTTTGTGACTTACCAGTTCTTAGATTTGACAACTTCATTAGTTGTTATTTTCAAGGTTAAAACATTTTCAGCAAGGAGAGAAAATACGTGTCCATCTTGCCAGTAATGTCAAGCATCTTCCGTGAACGTAACAGAAAGCACAAACAATGTTATACTTCTTCTGTGCGCTACTAATTCAATCGCTACTGCTATAGATACAGTGTAGGAGTGATCAAAACCACCCAAGGACTGGAAATGTATTTTTTGCAAGATTAAGAAGGTAAAAATAAAGGAAAATTTCTTTTAAAAAAAGAAAACTAAATCTAAAACCTTATCTTAAGACTGGTAAACTGCAATATATTTTTTGGTTTTGGGATTACATGCTCTTTAATTTGAGAAAAGGAAGCGTCAGCCTCAGTAGGCTTTAGGGGACATTCTCGTGAAATCAGTGCCTTGATTAGCTGCTGGATTTCTCAGATGGTGGGTGTCCATTGGAAAGAAAGAAATACACATTCAAGTCTTAAACTAAGCAGGAATACATTGCTTTGATTCAATGAAGCTAAATCTGTAGGTTGATGGAACATGCTGATTGTAAAGTCTCCATTATAAATTAAGTCTAATAAGACCATACATCTTGGTGTTGGAATTTAATCTTGTAAGAGGCTGAGTGTTAAATAACAGTAGGTATTATTAATCTTTGGAAAGTATGCACATTTTAATGTATGTGTTTATATTAATTATACTAGGAATTTGATCCTGAGGAATTTTATTACCTCTTGGAAGCAGCTGAAGGCCATGCTAAAGAGGGACAAGGCATTAAAACAGATATACCCAGATATATAATAAGTCAGCTGGGACTAAACAAGGATCCCCTTGAAGGTGAGTTGAATAATAATTAAAAACGTATAGTAATGCAACCCAGCTTAGGATTCTGTGAAGTGAATATTAACTATGTGTTAATTCTTGAGTAAAATACCCTTTGTTACTAAACGCAATGAGACCATTTGTTTTATAGGAATTTCAAAAAATGCAGTCTAATGTAGAAAAAAAAGATTCTCCCAGTACTTTATACTGGCCTTTGTTGCTCAAATTAAATTGTTCACATTAAAATTGTATTCTCTGCCTCTAACAACATCCCTAAAGTGAATGTATTTTATGCATGCCTGACAAAGCAACAGAATCGCATCCTCCCCCACATGCACCTCTCCTTGGCTTTGCTGCCTTTCATTTCTGCTGCCAGAGAACTCTCACCCAATTTTTTATGGTGGCTTGCTCGGCTGAGACAAGGTCCTTCGCGCTATTGATTTCCGCAACCATGGCTAATCCTAGGGCAGTAGAGGGCAGTTGTCTGTTTCCAACAATCAGGAATACAGCTTTTAGCCACAATAAGCAGATAGGGTAACAGTGAGCATTTGTGTCTTTCTGAGTATGGTGATGCAAGAGAAACAGGGCTGGTTTCAAAGGATTCACAATGTCCGTGAATGTTTATGTTACATGCCTAACCATAGACCAAAACTCTTGGAGCTTGTCACAAGTCCAAAAAATATGCAGAATGTCTCTGATGGCCGTCCCACACCTCCAACAGAGATCTGATGATTGTGGGGAAATTTAGTGAAGCCAATCAGGGATAAGATATTGCCTCATCAGGATCTTAAAATTTGTTTTCTGGTGTTTGGTGTATATGGAAGCCTTGTGTGTGAAAAAGAGTATTTTATTGATCTGTTCTGTCCAGAGGGTCATTTGAAGATCTTTTTCCCATTTGAGTAGATATGGTGGTTTGAAGTCCCTAGGGTGGGCAATAATGAGATTGTGCATAAGAGACACCAAGTACCTAAGGGGAGTGGAGGATATGAAATCCCGTTCAAGTGATGTAAAGTCTTGAGTAAAGGCTTTAGCGGGAGGGAGAGAAGTAAGGAAATGTAGTAATTGGGCTTTCCAATAAAAATCCAGATTATGTACATAACTGGGGATGTATGTTATGTGTAATTGTCCCATGGAGGGCCAAATATCACAGAGGACATAATGGGCTCTAAAGACATAAGCGTTTATCAATGCCCAGAAGTGGGGGTCCTCTAATCCCAGTCTAAAAGATGGGATTGGGAAAAGAGCTGAGGGAGAAGGAAAGATCTCTGTACTTCTAAAGATTTTCACACACAACTTCCAGGTAGTGCCAATGGTGGGGTGTGACTTAATCTCTATTGGAACTTTGTCAGTGCACTAAGGGAGGGCTAGGAGTGGTATAGTGGAGGCCGCTTGTTCTATCATCACCCATTGCTTGACAGGGCTGTGGCAGCACCAGTCAGTGACTCTCCTTAGATAACAGGCTGCTTGATAGCATACAATGTCTGGTAGAGCTACACCCCCAAGGGGTTTAGAAAGACATAAGACCGTGTGAGTGTTTGCATTTTTAAGTCCCACCTAATGTTTCTGGTAATTGTAGTTCAGAAAAACCTGGAAATCCACACATTGCAATCATCTGCTTCAAAGCATTTCTATGTGTATGTTAACACTGATGCTAAGGTTTTTTTTTTACAATTGTAAAACATTGTAAGAACGTGGGTAGATGCTTTTGTAACTTTAGAAGTGATCAATAAAAGTCTTGTATTGCAGTGAAATGGCAAGCAGTGATGAAAAGCCAATAGCTAATCTTGTTTCTCGAGCCTTAGATAGTTTATGAACAGCATTAGGATTCCACAACTGTTGAACAAAATGACTTTAAAATGATCTTTTTTTTTTTTTTTTTTTTTTTTTTTTTTAGCAGCTGAGCATTATTACCTTCAGTAGTAGAGCAGGAGAGCAGAGCTTCATCTCTTATCTGCTAAATTGTTGCCTTTTTCATGTTTGCAAACATATACACTGAAGGGTATCCACGCTGGCAGCTCAAGACCTGAACCAGCGGCAGCTGCCTTCATGATGACCAAATATTCCTAATAGAGTAGTCACGCATGAATTACTGGCTGATAAAAGCACATGAATAGACTGTGCTTTGAAAGCAGGACCACAGAAGATTCATCATCGGATAGATACCGGTACATTTCTCAGCTGTTCCCTAGAGGAAGATTCCTTTTTTTTTCTCCCCGTGGTGTCTAAATTGTCGTCTTTACCTCTTTTCTCTGCCTCCGAAATGCTACTCTTTAGAAATGGATGAAATCAATGACATAAAATAGGCAGATGTTTATTGGCATTTAGATGAGTTTTAAAAATCTCTTCAGGCGTTTCAAAATGGTTCCTGGGATTCTTGCTTTAAGTGCTGACTCCGGGATTCATTCCATTAATACCCACTGTTTGCAGAAATTATGTCTTTCCAAGATAGCTGATATGGGGCAAGCTTTCTCTTTTGAAACTGGGTTTTATTTTTATTTTTTTTTACCTTTTGTACTGTGATATTAGCAGTTTATTTTCAGAAGCAATGTCAATAATATTAAGATCTTTAGAGATTGTATTAAAAGCTCTTGAACAAACTCTGTCCATTTCTTTCTATGAAGAAGGCATGTCGGACACCAAAGTGGTGCATTAGATCTGATTTGACACGTTTGCTAGGCAGATAAAATTAGATGTCATGTGAGGCCATATGTAGTGTCTGAGTTTGCCAGCCTAGAAAAAAAATATGCACCCCTAGCTTTATAGTTCTATATCCAGGGCTGGGTTTACCACAATGGCACTCATGGGCCACTGTCTTAGGCAGCAGGGTCATAAAGGGCAACAGCAAGCCTCATTATTTACACATTTTTCCTTCCTCTACAGCAATGTTTCCCAACTCCCGTCCTCAAGTACCCCCAACAGGTCATGTTTTCAGGCTTTCCATTATTTTGCACAGGTGATTTGATCACTTTCACTGCCTTAGTAATTACAACAGCCATTTCATCTAAAGGAACATTCTGAAAACATGACCTCTTGGGGGTACTTGAGGACAGGAGTTGAGAAACATTGCTCTACAGTGCTTCCTCAGCACATGACATTTTTTTTACAGCCTGACTCAAACTGAGACTGTTCTGAATAGAGAGGTTAGGTTTTAGAACCTCTGACTGTTTTTTATTGCTATGTGAGACTGCATTGGGAGATTTTTCCTTTCTTTCCCCGTGATACTAGGACATAAAATAGGGGATGGGGGTTACTAGCGAAGGTACATACAAAAATAAAAGCCCCACAAACATTCTAAATATTATATGCTTTATAAAAAAGGGACGGTATTTCTTTCCGTTTCTATCATTTCCTGTGCCTCCGATCTAAAGCCTGGGCTATAGCCCTATGTGGGAGCCCAGGGTCGTGTCCAACCCAGTCCCTGAGAGATTAGCCAGGTATACAGTTCCAGTTTAAATTTGGCACCATTCCTGACTACAGGTCCTGTGTTCTTGCGCAGATCAGGGACACCCCAACGCCTGTGTGGCCTCCATCTCAGGGAGACTCCCTACACATACACAAGTCCTTTTTATTTACACAAGTGCACAGTCCGCTGGTACCTTTTACTTCTTGCCTCACCTGACAACACAGCACAGCAATCCTTGGACGTTCTGGGCTCCTACTGCCTATAATGACTGGTCACAGAACCATTAACTCTTTTAGCTGTACTGTACAGGTCGTGAGTACCTCTGATAAGTTAATCTAACTACACAAAACAGATCAAGTGCAAGGGAAATAGGTCAGCAGGCCTTACCAGCTCACACTCCGATGACAGCCCAGGGGGGTCTGTAGCATCTCTCTTTCCGGTCCTGATTCTGATGTTCCTGACCACTGTCCCTATTATTAGACACTGCCCTCTTCAGAGGCTTCTCTAGCTCCTTCAGGCACACACCCTCCTCCTGTGTATCCAGGGTGGAATGTCAAATATCCAGAATGAGACTCCTTTCGGTGCATATGCGAAGGATCCTTTGGTTCAAGTGTTGGTCTGTTTTACTTCCATGCAAGAAGTCCCTTGGGAGGATGCCCTTTAAAGAGAAACATCTCTTTAGCAACTCCTTAGACACTTACATAGTTACATAGTGGGTGAGGTTGAAAAAAGACACAAGTCCATCAAGTCCAACCTATGTGTGTGATTATATGTCAGTATTACATTGTATATCCCTGTATGTTGCGATGGTTCAGGTGCTTATCTAATAGTTTTTTGAAACTATCGATGCTCCCCGCTGAGACCACCGCCTGTGGAAGGGAATTCCACATCCTTGCCCCTCTTACAGTAAGAACCCTCTACGCAGTTTAAGGTTAAACCTCTTTTCTTCTAATTTTAATGAGTGGCCACGTGTCTTGTTAAACTCCCTTCTGCAAAAAGTTTTTTCCCTATTGTGTGGTCACCAGTACGAAATTTAAAAATTGAAATTATATCCCCTCTCAAGCGTCTCTTCTCTAGAGAGAATAGGTTCACTGCTTGCAACCTTTCCTCATAACTAATATCCTCCAGACCCTTTATTAGCTTAGTTGCCCTTCTTTGTACTCGCTCCATTTCCAGTACATCCTTCCTGAGGTCTGGTGCCCAGAACTGGACAGCATACGCTAGGTGCGGCCGGACCAGAGTCGTGCAGAGCGCTCGTTTTGCCTCTGGAGTTTCCCCTTTCCCCTTTTTAATGCATGCCAATATTCTGTTTGCTTTTTTAATAGCATGCCATTGCTGAGCCTATCAACTACTAGGACCCCCAGGTCCTTTTCCATCCTAGATTCCCCCAGAGGTTCTCCCCCCAGTGTATATATTGCATTCATATTTTTGCCACCCAGATGCATTATTTTACATTTTTTACATTTTTTTTTACATTAAACCTCATTTGCCATGTAATTGCCCACCCCATTAATTTGTTCAGATCTTTTTGCAAGGTTTCTATATCCTGCGGAGAAGTTATTGCTCTGCTGTTTACTCCATCCTCCAGGTCGTTTATGAACAAAATAAATAGGATTGGTCCCAGCACAGAACCCTGGGGGACCCCACTACCCACCTCTAACCATTCCACGTACTTCCCATTTATCACCACCCTCTGAACTTGCCCTTGTAGCCAGTTTTTAATCCATGTACTCACCCTATGGTCCATGCCAACAGACCTTATTTTGTACAGGAAATCGAGGAAATTACAGGCATGACCCTCTTACCAATAAAAAAGGTTAAAGTTTTTGCCCCTTCAGCTGCTGAGATTAAGAAGAGTTGCTTTAGTTTCTGTCATGCCTTCAGGTTTATGTCCAAGCCCAGCTCACATTTCTGTCATAAGCACTAATCCTCCAAGTCAGCAAAGTCTTGGAATATGCCCATCTCTCAATGAGGAGGTGCCCTAACTTAAGATATTTTGAAGAAGGTTCTGTGTCATTGTATTCCCCTACATATCATATCCAATACCACCAATTTTAGCCATTTGTAGCAAAGGACTTTAAAGGGCATATAGGTTATGGCACCATACAGAAAAAACATTTTTTTTAATTTAAAAACATAAAGATTATTATATAAATATTTAAAACACATATGCCACCATTTCCTATGTTGTAACAAGCATAACCTATATTATCCACATCACTACAAAGTAGATGACACCATGCCACATGTCAGCTTAACGCATTTCCAATTATCGTACATCTTCATCAGAAGCAAATGTGGAGGGATCTAAAACAGTGTAACACAGTTTTATAGCATGCCATATAGCAATTTCTAGGTATTGTGAATAAGGTTTCAATTTCCCAGATTGTAAGTCTGGTCTTCATTCTCAACTCCAAGTCCTCTGTTAGCCCATTTGTAACATAGGCCTGTTGGTATTTGTTGCATTGTCCCACCTCTCAGTTGGATTGTTTTTGGGCATCCCATGGTCAGACACAAATTGTATTTGTTGTAGTGTACAAATTTAAAAAAAAAGATTTTTAAAACTTTGCTTGGCGTGGGACTGACTATGCTAGGGATTTCCTTATAGCTACCTTCACATGTCCAGTCATGTGAAGGTAGCTGCATATCCCATAGTCTAAGACTAAAATCCTGTGTCCTTAGGATTTTTGGCTTACCTGTAAAAATCATCATTTGTTTCACTATGTACAGTACATATAGTATGTAAGCTTTGTCTTACAAAAAAAATGTAATACATGGCAAAATAATTCCTAGAGCATTATGGGTTAGCAAAGGACATCTCAGCAGAAGTGGCCTGCTTTAAGATTTGCCTAAATGAAACCTCTATCTAGACCCTCTGATAAAGGAAGAGTCATCCCTTTTGGCTCTCAAGCTTTTGAGTTCTCTAAACAATAGTACTCTGTGAGCAAAGCTTAACTAGCCATGTGAAAAGGAGGCTAGAAGCTACAAAAGGAGTCTAAAGACTACATAATTTTCATATGCAATATTTCATATTTACCTGATTCTCTGCTTTTATAGATATTTCCATGTGGCGTGCTATATTGTTAAAGTACTGTAATATCGTATCATCCTTTACCTAATTATTACTTGTAGGCTATGATTTCAACATATGCATTTACCATATATACAGTGAGGATGCAGAAAAATGTGGTCCAGGTGTATCTTACCAAACTTACAGGAAATACCCTGAAGTATTTCCTGTTGCATGTATTACTAAAATTTTGAGGCTTTAAAATGTTTCTTGCTCTGAATTATTTGTTTACCATTGTATTGTGTATTCTTGTATGTCTGTATAGTGTGTATAGACCTACATTCTACTTTTCTCTTCTGTTTTAGAAATGGCCTTGTTGGCTACTTATGATAGTAGTACAGTGGAAACTCCTGAAACAGATGAGTCTATCAGTGTAAGTGTTGCAAACAAAATTGTATTTGTCAGGTTAAAAAGAAATATCGTACATATATCTGCCACATATTGTATACCCAATATTACTTTAATGATAGGTGGAGAATGAATTACTTTGATAGTTTACAAATCCCATGGCTAGCTACTTGCTTTGCATTTTTTGTGATGGAAAATAAATGAAGAATCCAGTAGGTAGGTCGAGATAAGAGCCCAGGTTTTGAGATCTTGCCACTGGACAGATAACTGATAGATATGAGTCTAGAAATATGAGTCATCTGCCTTATGGCCCAAAGTTTGTGGAAACCTGAACATCACAATTGTATGTGAGCTTGCTGGACATTTCATTTCAAAACCACAGGTATAGAATTGGCCCTATTCTTGTTATTATAAAAGCCTCCATTCTTCAGGAAGACTTTCCACAAGATTTTGGAATGTGTCTAGGGGAATTAGTGGCCATTCATCCAAAAGAATGGGGTTGATTTGCTAAAACTGGAGAGTGCAAAATGTGGTGCAGCTTCGCAGAGAAACCAATCAGCTTCCAGGTTTTTTTTTGTCAAAACTTAATTGAACAAGATGAATTTGGAAGCTGATTGGCATCATGTACATCATTTATGATGTCAGGAACTAACGTTGGCTGAGAAGACCTAGCTCACAATTGACATTCCACTTCAATGTAAATGTGTGTTTAGTAGGGTTGGTGGGTTCAGGGCTCAATGTGGACCATTTGAGTTCCTCCACAACAAACTCATCAAACCATGTCATTATGGATCTGCCATTGTGAAACTAACTGGGGAGTGTCCATGTAGTTTAACATATACGCTAAACAGAAAAACACGGTCAGCAAAAGTTATTTTTTAGCAACCTAATCTGCAATGTATGTAATTTCTCCAACCCCAGTTCCAAAAGTCGGGATGCTGTGTACATAAAAACAGAATGCAATGATTTACAAATTTCATAAACCCATATTTTATTCACAATAGAAAAAATATCAAATGTTTAATTTGAGAAAATTTACCATTTAAATATAAAAAATTTGGTAACTGAATTTTTTGGCATTAATACTTCTCAAAAAGGTTGGGATGGGGCCATGTTTACCACGTTGTAGCATCCCCTCTTCTTTTAAGAGTCTGAGAACGGAACGTCTGAGAACTGAACTTTGGCCTAGAGAAGACTGCGGCTTCTCTGAATCTGAATTTCTTTGCATGACATAGCTTTAACTTGCATTTTTAATTGGCATAGTGAACTGTGTTCCCAAACAGCATTTTTGGAAGTATTCCTGAGCCCATGCTGTGATGTTCATCACATAATCATGCCAGTTTTTAATGCAGTGCCATCTGAGGGCCCGAAGATCATGGGCATCTAATATTGTGTTTCGCCCTTGTCCCTTGCACACAGATTTCTCCAGATTTTCGTAATCTTTTGATATTGCAATTTTACATTGAGTAACATTATTCTGAAATTGTTTGACAATTTTTAGACGCAGATTTTTACAGATTGGTGAATCTCTGCCGATCTTTACTTCAGAGACACTCTGATTCTCTAAGATTCTCTTTTTATACCCAGTCATGTTACTGGCCTTTTGCTAATTAATCTAATTTGTTGCAAAATGTTCTTCCAGCTTTTCCTTGTTAGTACCACTTACTTTGCCAGCTTTTTGTTGTCCTGTCCTAACTTTTTTTTTTTTTTTGAGACGTGTTGCTGCCATCAATTTCAAAATCACCTTATTTTTTCGTAAAATTATACATTTTCTCAGTTTAAGCATTTGATGTTTTCTACTTTGTTTTTTTGTATTCTATTATGTAGATTTTACATAGTGTCCCAACTTTTTTGGAATTGTGTTTGTATTCAGAACTGCTACGTAACCTAGCTTTGCCACTGTTTACAGCCTGTGTTTTAACAATGTGTTCTTTTCCAGAGCTCAAATCGGTCACTGAAAATGAGAAGAAAACCTTGTGAATCTGACTTTGAAACAATGAAACTGATCAGCAATGGTGCTTATGGGTATGTTCTGTAATAGGCCATGACAATACTTTGTAATTTAAATAATAGGAGGGTTTCTGGTTAGTTTGAAAAGAAGCCCAACTTGAGTTATGTTTCATTTTTTTTTTCAGATGTTTTCTGACACAGTAGCGGTATTAATGTGCTCTTCTAGCTGGTTAAAAAGGGAAGTGGGTAATTTTATATCTGACTAAAAACCCTCATTCTACCTACAGACAACCTATGACGAGTTTAAATTTAAAGAACTACTATCACCAGGAAAAAAATAAGCTTGTTAAACCTTCCATGGGATACTGTGCACATAGGACTTGTCCTTACCTTAATCTGTGCAGGGGTTGCTGAACTGTGTTACCTAACAGCTAGCTCTGCCCATTTACCTACCTCTCCAACAACATTAATCAACAAATTTGGGCTTCTGAAAGTCAGGAGAGATGGCCTGGAAGGCAGTATACACCAAGCCCACACAGTCCTGGTCCCCCTCCTCCTAAGCTGCCAGGCAGAACATTGCTGAGCTGTGCAGTGTGGTCTCCTAATCGCTCCTATTTAGTTTGCACTGATTCCAGAGCTGCAACCTGCTAATCAGAGGAATGCAGAGAGTGGGAACTGTTAGCTTGTGTTGTGAATCATTGTAGCTGGAGAAAAGGGCTTTCTTTCACAAAAACTCAAGCTGGGAACAGTACAAGCCAGGTGCAATACTATGCTGTCTCGAACAAGTGTAGCTCGTATGCACTATTGTCAGCTTGTGTTTTTATGAATGATAGCACTATCTTAACAACACAACACACAACACAACACTAATGGTCTCGAAAAGGAAGGTTTTTTTTTTTTTTTTTTAAACAAACACTGCCCCCCCGTGGTAATTGTTGCATTCCGAGAGATTTCGTTTATGGCAACCTTATAGATAGCATAGTTGTCACTCAGTCATGGTTTGTGGGCACTTTTTTTACTTTACTTTATGCGATTTATCACAAACAGAGTCCTCTTTATCATTGCCTTTGCAGTGTCTATAAGTTTGCACCATTTAAACTGCTAGTGCTATCTAAATTTTGTTTAATAATATTATTAGAGAGAGACGAGAATGATTGTGCTGGGTTTTCTGTTTAATTAACAATACGTGCCCAACCTGGGTTACCGTGGTCACCAAACTGCACTCAGCACAGTAAATTCAAGTATCCTATGCATGTAAACACTTTGTTTTTGCAAAGCTTCCTTTGCTGAGCAATGTAATTTGATATTTGTTTGTTCATAGGGTTGATTTGGTATTATGGAAAGATTAAATGACATGCGTTCCTTTCTTAGTCCTAAATACTTTCTTTCAGCTCATCTGCCACCTGGAATATAAGACATTATGTTAAACAAATAGGTGAAAGGGTGTGCACATGAAGTAATCCAGCTTTTTGCTTTGTAATAGCTGTGAATCATCACTAAGGGGTTGATTTACTAAAACTGGAGAGTGCAAAGTCTGGTGCAGCTGTGCATTGTAGCCAATCAGCTTCTTAAGTTTTAACAAAAAAAAAAAAACTGGAAGCTGATTGGCTTCTATGCACACCTGCACCAGATTTTGCACTCTTCAGTTTTAGTAAATCAACCCCTAAGTGTTCATGGGGAATGCCAGGCTATAATTTGATGCTTTTAAATAAAAGGTTTGTAAAAAAAAAACGTTTAAAATTATATATGTAATTTACATAAGTTTAAGTCATGACAAAATCTTATATGAATTACACACTAAAGACCCGTTTGTTGTTACATGCAGTCTTAGAACTGATCTGGCCAGTTATGGGCATCTAGAGGACATAATGGACATCTAGCTCTTTGGATAAGTGTCTATCGTGAACAATGGCACACTGGGACACATTTTGTTTAAAGATGATCTTTAGGTAAACCGCTAACTACACATATACATATGTGAACTGTCTAATCTACCAAAGATTTTTAAATTATCCAGGCGCTTTTGTAATGCATACACCTCTGCAAGGCAGTGTAGCCAGAAAGGTTACTCCACTTTTTCTATTAGAAGTAGGAAATACAATGGTCCCATCTCCCCACCTGCTGATTGGGAACAGCAACACACTCAGGAGTCATCAATTTTGTCCAC
The DNA here is from genome assembly GCA_037952925.1 of Lithobates clamitans. NCBI lineage: Eukaryota > Metazoa > Chordata > Amphibia > Anura > Ranidae > Lithobates > Lithobates clamitans. The sequence goes on from JBBGZY010000448.1 coordinate 1,106,281, forward strand.
TCTTCTCTCTTCTGTTGTCTGTATGATCCCTGTCAGCACATATGCATGATCTGTCTTTTTTGTAATGCATTGTATTTATTTTTCACTAGTGCAATGCATTCCATTCAATGTTGATTTTGTTTATTACAGAATGAGTTGTATATCCAACAGCAAAGTAACCCAAAGGAAGGAGTGTCTGCCTTTTCTTATCTGTATATCTGCTGTGCATGAGTCAGTGGGAAATATATTTGTAGTTTAGAATTAGAGATTAATCTAGTCAACCAATGTTTAGTTTGATGAATCAGTACATTGTGGTGCCAGGTACAGTGGTTTAATTACATGCCCGCAATTGTTCATTTTCACTGAGAGAGTAAGTCAGCTCCAGAGAAGAAATACTGGTTTACAAAGCATGGTCTGACATAAATTATTTCATTTACATACAAAATAGGATTAAATATTGTGCAATAGACGTCACCATTTAAATATAAGAAACAAATCCATAAATTTATAATAGTCGCAACAATTGATTTAGAGAAGTTGGATATAAACAATCTGCAAGATTGAACAAATACCAAAAACCAGGTACCCGGTGTGTCTAAAAAAGCACATCAAGTGCTTAGTTCCATGGGAAGTTTGTATTCTGTGTTACATTTTGTGACAGAACCTTGTTAAAGGCATTAAAGATGTGAATTAAATGTGAAAAAAAAAAAAAAATAGCAAAGGATAACAAAATGTGCCACTTGCAAAGTTTAAATATACCTTTATTCATCAGATTCATCAGATGTTTGAGCTGTGAATCCACCTTGCTTGTGTCTGTTTTTTTTTTTTTTTTTCTTTCAGTCCACTGGTTAATCAAAAAAAAAAGAAAAAAAAAAGAAAACAAGTTTATACCCAGCTTTAAATGGACCTGTTGATTTTCTTATGATAGTCACTTTAGTACTTGTTCACCTTAAGGCTTGATTGATGCAAGCTGTGGTTACATTTGTTTACAAAGAAAGCAGACAGAAATATAGATCAATTCTTTTTTTTTTTAAGGTTTACATCCAGGATTCATATTGTGACAGAAAAAGGCATAGTTTATGATATGATAAATTGACAAAAAAAAAAATCTTAATAGACAGGCAACTGGGAAGGTGTCATATAAAGCGCACATGTAAAGGTAGACAATCAGAATATTGGAAAGTACAGGTCGAAATGATCAAGTCCCCCAGGTTAGTGAACAAATTGTATATTAAACAAAATACCAAAGACAATTGCATATAACATAAACCCTAGCATGAGTTGGGATCATGCACAAAGAGAGAAAACTGATGGAGGAATGTTCCACCAGTCATGTAAATTTGTTGGAGCAAACCAAATTTTCCAATTTATAATAGAGAAGTGTGGAGAGATCCTAAGGAAGTAAAGGGGTAAAGGAAAAAACAAAAAAGAGAGGGGGTGGGACAGGAAGTGGTAAGGGCTAGGGAAGGAGGGGGAGGTGGCTTAGGCAAGAACCATTGCGTCCGGTAGGATGGAAGGTCATATAGACCACCTTAAGCGTATTGAAGGTATTTATCAGAGAAGTGGAATAGGTCCCAATAGAGCCACCTGATCTTATGTTCCTCGGATTTGTTCCAGAGGGCAAAAGTCAGTTGTTCATGCGTTGCATATCATTCACCCTGGCAAACCATTGGGTTACAATGGGGGGTGACTGTTACCACATAGTAGAGATACAGGCTCTGGCAGTGTTCAGTAGGTTTTTAAGTAGGGATTTGTGGTAGCGTTTTCTTGACATAGGTGTCAAGTTCATCAGGGCTGCTGCCTGATTATCAAAAAGGGCGAAACCGGTGAGTTTTTGGATGATATGGAGGGCTTGTTGCCAGAAAGGCCGGATGAGTGGGCATTTCCAAAATATATGTAAAAGCATGCCTACCTGTGTTTCACATCTCCAGCATGTCCGACCGAGGGAGTCCATTACCGTCCCATTTTGTAAAATCTGTCGTCTTCGGTAAGGGTCGGTTCTATTAAGAAATGGTTAATAATATCCTAAGTATATTGTTTGCCTGCCCAGAGAGGGCCAGCAAGAGGAGAAGGGTGCCATCTTGGTAAAGGGAAACCCATATTTCTTAAAAAACATGCCTGCACCAGTCCATAATTCTTGCCATATAGACTGTGGTGAAATACATGGCAGGATCAGGCAGTCCTACTCCTTCTTTAAGTTTGGGCCGAAGTAATAGGTTTCTGATATGAGGGGCTTTTCCTCTCCACTAGGGATGAGCTTCGAGTTCGAGTCGAACTCATGTTCTACTCGAACATTGGCTGTTCGCAAGTTCGCCGAACAGCGAACAATTTGGGGTGTTCGCGGCAAATTCGAATGCCGCGGAACACCCTTTAAAAGTCTATGGGAGAAATCAAAAGTGCTAATTTTAAAGGCTTATATGCAAGTTATTGTCATAAAAAGTGTTTGGGGACCCGGGTCCTGCCCCAGGGGACATGGATCAATGCAAAAAAAAGTTTTAAAAACGGACGTTTTTTCAGGAGCAGTGATTTTATTAATGCTTAAAGTCAAACAATAAAAGTGTAATATCCCTTTAAATTTCATAGCTGGGGGGTGTCTATAGTATGCCTGTAAAGGGGCGCATGTTTCCTGTGTTTAGAACAGTCTGACAGCAAAATGACATTTGGAAGGAAAAAACTCATTTAAAACTAGCCGCGGCTATTGCATTGCCGACAATACACATATAAGTTCATTGATAAAAACGGCATGGGAATTCCCCACAGGGGAACCCCGAACCAAAATAAAAAAAAAAAAATGATGTGGGGGTCCCCCTAAATTCCATACAAGGCCCTTCAGGTCTGGTATGGATATTAAGGGGAACCCCAGCCAAAATTGAAAAAAAAAATTGACGTGGGGTTCCCCCTAAATTCCATACCAGACCCTTCAGGTCTGGTATGGATTTTAAGGGGAACCCCGCGCCAAAAAAAAAAAAAAAAAACGGCGTGGGGTCCCCCTAAAAATCCATACCAGACCCTTATCCGAGCACGCAACCTGGCAGGCCGCAGGAAAAGAGGGGGGGACGAGAGTGCGCCCCCCCCCCCTCCTGAACCGTACCAGGCCACATGCCCTCAACATTGGGAGGGTGCTTTGGGGTAGCCCCCCAAAACACCTTGTCCCCATGTTGATGAGGACAAGGGCCTCATCCTCACAACCCTGGCCGGTGGTTGTGAGGGTCTGCGGGCGGGGGGCTTATCGGAATCTGGAAGCCCCCTTTAACAAGGGGACCCCCAGATCCCGGCCCCCCCCCTGTGTGAAATGGTAAGGGGGTACTTACCCCTACCATTTCACTAAAAAACTGTCAAAAATGTTAAAAATGACAAGAGACAGTTTTTGACAATTCCTTTATTTAAATGCTTCTTCTTTCTTCTTTCTTCCTTCATCTTCTTCTGGTTCTTCTGGCTCTTCTGGTTCTTCCTCCGGCGTTCTCGTCCAGCATCTTCTCCGCGGCGTCTTCTATCTTCTTCTCCTCGGGCCGCTCCGCACCCATGGCATGAGGGGGAGGCTCCCGCTCTTCTCTTCATCTTCTTCTCTTCTTCATCTTCTTCTTCTTCTTCTCTTCTTCCTTCTTCTCTTCTTCATGTCTTCTGCGGGCCGCTCCGCAGCCATGCTGGCATGGAGGGAGGCTCCCGCTGTGTGACGGCGTCTCTTCGTCTGACGGTTCTTAAATAACGGGGGGCGGGGCCACCCGGTGGCCCCGCCCCCCTCTGACGCACGGTGACATGACGGGACTTCCCTGTGGCATTCCCCGTGACGTCACAGGGAAGTCCCTCAAGTCACCGTGCGTCAGAGGGGGGCGGGGTCACCGGATGGCCCCGCCCCCCGTTATTTAAGAACCGTCAGACGAAGAGACGCCGTCACACAGCGGGAGCCTCCCACCATGCCAGCATGGCTGCGGAGCGGCCCGCAGAAGACAGGAAGAAGAGAAGAAGAGAAGAAGGAAGAAGAAGAAGAAGATGAAGAAGAGAAGAAGATGAAGAGAAGAGCGGGAGCCTCCCCCTCATGCCATGGGTGCGGAGCGGCCCGAGGAGAAGAAGATAGAAGACGCCGCGGAGAAGATGCTGGACGAGAACGCCGGAGGAAGAACCAGAAGAGCCAGAAGAACCAGAAGAAGATGAAGGAAGAAAGAAGAAAGAAGAAGCATTTAAATAAAGGAATTGTCAAAAACTGTCTCTTGTCATTTTTAACATTTTTGACAGTTTTTTAGTGAAATGGTAGGGGTAAGTACCCCCTTACCATTTCACACAGGGGGGGGGCCGGGATCTGGGGGTCCCCTTGTTAAAGGGGGCTTCCAGATTCCGATAAGCCCCCCGCCCGCAGACCCTCACAACCACCGGCCAGGGTTGTGAGGATGAGGCCCTTGTCCTCATCAACATGGGGACAAGGTGTTTTGGGGGGCTACCCCAAAGCACCCTCCCAATGTTGAGGGCATGTGGCCTGGTACGGTTCAGGAGGGGGGGGGGGCCGCACTCTCGTCCCCCCCTCTTTTCCTGCGGCCTGCCAGGTTGCGTGCTCGGATAAGGGTCTGGTATGGATTTTTAGGGGGACCCCACGCCGTTTTTTTTTTTTTTTTTTGGCGCGGGGTTCCCCTTAAAATCCATACCAGACCTGAAGGGTCTGGTATGGAATTTAGGGGGAACCCCACGTCAATTTTTTTTTTCAATTTTGGCTGGGGTTCCCCTTAATATCCATACCAGACCTGAAGGGCCTTGTATGGAATTTAGGGGGACCCCCACATCATTTTTTTTTTTTTTATTTTGGTTCGGGGTTCCCCTGTGGGGAATTCCCATGCCGTTTTTATCAATGAACTTATATGTGTATTGTCGGCAATGCAATAGCCGCGGCTAGTTTTAAATGAGTTTTTTCCTTCCAAATGTCATTTTGCTGTCAGACTGTTCTAAACACGGGAAACATGCGCCCCTTTACAGGCATACTATAGACACCCCCCAGGTACGAAATTTAAAGGGATATTACACTTTTATTGTTTGACTTTAAGCATTAATAAAATCACTGCTCCTGAAAAAACGTCCGTTTTTAAAACTTTTTTTTGCATTGATCCATGTCCCCTGGGGCAGGACCCGGGTCCCCAAACACTTTTTATGACAATAACTTGCATATAAGCCTTTAAAATTAGCACTTTTGATTATTCATGTTCGTGTCCCATAGACTTTAACGGCGTTCGCGTGTTCGAACGAATTTTTTTCCTGTTCGCATGTTCTGGTGCGAACCGAACAGGGGGGTGTTCGGCTCATCCCTACTCTCCACACAAGTTTGATAAAAGATGTTCAGACTGAACGGAAATAGGCTTGTGGGCTCTTCATAGGTAAAGTCTACAGCAGATATAGAAGATGAGACATAATGGTCATTTTGAGAACATTACATCTGCCAAACCAATATATATGTTTTCCATCTCTCCAGGTCGGAATTCAATGAGGACAATAATGGTAGGAAGTTTAGTTTATAAAGGAGAATGAGGTTTGCGGTAATCTCGGTCCATAGGTATTGGATAGCCTTTGTGGCCCGCTGAAATGGGAAATTGGATCGTTGAGGGGAGGGAAATACTGAGGGCCTCTGATTTATGCAGATTTACCTAGAAATTGGACAGTAGTCCGTATATGCATAGCTCACTGAGTAGATTTGCTAGGGAGGATAGATGGGTCAATCACAGGTTTTTATGTGCAACCCATAAACCATTTTTCTGAAGGCTCGGTGCTGATAATCTCCACTTTTAGTCACTGGAGCTGCTCAGTTGTCTCCACATAGGTCTATTGAAGATTTTCTAACTCAAATGTAACAGAGCATGCACTGCAGGAAATAATCGGATTGGCCTTTCAGTAGACCTGAAATTTGAAACAAGGACAGGGAAATGAGTTTTGAAGCATTTTTGCTAAACAACCCCTCCATATTCTCTCTCAGGCAGGAATTCTAACTAAAGCCACTGCTTTGTGAATTTAACAAGTGTTTATTCTAGCAATTGGCACATACTAGTGAATTCTTCAAGCCACCAGTATGTGTAGTGTTTAGATCCACTTAAAAATAAAACAATGATAATATTTAGGAATGTTTCATTCACATTGCTGGCAAAGGTCAGCATTGGTTTTGAAACTAAACACTGCAGAACAATATATCCAGGTGCTAAATGGATAATATCTACATTGTGCCATGTATTAATCAGTTCACATGCCTGTAAATAGAGCAATGTGTCAGCGATAGTCTATGCAATGGAAACGACTCTGAAGATACTAGAACTCAAATGGAAAAAAACAAACACTCCCATCCAAACTTCCATTGCTCACAATTAAAAAATGCAGTCAGGGCTGCCAGTGTAATTTAGTTAGAAATCACAAGTGGAACAGATCCTTTGGGATCAGACGGTGCGTGTTGTCTGTATGCAGTCAATTCCGTACATTGCTTTAGTACAATCTGAAACTGAAATACTATTCATTTTTCATTTGCATATTAAAATTGCACGGTTAATGGTTCCTACACTTCAACCAAAAGGGATTCTGCTGTCATGATAAGCATTAGAATTTTTTTCTTAAATTATTTTTAACTGTTTAGTCCTCACAACATTACTGCTACAAAGAGCTATTCCACTGAAAGATGGTTTCAACTCCCAAGTTGTTTGAATCTCCCACCTTTTTCTACTGTAACTCGCCATTTCAGCCGTTCTGAACTTCATTTAGGGTGGTGTTCCTCGCCCAGCTGTATTCTTTGTAATGTAAGGTCAGAGAATAAAGTGTTGTAGGGGTTGAGGAAACTGATGAAGCTGGGAATTTAGAATAAGGTAGGACCCTGATAGACTTGAGAGGCCAGTAGGTCATGAAAGCTGCAAACAACTCGTCTAAACCAGTCATTTTTGGTGGACTTGGCATTTATACTTCATACAGAAAATCCTCAAAATAGGATTTTCAGCCACTGTTCCTCATGCTTGCCTAGCTATTCCCAAAACTTTGTGTAAGGGGCACACGGGTACCGCCCCTCATCCATGCATCCGGCCCCCTAATCTACATGCAGGGCACCGGATGCATGGATTCCAATGAGGGGGTGTTTTTTTTTTTCTTAAAGCATGTGATTAGAACCAGAGGCTTCAAAAAAGGGTGGGCACAGAGCACTGTGTTCCGAGCCCACCCAGTTGTGTGACAATAGCGAATGAATATACACTATTGCCACACTGATCCTCCTGGCCAATCAGAAAATGGGTCCTGAGACCCATCACCTGATTGGCTGAAAAGACAGGCGATCGTATTGGATACCTAGGAGGAGGAGGGAGGAGGAGAAGCACGGCAGAAGCCATCGTGATGCAGAGGAGGAGAAGACCCGATGGAGAAGTCCCATCGCCCTTAGGAGCGCTGCCTGCCCGCAACCTAGATGGGTTAAGTGCTGACCGACGGCTGCCGCCCGCTGGGGAGATGGGTGGTGCGGACCTGACCGCTTGACATCGGCCGACTGGAGGGGTGGTTGTTTGTTGCTCCCCAAAAAAACAAGCCGCCACTGAATATACCTAAGCATGCAGTGTGGTTGAGAAGGAAATCCACAGGTGGGTGCTCTGGCTCTGATGTCCTCCAACATCAAACGATAAGCAGTAATATAGAAGATAGAGCCATATACAGTAAAACTTGGTTTGAGAGTAACTTGGTTTGAGAGCGTTTTGCAAGACAAGCAAAATTTTTTAATAGATTTTGACTTGATATACAAGCGATGTCTTGATATACAAGTAGTGTCACATCACAACGGAGTATAAAAAAGAGAAGAGGCGCCTCTAAGTGTAGCAATATGGTTACATTTAATGAAGGTACAACATTTAGAAACTTACATGGTTACTGATCAAAAGAGGCACATCTAAGTATGCAGGCATCCGGGGTAAAGCTGTCCATATAGACCATCCCCCGCACCACCATCGACGTCATCCCTTCCACGCTGCGCTCAATGAGCGATTCAAGCCACGCTTTCAGATCGTTCTACTGCAGGGTAGTCTTCCCGGTCACGATTGCAGACTGACGGCGCTGAGAGTCGGCGGTGCGGTGGTTGGTCTATGTGGACAGCTTTACCCCGGATGCCTGCACACTTAGATGTGCCTCTTTTAATCATCATCCATGTGAGTTGCTAAATGTTGTACCTTCATTAAATGTAACCATATTGCTACACTTAGAGGCGCCTCTCTTCTCTTTTATACTCTGTAGCTCCTGCTGGATTTTGCTTCTTATCCCCGTTGTGGAGGCTTCCATTTGTGGATGGACATTTTATGGTTACCCAGGTGTGTTACAACAGCGAATTAATATATATATAAATATTCACTACTGAAACACAGAACCTCAGTCCCGCCAATCAGAAGCGGGTGTGAGACCCGTTTTCCGATTGGCCGAATAGAGAAGACTCCCGATTGGCCGCCCAGGAGAAGGGAGGAAATGGAAGCCGCCATCACAGTGATGACCCCTGGAGAGCAGGAGAATGGGAGGCCGTCGGTGATGGGGTAAGTTCTACCGACCGATCGACGGGGTGGCATACTGTTTGCCACCCCCCCACCAAAAAAATTTACACCGGCCGCCACTGATGGAGTATAAATTGAAGGACTTATGAATAAACGGTTGTGGAACAAATCATCTGAGTTTCCATTATTTCTATATGCTTTGATACAAAGTGCTTTGGATTACAAGCATGCTTCCGTAATGAATTATGCTTGCAATCCAAGGTTTTACTGTACTCCAAAAGTTCTTATAACAGCTTTATTGATACATGAGTGAGTAAAAGATATATAAGGACTTGCGCGTTTCCGCACAAAAGCCTTGATCACAGCACAATTTTAAAATACAAAACGAGACCTATATATATATATATATATATATATCAAAAATAAGTTCCACCTTCCAAACAATTAGCTCATTAGACCACGAGATTTAAAAATCAGCATATCAGGTGTAGCAATTCAGAGATCAGTAATGGAAAGCACGTTGTGGCAATAGATATAGGAAACAAATCCTAGACAGACATCAAAGTATGAAAAAATTAGATAGAAAATAATAAGAAAAACAAATGAAAAATATACACAAAATACACCATTAATGGTATTCATTTGAGAAAAAAATCTACATCATAACGAGAATTTAAACCAGTGGGCATCCTGGTTTGAAGGCTAAAAATCCACCAGACCTCTTTAAGAGTTTGCAGTGGATATCGCCACCTCCTGGGTGATTTTCTAACCTTTTCCAAAACACAAAAAGCAAAGGATGATATGTTGCCAAAATGTATATATTTTTCTGCCTTTCCCAAGTAGAATCATTTGCTGCTATCCTGGCAGCTGATTGAGATATGGGACAGAAGACGTTCAACCTGGATCCGCTTCTTTACCTGTTGCATATGTATATGAGCTATTGAAGGCATAACTATACCTTTTATTATACGTAATCTTGTAAGGAAAAAACATTTTGCACCCTAGTGTTGGAGGGAATGCTCATGTTTTTTTTTTATCATATGCATGTTAAAGAGATCAGATCTGTGTTAATTAATCCTTAATTTTCTAAAAAAAATTATATACTGTAGTTTGTGATTGTTCATCCTGAAAGGTGTATCCTTACTGGAACCTTGCAAATCCTTCAAGTTTAACGGTCAAAAGACAGACATGTTCTTAATTCTGTCTGTGACCCCACTAGAGAGATGTTTTATTACTTTTAAAGGGTAACTCCACTTTGACAAATTTCCATTTGGCCACTTCAATTTTTTCAATTGACTTTTGTCAAGCCAGGTAGTGACAACAAGGGCAGTTTTTCTCGCGACTCGAAAATTTGAGCTGCATATGGCCAGTTTACTGTCCCTGCAATGCCAAAACAATAAATTGGGTGGGTGGTTCTGCAACTGAGGGGAAACTCCATATTAGGGATGCAAATTGCAATAAAAAAATCCCTCTCATTCTATCCAGAACAAAATAAAAGGCCCCAATTTAGATTGATTTCCCTGAAGAAGGATCACATATTTCCTCTACCCATGCTTCAGGTCACTTTTAATTTGCTACAGCTTACCAGTGACTTTTTTTCTTTCTAAAAGTCAGTCTTTTTCTTGCACGTCCATCACGACTTGTCTGTACTTTTTCAGGATAATTTATTTCCTGCCGCTTTGGAAAGTAGCAGCTGTTCACCACACACTGCGGGAAGTTTGGCATGAAAGCAGGCAAGGGGATGTTGTGCAGCTTTTAACTACGTGCAGGAGGTCCACTATGTTAATTTTATGGATGAGACACGCTTTATCTTATTTGGGAAATTGTTAAAAATCATTAATTGCACAGCTGACAGCTTGCCACTTGTCTGCTCAGCTGCAAAATATTACTTTTAAAGATACAACAGCTTGTTTTAAGTTTGCAAAGTTTTCATTGGGATCTCAGACACCTATTGTTAGCTTGAATCTCAGGGGGCAGGCTGAGGAGGTGAGGCACGGGGTACCTTCATGTCTACCAGGGGGTGTGAGTGGAGACAGAAATTAGCTAATTGGGGACTAGAGGGAAGAGAAAAGAGGCAGCACAGAAGGTGATTGAGGACAAGGGAAATCTGTGGGCCGGAGCTGATCATAGACCACTGGGAACATTGAGTGAAAGCTAAATATGACTGGATGAAGGGCAAGCGGGCAGAGGAGAAGATGATTGTTGTGGGTGGGGTAGGCAGTGCAGAAGCCTATTCTGTACCAGTCAGAAAGGAGACAGAGCAGAAGTTGAATGTTACTGAGGGGCAGATGAGAGAAAGGAGTAGCAGTTGATTGTGTACCATTGAGTGAAATGCTGATCTGGAACAAACATGCAGGCAATAAAGCCAGACAAAGTCAAACCTTCCATTTTATGTACTTGATGCCATGTGTTGCTATCTTTTTTTATACAAATTATCATTTTATATAGAAAAGATTGTTCTGTATAGAGAAGTTTTGTTACCTGCCAGCAAGCTACACAGTTGGGACCCTTACTGTATATGTGGAAATAATGGTCTGTCTATAGTGGTCCAACATACTCCCTGCTTGTTTAGAGCCAGTGGTCTCCAATCAGTAGCTAGCATGTACTTGTGGATGTACTGCAGATTGCAGAGCTATAGGTCTGAACAGTAAGTGGATGTGTTGGACTGATGAAGGGAGACCACTGCTTCCCCACGGAGAATAAAGGTTTATTCGGAGAGACCACTGCTTCCCCACGGAGAGTAATGCCACGTACACACGGTTGGATTTTCCGATGGGAAATGTTGGATGTGAGCTTGTTGTTGGAAAGTCTGACCGTGTGTATGCTCCATTGAACATTTGCTGTCGGACTTTCCGGCAACAAATGTTTGCTAGCATGTTCTCAATTTTTCTGCCAACAAAACTTTGTTGTCGGAAAGTCCGATCGTGTGTACACAAGTCCGTCGCACAAAAGTTCACGCATGCTCGGAATCAAGCAGAAGGAGTCGCACTGGCTATTGAACTTCCTTCTTCTCGGCTCGTCGTACGTCACCGCGTTCCCACGTTAGTAATTGTTGGCCAACATTTGTGTGACCGTGTGTATGCAAGACAAGTTTGAGGTAACAACTTTCGAACAAAAATCCACCGTTTTGTTGGTAGAAATTCCGATCGTGTGTATGGGGCATTAGGGTTTGCTCAGAGAGACCACTGCTTCCCCACAGGGAGCAAGGGTGCCACTTTGCAGCTGCTGGCAGGGAACAGGCTATTCTACTCGACGTGGCCGCTTTATAAAGAAGACAAACTTCAAAACCGTTAACATCTTTTGTTTTAATGCACCTTGAATTTAGCTGTTTAAAACATTTTTTTTAATCCTTTTATTTTTCAAGGATTTTTTTTTTTTTTTAGTCATGGAATAGTTTTACATTAGAGGTTTCCCCAGGAATGCTGACCTCTTTAATTGCAGCTTGTTTACAGGTCAATAAGTGTTAAGTAGAATTCATTACATGGATTTTTCTGGTTTCCAGGGCTGTTTACCTTGTCCGCCATAAGGAAACGCGTCAAAGATTTGCAATGAAGAAAATCAATAAACAGAACCTAGTCCTTCGAAATCAGATTCAGCAGGCGTTTGTGGAGAGGGACATTTTAACATTTGCAGAGAATCCATTTGTGGTCAGCATGTATTGTTCCTTTGAGACCAGACGCCACTTATGCATGGTCATGGAGTACGTGGAAGGTAAGACAATACCATTTAATTAAAGATCATTCTCAGTGCACCACATTTTCCATGGTTTATAATTCTTGTTTTATTCTGATATGTAGGTAACGCAATAAAAGCATTTGATTGGTTTGTATGGGCCACACAAACATTTCTTCTTTCAGACATATGTTTTTTTAGAACATGGCTTTAAAAACAGTGCAGGAGTCAGTAATTTAAAAGACCTGTTGCTCACCATACTGTAAATTATGTAATCTTTTTATGCTTACATTTCCATTTAACACCTGTGGTTGGGGATTGTTATTTTATTAGTCAGCTATGAACCTGCAGAAATGACCAGAAAACTATTTAACTATTTATGTAGTTATTGGATACCTGATCACTTTGTTACTCAAAATGGTCTCAGAAAAAAAAGCTCTTAAATGATAAATGTGCATCTAGCCCAGTTCCCCCCCCCCCCTCTTCGTTATAGCTGTGACATGTAGGTGTCTTGTTAAGTTATTACGAGACAGCAAAAAGTAGGCAATGGTAGTTGCAATTTCATGTTTTCATAGGTAGGATCTACAAAAATAAGGTAGAACTAAAGGCAATATTTTCTTTTCATTTTGGATAGGGTAAGGAATGATTACCACCCCCAGGTTTATTTTTTACCATCTGTTTACCATTGGAGAGATTTCTTTCACTTCCTGTTCCATAACCAAACCAGCAAGATAAAAAATCCCTCTAAAGGGAGCGGATCCCTGGTTGTTACCGGGATCACCAGAACTTGTCTCCCCATTGGAAGATTTCCCCTCTATTCCTGTTCTGGGGACAACCCACAATTTGGGAATCTTTCACTGTTGGTGATAACCATATTTAAAAAGTAAAACCTATATGTTCCAAAAAAATTAAACCGACAAATCATTGTCAGCTAGGTAGACCAAAACAAGTGTCAGACATAATGACAGGTCTCTGATTTTCAAAAACATGGATCTAAATTCAAATTTACATCTGCTTTATAATGACTCAATCTTTCCCTTGCCCTTTTGTTTTACCATCTAACAGTACCTGTGCTTAGAGCAGGGGCGTACCTAGAGCATTTGGCATCCGGGGCAGATCCTATATCTGCCATAGCTGCAGATTAACGCTTTTTTCACAAAATGGTATGTTGGCACATTAGGTGTTGTCCTTGAAACTAAAGCAGTATTATTAAACCCAAAACCAAAAATGTATTATATTGCAGCTTACCAATCATTAGATGTGGTGGCTGCCTCAGTTTTTCTTTGGATTTTTTCCCTCTTTTTTTCACCTGGTGATCTGGCCAGTAACACACTCCCTGTATTAGTGAGACAAAACCTTGGATGAATGAGCACAGAAGGCACAGCAGAGTTGTCAGTCTGAGAGGAGGGGGTAGTGTTAAATGTATTAGCAGGTTTAGAACCACTAGCAAATTGAAGCCAAACTCCAGCTCCAGTGCCGCCCCCTCAATCCACGGCCACCACCCCCATGCTCTATCTATGGCCGCTATTTTGACAGAACACCGCCACCCCTTATTCATGCACCGGCCCCTTTCAGGGCGCCAGGCACGTGAATTACATCGTGGGGGGGGGGGTTTAAGCGTATGGCTGGAATAAACTTCAAAATAGGGTGGGCTCGTGGCACAGAGCATTGTGCCAGGAGCCCACCCAGGTGTTGCAACAGCGAATAAATATTCGCTACTGAAACACTGATCCTCAATCCAGCCAATCAGGAGCAGGTTTGAGACCCATTTTCCGATTGGCCAAAAAGAGAACAGTCCCAATTGGTCACAGAGGAGGAGGGAGAAAAACGGAAAAAACTGTAACGTGATCTGCACTTCCTAAAGAATATATAAAAATGAAGACAGCAGATATACAGGTAAAACGTATGTAAGGAGATTTGTTTCATCTTTGTGTATCATCTGAGGCTGTTCACTTCACTGGGTATATGTGAGGGTTTACATCCAGTTTAAGAAATGAAAGTGCAATCTATGCTTTTTTTTGTGCTTGTGCCACAAAGTTTGTATTCCAATAGTGGTCTTTGTCTTATATGTTTTACTATATTGGGCAAGCTGAGAAATATAACTTTTCAAAATCTGCACTGTGTGTGGCCAACATTATGGCTTCTCAGGGCCTATTAGGATGTCAAGCAATAAGTTTACAATTACAAGCCATCTATTCAGTATGGGCGATCTGATGGAGAGAGCTTAAAATCCACGTCTACACTTGTGTGCCTTTCCCCTACTAGAGTATTGTTAGACCTGCTGATTTATGTGATTGTTTCAGCAGGAGTTCTTTGTTCAGGTGTAGCCTAAAAACAGTACAGCAAAAATATTGCATTAACAATTTTTATAGGCAGCCAAATGAACCTATTCAGCATCAAGTATGTTTGATTCGATCTCTGTTGTAATTCTGCACAATAATGTGCTACATTTAACTATTGTTCAGCTTCCAATAAGACTGCAAAGGAACAATGGCTGCCCTGTCTTCTAAGATTACAGTAACCTTTTGTTACTATAGTAGCTAGCAGCGGTGTACACAATATAAACTCTAAATTATCAAAGAAAAAGCTAAAGGGGAAATATTAGCATCGAAAACAGTGTTTACTGTAAGCACAAGAAAACTTTTGTGGGTTTGACCAGTCAATACTTTTTGCTAATAGGTGTCTCTTTCTCATCTCAGAAAGTTGAGAGGTATGCATGTGTACAGAAATTGGTAGCGAGTGGGATTCTTACGGTGTCCTTAGTCAGTTTTGCTGGAGGTTCGAGTGCGACCACACTGTTTTCTGGCACACCAATTCACTTGTAGGTCCAGTTTAGAGAAGGGCTCCTGTATAAAGTGAACCATTTAATTCCAAAGAGACTATAAAACTGGTACCTTAGTCTTATACATTTACCTCTCAATATATTCTAAAATGTCCCAGGCAAATACAGGCCGGTATCCTCCTATACTTAGCACAGATTTCCTTTAAGGAGCAAGAGCTAAGAAAACTGAAGGATGACATTCCTGATCACCTTCTGAAACTGCTTGTTGTCTGACTGTCTGTAGTTATTCATTTGATTCACTGACCTGTAACAAGCATGATGGAATAGTAAATTCAAAACTTAAACTCTGACTACTGATTTGGGTCAAAAAAAATTTTTCATTTCTATGACCTATACGTTTATTCCAGAAGTGCCTAACCTCCTCTAGGATGTGCCATGGCTGGTTTTGCTGCAAAGACCATTGTTCAGGTGTGAGTGTGGGTCTATGCAGCATTCATTTGCTAGCCCAAGCTGCACCTGCTGATGCACTCCTAGTAGGGTTTTTGTTGACTAGCTGGGATTTACAGGAAATGGGTAAAATGATGCTGTTCCAGCATTGGTCCTCAATCATCCTCAAAGAGAGGAGAGCAATGCTGAATCATCAAGAGGGTCAGTAGTGAATTAGGAAACTTTTTTACATGGATAGTGGAGGATGAAAAAAGACCACTGGATCAGCATGATTGCCAGGCAGCCAAAGCTTTTAGGAGAGGTGACCAGCACTAGCAGCCTACATATTTCTTTTAGCATTCTGGGTGGGTTTATGAATCAGTAGCTAGGTGCAGGAGAGCATGGGCCAGTCTTTAACTTTGCGAAGCAAAAGTCATTATTTGTATAACAAAGTGCCTTGGATTTTGGGTATCCTAAGCAATTCGAGACTAAACAGATACGTGAAGGTACCTGCATTACTATAGCAGCTTTGCAATCTTTATTGAATGGAACTTTAAAGGATAAGTTCACCTTTTGTAACATGGTATGTTACACCCATATTTAGGGTGTAACATGTTACAGATGCCCTGGCCCCCGTTCTGACATCTAGCGAGGGACTAGCTGTCACACTCTGCAATAAACACGGCAGTGTGGGGCTCCACTAGCATCATCCATTCAAATTGTTATGCAAATGGGATCCTTTGCGGCTGTTGGCTTGTTGTTTTCAAAGAACTACCCTTCCTGTCAGATTGTATCTGCTTGCCCGTACGGGATGTATGAGGAAGCAGATACACTGCAGATCTGCTGGAGACCTGCATGGTCAATAGATCGCTGGTGCAATGCTTTACAGGCTCAAAAAAAAAATTAACCAAAATCAGATTTTTTTTACCTGCAATAAAATGTGCAGTATAGTATTTTTCATAAAGAGTGAACTTCTCCTTTAAGTAAATGAAGGGGGGTGGGGTTAGGAAATAAGAAGTGCTTGCAGACACTCAGTGGGAGAAACTAGAAAATGCAATACGTTTTCTAACCTTCCTAATTAATTGCTGTCCTGATGGTGACCAGCCAACAGCAAGGGGTAGGACTCATTTCCCGATAAGGTGATAAGTGCTTCAATGGGACCACTGTTATATCTTCTATGTGGAAAGATTCAGGCATAGAAAAGCAAATGTTTTAGCAGAGCTCTGCCCTTTTTATGAGCACTGTGATTTTCTGCTGGACTAAGCAAATTGATGCACGTGGATGTAAAGAATTATCACTGGAGGCAATACTGATTAACATTATCATGTATGTTAATATGTGGTATCATGTCATATAAATGAAATTCTTTAGTATATAGTAGATTTCTTTTTAGATTCGGATGTATCTATTATGTACTATGTGCAGAAAATAATAATTTGGGTTTTCCCTGTTAGGTGGAGACTGTGCTACGTTATTAAAGAACATGGGACCTCTGCCTGTGGACATGGCGCAGATGTATTTTGCAGAAACTGTTCTCGCTTTGGAATATTTACACAACTACGGCATCGTACACAGAGATTTAAAGCCAGACAAGTATGTTTAAACTTACAATTTTATGAAAGACCGAATGTTGCTTTTTGTTAGTTGTGTGGACAATTGTGTTGTGTTTTTGGTACATAGGCAGACTGGTTATATTGTTTTTTTTGGCACAATAGACTTTTAGCACACATACATTCCCATGTAATAACAGAAAAGAAAAACACAAAAGATCACAAACACTTTATTACTGCTTCTGTCTTGGTTTGAGGCTGGGTTAACACTTAATTTGGATGCGGCTCACAGCAGGGGTCTGGTGCGTCCCTGTTCTCTGTTTCAAGGACAAATCGGGCCCGAATTTTTGCCTGCATCAGACCTGAAAAGGAGCCAAAGATGCACTGGACCCCTGTGCAATCCGCTCCACAGCTGCCCCGGAGATGTGTGAACCAGCTCAATTGAGCCAGTCAGTCTCCTGTCATGTGTCTCCTCTCTCTCTCTCTTGATTGGCTGACCGACTTTGATTGACAGCAGCAAGAGCCAATGATGCCACTGCTGTGTCTCAGCCAATCAGGATAGAGAGTCTTGGAAGGCTGAGACACTTGTGGACATCACTAAAGAGAGATGGGGGGCTCAGGTAAGTATGAGGCGGGTTGATGCACACAGAAGGCTTTTTATCTTAATGCATAGAATGAGTTAAGGGATTGTAGAGATATAAAACCATTATTTTACAAGCTGGAGGGGAGGATCGTAGAGTGGATGGAGCGGACAGGCGGGAAGGGGGGGTGTTATAGAGGAGACGCAGCAGATGACGAAGGCACCCAAACAGACCATGGTGTCAAGGCTCTGTAGCCATGATAAACCGTGGTCAGTTTACAGGGGGAGGGCAGAACCAGGCAGGATCAGCCAGGTTTTTTAGGTGTTACAGGGGGCCAAATTACACAGCACAAGCACTGTGCTGTATAACATGCTTTACAGGAACATAATCCAATTTCTTTTCTTTTAGGGTTATAAACACTTTAATTTTCTGACTAAAGTTCCACTTTAAGTAAAACCTTAATAAATTTTATGACATTTGCCAAGAGTAGCTCAGCACCTAATTGACTCCCTTCTGAGTAGAAAGGGACAATATACCTTACCCAAGTACTTAGCTACTAACTGTATGATCTGCAATTTTGTATTTGCAACTTTCTCTTTAAAACCTTGATGAAATGCATTTAAATATATGTAGAACTAGTACAGTAAATTAAAGTGTGTGTTGAACAGGACAAAATTCTACGTTCCTAGAAAAATTCATATTGCTGTAAATATATTACACAGGTACAGA
Source organism: Lithobates clamitans (assembly GCA_037952925.1). NCBI lineage: Eukaryota > Metazoa > Chordata > Amphibia > Anura > Ranidae > Lithobates > Lithobates clamitans. The sequence goes on from JBBGZY010000448.1 coordinate 1,124,465, forward strand.
GTTCAGCAGCATGGGTAATGTAATGTATAACCCATTATACAGAAGTGCAGCAATTTGGGGTACATAGTATATGTTAAAGCTTACAGATTGTAGTGGTCTCAGTTATGTGATATACAGCCAGATGGTGGACCAGAATATGTAATGTAAAGCAAAATTTACTGAGCACACTTGACTACTGCATGTGACCTACAAAATCGTGTACAGAGCATGCATGAGTGCAGTAGTCCAGACCATGTAACAACAGCACAGTGTACAGAACATGGTGTATGTCATGTACAGCATAGCTATTTCCCTTTGACACTCATGGGTCAGTGTAGACCATGCAGACCTTTTTTGATTTAGGGAAAAACAGTTGCTTTGCTAAGGGTTCAATACATTGACATTTCATTTTTACATTATCATCTATTCATAGGCTTTTCTTCCTTATCACGTCCAAGCAATGTCCTCTGTCCACAGACTTGTGTTTCTCTTAGGCTTATTTGAAATTTGTTGGCAGACCCCAAGCCTATGCTAAGCTGGCTCACAAAGTAAGACCGGATCATCATTATTTGATGTAATATTTTATTAATTGCCTGTGTGTGGGACCTGCAGTTAGGAAACAAACCCGAAGTGCACTGCTATTGAGGATTTTCACAAAGGAGAACAATTGCCTCCTTTTGACATTTACACAGATGCACAGAACTTTATCTGCATGCAAAGCGTGTACGTTGGATGGGTTCTGTGATGATGTCAGTATGGATTAACTGCTGCTTTGTGAGTGGGGAGCTTAGTGAGATGGAATTACAGAACAAGTGACAGACAGGCATGGATTGCCCAATTACAATAGAGAATGAGGAAACAGAATCGGAGGCAGTGTACTTGGCTTATAGTGTGTAAAACAAAAATTAGCTTTCCTGAGTGATGAACACTTGTTTGGAATTATATTATATACAAGTGAAGGCGCAGAGAACTAGAACAGTCAATATCTCACAATATCTGAGTGATGTGCTGTATAAGCATAATATTATATGCACAGTAAAAATGTTATTACAACAAAAGTCTTATAGTTGCTTTAAAAAAGTCCACGGACCATATGAGATGATCACATATAAGATGATGACATAGGGGTGTCATCAGTGTAGTCGATCCATTCCTGCTGTGTTGGCGCTCTGTTCCTCGCTTTGTACACTGCTGGATGGTCATCGGCCGGCTGCAGTGGAGGATTCCTCAGAACGAGGCTTGAGGCGCAGGTGGTTTCTAGGCTAGGAGGGATGACATCACTGGAAAGCGACGCGTTTCTTGAACGTACAGGCTGCGAGTGACATGGAAGCCGCGCTCCTCCTTCAAGCTTGGAGCGAGCAACAGAACGATAACACAGCAGGAACGGACTACACTGATGACACCCCTATGTTGGGACTTATGCTTACTATGACTCCATAAATGTGAGTTTCCTGTGTACTTTTATTTCACATTAAACTTGTCCTATATCTGCACCCAGAGGAGCCTCTCCCCTTGTGTCTTGTTTGGAATTAGACCTAAATATTAACAAAACAATTACAGCGCTGATAGAATGACCAATACAATCAAAAACTAAAATGGTACGTGCTGACAAAATATAAATGATGATAATATACCATCAGAAAATAAAAGTGCTGCGTGCTGACAATAAATAAATGTCAATAATAAGTGCCATACAATAAGTGCAAATGCTATGAAATCCACAAAAAATGTCACCCCTTAGGCTAATATAAAAGAAATGGTGACTGCTTGCAAATAGTCCCAAAGTGAACTATCCCAGCCAGGCTGATCCCAGAGTTTTTAGACGGGCAGCTTCACTGGAACACAGACAGCAACTCTTTGACCTGTACTGTCAGTCAATCCCACATGCATTTGCAAAGCGGTACCTCTAGCGTGGATATACAGATAGGAGTGTTGATGTTCAGAATGAGGCTTGTGGATATCCACCCAAAAATAAAGGAAAAATAATATGGTGAAGTATTGCGGAGTAATGTAATCACTTGCGCTACAAAGCGCTACTCACAAAACCTCGGCTGCAAACAGGCATGTCAGTGAGCTTCCGTAATCGCCGCTGGTAGCGTGCGTTCCACGGAGCCAGGAAGAGAAAGTCACTTGGTTAAGGCGTCAGCCCGGATGTTGCGTCGACGCGTTTCGCCCCTGTCTAATGAAGCTGCCTGTCTAAAAACTCTGGGATCAGCCTGGCTGGGATAGTTCACTTTGGGACTATTTGCAAGCAGTCACCATTTCTTTTATATTAGCCTAAGGGGTGACATTTTTTGTGAATTTCATAGCATTTGCACTTATTGTATGGCACTTATTATTGACATTTATTTATTGTCAGCACGCAGCACTTTTATTTTCTGATGGTATATTATCATCATTTATATTTTGTCAGCACGTACCATTTTAGTTTTTGATTGTATTGGTCATTCTATCAGCGCTGTAATTGTTTCGTTTTTATTTTGAAGTATCCATACTTTTGGTATTTACATTTACATATAGTATTTACATTTTATATTTCATTTTGTCGCTAGCGCAGCTTCTCGCACTTAATATAGACCTAAATATTACTTCTCATGGTTTTCTGGGGGAAATTATAGGTTTCACATACAACATTTATTTTAATAATTATATGAGTATTTCCTGGTTTGTTATTAATGAGAAGATGGTCAGTGATCCACTATCGGACTGCATGCAATTGATAAAGGAGATAACCCAAGCAAATACATCTCCACATCTCCTAAAAATGTAAAATTCTAAATCGTTTTCTTAGCACATCAAATTTGGGTCTCATTCAGTGGCATCATTTTTGTCTAATTACAGCAATTCTATCTTTAAATGTTGGTTTACAGATCTGTTGCTGTGATATGCAGTTTAAATAATGAGTAGTCCAGATTGGGTAATTCTCCACTTCAGATATCACATTAACATTTGAGTGCAGGCCCTCTTTAACCACTTCAGCCCCGGACGATTTGGCTGCTCAATGACCAGAGCATTTTTTGCGATACGGCACTGCATCGCTTTAACTGACAATTGCGCGGTCGTGCGATGCTATACTCAAACAAAATTGACGTCCTTTTTTTCCCATAAATAGAGCTTTCTTTTGGTGGTATTTGATCATCTCTGCGCTTTTTATTTTTTGCGCTATAAATAAAAAAAGAGCCACAATTTTGAAAAAAACACAATATTTTGTACTTTTTGCTATAATAAATATCCCCAATTTTTTTTTAAAAAAGGTAATTTTTTTCTCAGTTTAGGCCGATATGTATTCTTCTACATATTATTGGTAATAAAAATCGCAATAAGCGTATATTGATGGGTTTGCGCAAAAGTTATAGCGTCTACAAAATAGGGGATAGATTTATGGCATTTTTATTATTATAATTTTTTTTTTACTAGTAATGGCGGCGATCTGCGATTTTTATCATGACTGCGACATTATGGTGGACACATCGGACACTTTTGACACATTTTTGGGACGATTGACAATTATATAGCGATCAGTGCTATAAAAATGCACTGATTATTGTATAAATGTCACTGGCAGGGAAGGGGTTAACACTAGGGGACGATCAAGGGGTTAACTGTGTTCCCTGACTGTGTGTTCTAACTGTAGGGGGAGGGGACTGACTAGAGGAGATGACAGCTTGTGGTTCCTAGCTATTAGGAACTCACGATCTGTCTCTCCTCACAGAACAGGGATTTGTGTGTTTACACACACACACACACACATCCCTGTTCTGCCTCTTGTGCCTGCGATCGCTTGTAGCCGGCGGTCATCGCGGCCGTCAGCCACAAGCATCAGCAGTGCAGTGGGTATGTGCGCGTGCCTGCTATCCTGCCTAAAGGAGCTGCCATATAGCTACAACGGCTTGCGGGACCGTGCCGACCTGCCGCAGTATAATGACGGCAGCTGGTCGGCAAGCGGTTAAAGCGGAACTATACTGCATCTGAGCACCACAAACCAAAAACACTATTTATTTATTTTTTTTAATATTCAAATCACGCTCTTCCCATCCATCCACATCTCTATACTTTTTTGGCTGAGAAATCACTTTGAAAAACACCCCCTAGCATTTCTGGCTGTGGCCATCTTAAGAAAGATCTGATGATTCATGTAGCATTTACTTCCCTGAATCCATCTATTCTTAACTCAGGCAGGAGGGTGTGCTTAGCAGAGCAAGTCCCTCCTCTCCTCTTGAAGACTCCTAAAATGTATGACATTGTTTTTATAGGCCTGGAAACCAGGAAGTAACTTTAGAAATGAAAAAAAAGTTTAAAACAAGCAAATATAATATACCTTTCTATCTAATTACTAATGCTAGCAGTGTACTGCCCCATGCACACGGTCGGATTTTCCGACAGAAAATGTGTGATAGGACCTTGTTGTCGGAAATTCCGACCGTGTGTGGGCTCCATCACATATTTTCCATCGGATTTTCCGGCACACAAAGTTTGAGAGCAGGCTATAAAATTTTCCGACAACAAAATCCGTTGTCGGAAATTCCGATCGTGTGTACACAAATCCGACACACAAAGTGCCAGGCATGCTCAGAATAAATAAAGAGATGAAAGCTATTGGTTACTGCCACGTTTATAGTCCCGACGTACGTGTTTTACGTCACCGCGTTCAGAATGATCGGATTTTCCGACAACTTTGTTTGACCGTGTGTATGCAAGACAAGTTTGAGCCAACATCCATTAGAAAAAATCCTAGGATTTTGTTGTCGGAATGTCCTATCAATGTCCGACCGTGTGTACGGGGCATAAGGATTAAAAATAGTCAATGTTGATTGAGAGAGTGAAGTTCTGCTTTAAAAGCTTTGGCTGCAATATGTCTTGTTCGGTCCTCAGATGTAATGTAAGTAAAGGAGACACTCCAGTTCAGCACAACCCTCTTTTCTTCATACATGCTGGGGAGAACCCAGTCTTTTGTGTGCACAGGCCCAAAATTGATAATCTTACAGGAGGTAATGTTAGTTGTTGAGAAAAATTTGTAGTTTGCTGTAGAATGCCAACTAGTGCTAAATGTACTGTAGGAAAGAGTGGGGACACCTTTCTACATACGTAAATTCGCACAACCACTTAAAAGTGTTATCAAAATGTAACTTATAACCCTAATTTGAATAACTATTAAAGTGTTTGTAAAGCCTAAACATTTTTACCTTTTTAAGACATTCCTTGCATTCAAGTAAAAAATGTTTAGGTGTCAGCATTCCCCCTCACCACCCCCTTTTACTTACCTGAGCCCTCATTCAATCCAGTGCTGTGCACATCTGCAGCTGTTCTCTCCCCTCACTTCCGTTTCTCACTGGCTTTGCTGGGGCACCGAGAGCTCTTGGCTCCCAGTGCTGTCATTCAAAGCCAGTAACGCAGGGGCAAGTCCCGCTGTCTGTGTCAATGGACGCAGCAGTGGGGCTTGGGTGCGAGCACACACAAGTGCTCCCATGGGAAGCGGCTTCCCATGGGGGCACTGGACAGAGGAGAGGGGCCAGAGCACCGGCGGGGGACCCAAAAAGAGGAGGTTCATGGCCGCTCTGTGCGGGTAAGTATACCTTTTTATAATCACTTAAAGCTTAGTAAATCTTCACTATTCAAAATGAGAATAGATAGCTAAAAAGACAAAACGCATTTAGAGGATACATAAATAAATGTACACATGGCAATGGCTACTTGAGACTAGAAGACACAAACAAGGAGTTTAATCTGAATTAGAAAGGGGTACAACATTTATTATTTATTAGTTACAACATTTATTACATTTGAAAACACAGAGCTGTAGAACATGTATAAACTATTTTTTTGCTGGGAGAATGTTTTCATAGAGTATTTTATGGAGCTTAGTATAAAGAATGCATCTCTTGGAGAGAATGTAAGTTTAAATTGCATAAATTGTTAAAAAAAAGTTTTGTGTTTACAGCTTATTGGTAACTTCGATGGGACACATCAAGCTGACTGATTTTGGTCTGTCAAAAGTGGGCCTCATGAGTATGACCACCAACCTGTATGAGGGCCATATTGAGAAGGATGCCCGAGAGTTTCTGGACAAACAGGTTGGGTTTAATTACAAATTTTGAACATGTGCTGTGTTTCTTATTTTGCCTTTTTTGTTTTACAGATTTCAATTTTTGTAAGATGTTTTTTTTTTCTTTTTGCCCCAATTTCTACATAAAAATAGAAGAGCAAAATTATGTTAGGGCTGAGCATAGTAATCATAGCAACCAGTCAAATTGCAACAGTGTTTATATTTCCTAATGCCGTGTACACACGGGCGGACTTTTCAGCATCAAACGTCCGTCGGACTTTCGACGGCGTTACGACAGACTTTTGGACGACCAGACTTACCCACACATGAACGGACTAAAGTCAGTTCGAAAGTCCGTTGGTTTGAACGTGATGACATACGAAGGGACTAGAATAAGGAAGTTCATAGCCAGTAACCAATAGCTGCCCTTGCGTCCTTTTTTTGTCCGTCCGGACTAGCATACAGACGAACGGATTTTTCGACCGGACTCGAGTCCGTCGGAAAGATTTGAAACGCGTTCCAAATCTAAAGTCCGTCTGATTTTCAACAGAAAAAGTCCGCTGAAGCTCAGATGAAGCCCACACATGGTCGGATTGTCCGACGGATTCGTTCCGTCGGACCGGTCTGGTCGAAAAGTCCGCCCGTGTGTACAGGGCATTACACTCAATTTTTGCAAGTATGCTTTCAATTCTGTTTTAAAAATATCATATTATTATGGTCTTTGCAAGTTTTATAATCATTGAAGTAATGATCAGGACATGACTTAGGATTCAGTAACTTAGCTAAAGTGAATCTAAATAAAGTTGATTTTTAAGGTTTTTTTTCTGTTAGTTCAAACACCTGAACTTTTCCCAGTAGTTTCAGAGAAGGCTTTGGTTTAGTCCCCTGCTGCAATTTTCCAGTTTCCCCATCATTAGAGTAACTTAAGTGGACCTTCAGTCATTTTTTCAATGTTCCATCTATTAAATCTTCTACCTTTGTTGTGTAACTTTGGATAGTAAAACATTTTTTTTTCCTGCCAGTTAAATACCTTATACAGCCCACTTCCTGTTTCTTGTCTGGTAAAAAGTCTAGGCTTATGACATCACCCACAGCTCTGTCTCTCACTCTCGTGAGAGTTTGCCTGGAAGGGAGGGGGGTGAGTCATAAGAGAGCCAATGAGAGCTGCAAAGCTGGAGGTGTGTCTGTGTAAATCCAAGAAGTGAACAGGCAGCAGCTTCAGCTGCCCACAGTTTAAATGGATGCAGCCAGACTCAGTGGAGGGAGATTTCTGCAGCATATTTGGCAAGTACAGAATCACAGTATATATAAAATATGCAAAGTGATTGGAGGGAAGCTTCACAATGACAAAGATGTTTTTATTACAAGTTATGTGAGCAGACTGCAGTTCCTTTTAAATTCCAGTTTTCACTTGTCCCGCAGCTGGTAAAATCTGGTATGGCAGCTCATCAAGTAAAATAGGTCATCCTTAGGGTTGGGAGTTGATGCCATACATGGAAAGCCATGAGCAGTAGTTAATTTAACAAAAAAAATGGTTATTCTTAAAGCAGGTTTATCTTGTAGTAAATTGGTTCATCTTAAACATACAGTAAGTGCTCCTTGGTTATAGGTACAACATTTCTATGGTCCATTATTATTATTATATGGAAGGCAGGGATAGTTTTAGATTTCTCCTAATAAACACCTTTCCAAATAAACACCTTTCCTTATGAACATGAAGGATATGATTGTAGCTGACTGATGTTTTCAGACAGCAGAATAAAGATCTAGATTAGACTGCTATTCTCTGTAGACTAAAATTGGCGCTTATGATGCATTGTACAATTAAGGGTGCTAAAATCTTAGCCATGGTCCATTTGCTTTCTTCATGGCTCATTACTGTTTGTCCACAATCTGTGTGTTCTAAAATGACTTGGAAAAATCCATCTGAACAATGGCCCTACTGAATTTATATATATTCTGCTTCACTTTTCCTCCATTGTAATGATACATTTATAAACAGTTCACCATTTACTACTTGTAACTGAACATAAATTCAGTTTTTTAGGATTATAAACAGATACTATATTTGAAATTAAGAGCCCACAGGCATTACTCTATCTCACTTTAAGTCATCATAATAATCAAAGACTCAGTAGTTTTCTTTTAATGTTATCTTGTTAAACTTCCTAAATAGGATTGAATGTTTATTTGTTTTAACCTGCTTGGTTGGTGTAAAAGCTGACATTGGCAGGTTGTGTACTTGCTGTAATTAAGCATCCATTTCTCATTCATCACTTGTCAGGGAACGCTAGGACCACGCTTCATGTTTATATATGCTGAGCGCGCAGGGATGAGGCACGAGGAATGTTTCTCAAACAGAAAGCTGAAATAGATCGCGTTATTTTCCACTTGACCAATATTCTCCCTGCTGATAGAAATAATTTAAAAACATGGATCAATAAAAGCCTTACATAAAAAAAAAGATAAAAACATTGAGGAAGACAAAAACAAAAATAAATAAATAAAAATTATATAGTCCAGGGTAAATGTTTTCATAAAAGACATTTGTGTTAATTCAGTGCAATGAAACCTAAGTGCCATTTGCAGTAATGAGCAAAAAGAAGGGAAACCTGTAGTTTTATGTTTTTCCTTCTAAGTATATTCGTGTTGTGCTTTATTAGCAAATTAGACACCTGCAAAAAAAAAATCTCTTCTGGTTCATAAATAAAATTGATAATTAAAGTGTAAACTCAAAAGGAATAGTCATTGCTAGGGAAAAAGAGAATATTTACACAGATAGCAAGTAAGGTAAGGTGGTCTCCGATACAAGTACTGACCAGGGCCGACCCCACTTTGCTTCTTAAGGTTAGTGCTTTGGAGAACAAAAGGTTCTGAAATGGTGGTCTCTGGCATGTGCAATTCGTTTTGTTCCGAATTCGTTTTTTAACGAATTTCGACAAATTCGTTAATTCGGGAATATCCGAATTCACGAAAACCTGTTTAACAAATTTTTTCCGAATATTCGTAAATTCGATAAAATTGGACATTCGTAAATTCAGGCATTCGTACATTCGCAATTTACGAATGTACATTCATACATTCGTACATTCGTACATTAGTAAATTAGTGAATTCGTAAATTTGTAAATTCAAAAATTCTGAAATCTGAAATGATAGTTAACTAATAATAACTTAACTATTAGTAATTACTAGTAACTTTTAAATTATAGGTATTGTAATTTCCTTTCAAATTTGGCTGTTAGTGAACGTAACACATACAAATTTATCCGAAGTAATGAATGATCCGAATAAACGGAATGGAACGTAATGAATTGATAATAATAAATAACAATAATAATAATAATAACAACGTTTTATTATTATTATTTATTAATTTGTTCCGTTCCATTTGTTTAGATGCAGCATTCACTGACAGTCAAATTTGAAAGGAAATTACAATACCTATAATGTAATAGTTACTATTTCAGATTTGTGAATTTTCGGGTTTTTGGATTTTCAAACTTCGAATTTACAAATTTCTGAATTTTCTAATTTACAAATGTAGGATTTTACGAATGTAAAAATGTACGAATGAACGAATGTACGAATTTACAAATGTACAAATGTAAAAATGTACGAATGAACGAATGTTCGAATTTACGAATGAACGCATTTACGAATGAACGAATTTACGAATCGCGATCATAACGAATGACCCGAAAAACGAAAAAAATATTAAACTAATGAAACGAAAATTAACAAATTTTTTGGCTGTGCACATGTCTAGTCTCTGTATAACCTTATACATAGAAAAATAAAATTTCAGAATTTATGAGTTAGCCATGACCACTTGAGAAATGGTCATAAAACAGGTTTCTGCATCATAGGCTTGAAAATGTGGACCTGTTTTCTTTTTGGCACTCATGGAAAACTGTACTGAGGAAGCATTGAGACGCTTATGCAGACGACCTTTTCTGGAAATACTAGTTCCCTGCTTAGCATGCTGCTTTTCTAGTTTCAGTAATTTCAGGCCTTGCTTACAGTGGTTTCAGATTGTATAAGAGCTATGTGTACAGGAGGGTTTTACAAGGTATTTTCAAAGCTTTCCGCAAGCTCAGAGCAGCCTTCATCTCTAGTTGGGATGTTAAACACAGATCTTAATGGGAACACGGGCTGGCACTTTGAACAAGCGGTCAGCTGGCTTCAGCACTATTTGAAACATGATTACAGCTTGCCAGCAGCTGACTAACCAGCACTCCCATTTAGAGCTTTATTTAACATCCTCAAACCAGAGCTGAAGGTTACTTTGCTGCCCAAAACTTGCTGAAAGCTTTGAAATGCTTTGTAAGCCTGTGAGGTTTAAGTGCTCATCAGCAGTTACTTCATGTGCAGCACGCTCAAATTAATGTGCTGCTAATTAGATGAGTGCCAACAATCGGTTACATTTCACAAATGAAGCTCTAGCCCAAAAGTTTGCGGTTCACAAGCTAAAATCCATGGGAACAACACCTTGAACTGGCCAAACACCAGTAGAACAATAGTATTTTGTTCCAAATTTTTGTTTTAGGAACATTTGTTCAATTTTCTAATAATTACTGGGGTCAATTTGACGTTCCTTTCCACCGGATAGAAACATTTTCTTGAACAAAATTCTAACAATGTGTGTTGCTTGAGTTTGGGAAAATCTGTTCACTCCAAAATCGAATGTTAAAGCGGGGGTAAAGTCCCATGCATAATTTGTACCTATAGGTACTGTAAATATCTCCTAAACGTGCACTGTTTAGGAGATATTTACTGTACATGCTGCCGGATATGTCACCGGTGCATGTGCTCTGGAAGGAACAGCTACCCGAGCCGAGCCATTCCTTCAGAATCCTGTGCCGTAAACAGCGGCTCCCACACGCATGCGCCGGAATGACGTCATTGCGGCTCCGGCCAATCACACAGCCGTAGTCCATGAACCCGGAAGGAAGACGGGTGAAGATGAAGCCCTTGTCAGTGGGGACAGCTCACTGCTAGAAGGGCTTCGTTCTATGGTAAGTTTCACATAATGTGCTAGTATGCAATGTATACTAGCACATTATGGCTTTACCTTGTAGGTTTCAAAAACACAAAGCTCTACTACCGCTTTAAAAGCTTAAAAAAATTTTGAAGTAATTTCGAACAACATTCTTGTGGAATGTACTAAGAATGTTCGTACAAACCTTTGTTTAGAAATCTATTCGTGCATGGTCAGCTCCAGACTTACTGACCCAGAACACACATGCAGGTTTGCCAATTTAGTGCATTTCTTTTTAAAATAGTACTTTTCAGTGTATATAGTCTATAACATTACAGTTCCCCTTTTAGGTGAACATTGAGGCCTGTGCTGTTTGGATGATAATTTCTTTATTTTTTTTTTAACTCTTTGCTTTTCAGGTCTGTGGCACCCCAGAATATATTGCTCCAGAGGTTATTTTGAGGCAAGGCTATGGGAAGCCAGTTGACTGGTGGGCAATGGGAATTATCCTGTTTGAATTTCTGGTGGGTTGTGTACCGTTCTTTGGAGATACCCCAGAAGACCTGTTTGGACAGGTTATCAGTGGTATGTAGAAGAATAATTTAGATATTATTAACATTTGTTGTACTGGCATAGGCTTTGTATTTACCATTGCTGTAGCACTTCTTTTGAGTTATCTAGTAGTTAAAAGTGTGCTTGTTTAAAACAACTCTATTTCTTTTAATATAACTAGGCAAATCATGCAAGTTTGCATTTATAACCCTTCGTCATTTTACCTTCCATACTCTATCTGTTGAGAACTGTATTGGTATCATTCAACTTGCTACATATTTGTGGTTAAAAAATTTGTTTGCAGATGCACAGCTCCTTGCATACAGATTTATCTTAAAGAAAGCATAACCAGCATCCATGTAGACGTACAAGCTCCATAGGCTAGTTTACATTAATACTAACAATGCTCAAGGGGCTTATTTTATATAACGCCAGAATGGAGATTCATCTGTACCTCTACTATGGCTTCTTTCTGTACATAATTCCATGAAAATTGATGGCATGAACTGTGCAGGAATTCTGATATAAAGGTTGATGGCATTGGATCAATCAGGCATCAAGGACATCATTACAGTTATGTTTCATTAAGCTGGCCATACTCTGTAAGACTTTTTTGCCTACTTGTTAACAGTGTGGTTGGACAAATCTCTCCTGCAAGGCTATTGTATGACCGCTCCCACCACCGGTTGGCAGAATACCAACAAACAGCTGCTTCACCTGATTCTATGCAGCCGCTATTCAGCCCACTATTTTCTGCTCAGCTCCTTTGATTTTCCAGTTGAAGATAGTCTATAGGGAGGCTGACAGGCAGTAAAATGTGCATAGTTTATGGCTAGCTTTACTATTACAGTGCACATATTCTTTAGGTTGCTGGGTTTACTGTCCTCTCCCTTATTTTTTTTTTTATTATATTAGATAGGGTATACCTTACCTCATATCCATGACTTTCTCGCTACCTTTCAAGTGCAGATGGCTGATCCTTTGTCTATAAACCGCTCACAATTCAGTTTTATGAAGCATTGAGACTGTCAAAATAAATAAATGTACTAAAATAATGTAATGCAAATACCTGATAATTCCATTGTGGATCCAAATCAATATACAATACAGGCTCATTTTAAAAAGATATATATTTTGCAAATTAATTAACTGCACATATTTTGTCTGACTCTTCAGCTTGAGAGTGGCTTCATAGATCCTCTGAAATCTGTCATTGTCTGCCTTGTAAACTGCATGATCTCCTACTTCTTTTCCCAATTACTGACGGTTGGTACAGCTCCTCGGAGACATTGTCTGAGGCTGGACAGGTGACATAAACACAGGGGTCACATCTCTAAGAACCCCTAATTGTTGAGCTGAAGTCAGACAACTTATGTAACTTAGAATGAGTGGACAAAATACTTTTGTTTTTTATTGCCAAGTGGTTACAGTATAAGACTGAGGATTTAGTTTCTTGTATAAGCCTAGTCCTGAATTCAATTCAATTCTTCCTTTTGAATCCAAAAGAAATTGAACATTAGGCGATTATTTCCATCTGGCAAGCAATATCCCCCCCTCAATAGTCAAAATTTAATGCCCTTGTTCTGTTATTGTGCCTGTTTGTGTAAAGTATAGACATCTCTGGTGCTGCCATAATACTTTAAAAAAAAAAAAAAAAGGAAATCTCTACACCTACAACTTCAACTCATCAGAGGCTGTTGAAATCAATCAGATATATTCAGTAGTATAACCAAGATGTGCAGAAAACATAAGCTTCACACATATTTCAGTCACATCTATGAGATCACTGGGAGATGTTTGGTTGCATTTTGCTGAACGTCGTACAAAATAAACCAGTAGAAGCTTAACTCCAAGTAGTATTAAATTGTAAGTAAACTGCAGGTGGTTAAAAAACTGCTGAGAGGGCTGAGCTCTTTCCCTGGTCTTCCTTCCAGCTTTTCGGCCTCTGGCTACATAAGTGGCCAGAGACGCAATGACGTCACTCCCGCACATGCGCGTGGGAGCCGCCATTTATGGCACGGGCTCTGAAGGTCCGGCACTGTGGAAGTTTGGGAGATATTCACAGTAGCTACAGGTAAGCCTTACCTGTAGGTACAAGTGGTGTAACAGAGTTTACTACCACTTTGACAAGAATAATGGAATGGGCAGTATTTGAAATATTTTTTTCTTTAAGGTAAGATGAAGTGGGCAACAAGGTAATGGCTCCATTTTGGAACGCATGTACTCCTTTGGATTGAAAGAAAAAAGATTGATTTTATTATTACTTGCCTTGTTGCCAACTTCACTTTACCTTGAAGGACTTTTGTGTGCAGATTGGAAACAGCTGGTCAGGCACAGTGAGTGAAAAGTGCTCCTAGCCCATTTTATACCTGCAATTGGGTTGTAGTGCTAGTACTTGATTTGTTTTTCTTTGACTGTAATGTAAATCATTTTTTATATAAAAGCTGTTAAATTTTGAAATATTACTTATTACTACATTTCCCAGTTATTGTTCCTGCTCTCTAAGTCAGTCAGGCACTACTTCATGCACATGTGCAGACTTCATGCTTATGTGCAGACTTCATGCTTGAGCTTCTTCATGGCCCAATTAAGAAGCAGTGGGGTGGATTCTGGACTAATTTGTGTTTTGGCTGCAGTGGAGGTTTAGAACTTGGCTGTTCAGGTAAAGGCAGACAAAGCAGTTTGTATGTGTGTGTGCGTGCGTGTGTGTATATATATATATATATATATATATATATATATATATATATATATATATATATATATATATATATAATATATATATATATATATATAAATATAAATATTAGTATTTTAACCTCAGAAATTTTGCAGGTTGCTTGGAGGTCAGTAATATTATCGATTTGGCTATTTAGTTGAACAATTGAGTACTGTCCATGATACTTTTTTTTATTTGCACTAACACCCATTTTTCAGAACAAGCTTTCGGGGTGTGCCTCCTTCTTCAAGGTCCAAGAGCACTGCAAAGATTATTGATAATTTACAATGTCCTATTTCAATCATATTTCAGTCTACTGGAGTCAGATCCATTAAGAGAGGCATCCTTGTTGGTGAAGGGTTACCATGATTTACACATCACATCAGTGGCAGCTGGTGGGGTTTTTTTTGGGGGGGGCAACAAACTGCCAGTCGGTCTGGCACTTACCCCATCTAGTTGGCGGGCAGCGGCTCCTGTGTCCCCTCCTCCAGCATGGCAGCTTCCGCCGTGCATCTCCTCTCTCCTCCTCCTAGGCGCTAGGCATCAAATAGGATTGCCTGTCCTATCAGGTGATGGGTTTCACGACCTGCATCCTGATTGACGAGAAGGAGGATTAGTGTGAGAATAGCAAATATTAATTTGCTATTCTCACACGACTAGGTGGGCTCGGAGCGCAGTGCTCTGCGCCCTGAGCCCACCCTTTTTTTTTTAAAACTATTAAAACCTCTGGCTCTAATCATGTGCTTAAAGAAAAAATTGGAATCCATGGTCTGGCACCCTCTATGTAGATCAGGGGGCCGGAAGCATGGATATGGGGGGCGACGCCCGTGCACCCCTAATGCACGGGCCGCCACTGCATCACATCTTATTGAATAAGCCTGAAAATGTGCCTGTAGGTTTGTGGTGTTTTAATATGTTGGGATGAATAGCTTCACATACAATAATTATATTGTGTTCTGAGAAAATTTCTCTACTATTTTCCTCTGAGTTATGGCCGTTTAGCTCCTAGTATTACATTTGCACAGTGTGATATAAAATAATTTAGTTCCTCTATGTGGATAATTCTGTAATTAAGTGTGTTGTCTGAGATTACAATTAGGACTGTGGCTAACACAAGCAGTTCATTATGTGTAAATGGTATAACCGAGCCAGAGCCGCTTATCTGGGATGTATATCCTCTTGGCTCACCACTGGATTACAAGCACTTGGGTACTGTTTGCTGCAAATAAAACAAATAGTCAAATAAACCCTAATGTGATGAACTGGGGCTCTCATATTAAATAATGCAAAGCAGAAAGCAAACAAAAAGAAATCACAGATTGTTAATGAGTTCACTGAGGGGTATTACAAGGTAATGTTATTTATATAACAGCTGTTCTTCTTTCATTTAAAATTCAATAACCTTTCCGGTGTGAACCTGCAGGCTGACCCCAAGTACCATTACGCAGCTTGTGGCAAAACTAAATGATAATTAAGCAAAATCCCTTATTTCCCTACCTGCTGTTTCCACAAATTTCCCCAATGCATTAACAGGCTAGGGTTGTGCCAGCATGTCTATGATCATAATAGAGTTTATTCAGCATAATAAACTACATGGCACTTGTGCTTCACAATGCAAAATGCCTAAAAACTAGGCAGAATGATATATATTTTTCATACAATCCATAAATGTTAATTTGAGTGGCAACGTTGTTTTTTTCCAAAAAATGTGTAACTTCATTTTAGCGTATATATTGATTTTCGTTTAAAACTTAACTTTACTGCGAATAGTTTTGTAACGCCTTTAAAATATGAAGGAAAAAATACATATTAAATGTGATATTAGAAGATTAATTGTGTTATATCTTCTTGTCTGGTAATAGAAATCTGAACATACTAATGTATTTATCACGTGGATCCTAATGTGTCATAGCCCACTGTACTGTATGTCCCCCCCACCCCTTCCCCATCCTTTTTATGTATTGAGGCACAATTTACCTTAAAGGAGAAGTATGGGAATGCAAAAATAGGTAGTACATGCTACCCTCATACCTGCACTGCATTTCTTTCTTTCCCCAGTCCTTTAGTTTTTGCAGAATAGTATTTTGAAGTGTCCAAAATCCACCTCTAACGGTTCTCTCTCAGTTCAAAAGTTTCCAGGGGGTGGGTACAGCTCCACAATCCAGCCTCTCCTTCACACCCTCCCTCTGGTGGACATGTGGGTGTGTTTAGTGAAGAGGTGCACACCCAGGCTGCTATCTAGAACGAGCACGTTCTTCACGTGCCTCTATTTCCATGGCAGCATTTCCCCAGCTAAATCCCAGAAGCAGAGACAGTGTGATGCAAGCAGTGAAATCCTCACCTTTCTCTGTCTGTTATCTGCAAGCTCTCTGCGAGATTCCAACATCTCTCCCCTGGGCCTTGATGTTCCTTCCTGTGTCCTCCGAACCCCCCCCACCCCCCCTCACTCATTCAAAGTTTATGTCAGCATCTCCTCCAGCTGATGGGGGAAGGGGGAATTGTCACTGAAAACTTCTATGAAAACAGGTAATCTCTACACACATCACTGTGTTATATCAGAAGAGGAGACATGGTGAGGAGCATAGTGATCTGTGCCCTGTGTCTGTTCTCTGAAATGTACACCGTGCTATGTGTATAGAGCATAGGAGAGGGAGACTGATAACTCCCCCTAAGTGACCCCCGATATGTTCCCAGTCTCCTTTATTGTACATACAAATCATCCCTCTGTCACTGATGTCATCCCCCCCACCACCATCTCTCTGTCACTGATCCCATCCTTATCCCCCCATCCCCTGTACTCCTATACAATCCCATCATCCTAGTACCATCACATGCAGTACAGAGTCATCACATGCCGTGATATACAATCCCATCATTTCCATCCCCTGTACTCCTATATAGCCCCATCATTCTCATCCCCGTACGGCATGTGATGGCACTGTACAACATGTGATCCTGTAATTCTCTATTTACAATGAAGGGAACATTTTTACTATAGGGGTACTGGGTAATACAACAATTATGGGGGAGCAAAACTCTGTCCATGTCTGAGGAGCTCTGTGCTTCAATATGAAAATACAGGTAGATGTGAATGGAAAGTTTCATTGTCTCTTATAAAAATCCAGATAGTCAATAAGACTTCATTCACGAGGTTAGCTCATTTTGCTATACCAGTAATGCATGGAATGCCTGTGTGCTGTCACATCCATGTGTATCCTGCTTTACAAATATATTGTTTTCACTCTGGTAGATAGTGCTATGTATGTAAATCTCCTCTACATATTACTATCAGTGACTTCTCCTACCTTAATCACCGACTGAAGTGCTCTTATCTTTGTTCGATTTGTCTGACGATTGTAACATGTAGGAGGGGGGAGAAGGGAGGGGGAGCAGCTAGGCTGTGTGAAGTGAAGTCTCGGGAGGGAGCAGAGAGCCGACATTAATCAAGCAAACTGACAGGAAAGTGGGTGGATCCAGACTCCAGAGCCAGACCATTGTTGGTATTACACTGTATGAAAGTCTGTAGACCATCCCATAGGTATTTAGCTCAATTTTAACAGAATAGGGGCACTTCTGAGAGGGCTGGATGGATTTATAGATATCAGCAGCTCACATAGAATAGATGTAAGAAAAAAAAGGAAACCCATACTTTTCTTTTAAGGGCTCTAATAAAACATTAAGAATAAGCCCACACTGCCTTTAACACATACCATATGGAGACAGCTGAGACATAAAATAAACAAAGGAATTACTAAATACTAGAGTATATATATGTTTTGTTGAGGTTTACCAGTAATGGATGCCAGAAAGTAAGACCTTACACTAAATTGTAAGAGGATATTATTTATACAGTATATACTATATGGCCATTCAAGGACACCTGACCACACACATGACCTTGTTAGACAATCTATACTAAAACCATGCACATTCTCAATCTCCTGAGAAGGCCATCCACAATATTTTGGAGTGTTTGTTTGGGAATTTGTGCATGTTCAGCCAAAACAAACATGTGCGAGGTTAGGTACTGATGTTGGACAAGAAGACCTGGCTTGCAATCTGGGTTCTAATTAATGCCAAATTCCTCCACACCAAACGTGTTAAACAATATCTATATGAATATGGCTTTGTGCACAGTCATGCTAGAACAGAAGAGAACCTTCTCCAGACTGATGCCACAAGGTTGGAAGCACTCGTTTTTCTAAAATGTCTTTGTATGTTGTATTCATTCATTCTGCATTCACAGTAACATCACGGAAAACACCTGAACTGGAGGTGTTTCCCTATACTTTTGGGCATAGAATTAAGTGTTAAGGTCAGGTGTCCAAACACTTGGTTGTACAGTGTATCTGTATGTAAAACTAAAATTGCTGCTTCATAATTATCTAATTATATAAATGCAGATTCATAGTTTTACAATGTACTTTAGAAAATGTAAACAATATGCTTAATATTCGGTACAAGGCCACGTTCTTGTACCCTAACTGGTTTTCCATAAAACCTAGCTTGGAAATTGGGAGCGTTACTCCTGCACAATATAACTTGTAACTGTAATTTTGCTCTTGTGAAATTATTGTCAAATTTGGGAGGTTTTTATTCAGGATTTCAATACAATCTAGTCCAGGGGCCTTCAAACTGTGGCCCTTTAATTGCTTTTTATCCAGCCTTTGGGGCACTATTCCTTCCACTGACACTCGAGAGGGGGAACTAGTTCTTCCACTGACCTCAAATATGGGGCACTATTCCTCCGACACTAGTGTTGTAATTTTTTTACTCCCACCGATGCCAGAGTATTTTCTACTCTCACTGGCAACAGCCCCCCTAATATATGTCAAGAGCAGTAAACTGGCTCTTTGTTTCAAATGTTTGGAGACCTCTAATCTAGTCTATTGAAATCTCCCAAACTTTGATTTCCAGCCAAGCTTTGAGAAATATGAATTTATATGGTAACTCTTGAAATGTCTCTCCACCGCTATTTTTTATGGGGCCTAAAACCAGTTCAGTTCTCAGTTATTTCCATCCCATTTGGAATGCTTTAGTACATCCCAGATCCTCCAGTTCTTGATCTTCATAATACAACATAACCCCAAGGTATCAAAAAATTTTTTTGAAAGATATTGTGCAACAATTCCATTGTTGAGGAGAGTAATCTTACAGTTACATTTATGCCACAATGTCCAATATGGGAAGCAAATCTTAATATCCAAGTGCCTTTGTCTTTGTCTAGATGGCACCATTACCATATTAAGGTGAGCAAGGGTAGCTATAAGGAAACCCTACTGGAAACATCCCAGAGAATTATTTTTAGATATTCCACGTTACCTACTGAATCCACCTGTTCCCTTAATGCAGACGCAGAAGGAAGTATATATGGAGCATATATAGTGACACTGCCTGGTTGTAGCTCAGACTTATTCACAAATTCTACATCTTTTCAAATCTGTCTTTTCTAAACCCAACAATGTAAATACTGCATCCTCCTAATTCTATGACAAGACAGACACCATGGACAGATTTGAAAATACCTGCCAACTATTAATTGTATACAGTGGAACTCTGGGCCCTAGATATTTACTTAGATGGCAAAGGCTTGGCCCCTCAATTGACGCCACTAACTACACTTTGACTTGACATAAGTAGTTTAAGCTGTGAGGTTGTAAAATTCCAAGCATTTGCGTACTTTTTCTAATCGGTGTTTAGCATGTATTTTGCATATATGGTGGTGATGCCACATCAATAAAAGATAACATTTAGAGGGAATTTTGTGAAACATTTACAGCGAACCATGTAGGGTGTTTTGCATGAAAATAAAGTTTGCAACCACCTCATTGTAGTGTAAGTATTTTGAAGCTTGTGTGTTTCATGAAATTATGTGTTACCTTAGGTTACACTGAAGGTACAAATGTCTAGATAACAATCACACATCTGTGTAAACTTGACTTTGCTTATGTCTTAAAAAGTGTGAACTTATTATTCTGTGAATGCTTTTGCTTTAAGTTACACATTTATTTTGGTCACATAAAATCACTTGAGTGTTTCATTCCTGGACTAATGTCTTGCTGTGAGTTCATATGGAATTGCACCATATTTGTTTTGAATTTAGCATGGAACGGGTTTCAACATTAATGCATGCCTACCTACACATAAGAAAAATATGTATGTACACATATGTATGCTTATATTGTAATGTAGGCTACTTTGTGTTTTTTCTTGTGTATGCATATTTGCATACTAGACCTTGCATATAGCAGAACCAACTCCGATATTATGTGGTTACTGAAGTTTTACTTTGAGGCGATAACAGCTTAGGGAATCAACCTGTTTTAATTAAGGCAAGCAGCAAAGCGCTGTCCTGGCTTGAAATGCCTTACAGCACAGTTGCATATTCATATCGAATGCTGTAAATCCAATTTAACCTCGTTTAGATATGTCAGCCAAGTTGGCTTAAACAGTGTTTAGTTCTTTTGCCCTTTTCAAACTGTGGCCCGCCCTGCTCCCCTACGGCACAATTATGTAAATCGACCTGTGCAATATAGGTAATTTTAAAGATTTAGCTAATTTTTTCAGCCTGCATCACATTTTATACGACCGTTCTAACAAATATACATATCTACAGCTAAACGGCAGAAATCCATATTCCCCTAAAAGCTTTCTCATGATAAATATAACTAGTATAATCAGTATTATGAATGGGTAGGGGGGTCCTGTTGATACATTTTACAGTGGCTGTTTGGCAATTAACATTCAGTTACCATTGGAGATTTGATAGTGAAATATTAACTTTTAGTTTATGGACATGAACTCTTTCATTAGGCTTTCAAAATGTAAATGGTAGCAAAGCTGAGTAAGGCCCCTTTCACACTTGCGGACAGTATGTCCGTATTTTCGGATGAAATACGGACATACATGCATCCCTATGGGATAGCGGGTGTCCGCTGACACCCGTTATCATCCGTCCCTGCTATGGTCCGATTCTGCAGACGGAGAAAAATCCTATTTTACTATCCGTCTGCAGATCGGATGAACACAGACAAACGGTTCGTGTTCATCTGATCCCCCCATAGGGGAGAGCGGAGATCTGACAGGGCGCTGGCTCTGTCATTCGCCGGCTCAGCAAGGATCAACGGAGCGATCCCCGCTGAGCAAGCGGATGTTCACGGGGCGGATCATCACGGATCCGTCCCATATGAAAGGACCCTAAAGAAAAACTGGCTAGGTTTTCTTTTAGCAACCAATAAAAGTTTTCTTCAGTCTTCACATCTGCAGCTTGACTTCAATTGTTCATGTTTCTTTCCTAACATATATTATTATTATTATTATACAGGATTTATATAGCGCTGACTGTTTATGCAGAGCTTGACAACATAAGGGCAGATAGTACAATTACAATACAATTTAAAAGACAAGTATGGGTTTGGGGTTTTTTCTTGCATCATACTTACCTAGGTGGACCGGTCCGATGCTGCATCTGTCGCCCGGCGCCTCTGCACTGAGAACCGAGCGATCGAACATTGCTGATGGCTCGGTTCTCACAGCTCCCCAAGCAGAGAGCTGCCGACTGTCAATAAGCAGCTCTCTGCTCCTCCTCACTCACTGGAGCGTTAAGCTGTGGAGGGGCGGGGAGCGGCCATCTCAGGCTCTCAGCAGCTCGCTGAGAGGTTAAGACGGGTGTCATTCCAGGCACCTGGTGGATCCAGACTTCCATTGCTGGGATGACGCTGTGCCTGGACTGATTTCTGTGACGTTAGCAGAGAGCGGACTTCAGCCCACTCTCTGCTGAAAACTGGTCACACTGGTCAGACTGAAAAGAACAGATACTACACTTGATCTTAGCAGAGAGCAGGAGGTCTTGGGAGGAATGAAGAGAATGATTTGGTTGGTATTTTGAGACTAGGTTAGTGATATGTGGAGGGCTTTGTAAGTTTTTTAATATCTTGAATTTATTTTGTTGGGTGAGCAGAAGCCAGTAGAGGGATTGGCAGGGTGGGGTGGTATATGGTGCATTTGAATATGAAATATAGAAAATGCTACTGATTACATTTAGTACTTTGTAAAAATGGGTTTTGATTTTGCAGAGCTGCTGGATCGCAAGGATCCCAAGGATCCCAAGGAATCCCAAATGCAAAAAAACACTTGTATATCGTTATCATTTTTTAAAATAAAACTTGTCTTGATGGAGATGAGCTGCTAATGCTGGGCTCTCCTTCCTTACATGCTAGTAGTTTTGCAATCATCAGGATTGTCTGGCTTTTCCACTTTGAGACACTGACCCAGAATAAGTATGCATATCTTTATTTACAAATGTCGAACAAACCCATCTTGTGTCAGAATTCCTTTCTAACTGGAAACCAGTGAAATCCCATGTGAGGTCACCAGCAGATAAAAGTCCTGTTTTAGCTTTGTGTTCTCTAACTTTTTTTTTTTTTTTTCCTGTGACAGATGAAATAAATTGGCCTGAAAAGGATGAAGCTCCACCCTCTGATGCTCAGGACCTCATTACATTACTACTCAGGCAAAATCCTCTGGATAGATTGGGGACAGGTAACCCGCATTGCTCTTATATTATTCATGCTTTGTAGCATTTGTCTTTAAATTCGGCCCTTGGCACATTTTAACAATCAGAAGAAAAAGATGTGCTTTAACATATTTGTATAGCTTTTCATTTAGCAGCTCTAAAGCATATTTCCACTTTTTGTAGTCAAATTTGGGTAAACCCCACTATTTGTTATGCCATTCACACAGCATGCCTAAAAAAAAAATTAAATATTTCTTACATTTTAGAGGTTTCCCAGGAGAAGGTGTGGTGGATGGCTGCAAGGTTTTTAAACAATGTCAGTCTGTCTTAAGTCTGTCATTTTTTATACAATGCAAGAAGCCCAGCCTCTAAACCTTTAACCCTTTGTTCAGGCAGACAGTGTTCAAAACTAGTTATTTGATAATGAAGGTCTCCTTTCACAGAACATACAGGGTTATTTATGGGAAACACAGCTGCTTAGGCCCCCTCATAAACAAAAAGAACTAGTAGGATTTTTGCTTGTTGGATGGTCCAGAATATAGCACCTAAAAAAAATTTAAAGTAATCTGCATTTTTTTTTTTTTTGCATTTTCGAATGGGGACATGTAACAATACAAAGTGGGTGTTATCCTAAATTAGCACAAACTTAGAAGCACAGTTTAAAGTAAATAAAATCAATAAATTGCAGCGCTGTGTGAATCTATATAACTTACTAACTTAACACATAGATAAATTCATGTATAAGTGTCAGCAATGAATATGCAATACATCATGCTACACATGTATTCCTACAAAAGTGCCAGAAAATGTATACACATTAAATAAGAAAAATAAAATACATTTATTAGGCAAGTTCACAGTGAAAGTGATCAAAATGTTAACCAATAAATGCTGAGTGCTTGAAAAAAAATACAATACACCATGCTACACCATGGCTCTTTACGTTACTTTTTTATTAGTTTTATCTTCCCAAAGAAAAATATCCCACTCTTCACAATCACACCTTATTCATGCCATCAGTTTATGGCAGCACCTATATTTGTGAGCAACTATTTTCTAGGATGGAGGGCAAAATTAGAACTAAAATATCTGATGAGCACCTTGAGAATTTATTGAGAATTGCTACTACATCCATCGGACCAGATATTGATGCATTCCTTTATAAAAACAGTATCAAATATTGCACTAGGTTTATGTTGCCCTATTTTGCTTTTATAATAAAAAAATGTTACAAAAAACATGAAGTCTAATTTTCTCAGATACATTATCTATATCCATGATCGTTAACTTGTGATCTGCCCGACTTTTTCTGCTCATCAGCTATCTTTATTGTTAGTGTATTTTAAGGGTGGCCCAGGAAGGTCAAAAGGTTGGACGCATCTGCTTTAGACAAATATACCTGATGCCCATCATGGACATATATACATATGCTTTAATTGATGGTTATCATTGTAGCTAACGTTGCTATCCTTTGTATTGTTTTATGTAATTTAGCTAGAGTAGGCTTAAATATGCTAGATAGTATTATTTCTCGGCAGAAAGATTTTTGTGGGGAAATCTTTTCCAAGCTATAAACAATTGATCTCAAATGCTTTCACTTCTATTGAGCTCTATGGACTTTTACATATTGATCTTGGAAGGTGTTTATAGGAATGTGATGTAAGGCTTGCTTTCCGTCTAAAAAAAAAGTTCTGTCACTCTGCCTGCTCTATGCAGTAAATAAAGAGAGCGTACACAAATATAAATAATGTTCGATGTAGGCAGTAGTTGTAGGCCATTACTGCACACCATGGACAGGATTTGTCTGTTCACACTTTCCAAATGCCTAACTTTGCTGCAGAACTCTTATTGGCTAACCAAAATAGCTCTTTGCTAGCTTGTTCTGGACTCCTCCACAATACTGCCATTGCAGAAGATTACTTTTCACTTTGTATTGACATATGCTGTCATACCTTTTTGGAATTTGATGCAACCATGGCCACACCTAAGTGCGGATTTTGGAGTGCCCTCCCTTTCTGATCACATGCTCAGTATGCAGTGTCTAAGGAGCTGTCACAAAGCATGGAGTGTTCTGAAGAGTTCTTTGCCCTACTTACCATATCCTCATTCATCATAGAATAAATGTCTGATCGGCCAATTGCCATATGGTGAAGTTGGTACACTAAAAAAATATCAAAGTGCATGATGAACACCAACTACCACCAGAAGGTCAAGGTGAAGACTCACCAGATAGTAGGACCTCACATATATAAAGGTCAATATGCATTTGTGTTCATAAAGAAAAAGCAGGACTCCTACCCTTCAGTTCTTACGCCGTGTGCCCGGATGCACCAACTGGGTGCACGTCTTAAGAACAGAAGAGTAGAGCTGTGCAATGGAAAGCTTGGAGTCACTAGGGGTACTTAGAGCCTGGATCTTGGAACCATTATAGAGGAGATCGGGAGAGGGATATTCCAAGGAAGGATTACCAGTCCCATATTAAAGCCTGATCCTAAGGTGAGAGTTCTGGAAGCACTTAGGTGATTGGTGAAAGCACAGCAGTTTTTGGATTTCAACAGAGAAGAACTAAACGTTATATTGGAATAAATCACTTGGACACTTACCAGTTTATTGAACTATTCACATGCTTTGGTTTATTATTTATGCATAGAATATGTTGATTTATATTATTTATCACTTTTAACCACTGAATATATGGTATGAAGGTTGTGTGTTAATTTCACACTGAAGCAACAGAGGAATTGCACACCACCACTTACATCCTTAAAAAACCTTCTGTGTGCTGACACCCCCCCCCCCCCTGTTACTCACCCGAGCCCCTTCTCAATCCAGCAATACGCACGGGACACAACAGTTCCCCCATAGCCAGCAGCTTGCTATTGGGGGCAGTGGTCGAGGGGGAGGAGCCAGGAGCATGTCGTCAGGGGACACTAGAAGAGGAGTATCAGGACTACTCTGTGCAAAACCACTGTACAGAGCAGGTACGTATAACACGTTTGTTGTTTAAAAAAAACACAAAGCTTTAATATCACTTTAAATAAAATAAGGTGCTCATAAAGACAGATACTAAGCATCTGCTGAGTGCTGGGAAGCCACTTGCTAGGTTTGAAAGTGAATATTGCAACAGAAAATGCTTTTTTTAAATTTTATTTTATCTTTTAAGGGGCGATAATTATTATTTTTATTCCTTGCTGGTGTTCTGTAATTTTCATTTCCTTTTACTTCTGCTGTTTGTATGGGATCATCCCTTACTCTATCCAAATAAAAACAAAAAAAACAAACAAAAAAAAATACACCTTGCAAATTGTAAGTTGAAGCTCCAAAACGCTCAACTTCCAAAAATCCCATGGTTTATCCTTGTGCCTGTTCACACCTGAGCGTAGTGTTGCATGAAGCTTGTAGCTTCTTTTGAGAGCTGCAAGCTTCAAGCACTTTTGGCCCCAATAGACTTCAATGGGAGTGCCTTAGTAACTAGTTTTCCATTGGCTAAAAATTTAAAAAAAGCTCAAACCTCAGATGCCCGCAAAAACACACATACAAACGCTCAAGAGAAAAAAAAAAAAAAAGTCTGGAGAAACGCCAGGAAAGATACTCAGCCCAAGTACGAAGGCAGCCTAAGCATTGTTAAATCAACAAATAATTTTGCTTTAGTTGCTATGGTTTAATTAAACAAAGTTCATCTTAGCGTTTTTTTTTGCTGTAAAGATTTTGCATGAAAAAGCATAACTGTTTTAAACAAAAGCTTGGCAATATCACACCATGATGCTTGTATTAATAAAGGGAAATTGGCTATTGTGGGTGCTAGTGTAGCATAGGAACATGTGCTGCCAATAATTTGTTCAAATAGATTAGATGTACAAATGCAACGTTATCAAAAAAAAGATGTGAAGTTTCCACAGATCTCAGCCCCCCCCCCCCCCATCTCTTTGGGCTGTGACAACTTGCAAGATTTTAATCACTGATTAACTAGAGTTTTAACCTGCAGTCAGTGACCTCAATTGATTTTTTTTTTTTAAAAAAAGCACCTGTTAACAAATGTCTTGTTAATCAACAACTACCTTGTAGCCACGGTCTTACTGTTTATACAGTATTGGCTCTCTAAAGTTCCTGAAGGTGATCTCCCAAAAGAGTCCATTCGCACTTCAATGCATGCGTTGAGAGCCCACAAATACATGCTGTGCTGTGTTTTACTCTACCTTGTGCTGTAAATCTTTTTTCTTTAACTTCACAAATCTTATTTGTAAAGGAAACTTTTTAATGGACTTGTTGTACTCCTGCATTTATTCACATTGCAGTGCGCTTGCATGCCTTTTTATGCAATATGTCACTTTGTGCAGTGTGTACACCCTAATCACCCCGTGCTCACACAGATTCCCCCTGCTGATATTTCACCAAAGCTCCTAAAAAAATTGTAAAAAATAATAAAAAAATAAATACAATTTTAAGAAATACAAAAATAAAATAATAAAAATAAATAACTACTGACACTGTCCACTGCCCTACTGACACCAACCTCTGCCCTACTGACACATCCACTTCTCTACTGACACCGTCCTTTACCCATATATATATATATATATATATATATATATATATATATATATATATATATATATATATATATATATATATATATATATATATATATATATAATGTATGTGTGAGTTTTGAGGTGCACACGCTAATGTAATAGGCTGTGCACACCTATGGACTTGACCTTCATTCACTTCAATGACTTTGTCATTTTGGCAGGCCAGAGTACAGTAAGGACAGAGGTGTTTTGTCTGTCATTTTATGGAAACTGACCAAGATGGTACCAAAAAAATATGCTGCAGCTATTTGGAGCAAAAAAATAAAAGCACTCTCTTTTTGAAGATTTTTATATCTCCTGAACAGGACTGTAGAATACAAAGAATCCACTGCACCCATTGTCTCTACTCCCACTAGTCTCTTCTATGCTCCACAAATTTTAAGAAATGCTGTTATAGCAACTTCAGGTGCTCACTGTCAAAACAGGTTAGAATTACATTTCTGTCATAGAAACTGCACAGGACACATCTGAACAGGAACTTTCTTTATTGCAGAGTTGCCAATAACAGTTTTGCATGAATACACAGTTTGTCTAGTAGTCTGGCATCCTCTTTCAGTTACTTTTTTTAATGAAAGAAATGTAGTCCATATTAGTCCATATTTGACTGAGACAGGAGTCCAGTGCCAGACAATGGAAATCTCCAAACAAGTAGGGAGATGTTTGGATTTTTTTGACAAATGTGCGCAGGAATGTAATGTGTCCATCTGAAGTATGTGCTAACCATTGCCTGTTTTATATTGATAATGGTTAAGCCCCAACTTTCCATTAGAAGGGTCCCTATCAGAGATCCCCCCTTATATCGGGGTCCCCATCAGAGATCCCCCCTTATATCGGGGTCCACATCAGATATCCCCCTTATATCGGGGTCCCCATCAGAGATTTCCCCTTATATCGGGGTCCCCATCAGAGTTCCCCCTTATTTTGGGGTCCCCATCAGAGTTTCCCCTTATTTCGGGGTCCCCATTAGAGTTTCTCCTTATATGAGAATGGAGAAATGTCATCAACACACCAAGAATTCCTCAGAAGGGTCCAAAGCTTTATTTACATGGTCACATGGTACACATCCAGCAACGTTTTGAAGCCACGCAGGGCCCCTTCATCAGGCAAGTAATGAAGGGGCCCTGCGTGGCTCCGAAACATTGCCGGATGTGTACCGCTTGACCATGTAAATAAAGCTTTGGACCCTTCTGAGGAATCCTTTGTTGAGCTGATGACATTTCTATATTCAGATTGTTTGTGGTTTCTGTGGCCTGTGGTCATTACAGCACCCAACATTATTACAGCCGTTTCCATGAATGTGTGCATAGGGAATATTGCGATTATTCTCCTGTACCTCAGGGTCCCCCCTTACAATGAAAATCCCTGTCAGAGTCCCTCTTACATCAGGTTGAACCAGAGATTATAGGCAGCGTCTGCTGACCTCAATCTGTGCACATTGATTTAATGCCACTGACCCTAGCCATGGCCCAGATAAAATCTTGTAGTGGTCGTAGTATGGAGGCCCCTAGTTTTGGCCCAAGATGGTCTAAGCAGTGATTATTAGATCCAGATTAGATCTACAATGCGAATCATTTATTCCTATGAATGGAAAGCATAGAGATTGATCAGCTCTTTGATCCTTCCCCTGTTTGAAAGGCTGTGTATTCTGCAACCCAGCATGATGAACAGTTTAATCAAAAGTGAAAAAAGCAAGTTGTGTTAGTGTAAATATTATGATTACTTAATAACCAGGTAACCTTCACGCTCCACTCAGCCAACTATCTAATGATGAAAGGTAGCTAGGCACAGTTTGATGACAACAGTCAAGGCTTTTTTTAATAAGGCAGTACAAGGTGTCCTATCCAACAGCAATTCATCAGAATTACACTTTCAGTAATCTGACATCAGTACTGTCACTCAATTTGCACTTTACAAACTGCCTTCAACATACCACTGATAGCATTCATAGATGAAATATCAAAAGTTACTAAAAGGATCATTACATTTAGATTTCTCATAAAGATTTGTTTCATAAATGGATGAATAACATAATTTATCAATGCTAAAAGAGTACAAACTATTACTACAGCTACGATATTATCTAATGACACCTAAATCTGATCACCTTTCCTGATCTCTTCTTAGTCAATACAAGGAATATATCTTCTATTCAGCTCCAAAGGGAGTGTCATATTTTTGTACATAATTTTTGTTTGTTTTGGTCAGGACAAAAAAATAGTTTTTAAAATTTCCTTTGTTAAACCATGTTAACATTAAATATTTCATGTTTATATTTTGTAGCTTTAGCCAGCAGGTAGAGCTCTCCGCTGCTTTTCTTTTATATCTCCCTACAGCATGCTAAAAAAACAGCCTGTTTACAGACCTCTGTAGCTTACACAGAAATGTACATATCTCACATAACAATAAGTCATAGGAGTAATCCATCCCATATTAGACTGCTCAGTCCAAAATTCCCATCAGACAGTTTGTGTCTGAAAGCAGGCAGTGTTTGTTTGTCTTGATATCTCCTTAGCTACAATGCTACAATACAAACCCCACAATGCTGGGAATCCTCAATCGTATATTTAGGGCTTATTTTGAATGTGTTTTTATAGTTTGTAATCAGTTTAAAAACATATAAACTAACCAAAAGAAATATTCATATTAACCCAAAGCTATTATCGTTCCCCTCTAAATACTTGTCCTTGTTCATGCATCACCCTTCTCCCTTCTTTACACATATAAAGATCAAGTTTACACTGGAGGACATCTTTTCTTCTTAATGAAATGTGTACCGTATATACTCGAGTAAAAGTCGTTCCGAGTATAAGTCGAGGCCCTAATTTACCACAAAAAAAATGGGAAAAACTTATTGACCCGAGTATAAGACGAGGGTGAGAAATGCACAGCTACTGTAAGTGGAAAAGAGGGTCAACAATGCCAATTTGCAGCCTCACTGTGCCCATTTGCAGCCATAGGTCCCCTGAACTTCAAACTCGGTAGTTAAGGGTTCCTAGATGCCCCCTAGCTGCAGCCAAAATTTGGGGTCTCTGAACCCAAAGGATCCCGAAATGACATTGCTGCAGATGGACACAGTTGACTGAATGTGGGGCCCCATATCTCGGGGCCACTTAGTGCTAAGAACCCCAAATTTGATGTGCAAACCCAGTGGAACTAGCACCATAACATTTCCAAAGCTGGGGTTTCTAGCACTAAGTGGCTCCGAGATACAGGGCTCCAAAAATCAGTTCAGAAAATGTCAAGCACTTTTTTGCAGCAGAGAATGACATTTTCCGAACCGGATTTGGGGCCCCGTATCTCAGGGCCACTTGGTGCTAGGAATCCCAGCTTTAAATATGTTATGGTACCAGTTTGGGTTTGCACACCAAATTTGGGGTTCCTAGCACCAAGTGGCCCTGAAAAATGGGGCCCCAAAGTCGGTTCAGAAAATGTCAAGCTCTTTTCTGCAGCAGAGTGACATTTTCCAAACCGATTTTGGGGCCCCGTATCTAGGGGCCACTTAGTACTAGGAACCCTAGCTTTGGATATGTTATGGTACCAGTTCCACTGGGTTTGCACACCTAATTTGGGGTTCCTAGCACTAAGTGGCCCTGAGATACGGGGCCCCAAAGTCAGTTCGGAAAATGAAATTTTTTGCTGCAGAAAAGTGCTTGACTCGAGTATAAGTCGAGGGGGGCACTTTCAGCACAAATAAATGTGTTGAAAAATTCGACTTATACTCGAGTATATACGGTACTTTAAAAAAAAAAAAAAAAGCTTTTAAGCGTTTAAAAATGAATTCCAGGTATGCTAAATTTTACACATGACCAAGGCAACTATGTATATACCATGCCTGGTTGATGCCCCTGAAAGCTGGAAATCACTGTAGTAGACACCGTTACCCCAGTTATCTCCACTGACCTCTGGCCTGTGCTGAGCAAGTGCCTTGGTGCATTCTGAGCGCAGGAGGTCGGCCAATCAGAATGGGCATCTTTCAGAGAATGCTTTGCATATTCTGAATAATTGTAAAGCATTCTCTGATTGGATGAGTTAGAGAAGGGGGATGGGATGGTGGTGGTTGTTGCTCTCTCCACCATGTTGTTTGGATAATTCAAAGCATTAACTGACTGGCACTCATGCCGTTCTCCTGTGTTCAGAATGCAGCAGGACAGCCGCTCAGTACAGGACCCAGAGGTAAGTGGACATCACTGGGGTAGCGATGTCTACTTCAGTAATTTCCAACTTTCAGGGGCATTGGCCAGGTATGGTTCAAAACTCTTATTTTTAAGAGTATTTTTTTTTTTAAGTACACTTTTCATTTCGAGCAAAGCTCTCACAGTCTTTGTGATGTTTGAGTGTGAAAGTCGAAGCGCCACACCAAGATTTTAGAGCCCAAAATTAGGTTTTATCCAGGCTGACCTCCGCAGCGGGCCAGCCGCTCAGCACGGAACCCTAATGCAAGTGCAGATGTCTTGAGTAGCGGTGCCCACTTCAATGTTTTCCAGCTTCCAGGGGCATCGGCCAGGTATGGTATATACAGAGTTATATTGGTCCAAGCTGGAGCAATGTAACTTTGTAGAACATATACCATACCTGGTAACGATCATTAAAAACATTTAGGGCCCATTCACACTGTTGCAGCTTTCTACGTTACCTGGGAACTTATTCAATCTGATCAAATTCTTCCTGAGAGAGGTAAAGGCTTACTGAAACATACAAATTTCCATGCTCTCATTCAGGTTAAGTGATCTTAATTTTTTCTTCCAGCAAAACAGCACTGCTTGTGTGTTGGTAGACCACTACTAGATCTGAAAAAAAAGAAATCTCATTAAATATGCAGTTATCAGCATCGTTGTCCTGAGCAGTTTTTTTTCTTCACAAAGTCATACAGTATGGGCAGAAGAGGTGGAATTTACAGCTGTAGGCAACATTAACACTTGGCACCTCTCTCCTTACTTAATAAACCACAGGTGTCAAACTGGCGGCCCTCCAGCTGTTATGGAACTACAAGTCCCATGAGGCATTGCAAAGCATAATGAGACTTGTAGTTCTGCAACAGCTGGAGGGCCACCAGTTTGACACCTCTGTGATGCCATTTCATAACAAAGTGGTCATTTTTATTCTACAATTGTTTGAATAGGACATGGAAATTTGCGCTGTGCTGACAAACTTCTGTCTAGTTTGTCCCCTATGCCCTTCTCTCTTCTGCCCTCCGCTGACACAGTTGCGCTGCCTCTATCACAGCATGCTATCTCATATTCAGAGATCACGCCAAGGTCAAGCCAGGTATTGTCTGGCAGGATTCATGTTTCTCAGCCATTTCCAACAGTCACATTCATTTTTGCTGCTCCTTCATGCCATTGGCAGCCTGTCCTGTCTGTCTCCCATAACTCGGGATAATTATGTTTAACAGGCTGTCAACGGCCCCAATTCTTTTCGATGCAGACAGAAATAGCCATTATGTAACACTTCCATCTAATTTTTTCTTCTTTTGTTCATCTTGTGACGGAAATCCTAAATTACAGTTATGGTGATAAAGATGCATTTCTATCATAAATGCTGCACTAGAGTAAAGCACTTATGTGTGTATTCTAAGATCATAATGCCCACATTCTTTGTTCCCAGAGTTATAAAAGCTGCGAAAATGGAAGCTATGTTCTCTTCCCCCCCCCCCCCCCCTTGAAAGTTATTAAAAGCATAAATTAAGCCAATAAATGAATACTGTACATAGTTCATGCTTCAGTGTTGTATTCTTGTCCACAGTGACACCTACAGGCAGGTATATATTACTGCCATTCTAAAGCGGTATTACACCCAAAACCAAAATTGTAATATATTGCAGCTTAACAATCATATGTGGTGGCTGCATTTGTTTTCCTATTTTAGGCTTGTCCCCCTCTGTTTTCATCTGGTTATCTAGGCCAGTAACACACCTTCTGTATTAGAGTGCCCCCACTGAGGATGAAGGAGCACAGCGGGCACATTCGGACAGCAGCATTGCCAGTCTGTGGGGAGGGGAGTGTTTAATGTACTAGCAGATTTATATACACTAACAAATTGAAAGCAAACTCCAGCTAACATTTAATAAGCAGTCACAGCAGTTTTTTTTCCTCTTGAGATAGAGGTTTTACATAAATAAAAGTGATCATTGTAAGCACCCCTGCTAGTGTGGAATGGTTTGTATCTTACTGGTAACTAATACATCTGCAAGAGAGCTTGTTCTCTCAACTTATTGGCGAAATCACAAGATGAAAATATAAGCAAGAATGCCAAAAAAAAGAAAACAAATGCAGCCACCATATCTAAGAATTTGTAAGCTGCAACATAAGAAATGTTTACTTTTGTGGTTCATGCCACTAAAGTATAGGTTCACATTAGTGCTGCTGCTGCCTGATGCATTTTTTGGTGCTTTATTGTAGTGCAATTCCATGTATTTTCAGGAACATCTTATTATAGTAGACTGTATGCTATACGCAAACCTATGCCCAAATGCACTAAAACGCATGTCCATGCAGTTTACATGTTCTCCCATTGAAGTTTATGGGGTAAAAAATGCACTGAAAAAGCACTTGCACCTTTTTACAAAACAAGCTGCAGCTGTGTCGCATTGATGTGAATGGAAACCATAGAGAAGAATGTAATCTCCATTGTTGTGCAGTGCAGCACAACAGCAAATGCATGGGCTTAGAGCGAGTATGTCAAGACAAAAATAAGGGTGCTGCCACTGCAAACTTGTTTCTCAAGCTGCAAGATTCTGGGCTGTGGCTGTCCTTTTTGTTGTTGTGCCATCCTGACTTGGAGCAGGTATTAAGCCAGTGTCTTGACCCGCTTGCTTGTTTGGGGTCAGTGCCAATGTAGTGAGGCAAGGATGAGGATGGCAACTCTGGAAATTGCACCTCTAAAATTAAATTGGCAATGGCAGCTTCAGTAGTTCTATCCTGATGTTTCCATCATCAAGAAGGAACAATTATCAAAGAAAAGAAAAAAAACCTTGGGCATATGTAGCAATAACTCTCGACGGAGCTGCTGGTTTAAAGCGGGCTTGTTACCTTCACTCTCCTTCCCTCTGTTTCACCGGCACCGGGTCTAGGGTTCCGTTGAGTTTACCTCTGGACGACACAAGCACCATCACTGGAGTACGTTTTCAATGCTTTATTGAATAATTAACGAAGGAAGTAGCAGGAAAGAGGCAGAAGGGAAACTGCAGGGAAAGCTCAAATACCTTTCTGTAGGATTCTTGACAAATGTCCTTTAGAGTTGAATATTTCAATAGAATGCGCTCCCCTCGTGGGACACACTCATTGCTCGCTTGGATAGGCCTCTCTCACTTGCCTAGCAGCCAGTACGTAGCACGAACAAAAGTCTCTGCCACAGACTTGCTTGGGATGAACCCGTACGATCCTCTGCCACAGGATGTATTGGTTTTGTGGTGAAAGTCAGTCACAGTGCTTGAAGCTTTAAGCCAAACCCGGCAACACTATGCTGTAAAGTTGCTTTAGGATACGTCCTCCAACCGAGTCACCAGGCCCCTCTCCAGACCAGCACTCTGCATGATCCTTCCATGATGGGTCCTCCCCTGGGATCTCCTCGGTTGTACAGCTTCTTCACTCTGGATAGACAGCTCAGGACCATTCCTTGGCTGCTGTGGTAGGCCCCAGACAGGCTTCTGGGCCCACCCATGCGCCGCAGCGAAGCGGGCCTCCGGAGCGGAGGACTACGAGGTAGCACTCTAACGCATACCTGTCGGCCAGGAGGGCCAGCAGGTGGCTGTAAAACGATCCTAAAACATGGCGTCTGTCCCATAAATACCCTCTCCCAGAATCCCACTCGGAGGACCACCTCCACCGAGTTGTCTCTGGGACAGAAGAGCATCCATACGCTTCAACACGTTGCCTTTCCAACACTATCCAATAGTAACAATGACACCCACCGGCCCAGTATGGAAACACACGCAACGTCAGCCAAGCTGGAATAGAGGCAAATCTAACTTCCCCTAATGAGCAATTTACTAAATTTACCTATCAGATGGTAGATCGCAAATCTACCAGCGCTACAGATACAATAGTTCACACTTAATAATACATAATAATACATTTTGCTTAGCGCAGGGCTTGACTAATTTGCTTTGAATCTGGGAACCAACTAAAAAAGTTAGGAACCAGTTCTTTAAATCAGCTACCCAGCACCCGGAACTGCATGTCCGGGGCATCGGGCAATAGGAATTGCTCACGCCTGGTGCCAAACCAAAAAAAGACCAAAAAGAAATAAAAACTTTTACAAATAAGTAATTTTTCTCCGCTGTTGTGCACTGATGGGCAATAATGAGGTGGCCCTGATACCAGGCACTGATAGGTGACACTCATGAGCACTTATGGGCGGTACTGATGAGGAGGCACTGATAGGTGGCACTGATGGGCACTAATAGGCAGCACTGATGGGCACTATTAGGCGGCACTGATTATCTGTGTACATGTCCCCTTTCACTCCCCGTCAGTAAGGAAAGAGCGCCAGATCAAGCCTGCAACTGCAACACCAGCACCCTGCTGTCAAACTGGGAAGGAGATGTTGGAGGTGGGCGAGCAGTGAGGTCAAGCAAGGGAAGCCCTCAGAATGGCCGACACGGTGCACGCATTACAGGCCCGTTCACCAGAGGACGATACCGGTTCCCACAAACTAATGCTGTATCCCGCTCCAGCAGGCCGCAGAGCCGCTGCCTCAATTACCGGCCAGCCCGACCTCTCAGTCCGCGCACCCGGGGGTGGAGGCTGCATGAGGAGACTGAATCCAGACCGCTGCTGCAGGGTAGCCCGGGCACCAGGACACAGACACCTGGGATTTTTTGAGCCCTGGCTTGCTGTATCAGTATCTGGAATAAAGTAACAATTCACTGTGGGTAAAACCATCTGCGTTGTCGAGGCAGCGCAGTATCTACTCTTTTAGCTCCAAGCAGTGCTAATTTTGACGGCAAATTTTTTTTTTAGTTTTAGTCATAGTCTTGTGACTTGTGTTTTAGTCGTATTTTAGTCAACTAAAATAGTATTAATTTCATCAATTTAAATATTTTCGTCAATAAATTTAAGACGGGCTCCAAGCACTTGTATAAAGCTTTATACAAAGATGTTAGAGATTTCTATCTGCAAATCACTGAGCAACAACTAAATTGCCTTTATCCTCTGTACCTTGAACATTTGCTAGAGACTTTATATATATATATATATATATATATATATATATATATATATATATATATATATATATATATTTATATTTTTATGACTGGTTTTAAGGATATACCTTAGACAAACAATCAAAGACCACATTTTACTAATCTGACCCTTAGGAGTGTAACTATTTCAGACCACATAGCAGAATGTGATATCCCCTGGGGACCTGTGCCTGAATTACCTGGCAACATCAATTGTAACAATGCTTTAACCGCTTGCCGACCACCCCGCGTATATGTACTGTGGGGCGGTGGCTCCTACAGTGCAGAATCACGTACAGGTACGTGATTCTGCATTTCCAGATCTGCCGTGTGCACACGCACTGCCTGCAACCAGCTCCCGCTGTGAATCAGCGGGCCTGGCGGACCCAATGTCTGCTGAGACCCGCCAATCGTTCCCGACAGAGGCATGTAAACAAGGCAGATCGCCGTTCTGTGCCAAGGGAAGACTGAGATCCTGTGATTCTGCTAAGCAGAAAAACAAATCTTTGTCTTCCCACAGTACAAGCACCCCCCACAGTTAGCAAGCGCTGCCTAGGGATACATTTAACCCTTTGATCGCCCTCAATGTTAACCCCTTACCTGCTAGTGACAGTGTATATTTTTTAGCACTGATCACTGTGTCGCTGGTCCCCAAAAAAGTGTCAAGTGTCCGATTTGTCATCCACAATGTCGCAGTCCCCACTATAAATCACTGATCGCCGCCATTACTAGTACAAAAAAAAAAATTCCATAAAAATGTTCCATAGTTTGTAGACGCTATAACTTTTGCGCAAACCAATTAATATACGCTTATTTGGATTTTTTACCAAAAACAAGTAGCAGAATACATATTGACCTAAACTGATGAAAAAATGTTTACATTTTTTTTAATTGGATGTGTTTTATAGCAGGAAGTAAAAAATATTGTTTGTTTTGGTTTTTTTTTTTTTTGGTTTTTTTTTTTTGCAAAATTGTCCGTTTTTTTTGTTTATAGCACAAAAAACGTAGAGGTGATCAAATACCACCAAAAGAAAGCTTTTTTTGTGGAGGAAAAAAAGACATCAATTTTATTTTTGTACAGCTATGCACGACCACGCAATTGTCAGTTAAAGTAACACAGTGCTTTATCGCAAAAAATGGCCTGGTCATGAAGGGGGGTAAACCTTCCGGAGCTGAAGTTGTGAAATCATCTGAGCATAATTGATACCTTAATGAAGGACAGGTAGCAGGAGAGCAATGAGCATAGTCAGTACACTATTAGGGTCAATTGCTGTGAATATAAGTTGCCAGAAAAGAGGGCGCAACCGTGCAGGAATGAACGTATAGACTTAAAGTGTACTAATAGTGAAGTTTTCCATGAGTTGCTCTTTCCACCAAGCCCCCCCAAGGTCTTATACTCACCTATCCTAGCTCCTCGGAGATCTTCTGCATGGAACTTATTGGGGACTGGTGTAGATTCTACCCAATGGGCTCCTCTTCTTCTACACATCTGCAGAGCAACATTCATAAATTTCTATGGAGAAGCCATCTACTGCTGGGAAACATAATAGGTGACCCCTGTAACTGCTATCACTATAACCATACTGAATTGCTTAAACCTGATTTATAGTGAGCTGTGAGATGCAGCACATTTTCTGCATGCTATTAAAGGACATATATAAGTAAAATATAAGAACACTGTCTGAGATTGCTTTGTGTAGCCATTATGGGCATGCAACTGCTTTTACCTATTGGGCATTTTTTGTTTACACAAGGGGCTCACCTTTTAGTCACATCTGTCACATACTGTGATCCTTTCTGCTTTGTAATGCAATCACTGGTGAGAGAAGTCTGAAGAAAACCATTGCAGTCTTTGGAGAGAGCTACACCACAACCAGTAGTGTATTAGCTGCACAAGGTTCCGATTACATGCTGCCTGTTCATTCTGTGTTTCTCTCACACCCAGTGCAAAATCTAGTAAATGCTGTGTAGAGAAACCAGTAAAATCATTTCTACTGCATGCCTTCTATTAACTCCTGTCATTGTACTGGTGTGCTTATTGTATGCCACAGTTGAAAATTAAAGGGCAATTTTGATGGCCTACTTTTAATACATAAGCCCCACATTGAGGAGGTATGATAGTATCTTCCAGAATATCATATCTTTTTTTCTGCTTTCTAGGTGGTGCCTACGAGGTGAAGCAACATCCCTTCTTTTGTGCCTTAGACTGGAACAGCTTATTGAGACAAAAAGCAGAGTTTGTCCCACAGCTAGAGTCGGAGGATGATACCAGCTATTTTGACAGTAAGTGGGAAAGATTGTCTTGTATAATTAGTTGGAGGCTAAAAGGTTTTACATAATGCTTCTGTTGCGTTCTATAATGTCTATCCTATCCCGCTTGCTCGCTTATCGCTCATTAAGGATTTTATACTGTGTGTGTGGACGTTACACACCAAGAGGAGTTCATTATTGCTAGTTATTCATTTTATTTACGGTAGTCTTGACTGTATTCTTTCCTAACACTTCAATTCCCACAAATGTTTGACATCTCATCTTGTAGATAAATATCACTGGGATTAGTGTGAGTGTATT
The DNA here is from genome assembly GCA_037952925.1 of Lithobates clamitans. NCBI lineage: Eukaryota > Metazoa > Chordata > Amphibia > Anura > Ranidae > Lithobates > Lithobates clamitans. The sequence continues at coordinate 1,163,600 of JBBGZY010000448.1, forward strand.
GTAATAGAATGTGCTTATATCCATTAAGAAAAGAGGAAATCCCATGTGACATATTATGTACAAATCAATTTATGTTGCTTGTATTTCCAATGCTTGTATGCTACTGACAAATTACACAGTCAATGTAAAAGTGGCGTAATGTTTGTGAGGTTCATGTAATTAGTTCCAATAGTTTTGGTGCATACTAGCAGACTGAAGAGTTTAAAACTGGTGCAGAGATATGCGGCTAACAGTGGCAAAGGAAAAAAATGGCTTTGTGTTGGTGTCTCTGGAAGGAAAAATGCTCCTTTGCTGTTAGTTTGAGGCGGGATTGATTGGCATCTATACCAGTTGGGAAGGGGAGCTGGGCTCTGAGGGTGCATGGAACTAAAGGGCTGAAAAAGCTTTAAGGGCTTGTTCAGGTGTGTGGCTATCAATAGATATCAACTCCAGAGATAAAACGATAATTCTTCCGCTCTACAAGGCTCTGGTCCGGCCGCACCTAGAGTATGCTGTCCAGTTCTGGGCACCAGTCCTCAGGAAGGATGTACTGGAAATGGAGTGAGTACAAAGAAGGGCAACAAAGCTAATAAAGGGTCTGGAGAATATTAGTTATGAGGAAAGGTTGCAAACACTGAACTTATTCTCTCTGGAGAAGAGACGCTTGAGAGGGGATATGATTTCAATTTACAAATACTGTACTGGTGACCCCACAATAGGGATAAAACTTTTTCGCAGAAGAGAGTTTAATAAGACTCGTGGCCACTCATTACAATTAGAAGAAAAGAGGTTTAACCTTAAACTACGTAGAGGGTTCTTTACTGTAAGAGCGGCAAGGATGTGGAATTCCCTTCCACAGGCGGTGGTCCCAGCGGGGAGCATTGATAGCTTCAAGAAACTATTAGATAATCACCTGAATGACCGCAACATACAGGGATATGTAATGTAATACTGACACATAATCACACACATAGGTTGGACTTGATGGACTTGTGTCTTTTTTCAACCTCACCTACTATGTAACTATGTAATACTGCTGCTTTGACAGGTGGTGAGGGAATGATATTGCATGCAGTTGCTGGGCAGTTGCAACGCAGCCCTATTCATGGTGATATGCCATTAAATGTTTGCCATGTTTACAGCCCTGGGGGGGGGGGGCATAAAAACAATGGTTTTACCCCCCCCCAAGCTGCAGAGGCAATCGTTTGGGGGTATGGATGCTGCAGCCGCCATGCTTTGTATCCTCTGAACTCCGCTGTTGCCATCGGTGGGCAGTACTGCCTGATGATGAATGCAACCCATTTAAATGAAGCCAATGTTAATAGAATCATGACAGAACAGACCTGTGTTAAAGCTTGATGAAAGCTGTAGATCAAATTTTGCACTAGAAGAATTCTAGTCATGGCTAGGGCACAGTGAAAACAATCAACATTAACCATTTTGAATCCTCATGCTTCTAGAATTAGTAAATAGATGGGAAGGTATACGATTTTTACTTATTTTAAACTTTTTTTTACATTTCTTCAGTTGCTTCCTAGTTTCTTGGCCAGAATGGTGTCCTAAATCATTTTTCTTTCATCTGGAGGAGAGGGAGGGGCCTTCTCAGCTAAGCACACCCTCCTGACTGGGCTGATTTCAGGCAGTAAATGCTACATGAATCATCTGCCCTTACTCAAAATGGCTGTGGCTAGAAATGCTAGGGGGATGTTTTTTTCAAAGTAATTTCTCAACAAATGAAAGCATAGAGACCAGGATGGATGAGAGATTTTGCTTGGAATCTTAAAAACAAATGAAATAGTGTTTTCAGTTTGTGGTGCTCAGATACAGTTTAGTTCTGCTTCATTATACGTAGTCTGGACACAGGTGCACTTTAAGAAAGGACGTCACAATTTAGACAAGCAGGTTTTGGTGAAGTAGCAAAAGGTGGCCAAAACGTTCTAATAAAGTGTAAATTAGAGTGGGGTTTTCTTAAAACCAAGGACATTTAAATGTCTTAATTTCCATAAAAATTACACGCGTCTATGTATCATTACAGGGTAATGGGTTGATACAGTGTTGTGTTTTTTTTTTTCTTTTTTTTAACTTTTTTCCCTCTCCTTATCAAACTTGCCAGGCAATAATATCAGGCGAGAGAACCCAACAAAGGTGACCAAGTCACCCTTCAAAAATGGTGGGCCAGGGGATGTCAATGGAGGTTGGGGAATGATGTATGACTGTTGCCTGAATTGAGTGTAACCTGGATCTGAAAGTTCACCTTATTCCTCATGTCACCGTTATTTGCAACCATCTCGTTGGGTCTGTGGTAGATGGCATTTTTATTCTTTTATCCTGCTCAACTCAACCCTTTCTTTTCCACATACATATGTATACTTCTGTATGTTGACCTTTTATATTTGTATTACTTTTTAGCCCGGTCTGAGAAATACCACCACATGGAAACAGAGGAGGAGGATGATACCAATGATGAGGACTTCAGCATGGAAATCAGACAATTTTCATCATGCTCACATCGCTTTTCTAAAGTAAGTATGATTTTGATCCTGGCGTTATATCCGCATTGCTAACATTGAGCCTCTTGTTTGAAGTTTGACTTAGTGAAGATGTGACCATTGTTTTCAGATGCATCAAAAGGAACATCAGCCAACACTCTTATGCCCCGTACACACGGTCGGATTTTCTGACGGAAAATGTGTGATAGGACTTTGTTGTCGGAAATTCCGACTGTGTGTAGGCTCCATCACACATTTTCCATCGGATTTTCCGACACACAAAGTTTGAGAGCATGCTATAAAATTTTCCGACAACAAAATCTGTTGTCGGAAATTCCGATCGTGTGTACACAAATCCGACAGACAAAGTGCCACGCATGCTCAGAATAAATTAAGGGATGAAAGCTATTGGCCACTGCCCCGTTTATAGTCCCGACGTACGTGTTTTACGTTACCGCGTTCAGAATGATCGGATTTTCCAACAACTTTGTGTGACCGTGTGTATGCAAGGCAAGTTTGAGCCAACATCTGTCGGAAAAAATCCTAGGATTTTGTTGTCGGAATGTCCGAGCAAAGTCCGACCGTGTGTACGGGGCATTAGAGGTTGATTTACTAAAGTCAAATATACTGTGCACTGCAAGTGCAGTTGCTCTAGATCTGAGGGGAGGCCCTACTGATTTCTATCTTCTAATCATGTTTAAGTAAAAATGCAGTTTTTTATTTTCCTTGCGTGTGATTGGGTATTCTTTGCAAAGTGAAGCTTTATCTAATTTACTAAGCTCTGGAGTAACTGCAATTGCAGTGCACAGTATATTTGCCTATAGTAAATCAACCCCTTTATTTCTAAAGCCCCTTTGTCATGGGCAATCTGAACAGGTCTGTATGTCAGTTTTTAAGGCGGACCTGATCGGACCCTCCAGTCTCTACTATGGAGCGCCAGATACCTGCCGCCATCCAATTCAACCCTGTTCGGTAAAAACAGACAGATGGGGCGACCTATTCCCCATCCGTCCGGCCGATCGGATGGCATTCGATGGAAACAGAGAGCCGGTCTGTTTCTATCCGATTGCCCTATACGTGAATGGGCTGTGTCCATGTCCGTTCTGCATAGAAGACGCAGACCTGTCATCCGCCTGCTCAGCGGAGAGATCCCCCAATGAGCAAGCGGATTCAGCTTCACGGATGTGTCTGTGTAAAAGGGGCCTTAGCTAGAAAGGCTTAAACCTATTTCAGGTTTTTGTCTGTTCTAAACCAAAACAAGAAAATGAATACTTGAAGTCAGCTTTTAAATGCTCCAACCTACAAATGTATGTTGCCTAATGTGCCCTGTAAGGGACACTGCTACCCTTTTGCTCACCTTCAAAGACTTTTTATGTTCTTTAACGATGTGCAGAGCTCTCTAGTTAAGTCCACCTATCCACAGATAAGTGAACAAACACAGAACTGGCTATAACAATTAATGCTAATACCTTTTGGCACCAATTTCTCTGTGTATAGACTGCAAGAGATATAGGGAAGGATAGAGATACTTAGGTGCTTTCAATAATGTATTAATATAGGGCTTCCCCAATATGATGGGCATATACACAGTACTGTTCAAAAGTGTTATGCCCTGTACACACATTCGGATTTTCCGACGGAAAATGTGTGATAGGACCTTGTTGTCGGAAATTCCGACCGTGTGTAGGCTCCATCACACATTTTCCATCGGAATTTCCGACACACAAAGTTTGAGAGCTTGCTATAAAATTTTCCGACAACAAAATCCGTTGTCAGAAATTCCGATCGTGTGTACACAAATCCGATGCACAAAGTGCCACGCAGGCTCATGCTCAGTTTTGGCTACTGCCCTGTTTATAGTCCCGACGTACGTGTTTTACGTCACCGCGTTCAGAACGATCAGATTTTCCGACAACTTTGTGTGGCCGTGTGTATGCAAGATAAGTTTGAGCCAACATCCGTCGGAAAAAATCCATGGATTTTGTTGTCGGAATGTTCGATCAATGTCCAACCGTGTGTACAGGGCATAAGGCAGGTGTGTGAAAATGCTGTAAACGGAGAATGCTTTTGGAATGTTAATAGTTTATTTTTATCAGTTCACAAAATGCAAAGTAAATAAATAGAAGCGAAATACAAATCAAATCCATATTTTTCGTGACCGCCCTTTGCTTTCAAAACATCATATTCTTAGTACAGTTGCACACAGTTTTTGAAAGAACGCTGCAGGTAGGCTATTCCAAACACTTTGGAGAACTAACCACTGATCTTCTGTGGATGTAGGCTGCCTCAAATCCTTCTGTCTCTTTATGTAATCCCAGACAGATTCAATGATGTTAAGATCAGGGCTGACTTCCAGGACTCCTTGTTCCTCTTTATGGTGAAGATAGTTCTTAATGACATTGGCTGTATGTTTGGGGTGGTTGTCCTGCTGCAGTAATTTGGGGCCAATAACATGCCTCCCTGATTGTATGGCATGAATAGTATCTGACTGCATTTCTCAGCATTGAGAACACCATTGATCCTGACCAACTCCAACCCCGTTTGCAGAAATGCAGCCCCAAACTTGCAAGGAACCTCCACCATGCTTTACTGTTGCCTATAAACACTCATTATTGTATTTCTCTCCAGCCCTTCACCAAAACAAACTGCCTCCTGCAACAGCCAAATATTTTAGATTTCGACTCATCAGTCCAGAGCACCTGCTGCCATTTTTCTGCACCCCAGTTCTTACGTTTCCATGCATAGTTGAGTCGCTTAGCCTTGTTTCCACATTAGAGGTATGGCTTTTTGACCACATTTCTTCCATGAAGACCACTTCTGGTCAGATGTCTCTTGACAGTGTATATGTGGGTCCTACTGGATTCTGCCAGTTCTGTGATTTTGGCACTGCTGGACATCTTCAGATGTTGAAGGGAAGTAAGCATGATGTGTTTTTCATCTGCCGCATTAAGTTTCCTTGGCCGATCATTGTGTCTACAGTCCTCAACATTAACTGATCAATGGTGTCCTCAGCATTGCCATACCATCAGGGAGGCATATGATTGGCCCCAAATGTAATCTGCAGCAGGACAACAACCTCAAACATAAGGCCGATGGCATTAGAAACGATCTTCAGCATAGAGAAGAAAGAGTCCTGGAAGTGATGGTTTGGTCCCCACAGAGCCCTGATCTCAACATCATTGAGTCTTTCTGGGATTACATGAAGAGATAGGAGGATTTGAGGCATCCTACATCCACAGATCAGCGGTTAGTACTCCAAGAAGTCTGAAACAACATACCCACCAAGTGCATTCAAATATACATTTTTGAAAGCATTCTTCATTTACAGCATTTCTTCACACCTGCCTAAAACTTTTGCACAGTGGTGTATGCTGGGTAATTAGATTGACACTTTCAAATTACAACTTCCCCAAATACATATACACAGGAGACTTTGATGCAAAACCATCACATCCTAGAGGAAAAAAGTAAAATCCATATGTACAATGTAGCAACATCTGCACCAATTTACAGTATCTCAATGTTCACATTAAATAGGTTTTCAATTTTGGCAGACTTTGATTTGGAGCTTTGATACCCCAAGGTTGTTTGTAGAAATTTGATTATTGCACAAAAAATGTCCAATTTGTTTATTACATGACAAAAAGTAACACAGGCATATAACGCATGGTATTTATGTATTTTTAGGTGTTTAGCAGCATTGACCAGATGATGCAGAACAAAATGGAGGAAAAGGATGACAGTAGTGAAAAAACAAAGAGCCTAAATTTACCTCCTGTGGAATCTCTGAGTTGGAGCTCTGAGTATTCTGAGTTGTAAGTGGAATGAGAAGTTATTACTATAGTCAGAGTGGTATTGGTATACCTCCCAACATGTTGAGATGGGAATGAGGGACACCTATTAGCCAAAGTATGTAGGCATAGGACACTCCCCCTGCCACACCCCCTTAAAGGAGAATTACACACACACAAAAAAGATTGGTCAAACCCACAAGTGCTTTTTTTTTACCACTACTATTCCTTTATACTGGCTTTTAAAATTTACAAATGCAACAATTTAGAAATCAGATTAATGGTTTAGCACTGAGAAACACCTTTTGACAGATAAATAGTGTGTTTTATATACAATAGATCAGACTAAAATGAGGGACAAATGAGAAGGAAATTGGGACTTTGTTCCTCAAAATCAGGGATAGTTGGGAGCAATGGGTATTGGGGAACAATGTCTTCTATTGACAATGTGTATGATCTGAAAATCTGATGGATGGCAGATGAGTGATTGAACTCTAGCAAAAGGCATCCTAAATGAAAAAAAAAATAAATAAAAATGAAATCAGTAGATGCTAACTGATGGGTAAGAATTGTGCAATTTTATATTTTTGTAAAAGTAACATATTTCACATTAAACTTGCCAAAACTTGGAGATTGGAAATGATGAAAAATGCATAAGCAGATATTACCTTCAGTGTAGCTGCATGTCAGTATGAAACATTTATTATAGGCACCAATTAAATCTCCTTATTGGTCTTTTGTGAAGGACAGCTTTACTGACCAAAAGGAAAACTTTAGTGTTTTGAGTCTCTGACGATGTCTGTAGACCAGGAAAGAAGAAGAAAAGTTAGAAGTTCTTATCTGCATACATTTCCAGGTCTTTGACTCAAAGTACTTAAAGCGGTTGTATACCCGCTGTCATTTTTTTTTTTTTTTTACACCTGCAAGGGAAAAGGCATAATGAGCTAGTATGCACCGCATACTAGCTCATTATGAGATACTTACCTTAGAACGAGGCGCCGGCATCTCACCTGGTCCACGCCGAGGGAGCCGACATCTCCCCTCGGCGTGTCTTCCGGGTATCGCGGCTCCGGCGCTGTGAGTGGCCGGAGCCGCGATGTCGTCACTCCCGCGCATGCGCTCGGGAGACTTCTGCCCGGCATGCCGGGCTGTCAGCCGAGAGTCCCCTGTGCGCATGCGCCGCTGCAGTTAGCGGCTCATTGCGAGGGGAATATCTCCTAAACCTTACAGGTTTAGGAGATATTTTTTTTACCTACAGGTAAGCCTTATTATAGGCTTACCTGTAGGTAAAAGTTACAAATATAGGTATACAATCGCTTTAAGTCAGAGAATCAGCATACCAATCGGAAAGCTGACGTTTTCAGGAAGGTCAACAATGGCAACCTCCATGTTTCTGTCATGACATCCATTCATCTTAAATCAGGGTCTCAAACATCCGTGATTGTGTAATGCATTGAATGAACCAAGCCAGTCATACGTTTTAGAAGGTCTGATTTTATAAATCGAAAGGGATTTGGGAGAGCTCTGTCAATAATGCTTACTTGTGCTTCTCTGTAAACTCATAACCATGACGGTTGAAGAGGCAGAAATGTTCTCACAGATGTCCATTATACAATGACAGGAATTTATCAACACTGAAGCAATCAGAATCTAGAGCAGCTGTACATAGTAACCAATTAGCTTCTATCTTCCGCCTGTTCAGTTAAGGTTTGAAAATGAAAGAATATGATTGGTTGCCATGCACTGCAGACCCAGTTTTAATAAGTTCCCCTGTTTGTGTCCACAACCTGTAATTATTTCCAGTCTATATGAAGGTGTCCTGCACATGCAACTTAGATGAAATCCCAGTGAGTCTGAACTTTATAGAAGATTGCTAAGGTATAAAAATATTTAAAAGCTTTATTTAGAGCGTTCTTTCCATGGTGAAACACCATATATGTATTTATCAATACATCAATTTTTCTAAAAAATGCAAGTAGAGAGCCTACCAGAGGTTGATTTGATATTAGCCTCTTGCAGTCCCTGTACAGTGGAGTTTAGACTAGTTTAGGGGGAAGCAGCACTACTAGCCAGTCGGTTGTGTTGCAGTGCTCATGTACAGACAAAAAACATGGGGGTAGGTAAAGAGTGGAGTGACAAAGATGAGCTCATCAGTCTGCTGCTTCCCCTTTTGCTCTCCAGGCACAGACTGACAGAGGGACAAGACCTGTAAGGGTAGCTGCAGCAGAAAAAATGTCAGGTTTCTTGTCCTTCCAGACAGGGCTATGCTGTGTGGGAAAGCTTTCTCAATGTCATCACTGGGTGGAGAAAAATAAAAATCATTTGGCAGATAACACAGCTCCCATATCGTCTGTGCATTTAGTTGTTTGCCTGGACCTCCGCTTGATTACAGGTAAAGTAAATAACATTGATTATCTCATTACAATGGCATCTGAAAGACGGTGGGATATATTCGACAGCAAGCGAACATGTTGTCCCTAAAGTTGATGTGTTGAAAGCAGAAAAAATGGGCAAGCGGTAGGATTTGAGTGACACTGACAAGGGCCACATTCAAATGGCTTGAAGACTGGGTCAGAGCAACTCCAAAACTGAAGTTCTTGTAGGATTTTCCCCGTCTGCAGTAGTCAGGACTTACCAAAAGTAGTAGGAAAAGAAAATCGTTGAACCGTTGACAGGGATGTGGACAAGGCTCATTGAGGCACGTGGGGAGCAAAGACTGGCCTGTGTAGTCTGATCCAATAGAAGACATACTGTAGCTTAAACTGCTGTGATAAGTTAATTCTGGTTCAGATGGAAAGGTGTCATAACACACAGTTCATTGCAGTTTTTGTTGTGTATGGGGCTGCGTAGATGCAGATTGGTCAAATTGTCCATGCTGCCCATGCTGACCCAGGGCATCAGAACTGGACCACAGGAGCAATGAAAGAAGGTGGCCTGGTCTGATTAATTCAACAATGGTTTGAGGAACACAGCAACAAGTTTGAGGTGATAACTCGGCCTCCAAATTCTCCAGATCTTAATTTAATTAAGAGCATCTGGGGGATGTGTTGGAAAAAACAAGTCCAATCCATGGCACCACCTCACAACTTAAAGGCCTTGCAGGATCTACTACTGATGGTTTTGTGTCAGATACCACAGTATACCTTCAGAGGTGTAGAGGAATCCATGCCTCAATGGGTTATGGTGGATAGTCATAACTTTATGGCTGATCGGTGCATATACAGGTAGCAATCAAATGTGTTTTCTATTTTAAAATAGTATAACGCTTTTCCCTTTTTCACACTCTTCAAAAGTTTTGAATTCTACATTCAATACATAGAATTTTTCTTATTATGTTAAAAATCTTTTTCAAACAGGCAACAGCTCTCAATATCGACCTTTTCTGACAGTGAAAGTCACAAGCAACGGAACAGCACCAGCCTGCTGCCAAAATTTGCCATCTCCTCTGACCTGGAACGAGATGAGCACAATGCTGGAGATTCCCAGGAGGAAGGGGACAAGTCTGGTCTTATTTCTGAAGACTCTCCACAGGAAGATCCTGACCTCACTACACCTGTCAGCATTAGCAGCTCCACAGTGTCAGGTATGTACAGATTTACATCTTAACTAATCATTCAGCACCGATAATCATTCAGCACTTTGCTTATAAGGAACCTATAATAAATATATATATATATATATTTTTTAATGATATACCACTGACCAGGTAAGTGACTATCATTGAATATCTCATTCCAATGTCATCTGAAAGTCAGTGGGATACATTAGGCAGCAAAGTAAACATATTACCCATAAAGTTGATGTGTTGAAAGCAGAAATACTGGTAATTGGCACCGTAGCCACATATCAGTCAGGGTGCCCATACCCTTGTCCACACCCAAAAGCACCCACAGTGGGCATCAGAACTGGACCACAGAACAATGTGTGGTTTTCTCTGATTTTTTATTTTTTTTGTTCCCCCACCCACCTGGGGAAGAGATGGCATTAGAATGCAGTATGGGACAGAAGGCAAGCCGGCAGAGGCAGTGTGATGCTTTGGGTGATGTTCTGCTAGAAAACCTTGGGTCCTGCCATTTATGTGAATGTTACTTTGACATGTACCACCTACCTAAACATTTTTGCTGACCGAGTACACCCCTTCATAGAAACAGTATTCCCTTGATACGAAGTGGCCTCTTTCAGCGGGAAAATGCACCCTGCCACACTGCAAAAATGGTTCAAGAACGGTCTGAGGAACACAGCAATGAGTTTGAGGTGTTGACTTGGCCTCCAAATTCTCCAGATCTCAGTCCAATTGAGCATCAGTGGGATGTGGTGGAATAACTAGACAGAACCATGGAAGCCCCACCTTGCAACTTACAGGACTTAAAGGCTCTACTACTGATGCCTTGGTGCTTGATAGAATAGCATACCTTCAGAGATCTAGTGGTGTCCATGCCTTGAGGGGTCAGGGCTGTTTTTGGTGGCAAAAAATAATACTTAAATTAAGGTGGGTGATCATTAAGCTATGGCTGATCAGTGTGTATATAGTGTGTGTGTGTTTATATATTTAAATATTCCAAACCGGTGCAGTAAATAGCACATCAGTTAGCTTCTCAGTGCAGTGCAATCAAGCCATCCCAAAGGTCATATATGGAAAAATCCAGTATTCTTCATTTTTGATGGATTGAAAATAAATTTTAAATGCAGCAATCCTGGACTGGTGATATATATGTGTATGGTCTTCGAAAAGTTTCCAAACTTTTATAATATTTAATAGTTAAAAGTACAGAAACGTTTAAAAAAAAACACACACATACATATATATATATATATGTGTGTGTGTGTGTGTGTGTGTGTGTGTGTGTGTGTGTGTGTGTGTGTGTGTGTGTATGTATGTATGTCAAAGCCGTATCTACAGTAAATGCTTGCAGGCAGCCACTGCCTACCTTGATAAGCCAGGAGGGTAGTCTAGGACGAAGCTACGTGCCTGGGTGAGAAGACCAAAGTTGTGTTCTCTAGAGCAGGGGTAGGCAACGTCGGCCCTCCAGCTGTTTTGAAACTACAAGTCCCATGAGACATTGCAAGACCCTGACAAGCACAGGCATGACTCCTAGAGGCAAAGGCATGATGAGATTTGTAGTTTCACCACAGCTGGAGGGCCGAGGTTGCTTACCCCTGTTCTAGAGTGCCTAGGCAACTGATGAGGCTGTGTATCTGCTTGTAACTTTTAAAAATATATAACTAAAATTCATAGTTTACGTAAAATAAAAAGTGACATTGTTTTGTCAGATGAATAAATAAAGTGCGGCGCTCCTAAATACACAATCTCTACATCAAAGCAAATTATGTCATACAACCCACTACATAATATAAAGTGATACAAATCAAAACAACCAATATGATATTATCAATAGCATAATGAATAAAGTGCAATCATTGTGATTTAAAAGTAACTTGTGTATATTCATCAATCAAGTCATCAATTTCATCTTCTTGTTCCTGTTAACTCATTCTTTATCTATCAAGGGAATCATGGTTGTCACACAGGCTGGAATTTAACACGCCTGCCTTTGTTTATATAAATCACCCTGAGAGTTGGGGTATTTATAGTTTACAGAAGGAAGATAACCTTGTTTTAGGCCCCCAGTTCAGACCACTGGATTTCTGACAAGATCAACAGGTATTTTCTGTCCTTGCTAAAGATGTTGTGAAAGTGCCTGAGAGTAGGAACTAATGCAGTCACCACGTCTAAACTAGTAAGTTGCAATAAATAGGAGTTTGTTCTTAGGTTTAGATATCCTTTTAACGAAAGCCTGCAGTAACATATGGAAGCTGCAATTTCTGACCTCTTCTTCTAACAATGTTGGTTCTCTGGATGTAATGGCAGTCCAATGGTTTAAGTGCTTTCTAGATCAATGACCAGGGATAGATATACAGATTGGAAGTCAAGGTGCACTGAAATTTTGGCCTGCTGAAAATTATCGTCCGAAAACTGTGTTTTTGGTATTGGCCAGAAAAAAAAAAAGCCGATACCGGAAGGGGGCGGGGTCTGCCCCAGGTGACGCCCATTGCAGGAGTGTCATTAAGTCCTCCACTCCCTCCTCCTCTCCTCTCTCCTCCTCGCCGCAATCTCCATGTGTCACGGAGCTGAATTGCAGGGGTTAGTAACAATGTCCTGCCGCCTGCGATAGACGGCACACTGATCCAATGGCGGGACATTGAATCAGTGTGACGTGATCACAGGAGGTGGGACATTATTACTATGGCCCAGGCAATTCAAATCTGCTCTGTGACACACGAGATCGCCGCTCTGATCCGTGCACAGGCAGGTTGCATATGACGGGCACTGGTGAGGCTGCTGGGCACAGGCAGGTTGCATATGACGGGCACTGGTGAGGCTGCTGGGCACAAGCAGGCTGCATATGACGGGCATTGATGAGGCTGCTGGGCACAGGCAGGCTACATATGACGGGCATTGGTGAGGCTGCTGAGCACAGGTAGGCTGCATATGATGCGTGCAGGTAGGCTGCATTGATCAAGGGACTGAGGACATGATACTAGAGATGGTCAGAGACTGTGGACTGCATTTTTCGTGAGCTTTTCTTGCACTAAAGGTGCCAATAATGACCAACAATAAATTCATATTCATTTAAATTGATGATAATAAATAAAAGATGGAATATAATACAATTGTATATAAAAATATAAATATTTTTTAAAAACTGTCATTTTTGGTTTTCAGCTAAGTGCATTTTCGGTTTCAGCCCCAACATTTCCTTTCGGTGCACCTCTAATTGGAAGCTCCGACTTCTAATTTGTCTGACCTCTAAGAGGTGTTATTGCAATTTGTAAATATAGTAACTTGTGAATGGGCATGTTTATTCCCTATTTGTGCATTCCAATACAGATTTTAGGATGTCCTTATCAATGCTTTCTAGGGCAATTCATATTAGGGTTATCCCGATACCAATTTTTTAAGACCTAGTACAAATACCGATACTTTTTTCAAGTACTCGCCGATACCAATTACCGATGCTTTTTTTTAATGTCATGTGACAGTTTTCAAAGCACAATACAAACGAATATCTTCTGCCACTGATTAAGCAGCACTGATGTGCACGCATAGGATTAGGTGGCACTGATATGCAGCACTGATGAGCACTGATAGGTGGCACTGATTATGCAGCACTGATAGGTGGCATTGATTATGCAGCACTGATAGGATTAGGTGGCACTTATGGACAGTGCAAAATCCTTCCTTTCCTCTCATCATTCATGCAATTTATCATATAGTATATGCTGCAACGCCCATCTTGGTACACATTGCACTCGGCCATAGTAAGCAGCAGTGGACAACTTGTTATACCCAGCCCGAACTAGCTGGCTTACTGCGGCCAAGTGCAAGGTGTACCAAGATGGGCGTCGGGATGTTCAACCTCTGACGGAGACACAGAAAGTGACTTCCATTACCGAATGTGACTGATCCAGTCACTGATTCTGATGGAACATGCGGCTGCGCCCTGCACCCCTGCCCCGGCCAGCTTACCTGCTGCCAGCCTGTTGAGGACACTCTCTCCGTTCCGCCCTCTCCGCCTGCTGACTTCCGGTTGTGAGCAACTCTGCCTCATTCCCAGGTATCGGAACAAGTACTCGTGCAAATGCTCGGTATTGGTACCGGGATAACCCTAATTCATATAATTGGAAATTGTACCTGATGCTGGCCACACACATGCAGTATACATTTAGTTGGTTAGTTACAGCCATTTTCAGTCATAAAAAACAAAGATCAGATTGGAAAGCAACCTACTGCCACCAGCACTTAGCTCATTCCACAGTTTGGTAATTTCTTCATTTTTTACATCAGGAGTTACTTTTTTAGCAATACTAAAATAACACATAAGTACAAATACTCATTGGGTAGTAGATTTTCACCTGTGAAAGTTCCAAGTGTCTACAGTTGGAGGATTAAATACTATTTAAACCTATTTTTTATATATATATCAAAACAATGTCACTTTAAAATAAATTATTTTAACTTTTTGGATGAAGTAAACTGTGACTGAATGTCAGTGCAATTTGTATCCCGCTCTGACACTTCCTGCAAGTTGTAAAACAAAGCAGACCAAGTGTATGAGGCTGAAGGTTACCGGTATTATTCCAATGTAGGAATTTTTAGTTTACTACACCTAGCAATATGTTTTATGTGTGCTTTTATTTGTAAATTGAAAAAAGTAAAGGGCTTTTGAATCCTGGTTTTGCCCTGTCATAGGCAACATTTCTTCCATTGTTTTAAAACACACACAAGTAAATCTACCCATACTGATGATACCACCATTATGTCAGTACTGATAAATTCTAAAATTCAGGTTCAAAAACTGTTCTGAACTCTGTAAGTGAAAGTTAAAGCTCTGTAAGTGAAAGTTATATAATATATATTTTGTTTTTTGTTTTTTGTTCAGCCAGCGGGCTGAATGAAAAACTGTGAACAGATTCCTCTATCCACTCAAATAGGGTAGATGAAGGAATCCCCCCCCACCAGAACATTTTCTGACAGCAGGACTTTGCGCTGTCAGAATACACTCATCAGCTGCTGCAGCCGCTTATCAACATAATTGGCCTAATGATTGACTTTTGTCAAACAAGAATGGCTAAACATGGATCGAAATTTGACCAGTCAAGGCTGACATTTGAGTGTACAAGTGATTTCTGAAATAGTAGTGCAAAAAGTGTGTGTTTACATGTCCTTATAGTTTTCAAACTCAGAATTTTTTTAATGTATTGATTCCTAAAGGGTCAGTCCATCCAGAAGTAAATTTTCATTTTTTGGTCTCTTGGTGGTTTGGTACCTTTTATAGACTCTGTTGGTGAGATCTCTGCGTTGAGCTCCTGGGTCTGCATACCTGCTGTGGTCATTATTAAAGGTCATTACACTCCCCCTGTTGGATTTGTTCTTTATTTTATATTGTGAAAAGTGCATTAGGAAGAGCTGTAACAGTGAAAACCTCAGGTGGACAGGAACATGGTACTAACTGTTGCAGTGTTTAAGACATACAGGAAGCCAAGGGCTATATAGCTAAAATACCACTTTTGGGTGGACTGGACCTTTATAAAAGAAAGAAAAATTTTGGTGAATATGGAGGCTTCCACCATGGACCCCATTCTCCTAAAAACAATAGTTCCCATAGTTCTAATGGTTTTGATGCTTTCTGAGTCACGGACCTGGAACAACTGTGCAGATAAGGCAATCCGGCTTTCTAACCTGAATTCGGCTACATGTACACTAGCTCACCCTGACCAAGGCAAAAACACAAACCATGTTTTTAGTGGGATTTTGCCACGTTTTGTGTTTTTCCGCTGCTAGCGGTCAAGTCGTTCCTATCCTAAACGTGATTCCTCCTCGTTCAGGAGAGGGAGGTTTAATCTCACCTAAATGCGGCAGCTCCTAAACTCTGCTAAAAGCATATGTGTACAAACTCCTAAACTCAAGTTTAGGAGCTGCTGGTGTACATGTTTCTATCACAAATGGTATGTAATCTTTTTTTCTTATATTGGCCACATACCTCACTACACCCAGTTTTGTTTAGCAAATCATTTCTGTAAATCTGTTGCAAAGCTTCTAAGACCCCTTTCACATGGGGGAGACTCCATCCAGCGGATTCGCCTGCTCAGTGGGGGATCTCTCTGCTGATCCCCACTGAGAAGGTGGATGACAGGTCTGTGTCTGCTCCGCTATGCAAAGCTGACACGGATACAGCCCACTCTCCTGTATGGAGCGGTCGGATGGAAACGGGACCGCCTCTCAGTTTCTATCTGATTGTCATTCGATCTGAATTCACCGGACAGATGGGGAACGGATCGGATGCCGGCGGGTGTCACCTGACATCTATCCATTGACATCCGCTGTTCCATAGAGAACTATGGATGGTCCGATCGCGTCTGCCTGAAAAATGGACAGGCAGACCCAATTGAAACATCTATGTGAAAGGGCCTTACCTGTAGATCCTGCCAATAGTAGCACTTCCACCAACAACACTAATCTACTGTCATAAAACTAGCTATGGATTTTGAGCTGTCATGTGAGCCTCAGAGCTTGTTTGTTTTTGTTTTCCTGTATCTGAGCATGGTGACCAAAGTCAAAGGGCTGTGACTTTTCTGCTTGAAAGCTTTGATCAACTGCCATTTGTAGCCATAATGAATAAAACAGGCAGGACAATACAATAAAAGGATGTTTCTTACACAAGAGTAAAACTTCTGCTCAGTCATTTGCAGATGCCATTTTAGTATAGGTTGCATTGATGACTCTGTTTGCCATAGGGATGTTGAAGACCATGTATAAATATATTATTTTCAGTCTGCTAGATAGGTATAAGATCTGCATGAATGGTATTCAACCTTTATGTTTTGCCATGAGACTTAGTTCCGCCCCTGAACTGAAACGTGTACCCTTAATGTCTCTTTACCTGGTGAGAGTACCAATGTGTGACTTTGTGGCTTGTGATGCAGACCCTAGAAGTTCGTTTTTGTTTCTATAAATCTTATATGTCTCTAGGCAAAAATAATAGAACATTTCCATCCTGTCACTGCGGTTGGTTTAATATGTCTGTCCTTTTTATCCTTAAACAGTGAGTAGTTTCTCAGAGCACTTAGAAAACATAAACGGAAGGAGCGAGAGTGTGGACAGTACAGATAATTCCTCAAAGCCCTCCAATGAAAGCTCTTCTCACATGGCTCGCCAGCATTTAGAAAACACAGAGAAGCAGAGAATATTGGGGAAAGTCACTAAATCAATTTCTGCAAGTGCTCTATCCCTCATGATCCCTGGAGGTAGAACCATACATCCTCAGCATGATATTGTTTAACTTTGCATGTCTTTCTACCATTTGTCAGCCATTATTGCTGCAAGCTTTCCATTACCCACCTGTCTTTTAGAATGTCCGTAACCGCACATTCTCTAGGAGAATTGGCTGGATACTGTCCACACGTTTTATAGGTAAAATGGAAAGAAGTCCAGACTAGATTTGATGAGCACATTAAAAAGTCTATTAAAAGTCTATTTGTTTTGTCATTAAATTCCTAACAGCAAAAGAAACAAAATAACACATGAAACAGTAAACCACAACACGTTTCAACCGACCTGAGTCCTCCTCTATGCCGATAGGACTTTAATGATGATGAAACTAATGGACTTTTGATACAATTATTTTGCATACAATTTTCAGATGTGCTGTTTTAAATTTGCCTGTTTGTATAATAAGGGACATGGATATTGCTCATCCACAGAATTCATATCAAATCTCATAGTAATTGGGTGAACTGACACTGCTTGCTTGTTATAAAATAGTGAAAAGGGATGCAATGCACTAGTTTTGTAAAAGAACTAGTAGTAATAATCATATATGTACCTGCTCAGAACAGTGTAGCATTTATACTTTTATTTTATTGTAAAGGTATATTTCTATTCACTTCATGTAGGTGGTGGTGGGGGCATCACTCTCTCCATCTATTATCCAGCCACCCTAACCTGGATTGTCAAAGCACCTTCTAATCCAGGGATCTCTCCACTTTCTAAAAAAGGACCAGTTTACTGTCCTTCAGACTTTAGGGGGGCTGGACTGTGCACAATGGGAGTAAACAATGCCTGATCTTTGATATTAGGGGGAGAAATAGTTGGTGTTGTTGGAAAGAATGGTACCCCTATTTGTTGTCACTGGAAGGATTTATGCCCCATCGTTGGTGTCACTGAAGGAGTAGTGCTGCCTTGGTGTCAGTGGGAGGAATTATGCCTCATTGTTGGTGTCGTTGGCAGGAATAATGCCTAAAGGGCTGCATTCAGCCCCAGGCGGCAGTTTGGAGACCACTGTTCTAAACTGTGGTTGCTTGTAAAACCATAAGGGTATCCTTGTTGCAGGTGATTGTATGGCTGAAAATATTTCCAAGAAAAGGCAGAACAGACTTTGCATAGCTCTCAGGTGTCTGGTGTAAATTTCAGAGCCTAATACTCTATAACAGTGGTTTTCATCCTCAGTCCACAAGTACCCCCAACAGGCCATGTTTTCAGGTTTTCGTTTATCTTGCACAGGTGCTTTAAAACAGAGTCAATGGCTTGGTATTTTGGACAGCTATTTTATCTAAGAGAAATTCCCAAAACATGGCCTGTTGGGGGTAATTGAGGACTGAGGCTGAGAACCACAGCTCTATAGTATGTGCTACCACCTACACTCTTCATAGTAAACCTCTTTAATAACAATACCTTCATTTTAAATTCTTCTCCTGCTAAGAAAATAAATGGGTCACCTTCCGAGAGCCCCAGAACACTACATTATTAAACCGCACAGAACCTGTGTCCCTTAGCTAGACGTACTAATTGGCGCTTAGCTCATTTGAAAGGAATCGAGTAAGGTAGTAGACTCCATTGCAGTTATAATACAGTTTGCTTTGGTAGCATGTTTTGTATTTGCTTCACTTGTTGCCTATCCTAAATTTAGAAATTAGTTCATTTTCTCAGCAAATACACTGTGTGGAATATTTAATTATTTTTCACAGTAAATATTACAAATTGGGAATGTTTAAACTTGTAATGATCACCTGTTCTTGGTAGAAGTGCTAGCTACTTCACTTGCCCCCACATGAATGTCACAGAGGGACATATATCTGCTCTTGTCATACCAAGTGAAGGTGATGGGGCTTGTGTAGTCTAGGGAGTTCTGGGCCCCTCTGATAAGCTTTACTGAAACGACATTTCACATTTGCTCTAAAGTGTTGCTGCATCTGGCAGCCGTTGGCTAGAGTGGAGCAGCACAGAGGTGCTGACATGAAAAAAGAGAAGTGCAAGGCTCAGTCTTCCCAGCTTTTGCAGTAGTGTGGGTTGGAAGAAGAAGCACCTTCTCCATGATGGCCAATTAAATCTGCTTTCACAGTTACTGATGCCTAGCTTTTTTGCCTACTGTAACCAGCAGTGCGGTTTTATATTGAGTGCTTAGGTTTATCAGTTAGTCTAGCACAGAGGTCTCAAACTGGCGTCCCTCCAGCTGTTGTGAAACTACAAGTCCCCTGAGGCATTGCAAGGCTGACAGTTACAAGAATGATTGCCACAGGCAGAGGCATGATGGGACTTGTAGTTTCGCACAAGCTGGAGGCAGCTTTAGAAATTGCTTGTTGTTTTATTAGAGGATTGCAACATTTTGTTAAAAAAATTCAATTTTTGAATTTCTTCAGGACAGGTTCTGCTTTGTCTTGTCAGTCTTTTTTTCGGCAATGTTTATCTTGTTGTACCCTGCTGGCTTTGGATTGTTATATGGCTTGACACAGAGTTGCCATTGTTTTATTTCAGGAAGGAGTAAAAAGAAATATCAAGATTTAATGTTATGGCTGTGATTTGTGTACAACAATTGAGTGACATTTCACAAGCTTCAGGTCTGTGCTTGTGCATTCAGTCACCATAAAACTGGTAGTATTGGGTCACTAGATGATATAATTTTATTTCATAACAAGTACAATAACTTTTATCCATTTTAATATTCATTGTGAAGGTATGGCAGCAGTCATCCTTCTTATTTTTGATCTTGTTGTATGCGGACTAGGCACACCTTCATGCGGTTGTCATGCCCATATTTTTTTTTTTTTTGTATAAGCCTGCTGTGCTTCCAGAAATTCTCCTGCAGTGTTTGGAGTGCTTTGCATTATTTTCAAGTTTACATCTTACCTCATCGTACAGTACATCACCTGCATGATTTAATTGTCTTGGTATGAAGCTTGATTCAGCTAGCTTCTTCTCCACTGCTTGGCTGCCTATTACTACCTAGCACATGCAGTGTGCCATGGGTTAATGGTTTATAGTTTTTCTTCCAGATGTGTACAGCGTGTCTCCATTGGGTAGTCCCGTTTCTCCACTCTCTCTGTCGTCAGATCCATCTTCAAGAGACTCCTCTCCCAGTCGGGATTCTTCTATCTCCTCATTCAGTCCAAGGCAGCCAATCGTTATACAGAGTTCTGGCAAAAAGTTTGGTTTCACTCTTCAGGCAATCCGAGTGTTTGTGGGTGACAGCGATATCTACACTGTGCACCACATAGTCTGGGTAATTCTTCCTACTCTTCGTGTGCTTGTGTTTTGTGTCTCTGCTAAGAAACGTGCATTGCCTGTTGTCAATTTTATTAACACGTTTGCTTTTCATGCAGAGTGTTGAAGAAGGTAGCCCTGCCTACCAGGCTGGTCTTAAAGCTGGAGATCTTATCACTCATATAAATGATGAGCCAGTACATGGGCTTGTTCACACTGAGGTCATAGAACTCCTTCTTAAGGTAAATCTTGAATACATTTTCTGACAATAAGGCGTATTAGTAATGGTTATATATATTTTGCAATTTTTTTTATTGAATTTAGAAAGGGGGAAGGTTTACAAAACAAAGCTTATTGGGCATACCAAGGCTTGGAAAACAAGTACTAAAGCAACAATAAAAGAAAACACAATTTAAAAGTTGGTAACCAAAGCCTAAGGAAACCTCACTCAAATCTGCTGGAAGGTACCAAGCAGATGTCAGAGAAAAAAAAAAAAACTTTCCCACAGAACCAAGCAAAAACAGGTACTCGGAAGCAAAGAAGTGCACATTATTGAGTCGATGATACAACAGTATCCCTGGACTCTGTCCAGATATCCCATACCCTGCAGAATTGTTTAGGGCATCCCCTAGATTCGTATGTGAATTATACAATGGGATCATTTTGTTAACAACAGACTTCCAATAGTCTAAACTAGGGGCCTGCGAAGATTTCCATTTAGGGAGTAGAGACTTGTGTGCATAAAACAATAGGAGGCCTATCAAAGTTCTCATAGTCCTAGAGGTAGCCAATAAATGAACTAGACCCAAAATACAAACATCAATAGATAATGGTATAGAAATGGTAGTAACCGCACAGATACACTGAGAAATTTCAGACCAGAATACTTTTATACCCGGACACTCCCAAAACACGTGTAAAAACGTGTCAGGATCTGCTGTACAGCACCAGAAATGAGAGGAGTGTGAGGGATAAATCTTATGTAACCTTTGAGGAGTTAGATAAACTAAATAAAAACTATTACTTAGAAAGTATTGCTAAACCCACAACAGGAAAATCCGTGTGTATATGCAGTAAAGCATGCTTGTTATACTCACTGTGGTACCTAAGGGGTTAATCCGCATTGTGTAGAAAGGCTGTTTGATCCTGTCTTCTCTTATCCTCTCCTTCTTCCACAGTCCCCAATCCATCTGCTGATAGTACAGAGCATTGGGGGCACTATGCACATGCTCAGTTTGGTGTGTATTGCTAGACAGTTTTTTTTTGTTTTTTGTTTTTTTGGAAGGGTGCATGTGATCAGCACAGAGCCAATCAGCACTGTCCAGACAGAGGGTCAGGGGTCCTGCAGTCTCATAGGACAGTCAAAGCAGAATGAAAACTCCTCCTACAAGCTTTAACCAGACACTGATAGAAGTCACAAGACTACTATATACTGCAGATGAGAAAGGTTATTTAGTAGTTTATATTTACTAAAACGATTGCATTTCCATGTTCTGTGTACTGTGCAGAGTCCTGTTTAGTAGCACTTTAAGCAATGCATTTTGTTTTTCTGTTTTTTCTTTGCCTATTAGAACATAATTAAAACATGGAAGCCCAAATCCCCTAAAGAAATGGAGCCACTTACTGTTAGATATATATTTAATTGACTTTGTTTTGTGTTCATGTAAATAAATGAAAGTGGTTGTAAAGTCAGAAGGTTTTTTTTTTGTTTTTGTTTTTTTATCTTAAAAGTGTTTAAGGCATCAATAAAAGTCTATGCCAGCCCCTCTGTGAGAGGCTGGCATAGCACACTGTGTATGTTTTATTTAAAACTAGCGCTGTAAATACTGTATATCAGCTGTCTTCAGGCCGATCTCATCACTCGTGGCCGCTTTCCAGCTCTGATAGATGTCTTCTGTGGGAGAGGCCGTGATCTCCCTCTGACGTCAGAGGGAGATCACGTGGCCGCTCATTTCCTCTGCAGAAGACACCCATCAAAGCTGGAAAGTGGCTGCGTGTCATGTGACCAGCCTGAAGATAGCTGATATACAGTTGTGTGTGGAAACACACAAATCCCTGTGCTGTCTGGGAAGAGGAGCCATATTGTTTGTTCCTACTAAGTAGGAAAAACGATATGTCTCCTCTCCTATTCAGTCCTATCCCCATACTGAGGGAACACGCAATTAATCCCTTGATCGCCCTCTAGTGTTAACCCCTTCCCTGCCAGTGACATTTACACAGTAATCTGTGCATTTTTATAGCACTGATCGCTGTATAAATGCCAATGGTCGAACGACTGCACAAGAAAGAAACTGAGCCACTGACTGCCAACCGTCTATTTCATGAGGGCAACCAATTATAATCATTTATATGTAAAAAGTAAAAATATTTTCTTTATTTTTACATCATAAAAAAGATTTTAAAACTACATTATGTCTCAAAATCTGTACATCATACTGATGGGAAGTTTTTACATTCCAGAAAACCCAAATTTTAACCTGGTCATGGATAGTTGTGAGGAACTGTTTTCCAGGGATGCAGTTGTGTAGCCCCAACTTAGTTAAAGTATGGGTTTGCTATGTGTGTAAAAATGTCTTGTCAGTATGATGTACAATTTTTCAGTCATGATGTATTTTAAAATTATACATTTTATGATGTAAAATAAAAAAAAAAAATCTTTTTACAATTATAAATGGTTATAATTGGTTGCCAATAAAGTCCCATTGGAGAAATACAAAGGTTTGGTTGCAGCGAGTAAAGGATGGTGGCAGCACAAGTTATTGAAGTTTATTAGATTAAAGGCGTCAATTGCATTGATGTTGGATTGTGGTGCTCCTAAAGAAACTGTGCCTGTCCGCTGTCTATTTCATTGCCTTTTATATTCTTTACAATAGCATACCTGTTTGAGTAAAAATACTTAGAAAAAGAGTAAAGCTGGCTACACATTATAAAATTTTTATGTTCAATTTCCTTTAGACTTACCTTCAACTATGTAGTGAAAGGGCCTGCCTGATTGCATACAAAGTGAAAGTGTTTAGGTTTGACCTCATATTATATGGTTTTGGTACATCTAAAGAAAAGTTGTAAAAGAAAATTGTATAAAAATCGTATAATGTGTAAAACTTCAGTTGGAAATGTGGAAAATGGTTTCACCAACAACTTATGAAGTTCAGTAACAATGGGCTAGGCTACGGTCTATAACCTGTAAAGGGTAGTGAACAGAATTTAAAACTTTGGATTTGCATTTTACTCCCCTGAATGACCTCCATTGCCACGGTGTGTGAAGATCCTACCCCATCTTCTAGTTGGACTCCATGGGGTTGATTTACTAAAACTGGAGTGTGCAAAATCTGGTGCAACTGTGCATGGTAGCCAATCGGCTTCTAACTTCTAGTCATAAACGTGGAAGATAGTGTGTGTGTATTTCTAATTTGCAATCTCTTATATATTATGATTTGTTGGCAGAGCGGCAGCAAGGTGGCAATCACCACAACCTCCTTTGAGAATACGTCGATTAAAACGGGCCCTGCAAGGAGGAACAGCTACAGAAGCCGAATGGTGAGACGCAGCAAGAAATCCAAGAAGAAAGAGAATATGGAAAGGTGAGTTGTAGCTTGTTTACAATTCATGCATAAGAAGTACTGTGTGCAGTTGCATTTGGAGTTTTTTTTTTTACGTTTAGAACTTCATAAAATCTTTGATAATATTGATTGATTAGCACTAGTATTGTATTAATGTTAAAATATGTATATCCCAGTTGAGAACAAAAGTACAGTATAAACTGAGATACACGTGTTTACTTTTGTGAATAAGTTGAAGGTCAAGGAAAGGCTGATGAGACTCTCCTAACATCCAGGCTTGGATCATGATCAGTTGCGGACATTTACTCTATGCATACTACAAATCCTATCATTTTTAGTCCATCTCGGGAGTGAACAAGAGAACCACTACTTGCTACTTACAGTGGGGCCATTATGAATGAACTTAGCCATCCTCCAACAGCAAGTCAGATAACGGCAGCAAAAAAATAAAAAAAAAATTGAAGGAGGCCGAGGGCGAAAGAAGGTTTTTGATAAAAACAAGATTTTAGTGTCACTTAAAGCCTGTACAATTCTCCAGCATAATTTCCTATACACCACACTTTATATATAGCAATATTAAATGTGTCAAATGTTTAGATAAACTATAGCATGTGTAGTTACTGTAAATTTTAGAAGTCATATAAGGCTCGGTTCACACTACTGTGTTTTGAAAGCTGCACGACTTATGGTGCAATTTTGCCAGGTGACTTCCTGGCGATTTGCTGGCAACTTGAGTACTACTTTGATGGGACTTTGAAGCTATCAATATAGGTGAGGATCCGACTTGGAGGCAACTTCCATTAAAGTCTATGAGCATAAATCGCCTTGAATTAGTACAGGAACCTTTTCTAAAGTCCGAGTGTCTTCAGTAGTGCTAATTAAGACAGCTCTCATTGACTAACATGGGATTTAACATGTCATGAGACTTGGGGTCTCACAAGTCAGATCCCAAGTCACCATAGTGTGAGCCGAGCCTAATATTGTTTCATTGTTGAATGTTTTGCATGTATACCTCTTAAATGAAGGAAACCTACTTGTTGAAAAAAAAAAAAAAAACGGACGCTGCAACACTCATAACACCTCTAAATATGGTTACTGTAAGTGGGGGTATCTCTAAATCGCTGGCCTGGTGGAGAAGTAACTGATTCATCAGTAAAGTGTGTTGTCCTGTTTTTTTGGGGGGGACTTCAAATGGCAGGGGACTATAAAAGTTTGTTGTAAAAATGTGTGTTCACATCACATTATGTTCCAGGAGGAGCACCTGAGCACTGGCTTAGCACAATGGAAAACAGCAGCATTTGGCTGAGAACAAACACCCCAGGTTATTTACTAGTCTTATGAGAGTGCTTGACCAAAAAGCTTATTTTGTGGTTTTAGCTTGGAAGTTCTTATATGGTCTAAATGGCTCACACACTTTTTTTGTGCATAAAAGTTCCACTGCGTAATTATTGCTAAATGGTGTATTTTATTGTACTGTACCAAATGTCCATTATATTTTCCTGAGTATGTGTTTTTGTGTACTTAAACATATGCTACAATTCTTCATATGAATGTGTTTGGTATATCTAAACTTGGTTTTATTGCTACACAATTTGAAGAATAATATTCTAGCAAGGTCATTTAAAATAAAACATAGTACATGAAATTGCAAAATTTGTAGAATATGATTAGTTGTGAGCATATAATTTTCTTTTTCAGGAGGAGGTCCTTTTTCAAAAAACTGACCAAGCAGCCATCTCCTCTGATTCACACAAGCCGAAGCTTCTCCTGCTTAAACCGCTCCCTATCTTCTGGAGAGAGCTTACCCGCATCACCCACCCACAGCTTGTCCCCCAGATCTCCAACTCCCAGCTGCCGCTCCACTCCTGACTTCCCATCGGGTGAGACATTAATACACGTTTAAGCAACTGGGCTTCTCTCTCTCAGATGAGAATAGATAGTCCAGGATTTATAAAGATAGAAAATGCAGCTCTTGCTGCAATATTTGCCTCCTCCCTGGCACTGTTCCCCGCAGACTTACCAAGTTGATTGACACCCAGCATTATTCAGTGAGTATCAGTCCTTGGACCTCCCTCTGATGGGAGTTGACCATCAGTACCCTGCTCTTGCAATTCACTGATGCAGAAAATGGCACTAATGGCTATAATTGTATTTCCATACTAATCCATTGTGTTGATTTTAACAATCAACTGCAATAGTCTTTAAAAAATACAAAAAATTACCCTAGAAAATCACAAAATATCTCTTGTGCTATATGATATTGTATTTTTTTTCCCCACATTCCCATATGATTTGCTGTTTATGCTGTTTTTTGGCTAAAGGTAGCCAGTCAAATAACTGAAAAAAAAACTATTTTGTTTTAGACTGAACAGGGATTATAACTTTTGTGTGGGTGTGTTTTTTTTTTTTTTTGGCTCTCTGTGTTTTAGTATGTGTCTTGGTGACTGTTATGCCTGAAAGTGAGTACAAGATATTCTCAGATTTTGAGTGGTTACCAGAACAAGAATTTAGGGAAATTTCTTTTCCTGGCTTTGTTTAAAAAAAAAAAAAAAGACAACAACATGGGAAACAAGTAATAAAGGCCACGTGGTGGGCATTACTGTTTTAGCATTTACTACTTTCCTATGCAACATATTCTTGTTTTTTTTTGTTTTTTTTTATTTTTTATTTTTTTTTTATGTACGTTCTAATTTTGTCTTTATTTTTGTTTGTAGGCACCAATTCGTCACAGAGTAGCTCCCCAAGTTCAAGTGCTCCTAATTCTCCAGCTGGCTCTGGGCACATAAGGCCTAGCACTCTACACGGGTTGGGACCAAAGCTTGGAGGACAGCGGTACAGGTCTGGAAGGCGAAAGTCTGCAGGCAGTATACCGCTTTCCCCATTGGCAAGAACCCCATCACCTACTCCTCAGCCTCCCTCACCACAGCGCTCTCCATCACCATTACATGGATACTCTGTGGGGAACTCAAAGGCAGCACCCAATTTTTCAGCAAAAATGCACTCTCCACCAACAATAGTAAGACACGTTGTCAGGCCCAAGAGTGCTGAACCCCCAAGATCTCCATTGTTGAAAAGAGTTCAGTCAGAAGAAAAGCTCTCTCCATCCTATTGTTGTGAGAAAAAGCACTTATGTCCACGCAAGCACAATCTTGAGATAACCAAGGAAGAAGTTCATAAGCAAACACAGCGTGATGTAACATTACAGAGCCTTGAGGAGAACACATGTGATATTCCAGCATCTACACGTGTTAGACCTGTGGAGCAAGGCTGTCTCAAACGTCCAGCATGTCGAAAACTTGGGAGGCAAGAGTCACTGGATGAGCTGGATAAAGAGAAGCTTAAAGCCAAAATAGTAATAAAAAAGAAAGATATTTCGGAAAGACAGGACTTTCTTCTGAAACAAAACATAATATCAGATTTGCATAGTGAAATTCGACACCAGCTAACAGAAGCTGACAAAGATGACAAAGCACAAATAAAAAGATCAGCCATATCTGAAAATAAATTATCTGCTTACGACACTCGCTCAGGAGGCATTATGTTCAAAGAAGCTCCCTGCAAGAGCATAAGTTCTCGCCCAAATGGCACCAGCCTTTCTTTAGATAGTCAATCATTCAATCATAGCTCTCCAGTTGCTGAAACTGCCCACATGTCCTATGAACTCAAGAAAGGACCCACCTCCTCCACCTTCCAAGAGAAACTTGCCCATCCATCCGAGAAGGGTATAAAAGATGACCCGTTAGATAAACCTGCCACAGCAAACATTGATTACTTCCGGAAGAAAAAGTCATTTGAAGACAAAGATGGTAGTCTTTGTCCAGTTTTAAAGCCTAAAATTGTTCCAGTATCTCACGAATGTATGCAGGCAAAGCCTGTACATTTACAGACAGAATCTCTAGCCTTGCTAGATAACCGGACTTGTATCTCCAGTGTTCAGAGCACTCCAGTCTCTTTTACAGCCTTAAAAAATGTAAACAATAGAAGCGAAAGTAATGTAGACAAATCGACTGTTACAACCACAGAGACACCTGTGCGGAAAAGCCCTTCTGAATATAAACTAGAAGCAAGGTCTGTTTCATCCCTTAAGCCTATTGAAGGCACTTTAGACATAGCACTGCTATCAGGACCGAAGGTTACAAAAGCTGAGCCTGATATTTGTAATAACCAAACAAAATCTGATGAGCAGAGCCGAAATTTAAAGAGTGAAGGTCTAGATAACACAAATGTGATATTTACCAAAACCAGCTCTAATTGCTCTGGTATTCCCATACAAAAGGGACCCTTGGAGGAAAAACCCTGTGAGCCTCTACAGCCTTACTGCCGTACTGCAAAGATTTGTCAAAACAAAGACTCATCAGGCCTTAGAACAAAGGAAAACCTTGTGGATGTGACAAATCCTCTTCAAAGCCAGAGGATGAGCACAGTAAAGCCAACAACATGCCCAGTAACTGAACAACTGTCTACTTCTGTGAAAGTTGATAGACAAGAAATGGTAAATCAGGAGGTGTCCTCTGTCAAGTGCTCACTAGAGCAAAGACATAGTTCATCATCCACTGAAAGGACTCATATGTTGAGGGATTCCTTTGAGGATTTCACTGCTACAACTCTGGCAGACTACAGCAACTCAGAAAAGTACAGCTCAGCATTGAGCTGTATAGAGGAAGGAAATACGGGGACAGCAGTGTCCCAAACGGCACTTGAAAATCAAAAATGTGTGAAAAAAAATGTTGATGCTTGTCATCCCATTGAACTTGTCACTGCCAAAAAAATTTTGCAGAATGCAGAGCTCACTTCTAGAAATAAATATAGCCAAAATAAGCTGCAAGATGCTACTCTACAAAAAGGAGATCCAGGGAATATAAAGAAGAATGGTGTAGAGGTCCCCCTTCTGAAAAGAGATACTTGCATTTCTGACATTAAGAGGTCATCTACAGCTGCAAATATCCCACCTGTAACAAGTATTAAAGCCCTTTCACCACTTAGGGAAGAACAAAAAACTGTTTGCCTGCAACTTGTCAGCTCCCTTAACAAACCAAAAGCGATGGTTGAATCTAAGTCCAGTTCTGTAAAAATAGTTCTGTCTGAAAAAAGCATTTTAACGCAAAACACTAAGCCAAGTTTGGCAGACCTACCAAATAATCAAAAAGTTACAAATAAAGCTGAAAGTTTTACACAAGCTGGCACTGGATTAAATGTAGTTTCAGGATCTTCTGTTGAGAATAAAGATACCTTTAAAAAGGGACCCAGTTTTAGCTCTACATCCTCCAAAAACAATGTGAATACCAAGGACTCTACCAATGTATCGAACTCTGAACAGAGTGTCAATGTGACTGCAACAGTCAAGCCTGATGCTGCAAACACTGTTAACCTTAAGGATTGTTCCGCAAAAACACATTTAAAAGAAAAAACAAGCGCACATATGAAATTAACTAGAGCCAGCACTGTCAAAAGTTCTGTACAAAGTAGAGCTGTTCTTGATGTTACAGAGACTGGGCCTCCATCCATTGACAATGGTCAAGAAAATACATGCACTGAAGCACTTTATGTTCAGAATGACAAGGGCAAAAAGGTCACTCCCTTTACCAGTAAAGATACTAGAGAGGTAACGTTAGACAAGCAAAAGTCTAGCATTTCTCAGAACTTGGTTGGAAAAGAAAGAGACCAGAGGAATGCACTGTGTGATACTAAAAGTACTGGCGGTGCTGCTTTGCCCAAAGTCGGGAGTACGAACATCTCTTTATCCAAACCAGACATAGCCGTATGTCCTATGAATGTTTGTAAGGATAAAGTGGAGCAAAATCATAATATGAATGTTGATACTGTTAAATCAAAGAAGGATCTCCAAGAGATCCCCAGTAGGTCTTGCCCTGCTACAAAAGAAGGCTGCCTATCCAGTAAACCTGTCATTGAGAAACAAGTTTCTATTACCACCACACCAGGGACAGTTCGGAGAGATCCACCTTCCTCTCCCAGCAAGAAGTACATCACAAAAAGTATGCCCAAGCCACCAGCTGCATCTCTGGAGAATTATTCCTCCCTTTCCTCAGATAAAGACTTAAAAGGACAGAAACGAGGAAAGGACAGTGTTTTACAGAGTAGTCCTCAAAAAAAGACATAATCTGCCAGCACCTTCATTAAGACCTCTTTACTGTAGTGGCTGCTGCTAAATCAAGACTACTTTGATAACCAGCACTGTGTTGTGGTTCATTTGCATTTGTACCATGTTGTGTGTAAAAAAAAAAAAAAAAGGCAAAGGGGTTTGTACTCGAAATCCAGCCTGTAACTGGGTTGCTGTCCGGGTACACTCTTACAAGCTAAAAGGTGTGCCTGTAATGTTTGTGACAGGGCAAGGGCTATGGAAAATAAGGTCTCTGTAGAGAGTTACTGTTGTATCTTTTGTTGAACGTAGAATGTACATTAGACTGTTGAATTCCACTGCTTAATTTCTTATTGTACTTTTTTTTCTTACTTTTGACTACTTACAAAACTGAAATCAGAACCCCTATCTTATCAGTGGCAAAAGTGAAATGAAGAGAGCGTTCCACTTTTGGTGTTTTAAGAAAGAGATTTTCTTTTAAAATATGGTCACACCCAAAGACTAGGTGTCCATTTTGTGGCATTATTTTAATGTAATTTAATATTGGTATGGCCACTATAAATGAATAATGCAACAAATTATGGATATTGTGACAAATATAAGCTGTTTCCGAACAGACAGTCCTTTCGCTATCACAGAAGTTTGTCTCAAAAAGAGGGCTTTTAATAATGGTTTAGTGTGCATTAAGAGTTAAAAAAAAAGTAAAATGACCAAAGTGCTTAAAGGATAACTACACAAAAAGCCATGTAAAAAATACCAATCGGTGGTGTGTAGTAAGATGCAAATGTGGTGTGTAACTCTGTTCAAATCTTTTTACCAAAATCTCTCGTCTGAAAGTACTAATCTTAGCAACTTCCAGTTCAGCTGTCTTGACTTTGCTGTTGCAGTGGGAGATTTCCTATATACATTTATGGGCTAACATTGATTTGAGAGGGAGAACATGACTCAGGGCATGAAGGTGTGCATAGTATTCACCTTCACCCACTACCAACACTCTCTGTTAATGATTTCCCATTGATCTTCCATGCTGCGCACTTTCAGATGCCATTGTTTTGCAGCTCATGTATTAGTGAGTTCTGTAGACTTCTATGGATCCAACACTTAACTACAGGTAGAAAGGCTTGGAGGACGAGACCTAAGTGACAACTCAAGAACTTTTGGCTGAATTGTAACATTGAGGACCACCACTGATTTCTGTGTAGTGGGAAATATCTTTTTAAGGATAGTCTAGTTTGCAGGTCTTTTGTGCCAAATAATTCACATGTAGCCAATAAAGATCAACTAGTACAAAAAGTAGGTTTAGTGGAATAGAAGTGCTCCTCATAGATATCTGCCCTGTAGGTAAATTAACTGCAGATTTAACTTATGTGTTAAATGTACAGTTTACCCATTGTGCTGTTAAAATAATGTATGCATTTTCAAATTAGGTGTGTTAATGACATCCAGTTTTGCCTCCATTTCACAAGTGCAAAAACCATATCTCTGTATAACAAAAACTGTTTCTCATACAGTTGTTGAATGTATATATTTTTTTTATTTACTTCATAGGCTTAAAAGGGAAACTTGTTTTGAAGACTAAAAAAACAGCCTTTCTTATGAGTATACCTTTAGATGTTGATTCATAGCCGGGGGCCTTACAATGTAGAGGTTTTGCTGTGCTGGGTTCACATTTTTTGTAAGTGCATTAAATAACTCCATACATTTCATAGCATCTCCTTTTGTGTATTATAAATATGTGAATAATGTAAAATAAAAATGTTTTTTGTGTAACACAGGGGCCATGTTAGAGCTACTTGGTGCTTGGAAGGTGATATTACTTTCTATCTTTTTGTAAAGCCTTATTTATATTTTATGTACTCATTTCTCCATCACATTTGTTGAATCTCAATCCATAGCTAAAAAGATTTGAGTAAAATCTAAGCCATGGCGATGCCATATGAATTTTTTCGAGTAGTAGAATACAAATCGTATTGATGTGTGGTGGCCCACAGCAATCAGTTGAATGTTACCTTGCAGTGGTTTAGTAAAATCAGAGTAGGAGTGTTTTATCATAAGCATGAGGCTGACCTTAAAATATTGCTCCTGTCCCATTTTCATTAAAAGTCCTATCCATGTTTAAAGCCTCTACTCCCTAGATCATGGCTGTTTATGCTAGTATAGATAGCTAGCATGGCACTGTGCATCACCTTCTCCATTATTTATACTAGCATAAGACAGTCAGGAACAATGAATATAAAATCTGCATGATAGGAGAGTTCCTGATTCAAGATGATAGAAGCTGGTTTTTGATTGGTTGCTAGAAGTAAAACACATCTCTGCTATCCACACTTATTTCATAAAACGTCAAGCATTCCTTCACTTTCATCCCTTAGGAACACCTTATATATTGAACAGTGTAGGTTCAATATCTTAGAAAGATATAATGGTCTTGTGCAGTTTTCAGTATCGGGTAATCAGCTCAAGTGTTTTTCACTGAGATCACATCGTGACACACATCTGCAAGTGTATATGGTGCAGGTCTGTAAGTTACCATGTCAAACATCCACCGCAGAAGAGAAGACGACACAACAGAATCCACATCCATATGCCTCATCTCCACTAAGTTGTTACAACACACAATTTTGTTTGCAGTTTAGGAATCGGTTTTTGTGATGTGTGTAGTAGATATGTCGATTTCAGTGTTTGTCATAATCATCTGCATCTACATTGTTTTAGCTGACAGGCCAGTTTGTGGGAGGTTGTCATGTTGTGGGAAACATCACATGCAGGGTCAAACTGAAAGCGAAGATGTGCCATAGAAAGACATCATGCTACATTTACGTATTTGAACAAACTTTTTACATGCCTAGCAGAGCTATGTATAAGCACCGTCACCGCTGTCATCAGAGTACTATTATTGGGTTTGGGTGCTGCTTTGGTATGCTTTGGTATAAACTAGCCATCTTTGCTTTAGTAACACACAGGTTACAGCAGGCAATGAATATTCTTAGACCAGCCAAGGCTTCTGTCAAAGAATTTCCAGTCTGGGGTAATTGACCATGGCATACAGTCCATAGTCACCAAGGGGTTCCATGTTTTTTCAGAATATCACAGCAAACATTATCTCACCCTTTGAAAAACCAGGACATTGACCACTCACCTTAGAGTGCTATTGGCTGGTGTGCAGTGATGGGAATACCGTGGGATGATTAGAATACATAGGATTATTGGTATTTGACAAGTGATTCCTATTATCCCACATAGGGGCAATCACAGAGCCTGTATTGCTCTAGTTTTTGTAGGGGCTTCCAATTATCCTTGCTATGGCCATTAATGACTAATTTCACATGAACAGCTTGTGTGGATGGCGAACAAGTAAGTAATGACACTATTGGAGGTATATTATAATGTTATTGCCCTGCTAAAATATCATCACAATATTCTCTCTACTGTAGCTCAATAGAGCAAAGGTGCACTCCTCTGAGAGGCCATTGTAAAAACCTCCCTTAATACTTTTTAAAGTGTACCTGCTCATACTAAAAGAGAAAAACTCTGTTTTCTAAACATTAGTTTAAATATAAAGGTAGTGGCTGATTATAACATATTACTGTTTCTTCCTTTGAATGCCGGTACTTGTGTACTGCCATCTTGTAATACGTCTTGCAGGGAATGTGGTCACTGTGGGTCGTGGTTTAGATATAATTGTCTCTTCAGCCCTGATAACTGGATAAGTGCTAGGTAGAATGGCTGGCTTGGTATTTTCTCTAACTTTGGGTGAGCTGCGGTTATTTGTATTTTCTGATGAAGTATAAGACAGGACTAAGCCAACACAAGCTATGGTAGGGAAATTACTTAACTTTTCAGTACAAGTTCACTTAAAAATGGCCAAATATCCAATAATAGTCAAAATTACCTTCCGATAGCATTTTAGCAGTTATCTACCTTACAAAATATTACCGTCTTGGCACATTGAGAAGCTGTTTTCATTTTCACCAGAAAAGTTTTCACCTCCCATTGATTAAATGTTTAAAGATGTATGTACTGTGGGATCATTTCCTCCACCTGTCAAGTTATTTTGTAGTCCTAAATTACCCGATGTGTTCATGTCCAATTTGTCTGTTGTTGACCTTACTACTAATGTAAGATATTTGTGTTACTGGTTAGTCTCTTCTATGTAAAGGTTCTACGAACTGTGCTCCTTTTCTAGTCTTACCTGCTGTAGAAATAGCAGCTTAGTATCTGTGCAATAAGTGTTTGTTGTCTTAACTTTCTATAAAATGAAATACACCAGAAAAACACAAACTTTATGAATGTCGTATTTGTTGTATACTGAACACATATTTATACTTCAGCTGCAAAGCATAACATTGAAATAAAAGGTCGGCATGAAGGTCAAAGCTTTTCAGACTGACAGTTCATTTCCCTAGGTGCTCGCGGCTCAAGGCCACTGGTGTTTACTGCTTCTGGTCCCAAAATGTATTCCTTCTTGGATACTCTAGATTAAAGAGTATGAATAAGCACAATATCAAGTAAAAATGGTTACTTTAAGTGATCCCAACACTATACAATAGTTAACGAGAAAAAATATACCTGTAAATAGAGACGCTAAATACCCACCTTTCCTGCTGCTCACACCATTCCAATGATGTAAAATTATACTCTATAGTCCACTGGTAAACCAACAATGGCACCACATCAATCTTCTTTGAAGCTCGAATTAATTCCTCTTGCTGACCTCCATCTCACTTTTGTTTCCTGTGCCTGTGTGGAGGTTAGCAGGAAGAACTAGTGAGAGCTACTGAGGACAGAGCTTGACCTGGATGTGTCTAAATCCCAGCAGATTTCATGGGACAATTTCACACTATTGGAGAAATTGTTTGTTGTCATGGGCAGTGGAAAAAGCTTTTACAGGTATATCATAGCTTGGTAATTTTTGTATATGGAGAGGGTTGTTTTAAAGCAAACTTGTATTTAGAAAAAGCTGACTAAACTAACCTTATGAGTTAGGAGACACCATCCATGGACCAAATTTTAATGTAGCCGCTTTGCAAAAGACTGCTCAAGGCTCACACGACACAGCAGAGGCACTTTAGGGTTTACTAAAACTGAAGAGTGCAAAATATTGTGGAGTTGTGCATGGTAGTCAGTAAGCTTGTTCAATTAAGCTTTGACAAAAAAAAAAAATGGAAGCTGATTGGTTTCTATTCACAGCTGCAGCAGATTTTGCACTCCAGTTATACCGCTTCAGGTGAGCAATCACTGCAGTCTGGATGCGCTGGGTGCAAGCCACGGCTCGCCACCGATGATCAATGAGAAAGGAAAAAAGCTGCACAACAGGAACGATCCAAAGTGATTTATTCCAAAAAAAGTCAAATGACAGCCGCCAAGACAATGACACAGGATCCAGGAGGTCCTGTGTCATTGTCTTGGCTGTCATTTGACTTTTTTTGGAATAAATTGCATTGGTTCGTTCCTATTGTTGTGAAGCTTTTTTTCTTTCTCAAGGAGCTGGGTGGGGCCAGCTATACACACGTGAAGTTAAATGTCTGAGCAAAAAAAAAAAAACTGTTTTTATGCACATTCAGTGCTTTTTGAAGAAATGAAACCCTGTGGAAATGCGCATGTATTTTGCAGCGATGTACTGCAGATGCTTTTTTTTTTTATTTTGCCCAATGCATACGTTTAAATACAGGTTCACTTTAAACTGAATGCTGGTCTAAGCAAACTACTATAATTTCTCATGCCATGTGGCAAACGTTTGTTGTATATTCACAGTGGTGAGTAGGGATTAGCCAAACAGCCCCCGGTTCGGTTCGCACCAGAATATAATAATATAACAGGCAAAAAATTCGGCAGAACACAGGAACACCATTAAAGTCTATGGGACACGAACATGTATAATCAAAAGTGCTCATTTTTAAAAGCTTATATGCAAGTTATTGTCATAAAAAGTGTTTGGGGACCCGGGTCCTGCCCCAGGGGACATGTATCAATGCAAAATAATGATTTTAAAACAGCCATTTTTTCAGGAGCAGTGATTCTTTTAATGCTTAAAGTGAAACAATAAAAATGAAATATTCCTTTAAATATCCTGCCTGGAGGGTGTCTATAGTATGCCTGTAAAGTAGCACATTTTTGCCGTGTTTAGAACAGTACCACAGCAAAATGACATTTCTAAAGGAAAAATTGTCATTTAAAACTGATCGCGGCTGTAATGAATTGTCGGGTCTCGGCAATATAGATAAAACTCATTGAAAAAAAGAGCATGGGTTCCCCCCCAGTCCATTACCAGGCCCTTTGGGTTTGGTATGAATATTAAGGGGAACCCCGAACCCAAATTTTTTAAAACAAAATTGCGTGGTGGTCCCCCTAAAATACATACCAGGCCCTTTGGGTCTATTATGGAAATCAAGGGAAAACCTGCGCCAATTATTTTTTTTTAAATGGCGTAGGGGTCCCCCCAAAATCCATACCAGACCCTTATCCGAGCACGCAACCTGGCAGGCCGCAGGAAAAGAGGGGGGGACGAGAGAGCCAGGCTACATGCCCTCAACATGGGGAGGGTACTTTGGGGTAGCCCCCAAAGCACCTTGTCCCCATGTTGATGGGAACAAAGGCCTCTTCCCCACAACCTTTGCCCGTGGTTGTGGGGGGTCTGCGGGCGGGGGGGGCTTATCGGAATCTGGAAGCCCCCTTTAACAAGGGGACCCCCAGATCCCGGCTTTCCCCCCCGTGTGAAACTGTAACGGGGTACAAATGTACCCCTACCATTTTACAAAAAGAGTGTCAAAATGTTAAAAACGACAAGGACGCGGCTTGGGGACAAGTCCTTTATTAAAAAATAAAAATGTTCCATGATGTTCATTCATCTTCTTCACGCCGTGACGGACTGAAAAAGAAGAAAAAAATCCACAACTGATCCTCCTCTATGGGAGGCTCCCACCGCGTGACGCCTCATCGCCTTTGACAGTTCTTATATAACTGAGGGTGTGGCCACCCGGTGACTACCTGGGTGACCCCGCCTCCCTCTGATGCCACGGGGAAGCCATAGGGAAGTCCCTGTGGCGTCAGAGGGGGCGGGGCCACCCAGGTACATCACCGGGTGGCCCCACCCTCAGTTATATAAGAACTGTCATCAGCGAAGAAGGGTCACACGGCGGGAGTCTCCCATAGAGGAGGATCGGTTGCGGATTTTTTTTTCTTTTTCAGTCCATCGCGGGGAGATAGAAGAAGATGAATGGACATCGTGGGACTTGTCCCCAAGCTGTGTCTTGTCGTTTTTAACATTTTGACACTTTTTTTGTGAAATGGTAGGGGTACTTGTACCCCGTTACCATTTCACACAGTGGGGGAGGCAGGGATCTGGGTGTCCCCTTGTTAAAGGGGGCTTTCAGATTCTGATAAGCCCCCCCACCCACAGACCCCCACAACCACCGGGTTGTGGGGGTGAGGCCCTTGTCCCCATCAACATGGGGACAAGGTGCTTTGGTGGGCTACCCCAAAGCACTCTCCCCATGTTGAGGGCATGTGGCCTGGTACGGTTCAGGAGGGGGGGCGCTCTCTCGTTCCCCCCTATCTTTTCCTGCGGCCTGCCAGGTTGCATGCTCGGATAAGGGTCTGGTATGGATTTTGGGGGGACCCCTATGCCATTTTTTTTAATTTAGGCGCTTGGTTCCCATTAAAATGCATACCAGGCCTGAAGGGTCTGGTATGGATTGGGGGGGCTACCCCATTTTTTAAAAAATTTGGCGCAGGGTTCCCCTTAATTTCCATATCAAACCCGAAGGGCCTGGTATGGATTTTAGCGGGACCCCCACGCAATTTTTTTAAAAATTTTGGTTCGGGGTTCCCCTTAATATTCATAGCAGACCCAAAGGGCCTGGTAATGGACTGGGGGGGATCCCATGCTCTTTTTTTCAATGAGTTTTATCTATATTGCCGACACCCAACAATTCATTACAGCCACGATCAGTTTTGAATGACAATTTTTCCTTTATAAATGTCATTTTGCTGTGGAACTGTTCTAAACACGGGAAAAATGCGCCACTTTACAGGCATACTATAGACACCCCCGGCACAATATTTAAAGGAATATTTTATTTTAATTGTTTCACTTTAAGCATTAAAAAAAATCACTGCTCCTGAAAAAACGGCCATTTAAAAAAAAAAAAATTTGCATTGATACATGTCCCCTGGGGCAGGACCCAGGTCCCCAAACACTTTTTATGACAATAACTTGCATATAAGCCTTTAAAATGACCACTTTTGATTATTCATGTCTGTGACTCATAGACTTTGACAGTGTTGCGGCGGCTTTCGAATTTGCCCAGAAAAGACAGCAGAACATCCAAACAACCAAAGTTCGGCCCGAACTTATGCTCGGGCCAAACCGTTCGCCCATCCATAGTGGTGAGTGCAATAGCTATGTTGGGGCAACAAGACAGTGTGAACTGTGTGGCACATAATTACTTTGTTCCTTTTCTTTTTACTTCAACTTTTAACACACAAAATCAGGCAGAGGTACATGGCTATTCACAAAGTATATTGGTTACTGAATTTTGTGCCTTTTCCAGTGTTTTTGTTTAGACCTACGCTAATATGGTAGCCGTGGGAAGTCTTTACTATTCTTAATAGGTAAACCCCTAACTAATTTAAAAGAGGAATTTTCACAGCATAGGCGTAAGTAGTACAATCCTACAGCTATCCTACAAGACCCTGTTAGATGGTTTGTGAAAACCTGTTTGCAGTGGATTACAGAGAATTCAGACTTGGTACAGCCAATGAACTTTCTGAATTTAGCACAGTTCCTATGTTGAGAGGGTCAGTAGCTCATTAATTGCTTTTAACTGGATGTGTCCCCCCAGCCCTTTATCATTTTTGAAAGATTGGATAGATTGCTTTACTGTAAAAAGTGTATGTATATATGTATGTACCGTATATATGTATGTATATATATATGTATGTATATATATATATATATATATATATATATATATATATATATATATATATATATATATATATATATATATATATATACACACACGCGCACACACAATAGTACTGTGCAAATTTTTAGGCAGGTGTGGAAAAAAAAGTTATGTAAATGAAGAATGCTTTCAGAACTAGAAGTGTTTATAATGTATTTTTGTCAGTTAACAAAATGGAAATGAACAGAAGAGAAATTCAAATATAATCAATATTTGGAGTGACTACCTTTTGCCTTCAAGATCGCATCAACTGTTCTAGGTACACTTGCACACAGTTTTTGTAGGAACTTGGCAGGGAGGTTGTTCCAAACATCTTGGAGAACCAACCACAGATCGACTATGGATGTAGGCTGCCTCAAATCCTTCTGTCTCTTCATTGTAATCCCAGACAGACTTGATTATGTTGAGATCGAGGCTCTGTGGGTGCCAAACCATCACTTCCCGGACTCCTTGTTCTTCTTTTACACGGAAAATAGTTCTTAATGACATTGGCTGTATATTTGGGGTCGATGTCCTGCTGAAGAACACATTGGGGGCCAATCGCACACCTCCCTGATGGTATGGCGTG
Organism: Lithobates clamitans; assembly: GCA_037952925.1. NCBI lineage: Eukaryota > Metazoa > Chordata > Amphibia > Anura > Ranidae > Lithobates > Lithobates clamitans. Next base: position 1,203,091 of record JBBGZY010000448.1, read on the forward strand.
ATGGATAAGTATCTCCCTGTATTTTTCAGCATTGAGGACACCATTTATCCTGACCAAATCTCCAACTCCATTTGCAGAAATGCAGCCCCAAACTTGCAAGGAACCTCCACCATGCTTCACTGTTTCCTGCAGACACTCATTATTGTAGCGCTCTCCAGCCCTTCGGTGAACAAACTGCCTCCTGCTACAGCCAAATAGTTAAAATTTTAAGTCCATAGTACCTGCTGCCCCGGTTCCTATGTTTTTGTACACAGTTGAGTCACTTAACCTTGTTTCTATGTCCTATACATGAAAACATAGGACCTGGGGTGCAACAAAATGACAGCAGGTGCTCTGGACTGATGAGTCAAAATTACATTTAGTCACACCAGTAAATGGTTTCGTTTTACATAAGATCCCAAATTACCCCAATCATAAAGCCAAAACTACACAATAATTGCTTAAATCAACAGTGTTAATCAATAGAAATGGCCAAGTCCAGACCTCAGTCCAACAGAGAATTTGTGACTGGACTTGGAAAAAGTCTGTTCATCCATGACCACCATTGGAACCTGACAGGGCTTGAGTAGGTTTGCAAGGAATGCATATAAATTGCAATGTCCAGATTCATAAAGCCGTATCCATACAGGTTCAGGTCTGAAATTTCTGCCAAACTTACACATTCTAAATAGTGACATATTTTCTTTACCATTTTTTTAAGTTGTAGTTAAAGTGGCGTTCCAGCTGGACCCATGTTTATTAAAAGTCAGCAGCTACAAAAAGTGTAGCTGCTGACGTTTAATAAACACACACTTACCTGTCCCACAGTCCAGCAATGTGGCTGCCTATAGCTTCCGTTCTCCCCCCCGCCTGTCCGCGGCGCCAGCATTGCAAGTGTGGGCACCCGGCTGAGACAGCTTGCGGCCTCGCAGTCATGTGTGCACTGCGAATGCACGAGTTGCGCTGCATCTCCCGAATGGCCGGGCAATCTTCTGGGACTTGGCAATCTCCCAGAAGATTGCCGGGAGCAAAGGGGGGTGGGGTGGATGTCAGTCTCCTAGGTGGCGTTGTGGGTACCCGCTCCCCCCCCCCCCCCAAAAAAAAATGACATGCCAAACTTTTGGGTGGAACTCCGCTTTAAATTACTTTGCAGAGATCTGTTTTCACTTTAACATGACATAGTATTTTTATTGACTTGTGTTTAAAAAAAAAAAAAAAAAAAAAAGTTTCTTTGTTTTTTTTTTGTTTAACTGACATTATGGGTATTTAGGATGTTCCTGTCAAGGTCCCCCTCACAACAAAGACTATTGCATATTCATGCTACCTAGAAATACACATTACTTTGTGTGAATTGGGGAAATAGGACTTAACAGTCAAGTGTCATGATTTTACATAAGAGTCACAAAGAGGAACAGGTACCTCATTTAAGGAAGTGAAAGTGTCTCATTTCATTTCAGATTCTTATGAAAAAAAACGAAATCTTACTGAAGTAATAATGGTAAAATCAACAGTTCATACTGTGTGTATATTTATATATATATATTTTTTTTATTATTTGAAATAGCTATGACAATAGTATGGGGTTGTTATGGATATACACAACACACACACACACATATATATATATTTCTATATAATGTACAATTTTTATTTCTGTAACAGGGATAAGGATTTTTTTTTATTTTTTATTTTTTTTAAAGAAACCTTATCAGATTTTCTCTGCTGTCTGTCTCCCTGTTGCAGATTTTTCTTTATTTCTGGTCTTGTAGAACTGTTGTCACTGTGACAGAAATTGCAGGAAAATCTCAATAAGCAGGTTGCTGGAGTTTCTTCAGTTCTAATATTTAATTATATTATTATTTTTGCAGCATATGAGCAGAAAGCCTGTCCTTGTTTTAACTATATAAATAGCAACATAACAGGGTGATTTATTAAAACCGGAGCACACAGAATCTGGTGCAGTTGTGCTAAACCAATCAGCTTCTAGATTTTAGTGTCCAAGCTTAATGGAACAAGCTGAAGTTAGAAACTTGTTACTATACACTAGAAACAAAGAAAAAGAATGGGACTTTAAATGAGGCTTATTGCTGCAAAAATGAGTGTATGGAGTAAATATATGATAAAACCTTTATTGTATCAAAAGCAATTCCGTCTAGAAATGCATGATAATGTTTTCAAAACATACATAACCATATACAAAGGCTGACATTTTGGTAAAAATATACCATGAACACCTACACTGTATACAATGATGATACATAATTATACATATTCATAACTGAGTACATGCTGTATAAAAGCTGAACTGTCTTGGCATCAAATGAAAAGAAAAAAACTACGTGTCTTGTGAATCACGTTCACTCAACAGGAGTATGGATGCAAAAATGAATTCACTGTAAGTACAGAAAAAAAATATAAATATAATAAACCCTTCATAAAAATGAGGGAGGGAAAACTTTCTGAACTACAAAAAAGTTCCCTTAGGGAGTATTTGTATATACTTTTACTTACAGATCAGCCCAAGAACTAAACTGGCTCATGTGAGGATGAAGGGAGTGGGAGAGGGGGTCCCCATAACATGCCCGGCCTGGAGCTGAGGCAGGAAACCCACAACCAAGTCAGGGGGTCAGCTTGTAGGCAGGTCATCACAATGCAATCCCAGAGAGGATAGATGATCTAATAACAATCCGCACCAATCTGGAAGATAATGATTGTATTTTATTGTAAGGATGTGTGTTGTGTAAGTGTATGTGTATTTATATATATATATATATATATATGTATTTATATATATATATATGTATATATGTATTTATATATATATATATATGTATATATATATATATATATATATATATATATATATATATATATGAAAAAAGACGAGACACAAACTCTGATGCAACTCTTTTATCTTGGTTTTCAAAGATATGTACAAAACATGCAAGAAAGGCTAGCTTTGAAAGGTTTGAGCAAACGTGATGATATAATATTGAAGCCAGCTGACAAAGGGGGTACAGTAGTGATCATGGATTCACAATGGAATTAATAGGGACTACAATCTGTATCTGTTCCTATAAAGAATGGTTGGGATTATACTATGATTATTTTTCTCCCTTAGGTCCGATGGTAAAGATTTGAATATTGAAACAGGGGATTTTTCCCAAAGATGATTATATGGATATAAAATCTTTGGATGTAATAACATTGAGGATTGTTTATGGTTAGATACCATTAATGGAAGATTTGTAGAGAGAGGAGTGAGACGGCTTGAGTTTGTTTCAGTCTTCCCTCTACATTTGTCACCTTCCATTTTCTATTGTAGATACAGTATATGTATATAGTGTATTTTGTTACATTCAACTATTGACATTCAGTGTGGATTTAATTATGTTTGTCTGTAGGATTGTGGGGTTAATGTGAATTTGGATTCTGGTTGATTGGTTAATTGGGTTATACCTGTGGGGCACACCCTTGATTTTGTATATAGACACGGTGTTTGTAAGGATACATCACACACAGCCAGATAAGCCTGATGAAGAGCGGTATCGCATCGCAACTGTACAGTAGCTTAGATGTTTTGTACATATCTTTGAAAACCAATATAAAAGAATTGCAACTGAGTTTGTGTCCCGTCTTTTTTCCTTAATTTATTTTGGTGGAGATTTGGGAGTCCGCCTTGACAGTACTCCGATAATTAAAAGAAGAAGAAAAGAAAGTAGCCCACCCATTGAATTACTATATATATATATATATATATATATAAAATGTATAAAATAAAAAAATTCTAAAATAAAATTGTAAATGTAAAAAAAACCCTAAGCAGGAAGTGAGAAAAAAAAGTATGAGTGGAGTGTCACAAAGGCCTTCCTGCCTACCTTGCATGTGTAAAGAACAATGTTAAGCCAGTGATGTGTCTCTGTCATGATGAAGGATTGAAGAGTAATTTCCCGGCCAAACCCCAGCTGATGTATCCAAGATCCGGGGCGGGTCCCCACCTGCGTCATACTACACTCTGTTGGCTGGATTGGGCAAAGATACGGATCACACGTCCAGGAGGATTGCCGGACACGCACCCGCCCACCCAAAAGCGTAAGGTGGATACAAAGCATCCATGCCTCCCAGCACCACTAGGACGCAGCTGGGAACTGTGCGTGGTGCTGATGCGCAGGAGGACACCCCCCTCGCCACCACCCAATAGGGGCAGGGAGGGGAGGCACTGCTGCGTGTCGCAGCTCTGGACCAGACAAACAAAAGGAACAACCCCCCCAAAACACACATTCAGGTCAGGCTCGAGACTGGATTAGACCTTTAGACCTGGTGATGTAGGCAATTTGTGTATATGTAGACTAATGCAATATATTAAAAAGGATATGGACAGATGGCTTAGAGTCTGGAGGTATAATCGCTTATGATAATACTGACATGGCAGGTCACACAGGAAAAGTGGGCATCTTCCACCCTGTATATAGTAAAAGGAGAAAAGTCTGACCTGACCTGTCCACAGTAAAAGGCCTCCATCCCTGGCGATATGAAATAGAAACAAGGAAAATGAATGGGACTTTAAATGAGGCTTATTGCTGCAAAAATGAGTGTATGGAGTAAATATATGATAAAACCTTTATTGTATCAAAAGCAATTCCGTGGTCTAGAAATGCATGATAATGTTTTCAAAACATACATAACCATATACAAAGGCTGCCATTTTGGTAAAAATATACCATGAACACATACACAATGTATTCAATGATGATGCATAATTATACATATTCATCCCGTGAATCACGTTCACTCAGCAGGAATATGGATGCAAAAATTCATTCACTGTAAGTACAGAAAAATCATATATATATATATATATATATATATATATATATATATATATATAAACCCTTCATAAAAATGAGGGAGGGAAAACTTTCTGAACGATACAAAAAAGTTCCCTTAAAGAGGAGCTCCACCTTAAAAAAAAATATTAAAAGCCAGCAGCTACAAATACTGCAGCTGCTGACTTTTAATAAATGGACACTTACCTGTCCAGGGTGCCCGCGATGTCGGCAGCAGATGACGAGCAATCGCTCGGTTCTCGGCTGCCCCCACCACCATCCTCGGTCAGGGAATCAGGAAGTGAAGCATTGCGGCTTCACTGCCTGGTTCCCTACTGCGCATGTGCGAGTCGCGCTGCGCATCTTCACTGGTCCCCGTTGTGTTGTGGGAGCTGTGTGTTTCCCAGAACACAAAGGGGGGCGGGCATCTGCGGCTAGCTATTCCCGGAAGTGGGTGCAGATACCTTTATTATACAGGTATCTGCACCCCCTCCCCCCTGAAAGGTGCCAAATGTGACACCGGAGGGGGGGAGGAATCCGATGAGCGGAAGTTCCACTTTAGGGTGGAACTTCGCTTTAAGGAGTATTTGGATAAACTACTTACAGATCAGCCCAAGAACTAAACTGGCTCATGTGAGGATGAAGGGAGTGGGAGAGGGGTTTGCCATCACATGCCCGGCCCGGAGCTGAGGCAGGAAACCCAAAACCAAGTCAGGGGGTCAGCTCATAGGCAGGTCAGGTCATCACAATGCAATCCCAGAGAGAATAGATGATCTAATAACAATCCACACCAATCTGGAAGATTATGATTGTATGGTGAGTGGTGTGTGAAATTGATAAATAGTGAAAAAGTTGATTTGAAAAAAAGTGTTCTAAATTTATTGTAAGGATGTGTGTTTTGTTAGTGAAAAATAATAATAATTATATATATATATATATATATATATATATATTGTAAAAAAATGATAAAAATCGAAAATAAAATTGTAAATGTAAAAAAACCCTAAGCAGGAAGTGAGAAAAAAGTGTGAGTGGAGTCACAAAGGACTCCTGCCTACCTTACATGTGTAAAGAACAATGTGAAGCCAGTGATGTGGTGTCTCTCTCATGGTGAAGGATTGAAGAGTGATTTCCCGGCCAAACCCCAACCCGAGATCCGGTGCGGGTCCCCACCTGCGTCATACTACACTCTGTTGGCTGAAATGGGCAAAGATACGGATCACACGATACAACACACCCACATAAATATATATATTTCTATATAATGTACATTTTTATTTATATACCAGGGATAAGGATTTTTTTTTTTTTTTTAAAGAAACCCTATCAGATTTTTACTGCTGTCTGTCTCCCTGCAGATTTTCCTTAATTTCTGGTCTCGTAGAACTGTTGTCACTGTGACAGAAATTGAAGGGAAATTCTCAATACACGGGTCACTGGAGTTTCTTCTGCTCTTATATTTTATTTTATTATTATTTTTACAGCATATGAGCAGAAAGCCTGTCCTTGCTTTAAGTATATAAATAACAACATAACGGGGTGATTTAATAAAAACCGGAGCACACAGAATCTGGTGCAGTCATGCTTAACCAATCAGCTTCTAGATTTTAGTACCCAAGCCTTATGGAACAAGTTAGAAACTGGTTACTATGCACAGCTGCACCAGTTTTAGTAAATCTCCTGCAATGTGCCTGACTGCCTTGCTAGTGATTTTTCCTTAAGAGACACTAAATGGCTTGCCAACCACCGCACGAACATTTACGTCGGCAGAATGGCACGGACAGGCAAATGGGCGTACAGGTACGTCCCTTGAATTTTGCTGCCGTATGGTGGCGTGTTCGCCGCCGGAGGTGAGAGCGACCCTGCTGCGAGCTTCGTGAGTGTGATCAAGGGTCCCGCGGACTCCATGTCCATGGGGATACCTCACGGAGAGTAAGAATGGGCAAATGCTGATGTAAACAAGCATTTTCCCGTTCTGCCTAGTGACACTGATCACCGCTCCCTGTAATTGGGAGCGGTGATCAGTGTCACACGTAGCCTACTCCCCTACTGTTAGAATCACTCCCTAGGACACACTCCTGGTTAACCCCTTCACTGCCAGTCATATCAATGCATTTTTAATGGCGCCGCGGAGTTCGGAGGGACTGATGGCACTGATGGCTGTATAAATGTGAATGGTCCCAAAATTGTGGCAAAAGTGTCCGATCTGACCACCATTTTATCGTGTCGCAGTCACGATAAAAATCGCTGATCGCCGCCATTACTAGTAAAAAAAAAATTATTAATAAAAATGCCATAAAACTATCCCCTATTTTGTAGACGCTATAACTTTTGCGCAAACCAATCAAACGCTTATTGCGGGGTTTTTTTTAACCAAAAATGTGTAGAAAAATATGTATCGCCCTAAACTGAGGGAAAAAAAAATTTATATATTTTTGGGAGATATTTATTATGGCAAAAAGTAAAAAATAATTCATTTTTTTCAAAATTGTCGCTTTTTTTGTTTATAGCTCAAAAAATAAAAACCGCAGGGGTGATCAAATACCACCAAAAGAAAGCTCTATTTGTGGGAAAAAAAAGGACGTCAGTTTTGTTTGGGAGCCACGTAGAACAACCGCGCAATTGTCAGTTAAAGCGACGCCATGCCTAATCGCAAAAAATGCTCTGGTCTTTGGCCAGCCAAATCGTCCGGGGCTGAAGTGGTTAAAGCGGTTCTACATTGCATCTGAGCACCACAAACCAAAAACGCTATTTAATTCATTTTTAATATTCAAAGCAAAATCCCCCATCCATCCATGTCTCTTTGCTTTATTTTGTTGAGAAATCACTCTGAAAAGCACCCCCTCGTATTTCTGGCCGTGGCCATTTTGAGTAAGGGCAAATGATTTATGTAGCATTTACTTCTTAGAATCCATCTACCCTTAGTTCAAGAATGCAGGCAGGAGGGTGTGCTTAGCTGAGAAAACCCCTCTTCCTCTCTTGAAGACTCCTGGAATGTATGACCTCATTTGTCTAGGCCTGAAAACCAGCAAGTAACTGAAGAAATGTAAAAAAAAAGTAAAATATAATAAACTTTACTATCTAAATACTAATGCTAGCAGCATGAAAATTAAAAATAATCCGTGTTGATTGGGAGAGTGAAGTACCACTTTCAGGCTACATTTACATGGGTGTAAACATTTTACTGATCTTATTATACATGTTTTTCTCAACCACAAAGGTTCCTGTGTAGGGATCAGTAAATACTTGCGTAAAACTGCCCTGTATTTTTTTTCCACAATATCTGCATCAGGCATACATGTATCTGTATGTCCTCATGCAGATTTTTGGTTTTTATGTTATGGATCTGAAAAATGTGTTTTTTACAGCTGTTTGAATGGGCCCTTATTTTTGCCTGGTGATCTAACCAGTAACACACTTCTTAGGGTGGCTCTATCTATGGAGTGACTGAGCTACTTTTGGACAGCAGCATTGTCTAGTTTTAGATGGATTTCAAATAAGTGACTGTCCAATTAGAGCTAAACTCCAGCTTAACCCCTTTTGGTATAAATATTTTACATAAATGAATAAATGCTGACTATTGTAAGCACCACACATGGGTCGCTGGCACTATCTGCCCTTCCTCCCGCTCAGCAGCTAGTAAGCCTGTCAATTCTATCCTGGCTCTCCCTTCTTTTCGGTATGTGGGCAGACTAGGCACCAGTGTCCTGCTCTAAATATTGCCACAACAGGTGAGCAGAATAGCCGAGGGGTGCACGGGGGAGGGGGGGAGTAGTAGAGGTAAGCACTGGTGGGTGGGGGGATTCAGCCGTAAGAATCTATGAAAAAAGAGTGGAAGATAGAGGTGAGCACTGGTGAAAGTTTAACTTCTATTATATTAATATTACAGCTGTATAATTAATATTTATTTTAGCACTAAAAAGTGAGCTGTGGGAAGGGTACTGGGGTGAGCTTTGGAGAAGGGGTGTGCTGTGGGCAGGGTACAGGGGTGAGCTTTGAAGAAGGGGTGAGCTGTGAGCAGGGGTTAGCTTTGGAGAAGGGGTGAGCTTTGGAAAAGGGGTGAGCTGTGGGCAGGGTACAGGGGCAAGCTTTGGAGAAGGGGTGAGCTGTAGGCAGGGGTACAGGGGTGAGCTTTGGAGAAGGGGTGAGCTGTAGGCAGGGGTACAGGGGTGAGCTTTGGAGAAGGGGTGAGCTGTGGGCAGGGGTGAGCTTTGGAGAAGGGGTGAGCTGTGAGCAGGGGTACAGGGGTGAGCTTTGGAGAAGGGGTGAGCTCTGAGCAGGGGTACAGGGGTGAGCTGTAGAGAGGAGTACAGAGGCTGGCTTTGGACCAGGGGTACAGAGGTGAGCTTTGGAGAGGGGTACAGCGGTGAGCTTTGGATAGTGGGGTGCAGAGGTCAGCTTTCAACATGGGGAAGAGGTGAGCAGTGGATAGGAGGTGCAGAGGTGAATGATGGGTGTTGCTTTTTTATGGGGGGAAAAGTTGTAAAGTTTTAACTGTGAGAATTTTTACGTGTTAGGGAGGGACAGCACAGCATACATACAGAATAGCTACAGAGAGCATTGGTTTAACAATGTCCCTTTAACGCCCACTGTAAAATTAGGTCACACCCCCTCAATGATGCAGACCACATCACTACTTCTCCTCCACCCCTCCCTCCTGGATTTGAGTTCCTGCAAATGTTCTCTGAGGGAAAAAAGCCCTGGTCTCAACCCTCCAACCTTCACTTTTGCTGCACAGCTTGGTCTGTTAAAATGGTTGTAAACCCTTTACAACCACTTTTTACTACAGGCAAGCCTATAATTAGGCTTACCTGTAGCTACAATGGATATCTCCTAAACCTGCACGGTTTTGGAGATATCCCTGTATTTGCATGTGCTGACGCCAACAACACATGCGCACTTAAGCAAATTGAAGAAATGGCACACGTGCCCTTTCTTCAGTTAGACTGTGCCATTACCGGCGACTCCCGCGCATATGACGTCATCGCAGCTCCGGCTAATCACAGCCCTGGAGCCCCGATACCGGGAAGTAACCCCCGGGAGCGATGTCGGCCACCGGAGCGGTGAACGAGGACCGCTGCGGGGGCTTCGATCTCGGGTAAGTAATTCGTAATGAGCTAGTATGCTATGTATACAAACTCATTATGCCTTTGTCTTGCAGGTTTTGGTTTTTTTTTTGGATTTTTTTTAAGGTTTACAACCACTTTAAAGGAAGCTGATAAATAACAGCATTTAGCAATCACAAAAACTCTCAGCAGTTCAGTTTAGAATGGAATTTCACTCTCTTCAAACCCGACATCCTGTAGTTCATTTGGCCACAGTAAGATATCTGGCTGGTCCAGGGATCAAAATCAAACCCAAAGCAATAGTATGGCTGCAACAGAAACATTGTAGTAGTAGTAATAGTGGTATTCTCTACTTTAGTTCCTGCCTCATATTCTGATATTTCATGCTCAAACCCCAAAACAGTATCAGGTATTTTATGATTGTACCAGCAACCGGAATGCCGCACACCAAGATGCTAAATATTCTTTATGTACAAAAATCCTAACTAGAAAATAGAGTATTTTGAAGGTGCCATGTATATATAAAAAATACAATATTTTATTTTACAGATGTTAAGAAATTAATGTGACATATAAAAAGACGTAAGAATTGCATGTCAACACTACAAATACATGGGTTTATGTTACATATCGCCATTCATCGTTCTCACTCCACTGGGTGATGGATTGCTTGCTATTACTTTGACGTGTTTCGCGGGTCTATGCCCGCTTCATCAGAAAGATAACTACAGTCAAGCTCTACAATGATAGAAGATGCATTCATCCATATAATAAAGTTGGATCAACAGGTTTGTCATTCCTTATTGGAAATGAGACTGTTACATACCTGTATTTTATAAGTACATCATTAATAACCGTAGTAATAGCCACCACCATCGATTGCAATCCTCTGGAAGGAATTCATAATTTCCTCTGAGACTTGTTCACTAATAGTGCTACATAGGGGACCAGGCTTGTGTACTGATTCATCATGCCTGATGAAGGCCAGGAGCTTCGGAAACCACTGCAGTGGCCGGGACTTGTGATCACCTGCACCCAGCTGCACAGATGCCAGGGACATGGATATGTAGTACATGCCTTTTACTACTACTGCTGCTATGTGAGTTTGATACCACACATTAAACCTGATGTTTTTAACTCCATGCTACATTCAGTTTGGCGCAGCTTCCTTTCTTCTATTTCAACAGAGTCCCCTTCTGCTCTGACAGCTGGCTGCCAAGACTGACTTCCTAGCCAGAACCTACTCAAAGGTCTAGTTTGAGTAGCACATTGAGCTGTTTTTCTAGGTGTATTTTTATGTTTATTTTATTCCAAAGGCTTATAATTTTATTAGAACTTTTTAAGAATCATTTTTTGATATCTCCAGCAGGTGCACCAAGCGCTCCAAAAAATACCTTTATTTTATATGTACATTATTAATAACCATAGTAATAGCCAACTTCATCAATTGCAATCTTCTGGAAGGAATTGATCATTTCCTCTGAGACTTGTTCACATAGGAGACCAGGCTTATGTACTAAATGATACTGTATCCTGTTTAGGAATACTAAAAATGTAAGGGGAAAAGGACATAGTGGTTGTTCTCAATATAGACATGAATACCAATATATGTCTACTCTTATCACCCAGCGAATTAAATTCAAAATAATAACCACAACATACAAAGCTATTCACAATTCTGCCCTGAGCTACATCACCATACTTGTCTCCAAATATCACCCAAACCGTCCTCTCCTCTCTTCTCAAGACCTCCTACTCTCAAGCTCTCTCGACTCCTCCTCCCATGCTCATCTCCAGGATTTCCCCCGGAGCCTCTCCCATCCTCTGGAACTCGTTACCTCAACCTGTCCGGCTATCCCCTACGCTTGCTACCTTGAGGCGATCCATGAAAACTCATCTCTTCAGGGAAGCCTATCACGTCTCCAACTATTCTTTTACCACTTCCATCAGCTCATTCCCCACAGTTACAACCTTTTGTACCACCTGCCCCATCCTATTAGATTGTAAGCTCTTCTGAGCAGGGCCCTCTGTATTTTATTGTATTATAACTGTATTGTCTCTTTTTAAATTGTAAAGCACTGCGTAAACTGTTGGCGCTATATAAATCCTGTATAATAATAATATCACTATTGGGGAAAATCAGCCTCAAATTGAGGAGTAGGAGTGTAGTTTGGAATAAATGGGACCCCACTAATGTAGTTGATATCTCCTGAGATGATGGGAGATTTCCCTAATAGTAGACATATTTGTATTCATGTCTATATCAAGAACTACCACTGTCCTTTTCCCTTCCATTTTTAGTATTCCTAAACAGGATATAGTATCATTCAGTACGCAAGCCTGGTCCCCTATGTAGCACTTTTAGTGAACAAGTCTCAGAGGAAATGATCAATTCCTTCCAGATGATTGCAATTGATGGTGGTGGCTATTACTACGGTTTTTAATGATGTACATATAAATTACAGCTTTTTAACAGTCTCATTTCCTATAAGGAATGACAAACCTGTTGATGCATCTTTATTATATGGATGTTTTGATTAATGCATCTTCTATCATTGTAGAGCTTGACTGTAGTTCTCTTCCTGATGAAGCGGGGGTAGACCCGTGAAACATGTCGAAGTAACAGCAAGCAATCCATCGCCCAGTGGAGTGAGAACGATGAATGACGATATGTAACATATTTGTATTGTTGACATGCAATACTTATGTCTTTTTATATGTCGCATACAATGAAAAATTCAATATTTTTTTTTTACAAAGTCCTCTATTTTCTAGTTGGGGTTTTTGTACACAATTTTTTTAGGATGTGGTGCCAGACACTAGGGGTTTATTTACTGAAGCTAGAAAGTGCCAAATCAGTCACATTTCTGCAAAGAAACCAATCAGCTTCCAGGTTTTATTGTCAATGCCTAATTGAACAAGCTGAGATTAGAAGCTGATTAGTTTCTCTGCAGAGGTGTGACTAATTTTGCACTCCCTAGCTTTAGTAAATAAACCCCTGTGTGTCTAAGATCTAGGAAGTTCCCCAATGGAATTTCTCCTTCCTATCAATTATCTTGAGCTAAATTTTCCTCCTTTATTAAAATAGCCAGCAGAACAAGTTCCGTTCTAACATGTTTTGCACTAGGCCCAGCGCTTTCTTTTTTGAGAAACTGAATGCTGGAAGTTGTCCCCCCACCCCCCAGCTTGCAGCAAGGTGAACCATGAGCAGCACAGTAGTTACATCACCAATTCTCACCCCAAATCTGGTGGCACTAGCAGTCAGAGACAGCAGTCCTTAGACTGACCATGCATCAACAGATATCTTTAGTTCAGCCTGTGGCCGTGTCGTACACCGTGGCACCAACAGGGCCACCCACTGATTGAGTTTCAGCTGATCCTTTAGGAAGGAAGGAAATTTTGCTTACTGTATGGCCAGCTTTTGATATTACATTGCAGATATTCAGCTATGAGGCTGAACAGGAGTGCCCAGGCACACTCACATACCAGGAGGTGCACTGCTATTTTTAAGAAGGGATAACAGACATAAGGTACATTTTCAATGTAGCCACAATTAACACTTAGATTTTTCCTATACCATAGCAAATCTTTACTTTGATTTCAGGTCCACTTTAAACACTTTATTTTGTGGACACACCTTAAAGTGGTAGTAAACTCAGTGATATCATCATGGCCCCAGCCACTCATGTAGCTGGAGGCCATGAACATGGAAGGAAGACCAGGGGAAGATGGAAGCCCTGTCAGCGGTGACAGCTTACTGCTGGAGGGCTTCATTTTCAGGTAAATCTCACACAAAGTGCTAGTATGCAATGCATACTAGCGCATTATGACATTGCCTTACAAGGAATTTTTTAGCCTGTAGAATTTTGTAGCCTTGCGCCAGTGCAGCCTTGTGTGATCGTCGCGATCCCTGCCGACATACACAGCCGTGTGTAAATTCAAATATGGCGCTGAGACTGCAGGGACTCGGCAGAGCCGAGATGCACATGCCCGAGTGTTCTCAGCTTTTCTCGGCGCCGCTCACAGTCACGCCCAGTCCCGCCCTATGATGGACATAACACAGGTCCAATGGCGGAACTGGGCGGGACTGTGAGCGGTGCCGAGAAAAGCCGAGGACACTCGGGTATGTGTATCTCGGCTCCGCTGAGTCCCTGCAGTCTCGGCGCCATATTTGAATTTACACACGGCTGTGTATGTCGGCGGCAATCGCCGCGATCGCTCCGATCACACAAAATTGGCGGGGATCAGCCTATAACACGCACCCACGATTTTCCCCTGATTTTCAGGGGAAAAAAGTGCATGTTATATGCCGATAAATACGGTATTTATATATATATATATATATATATATATATATATTTATATATATATAATATTATATATTTGACATGTAAAAAAAATATCATTATCAATTATATATTTTTCTCCTAAGTTGGAGGATCCAGGTGGGGCTTTGTCCTGACCATCTGAATCAGCAAACTTGGTAAAAATGCTGGATGCATGTGGTATGTCTATTTGCCCATTTACCAACTCAAATCAGGTAGTGTCTGCTGTGTTGTCTCTTTAGTTAACCCATAATGCCCTGAGAATCCTTGATCAACATTAAATTTACCAACCATGACATGAGTTGTTAAAGAGGAGGGCCAGTCAAAAAAAAAAAATAAAAGTCAACAGCTACAAATACTGCAGCTGCTGACTTTTAATTGGACACTTACCTGTCCCAGGGTCCAGTGATGCGGGGGATCGAAGCCCCACTTGTCTCCCCCTCCATTCAGCGGCACTGGCATTGCAACTGTGGGTGCCGGGCTGTGGCTTCACAGCCTGGCACCCACTGCGCATGCGCAAGCAGGGCCGCGTGCCGTGATTGGCCGCTCAGTCACCTGGGACCTGTAATGGGTCCCAGATGATTGACAGGAGGGAGGGAGCAGAGCTGAGCCCTTCCTGTGCCAAGACGGAAGTGATGTCACCAGCCCAGGCACTGAAAGAGGCAGACTACGAGGGACCCCCTAGCAACAGGCATTTAAAGGTGAGTAAAAAAAAAAAATATCCACATTTTTTTTGTATTTTTTCTTAGGATTTTTCATGTAGTTTTTTTTTTTGGGTGGAACCCCACTTTAAGATCCTTATAACATATTATACCGTCAAGCTGAGTTTTTATACTTACTAGTAAAAGTGTATCTGTCCTGGTTGTATAAAAAGCTTCTATTAGTGTGACAATAATGAGTTGAGTTGTATGTAACTTAGAGAGAAGTGTGGATTATGTAGCAAACTGCACAGCGATTACAGCAGGTAATTAGTTGCAGGGCTGCAGCCTTTATTGTTCTCAGGCCTAAAGTTCAAAATCTAATGCTAAACCTACTCTCGGCCACATTCTAAACCTAATCTATATAGCGCTGTAAAGAAGAAATAACTATACTTACCTGTTCTGCAGCCAGTCCCATGCTGAGTTGTCAGTGGCAGGTTCAGTGTGTAGGAATGGGCAGGAGAGGCAGCTGACAATGGAAGCCCCCTAGCTTCCGGACCTAGAGACCGGACCAAATCAGCTTCAGAAAAGGTATATATATAGCGATTTTACAGGGTTAGATATATTGGCTTTAAAATGTGAGAGTAGATTTTGCGTTTTTGGCTGAACTTCAACTCTAACTATTCCATAAAGCACCACTCACTTTCTGCATATCGCTATCCACAGCTGGCCCTGTTCACACTGTTATGGGTGTAGGTTGCGAGACCACTCACACTAACTTCATGGGTTTTGTCTTTACATAACTTTGGAACTATATATTACATTCAATATGAGTTAGGGGCTTTAAAGACTATGTGTAGGGATCATAAAGTTGAACTGTTGTTCTGTTTTCCATCCCCTACACCACTACCCAAACCAGCTTGGCTGCCTCCTTTCAATTCATAGTGGAAGCAGCCCTTCTGCTAGATAGTCCTGAACTTTTACAGTCCTCACCCTAATATGACCAGTAAGCCTAGGCCAGCAATGCGGCAGAGATCCATTAACTCCGTTTAATGCTTGCATCGACAACCTTCTTTTGGTCTTTACTTATTGTTACCATGACCATAGATGAGGCCTAGCCTATACATTGACTAGTGAACTGAAAGCCTTCCACAAAATGTGAGTACACATTTTCCTACCATGGACCATTTTAGCATCATGTGTTTACAGCTGCTGCCCTAATTTAACTATTTATTTTGCTTTCACACTTTCCTTCACTCATATACAGGTTCCTGTATTGTCTAAGCTGTTCTTGCAGGGAATTTCTTTTGGGTGCCAGGCATCCCGCGATTCTGTTTGCGAGATTTTACTGCAATTTGCTGGGCAACAATCGAATCGCGCCGTGATTTGGGTGCCATTTAAAATAACAGGAATCACAAGCGCGTCCCATGTTTCCGCCCATGACCTGGAATGCCATGGTGTGAACGAAGCCTAATACTGGAGATGCAAAATTTGGTGTAGCTCTGCATAGAAACCAATCAGCTTCCAGGTTTTTTTGTCAAAGCTTAATTTGAACAAATTGACGTTAGAAGCTGATTGGCTACCATGCACAGCTGCACCAGATTTTGCACTCTTCAGTTTTAGTAAATCAACTTCTTTGTGTGAACATTCTTCGAATCTCCCATGAAGCATCAAAAAAAAGATTAATGATATATACTCCTACCCGAGCTTAACCGCTTCCAGACCGCCCCACTTACATTTACTGCAGCAGAGCGGCCGGGTGCACAAAATCACATACCTGTATGTGATTTTGTGCACGTGGTTTAGGGGGCGCACACACGTGCCCGCTGTGATTGGACACAGCAGGAGCTAATCAGCAGGTCCAGTGATCACGACCTGCCGATCATTCACAGAAGAGACAGATCAGCCGAACAAAGCACACCGCTGATCTGCAAGGGAGGAGAAGTGAGAGATAGTGTTTCAGCTAAGCTGAATCACAAGCTCTTTTTTCCTCCAGTGTAACACTCCCCCCACAGTTAGAAACACCGCCCAGGGAACACATTTAACCCCCTGATTGCCCCCTAGTGTTAACCCCTTCCCTGCCAGTGTCATTTATACAGTAATCAGTGCATTTTTATAGCACTGATCTCTGTAGAAATGTCACTGGTCCCAAAAAAGTTTCCGTTCTGTCCGCGGCAATGTCACAGTCCTGCTAAAAATCGCTGTTCACTGACATTACTAGTAAAAAAAAATAAATAACAAAATGCCATAAAAATTTCCCCTAGTTTGTAGATGCTATAACTTTTACGCAAACCAATCAATATACGCTTATTGGGATTTTTTTTAGCAAAAATATGTAGAAGAATACATATTGGTCTAAATTCATAAAGAAGTGTTTTTTTTTAATTTTTTTTTTTTTTTTTACTATTTTTTTCTGGATATGCATTATAGCGGAAAGAAAAAATATTGTTTTTTTTTCCAAAATGTATGGGTTTTTTTTGTCTATAGTGCAAAAAATAAAAACCGCAGAGGTGATCAAATACCACCAAAAGAAAGCTCTATTAGTAGGGAAACAAAGAATATCAATTTTATTTGGGTACAACATCGCACGACCGCGTAATTGTCAGTTAAAGCGACGCATTGTCGTATTGCAAGAAATGGCCTGGTCAGGAAGTGGGTAAAACCTTCTGGGGCTGAAGTGAATAAACAATGTTTCAGAGAATTCATGTGGGAGAGCAGGAGGGCCGCCAATTTGAGACCCCCGGTCTATAGTGTTGTACATCCTTTTAAGTGTGTTACTTCCAATTGGAAACACAAAGAAAAACTTTTTTCATAGTCATAGGGAAATGTAAAAGATTTTTTTAACCTCTTGACGCCGTCAGCACGCAAATAAGCGTCCTCTAGGTGGGTGGCACTAAGCTACTGCATATTTGCGTACAATATCGCAAAAACAGCTGTACAGCACAGTTACCAACGACTAACGGAAAGCTCCCGATCGCTACTTGCGATCAGGAGCTTTCCAATCATGTGACAGCCAATCATGGCGGTCAAATGCACATAAACCCTGCCCTGCCTCCTGGCATCTTAAACCCCTTAAAGGGTTTAGGAGACGCCTGCACCAAGGGGTTGAAAAGTGAGTCCACACTTGCATCTTTTGGGTTTTTTTATTTTCCCAAAAGAAAAATGTGGAAGTTACAGAGTAAAAATGTGTTCTTACATGAAAGGTATAAGTGGGGTACAGAAGAAGATAAGTGCCCTCACAGGTAATGTGGGACTTTTCTCAACAAGCTTCGAAACATATCAAAAACTGTACAGTATGGAGAGTTCAAACTTCTGCCCACCGTCATCGGAAGCCAATGACTTCTTATCAGGACTGTGTCTTCCTGCTCTCCATCCAACATCACAGGTAGGTATTCAGCTGGAATCTTCAGGTACACAATGGTCATGGCAGAGAATGTTATCAAGCAGCAGAGATGCTTACACTATGAGTGACCTACATCGGTATGAACCTACGTAATTTTTTTGTCATCCTCCACTTAATCCTCATTTGCATGGACCAGAAGTCTGTTTTAAAGGGTTGGCAAAGCACAACACAAACACACATGTAGAAGGTTGCTAAAGGCAAAGATCATTGTCAAAAATGTGTATTCAATAGTATTCATAAGAATACTGTTAACAGGGCTCTTCACAACCATCAATCATTGCACTCACTTCCTGCTAAACTTGCTGCAGGCATTGATACGTAGCATAACAATAGAAGAGAGAATAAATCAAATATAATAGGACATTATGTGGACAGAAGTGAGGCATATAAAGGGCAGTACAAAGTTATTCTGCAATAAGATTACATACAGTCTGTTTATTCAAAGTTTAGCACACTTCAGCTCATCACATATCATATAGCAAAGTCATTTACAGACCAATAGTAACCAAATCTTTTCTAGTTTTAAGTAGAGTGGGGAAAGTTTTGGACCACCTGTATTAATTGTCGTGTCTGCTTCCCAGTTGCCTAGATTGCCCAACACTGATACCTGTCACCCGAATCGGAAGTATAATGAATTCTCCTCAAAGGGGATGCAGCAATAAACACCTGAAAGGAGAATTAACCCTTCTTCACTTTACTAGAACTTTTTTCTTTTTTGTTCTCTGTGTCCCTATTGTGGAGTCATCACCCCCCCCCCCCCCCCCACCACTTCCTGTTTTGTTTGACAGACTGTGGTTCTTGGGCTTAGACTCTTAATTTAATCTTGATGAGCCTGGCACTTTTTATCTTTAAATAAAATTATGATTCAGCAGCAGTAAAAAAATGATAAAGGTCCTTTAAAGAGGAGCTACAGTCTCTCCCCAAAATATTAGGTCGGCATCTACAAATACTGTAGCCAATTCTTCAATCAGCTTCAGGTCCAGGTGCCAGAATCTTGCAGTACCTAAGTGAAAACGGCAGTGAACCCTAAGGGCTTCACAGCCAGCTTCCCACTGTGCATGTGTGAGCCGCGCTGCAATTTGTGAATGGTCCTGCAGTCTTCTGGTACTTGTGATGTGTCCCAGAAGGTTGCGGATAAAGACGGGGACGGGGGGGGTGAACTTCCGCTCAGATTGCTGTGCAATCTGACTGGAAGTAGGAGCGGGTTCCTGTCAAAACCAGCTACCCACCCTCTCCCCCACCACCACCATCACAAAAAAGTGTCAATTGTTAAAGAGGAAAGGGGAGGATGCAAACAAGTGGAATTTCCCCTTTTGGGTGAAGTTCCACTTTAACCTTTCCTACTCTATCCAAAACTAAAAAATGAAATGCTTTGGCTGAAGTCTGACTTTTAAAGGGAAAAAAATGGCTTTGATCAGTAAACTGGCTGTATACGGTGATGTCTGCAACCCAAAACCAACCTTCCTTGACATGTTTCACCACTTCTGGCTTGCTCCCAGGGATATCCTTGGGAGCAAGCCAGAAGTGGTGAAACACATCAAAGAAGGTTGGTTTTGGGTTGGAGACATCACTGTATGCAGTCAATTCACTTAGTAATAAAACACTGCACTACTTTCTTTCTGTTATCTATGTTCTCAATCTAACGGTCAGATACAACCGATTTTCTCTGGTCACTTTACTGGTAATCTCAGAACAAACGAACGAGCAGCTAAAAATTCCCCACCTTTATTGTTGAACTCTAACTAAATATAGATTAGTGCAGTTCTGTATAGATTATTACATCTGTTTACATTTATTTTGAATGAAAGCAGTGTAAGTATCCAAATGTGTTCTGGTGACAGTGACTTCACAGTAGGGCTGGAGTGTGAGAGGAAGTAGACGCCAATCAGTTCATGTGCTGGCAAGAAAAGTGAACACACGATGAGCTTTTTACTGTGCTGCTTCTCCCTTCACAGGCTGGGATGGCTTCAGGATAATCTGGGCTCAGAGGAAGTGGGTTGAATAAAGGTGACTATCAGATTGAGAACATTTATCAACAAAAAGAAAGTAGGAAAAAAATATCAGCTGTACCCAAGTAGCTTTTCTTGCAGTTTTATAATAATCAGTGAATTGACTGCATACAATGATGTCTCCAAGCCCAACCAATCTCCCTTTTACGTGTTTCTCCACTTCTGGAGAAAGTACTGAAGGGGAAGTCTCTGGATTGAGGTTGAATAATGCAGTAAAAGCTTGTTTTTTCTTATCTTTTAATGGGCTATTCAATTTATCTATATGATTGAGTTCAAAATCAACTTTTTTTTTTATTCTTTTCTATTAAATTTTTCAATTTGTTGCAAAAAAAAAAATTACAAACGTAAAAGGACCAGAACGAATATAAAATGTAAGTAGTGCAACGATAAAAGGCCCCCAGGGCTTACCTCCTGTACATACTCTCCTACAGTGAGCTGTAAGCCAAACACCCCCCCCCCCCCAAAAAAAAAAATAAAATACAGTCCTCACCATGAACCCCAGTTCTGAGTCCAACACATTTCTAGATGACCAAGGTAAAGTTCCCATTTACACAGAAAGGGCCTTCTGGATTACAATCTATTGCCAGATCAACAATGTTGTTACATGTCAGACGTAAAAGCAATACATGTCTTTGAAAAGTACAGAGCTAAAGAGTTAAGTCCACACAAGTCCTCTCAATATTATCCTCCCCCCTACCCCACATGTAACAGTGCCACTCATACCGCTCTTATGGCTTGGTACATTCAAAGAATAATGGAAACCACAGCCAGCATTGCCATATCAAACTTCTTTGGACAACCTCTATTTAGGTACATGGCCTTATAGAATAGAATTGCTGTGAACTACCTAGTCCTTTCTAAATCGTAAACGATGGGGCAATAAAACCAACTTTTTGAAGAACCAAATGCTGACTTTTTGGGTTAAACTTAAAAAAAAAAAAAAAACTTAAAAAAAATGATTTGTGGTAAATCTTCAAGGTAGAAATCGTGTTAGAGCAATTAGTAGGCTGCCATTGCAAGCAGCACCTTCTAAAAATGCTAGATGCCTGGCTAACATGCTTATGCTGTGCCTTCATCACTTTGAGTTACTGATTCAGAACAAAAAGAAAGAAAAAGAAAATCACAGCTCCACACCCGACATACTGATGGTGACCACCAATCGTAGATTTATGCAGTTGCAGTAAGAAGCCAGTGGAACCTGGCATAAAACATACAACAAAAGCAAAATACACACAGCACAAAAACTGCATACCAAGGGTTAAAGTATAAAACCCATAGAAAGTCAATAGAAGTAATAATCCATTGAATCAAATGTCCATATGAGTTGGGAATATCCACCCACTGGCCACAGTGACAGAGAGCACTAAACCCAAAGCACACTGGAACCATAATCCAATGCTAGCCAGTGGCAGTAGGCTGACCGAGGACAATAAGGCTCCAATCAATGGATAGAAAAGACAACACTTTATTAAAAAAGAATATTCACTTACATGTGGTGATTTTAAAGGCAAGATTGTTTATTTTGTTTTTTTAAATAACAAACATGTTATACTTACCTGCTCTGTGCAGTGGCTTTGCACAGAGCAGCACGGATCCTCCTCTTCTTGCTTCCCCCCGCCATTGCTCCTGGCCCCTCCCCCTGCCAAGTGCCCCCGGAGCAAACCGCTTGCTATGGGGGCACCCAAGCAGGCTCGCTCCAGGGCTGCGACTCTGCATGTCCATTCAGACACAAAGCCGCGGCTCAGCTTCACCCCCTCTCTCTTCTCATTGGCACACTGTCAGTGATTGACAGCAGCGGGAGCCAATGGCACCCGCTGCTGTTTCAGCCAATGAGAAGAGTCCCTGGAGAGCCAGGGCGCATGTGCACATCACTGGATCGTGATGGGGCTAACGTAAGTAATAGGGGGACTGCATGAATGCACAAATGGTTGAGCTTTGGTGGTGGCCGCTGAGTCCTTTTCTGACTTTAGCTTACCCCCCTCCCCTCCAATGTGCTGCTTCCTCCTGTCATCTTGAGGCTACATCTGCCCTTCACCTCCCTGACCAGAAGTGATCGAAGTAACTCATCTGGGACCCTCCTCAGGTACATGAGCTTTTTTAATATGTAGATGGATATTTTTTTTAATAAAGTGTTCTCTTTTCTATCCATTGATTAGAGCCGTGTTGTCCTCCCTGTCAGCTCCTGACGCCTACTGCCACTGGCTAGCATTGGATTGCGGATCCTGTGCGCTTTAGGTTTAGTGCTGCCTGTCACTGTGACCGGTGGATGGATATTACTAACTCATATGGACATTTGATTTAATGGATTATTATTACATAGATGGATGTTTCTAACAGTGATTTCTAGTGAATGTCTATTGGTTGTATACTTTAACTCTTCGAGTGCAGTTTTTACGCTATGTGTATTTTGCTTTGGCTTTGTGATTTAGAACAAGTACAGAGATAAGGAATGACCATTCTTGGATTTTAATTGGCTTTATGCTTATACTTGGCCTGTGACTAGAACGTAGTGGAGCCTGATAGAGCTAGATGGCTATCATTTTCATAAGCAGGCCAGCAATGGCAGATCCCATATTTTAATCATTCAGGACAAAGGTTCTTCTCAAAGCTCTCACACCATACCCCACTCTACTTCATGCTCTGTTCACCTATTATAACTCTCAGAAATATTCAGTGTTTTGGGGTAATGGGGAGCATGTTACCTCCTTCCTTCCTCAGGCTTGAGTGATCATTTGCCAGGCCTGAACGACATCATGAAGGATAGGGGAAAGGTACATTAACTCTATTAAGGTCTGACACTGAGCAACACGTAGCCCAGTTTTTCTCAACTCCAGTCCTCAAGGCGCCCCAACAGGTCATGTTTTCAGGATTTCCCTCAGAGTCAACAGCTGTGGTAATTACTAAGGCAGTGAAACTGATCAAATCACCTGTGCAAAATAATGGGAAGCCTGAAAACATGACCTGTTGGGGCACCTCGAGGAATGGAGTTGAGAAACACTGACGTAGCCTATACAGGCTAATGATACAGTGGTAGAGCTCCACAAAGATGAATATCTTGTGGTGGGTGTGGTTGTAGAGCTTGTAAGAGAACCTGTTACATTTCCTTGAATAGGCAAAGTGACATATTTCCTTTAATTGGATAACTATATGGATGAATAAAATATTTTCTTGTGTAATCTTAAAAAGCATATAACTAAGATAAGGGTTGCCACTGCAAAAATTATTAAAATTGTGATCACCAACCAAGAAGTTCCACAAGATAATGACACTTTGTACAACTCTGTGCCCACTAATGAAGGTGGAGAACCACATACTGTGTTTTCCTTGTCCAGAAACAAGTTGCTGTGGCTTTTATACCAGGATAGAAAGTCAATGTTGGAGCATGAACAGTCAATGGGGTTGTGACTTAAATTGATGGTGTTTTGATATGAAATATTTCTTAAGAAATCAATAGGTATGGTTGTGATATAGTTAAAAGCATAATTAAGGGACATAAATGTCAAATTTGCAAATAGGTTTGTATTAAAGACAGTAAGATTATTGTCACTTAGGTCAATGTGTTGCAGTTGCTTCAGTTTTTTGAATGCCTGATCCTCGATTTCCCTTAACTTGCATTTAGCTAATATGAGAGTTTCAAGTTTTAAAGTGGTGGCAAACAAGTTATCATTTGCCAGAACATCATTTTGAAACAAACTTTTCTCCATGTTTAAGAAAACAAGGTTCTGAAGACCTTTAAACACTTGTCTGTTGCTAGCATCTATATAACTGTTAGACAGGTTGAGGACTTTTAAATCTGCTAAATTACTAAAAGGACTGAAGGCTTTATCAATCTGTAAAAAGCTATACGAGAAGTCTAGAACCTCTATCCTGTTGGTATCTGGTAAGGCTGGGTTTTGTAATGTACGTTGGTTTCCATAACTCATATTCAGAAATTTGAGGCTGGCTAGTCCCTTGAAGTGGCTGCTACAACATGTTTGATGCATAAAAATATTCTGACTCAGGTCCAAATGAACAAGGCCGGTTAAACTTTTTAAGCATCCATCTCCCAAATCTAATGTCTCCAGGTTTTTAGCTATATGAAGGTGGGTGATAAGTGGGTAAGTTTCTGAACTTATATCGCAAAGCGAGGAGAACTTGTTATGGTTTAATAACAGTTCCTTTAATATGTTGTCTTTGCTAAGCCCTGGAAATCTATGTAAATATGTAAAGGTGAAATCCAGTTTTTCAATCTTGGCCAAACATGGAAATGTGTTACGATCATCAGAAAAGGTTTGATATTGCAGACTGAGCTCATTCGTTGATAAATTACAAAGACAATTCATATCCGATGGGGATACATCCTTGTCAACATCCATGTCTTCAAAGGTACCAATTCTTAGACTGTCAGCTCTTAAGCCATTTAATCCTTTTAAAACAGATGACAAATCGACCTTCCAGGCTGAGCCAGTCAAATCCAAGCATTGTAAGTTACTTGAGTTGAAAGAGTTTGGTTCAATGTACTCAATATTATTTCCCTTTAAAATGAGGTTCAAATTGTAGGTGTGCTTGAAAATGTTCGAGTCTTCCACCGTTATTCTACTAATATGATTTAACTCAAAGTTCAAAGTCTTCAATTTGGTCACAGGGGTGTCATCAGGAAGTTGTATAGAGGTGATATAATTGCTCCCCAAATGCAAAGTTTCCAGATTAGACAAGCTTTTCATTGGTATAAGCCACAAGTCCGATATAAATGTTTTCTGTAAGTAGAGGTGTTGAAGCGAAGTAGCTCCTAAGAATGCTCTTTCAGCAATGTATACTATAGTATTTCCAGTGAGTACAACTGTAGTTAGCCTTGTATTGTTACTGAAGGCATCATCATATATCCAAGCAATACCGTTTCTGGGTAAAAAAAACAAAACAAATGGGAACAAATTGTGTGAGAATTTTTTTTCTGACTTTTGAAGTATGTATGCAAAGAAAGAACAATAACAATCAATATGTATAAAATGTTTAAAACTGAACTCCAGTCAGATATTTTAGCGGCATTTTAGTTACCGTAGGTCTCTTTCACATGGGGGGTCGGAAGGATCAAAACAGGCAGCCCCTGGCCACCCACCTGAACTATAAAAACAGCCGGACAGGGCTGTTCACATGCCGAGTCCTTGATGCTTTGTTTCGCGGCCATGGAATATTATAACAGAAGACTACAGCTCCAGGTCAGTCCCCTCTATCCACACCTCACCCACTCGTCGGCAGGGTGCTCACCCAGCTCGCATGCTGTGCATATAGTAAAGGAAGATCCAGACCGCTGCACCCCAAAGCAATCCACTTTATTGAAAAATGTTAAAAGCCCAAAAACGGGACAACATACAGTGGGGGAAGAGAGCAAGGTTGACGCATTTTGTGCATTAGTGCGTATTCATAAACTAACAGATCAGATTACCCAGCACATTTACACTACATTGCCAAAAGTATTGGTACACCTGCCTTTACACGCACATGAACGTTAATGGCATCCCAATCTTAGGCAGGCCATACATTGGTCGAATTTCGAAAGAATTTTCTTTTGAAAATCTTATCTAAGAATTTTAGTTCATATTTCGCACCATTATTGGGCTGCAGCAACAGCCGATTTCCGTGCAGCCATCGAATTTGAGTAATCGGACATGTTGGAAATTTTTTGAAAAACGAACGATTTTCCAATCAATGATGGGAGAATCGTGTGAGAAATGTAATCTAAAAAGAAATGCGCATGTGCAAGAAAAGAAAATTCCCGGAAAGAAAAGAAGATTCCCAGCCACGAAAATTCTTTTCTGTAGCAACAGGAGGTGAAATTGAAGGCTTGGTTGGTCGAATTTCGAAATCAATGGTGGCACCATCAGATCACATAACATACGAATTTTCTGATTTTCAAAAGAAAACTATTTCAAAATTCGACCATGTATGGCCAGCCTTAGTCTGTAGGGTTCAATATTCAGTTGGCCCACCATTTGCAGCTTCAACTCTTCTGGGAAGGCTGTCCATGAGGTTTAGGAGTGTGTCTATGGGAATGTTTGACCATTCTTCCAGAAGCGCATTTGTGAGTTCAGGAACTGATATTGGACAAGAAGGCCTGGCTCACAGTCTCCGCTCTAATTCACCCTAACATCTATCGGGTATAGGATAGGACTCATTTGGTGGAGGGACGATTATGGTGTGGGGTTGTTTTTCAGGGGTTGGGCTTGACCCCTTAGTTCCAGTGAAGGGAACTCTTAAGGTGTCAGCATACCAAGACATTTTGGACAATTTCATTCTCCCAACTTTGTGGGAACAGTTTGGGGATGGCCCCTTCCTGTTCCAACATGACTGCGCACCAGTGCATAAAGCAAGGTCCATAAAGACATAGATGAGCGAGTTTGGGGTGGAAGAACTTGACTGGCCTGCACAGAGTCCTGACCTCCACAGAGTCCTGACCTCCACCTGATCCAACACCTTTGGGATGAATTAGAGTGGAGACTGTGAGCCAGGCCTTCTTCACATTAGTGCCTGACCTCACAAATGTGAGTTTCCATGTTTGCATGGTGGCTGGTTGCACACGTGTCCCCCCCTGTGGCTCCCTCTCCTTTTGCTGTGACAAGTGATAATGTTAAGAACACTATTGTCACAGCCATATTTGCTATAATGTAGTCAATTTGTGTTTCTTGACCCAGCTGGTTCTTGTATATTGCTTTAAGGTTTTATTTAATCTACGGCAGACAATCACCCCCCTGAACGGCTGGCAGCACATCCCCCCTCCCCCTGCTGTCAGCGGGTGGCGGGCAGCGTGCAGTGGCTCAGTGTTCTCTCCTCCATCGGCTGTTTCCAGCGTGTGGGTCCTCCCCTCCTCCTAGGAGTCCAATAGGATCGCCTGTCCTTTCAGTCAACCAGGTGATGGGTCTCAAAACCAACTTCCTGATTGGCCGGGAGGAGGAGGATCAGTGTTACAATAGCGAATATTCATTTGCTGTTGTAACACACCTGGGTGGGCTCCGTTCACCTTCTCTGCGCCCCAAGCCCACCCTATTTTGAAGCCTATTAGAACCTTTGACTCTAATAAGGTGCTTCAAAACAACACCCCGTTGTTGTAATTGGTTTTATCCAGCGTCCTGCAATAGGGGAGGCGGCGCCCGTGCGCCCTTAACAACTTACCTACCGGGCCATTGCCGAATGATGGCTACAGCGCAGTCGGATAACTCTGGGAGGGCGTACTATGATGTCCTCCCAGAATCGCTCTCCCGCATGCCCCCTGGGGCGTGCACCCGGGAATGTCCGTGACCGTCGGGTCTCCCAGACCCGGTGTGTCACGGATTGGGGTAAAGGGCCAACGTCAGTGTGATGACGCCTTACAATGACAGCATGATCATTTGTAAACAAACTGAAGCATGTCCGGTTCAGCTCCTCCCCTCTCCTCACGCCAATCTGTACAGTATGTGAGGAGAGGGGGGAGCCATTTGCAAAAGCGCTGTGGGCTGGATCTGAAGTGCCCACAGCGCTGATCTGTGCTCATACATGTCCCACCCATCCATCCATCCATGTCTCATCCATCCATCCATGGCTCATTTATGCTTCATTCATGCCCCATCCATGGCTCATCCATCCATCCATACTCCATCCATGCTCCATCTATGGCTCATCCATGCTCCATCCATGGCTCATATATGCTCCATCCATGGCTCATTCATGCTGCATCCATCCATGGCTCATCCATCCACATTCATGGCTCATCCATCCCCATCCATGGCTCATTCATGCTCCATCCATCCATGGCTCATCCATCCACATTCATGGCTCATCCATCCCCATCCATAGCTCATCCATCCCCATCCATGGCTCATTCATACTCACCCATCCACATCCATGGCTCATCCGTGCCACATTAGTGATCATCCATGTCACATCAGTAATCATCCGTGCCACATCTGTACTCACCCGTGCCACATCAGTTCTCAGTGTTAATCTGTGTCACATCAGTTCTCATGCGTGCCATGCGTGCCACATCCAAACCATATCAGTTCTCATCCATGCCACATCAGTTCCAATCTGTGCCACATCCATGCCACATCAGTTCTCATCTGTGCCACATCCATGCCACATCAGCGCTAATCCATGCTACATCAGTACTCATCCGTGCCACATCCATGCCACATTAGTGCTCATCCGTGCCACATCCATACCACATCAGTTCTCATTCGTGCCACATCAGTGCTCATCCATGACACATCAGTTCAACCCTGCCACATCCATGCTACATCAGTTCTCATCTGTGCCATAACCATGCCACATCAGTGTTCATCCATGCCATATCCATGCCACTACAGTGCCCATCAGTGCCTCACAAAAGTGTAATATGTAGTCAAATTAGATTTGAAATATGTCTATAGAACACTGGATGGTGCTAACTGCACGTTGGGCCTCTGTTTGTGGCCAGGCTGTAGAAAAGCCTTCCACATGTGGTATCGCCATACTCGGGACGAGTAGCAGAATGTATTTTGGGGTGTAATTTTTGCTATGTACATGCTATGTGTTAGAAATATCTTATAAATGGACAACTTTGTGTAAAAAAAAAATGCGTTTTTATTTTCTTTCCACATTTTCCAAAAACTTGTGGAAAAAAATGACATGTTCAAAAGACTCATTATGCCTCATAGAATTTACGTTGGGGTGTTTACTTTCCAAAATGAGGTAATTTATTTGGGCATTTCTATTGTCGTGGTGCTCCGGGACCTTCAAAAGTGTAAGAGGTAGTCAAGAAATGATATGTGTAATTTAGGTCCCTAGAACACCTGATGGTGCTCCCTGCATATTGGGCCTCTGTATGTGACTAGGCTGTGTAAAAGTCTCACACATGTGGTATCGCCATACTCGGGAGGAATGTGTTTCGGGGTGTAATTTGTGGTATGCATGTGCCATGTGAGAGAAATATCCTGTTAATATGAGATTTTTGTGAAAAGAAAAAAAAACTTCATTTTGCAAAGAATTGTGGGAAAAGGGGTCATTTGGGGGGTATTTGTACTGTCCTGGCTTCTTGGGGTCTCAAGTAATGAGATAGGCCTTTAGTGCATCAGGTGTGATAAATTTTCAATGATTTTTTTTTTCATTTATAGCGCAAAAAATTAAAAACCTGAGGAATACCACCAAAAGAAAGCTCTATTTGTGTGAAAAAAAGGACAAAAATGTCATATGGGTACAGTGTTGCATGACTAATTGTCAGTAATTGACAGTAATTGTCATTCAAAATGTGACAGCACTGAAAGCTAAAAATTGGTCTGGTTAGATAGGGGGTTTAAGTGCTCAGTGGGCAAGTGGTTAATGGACGGGCCGCCCCTGTTTGTTCGGCTGTAAAGCAGAACTCCAGGCATTTTTAACAACTTGCTGCCCGCCATATAGCAAAATGATGGCGGCAAAGTGGTTTCAATCTCCTGACCGGACGTCATATGACTTTGCCAGGATGTTAAGCCACTGCACGCCCCCGGGGGCGTGCATCACAGCGATCGTTGTTGCGGTGTGTCAGTCTGACACACCGCAACTCCGATCTAGGTAAAGAGTCTCTGACGGAGGCTCTTTACCACGTGATCAGCCGTGTTCAATCACGGCTGATCACGATGTAAACAGGAAGAGCCGGTGATCGGCTTTTCCTCACTCGCATCTGTCAGATGCGAGCAGAGTGTAGCCGATAGGCTGCTCCTCTGACAGGGGGGTTTGTGCTGTTCGATTATCAGTGCAGCCCCCTGAGGATGCCCACACTGGACCTCCGGGGATGTTAGTACCAGGTATGTCACCCTAGACAACCAGGGATGCCAATCAGTGCCCACAATGGGCATTACTGATTGGCAGGCATTATTGTTTGGCACTGATTGGCATCCATCAGTACCATACATTACAGTACATCAGTGCCACCTATCAGTGCCCATCCATGCCCATCCGTGCTGCCTATCAGTGCCCATCCGTGCCGCTTATCAGTGCCCATCTGTCCTGCCTATCAGTGCCCATCAGTGCAACCTATGTGTACCCATCAGTGCTGCATATCAGTGCCACCTATCAGTGCCCCATCAGTGCCGCATATTAGTGCCCATCAATGCCACCTCATTGGTGCCACCTCATCGGTGCCCATCAGTGCAGCCCCATCAGTGCCCATCAGTGAAGGAGAAAACTTACTTATTTAGAAAGTTTTGTAACCAAAACAAAAAAAACTTTTTTTTTTCAAAATTTTCGGTCTTTTTTTTTGTTTAGCAGAAAATAAAAATCCCAGAGGTGATCAAATACCACCAAAAGAGAGCTCTATTTGTAGGAACAAAATGATAAAAATCTAGTTTCCAAAAAATTTGGGTACAATGTAGCATGACCGCGCAATTGTCATTCAAAGTGCGACAGTGCTGAAAGCTGAAAATTGGTCCAGGCAGGAAAGTGTAAAAGTGCCCTGTATTGAAGTGGTTAATGTTGTGTTTGTAAACCTTAGTTAATCTCCTGAGTTATATCCCATAACCAGACCACCACTTCGTCTTTTGATATTACTCTTTTTATATACACTGACTAGTACAACTCTCGCTATACTTTTGGTCACTGCTGCAGCTCTCATAAGCGGACAGGATACCATTCGACCAATAATACTGTAATTTCCACTTCCAATCATGTGATCGCTGCAATTGGCTGTCACAAAATCAGAAGCTCCCAGTCACAAGTATGCATCAGGAGCTTTCTGTGACAATTTAGTTACTATGTGGGGAGTGTGCTCTCAGCATAGTAAACAGTTCCCTATGGTCACATATATGCATAGACTCGTTGGGAACAGGTAAAAAAATGCCTGGAGCTCTGCCTCAAGTAATAGAAGGAGCAGCTCTGGATGACAAGTAAAAAATCATCTGGAAATGCTAATGTCTTCTTTAGTAAGTGCTGTAGCTTGGCTGAAGTCAGACGTGTGAAGCTTTTCACAATGCTTCTGTGCATGACCTTGTAGCCTTTTGTAACAGTATTGTGCAACCCCCCACTAACACTCTAGTGTGTGTAAATAAGGACTGTTCTCTTTTTTTCCTAGTCAGAGCTGTCTAGATGCAACCCATAAGCTTCTTTTCATTTTACAACCCAGCTTTGAATCCAGTTTATTTGTAGAAAGATCTACAAACTGTGCCCAGGTATGTATGTGGGTGTGTTCATTTCTTTATTTATTACAGGTACTTGTATAGCATCGACAATTTACATGTATATTGTACATTCACATCAGTCCCTGCCCTCAAAAAGCTTACAATCTAAAGCCAAAACTTACATTCATACATACACACAGGGCCGGGACATGGGGTGGGCGGATGCCCTGGGCACAGGGTGAGAGGAGGGCGCCAGGTTGTGAGCATGCAGATAAATCAGTCCACAAAATAATCTAGCGGTCACACCATTGTATGCTCCGTGTTGCCTGCCCAAAAACAGAGCAGGTGCTCCCTTTCTCTTTGCCTGCCTTCTATCCGTAGCAGCAGCTATGCCCCCAAAAGGAAAAGGCTCTCTCCTGGGCTCTCTCCTTAAAGCTAAACTCCATCATTGGTTAGCCTTTACATAGTTTGTTTGGGCCAGCTTGGCTCACATGAACTATGCGCCTAACTAACATGTAAGGCCATTGGATGTGCACTATAAATTGCATGTAGCTCGTGGCACTGTGCTCCGGCTTCGAGCTGAGACTTCCTGTCTCATACCCGGAACACAGTAGAGTCTATCACAACATATATACATACACGCATACATACAAACACTTACATATATACTTAAAACCACACATTTATGTACCTTACAAGTGGTGTATTCTATCAATGAATACACAACTTCCTCTGATTGACTGAGTCAGAGGTTGTGACATCATCAGCCCACCTCTGATGCTGTGATAGACCGTTTATACCGCACATCCTGTGACCTCACTTGTTAGTGAGGGACAGAGTGGATTTGGGCCAAGCTGGCCCAAATGAACTATGTAAATTCTAACAAAAGATAGAATTCAGCTTTAATCACATAAAACCTAAAACATGGCGTCTGTCCCATAAATACCCTCTCCCAGAATGCAACTTGGAGGACCTCCTCCACCGAGTTATCTCCGGGACAGAGGAGCACTCATACACTTCAGCATGTTGCCTTTCCAACACCAGCCCATGGTGACAACGACACCCACAGGCACAGTGTGAAACTAGATGCAACTCAGCCAAGCTGGAACAGAGGCAAATCTGACTATGTATGAACAATAACCCACTAAATTTACCTATAAGCGGTAGATTGAAAATCTGCCAGCGCTACACAGGTAAGCCTATAATACCACTTACCTGTAGGTAAAATGAATGTCTCCTAAACGTGCATTGTTTAGGTAATATTCACCCTGCATGCAGCTGCTGACGTCAGTGGCGCATGCACTCTGAAGGTCCAGCATACCGCGCCAGGCCTTCAGCGCTTCGTGCCAGAACCAAGGGCTTCCGCACGGGAGTGACGTCAAAGCGACTCCGGCCACTCACAGCGCCTCGGAAGAAAGGACGGGAGAAGATGTCAGCCCTCTCAGCGGTGAGCGGGCGCTGCTGGAAGGAATTTGTTCTAAGGAGAGTATTTCATAATGTGCTGGCATGCGATGCATACTAGCACATTACACCATTGTCTTGCAGGTTTTTTTTTTTCAGCAGTTTACAACCGCTTTAAGTATATATGTGAGTGTTTTTATGTATGCGTGTATATATAGGGGGTGCTGTTGTGCACTGGAGGGTATATATCCCTGGTCTCTGCTGGTCTCTGCACTCTGTATTTTACCCACTTCTGACTCCTGAACATTGTATAATACAAACACCTTAGCGCTGCACTCTGTACATTATCTGCTCCTGATTCGTGCACTCCACATTGGTTCCTGACTCTTGCAGTTTGTAATTTATCCATTCCTGATCACTGCACTCTATATGTAGGTTTAATGATCAGGTGATGATTGGTCATGCACAATACGGGGGTGGGGGGCAGCTTGGCATGTTTGCCCTGGGAGCTGGATGACCTTGTCTTGGAACTGCATACACAAACTATGGCCAATTTAGATAGGCGCCAATTAACCTACCAGCATGTCTTTGGAGTGTGGGAGGAAACCAGAGTACTCAAGGGTAATCAATGTAAGCACAGGGAGAACATACAAAATTCCGGGCAGGTGTTTTCTTTTTTAATGGCAAATAGCCAAGTTGAGAAAAAATTGAGAAGGAGCCAACCCTATGTACAGTGGGAGCCCAAACTGGCCCTCAAAATACATGTAGGTTGCTTATTCTATATTTCCTGCTGCATACAGTTTATCCACATGTAATAATTATAAACATAACTCAAACAAAAATAAATCTTGTTTTCTGGTTGCTACAACCAATGATACAATTTAAAGTGTTACTAAAGCCACAATAGTAAAATCAGTCTGTATATGCAGTAAAGCATGCTTGTTATACTCACTGTGGAACCTAAGGGGTTAATCCTCTACATTGTGCAAAAAGGCTGTTTTCTCTGATTGATCCTGTCTTCTCTGATCCTCCCCTTCTTCCACAGTCCCCAATCCATCTCCTGATAGAACAGAGCCTAGGAGGCACGCTGCACATGCTCAGTTTGCTGTGTATTGCTAGAGAGTTGTTTTGTTTTTTTTTTGTTCTAGAGGGTGCATGTGATCAACACAGGGCCAATCAGCACTGTCCAGACATAGGGGCAGGGATCATGCAGCCTCTGAGGACAGTCAGAGGAGACAACCTTTAACCAGTGCTTGGCCAGGCACTGATAGAAGTCACAAGACTGCTATATACTGCTGATAAGAAAAGGTTTTTATCAGTTTATATTTACTAAAGTAATTGCATTCCCATGTTCTGTGTACTGTGGGAGACCAGATGTAGTGAATGCAGGGTGCTGGGTTTTGTAACACTTTAGATTAAAGGAGAAGTTCAGCCTGAGCTTGTTTGGCTGGGCTTCTCCTAAGGGTCACAGGAATGCAATTCGTCTTGCACTCCTTTGACCCGTTTTCAGCAGAGAGCGGTCTGAAGTCCACTCTCTGCTGATGTCACAGAAATCAGTCCAGGTACCGTGCCATCCCGACAATGGAAGTCTGGATCTGCCAGGTGCCTGGACTGATGGCTGTCTCAGCCTCTCAGCGAGCCGCTGGGAGCCTGAGACCGCCGCTCCCCGCCCCTCCCTAGCTCAGCGCGTGGAGGAGCATAGCAGGGAGATGCTGATTGTCAGTCATACACATATAATATCTTACCTTGCTAAATCCAAATACTCCAGTTTATCCAGTCTGCTAAAGGTGAAATGGTAGATGGCAAACAGAGAGTTAAAGCTGAAATCCAGAATCTCTGTAGAGTCAGGGACGCTGTCAGGAAGTTCTTGTAGTCCCAACCCTTCACAGTCGTAGTCCTTACCCGCAATCACCTGCAAATCAACACACGCCACCTCAGCTGTTTATTGGTGTCGTCTTTTGGAATCATTTTCCCTTTCCTTTGGAAATACTTTAACAAAGGGGTCTGTTTATAAAGATTAGCTAATATTTGCATTTGGTTTCATTGTACCACACTCTCTTTTTGTTGCTAACATTTTCTGTAGTCATGAAAAACCTGTAATGTTGAGTTGAAACTAAAAATACTATAAAAAATAATACCTTGACCTTGACAAAATATCCTCCACCATTTTCTCTCCACTAAAAAGGATGGATCCCAACTATTTAATGGTACCATAAAATATTTTATTTTGATTTATTTTATTACTTTATTGGAACTTGGCAAAATGAATGGAGAAATCTGCACAGGGTTAGTCTATAGATAGGGAAAAATGGAGGATGTGCTAGAAGCCATAAAAATGTTCCAATAAACATTTTGACCTTTATAAATAGACCCACACACTGAAATATTCTTTTAAGGTCAATTTCCATTAATGTTATTTTATACAGAGGAATGTGCTTCATATTCATAAAAAGAAGATACATTAATTAACGCATGGCCACAGCCAAAGGTGTTTGCTTGGGGCAGCATTTTTTAGGGGGGCAGCGTCTATACCGGGAGGATTTGTAGCTGCAGGCATCACCCCAGTATCGTTTTCTAAAGCCAGTGGTCGGCTCCCTGGTGATATCAATGGGAATGGCTCACCAGCCGCCTGATCGATATTACAAGCAGCGGGAGACCCAAGCGACTAGCCGGTGCATCCACCAGCTGGCCACACAGCCAAGCAAAGCCAGGATAGGCTTTGCTCGGCTGTTCGTAACAGTAAACTGAAATAATGACATGACATCCCTTGTGGTTTATTCAGGAACCATCAGTGCCAGTTTTGAAAAATCTAAAGCATTCAGAAGCACCGATCTTGGAGCTTTTAATGCTTTTAAGTGCAGAGGAGGGATTTGGGGTCTTATAGACCCCAGATCTCTCCATAAAGAGTACCTGTCACTGCATATTGCAATCACAAGGATATTTACATTCCTTGTGACAGCAATAAAAGGGATTTAAAAAATTTAATTAAAGCAACTGTGTAAAAGTAAAATAAATAAATAATATTGGTAAAAAAAATAAGTAAAGTGCCCCTGTCCTCCCATGCTTGCACGCAAAGGCGAATGAGGGTATCGGTCCCACACGTATGCAAACAGCGATCGTCCGTGAATGTCAGATCATGGACAGTAATTCTAGCACCAGTCACCCTCTGTAAATCTAAAGTGGTAATATGTAAAGACTTTTAAATTGTCGCCTATGGCACAGAAACTACTATCTATATTTGTGCCAGATTAATTCAAGGTTATATCTGATTGGTTTCTCCAGTTTACTGCACTATACACTGTCCCAACTATTATATTGTTTTATTACGTGTTGATCCTGCCAATAGATCCTTTTTTTACGGTTCCCTTAATGGTATGACAACTGTATTCGTTCTGCAGGAAATTGTGCAGTAACATTGTTACCCCATGAACAGCATAGTCTTCAATTGCCATGTCATTTTTAAGTAGAAGACAACAAAAAAATATTTAGCAATTTTTTATTTCAACTAAAGTTTAAATATGAATAAAAGCTGAATGTTATAAACACCACCAGCAGTGTTTTATGGATTGCCCCAACTGTCGCTTTTGCTGGATAGCTTGGTCTGCATGTAAATTTAGACAAGCATCGTAATAAAGTACCGTGAAATAGAAAACGTAATATAATAAATACTATCGACACAGATATTAACCACATATAGTGATCAGAATAAAATATTTTTCGCTATAATGAGCACATTAGGTGTTAACAAAAGTTTAGTGCGGTTTACCAATTAAATTCAACATTCAGAGAACAGGGATTTGTGGTACGTTAGTTCACTTTCTAAATTCTCAGAGATGACTATACACATGCTGTGCTATTTTTCCCACAAACTGCATGAATTTCAGAAATATGTAAAGCCTATGCAGGTAAGCTATACTGTATCATATCTCAGGAAGAAAAAATTGGTTACCTCCGTGCACAAAGGTTCCTCTGGCATTTCAGCTTTGGAGAAAACATGATATAACATGAGCAGTAGAGCAATGTTTGAAGTGCGGGCCATTGCTGGTACACAGGCTGCTGTCCTGGTGAAAACAGTATTATTAGTCGCCCCAAAAAGGGAAGCATTAGTAGATAAGCCGGAAAGGAGTTGGTTTTAAAGAACTGAATTGCATATTTCCTGGTGTAAGAATACAGAGATGTCATATAACGGCCTCTCTGATGTGTATTGGTGATATATGAAAACGGTGTCAGAAAATCTCTGTTCTCCTTTCCACAAAACAGACAGAATGTTCTCTATTCATCAAGCTGCTACACCATTGTATGTAAAAGAAAAAAAAAAGAAAAAATAATTTATATATAAATTTTGCATTAGGTAGGGAAGGATTGGATTGTATCACCTTTTTTATTGCAGTTGCAGTGTCCCTGTTAAGGAGATTCACATTTCTATTTTACAGGTTACAATTGTATCATAGTCACAGGCAGAAAGTGATGGATAATCACAAATTTGTGCTTTGTCATATGAACTGTCAGGATCGCTTAAGTGCTCCTGCTCCTCATTCCAGCATCCGGGTTTTGGCTATTGCATTCTCCCTGTCTGTGTCCACCTGCAAGGTGATTGCTATGGTCAGTCACCTGTTATAAGCAAGCAAAATGCTCTGTCCCTTGCTTGTGATAGAGTGAATGATACCTGTGCTGTTCCTGATCGAGCTCCCTGTCTGTTTGCCCTGCTTTACTAGTTTGGATTTCCCTGTGTATGAATTTGGACCAGATTATTATACTATTGAAAGGGACTGTCATAGAACTCCCTATCTATCTGCTAACTGCAAGTAGTCTGTTTGCTTAGTTTGCATCTGCCCTGGTGTGGTGGTCAGGCACTATAGCATTGTATATAAGTCCTGGGGGCTAGGCCTGCTTGCCTTAAGGGAAAGGGGGCTGCTATAGGTGAAGCACACAGTAGCCAGCTATAGTGTCTGACCACCTGCGTTGGGGTAGACGTGACATGAACAGAGTTGAGTTGAGGGTAAATCTTCCAGTAGAGACTTACATGCTCTCCTGATAATATCCGTCTGTGATGAACCCTTGTCCTCAACAGGACTATGTCCGTCGTAAGCTGCAAGACCCTTTAGCCCACCACATCACTAGTCATAACACAGTGTAGGGTGAAAAACAGCAGACTGTCTTTATTCAAGCACATGTTACCACATATGTACAACTCAGAGACACTCCCCCCACCCTTGGAGTGGGGGGAGTAACAATAGACACACACGTCAGGTGTATTCAATATTCAAACTTCTCATCAGTAAACAGTCTTATCAGCAGGGAGAGTTGTTTGGAGGAATCCCCCCCCCCTCCACAGAGATACACATCCCATAATATAGTTAGGTGGTGGGTGGTGTGTCCTACTAGATACGGCACCTCATCCCGATTAGGAGAATTTCAAGATGGGGGAAGGGGGGGATGGGATTATTGCGGTGCCACCAATTAGATAGAACAATCTTTTTATAAAATCATTTTATTTATTATAATATCGAAAACATCTAAAATGTTTACATGAAAAGTACAAAAAACACAAAACAGAAGTACAATTCAAATGAGTGACCGTCACCAATGATGTTGAAAGGTGATCGTAATCTTTTGATCCCAACTAGTTTCGCCAAAACATTGGCTTCATCAGGGGAATGTATAAATGTACTGAAGAGAATAAAACCACTAAAATAAAGAAAAAATGTAATATTAGAACAACATAGTCTTGTAATGCTGAAGGCAGACCATCACACTGCAGAGCGGTCAAATTGCCGCCCACCCATATCCCCCAGTCTTCCCACCCCCCACACCCAGAACATACCATGCAGGATCCAGAACACAAGGGAGACACCATCAAACCACTGGGAATGGAGGTCACACCCAGCCCAGTAATTGGCTACAGGGGAATTAGAGGGCGCCTGAAAAGAGAAGTTTTGGCATATAAGTATTGGGAAATTCCTTTAATCTTATTAACCAAAGGGACCTCAGCCTCAATTACATACCCTAATTATATGCAGAATCAAGGCGCACGATGTTGCGTGGAAGAGAATCACAACGCAATAAATACACGTGAAAAATAATCCAACGCCAGGCTCATCGCCTCCTCCCCTTTTTCCTTTGGATGATGTGAGACTTTGTCTCCTCCCCTTTCCTCTGGAATACTCCGTTGCACTTTTACATCTATCGATCGCGTCACTGGTAAATAGTTGCCATGTGACCGGACCGACGCTCGGACCTATGGGACATGTAGGCAGATGACCTTGGCTATTGCGCATGCGCCCCGTCCGCCTTTCGTCCGCTCCTGACCAGCTGATCCTCATCATGCTGATCAGGTGGGGGTTTTAAAAGGCAGCCTTATTTTCACAACCTTTTCCTTCGCTGCGGGACCATCATGGGTAGCTGGCTACATATGTGAAAGGTAATAGATCTTACAAATCTTCTTACTACAGCAAGCATCTGTCATTATATCGCTACATTTGGCTAGATTGGCTGAACCCTTTTTTCTGATAGTTTTTTTGTCATATGCATTGACTTTTACATCATCCACAATAGTTTGTGCCATCAGAAGGATTCATTGTGGAGGTTCCAACGTTCAGCTAATATTCTGGCAGAACCTCATTTGTAGGATACATTCTTATTTTTCAACTTTATACCTTCCCGGTAAGCCCCTCCCAGTATATTTAACATATCTATTATGTCCCCTAATTTGACACCGATAGATATTAGTTAATATATTTATATTGTATTAATATCATTCTCTTTACACAACCTTTCTTGAATCAGTTTTCAGTCTTTCTGACTGCATTCATGCAATTTTATCACGTGTATTTATTGCGTTGTGATTCTCTTCCACGCAACATCGTGCGTCTTGATTCTGCATATAATTAGGGTATGTAATTGAGGCTCAGGTCCCTTTGTTTAATAAGATTAAAGGAATTTCCCAATACTTATATGCCAAAACTTCTCTTTTCAGGCGCCCTCTAATTCCCCTGTAGCCAATTACTGGGCTGGGTGTGACCTCCATTCCCAGTGGTTTGGTGGTGTCTCCCTTGTGTTCTGGATCCTGCATGATATGTTCTGGGTGTGGGGGGTGGGAAGACTGGGGGATATGGGTGGGCGGCAATTTCTGATGGTCTGCCTTCAGCATTACAAGACTATGTTGTTCTAATATTACATTTTTTCTTTATTTTAGTGGTTTTATTCTCTGCAGTACATTTATACATTCCCCTGATGAAGCCAATGTTTTGGCGAAACTAGTTGGGATCAAAAGATTACGATCACCTTTCAACATCATTGGTGATGGTCACTCATTTGAATTGTACTTCTGTTTTGTGTTTTTTGTACTTTTTTATGTAAACATTTTAGATGCTTTCGATATTATAATAAATAAAATGATTTTATTAAAAAATTGTTCTATCTTATTGGTGGCACCGCAATAATCCCACCCCCCCCTTCCTCCATCTTGAAATTCTCCTAATCGGGATGAGGTGCCGTATCTAGTAGGACACACCACCCACCACCTAACTACCTATACCAGGTGTTTCAATACACCCTACAATATTGGTGGTCTGTCCTTTTAGCTACAAACCAAACAATATCATTATTGAGATAACCAATTACCATGTTTTTGATCTCTTTAGTGGGGAGATTCATCCTCATAGATTAAATTATCAATATTTTCTTTGTGTGTTCTTGGTACATCATTTTGATAAATATACTGTTATTAAACTAATTGTAATTTTGTATTTTCTATTGATTATTTCCCAACCAGCAGTGGGGCAGGATGGCGGAT
Source organism: Lithobates clamitans (assembly GCA_037952925.1). Taxonomy (NCBI): domain Eukaryota; kingdom Metazoa; phylum Chordata; class Amphibia; order Anura; family Ranidae; genus Lithobates; species Lithobates clamitans. Next base: position 1,243,608 of record JBBGZY010000448.1, read on the forward strand.
TTTGTGGTGAGGCCTTTGCGGACCTGATGGCAAAGATCCGGTCATCCAAAACTGAGGCAAACGTTTCCGATGATGAAGTTGATCGCGCATTCATGAGATTGCAACGTCTTATTGAAAAAAAGGCACGCACATACTGGCAAAAAGCCTATTTTGAAAAATATTCTCTGGGGAGGCACAGCGGTGTGGTGGTAGCACTCTCGCCTAGCAGTAAGAAGGGTCGCTGGTTCGAATCCCAACCACGACACTACCTGCCTGGAGTTTGCATGTTCTCCCTGTGCCTGCGTGGGTTTCCTCCGGGTACTCCGGTTTCCTCCCACACTCCAAAGACATGCTGGTAGGTTAATTGGATCCTGTCTAAATTGTCCCTATTATGTATGAATGTGAGTTAGGGACCTTAGATTGTAAGCTCCTTGAGGGTAGGGACTGATGTGAATGTACAATGTATATGTAAAGCGCTGCGTAAATTGACAGCGCTATATAAGTACCTGAAATAAATAATAATAAATAAATAAATGGCATAGTACCTTGGGGTTTGAGAATCCAGATCTTTCCCAATCTTAGGAAGAGCATAGATTCTCTTAAACAATCGTGGGAGCAAAACCTCCAAACTTGCTCCTTCGAAATGATTTCATTATTATGCAAACAATATGAACTTGAACTTGGTCAACTAGATGCACAGATTGGTAACTGGTATGATGAACACTATCTTGTTATTTCCTCCCCTCGATTTATTAAACGTGACAAAGATCTACGATCACATGTGGAAGAATACACACTAGAAATCATAAACACTAAGGAAGGTAAATTTCTTTGGGATAAAATGGCCCACGAGAACGGTTTCGCTTATAAATGGAACCACACGGCCTTCAGTAAACCTTTTTCCAAACCCTACACTGCTGAACCCTCTAAAACAGATAATGTGATGCCTAATGCTAATTCTGTTACCTTTTCTCCTAATTCTTCCACTACCTATCACGAACTTTCTCAAGAAAGATTACCTAAGAAGAGAAAGGGGGACCGCACTACCATGGTTCCTCCTCTCCGTACACCCGGCTTTCTGCCTAAATCTCAATCCCTAGCGGGTCGCACACACTCATCCAAAACACTATTATCCTTCCCATTTCCCTCCCTGGGTAGGTCTACATCTACAGTCACTTCTTCTGACACTTTTGTACACTCTTCACTGGGGAAAAAAACACCCCTGTTCAGAGTAATTTGGCCTCCATAGATAATGGCCGTCGATCTAGCGAACCCACTATTTCTACACTTTTTCCCACTAGCACTCACTCTATGGATCCTAAATTGGCACCTATTTTTTTTAGGAAAGACACCGGACATAACCAATCAACCCCCACTTCCCTAAACATTAGTTCATTTGAATTGGATGTTGTTAATTTGTCTTCTGTCGATCTTACAGCTGACCAAGTTCAAGTTTTGAAATTAGGGCTTACTTTTTGCCCTTCCACGGATCTGGATCACTTTCAACTTATAAAAGACATACACCTATTTTCTACTATTTAAGGTCATTTATGATAAAACACCATCTTTGGAGTCTACTTCATCTACCTCATGGGAACCTTCTGAGGCAGAACTTTGAGCCTTGGCAGATCTTGAGTGTCTGTGGGATGAGGGACACGCCATAGAGGACGCGCCACAAATTGCTTCCAGTGGCGTGGTCATCTCTGGTGTCTCCTTCCCACCACCGACATCTTTTAAACCCAAGTCATGTCATTTTCGGCCACTTCAAACAAACCCAAATATTTGGGTATTTGTTCAACAAATTACTCAAGAAATTGAAAATTTGGACTTGCAACAAGTCCATACACATAACTTACCTTAGAGACTTCGAAAAACTCTTCGAGAATTACATAGTCATTCAGGCTTAATTATTAAGCCTGCTGATAAGGGCGGCAATGTTGTTGTCATGATTGTCCCCGCATATGAGGCTATGTGTCGGGAGATCCTTGACAACGCACGTTGGTACCGCCCCATTTCCAAAACATTAATAACTAATTTCAATAATGAATACTACAGTTTGATCTTTGAAGCATACCAATGAGATATCATTGACTCCAGTACATGGATTTACCTAAATGTGAAGGATCCTAAAATTCCTACTTTTTATTCACTGCCTAAAGTGCATAAATCAATGAAGAAACCCCCTGGACGACCGATTGTCTCGGGATGTCAAAGTTTAACAGAGAATGCCAGTGCTTTGGTGGATAAATATTTAATACCCCATGTAACAGCTTTATTCTCTTATGTGCAGGATACTATAGACATGTTACGTCATATCGATGGAAAGCAGGTTCCTCCCAATACTTGGCTGGTTGCCTTAGATGTAGAATGTTTATATAACTCTATTCCACACGCCAAAGGTATGGATGTGATTCGTACCCATCTTTTGGAACGAGGATCATCTTTTGATAGTTACAGCCGGTTTGTCCTTCGGTTGCTTGAGTTTATCTTGACTAGAAATGTCTTTATGTTTGGCTCCTCCCACTTCCTCCAGGTACAGGGCGTGGCTATGGGGACCAAATGTGCCCCCCTCTACGCTAACCTGTACCTGGGGGGGTGGGAGAGGCATCTGTTTTCTCAAGAATCCATGTCAGAATTGCTTTCCCACATCATAGCCTGGTACAGGTATATAGACGATGTTTTCATTTTATGGTCGGGAAGTCGAGAGGATCTCTCGCGGCTGATGGACTTGCTGGCTGAAAATACCTTCAACCTGAGTTTTACAATGGAATGTAGCCAAACTAAGATAAATTTTCTAGATTTACAAATACACTTAGAACATGATGGGACTCTACACTCGTCATTATATCGTAAGCCCTCATCGGGTAACACGATTCTACATGCAGCCAGTGCACACCCTCAGGCCTTACTTGACAGCATACCTTATAGCCAATTTCTCAGACTCAGAAGAAATTGCACCCTGGATTCAGATTTCCATCTGGCAGCCAATGACCTATATGAGAGGCTTCGTCGGCGTAGATACAGTCTTCCTTGCTGAAAAGGTCCTTCAATAGAGTCATTAAACAGAATAGACATGATCTGATCCATTCAACCAAAACCCCAAAAACCAATAGTTCTGTTAGGATCATCACCCAATTTTCAAAACAGCATGGTCAAATGAGAGGAATCTTTCAAAAATATTGGCCACTTTTGACGGCCGATAATACCATTAAAAAATTTCTCAAACCATACCCAGAAATTACCTACAGACGTGCTCCATCCATGAGAGACTTACTAGTTCATAGTCATCATGAGACACAAGGTCCTCTTGACCACTCAAACGCTGGTACCTTTCCATGCGGCACATGCGATTTTTGTCCTTTTATTTTCAACTCTAAAAACATCCCCCTTCCTAATGGTAGGATACACCACTTGAAACACAGAGTCACATGTAAGACAATTGGTGTCGTGTATCTGGCTCTGTGTCAATGTGGTTGTTTTTATGTGGGGAAAACTAAGCGCCCCTTTCTTAAACGCATTAAGGACCATATCGCACCTCTATATAAACGTTTGACCACCACAGCCCTAAATAGGCATGTAGCCACAGAACATAACTTTGACCCTCATGTTGTCAAGTTTTCAGCCCTTGGGCATATTCCTTCTCATGCCAGGGGAGGCAATATTGACAACTCCTTGCTTCAGATGGAGACTAGATGGATATATCTATTGAACGCGGTCAAATATCCTGGCCTTAACGAATACATCCGTTTTAAATCCTTTCTTTAGAATGGCTCACATATATATATATATATATATATATATATATATATATATATATATATAAAATAATTGTTGTTATTTAGTGGGTTCATCCATCGATTGTCTGCTTATTGGCTGGCTGATCTTGTGCCTAACTGGGCCCCCCTTGGTTCGGCGATCCATCTGCCCTTACTCCCTGCCCCCATCCTGTACCCACTGCTGGTTGATTTCATATCTGTATGTTGAAATGATTATTCACAGTAGTCATTATGTGTACCTAAAATTGTATGTATGCATATTTTTTTATTGTTTGTCTTTAATGTAGGTATACTTGAAATATCTGAATCACTATGAAATAGTAGTCATTGACAATATGATAACTATAATCCATGTAGAGACATATTGAAGTTGGATGTATTATTTTTTGCTGAACCACTATATTTGTTTCAATCTATGCAATTCAGACATCTAATTCATACTTGTTTTGTTGCAGGCATTTGCGTCAGTATCGCATAGCGGCCATTGTGGCGATAACAACTGTCCCCTGTAGGGGCCGCTCTACTCATGTCCACGGTCTGTCTGATTTTCAGACTTCCCCTTTCCCCTTCCGCCCTCCCCCCTCCCGGGAGGTTCCGGGGGGATCTAGTGCACCGGGTGGATTCACCCCCATCCGTTTGGGAATCTGTTCCACTACAGCCTTTGGCTGCATGGACGCCCAAGGGCTGACTATATCGTCAGCCCGCCCCTTCGGCCGGGACCAGTGCAATATTCCAACGCCAGGCTCATCGCCTCCTCCCCTTTTTCCTTTGGATGATGTGAGGCTTTGTCTCCTCCCCTTTCCTCTGGAATACTCCGTTGCACTTTTACATCTATCGATCGCGTCACTGGTAAATAGTTGCCATGTGACCGGACCGACGCTCGGACCTATGGGACATGTAGGCAGATGACCTTGGCCATTGCGCATGCGCCCCGTCCGCCTTTCGTCCGCTCCTGACCAGCTGATCCTCATCATGCTGATCAGGTGGGGGTTTTAAAAGGCAGCCTTATTTTCACAACCTTTTCCTTCGCTGCGGGACCATCATGGGTAGCTGGCTACATATGTGAAAGGTAATAGATCTTACAAATCTTCTTACTACAGCAAGCATCTGTCATTATATCGCTACATTTGGCTAGATTGGCTGAACCCTTTTTTCTGATAGTTTTTTTGTCATATGCATTGACTTTTAGATCATCCACAATAGTTGGTGCCATCAGAAGGATTCATTGTGGAGGTTCCAACGTTCAGCTAATATTCTGGCGGAACCTCATTTGTAGGATACATTCTTATTTTTCAACTTTATACCTTCCCGGTAAGCCCCTCCCAGTATATTTAACATATCTATTATGTCCCCTAATTTGACACCGATAGATATTAGTTAATATATTTATATTGTGTTAATATCATTCTCTTTACACAACCTTTCTTGAATCTGTTTTTCAGTCTTTCTGACTGCATTCATGCGATTTTTTCACGTGTATTTATTGCGTTGTGATTCTCTTCCACGCAACATCGTGCGCCTTGATTCTGCATATAATTAGGGTATGTAATTGAGGCTGAGGTCCCTTTGTTAATAAGATTAAAGGAATTTCCCAATACTTATATGCCAAAACTTCTCTTTTCAGGCGCCCTCTAATTCCCCTGTAGCCAATTACTGGGCTGGGTGTGACCTCCATTCCCAGTGGTTTGGTGGTGTCTCCCTTGTGTTCTGGATCCTGCATGGTATGTTCTGGGTGTGGGGGGTGGGAAGACTGGGGGATATGGGTGGGCGGCAATTTCTGATGGTCTGCCTTCAGCATTACAAGACTATGTTGTTCTAATATTACATTTTTTCTTTATTTTAGTGGTTTTATTCTCTGCAGTACATTTATACATTCCCCTAATGAAGCCAATGTTTTGACGAAACTAGTTGGGATCAAAAGATTACGATCACCTTTCAACATCATTGGTGATGGTCACTCATTTGAATTGTACTTCTGTTTTGTGTTTTTTGTACTTTTTCATGTAAACATTTTAGATGCTTTCGATAATATAATAAATAAATTTATAGATTTTATAAAAAAATTGTTCTATCTAATTGGTGGCACCGCAATAATCCCACCCCCCCCCTTCCCCCATCTTGAAATCCCATAATATACTTTTCTTCCAAGTCAGACAGACACAATAAAACAATGGAATACAGCCACACCCCAAACAATCCCCGGCAAAGAGTCCACAACAGCATGAGACAACACACAATATGTCCATATATACACCTTTCCAATGTGGCTGTACAGTGAGTCTGACTAGCACAGATCATAGTGGGGTTCTCAATCACCCTGTGTCCCTAATGCTAATGGACACAGGGTAATTTACATATAAGAGGGTACGGGGAAGCTGGACACAGAGTTTCCAGAGCTCTCCAAGGTAAGCTGAGTTGCACAAACTCCCCACTCAAAGTGATCCTCTGAAGAAGTCACGTGACGTGACGACACGCGTTAGGAGCACGGGACGCTGCCACACACACAGCTGATGTTACGAGCACGGCGCTCGCGGAGTTTTACCCCCCAGCTGTCTACTTTTATACTACGTATGACGGGTGGCGAGCTACAGGAGATGTGAGATGGTAGAAGGTCCTACGGCCAGCGGTGTGGACTATACGAGTTCGGCACTCGTGGATTGAGGCTTGCGCTCATCTGTCACAATGGGAGTGCAACCCCTCCCCCCTTCCTCCTATAGCTCGCTTATCCCCTCATTCCCATACGGTATCACACTACATGCTGTCTATGTTTTTTTCGCATGTGATACCACTGAATTTACGAGCTATATCATCTGCTGCAACGTTTCTGGATTCCATATCTTACTGGGCGTCTAATATATATGCTGTATACCTTACAGCCGTAAGGTAAGGGGCCTGTGTTCACTGAGGTGCCCCCATCGAAGACAACCCCCCTTTTTTCACCTGTCGTTTGTTGGTTGTTTCCTTGGACTGTGATCCAGCATTATCACACTTGGTGGTGGGACTGTCGTTTATATTCAACACCACTTCTATATGTTTTTTCAGATTTTTGGGAATATATTTCCTTCTGCCATTATTATTGTATCCATTTTGATACACCTTTATGTTGCATTTTGTTTTTTCGATTTTATTGGTCAAGTGTTTTTGATTCATATTAGGACCATTTGCTATCCCTCATCTACTGGTTTTTTGTGCACTTAGTGCTATATGCATTTATTTATTCTTTATATGTTATCAGCTTAACTGCCCCTTTCATCATGTGCACTGTTCATCTCCATGTGATTTAATACCACTTTGTCTCCAAGTTTACACTATTTAGTGGTTTTCATTCATTTATCTATTATATGTACTGGTTAGTGTGTTTTTCCAGTCATTCACTACATACACCTACCTGTGTGCTGTTTATTTATATCTTTCTGTCGCATCTTATATATATATTTTTTAGGTCACATGGCATGGTTGCCATATGCACTTTAGTGTAGTTCCCCCCTTCCCTATCCCCTTCCCTATCACAGCGCAACTACCACCCCCCTAGTATATATGCGTTTTTTTTGTCTGTTCGGAGCAGTCTTATAGGTGTTGCAGCAGTGTTCCCCTCTCAGTTTAGGAGTCCGCAAGCAGCGCAGGAGTTCCTTGCTTAGTCCCCCACTCAAAGTGACTCCTGTCACACCGTCTTTATTAATTGCAACTCTACTTTTATGAGAAGAAATAGCAAAAAAAAAGCATATAATATTGCTACAGAAGCCATACTGTAATTGAATCCTATTAAAAAAAAACTATCCTTTTCAATTTGCAGCTGCATTTTCTGCAGCTGCATTTTCTGTCAAATTTAATGCAATATGACAACCTGCAGGCCTTCTGCACACAGATGGTCTCCAGAAATGTAAATTCCTGCTTGAATGATTCTTTCCCAGAAGTCTGCACTAAGATACAAGTAATATTTTAGGTATCCCCTGCAATAGGAATTCGATAGTCGATGAGGTACACCATACGTTATTTACTTTTAACAGTGGCGGAATTACCGGGGTCGCAACAGTCGCACTTGCGACGGGGCCCGGCATTCCGCCACTGTGGGGGGCCCAGCAGGGTTGCTCTTCACAGCTCTCTGAGCGTGTCTCTCATCTAACGGCACAGAGACACCGGCATTGTTTGTTTTATTTCCCTCTCCATGTGTCCTCTCTCGCACGGCATGACAGAGGACACACAGCTGATCTTCTCCCCCCTCTTCTCTCTGTGCTCCGCGGGCAGTCTAGTGTGAAGCTAAGGAGCTCACATTTCCCGCGGAGCACAGAGAGAGGAGGGGGAGAAGATCAGCTGTGTGTCCTCTGTCATGCCATGCGAGAGAGGACACGCGGAGAGGGAAATATAACAAACAATGCCGGTGTCTCTCTGCTGTTAGATGAGAGACACACAGGCGTACAGCGGAGCGGACCGAAGCCGCCTCCCCCTCCTCTCTGTTTACGGAGGGGGAGAAGGAGGAGTCTGAGGGACACATGCCGGTGTGCCTATTCCGCGCTGTTCTGAGGTCTGTAATGTTTGTATTCAAATAGACATGTGCTGGGGGGAACACTATGGGAGGGGGGTCTGCACTGATGGAGGGACGGTGGTCTGCACTGAGGGGGGTCTACATTGATGGGGTGGGGGTCTGCACTGAGGGGGATCTGCAATGATGGAGGGAGTTGGGTCTGCACTGAGTGAGGTCTGCATTGATGGGGGGTCTGCACTGAGGGGGGGTGTGTGCTGATAGAGGGGGATGGTCTGCAATGAGGGGGGGGTCTGCACTGATGGAGGGGGGTCTGTACTGGGGGGGGTGAACTGATGCAGGGGGGGTCTGTAATGATGGAGGGGAGGTCTGCACTGATAGAGGGGGTCTACAGTGGGGTCTATAGTGATAGAGGGGGGCTATACTGATAGATGAGGGTCTGCACTGAGGGGGGTCTATACTGATAGATGGGGTCTGCACTAAGGGGGTCTACACTGATAGATTGGGGTCTATGCTGATAGAGGGGGGCTATACTGATAGATGGGGGGTCTGCAATGAGAGGGGCTATACTGATGGATGGGGTCTGTACTTAGTGAGGAGGATCTATACTGCAAGAGGGGGGTCTGTACTTAGTTGGGGGTCTATACTGAGAGGGGGTCTGCAGTTAGTGGAGGGGGGTCTGTACTGAGGGGGGGCTATAGTTGGTGGAGGGGGGTGACACCAATTTTTTCCTCACCGGGTGACACCTACCCTAGTGATGCCACTGGAGAGACACGCTCTCCGCTCAGAGCTGTATTGTCCTGAGAAGACAGGTGACTCTGATAGAGGACTCTCATGGGCACTGATAAGATTTGCTGATGAGCACTGAAGGGGAGGCACTGATAGGGGACACCGATGGGAGGCACTGATAGGGGACACCGATGGGAGGCGCTGGTAGGATTTACTGATGGGCACTGAAGGGAGGCATTGATAGGGGGCACGGATGGGAGGCACTGGTGGGCAATGATAGGAGGCACTGATGGGGGGCACTGAGAAGGCACTAGGGGGCACTGATAGGGGGCACCGATGGGAGGCACTGATAGGATTTACTGATGAGCACTGATAGGGGGCACCGATGGGAGGCACCAATGGTATTTACTGATGAGCACTGAAGGTAGGCACTGATAGGGGGCACTGAGAAGGCACTAGGGGGCACTAAGAAGGCACTGATAGGGGCACTGATAGGAGGCACTGATGAGCACTGAAAGGGGGCACTGATAGGCTGCACTGATAGGAGGCATTGATGAGCACTGATAGGCAGAACTCATAGGCTGCACGGATGGGCACTGAGGAACACTGATAGGCAGAACTAAGGCAGTATTGATGGGCACTGATGGACAGTATTGAAGAGTACCGATAGGTGGCATGGATGGACGATGCAATAATGAGCACTGATAGGCAGATTTGATGGGCACTAAAAGGCAGCATTAATGAGCACTGATAGGTAACACTTGTAGGCGGCATTGATGGGCACTGATAGGCGGCATTGATGGGCACTGATACATGGCACTGATGATTGGGGCACTGATTATCAGTGTAAACAATTTACTGACATTCTTGACAGTTATTGGCAGTCCTTTCCTCACACAGACACAGCGCTGGAGGAAAGGGCTGCGGATAACCAGCAAGTCTGTTTACATGTGATCAGCTGACATCACATGGTAAAAGGCCACTGTGATTGCGCTGGATGCACGTCCCAGGGGGCATGTGGGAAGCACGGTTTTGGGAGGATGTCCATGGATACCCTCCCAAAATTGGAAGCCCGGAGCTCGGATGGAAGGGGGGGGGCCCATCATTGTTTCTTGCACCGGGGCCCTGAAGGTTCTAGTTACGCCTCTGACTTTTAAGGTGATTCAGACTGCAAATTTCCTCATTAGAACACTGCATCAGTGTTTCAGCTAATTATATTGAACACAGACAGCTTTTTTTTTTTTTTTTAAGTATAACTAAAGGCAAAACTTTTTTTATTAGTTTTGGACAAAGTGGAGAGCAATAGAACACCTGTCAGCTTTTTATTGCTGTCTGTACCCACCTGTTAGGGAGAGTCACCCTCTCTATTTGTCCTGTTTACATTATCATTGAAAGTAAAAGTAAAAGAAAATCCCAAATTTTGGATTGTCCCCAGAAAAGTAATCTTTCAATGGGAACACTAGTTCTGGTGACCTGTGGGTCTCCAAGGAATTTCCTTAAATTGCAAGAATTTCCTCTTACTTCCTGTTTGGCAATGGGACAGGAAGTGAAATCTCCCCTATGGGACACAAAAGGCAAAAAAAAATCTGACAGGGTTTTAACCTCCGCTTACTCTACCCAAATGAAAAAAAAGTTTTAGATATACAGTGGAACCTTGGTTTATGAGTAACGCGGTTAATAAGCTTTTTGAAAGACGAGCAACTTTTTTTTTTAAATTCTGACTCGGTTTGCGAGTGTTGTCTCGCAAAATGAGCATAATTCAAGCTAATGGGCGGTGCAGTACTGCATTTGGCCAGAGGTGCGGGGGCGCCGGGGACACTCGGAACATTTCGGAGCCGTTTGGAAATACTTGGAATGACTCGGAAATACTCGGAAACACTACGTTCCCAAGTGTTTCTGAGCCTTTCCGAGGCTTTCCGAGTTTAGCCGATCTGTCCCCAAGTATTTCTGAGGCTCTCCGATGCCCCCCACCTCTGGCCACATGCGGTATTGCATGAAATAGAAGTCAATGCGGAACGAATTATCTTCGTTTCCATTTACTTCTATGGGGAGACTCGCTTTGATATGCAAGTGCTTTGGATTACAAGCATTCTCCTGGAATGGATTATGCTCGTAATCCAAGGTTCCACTGTAGTTCTACTTTAAGCCTCATACATACTACAAGTTTTTTTTTTTTCTTGTTCAACCCAGTAGAGCTGAATGAAAAAAAAAAAAAGAAAGCTCAGGTCGCAGCTGCTGTACTAACAATCTAATGTTAGTACATCGATCTCCCCTGCTGCTCTGTTGTGTTCCGACAGGGGGACGTCAGAACACTCCGGTCAATGCTCTCAGTCCATTGGCTATTAGCCATTTTTTTTTCTCAACAAAAGTTGGGTAATATGCACTGTTCCTACTTTGCTCTACATTGTAATGACCCTGTTATTAAAACTTTAATAAAAAATAGTTTTAGCAACAAAAAAAATGAATAACTTGATAAATGAGTCTCCTGTCCTTACATTTATATTATCTATAAGTTATCTCTGAGTATTTTCAGAGATTCTTTAACATATTGATAAATGATTACCTATTTAAAAATCATTATACTGTCTGATGCAATGCTGTCTAGCGGGACCGCATGTAAACTCTGTGGGCAGCCGCAGGTTTATAAGAAGGAAGGGGACTAATTTTTTTTTTTCAGTCAGCTACATTTTAAAGAAGCATTACATTACAGGAAACCCCTGCACAGAGGTAAAATGCATGCATTGCATCCTGCTAGGTCTGGAAGAAATACACACCAAGATTCAAAAAAAAGAACACTCTTGGCTCTTGTATTTAGACAGTATTTTTCCTGGACTTTAGCTTTAAACAAGATGGTCATACATTAAACCAGGTAAAGGACACAAGAGAGACATTCGTTGAATATTGACCACAAACTTTATTATTCCCATGTAATCAATCACTCTTACTCGTCTCCATTTGCAAGTCAAGCTCAGAAGATGGATGTCTGGGCTATCAGGATAGAATAATAAAAGATTTCATAATTGTTTTTAAAAAATTGCATGTAAATCCGATCTATTACTGTCACTGGTTCATCTCAAATCTTGTTGCAGTGGACTATAAATTGGCATCTAGCGAAGAAATCCCAGGCAAAAAAAAAAAATCATTGAAGAAGTAGTGTTATCTCTTCTCCGTTAATGAAAGAGAAGTCATATTTATGTAATATTTCATTCTTGGCAGTTCAAGATTACTCATGGTGACAACATTCAGCAAAGAAGTATCAGTCTGGTTTACTGATTACATTTCTTGTTTGTAGTCAAACCAAGACGATGCCAACATTACAGGGTAATTGTACCTGGACAATTTATCAGACAGATGGAGGTTGCAGATTTAAATAAATAGTTTAGTTTTAATGTATATGAAATGGATAGAACATTCTCCTGTTACATGACCTTGAAGTGCTGAGCAATATGTTGGAAGTAAACAATAAGCCACATAATGAAAATTGTACACAAGGAAAATTAACCAGCAAAGTATGGTGGCTTTTGGGGGGATACTGAATGGAGGGGCAAGCCTTGAAAACTCAAGTCTACTTTGTCGAGTGATAAATCATGTTAGCTGTAGAAAGTAGTATGGTAGTGATCTGTAGGGTCAACATTTTAGTTACAAAGCAAGTTGTATTCAGAGAACATACAGAATATGTAGAACACTGCACATTGGAAGAATACACAGAATGGAACTTGAAGAGTCATCCATCATTGGAAACACCTTTTGCTATGTTTTCAATCAACCCTTTCAACTTTACTGTCTTAAAAAGCTGGGGTGTGATTGCAGCCAATAACATTGTTGTGCTACCCAATAGGAGCTTCTATAATGCATAATGGATTAATGCAGAGGCAGCCAGGCACAAAGCAACATTTCTTTCATTCTGGCTCAAAAATAAGTCTAGAGGATGTCTTTTAGGATTTTTATTGCTGAAGAACTTGGTATGGGATGTGGGGTGATATGGGATACTCCAGATTCCCCAATTCTTCGCAGGAGATAATTGCACCTTGCTAAGGCTCTCTGAGCAGTCTCTATGTAAGAACAAGTACAAATGGCAGAGCCTGAGCCTAATTCTTAGAAGCTATCCCTGGCAGGAATACTACTGGCTTGTCAACCAAAGGGATATGGCACACAGTCACTAGAACCCTGAGCCCAGGTCAGTACTCACAATGTCACGGGATCACTGGGTGCCTCCTTCCAGTATCCACCAGGCATTCTTCAGTAAGAAAGAGGATACTACTCACAATGCCACAGGACAGTCACATTCCTTATAACTTCAACCAGGCGCTCTTCAGTGAGCATTCCAGACCAGGTTCTAGGATAAGAGTTCCCTTAACTAGCTTCAAAAGTGGATCTTTAGGAATAGCCCCACCCTCCCCATTCAGCTATGCCACAGCTGGGACTTCAATGAATATTATCTAGAACCAGGATAACTACTGCAGGTGGGGGTAACCCACAGATGGGTGGATTCCCACCAAAGGGAACAGAAAGCCCCTTTGTTCTAAATCTTAGACTATTTATGTGCCTCTCCAGCCACCTTCTAGGCACACCTCCCATGGGTGTGGTTGGAGCAAACTAAACATTCAGGCTGCCCATTTGCCTTGCTCAACCCTCTATGTTCCAGAAGCCTCCGGAAAGCATGGGAAGCAACAAAACCTGCAGCCTGTAAAATCCAATACAGCCAAAAACAATCAACAACTGCTCCACTGACTACAGAGAAGCTTCCCAACCTAACTAGGAGGGTGCTACATCATATTTGTAACTCCTTTTTTTATTCCAGATCTAACACTTATTTGGGTCCTAATAACAGAAGTAGTTCATATGTGTAATAACTGTCATGAGCTTTTTTGTCAGGTTAGTAACAACAAAGTGTGTAGGTTTGCTGCTTGAAATATATACAACCTTTTAGTTAAAGCTCTTAAGACATAAAGGGCTCTCAGATCAGCAACTGAGCCCTACAGATTGACTCCTGAGGTCCTGAGGGTCAGCTGTATTTTGTGATTGTCATAATAATGTAGCGCAGCCTCCAAGTTTACAGAAAGAGCAACATTTGAATGAATGAACCCTTACTCAAGGCAACCGGAGTAATGGTAGTAATTGCTTCCAGTGTTGATATAGGAAGTGGTATAGCCTCAAAATAAAGGTTTGCCTGTTAGAGCACCCACTGTGACCCCTGCAGGTGATGTGAGCCCACCTAAGTCATGGAGTCTAAGCACCAGTTGGTTTTCACCAGAGCACCTGATGGCGGGGATGGGTTTTACTGCATGATGGTATTAGGTCATGGCCCTCAGGATCAACCCTTTAGGGGTGAGAAAAGACAGGAAGGCTATGGCGTGGCGTCAGTACCCTAGATGTTAGGTAAAAGAATAGCCAGATCCAGGTAGAGGTCAAGCAGCAGGATAGAGAGTGGTCAGGTCAAGGCAAAGGTTGTGGGCAAGAACAGGTGATAGAGTGGTCAGGTTCAAGTAGAGGTTGTAGGAAGGCAGCAGGCAAGAGATTAGTGAAGTCGATCCAGGTCAGCAACAAAACAAGCAATTAGAAATGTGAAATAGCTCTTTTGCACAACGCATGGTATCTTGCAGGAAGACACAGCTTAAAGAAAAATTCAGCAAGGCCCGGAGCGAGAGAAATAAAATGAAAGATAGTGCAGGGCCGGCATGACAGGGTGAGAAGGGGATGCAACTATGTTATTAAGGATTGTAGGTGGAGAATAGGGGAGAGGTAGGTTTGGTTGAAGCAACAGGATGAGGAGGGGTTTGTTGTAGTTTATTTAAGGGATAGGTGGGGTCTCCTGGGCAGCAGAGGAGGGACAGGTGACAATCAGGCAGTTTATTCCATGCTGCTGCTTGTCACGGAATATCAGAGCATGGCCGAGGTGGACAGGAACCTTGCTGCGGCAGCTTCCAAGGGGCCAGAGTTGTTTCAGAGCCAGGTATCTGCCCTGCTAGAGGACCGAGCATCCGGGTCAGTAGCGGGAGGGCAGGACATCCCACGTGCCCAGTGATCGTTTTTTTCCCCGAATACACCCCCGAGCTTTGTGCAAGTGTAGGAGCCCCACCCGGGACCCGTCAGGACTGCCAGCGAAACAATCGCCAGCTCCCGTGGGTGGTGGGCCTGGACAGAATCCTCGGCATAGGCAGAGTTCGGCATGCGGGGCGTCAGGAAGCATGCGCATGCCTCCTCCGCCCACCTGGCATCTTTGTTCGGAGCTAGTGGACTCCTTCCCCTCTGATGCTGTGGAAAGCCTCTGGGCCATTACCAGCCGTGGCCAGCAGCTCTAGTGTGTCGTCGGCGACCCCTGCCAGGAGAGAGATGGGTGGCAAAGGCAAGGAAAAGGCGGAGACGGCAGCGCAGGGTACTTGTACGTGCTGGAGGTCTGCGCAGCATATTGATGGGCGGATCCGGTGTGGGGCGGCGGAGCCAGGTGCAGGACAGATCAAGAGCATCTGGGCCTTCCTCGCCTGGGATGCTTCAAGGTGAGGAACCACATTAACCTCCCGAATGAGGTTAATGGTTAATGTAAACTGTACCACTGAGGGCCGTGGCATCAGGGCCGGGACAAGGAGTGGGCAGGAGGGGAAGCTGCCATGGGAGCTGTGGTATCATGTGAGGTGGAGGGGATTTGTGTTGGAAGGGGGGTGGCAGGGGGTATGTATTGTTCTCGTTGGGGACATTTGGGAGGGCGGAGTGCTAAGAGTGGTGATTTAGGGGGATTTTTGTTGGGAGTGGGGGGAAGAAGATTAATGCTAGGGGGGGGGGGATTTGGGGGAATTTGTGCTGGGAGGGGGAGATTTGAATTTGGGGGGAGAATATATGTACTAGGATGGGAAATTTAATGAGCAGAGGATTTCTGCTAGGAGGCGTGGGTTTTTTTTGGGGGGGGGGCATTTGGGGTATGGGGTGCAAAGATTTATTCTGAGAGGGGGGATTTCAGTAGGGGGATGGATTTGTACTGGGAGGAGGGGGAAGTTATGCTTAGAGGGTAAGCATGCAGAGTAGTGCTCAGTGTTTTTGTGTGGTGATTTTTGCTGACCAATAATGCTCATACATCTTAGAGGGAGAATGCAGTTTTGCATGTTCACCCTGGGCTCTAGATGACCTTGTCACTGCTTGGTATTACCATTCAATGCACTTTCACATACTGGTACTGCTTCATGCCTTGTGCACTACTCCATATACTGTATCCAGCATACAGGACACAGTTCTTCTGAATACTATGGGCTTCTCCACTGTACATATACTAAACAATGCCACATTCACTTCACACTGTTCAATGTATGGTACACGTTGAACAGTTTTCAGGCAGGGTGGCCCAGGCCAGCATGTCCTTCAGCCAGGTAGTTTCCTAACCCAGGTAAATAGTTCACATGCAGAGTCAGGTCAGTGGTAGAATTACAGAAGTCTGTGAACAAGGCTATTTGCCAAAACATGTTAGCATTTTACTTACTCCTATGGGAGAAATAAATAAGGTTATATGGGTGTTGGAGTTGCTGGCCCTTCTTTCTGTTTAAATGTAGATAGCATTACACTTTCTTTGCCTTGAGAAGCTGTGGCTAACAGTGCTGATTTCCTTTTTTCTATTCATTTTCTCTCCTTTCACTTTTTTAGGGTTAACCTTCCATTTTCACTCATGACCGCTAGTGTGTCTCAGGAGCTCTCTGAATGATTGAGTTCTGTTTATGGTTGTAAACATATTTTTACTATGCGTATACAATCTTTTAAGTACACATTCAATATATAACAAAACATTCCTAGAGCTCTATGGGTTGAAGTATGGCCAAAGCTTTCATGACCATACTTCTCTTCTGGGTTGTCAGGGATCCACCTGGATGCATGATATGCAGCTGGCAGCCTTTACGCATGCAGCTGAGAGCCTGAGCCAGCTGCTCCTGTCCCCTGTCTATCCTAGCGCTGGGTTGGAGGGGCAGAGCTGAGAGTGGTGATTGACAGTCAGAGTGTTCACTCCATTCTCGGCTTGAAGCCGGCGGGGAACAGCTCACAGCGATGCTGCAGCAAGTATGTATGCGTGTTTTTTTTTTTTTTTTTTTTAAACTCCAAACTTCTAATTTAACCAATTGCTTGCATTATTTATACAGGTATAATACTGGACCTTCGGTCATTTTTTAAACTTTCCATCTATTAAATCTTCTGTCCTTGTTGTTTTAACTTTGGATAGTTAAACATTTTTTTCTGCCAGTAAATACCTTATACAGCCCACTTCCGCTTTCTTGTCTGGTCATTAGCCTAGGCTTATGACATCATGCACAGCTCTCTCTCACTCTAGCGAGAGTTTGCCAGGAAGGGTGGGGGGGTTGAGTCACAAGAGGGCCAATCAGAGCTGCAGAGCTGGAGGTGTGCCTCTGTGTGTCTGTATAAATCCAGGAAGTGAACAGGCAACAGCTTCCACTGCCCACAGATAAAATGGTTGCGGCCAGACTTGATGGAGGAAGATTTATGCAGCATATTTAGCAAGTACAGAATCATAGTATATACAGTATCTCACAAAAGTGAGTACACCCCTCACATTTTTGTAAATATTTTATTATATCTTTTCATGTGACAACACTGAAGAAATTACACTTTGCTACAATGTAAAGTAGTGAGTGTACAGCTTGTATAACAGTGTAAATTTTCTATCCCCTCAAAATAACTCAACACACAGCCATTAATGTCTAAACCGCTGGCAAAAAAAGTGAGTACACCCCTAAGTAAAAACGTCCAAATTGGGCCCAATTAGCCATTTTCCCTCTTCGGTGTCATGTGACTCATTAGTGTTACAAGGTCTCAGGTGCGAATGGAGAGCAGGTGTATTACATTTGGTGTTATCACTCTCACTCTCTCATACTGGTCACTGAACGTTCAACATGGCACCTCATGGCAAAGAACTCTCTGGGGATCTGAAAAAAAGAATTGTTGCTCTACATAAAGATGGCCTAGGCTATAAGAAGATTGCCAAGACCCTGAAACTGAGCTGCAGCACGGTGGCAGGACCATACAGCGGTTTAACGGGACAGGTCCCACTCAGAACAGGCCTCGTTGTGGTCGACCAAAGAGGTTGAGTGCACGTGCTCAGCATCATATCCAGAGGTTGCCTTTGGGAAATAGACGTATGAGTGCTGCCAGCATTGCTGTGGAGGTTGAAGGGGTGGGGGGTCAGCCTGTCAGTGCTCAGACCATACGCCGCACACTGCATCAAAATGGTCTGCATGGCTGTCGTTCCAGAAGGAAGCCTCTTCTACAGATGATGCACAAGAAAGCCCACAAACAGTTTGCTGAAGACAAGCAGACTAAGGACACGGATTGCTGGAACCATGCCCTGTGTTCTGATGAGATCAAGATAAACTTATTTGGTTCAGATTGTGTCAAGCGTTGCGGCAACCAGGCAAGGAGTACAAAGTGTGTTTGCCTTCAGTCAAGCATGCTGGTGGGAGTGTCATGGTCTGGGGCTGCATGAGTGCTGCTGGCACTGGGAAGCTACAGTTCATTGAGGGAACCATGAATGCCAACATGTACTGTGACATACTGATGCAGAGCAGAGTCTCTTCGGAGACTGGGCCGCAGGGCAGTATTCCAACATGATAATGACCCCAAACACACCTCCAAGACGACCACTGTCTAGCTAAAGAAGTTGAGAGTAAAGGTGATCTACTGGCCAAGCATGTCTCCAGACCTTAACCCTATTGAGCATCTGTAGGGCATCCTCAAGGGGAAGGTGGAGGAGCGCAAGGTCTCTAACATCCACCAGCTCAGTGATGTCATCATGGAGGGGTGGAAGAGGACTCCAGTGGCAACCTGTGAAGCTCTGGTGAACTCCATGCCCAAGAGGTTAAGGCAGTGCTGGAAAATAATGGTGGCCACACAAAATATTGACACTTTGGGCCCAATTTGGACATTTTCACTTAGCAGTGTACTCACTTTTGTTGCCAGCAGTTTAGACATTAATGGCTGTGTGTTGAGTTATTTTGAGGGGACAGCAAATTTACACTGTTATACAAGCTGTACACTCTCTACTTTACATTGTAGCAAAGTGTCATTTCTTCAGTGTTGTCACAGGAAAAGGTATAATAAAATATTTACAAAAATGTGAGGGGTGTACTCACTTTTGTGAGATACTGTATACAATAAAATGCAGAGTGGTTGGAGGGAAGTTTCAGAATGGCAAAGATGTTTTTATTACAAATTAGGTGAGCAGCTTGCAGTTCCTCTTTAAAGAGGAAGTAAACCCTGATGGGTTTTAATTCCTTTTTTCCCCCTACAAAGTAAAAGCACAATGGGCTAATATGCATCGCATACTAACCCATTATGTTGCACTTATCTGCAAACGAAGCCCGCGCTGTCTGCAATGTTTCTGCTGGTGGCCACATCCATCTTCACACCCTCTGGCCGGAGTCGCATGACGTCACTCCCGCGCATGCGTCCAGGAGCCACCAGCCACGGCGCAGGCCCTACAGAAAGAACGCGATAGTGCCCTTTCTTCAGTGCGCATGCGCCAATGACGTCTGCGCAAGCGTATATGGTAAATACAGTCAGGTCTATAAATATTGGGACATTGACACAATTCTAATCTTTTTGGCTCTATACACCACCACAATGGATTTGAAACGAAATAAAAAAGATGTGCTTTAACTGCAGACTTTCAGCTTTAATTTGAGAGTATTTACATCCAAATCAGGTGAACGGTGTAGGAATTACAACAGTTTGTATATGTGCCTCCCACTTTTTAAGGGACCAAAAGTAATGGGACAGATTAACAATCATCCATCAAACTTTCACTTTTTAATACTTGGTTGCAAATCCTTTGCAGTCAATTACAGCCTGAAGTCTAGAATGCATAGCATCACCAGACGTTGGGTTTCATCCCTGGTGATGCTCTGCCAGGCCTCTACTGCCACTGTCTTCAGTTCCTGCTTGATCTTGGGGTATTTTCCCTTCAGTTTTGTCTTCAGCAAGTGAAATGCATGCTCAATCGGATTCAGGTCAGGTGATTGACTTGGCCATTGCATAACATTCCATTTCTTTCCTTTAAAAAACTCTTTGGTTGCTTTCGCAGTATGCCTCGGGTCATTGTCCATCTGCACTGTGAAGCGCCATCCAATGAGTTCTGAAGCATTTTGCTGAATATGAGCAGATAATATTGCCCGAAACACTTCAGAATTCATCCTGCTGCTTTTGTCAGCAGTCACATCATCAATAAATACAAGAGAACCAGTTCCATTGGCAGCCATACATGCCCACGCCATGGCACTACCACCACCATGCTTCACTGATGAGGTGGTATGCTTTGGATCATGAGCAGTTCCTTTCCTTCTACATACTCTTCTCTTCCCATCACTCTGGTACAAGTTGATCTTGGTCTCATCTGTCCATAGGATGTTGCTCCAGAACTGTGAAGGCTTTTTTAGATGTTGTTTGGCAAACTCTAATCTGGCCTTCCTATTTTTGAGGCTAACCAATGGTTTACATCTTGTGGTGAACCCTCTGTATTCACTCTGGTGAAGTCTTCTCTTAATTGTTCACTTTGACACACATACACCTACCTCGTGGAGAGTGTTCTTGATCTGGCAAACTGTTGTGAAGGGTGTTTTCTTCACCAGGGAAAGAATTCTTCGGTCATCCACCACAGTTGTTTCCTGTGGTCTTCCGGGTCTTTTGGTGTTCCTGAGCTCACTGGTGCGGTCTTTATTTTTAAGGATGCTCCAAACAGTTGATTTGGCCACACCTAATGTTTTTGCTATCTCTCTGATGGGTTTGTTTTGTTTTTTCAGCCTAATGATGGCTTGCTTCACTGATAGTGACAGCTCTTTGGATCTCATATTGAGAGTTGGCAGCAACCAATTCCAAATGCAAATAGCACACTTGAAATGAACTCTGGACCTTTTATCTGCTCCTTGTAAATGGGATAATGAGGGAATGACACACACCTGGCCATGGAACAGCTGAGCAGTCAATTGTCCCATTACTTTTGGTCCCTTAAAAAGTGGGAGGCACATATACAAACTGTTGTAATTCCTACACCGTTCACCTGATTTGGATGTAAATACTCTCAAATTAAAGCTGAAAGTCTGCAGTTAAAGCACATCTTGTTTGTTTCATTTCAAATACATTGTGGTGGTGTATAGAGCCAAAAAAATGAGAATTGTGTCGATGTCCCAATATTTATGGACCTGACTGTATCTCCTAAACTGCGCAGGTTTAGGAGATATTTCCAGTACCTACAGGTAAGCCTTATTATAGGCTTACCTGTAGGTAGAAGTGGTTTAACTAACTAGGTTTACAACCACTTTAAGAGCATGCACAAATCAGAAGTCTCCATCCTGGTTTCCAGGTGTCTATATATCAGTGAGCTACTTTTCTAAAACTACTGTTTCTGGAGCCCTCCTGCTATGATCTTTTGAAAGAAATGCGTAGGATGGAGCTTGTTGCACTGATGTCATATATCTCCTGAGCGGAGAAGCAGCACATGTGCAAGTCTATTTTATGTCAACTTTTTTTCATTTCAGTATTTAATTGTATGCTTGCTTCTGGTTTTTAATAAATACTGCGCTATGAAGCCAATCTCCTTGCTTTTTATTTACTTGACGGAGACCGCATTTCCTACAGTTTAGGTAGGTGTGAAAAAATGCTTTAAATTAAGAATGGTTTCAGAAATTGAAGTGTTTATCTTTATCAATTAACAAAATGCAAATTAAATGAACAGAAGGGAAATCTAAATCAAATCAATATTTGGTGTACCCAGCCTTTGCCTTCAATATAGCATCAATTCTTCTAGGTACACTTGCACACAGTTTTTGAAAGAACTCGGCAGCTAGGTTGTATCAAAAATTTTGGAGAACTAACCACAGATCTCCTGTGGATGTAGGCCACCTCAAATCCTTTTGTCTCTTCATGTAATCCCAGACAGACTCCATGATGATGAGATCGGGGCTCTGTGGGGACCAAACCATCACTTCCAGAACTCCTTGTTCTTCTTTACGCTGAAGATAGTTCTTAAAAGAGAAGTATATTTTGTTTTATTTTCATACTTACCTAGCTGTATACATCATCGATACGATGCTGCATCTGTCACCCACCAGCTCTAAGACTGAGAACCGAATGATCAAACACCACTGATCGCTCAGTTCTCACAGCTCCCTGAGCAGAGAGCTAGTGACTGTCAGTCAGCAGCTCTCTGCTCTGCCACCCCTCTGTGGAGTGCTCACTGGAGCACTGGGCTGTGGAGAGGGTGGGAGCGGCCGGCTCAGATTCTCAGCAGCTCACTGAGAGGCCGAGCTGGGTGCCAGTCCAGGCATGTTTGGGGATCTCGACCATATGGTTGCAGCTTCAGCCCGCTGTCTGCTGAGAATGGGTCATACGAGTGCAGAACAAACTGCACTCTTGTGTTTCACAGAAGTACAGCCAAACAAGCTTTGGCTGTACTTCTCCTTTAATGACACTGGCTGCATGTTTGGGGTCGTTGTCCTGCTGCACAATATATTTGAGGCTAATCACACGCCTCCCCGATGGTATGGCATGATGGATAAGTATCTGCCTGTATTTTTCAGCATTGAGGACACCATTGATCCTGACCAAACTCTAGCTCCGTTTGTAGAAATGCAGCCCCAAATGTGCACGGAACCTCCACCATGCTTCCTAGTTGCCTGCAAACACTCATTATTGTACCACTCTCCAGCCCTTCACAAACAAACTGCCTCCTGCTACAGCCAAATATTTTACATTTTTACTCATCAGTCCAGAGCACCTGCTGACATTTTTTTGCACCCCATTTCCTATGTTTTTTTATATAGTTGAGTTACTTAGTCTTGTTTCCATGTCCTAGGCCCTTCTGGTCTGGGATTTAATAGCCAGTTTTTGCTCAGAGCTTAGTAACCAGCACAGGCTGGAGCCAGGTTACGCAGCTGATGACCCACAGGTAGTTAGAAGTCCAGCTGCATGGTGGATTAGAAACTACTAGGGACTAAAATGTAAAGTAGATAGGCTGACTCTGAGTTCCAGTATCACACCACAGTTTCTGCTGGTGAGAAGCTGAATGCCAGGCTGGTTGGACAAAGGTTGGAGGATCTCCCAATCATCACTGATTCTATCTTTAGGTTTTTGGCACCAAGAAGGATGTTGCATCATGATCATCTTCAGGGGCCCCTGCAAGTGGACTTTGCGGCAACATTTATCTGGAGATATTTATGTTAATAAATAAAAACATATATTTTTGAGTATATGTGCACAATTCTACCAAGACTTTTGTTAGCCCGTTTGCTGATAATACCTGTTTTGTACATTTATTATTATTTTATTATATAAAGCTATAATATTTCCTGGCGTGTATCTACATACTTATGGTTAATGTTATACGCTGGTTGCACTAGTTCTTCTGCTCTTAATTACTTTGTTTAGATTACCGATTATTTCCCAGGAAAAGAATCCCCTCTGTCCAGAAGCCCTATCCTGTGTGAAGGCACTGCCAACTTTATTATCAGATCTTGTTTCTAATATTTAGCTACAGGTTTAGCACAATATCCTGTATGATGAAAGCCATTATTAATAACCCCCTGCCCCCCCCCAATGTATCATAGGGCGTGCATTTGTCACATTCTCTGTACTAATTATCTAAAAAGATAACGCATCTGTGGTCATCTGCTTTCAGGCGAGCTGGCTCTCAATGAAACCTCAGACAAAGGGTGGTCTGATATTGAATGAATAACAGTGAAGAATCTTTCAGCTTGAGCTATTGAGTTGTGTAAAAGGGGCAGAAGACGGAAGCTGAAACATTTGACAGAGAACCTAAAGTAGCTCGAACTACTGTCTCTACAGAAGAATACAAATGGTTACTATACTATATTTCATATCTGACTAAAACAATAAACATTTTGTTTTTACATTTTATTTTTTAGTTATGACCATAATTATACATGTGCTATATAGCATTAAATAAACATGCAGCTCATGTCAGAAACCATGAAATTAGACCGAGACAGAAGTACAGTTAAATCACACTTGTTTAATAATAAAAGTATATAAACAAAACGTAGTCAAAACATACCCAGAGTTCAGGAACCAGAACGGATAGTCAGACAAGCCAAACGTCAGGGAGCCGGAGATGAGTGTAGTAAAATAGCAAGCAGGATCTGGAGCCAGAAGGGATGTCAGCCAAGCAAGTCTTTTAACAGGAGTGCAGGAGAGCCTCTCTGTGATGTTGACTAAGGCGAAGGCAGAGATCCACTGGGCTGAATGGCTTAAGTAGGCAGGACTGAGGAGCAGAATATCATCAACAGCTGAGTAACTGTGGAGAGATAGGAGCTGACAATTCGCCGACAGCTAAGCGGCCAGCTCTGAGAAGGAAGGGCTGAGCCCAGTAACTATGACCATTAAAGTCTCTGACCATCTCCCTGACACAGTATTACCCTCTGGTACTTTTTTTTTCTTACCCAGGATTATACTACAGACCAAAACAAATTCATTAAAAACTGTTCAGTTTTAACAAGTCCATATAATTTTAGAAGATGTTTTCAATAACTATAAATATTCAGCTTTAAAATATTTCCCTATTATTCTGCCTTTAGGGTTCTTGCTCAGGCACTTCCCCCTTTGGGGTGACAACTGTTCACCAATTATTGCCCTTACGTTGTCACCCAGCCCCAGTGGAGACTACAAGTGACCATGCTGACACATGCATGGTCCAATGATGTTACTATCAGGAAAATAGCCCAGAGCAGGGGAGCTTATAAGGCAGTACAGTTAGCCCTCCTATACGGGGCCCGGGCCTCATCAAATCAAAAGGGGGGCCTGGGCATCTGATGAACAGAAGGGCCAGCTGCACTACCTTTTTGCTGACCCTTGTGACACTTGTTGATCCCCCTGTAGTGCTGCTGGCTTCTACTCTTCTTTCTCCCTCTGGCTGTTCTTAGATCTGCACCCCCTTCCACCTGCTGTCCGGCACCCTCTGTGTGCCCCCTCCCCTGCAGCGCTTTCGGCCCCTTCCTCTAGGTCCCATTCATACCTCAAAGCTCCAAAACGCCGGAGGTGAAAAAAATCTATTATTCTCTATGGAGATTGTACACCTCTCCACTCCAAGTCGCCTGAAGCTAAATGCCTGAAGCTCAAAAAAGTTCTGGAGCTTATTTATGTAGCTTGAATCAAGCAGATTTTAGCGTTCTTGGCTCGTTCTTATTCCCATAGAAATGTGCCGAACGCGTGTTTTGTCGCACGTTTGGGTGGGATTTTCTGCTCAACTTAAAAATTGTAAAACGTAAAATAGCAATAATATATAAATAAATAAATGTGAACTAATTTCACAAATAACTAAAAATCATCATAAATAAATAAAATAAATTAATAATATGTAATAACACATAAATAAATAGTAATTAACCCCTAACCTTAAAATAGAGTAAATACATTATTATAAATAATAATAAATAAGCCCCCAAACCCAAATAATTATTAATAATAATAATAATAATAATAATAATAATTTTTTTGTGTTAGGAGTAGGGTGTTTAGGTATTTAACTCAATAATATTAATATTAATTAATATTTAGCTAATATTATTTTATTTTATTTTTTTAAGGGTTAGGGGTTAATTTTTTTTTTACTTTTACTAGTATTCATTTATTGAATGTATTATTTATTTTATTATTATTTTCATTTATTTGTGTATTTATTCATTTATTATTATTATTAATAATTATTATTATTATTATTAGTAGTAGTAGTAGTAGTAGTATTAACACACTAACCCTAATAAAAAAAAAATAACCATGTCAGGAAGCTAGTTCAGCTAATACTAATTCTCATACAGCTAATGCAAATTATTCTGTAGCTAATGCTAATTCTTCTGCAGCCACTGCTCATTCCCATACAGCTTATGTTTGTGCATGTGTATAAGCACACAGACGAGCTCATTGTGCACTGACACATAGGCGCATCCTGACCACCGTGCTGACTCACCTTGACTATGTCCCTGACTGTGGCAGTCACCTGCTATCAATCTACTGGCACCTGTGCTTCTTTGAACCTCTGTCACTACATTCAGGGGGGGCTCAGACCAGAGCCACAAGGGAAGCCCTCTCATCAACTCGGCCTTCAAGCAAGGTACGTGATGCCCTAACCTCTAATCCTAACCCTAGCCCCAACTCCTAATCCTAACCTAACCTTATCTCTAACCCCTTACCTTAATTAATTAATACTAATAATTAAAAAATAAATAAAAGCTAAGGAAAAAGCTAAAAAAGCCGAAATACCTAGCAACAAATGATGCAACAGATGATTGTTCTCTTTTGGCTAAAAAAAAAAAAAAACCACCTGCTCGACAAAACTTCAAAAACTCATGCAAGTCACGCATAAAAACGCACCAAAATCGTGCATAAAAACACGTGAAAAACTGCCGCAAAAATGTTCAAAGACCCTACGCGCAGGTGTGAATGCAGCCTTACTGAATGAACACAGTAAGAGGTCAGTATTAATCGCTCCTGTGTCCATTCATCACGGAAGCATGTTTACTGTGCTCAGGGCTGGTACAAGGATTTTTGACACCCTAGGCGAAACCTCATTTTGCCGCCCCCCCTTGGATCCACCCCTGACTCTGCCCCCTTTGCCCTGCCCAAGTATACCCGACCTTTTTATGAAGCACCCATCAATTGCAGCCCACCAGCACCCATAAATGCAGCCTCACCAGCGCCTATCAATGCAGCCTCACCAGCGCCCATCAAATGCAGCCTCACCAACGCCCATCAATGCAGCCTCACCAGCACGCATCAAGTGCAAGCTCAACAGTGCCCATTAATGCAGCCTCACCAACGCCCATCAAATGCAGCCTCACCAGCGCCGAGACACAGACACAGTCCTCCGCTGCGCCTCTGAAACTATGTGCGAATGGAGCGGTGGCTGCCTGCTGATGCTGAGACTTAGTTGCTTGCTGGAGAGAGAAGAGAGTAGGAACACCAGTGACTGGGCGCCCTAGGCAGCAGTGCGCCCTAGGCAGCTGCCTAGTTTGCCTAGTGGTAGCACCGGCCCTGACTGTGCTTCTACTTGTAAATGAACAGCCTCAGAGCACTTCCCATTCATTCACTGTCCAGTGCAACTGAGGCTGCAGAGAAAGGGACTGATGAATCTGTGACATCAGGGGTCTATTTAGACCCACATTTCATCAAAGCTCCCCCAAAAAGGGCAGGTAAAAGTAGAATAAATAAATAGAATTCTAAAAAATTGTAAAGAAAAAAAAATTAAATTCTAAAAAGTAATTTCAAAAAATTAAGGACTCATTCAAATGTACTTTAATCTCTGAGGAGCAGCCATTATTTGGATCATTTGACAGGCAGCGAGGAGGCATATTTCCTCTTCACCACCTGCTTTAACCCCGCAGTAGTGCAACCTCCTTGCAGAGAAGTGCTGTTCAGCTGAATGAGTCCCGTTCGATGGGGGTAGAATTTTTTGCCATGGCTGAGAAACAGAGAATTGTTCGTGGCCGTGGCATTTTAATGAAAATATCTTTTGATATTTTCAAAGAGGGGGCTGTCAGGTAGTCTGTACGGGGCCCCGTGATTTCTAACAGCAGCCCTGGCCCCGAGTTATAGTGGTGGCACTGTAATACAACAAAAAATAAACATGATAGTTTGTATGTAATACCCAATACCATCCAATCAGGATTTAGATCTTTTTTTAACTGTAGAAACGAAGCAAAGTGTCATTATAATTTCAGAAGCACCGCTTGTAAGTCACTACTGTAATAAATAAAATACAGAAGTGAATGTTCACTTAATCCTTCTAATAGATATTGTCACATTAGCACTGGTGTCATTACTCAGCAGTCCTATTATCTGTTTTGCCTCATCTCACTTCATTTAATACACCACTAATTTTGTGATCATTATTGGATAATTAGCTTTATAATTTGTTTACTATTAACAGTGGATTGCTATGAAAAATACTACAGTCAATGCTGAAAACAAGAATAAATAAAGTGACTCAAGAAGAGATTTTTTTTTATAGTTCAGCTTCAATGCAAACCAACCCCCTGGTAAGCGAACTTTTGTTCGGGGCGCAGATTAGACGCAAGCCATGCCTATAAATGAGAGGGCTAAGGGGTTGGCAGCTTATGCATGGGAGGGGAAGTGACAACTATGGCTACTCTTAGAGAACTGGTGTCACCTGCCCACAAAGTAATCCCATTGTAAGATTGTTTTTGATACAGCATTTCTAGAAAATTCAGCAGCACATTGGAGGTAAGCATGCCCATTGGATTCAATTGATGTATTCCGCCTCCTGTCCAGAGTTCAGCTTTAACCACTTCAGCCCCGGAAAATTTGGCTGCTCAATGACCAGGCCATTTTTTGCGATACGGCACGGCGTCGCTTTAACTGACAATTACGCGGTTGTGCAACGCTGTATCCAAACAAAATTGACGTCCTTTTTTCCCCAGAAATAGAGCTTTCTTTTGTGGTATTTTATTATCTCTGCGGTTTTTATTTTTTGCGCTATAAACAAAAAAAGAGCGTCAATTTTGAAAAAAAAACACAATATTTTGTACTTTTTGCTATAATAAATATCCCTAATTTTTTTTCTTAAAAAAGGTATTTTTTTTTTCTCAGTTTAGGTCGATATGTATTCTTCTACATACTTTTGGTAATAAAAATCACAATAAGCGTATATTGATTGGTTTGCGCAAAAGTTATAGCGTCTACAAAATAGGGGATAGATTTATGGCATTATTATTATTATTATTATTAATATTATTTTACTAGTAATGGCGGCGATCTGCGATTTTTATCGTGACTGCGACATTATGGTGGACACATCGGACACTTTTGACACATTTTTGGGAAGATTGACAATTATACAGCGATCAGTGTTATAAAAATGCACTGATTACTGTGTAAATGTCACTGGCAGGGAAGGGGTTAACACTAGAGGGCGATCAAGGGGTTAACTGTGTTCCCTGACTGTGTGTTCTAACTGTAAGGGAGGGGAATGACTATAGGAGATGACATATCGTGCTTCCTAGCTATTAGGAACTCACAATCTGCATCTCCTCTCCTCACAGAACAGGGATTTGTGTGTTTAAACACACACACGTCCCTTTTCTGCCTCTCGTGCCCGCGATCGTTCGTGGCTTGCGGTCATCACGACCGCCGGTCATGAGCATCGGCAACCCCGCAATGCAGCAGGCGTGTGCACGCGCCTGCTATCCCACTTAAAGCGGGGTTCCACCCAAATTTTGAACATTATCTCTATGCATTCTCTTCCTTGCCTAGATGCTGACATGCTGTGTAAAAAAATTTAAATCGCCGTAATTACCTTTTTTTTTTCTAATCTTCTTAGCACTTCCTGGTTCTCCTCCCATGGGAGTAGGCGTGTTTCTAGCCTCTCCCAGACCTCCCACAGTCCCCTGGGAGATAGTCTCAGGCTTCCCAGCATGCATTGTGCAACAGCGTCATCACAACATCTCGGTGAATGCTGGGAGCACAGCATTCACCGCATCCAGGAAATACATGCTTGTGGGCTTCAAATGCCCACAATGAAGATGGAAACCGCCTTCAGTGAATTTTATAAGTTATTCTTTACAACAAAATCGGACACAGGCGGACTTATTACACAGAACATGTGAGTAGATAATCATGAGAAGAAAAGTTTGTGAATGAACTCCAAAAAAAAAAAAAAACGATAGATAGGTGGACCCCCGCTTTAAAGGAGCCGACGTACAGCTAAAATGGTTTGCGGGATCGTGCCGAGCTGCCGCAGACTCTAACAGGCGGCTGGTTGGCAAGTGGTTAATGGGGTTCATTTACTGAAGGCAAATGAAGTACCCCATGAAATTTTCTACATTTAGTCACAACCAGAAACGTAAATGTATTTTATTGGGATTTTATGTGATAGACCAACAAGTGTCACATAATTGTGACGTGGAAGGAAAATTATAAATGTTTTTCAACATTTTTTTTACAATAAATACAGTTGTGTGAAAAAAAAAGAAGATTTTTGCCCCTTCCTGATTATTATTATTTATTTTTTTTGCATATTTCTCACACCGAACAGGACAATGATCCCAAAAATAACAGCAAGTCCACCTCCAAATGGTTCAAACAAAGCAAAATGTAGCTTTTGGAGTGGCCTAGTCAAAGCCCGGACTTAAATCAAATTGAAAATGCTGTATAATGACCTTGCACAGGCTGTTCATGCTGAAAAACCCTCCAATGTGGCTGAATTAAAAATGAATCCACAGCAATGTGAAAGACTCATTGCCAGTTATCGCAAATGCTTGATTGCAGCTGTTGCCACCAAGGGTGGCACAACCAGTTATTAGGTTTAGGGGCAATTACTTTTTCACATAAAGCCAGGCAGGTTTGGACAGTTTTTTTGCCTTAATAACTTAAACCATCATTTAAAAACTGCATTATGTATTTACTCGTATTAGCTTTGTGTAATAATACAATTTGTTTGATGATCTGAGTCATTTAAGTGTGACATATATATTAGAGCTGCACGATTCTGGCTAAAATGACGATCACGATTTATTTTTTTGCTTAGAAGATAGATCACAATTCTCTCACGATTCTCGCGGCGTAACATCATCTTTCACAATAAAACAAAAAAATTGGGCCAACTTTACTGTTTCGTTTTTTTTTTTGTATTCATTGAAGTGTATTTTTTCCCAAAGAATTGCGTTTGAAAGACCACTGGGCAAATACAGTGTGACATAAAATATTGCAGCAATTGACATTTTATTCCCTAGGGTCTCTGCTAAAATATATATAATGTTTGGGGGTTCCAAGTAATTTTCTAGCAAAAAATAATGATTTTAACTTAAGAAACAAGTGTCAGAAAAAGATTTAGACTTTAAGTGGTTAAACTTCCTGCATTTACACGTTGTTTAAAAACTTGGCAGACTGCCTGGATTTTTTTTTTCACACAGAAGGTTATCCCTTTGATCTAAGAAGGAAGAGTTAGTTACAATGTTTCATGTTAAAAACTTGGCAGACTGCAGATGTTTTCTTTTGACAGCTGAGTGAGCAGATAAGTCTCTCCACTTGTTATGTGGAAGAATCGGCAAACTCTGCAATAGAGATCGTCAGGGGGGTTGAATCGAGATCACATTTTTTTTAATTGTGCAGCTCTAATATATATGCAAAAAAATAAAAAATCAGAAAGGGGGCAAATACTTCTCACACAACTGTATGTGAAAAGTTTGGCATTCATTTGTATTCAGCCCCCTTTACTCTGATACCCCTAAATAAAATCTAATGGAACCAATTGCCTTCAAAAGTCACCTAATTAGTAAATAGAGTCCAGCTGTTCTGTGACACCATACCAGACAGGTCAGGGATAAAGTTGTGGAGAAGTTTAAAGCAGGGTTAGTTATAATAAAATATCCCAAGCTTTGAACATCTCACAGAGCACTGTTCAATCCATCAACAGAAAATGGAAAGAGTATGGCACAACTGCAAACCTACCAAGACATGGCTGTTCACCGAAAATGACAGGCCGGGCAAGGAGAGCATTAATCAGAGAAGCAGCCAAGAGGCCCATGGTAACTCTGGAGGAGCTGCAGAGATCCACAGCTCAGGTGGGAGAATCTGTCCACAGGACAACTATTAGTTGTGCACTCCACAAATCTGGCCTTTATGGAGGAGTGGCAAGTAGAAAGCCATTGTTGAAAAAAGCTATAAGAAGGTCTGTTTGCAGTTTGCGAGAAGCCATGTGGGGACACAGCAAACATGAGTACAGTGCAAAACGCGTCAGCTTGCCTGCATCTTGCTGCTGTGATATGTATTTTTATGAACATTATTAAATAAAGGTCGAAGATTGCATTTGAGTGCGGCTGTCCAGGATTTTCTCTTACTACTTCATTATCAGCATTGCCGGCACCTGCCTCTTCCAGCATGGAGGAGATGTTTATTCCTCACAGACCTCTTTCAGAGCGGTGAGATCTTTCTTTTATGTGGAAGAAGATGCTCTGGTCAGGTGAGACCAAAATTTAACTTTTTGACCTAAAAGCAAAACGCTATGTGTGACGGAAAACTAACAATGCACATCACCCTGAACACACCATCCCCACCGTGAAACATGGTGGTGGCAGCATCATGTTATGGGGATGTTTTTCATCAGCAGGGACAAGGAAACTGGTCAGAGTTGATGGGAAGATGGATGGAGCTAAATACAGGGCAATCTTAGAAGAAAACCTGTTAGAGTCTCCAAAAGACCTGAGACTGGGGCGGAGGTTCACCTTCCAGCAGGACAACAACCATAAACATACAGCCAGAGCTACAAAGGAATAGTTTAGATCAAAGCATATTCATGTGTTAGAATGGCCCAGACAAAGTCCAGACCTACATCCAATTGAGAATCTTTAGCAAGACTTGAAAATTGCTGTTCACAGACGCTCTCCATCCAATCTGACAGAGCTTGAGCTATTTTGCAAAGAAGAATGGGCAACAATTTCACTCTCTAGATGTGCAAAGCTGGTAGAGACATCCCCAAAAAGACTTGCAGCTGTAATTGCAGTGAAAGGTGTTACAAAGTATTGACTCAGGGGGGCTGAACACAAATGCACACCACACTTTTCACATATTTATTTGTAAAAAAATTAAAAACCATTTATCATTTTCCTTCCACTTCACGATTATGTGCCACTTTGTGTTGGTCTATCACATAAAATCCCAATAAAATACATTTATGTTATTGGTTGTAACATGACAAAATGTGGAAAATTTCAAGGAATATGAATACTTTTTCAAGGCACTGTATCTACCATGGGACAGCATAGAGCCATTCAAAGCCAGTATAGCTACCCTACACCTCTTGCTTGGGAAATCTAAGGAGCAGCCAGGTGTGTTGGCATTTTCTACGGAGATAGAGCATTCAGTGATTGGAAGCCTTTTTTACATGTTGAGCTGATCCGTTTATCCTACGAGAGGACATGCTTATGATTTTAGGTAGCCAGAGACAGTTTCAAGTCCTCAAGTTGCATTCAAGTTACAGTTTGGGCATCCCATACCTTCCCATCCAGCGGCTCGTAAGAGGGGTAGCGCTACACAATGTTGGAGGCATTACACTCTGCCCCATTTTACAAATGCTGTTTACTGGATGCTCTGGAAATGTGTATTTTTTCCTTCAGTAAAACATTCTTTGATTAAAAAAGAAAAAAAAAATAGATGGTTATATCCTGTGCTAATGCACAGAGACCCCAGAGAACAGGTGGTGCCACTTGAGGGGGGGCGTAGATGGAGCAGATTGAGGGCTTTAGGAATCAGCATTTACACTTCTCCCTGTTCCTCCCCAATGCCATAGCATAGTGGGGGGCAATGGAATATATCTAAGTACACCTTAAAATTGTATTACACAAAATAAAGATCTTAAATAACTTATTTGCATATTAGAATGACTTTTGGGAGATAAGCGATTAGGTTTTTTAGCATCTGCCAGCTCCTTATTTTGAATTACTGTATACAAATAGTTCAAAAACTTTAGACTGCATACAAGTTTACAGTTTTTTTTTCAGGAGTCATAAATAAAGTGGAATCATGTTTAACAAAGGTGCCTTAGGGCAAAATGAGGCTTCAACATAAATGTATGCATCTGAGACCTCTGTTTTTATTATGTCTTTCTTTTCTTTATAAAGCAAATCAGCTGATCACTTGCAGGGAAAGTTGCAATTTGCAAGAAAATTATCTCCAGAGCTTAGTGAATGATGTGAAATTCACTTTGGCCCTATCAGGAGGCATAAATAAAGTAGAATCTCATTTTACATTGCTGCCTTAGGGTGACACGTGGCTTCAATATTTTTTTTATAAATCTATGCATCTGATACCGCTCTTTTAATTATGTCCATTTTACTGGCTAGCAGGACTAATTGCTGAAGGATTTTCTAGGTTCTTTTATGTGAAGGGGGCTATTTTAAGGAAAACTATACTTAGAAATTCAGCAACGAGGTCTGACAAGTTTTGTGTGAATGCTGCTTATAGAGGAGGTTCAGTCTGCAAAAAATAAAATCCTGTAGCTGCTGACTTTTATTAAAAAGACATATACCGTACTTGTCCGGGGATCCAGCGCTGTCCTCACCCGGGCTAGTTCTTCAACTTGTCTTCTGGTTCCTGGCACCAGCATCCTAACTGTGAGCAGCCAGTTGTGCGGCTTTTCCAAAGCAAACCAAGCCATTAAGTCCAAGGAATTGTCTGTAGACCTCCGAGACAGGATTGTATGGAGGCACAGATCTGGGGAAGGGTACAGAAAAATTTCTGCAGCATTGAATGTCTCAATGAGCACAGTGACCTCCATCATTTGTAAATGGAAGAAGTTTGGAACCACCGGGACTCTTCCTAGAGTGGGCTGCCCAGCCAGACTGAGTAATCGGGAAAGAAGGGCCTTAGTCAGGGGGGTGACCAAGAACCCGATGGTCACTCTGACAGAGCTCCAGCATTTCTCTGTGGAGAGTGGAGACCTTTCCAGAAGAACAACCATCTCTGCAGCACTCCACCAATCAGGCCTGTATGGTAGAGTGGCCAGACATGGCAGCCCACCTGGAGTTTACCAAAAGGCACCTGTCGGACTCTGAGACTATGAGAAACAAAATTCTCTGGTCTGATTAAACAAAGATTGAACTCTTTGGTCTGAATTGCAAGTGTCATGACTGCAGGAAACCAGGCACCGCTCATCACCTGGCCAATACCAGTCCTAGAGTGAAGCATGGTGGTGGCAGCATCGTGCTGTGGGGATGTTTTTCAGCAGCAAGAACTGGGAGACTAGTCAGGATCGAGGGAAAGATTAATGCAGCAATGTACAGAGACATCCTTAATGAAAACCTGCTCCAGAGCGCTCTGGACCTCAGACTGGGGGGAAGGTTTATCTTCCAACAGGACAATGACCCTAAGCACACAGCCTAAATAACAAAGAGTGGCTACGGGACAACTCTCTGAATGTCCTTGAGTGGCCCAGCCAGAGCACAGACTTAAACCCGATTATACATCTCTGAAGAGATCTGAAAATGGCTGTGCACCGACACTCCCCATCCAACCTGATGGAGCTGGAGAGGCCCTGCAAAGAAGAATGGGAGAAACTGCCCAAAAATAGATGTGCCAAGCTTGTAGGATCATACTCAAAAAGACTTGAGGCTGTAATTGGTGCCAAAGGTGCTTCAACAAAGTATTGAGCAAAGGCTGTGAAAACTTATGTACATGGGATTTTTTTTCATTTTTTATTTTTAATAAATTTGCAAAGATTTCAAACAAACTTATTTCACATTGTTATTATTGGGTATTGTTTGTAGAATTTTGAGGAAAATAATGAATTGAAACCATTTTGTAATAAGACTGTAACATAACAAAATGAGGAAAAAGTGAAGCGCTGTGAATACTTTCAGGAAGCACTGTACGGTATGTAGGCATAGGACACACCCCCTGCCACACCCTCTTAAAAGAGAATTATACCAAAAAAAAATGATTAGGTAAACCCTCAAGTGCTTTTTTTTTTTTACCACTACTAATCTTTTATATTGGCTTTTGAAATGTACAAATGTAGCAAATTAGAAATTAGGTGAAAGGTTTAGCACTGGGAAACACTTTTTGAAAGATAAAAAGTGCATTTGATATACAGCTATATAGATCAGACCAAAATGAGGGACAAATGAGGAGGAAAGAGGGAGAGAGGGACTTAGTTCTAAATTGGGGACAGTTGGGAGGTATGCATATGTATATTTTTAAATCATTCTAGTGTATGGCTAGGGTTTTCTGGCCTAGCCACTGCCATATGTAGCAGCTTGTACTTCACTGCCTACATGCTGAAACTTGTGATGATGACTGCATGGCATAGTCGGAAGCCCTGGGAAGCGTGTAAATACACCTTAAAATTGTCTTGCAACAAATTAATTGCAGTAAGTAAGATGGTTAGATTGTGACAAATTCAAATAGTTCTTATCCGTGACATTTTTACTATCTGTCACTAATGCTGTGACAAGTTCCTAAAGAAATCCTACCAAATTGATGATAAAAAAGTGGAAGTAAATAGGACCTCTTCCATGTTGGAGTAAATTGTGTGACAGTTCTGTCAGATTTATGACAGACTTGTATAAAACTTACATGAATCTGTCACAAACTGTGCAATTTGTTGTATTACCGTGAGACAGATTTCTAATCAGTATATAAAGCACTCTTTAGGAATTTTGCACATAGTCAAAGATATCACAAAGCCACATACATCAATATGAATCCTTCAATATAACCACCAGGGGCATAGAACTTTAATACTTTGGCCCTCATGTGTGGCATATTTTCTTTTATAACTAGAATTATTTTTGATTATCACACAAACAATACTTGAAACACTTTAGAAAAATAGATCCTGCACAATAAATCACATCTTTGGCTTTGTATTTGTATGCCTGGGACTTTGTTTCCATCTAGTGCTCAATTTGTAAAATGCATGCTTTCCAACGATGTCAGTTCTACGTAAAGTACATGTAAATATTCCAGGGAAAGGAATAAGCTTTATTGGAAATGATACCATCAGTGTGAAATTACTGTTAGCAGTACGTGGCTTGTCTTTCACGGAAAAGGTTTTCAAAGTCCTCTTAATCAGAAGGAACAACAACTATAATAAGCATGTCTTGACGGTTTTCATCCATTCAGATCATGGTATAGCTCAGCCATTCTCAACCAGGGTTTCTCTAGAGGTTGCTAGGGATTCAATGTGCTGTGGCTAAATGACCTTTCACCTGATCATGCCTACATGGCTCTGGCCCCAACGCCACTTGGCAGAGGCAGCTGCATGACACCAATTTTCCTTTTAGCTGTTTGTAAGGTTGGCAATCTGTCCACCACTGTAATAGGGGCATTCTCCCAACTGACCACCATTATAACGGGCATTCTTCCAACTAACCACTAGCATGGCTTCAAAGAGACCTGAAAATTAATGTAAAGATTCCTCTGATATAAACAGATTGGGAAAGGCTGGTATAGCTATTCCAAAAACATGTGGCTGATAACTACACAACAAAAAAATATGACTCTCCTGTCTATAGGCACAGGCCTTTGCTCATGGCCAGGGGTTGAGGTAAGCCAGATAGGTGGTCAGCAGCAATGTTGAAAATGTATAAATTGTGATAACGTCATTCTTCCTGTGTTTCCCTCTTCTGGTCACTTCTGAACATGTGGCTAATTTCAAGAGGACTGAAGGAGAAAGGGAGATGGATGTTTAAATAAGTCAGAATTTTTTTTTGTTCCTGTCATGTACCTGGTAGAGATGGATCTGGAGAGGAGGTCTCTCCTGCACCTCTTGTCCAACAGCCCTTGTAGTGGTGACAGGAGAGTGGCACAAGGACAGATGAAACTGGCAATGCCAACTGTTGGTTGAAGGATACAGAAAACTGTGGTCACCAGACAAGGACCGGGGGCTGGGACACGGTGACACTTGATAAAAAGAGAGGAGCAAAGCCAGGACACAAGCAGAAGGTCAATAGCTAGACATCTTGGAGCATGAGCATGCAAAAGTCTGCTTGATCTAGAACTTACTGGACTTTCCTTATGTTCTAGTTTCATGACTGTCTTTTCTTTCCTTTGTTGAAAAGTAGTTTTGAATATAAAATAGACAACATATTGCCTTTCATGGCACATTCTATCAGTGAATTTTACTAAAAAAAGCACATGACAGTGGATGAAGCTTGTAAAAAAGCATACTAGGGCAGCATGATGTAAAAAATACAGCCCTGCCTATGGTCCTTCGGTGTTCAGACAAATGGAATAAAGAATTGTGCAGAATTACTGGGGGATTCTACAATACAGAAGAGACTCTTCTGAAAACGTACTTGATATTGGGAGGGAAATTAACTAACACTGGTGTTCACAAAATCTGGTGCAGCTGTGCATTGTAACCGATTAACTTTGAGGTTTTATTGTCAAAGCTCATTAGAACAAGCTTGTAGGCATGTGCAGTCTACTTCCTCCACTGTAGGTGGTGCTCTTCCACAACAGCGCTGAGGAAGTCAAGAGAAAAAAATTCTTCTGTTGTTTCCTGGGTCACTGGGGAAGCGATCCCCATTGGATGCTACCACCTCATGTGACTCTAGCAGTCATCTTGGGTCAGGCAGAGCCTATATAAGGCTCTGGCTCCCAGGTTTGGTGTGCATTTTGCGAGTTGGTAGAGTAGGGATAGGTATTCTACCTGGTAGGGACCAAACTAGTGGCAGGGAAAGGTTCCTGATGAGGAGGGAAAGCGTAGGGCTCCTAACTTCTCTGGACATCTTCCTGCTTGGGTACAAGATGGCCAAGCAGGAAGATGTCCAGAGAAGTTACGAGCCCTATGCTTTCCCTCTTCATCAGGTTCTTTCCCTGCCACTAGTTTGGTCCCTACCTGTATTTTTCACATCATTCTGCCCTAGTATGCTAACCCCAACTCTACACGCTGCTGGACCTGTGAGTGTTCCTGGCTGGGCTGTCTTCCCACCGGGTAATTTGTGAATGGTCTTTGCATTATTTCAATACAAGTTCTTTCATCGCTCTGGGCTGTGTGTGTTATTGCGTTTGCACCATGCTGAGCACCTGGTAGGGACCGAACTAGTGGCAGGGAAAGGTTCCTGATGAGGAGGGAAATCTTCCTACTTGAGCACAAGACAGCCAGGCCGCATTCTGCCCCTCTCAACAGGCGCTATCAGTTCGGCTAAATCCTACTCTCTACAAACTGCTGGAACTGCAAGTGTTCCTGGCTGACCTGTCTTCCCACCGGGTTATTTGTGAATGGTCTTTGTATTATTTCAATACAAGTTCTTTCATCGCACTGGGACTGTATGTGTTATTGCTGTTGCACCACACTGAGCCCCACTTACAAGCTGAAGTAAGAAGCTGATTGGTTACTATGCACAGCTGCACCAGATTCTGTGTGCACCAGTTTTAGTAAAAGTCCCCCTGTACGTTACAACAACATTGCAAGGCCTATACATACATTGAAGCAGGGTACCAGCCCTAAATGCAGGAACAGCACAGCACCCTGACAGCACAGCACTCCTTCCTGGATCACAGACACAGTTCTTCCCACCACTGGTCGGCTGGACTTTCATCTGCAGCTGTCAAAACACCCAGGAGGCATCTCGCTGGACGCTGTGGACTAATTGATGAGCTTTCTTATCACACCTTTTTTTGCTTTGGAGTGTCCCCGCTTAAGGAGAGCAGCATAGCTTGGAAAACTGCCTTTGTACCATTGGATGTGAGACAGACCTGTCGGAGGTCTTTGGCTCAGGAGAGTTTGGTGATTATCCACGTCATCCGGTGAACGTTGATCTCCCCTGGGACATCTGCTCTGTCTCTAATACCAGCATGGGATTCAGAGCCACTTGCCTGTTTTTGGGATAGAGGCCCGGACCGGGTTTGAGGTCACAAGCTTATCTTGCTTGCTGTTTGGTAAGCTTGCATTTCTTATGTTGGTCACTTTTTGGATATGGTGGTGGTCTGTCACGGAATCATTTCAATATATTTATTAACTTCAACACTTTATCAACATTTTTTGATCATTTATTGACTTATAATAATTTTTGAACATTCTATTCAATATTTGACAGATATTTATTTTATATCAGTATATATTCTCACAATTAAGGTTTTTCACTTAATTTTTTTTATGGAGTGATTTATTTATTTATTAATGTCTAATGTTGATGTTAATCATATAATATCAATATTTGGGATTTTTATTTCCATTTAATCTTAGCGCTGCTACTGTTTTCTTTTTTCTGTACTATTTGGTGTATCTCATTTTAGCAGCAGCTGTCCTTTTTACTGTTTTTTAGATATAGCGCAGTATTTTATTTTTTGTTTACATGAAAAGATATAATTAAATATTTACAAAAATGTGAGGGGTGTACTCACTTTTATGAGATACTGTATATCATTGGATGGTACCTATAGAGCATATGACATATAACTGTTTTTCTAAAATGTTAAATATCAAACAAAAAATTAATTTTCAAACAGCTAGAGTAGTACATACTCTTTGCCGATGCTGTAAGTTTGTTGGAGAATCTAAAAACAATATAAGCAACAAGGGCAGGAACACCTATCTACTGGGGCAGATTATTGAATAGAGAACCTAAGTGGGAGCCTGGGGCTCAGAGCATGACTGCAACTAACATTGTCCACTGCTGGTAAGAGAGTCTTAGCCGCTCTTCTTCTTTTTCGCAAAACAGTGGAAGGACAGAGAATGGGGCAGTTGTCAGCTTGAACACTTTAAACAGTGCGCACATCATGTACATTGCCAAATGCTGCTGGTATCAAGCTCACCTTTTTTATTCCAACCATCTGTAGAAACAGAGTCATCTCATATTAACTTATTTGCACAATCACAGTATCCAGGGTTGGAGATATTTTAAAACCTTTGGAGGCTCCAGAGAACAGCAGCATTGCCAACTGTCTCCTATATTCTGTTGGACTGTCCCTACTGATCCAGTTGCAGTAAATGCCAGAGTCATCAGACAGGGGATCATTGGCCTATGACTAGAATGCCAAAAGGCTGCTACAAGTGTCTGCTTCTTTTTTTGGTGTACCTGTAATGGGTGCATAGGATGTCTCAGTAAGGACTAGCCATAGTGGAGGTGAATACAGGGAGTTATAACTGTTACTATGTGGTGTATGGCCAGAGTACATTATACCTGTGTATACCACAGAAGTGGAGGACTGAAAGGGACTTTAGTTCAATGTGGCCAACTGCTACTAAGAATAAGGAACAGCCACTGTCTCCACAATGCCACTAAATGCTGGACTATGGTGCCAGCCATGTAAAAATGTGGTTCTTACCCTTTAATTTCATTTTAACTAATGCACAGAATTTCCTCGTAAATGTGATTAAAGTGCTGCTAAACCCATGACCCTGCATTCACTATATCTGGTCTCCTGCAGTACACAGAACATGAAAATGCAATAGTTTTAGTAAATGTAAACTGCTAAATACCTTTTCTCATCAGCAGTATATAGCAGTAATGTGATTTCTATCAGTGTCTGGTTAAGGCTCGGTTCACACTGGAACCGGCTGTGGATCGCACAGGAGCGCTGTGCGTTCCTGTTCCCCGTTTCAGGGACGAATCAGGGCCGAATCTATGCCTGAATTCGGCCCTGAAATGAAGCCAATGATGCACAGTGTTTTGTGCAGTGCACAGTGCATAGGGAGCCAGTCACATTCTCCTGCTAT
Source organism: Lithobates clamitans (assembly GCA_037952925.1). Taxonomy (NCBI): domain Eukaryota; kingdom Metazoa; phylum Chordata; class Amphibia; order Anura; family Ranidae; genus Lithobates; species Lithobates clamitans. The sequence continues at coordinate 1,284,745 of JBBGZY010000448.1, forward strand.
GCTAATTGGATGCGGGGAAACCCAATTCTAATTCGCATAGGTGTGAACCCAGCCTTAAGTTTGTAGGAGGAGTTTTTATACTATTGTCACTGTCCTATAAGGCTGCAGGACCCTTGACCCTCTGCCTGGACAGTGCTGATTGGCCCTGTGCTGATCACATGTACGAAAAAAAATTCTCTAGCAATACACACCAAACTGAGCATGTGCAGCTTGTCCCCTATGCTCTGTTCTACCAGGAGATGCATAGCTTCCAACTGTCCCTGATTTTGGGGGACTGTCCCTGATTTGGAACAAATACGCTTACATACTTTTGCTAATAGGTGTCCTTTGTTCCCATCTCAGAAAGTTGGGAGGTATGGGAAATGTATCGGGGACAGTGGTAGAAAGGGAGGATCGGATTTGACAGTATCAAACAGCCTTTTTACACAATGCAGAAGACGAGCTCCTTAGGTTCCACAGTAAGTATAACAAGCATGCTTTACTGCATACACACACACTGATTTTATTGTTGTGGGTTTAGTAAAAATGTAATGTTTTATGTAAAAAAAAATGCAAAAAAAAAACATGTTATTTGTCATTTCCAGGGCAAATGCGAGGAATCTATATAATGGTTTATCAGCAACATTTTAAATAGTTTTGTAGATAAATATGTCTTTATGATAAGGGTTATGGGAACATAAAAACAGCAGCTTGACGTGTTATCTGCCTATAAATTAGACAATATGACATTTGAGCAAACAACCAGAACATTCAGCAAGTACTGTACATTGTGTCCCGACTTCTCACACAATGCACTCATAGAAACACTGGATTAGGAGAAAATGTGACCTGCACAAATATGAACTCTGCCCAGGCTGAGACATTGCATTACGCTGCAGTATGATTTCACGTATAATGGTTGATGGCCTCAAACTGCAAGGGACACGTTGTAATGTTTTCCAACAGAAGTGCATAGACGCCAACTGTAGCAGACCATAGCAATCGACTTTAAATGTTCCAGTACAATTTAGGGAGGAGCTCTTATTCAAACCAACGTAATGGCCATTGCTTGTGATAGTTTTTTCTTTCTCTGTGTACTCAGCCCTTTCAGCTGTGTTCTGGGTTTGCTTAGTCTGGGTGCCTACCTGTTCAATGGCAAAACCAAGTGGAATTGGCTCAAAACTATGTAGGCACCATCAAATAGGTGGTAAATCAGCCACAGCTCAAGGAACCCCTAGCCACCTCTGGAGGTACCCTAGTGTTCCACGGAACCCTGGTTCAGAATGGCTGCGCTAGGGGAACACTGCATTTTGCACATTTATTACTGAACTTGTTATACATCCTGAAAAGAATCGGGGGAGATGGCAACTCCAGCAAATAAAAAAATCCTCCAAGTAATGTAAAACCTCGTGTGAACCAGACCTAACTTTAGTGACCGATTCGAGAACAGACACAAACAAATCAAAGTAAAAAACATGAGGTGAAAGGTAATAGAATTTAAAATAATGTGAAAAAGAATAAAAAATACTGTGCACCATAAACTGATAAAACTGATAAAACCATTATTAGTAATTGTGCCATCTATATGGGTATGGTTGGATGCAGACAGGGGAGCACTTCTGTTAGTCAAACCACTGTGTTGGAGCTTTTGAGAAAAAGCTCAGTTTGTTGTGTGTTATTCAATGGTAATATATTTTAAAACAGCATGACACCAAATGGGCTCCAGCACAATATGGGCATTTAGGTTTATATTTACAATTCTGGTGCCATTTGCATTGGCTGTCATGATAAGCAAAACTGAGCACTTTTTTTTTTGGCCAGCCTAGTTGTTGAAAATGATGGGGCTTATATTAGGTAAAAGCAAATGTATCCACAATCTGATGCTCTTCACTCTCCATTTTAAATTGGGAAGTACAGATAACTTGACAGAAAGCCTCATCATAAGCAAACCATGGCAAACTACCATAATTGTGATATGCCTCCAGTACATTATCTAGGTGATGAAACAGTGCACTAGTGTTTTCTGGCTACCTTTCATCAACACTGGCAAACATGCAGAAAAACCGTAGTAAAGGATCTTGTGAGTGGCCTACAGTGGTATTTTTCAGCTTTATCATATGTTGGCATCTTGCTTAAAGTCCCTAGCAGAAGGCAATAAAGACAATGGGGTTGATTTCCTAAGGCAAATAGGCTCTTCACTTTGTAAGTGAATTTTCCCCAGAGCTTAGTGAATGAGGTGAAGCTCTGCTGACTTCCATCATCCAGTCATGGGCAAGCAAAAATGCTGTTTTTTATGTTCCTTGCATGTTATTCAATAGTATTTAAAATGAAATTTCAAGGCATTCACTAAGCTCAGGGGAAAATTCCAATGCAAAGTGAACAGCCTATTTGCCTTTTGTAAATCAATCCCAAAATGTCGATGTATTCCTCTTTTCAAATGTTCTTGTTAATGGAATTAATTAACCACCTACGGACCCCCCCCCCGTTGTCGTTATACGTCGGGACTTTAAAGAGGAACATCCTTGTTATGGCAGCCGATAGCTGCCATAACCTCGGTATCCTCTTCTGCAGCGGGCGGTCCTCTTTCAGATAAAGGTGGTCTTTGCGGCGGATTCGCCTCAAGATCACTTTTATTAGAGGTGGGAGAGGGAACTCCTCCCTCTGCGATCCGGTGGTCAATCGCTTCCTCTCTCCTCACAGGCTGGCCACCGAGTGAGGGGAGGATGGCCCCCACTCGGCTCAATATTATTGCATTTTAGTGTAAATATGAGATCGGAGGTCTTTTTGACCCCCAATCTCATATGTAGCCTCCCTGACGGTTTTCCCGAGTGTGGCTCAGGGTTAAATTTCAGTCCCATTAGCGGTAACCCCGAGCCACACTCGGGATTACATTGCAGGATCCTGGTGCAGCTTTACTTACCTTGTCCCCAGGATCCTGTGATGTCCCCCGCGCTGTCTGCGGGCTCTGTCCTCCTCCGAAGCCTCTCTGTGCCAGGCTGCGTTCTCTGCGAGCATCGCGACGCACGGGGGCGGAGCCTGGCGGGAAATTCAAAAAATGTAAAAACCATAACACATACAGTACTGTAATCTAACAGATTACAGTACTGTATGAAATTATTTCACATCCCTTCAGTCCCTAGTGCATTAGCCCAGTGCCCTGCATGCAGTTTTATGTTATATATACTGTTCTTTCTGCCTGGAAACTGGAGATTGTCCATAGCAACCAAAAAGTGTCCCTTTACGTCAAAAGTGGCTTTAGATCAGCTAGAAAACAGCGATAGTAAATTAGAACACTTGCAGAATTGAGCGATAGTGAATAGTGGGGAAATTTATTTTATTATTATTATTATATGATTTTTTTTTTAATTATTTTTATTTATTTATTATATTATAATTTATGTTTTTGTGTTTTAAACTTCATCATACCCGGGATATCTACTAGACTCTTGTTTGGACAGATTTAAGTGTGTTATTGTTAAGAATTACAGACCTACGATATAAAACGCCAAATTTCCATGCAAAATAATTGTACCGCTTTCAGCACCTAAAATCCAAAATAATCATACCGCCAGGGAGGTTAAGAGGTCCTGTCATGCTTTTTTTCTATTACAAGGGATGTTTACATTACTTGTAATAGAAAAAAAAAAGTGACCCAAATTTTTTTTTAAATGGAAAATGTCAAAACAAAAAGTAAAATAAATAAGAAAAAAAAAAAATTTAAAGCGCCCCTTCCCGACAAGCTTGTGCGCAGAAGCAAACGCATGAAAACGGTCAAACCACACATGTGAGGTATCACCGCGATCGTTACAGCGAGAGCAATAATTTTAGCCCTAGAACTTCTCTGTAGCTCAAAACTGGTAACCTGTAGAAATTTTTAAACTTTGCCTATGGAGATTTTTAAGGGTAAAAGTTTGTCGCCATTCCACGAGCGGGCACAAGTTTGTAGCGTCACATGTTGGGTATCAATTTACTCGGCGTAACATTATCTTTCACAATATAAAAAAAATGTACTGTTGTCTTATTTTTTAATTTTAAAAAAGTGTATTTTTTTTAAAAGTGTGCTTGTAAGACTGCTGCGGAAATATGGTGTGACAGCAAGTATTGCAAGTAGTGTGACAGCAAGTATTGCAACAACGATCTAAGTCATTTTCTAGCAAACAAAAAGGGATTTTAACTTGAAAACACCAAGTCTGAAAGTGGTTAAATGGTAACCTGAAGGGGATAGTTTACAAACCATTGCCTCTCTAAGGTGATTCTCAGATACACAATGGAAGATTTAATTACGTTCGGTAAATGATCTGGAACAGTACTAAAGTCCACAGCAATGTCAGAAGTAAGTAACAAACTGTTCCTGCCAGTTTAAATAACAGCTGCTGTGAGCTGTGTGAAGTTGGCACCCCATGTTTGTAAAACCTGAACAAAAATATACCATTTGTTTGTGCCGCGTTTGTGCTGATTTGTGCCGCAAAAATGAGCGTTTGTGCCGGTTCAGTTTCTAAGATATTAAACATTCAATTTAATGCAAGCCCCGCCCACTTTGCACCCCATGTCCCTGAATTTTAAAAACAAACGTGCCATTCGTTTGTGCCGCGTTTGTGCTGGTTTGTGCCGCAAAAATAAACGTTTGTGCCGCTTTGGTTGCGGAGATATTGTGTGTTATAGTTGCTGTAACCCCACCCATTTTGCACCCTATGTTCCTGAATTTTAAAAACAAACGCGCCATTCGTTTGTGCCTCGTTTGTGCTGGTTTGTGCCGCAAAAATAAACGTTTGTGCCGCTTTGGTTGCGGAGATATTGTGCGTTATAGTTGCTGTAACCCGCCCATTTTGCACCCCATGTTCCTGAATTTTAAAAACAAACGCGCCATTTGTTTGTGCCGCGTTTGTGCTGGTTTTTGCCGCAAAAATAAATGTTTGTGCCGCTTTGGTTGCGGAGATATTGTGCGTTATAGTTGCTGTAACCCCGCCCATTTTGCACCCCATGTTCCTGAATTTTAAAAACAAACGCACCATTCGTTTGTGCCGCATTTGTGCTGGTTTGTGCCGCAAAAATAAACGTTTGTGCCGCTTTGGTTGCGGAGATATTGTGCGTTATAGTTGCTGTAACCCCGCCTATTTTGCACCCGATGTTCCTGAATTTTAAAAACAAACGTGCCATTCGCTTGTGCCGCGTTTGTGCTGGTTTGTGCTGGTTTGTGCCACAAAAATAAATGTTTGTGCCGCTTTGGTTGCGGAGATATTGTGCGTTATATTTGCTGTAACCCCGCCCATTTTGCACCCCATGTTCCTGAATTTTAAAAACAAACGCGCCATTTGTTTGTGCCGCGTTTGTGCTGGTTTGTGCCGCAAAAATAAATGTTTGTGCCGCTTTGGTTGCGGAGATATTGTGCGTTATAGTTGCTGTAACCCCACCCATTTTGCACCCCATGTTCCTGAATTTTAAAAACAAACGCACCATTCGTTTGTGCCGCATTTGTGCTGGTTTGTGCCGCAAAAATAAACGTTTGTGCCGCTTTGGTTGCGGAGATATTGTGCGTTATAGTTGCTGTAACCCCGCCTATTTTGCACCCCATGTTCCTAAATTTTAAAAACAAACGTGCCATTCGCTTGTGCCGCGTTTGTGCTGGTTTGTGCCACAAAAATAAATGTTTGTGCCGCTTTGGTTGCGGAGATATTGTGTGTTATAGTTGCTGTAACCCCGCCCATTTTGCACCCCATGTTCCTGAATTTTAAAAACAAACGTGCCATTTGTTTGTGCCGCGTTTGTGCTGGTTTGTGCCGCAAAAATAAACATTTGTGCCGCTTTGGTTGCGGAGATATTGTGCGTTATAGTTGCTGCAACCCCGCCCACATTGCACCCCATGTTCCTGAATTTTAAAAACAAACGCGCCATTTGTTTGTCCCGGGTTTATGCTGGTTTGTGTCGCAAAAATAAACGTTTGTGCAGCTTTGGTTGCGGAGATATTGTGCGTTATATGTTGTCAAACCACATTGACTTTACACCTTGTTATTAAAGCTTACATACAGAACCTAAACTCAGCTTGGGTTTCCTTAATGTAAAGCTCCTCCCACTGTACTGGCACTGCACTTCATATTGTACCCTGAAAAAGGCACCTCTGCCGGGTTAGCCCCCCCATATCAAAATTTTTGAAAAAATCTTATGCAGTTTGTTAGATCTTTGTTAGATCAGGTTAGATCAACCGTTGTTTGCGTTAGATCTCACACAGAAGAAGCGATAATAACAGTTATTTGCTGGGGGGGCTAACTCGTCATCAGCCCCCCCTTATCAAAAAATTGACCAGTTAGCTATTTTGGAAGCAATTTGTTAGATCCGGTATGATCAAGTGTTTTTAACGTTAGATCTCACATAATTAGAGACTTATTAAGTGATTAATGAGGGGGGCTGGCCCCCCCTTATCAAATTTTTGGCCCAAAAATCATTCAGGCTAATAGATATTCGTTAGATCCGGTTAGATCAAGTGGTTTTAACGCTAGATCTCACATCATTTCAGAGATATTCCACATCAAAATAGAGATATTAGGTGGTACATATGGACGGGCTGGCCCCCCCTTATCAAATTTTCTGGCCAAAAATCATTCAGGCTTATAGATATTCGTTAGATCCGGTAAGATCAAGTGGTTTTAACGTTAGATCTCACATAATTAGAGACTTATTAAGTGATTAATGAGGGGGGCTGGCCCCCCTTATCAAATTTTCGGGCCAAAAATCATTCGGGCTAATAGATATTCGTTAGATCCGGTGAGATCAAGAGGTTTTAACGTAAGATCTCACATCATTTCAGAGATTTCATATTCTTTGCCAATAACAACATCCAAGTTAGTAGTTAATTGTTAGATGAAGTTATTATTGCATTAAACCTAGCATGCACATGGCAGAAATCAGTAATAATCGCAATGTAAGTAGGGATAAAAGCTTGTTGCAGTTTGATCAGTGAGATGTTTTATTTAATCTATGATAAATACATAACAGTTCGTTATTTTATATGAGAAGTTAGGCCCCTGTGGCAGTAGCTTAAAATTAATAAATTTTGGCATCGCTGCTCTAAATTGTGGGCACAACTGGAACAGGCCCAGACTGACATTCTGCTGCCAGGGGCTCTGTGGTGCTATGACCAACTACCGCCTGTGCTGAAGTCACACCCCATAATGGGTATGACACTCCGCATATGCTCCCAGGTCAGCACACAGAACCGGCTTTCTTCCCTGATTCCCCATTGCTCCCTATCATAGAAAAACCGTAGTTCCTCCCTGGTCTGGAACCGCAAATGTTTCGGACCCTAAGCCAAACAGGTAGGATCCAGGCATCCCACTTCCTAACGGGAGGCCAATGGCCTTCCACAGTAGTGCTAATGAGCCCTTCAAACTTTCCTTGTGGACAGCGCTACAATTACAACACTTTCTCAATACTTTGCCTAATCCACAGGGATTTAATCGTCCCCTGACGTCCTTTGAAGCATACTGTTCCAAAGAGGGTTCCCTTCCACAGGCTCTATCCAAAACATACGCCCTCTTGAACTGTCCGGCTGAACAACCACACTTACCGTTCTTGAACAAATGGGAAAGTAAGCTGGGGCGTACATTTACATCTGCTCAGATACAACATGTCCTCAGATTTTCGTTGAAATCATCGGTTTGTACGAAAATTGAAGAGACCAACTTTAAACTGTTAACAAGGTGGTACCTCACCCTGCAACTACTGACCAATGTTGGAGATGCCAGGGGGATGGAGGAACACGACTTCACATATTTTGGTCGTGCCCTAAATTGATCCACTTCTGGGAGACAGATAAACCACGCAAAAATTTACGGAATACAAGGTTCCTGGTGATCCAGCTTTTTCCTGCTACATGTCTCCTCCATCTGAGCCAAACTCTATAAAAACTCCATTCCAAATGAGATGGAAGATCTAGTACTCACTGCACAACACCAACAGGAAAAATACTCTAACACTTGGGGACTATGGAACCAGTTTGTCGTTTCCGCAGAGGGTACTGCCCTTCTTGGGACTTAATGTCACAGATAAGTTCCGGAGCCCGTTCACCATAGTTATCCTGAACCAATGCCATTTCACCCCCCCCCAGCCTTACCTCCCCCCCTTCTCTCCTCTTACCTTTTCCATCCTTTTTTCCTTACCTTCTTTGATTATTGAAAATGAGAAAATAGTTTTGGGCGACAGCGGGTCTTGCTCCACAGCCCATTTTCCATCTTTAATAAAAACTGATAGGCCAGGAGGTAAGCAGCTTTTTGAGCAGTGTGCCGAAAAATGTTTTCAAAGAGATTGAGCATGCCGATTTTATAACAAAAAAGTCAACTTCACAATCTCAATCACGAAAGGAATTTTTTATAAAGTAAATGCTGTAAACTACTTTAGTAGTGAGAAATTAACATCCTGCACTCTCACGCCTCAGATCAACCCCAATTCATACACCTTCACACCTCAGATCACTGTATCACCTGCAAATCTGCCCCACCACTGTACCCCCCTGCTCAACTGCCCCACCACTGTAACCCCCTGCAAATCTGCCCCACCACCGTACCCCCATGCTCTTCTGTCTCACTGCTGAACCATCTTCTCATCTGTCCTAACACTGAACTTATCTGCTCATCTGCCCCACCACTGTAACCCCCTTTCTCATCTGTCCCACTTCTCTAACCCCCTTTCTCATCTGCCCCACCACTGTAAACCCCTTTCTCATCTGCCCCACCACTGTACCTCCTGCACATCTGTCCCACCTCTGTTTCCCCTGCTCATCTTCCCCACCTCTGTAACCCCCTTTCTCATCTGCCCCACCACTGTAACCCCCTTTCTCATCTGCCCCACTTCTGTAACCCCCTTTCTCATCTGCCCCACCACTGAAACCCACTTTCTCATCTGCCCCACCTCTGTAACCCCCTTTCTCATCTGCCCCACCACTGTAACCCCCTTTCTCTTCTGCCCCATCACTGTACCTCCTGCACATCTGTCTCACCCCTGTTCCCCCCTGCTCTTCTGCCCCACCGCTGTAACCCCCTGCTCATCTGTACCACTAATGTACCTCCTTTCTCCTCTGCCCTGCCACTGTACCCCCCTGTACATCTGCCCCACCTCTGTTCTCCCTGCTCTTCTGCCCAACCACTGTAACCCCCTGCTCATCTGTCCACCAATGCACCTCCTTTCACATCTGTTCCACCGCTGTACCCCCCTGCTCTTCTGTCCCACCGCTAAACCCCCTTCTCATCTGCCCCAACACTGAACCCCTCCTGCTCATTTTCCCACCACTGTAACCCCCTTCTCATCTGGCCCAACACTAAACCCCTCCCCCCGCTCATCTGCCCCATCACTGTACCCCCCTGCTTTTCTGTCCCACTGCTGAACCCCCTTCGCATCCCTCCCACCACTGCACCTTCTGCACATCTGCACCACCACTGTACCCCCTTGCTCTTCTGCCCCACCACTGTAACCCCCCTGCTCATCTACCCCATCAATGTACCATTTTTCTCATCTGCCCCACCACTGTACCTCTCTGCACATTTGCTCCACCGCCATATTTACATGCTCTTCTGTCTACTACTGAATCACCTTCTCCTCTGCCCTACCACTGTAACCCGCTTTTTCATCTGCCTTACTAATGTACCTCCTGCACATCTGTTTCACCTCTGTACCCCCTGCTCTTCTGCCCCACCTATGTTCCCCCTGTTCTCTTGCCCCACCACTGTAACCTCCTGCTCATCTGTCCCACCAATACACCTCCTTTCACATTTGCCCCACTGTTCTACCCCCCCTGCTTTTCTGTCCCACCACTGAACCTCCCTCTCATCTGCACCAAAACTGAACCCCCCCTGCACATCTGCCCCACGGCTGTACCCTCCTGTTCTTCTGTCCCACATCTAAACCCCTCCTGCTCATTTTTCCCACCAATGTACCCTCTTCTCATCTATGATATGTGTGATATGCAGAGTGGTAAAAGGAAGCAGAGATGAGACACATCTACTTGTCCTGGCACACTCATCCTGCTGATTCACCTCTCGCATCCAGCCCACGTGCTTGTATGTGATGTATGTGATGTATGGGATGTATGTGATGTCACATACGAGCATCTGGAATGGATGTGCAATGATGAGCTCAGGTCAGGGGCATTTTCTGAAAGCTGTGGGCTTGTGTGCAGGATCATAAGTTGGGCCCCCGCAGCTGAGGAAAAGTTTTTGCGCCGCAGCAAAAGTTGGGTGTGATTTTCATTGCGCTGAATATAAGGGGGGGCCAGCCCGTCCATATGTACCACCTAATATCTCTATTTTGATGTGGAATATCTCTGAAATGATGTGAGATCTAATGTTAAAACCACTTGATCTTACCGGATCTAACAAATATCTATTAGCTTGAATGATTTTTGGCCCAAAAATTTGATAAGGGGGGGCTAACCCGTCCATATGTACCACCTAATATCTCTATTTTGATGTGGAATATCTCTGAAATGATGTGAGATCTAACGTTAAAACCACTTGATCTTACCGGATCTAACGAATATCTATTAGCCTGAATGATTTTTGGGCCGAAAATTTGATAAGGGGGGGCCAGCCCCCCCCACATTAATCACTTAATCAGTCTCTAATTATGTGAGATCTAACGTTAAAAACACTTGATCATACCGGATCCAACAAATTGCTTCCAAAATAGCTAACTGTTTGGTCAATTTTTTGATAAGGGGGGCTGATGACGGGTTAGCCCCCCCAGCAAATAACTGTTAATATCGCTTCTTCTGTGTTAGGTTTCTAACGCAAACAACGGTTGATCTAACCTGATCTAACAAAGATCTAACAAACTGCATAAGATTTTTTCAAAAATTTTGATATGGGGGGGCTAACCCGGCAGAGGTGCCTTTTTCAGGGTACAATATGAAGTGCAGTGCCAGTACAGTGGGAGGAGCTTTACATTAAGGAAACCCAAGCTGAGCTTAGGTTCTGTATGTAAGCTTTAATAACAAGGTGTAAAGCAGTGGCGGCTGGTGAAGTTTTAGGATGGGGGGGCGCTAGACCCCGCCCTTCCTTTTTGACCCCTCCCACTTGGTGGAAATGGGCGTGGTTTCAGCGAAATAGTGGGCGTGGCTCTAAGGTGGTGTGGTTAGCGTCTGAGATGAACGAGGGATGGAGGGAGAGGGCGAGGGAGAGAGGGACAGCAGGCCTAGAGCCTACACAACAAAAGAAATGTGTATTCTACAAAGTTTAACAATCAGCAGATAAAGATACTCCAAACACCTGGTGTTAGCGCTTCAATCATCCCGGCACCATGGTTGTTATGGTGTCAGGATGATTGAAGCTCATTATTACTATTATTACATTGTAATATAAAATGAAATCGTTCAACTCACCATAATGCAGAATCAGTGGGAGCCCCGAGTGTGTCACTAGCCACGTCGCCTGTCACCAGATGCCATCAGGTGTCCCCAGCAGTCCCTTCTTACATGCAACCTCTGTCACATCAAATGCAGCCTCTGTCACATGAAATGCAGCCTCTGTCACATCAAACGCAGCCTCTGTCACATCAAATGCAGCCTCTGTCACATGAAATGCAGCCTCTGTCACATCAAACGCAGCCTCTGTCACATCAAATGCAGCCTCTGTCACATCAAATGCAGCCTCTGTCCCCCCCCCCAAAAATGCAGCCTCTGCTCCCCCCAAAATGCAGCCTCTGCCCCCCCCCCCAAATACAGCCTCTGTCCCCTTACATCAGAGTTGCCATCAGTGTCCCCCCACAGCATGTGTCCCATTAGAGCCCCCCACAGCAGGTGTCCCCCACAGCAGGGTGTCTCCATCAGAATCCCCCCACAGCAGGTGTCCCCATCAGAGTCCCCCCACAGCAGGTGTCTCCATCAGAGCCCCCCACCAGAGCCCCCCACAGCAGGTGTCCCCTATCAAAGCCCCCCACAGCAGGTGTCCCCTATCAAAGCCCCCCACAGCAGGTGTCCCCTATCAAAGCCCCCCACAGCAGGTGTCCCCTATCAAAGCCCCTCACAGCAGGTGTCCCCCATCAAAGCCCCCCACAGCAGGTGTCCCCCATCAGAGCCCCCCACAGCAGGTGTCCCCCATCAGAGCCCCCCACAGCAGGTGTCCCCCATCAGAGCCCCCCACAGCAGGTGTCCCCCATCCGAGTCCCCCCACAGCAGGTGTCCCCATCAGAGTCCCCCCACAGCAGGTGTCCCCATCAGAGCCCCCCCACAGCAGGTGTCCCCCATCAGAGCCCCCCAACAGCAGGTGTCCCCATCAGAGTCCCCCAACAGCAGGTGTCCCCATCAGAGTCCCCCACAGCAGGTGTCCCCATCAGAGCCCCCCACAGCAGGTGTCCCCCATCAGAGCCCCCCACCAGAGCCCCCCACAGCAGGTGTCCCCCATCAGAGCCCCCCACCAGAGCCCCCCACAGCAGGTGTCCCCCACAGCAGGTGTCCCCATCAGAGTCACCCCAAAACAGGAGTTGCCCATCAGAGCCCCCCACAGCAGGTGTCCCCCATCAGAGCCCCCCAACAGCAGGTGTCCCCATCAGAGCCCCCAACAGCAGGGTGTCTCCATCAGAGTCCCCCCACAGCAGGTGTCCCCCATCAGAGTCCCCCATCAGAGCCCCCCACCAGAGCCCCCCACAGCAGGTGTCCCCCATCAAAGCCCCCCACAGCAGGTGTCCCCCATCAGAGTCCCCCCCACAGCAGGTGTCCCCCATCAGAGTCCCCCCCACAGCAGGTGTCCCCCATCAGAGTCCCCCCCACAACAGGTGTCCCCCATCAGAGTCCCCCCCACAGCAGGTGTCCCCCATCAGAGTCCCCCCCACAGCAGGTGTCCCCCATCAGAGTCCCCCCCACAGCAGGTGTCCCTCATCAGAGTCCCCCCCACAGCAGGTGTCCCCCATCAGAGTCCCCCCCACAGCAGGTGTCCCCATCAGATTCCCCCCCACAGCAGGTGTCCCCCATCAAAGCCCCCCACAGCAGGTGTCCCCCATCAGAGTCCCCCCACAGCAGGTGTCCCCCATCAGAGTCCCCCCCACAGCAGGTGTCCCCATCAGAGTCCCCCAACAGCAGGTGTCCCCATCAGAGTCCCCCAACAGCAGGTGTCCCCATCAGAGCCCCCCACAGCAGGTGTCCCCCATCAGAGCCCCCCACAGCAGGTGTCCCCCATCAGAGCCCCCCACAGCAGGTGTCCCCATCAGAGTCCCCCCACAGCAGGTGTCCCCATCAGAGTCCCCCAACAGCAGGTGTCCCCCATCAGAGCCCCCCCACAGCAGGTGTCCCCATCAGAGTCCCCCAACAGCAGGTGTCCCCATCAGAGTCCCCCACAGCAGGGTGTCCCCATCAGAGCCCCCCACAGCAGGGTGTCCCCATCAGAGCCCCCCACAGCAGGGTGTCCCCATCAGAGCCCCCCACAGCAGGGTGTCCCCATCAGAGCCCCCCACAGCAGGGTGTCCCCATCAGAGTCCCCCACAGCAGGGTGTCCCCATCAGAGCCCCCCACAGCAGGGTGTCCCCATCAGAGTCCCCCACAGCAGGGTGTCCCCATCAGAGTCCCCCACAGCAGGGTGTCCCCATCAGAGACCCCCTACAGCAGGTGTCCCCCATCAGAGCCCCCCCACAGCAGGTGTCCCCATCAGAGCCCCCCCACAGCAGGTGTCCCCCATCAGAGACCCCCACAGCAAGTGTCCCCATCAGAGTCCCCCACAGCAGGGTGTCCCCATCAGAGCTCCCCACAGCAGGGTGTCCCCATCAGAGCCCCCCACAGCAGGGTGTCCCCATCAGAGCCCCCCACAGCAGGGTGTCCCCATCAGAGTCCCCCACAGCAGGGTGTCCCCATCAGAGTCCCCCACAGCAGGGTGTCCCCATCAGAGTCCCCCACAGCAGGGTGTCCCCATCAGAGTCCCCCACAGCAGGGTGTCCCCATCAGAGCCCCCCACAGCAGGGTGTCCCCATCAGAGCCCCCCACAGCAGGGTGTCCCCATCAGAGTCCCCCACAGCAGGGTGTCCCCATCAGAGCCCCCCACAGCAGGGTGTCCCCATCAGAGTCCCCCACAGCAGGGTGTCCCCATCAGAGTCCCCCACAGCAGGGTGTCCCCATCAGAGACCCCCTACAGCAGGTGTCCCCCATCAGAGCCCCCCCACAGCAGGTGTCCCCATCAGAGCCCCCCCACAGCAGGTGTCCCCCATCAGAGACCCCCACAGCAAGTGTCCCCATCAGAGTCCCCCACAGCAGGGTGTCCCCATCAGAGCCCCCCACAGCAGGGTGTCCCCATCAGAGCCCCCCACAGCAGGGTGTCCCCATCAGAGCCCCCCACAGCAGGGTGTCCCCATCAGAGTCCCCCACAGCAGGGTGTCCCCATCAGAGTCCCCCACAGCAGGGTGTCCCCATCAGAGTCCCCCACAGCAGGGTGTCCCCATCAGAGCCCCCCACAGCAGGGTGTCCCCATCAGAGCCCCCCACAGCAGGGTGTCCCCATCAGAGTCCCCCACAGCAGGGTGTCCCCATCAGAGCCCCCCACAGCAGTTGTCCCCATCAGAGCCCCCCACCAGAGCCCCCCCTCAGCAGGTGTCCCCCCGATTCTCCACACAGCGGTACTTACCTTCAGTCTCCTGCGGTGTCCTCCTCCTCACACTGGCTCCAGCATTCTTCCTGCTTCCTCTCTCGGGCGCAATGAGAGAGAGAACCAGGAAGTGACATCTGACTCAGGGCAGATGTCAATCAAATGTGAAGTGCCAAGTAGCTTCCGCCCGGCGCCTGTAGTATGTATTGCTATGGCTGAGCGGAAGCTACTCGGCGCTTCAGAAAACGCCCCAAGGCGGGCTAAACGCCCGCAAATGCAGCGCCACGTCTGCAATCTCGTGATTGCATAGACGTGGCGCTTCCTATAAGTGCACTGTGTCCGGCGTCGCACTGTATCCGGCGTCCGAACACAGTGCACTTAAGGACCTTTTTTTTCCTTTTTTTTTTTTTTTTTAAAGGGCCGGTATTAAAAAATGTATTTATTTTTTTTTTTTGACTTTTTTTTTTTTTTTTTGTTTTTTTTTTTTTGCTGCCTGGAGGGGGGGGGGGGGGGGGGCGGCGCCCAGGCGCCCCCTATGGACGGGCCGCCACTGGTGTAAAGTCAATGTGGTTTGACAACTTATAACGCACAATATCTCCGCAACCAAAGCTGCACAAACGTTTATTTTTGCGACACAAACCAGCATAAACCCGGGACAAACTAATGGCGCGTTTGTTTTTAAAATTCAGGAACATGGGGTGCAATGTGGGCGGGGTTGCAGCAACTATAACGCACAATATCTCCGCAACCAAAGCGGCACAAACGTTTATTTTTGCGGCACAAACCAGCACAAACACGGCACAAACGAATGGCACGTTTGTTTTTAAAATTCAGGGACATGGGGTGCAAAGTGGGTGGGGTTGCAGCAACTATAACGCACAATATCTCCGCAACCAAAGCGGCACAAACATTTATTTTTGCGGCACAAACCAGCACAAACGCGGCACAAACGAATGGCGCGTTTGTTTTTAAAATTCAGGAACATGGGGTGCAAAATGGGCGGGGTTACAGCAACTATAACGCACAATATCTCCGCAACCAAAGCGGCACAAACATTTAGTTATGCGGCACAAACCAGCACAAACGCGGCACAAACGAATGGCACGTTTGTTTTTAAAATTCAGGAACATGGGGTGCAAAATGGGCGGGGTTACAGCAAATATAACGCACAATATCTCCGCAACCAAAGCGGCACAAACATTTAGTTATGCGGCACAAACCAGCACAAACGCGGCACAAACGAATGGCGCGTTTGTTTTTAAAATTCAGGAACATGGGGTGCAAAATGGGTGGGGTTACAGCAACTATAACGCACAATATCTCAGCAACCAAAGCGGCACAAACTTTTATTTTTGCAACACAAACCAGCACAAACGCGGCACAAACGAATGGCACGTTTGTTTTTAAAATTCAGGAACATGGGGTGCAAAATGGGCGGGGTTACAGCAACTATAACGCACAATATCTCCGCAACCAAAGCGGCACAAACGTTTATTTTTGCGGCACAAACCAGCACAAACGCGGCACAAGCGAATGGCGCGTTTGTTTTTAAAATTCAGGAACATGGGGTGCAAAATGGGCGGGGTTACAGCAACTATAACGCACAATATCTCCGCAACCAAAGCGGCACAAACATTTATTTTTGCGGCACAAACCAGCACAAACGCGGCACAAACGAATAGCGCGTTTGTTTTTAAAATTCAGGAACATGGGGTGCAAAATGGGCGGGGTTACAGCAACTATAACGCACAATATCTCCGCAACCAAAGTGGCACAAACGTTTATTTTTGCGGCACAAACCAGCACAAACGCGGCACAAACGAATGGCGCGTTTGTTTTTAAAATTCAGGAACATGGGGTGCAAAATGGGCGGGGTTACAGCAAATATTACACACAATATCTCCGCAACCAAAGCGGCACAAACGTTTATTTTTGCAGCACAAACCAGCACAAACGCGGCACAAACGAATGGCACGTTTGTTTTTAAAATTCAGGGACATGGGGTGCAAAGTGGGCGGGGCTTGCATTAAATTGAATGTTTAATATCTCAGAAACCGAACCGTCACAAACGCTCATTTTTGCGGCACAAATCAGCACAAACGCGGCACAAACGAATGGTATATTTTTATTCAGGTTTTACAAACATGGGGTGCCAACTTCACACAGCTGCTGCTGTGCTGTCATCAGAATGTAGCAGCCGAGCTCTTACACTGTGCAGCAGATTTATACAATGTATTAGTTAAAGAACACAATAATGACAAATTATCTGACTCATTATGGTTGTTTTCTGAGTTCATAGTTAGGATTTGAAAGTTCTCCTAGTTGTTGTTCCTGATAGATCTAATTTAGATATTAGCATCTCTGTGTTCTGAGTACCTAAATGGTGACCCTGATTGCACCCTTAAGGTTTGAATGGGGTGGCTTGCAGGGAAGACCTTAGTGATGTGACATCATTTGTGGATACTAAAGCTCTTGTGCAAATGGCACTGACATGAGCTCATTGACTATGGGGAGATTCTCTTTACCCCTATCCTGTGGTGAGTCTGGGGACACAAACCTGGCTGGCTTCTTCTTCTTTTCTGGTTCAAAGGTTCACAGCCATATCACTTTATAGGACCAACTTCTTTCACTTAAGTTTTATTAGAAACAATTAGAAAAATGGACAGTTACATAGCACAAACAATAACATGAAAAACATAGAACTAATTCAAAAGGAGTTCCTCTCAGCAAATATTAATCATTAAGCAGTTGTGCAGAAATGAGGGTTGACCAATCCAAGCAACTTTAGGATGTTATGTGGTCAGTTAGGCTCTGTTTCCACTACTGCGAATTGTTGTGTGACTTGACACATGTGAAGTCGCATGACAAGTCAAAATCCATGTATTTCAATGGCCCCGTTCTAATTGGTGCGTCTCAAGTCGCAGCAACTCCAAAAACGTTTTTTGCACTAGTTTGTTCCAACTTCGGTGCGACTTGTTCTCGCATGGTTCTCGTCAGTCGCATGACATTGCATCAAAAATCGCATTACAGAGTCGCATTCACTGTAAATTGTGCGACTTTGGGGTCGCAATAGTGGAAACCTAGCCTTAGCAGAGCAATGCCTGAAATTGTTATGCGCTTCTTTTCCAAAGAGGCCTTTCAACTGAGGATCATGAAACAAGTAAAAGCAATATAGTCAGCCATAGGATCATAGGATCAAAAAATAGATATTGCTCTTACTTATGGACAAAGAGACAATTCCAAGGCAGAGAGATGAAGAAGTGGGAGAAAAAAAAGAAGAGGAAGAAAGGAAAAAAAAAAGGGAGGAGGAGGCCATTTCTGTCCCAGAGTCTCACTACCGGTATATTAACACGTCACATTAGATTACAATTACAGGAAGCATTTGGGAGCGTTTGTGGGAAGCGGTTGTGGGAAGTAATCTAGCCAGGGTGATAGGGCCAACTTCATCCGGATTGGATCAGACATCATTGGAGCGGGTCTATTTTTGTGCTTCTCTTGTAGGCATGATGGGAAGATGTGCCCTTGTAAGGAAAGTCGGATTTTCATCAGTAGAAGGAAACCAGTGTGGGCATAGGCACGTGTGCATTACGCTGCCATACCTCTATGCATATGGCAAATGCTAGATATGCAATAGCGAGTAGACAATCTTGTGCAAAAAATAGAGTGCATGGTCGGCAGTGACACTGGTGCCCAGTGACCTATACAAACTGAAGCACTGCAGCAGGAAGTTGCTGAGTGGTCTTCAGCTTGTCCGTGTTTACCTAGTACCTGACCTACAGATTCTGCCTCACTGTATATGACTTGACTTACTTTCTGGACTCTGCTACCACCTTCTGCCTTGTAACCTGTTTGCCTGGCTGTTACTGACCTTGGCTTGTCTCCTGGACTCTGTCTTTGCCTCCTGATTTGGTACCATGCTGCCTGGCTGTTGATAACCCTGGCTTGTTTTCTGGATTATGCCTTTGCTTCCTGATTTGGTACCCGAATGCCTGGCTGTTACTGACCTTGACTTGCTTCCTGGTCTGGCTTTGTTTGCTCCTCTGGTGCCATGTTGTTTCTGTGCCTACTTCCTGCTCTATAATCCTCAGCTCCCAGTTTTACTCATCTGGCTGCAACACAGGTCTGGTTTGGCCTGTAACCTGTGACACTCATGCCTCCCTGAGCCCTCAAGCTTCCTGTCACCATCTTCAGGAGTATTGGGCAGGAGGTGCAAGAGGAGCCCCTTCATCTATTGAGTCTCTGCCAGGTACATTGTCCTTTCACAGAAAGGGCTGCCCAAGCCACTAATATCAGTAAGCCTTGATCCACCAGGGTGCCCATCTTTCTGAGCCACAACCTGTGTCGGGACAGCATTAAAATCAGTTCCCACTGGTAGTCCTAGGTATTGCTCTAGTCAAACTTCACTGTCTTCTTCCAGTGCCCTCCAATGATCAGCATGGTAGTGAGCAAAGCATTGCTGCAAAACATAGTTTGATCTTGATGCTGTAGCCTCAGCAACTGTCAGTATTGGTCCTATGCTGCTATTTTATAGGTCCAGAAAAAACCTCAAAGATATGGATGTACAAGGGAAACCCTTGGACTGACAGGTAAGCCTATAAAATGGGGAGAGGGAGAGCACACCAAACACACAGGATATACTGGCATCACACCTCATGGCTGGCCGCAACATTCACACACTGAAAAACATTATTTAGAAACATGCCCATCTTTGTTCTTCATTTCAGGACAGTGGGTTGAGCCATGCAGATCATTATTTTATACCCCAACAACCAAATAGGCACACTATGTTGGTGCATTGGGGGGGGGATTTATCATAACTGGAACAACCAGAATCTGAAGCCACTGCACATGGCAACCAGTCAGCTTCTAGCATTCCATTTCAAAGCTTAAAGAAGAGGTCCAGGTGAGGATATTTTAAACATACTTACATTCATTCAGCTTGGACTAATGTTACTATGTATATACCATACCTGGTCACTAGCTTGGACCTATGTAACATTTATACAGTATATACCAAACCTGACCAATGCCCCTGGAAGCTGGAAAGCACTGAAGTAGATATCGCTACGCCAGTGATCTCTACTTGATTCCAGGTCCCATACTGAGCAGCTGCCCTGCTGCTTTGAGAACGCAGAAAGTTGGCTGCTTGGCATGGGCAGGGCCGGCCCTACCATGGGACCCGATGGTACCATCGTCCCAGGCGGCACTTTGGGCAGCAAATTGCCGCCCGCCAGCCAGCCCGTTCCGCCTGCTCCACTGCGGATCCCACTGTGAGAAACCCGGCGCTGAGGTGAGCGTGCGGGCAGAACAGTCAGCGGGCGGGACAGTCAGCAGGTGAGCGGACTTGCTGGCCAATCAGCAGGCCAGTGTCTTGTCGATAAATGCCCCCTGTCGAAAAACGCCTGCCCGGTACTGCGCATGCGCAGCGCTTGCGCAGTAGCGAGCCACCGAAAGCCTCCAAACATCTGAATCAGCTGTAGACAGCGCCTGCGCACTATAGCAACAAAAAGATCCTAGTGTTAAAGTACCTAGTATACAGGGTGACTCTGTAGGTACTTTGAATAATATTTGTGCCAACGTCCCCGACAATATGTAGAAAGCATCAAGGGGCTAAATAGTGGGACTTTGAAGGCACAACCATAATAGACTACAAAAAGTATAAAAAACTTAATTTTTATTAATAGCATACAAAAACACAGAGAATAGACATGAAAGTTTAAAAATGCATCTAATATAGGCATTCAACTCAGTTACATACACCATAATGAATCCTATCCTGCAGTCTCCTAGATAATTCTCTATAGCTATGTATAGACAGTATAACCAGTAATTACGGGTAGAATAAAGGGTACACTTCCCCTGTAAAGTTGAGTTTAAGAGAGTACTGCAGGTCTGGTGTTCCAAGGTGGTGTAGTCTCTAATTGCTCTATATGTTTCACGTTGACAAGGAACGCTTCTTCAGGAGCTAGAGGTTCAAATGGATATGAAGAAAAGAAAAATGCTCACAATAGTGAATTTAATCAATGCATCGCTGACAGCTATAAGAGGTAAATATATATATCTGAAAGGAGGTCGGATGGACAGCAAACAAGGAGCAGAGGCCTCCCAAATGTTTATCACATCAGATGATTATAGGCAAGCAGGTTAGCTTGTATGGGCTGCAGTTCCCACAGTAACAACACAGGGGTCTGGGGGTGCTCCGTCCTCCCAAATTGCTGCCAGGTTGTATGTCTCTTGTTGTATTCCGACATAGTGCCACATGCTCCTGATGCTCGTGTAAGTCTGCAAGGGGCGGACTTGTTCATGATAGGAGAGATGGGGGCGGAATTTGTCACGACACTCAAACACATATCCTAAACAAATATATCTCTGCTATTCTTCCTACATGTGTTGCCCTTAACTCGTGTAGGAAGAATAGCAGAGATATATTTGCTTAGGAGATGTGTTTCAGCTTTGTGACATATTCCGCCCCATCTTAGCAGCACTGCCCATCCTTACATAATACGCCCCCCTTCTGGCCACGCACAGGTCCTTTTATACTCCTATATACATGTGTAGAGCCATGATAGGTCCTCTTTATACTCCTACATACATGTATAGAGCCATGACAGGTCCTCTTTATACTCCCACATAAATGTATAGTGTCATGGCAGGTCCTCTTTATACACCTATGCATGTATAGAGCCTAGACAGGTTCTCTTTCTACCCCTATATACATGTATAGAGCCATGACAGGTCCTCTTTATACTTCTATATACATGTATAAAGCCATGATCGGTCCTCTTTATACTCCTTTATACACGTTATAGAGCCACGACTGGTCCTCTTTATTCTCCTATACATGTATACAACCATGGCAGGTCCTCTTTATATTCATACATACATGTATTGAGCCATGACACCTCCTTTTATACTCCTATATATAAATGTATAGAGCCCTAACAGATTTTTTTATAATCCTACATATATGTATAAAGCCATGACAGGTCCTCTTTATACTCCTACATACATGTATAGAGCCATGACAGGTCCTCTTTATATTCCTACATGCATGTATTGAGCCATGACACGTCCTTTTACACTCCCATACACATGTATAGAGCCCGGACAGGTCCTTTTATACTCCTATATACATGTATTGAGCCATGACTGATCCTCCTTATACTTCTATATACATGTATAATGCCATGACCGGATGCTGCTGGCAGGACTTTTTTTACCGTCCTGCCAGCGCATCGCTCCAGTGTGAAAGCCCTCGGGGCTTTCACACTGGAGACACAGCAGCGGCTGTTTCGGGTCGGTTTGCAGGCGCTATTATTAGCGCAATAGCGCCTGCAAACCGCCCCAGGGTGAAAGGGCTCATACAGGTCCTCTTTATACTCCTATATACATGTATAGAGCCATGACAGGTCCACTTTAGTTATCATGATATAAAATAATGGACGTGGGGGCATTTTGGTGGGCGTGTTTTTTGTTTCGTTTTTTTTTTTTGGGGGGGGGGGGGGCCGCATTTGAATCTTGATACCCAGGCAACACAATGTCTTGGGCCGGCCCTGGGCATGGGCACCATTTAGATAATGCTTTGCAATTCCTGAATGAATGCAAAAAGTTCTCTAATTGGAAGAGGTGGAGAGTATGACTTTGCCGCTCCTTCACCTCATCAAATGTGTTGGAGAGATGTGTTGGAAAGATCCAAGGCATTTTTTTTTTTGTGCTAAAGCTCATCAGATAAATAGCGTGCAGCAGTTCTGGGACTGATTCCAATGGAATAGAATTTTATATTTTCTTTTTATAATGTACATTTAAAACTTTTTAGATGCATGCCACCAAATTAATTTTTGCATGCCGACACATGCTGAGACGTGAAGATGTAAATGGGGCCTCACTGTGCTAATCCACATCCTAAAATCCTTGCATTTTGCTGCAGCATATTACATGCTATCACTAGATGGCAGCCTCAGCTCACTCTGGGATTTACAATGCACATGACCCATAAAGTGATGTTTTACTTGGATTCTAGCCACTGCATATCACAGATTCCTTTATACAAATATTCACTTGTTAACCACTGATTTTCTTCCCCTCTTTTTCCCCCCATCTTTTGACAGATACTCAATTTCCTTAAAAAAAAAGTTAAACCCAGGGAGTGGTTAACTTTTACACATTTTCCATTCTAAAACCACTAAAGAATTTGTATTTATAGTACTCCAGAATGGAGAAAAAAATGCAAAGCAATATACATTCTATTGATATTGAGCTGTATTGATCATTAAAACCAATCACTCATTTACTTGTCGCGGTCCTTTTGTTTACACTTGATAAATTTGCTATGACAGGCATTGCATGCACAAAGAAGTTTGCAGCTTTAAAGAACTACAGATCCAGAGCCTACATGCACAAAATGTTCTCATAAGTTTAATGTTCTAGTCATCTGACAGCTTTTGTTCCTGTATAGTGTATGTTCCCTGTAGTATTGACATTGCTATGACTTGTTAATATCTGCTATACACAGTGTTCCTATTTGCTCTACCATAAACATTATCAGCGCAGAAAAGTCCAACCTATGCATGTTTTGTGTCTGTCTGATTTCCTGCTCGCCTTCCATTGGCTGCTTTGGGAGGTGAGGCACATGGTCTCATTCCCAAGGAGGATCTACACAAGTTCTTTACAGCATGCTCTCTCTCCCAAGCTTAACTCTTTAGCAGAAAAATGCCGTGACCTTTTGAAAGGGAAATAGATTTCTCTTTTTAGCATTGCTACACAGCCCATGTCCCTTATTGATTTTTACATTAATCAACACCAGTGAAGAAACAATGAGCCCTTTCAAGATGTAGGAGTTCAGAAAAAAAACGCATGATAATGACTTTGTGCCGCTCTGACTGGCAATGGTCAGCCATTGAACAATCCAATTTACTGAGACGTGCAAGAAAGGAAAATTTGCCAGCCGGGTATCGGCATGCATAGAGCACCATGTAGACATGCTTTATGCCCCGTACACACGGTCGGACTTTGTTCGGACATTCCGACAACAAAATCCTAGGATTTTTTCCGACGGATGTTGGCTCAAACTTGTCTTGCATACACACGGTCACACAAAGTTGACAGAAAATCCAATCGTTCTGAACGCGGTGATGTAAAACACGTACATCGGGACCATAAACGGGGCAGTGGCCAAAAGCTTTCATCTCTTTATTTATTCTGAGCATGCATGGCACTTTGTCCGTCGGATTTGTGTACACACGATCGGAATTTCCGACAACGGATTTTGTTGTCGGAAAATTTTATCTCCTGCTGTCCAACTTTGTGTGTCGGAAAATCCGATGGAAAATGTCCACTGGCGTCCACACACAGTCGGAATTTCCGACAACACGCTCCGATCGGACATTGTCCATTGGAAAATCCGACCGTGTGTACGGGGCATAAGTCTGGGAATGTGTGAACACATTGGGGGGATTTATTAAAAGTGGTGCAGATAGAATCTGAAGCAGCTGTGCATGGCAACCAGTTTTGAGCCTCAGTTTGTTTAGGTAAGGTGATACTAAAGGATACATTTTTTTAAATAAAAAAATATATAATACAGTAATAGGTGTGGATGAATGAGAAGATCTGGACAGCCGCACACCGGGATAAACTGATTAAACTCTTCTTTTTATTTGTAAAACACTATCATAAGATACATGAGACACCACTGGAGTGGTACAGCACAACATCTGACGCGTTTCACACTTATATAAAGTGCTTACTCATAATACAGTAATACCTTGGATTATGAGCATAATTCGTTCTAGAAGCATGCTTGTAATCCAAAGCACTCACATATCAAAGCAAATTTCCCCATAAGAAATAATGGAAACTCAGATGATTTGTTCCACAATTACTGCTGGTGTATGCAGTACTATATGTGGCCAGAGGTGCGGGGCCGCTGGTGACGCTCAAGGAAACTCTGGAACTTTTGACACTTTCGGTGCTCCGATGTGCGTTACACCCGCCCCACCCAGCTGGGAGTGTCTCTGAGTGTCTCCGAGCGTCTCCAAGCTCTCCAGCGTCCCCGGACCTCTGGCCACATACGGTAAAGCATACACCAGTGGCTTGAGTCCTGCTCGTCTTGCAAGACAGCGCTTGCAAGTCAAGTTTTGCGAAAAGCTCATATACCGCGTTACTCACAAACCGAGGTATCACTGTACTTACCTGCTCTGTGGAACAATATTGCACAGATAGGTTGCTTACCTCCTCTTCTATCAATCACAGCCGGTGCTGTCAGCTCCTTTCTCCTTCAGGTGCCTTGTGTAGCAAGCTGGATACTAAGGAGACATCCGTGAATGTGCACTCCCACTGGCTCCTGAGCTGGGCTGTGTATGTCACACAGCACCACTAATGCCGTGTACACACGGCGGACTTTTCGGCATCAAAGGTCCGACTGTCTTTCTGACGGACTGTCGACGGAGTTACGACGGACTTTCGACGGACTTTCTAACGAACGGACTTGCCTGCACACGATCACACCAAAGTCTGACAGATTCGTACGTGATGATGTACACCGGACTAAAATAAGGACGTTCATAGCCAGTAGCCAATAGCTGCCCGAGCGTGGGTTTTCGTCCGTCGGACTAGCATACAGACGAATGGATTTCTCGATAGGAACTGGGTCCGGCGGAGTTCCGGCGGAAAGATTTGAAACATGTTCCAAATTTAAAGTCCATCTGATTTTCGACAGAAAAAGTCCGCTGAAGGTCCGATGAAGCCCGCACAATCCGGTCGGATTGTCGTTCTGTCGGACCAGTCCGGTCGAAAAGTCCGCCTGTGTGTACACGGCATAAGTTACACCCCTGTTTCTTCTCACAGGACTTTGACAGATGGCAGTAGAGGCCTATGGCCCCACTGTCCTCAGTTTCTCCTATGAAAGCTGGAAGTAAGGGGGGCAGTGCTGGGGTAGGAGACAGCACGGAAATTGTGACATGGAGCCAGGTAAGTGTTGACCGAGGAAGGTAGGACTGATAGTGGGGCATTTCTTATCTTATTGCTGAGATCACATTAACCACTTCAGCCTTGGAAGGATTTACCCCGTTGATGACCAGGCCATTTTTTGCAATACGGCACGATTTAACTGACAATTGCACAGTCATGCGGCATTGTACACAAGCAAAATGTATTGCATTTTTTTCACCCACAAATAGAGCTTTCTTTTGGTGGTATTTGATCACCTCTGCGGTTTTTATTTTTTGCACCATAAACAAAAAAAGACTGACAATTTTGCAAAAAAAAAAAAATATTTTTTACTTTTTGCTATAATAAATATCCCAAAAAACACGTACACAACAAACCCATACTATAACTAAGTTGGGGCTACACAACTGCATCCCTGGAATACAGTTCCTCACAACTATCCATGACCAGGTCAAAATTTGGGTTTTCTGGAATGTAAAAACTTCCCGTCAGTATGATGTACAGATTTTGAGACATAATGTAGTTTTAAAATCTTTTTTATGATGTAA
The DNA here is from genome assembly GCA_037952925.1 of Lithobates clamitans. NCBI lineage: Eukaryota > Metazoa > Chordata > Amphibia > Anura > Ranidae > Lithobates > Lithobates clamitans. Next base: position 1,310,764 of record JBBGZY010000448.1, read on the forward strand.
AAATAAAGTGAAAATGTTTTACTTTTTACATATAAATGATTACAATTGGTTCTCATGAAATAGACGGTTGGCAGTCAGTGGCTCAGTTTCTTTACAGCACCACATTCCAATAGTTATTAAATAGACAGCTAACAATTGGGGGCTCAGTTTCTTTATGGCACCACAATCCAATGCCAATGAAACAGACAGCTGATTGTAAGGGGCTTAACCACTTCAGCACTGGAAGATTTTACCCCTTCCTGACAGAGCACTTTTTACAATTTGGCACTGTGTTGCTTTAACTGACAATTGTGCGGTCGTTTGACGCTGTACCCAAACCAAATTTGCGTCCTTTTTTTCCCACAAATAGAGCTTTCTTTTGAGGCTATTTTATCACCTCTGTGGTTTTTATTCTTTGCGCTATAAACAAAAAAGCGACAATTTTGAAAAAAAAATACAATATTTTTTACTTTTTGCTATAATAAATATCCGCCAATTTTTTTTTTTTAAAACAAATGTCTTTATCAATTTAGGTCAATATATATTCTTCTACATATTTTTGGTAAAAAAAAAATTGCAATAGGCGTATATTGATTGGTTTGCGCAAAATTTATAGCGTCTACAAAATAGGGGATAGATGTATGGCATTTTTATTATTATTTTTTTTTACTGGTAATGGCGGTGATCTGCGATTTTTAGCGGGACTGCGACATTGTGGCGGACAGATCCGACACTTTTGACACTTTTTTGGGACCAGTGCATTTATACAGTGATCAGTGCTAAAAAATAGCCACTGAATACTGTATAAATGACACAGGGAAGGGGTTAACACTAGGGGGCGATCAAGGGGTTAAGTGTTCCCTAGGGTGGTGTCTCAAACTGTGGGGGAAGTGGATAGCCACGGGCATCGGCTTTGGCATCTCACCGAGGCGCGCGTGTGCCTGCTATTGCTCTTAAAGCAGCCGACGTACACCTACGGAGATTCGCACAGCTGTGCCAACCTGCCACAGTTTAATGACAGCGGCTGGTCGGCAAGCGGTTAAGGTAAAAAAAATGTTTAGACTTTAGAACCACTTTAGCTTTAAAAATGAAAGATAAAAGCTGGTTGGCATTAACAGCCGCTCCAGATTCTGGCTACTCTGTGTTTGATAAATTCCCCGAACTGTTTCTTATTTTCTGCAGGAGGAAGAAGTACTAGAGCTCTTTCACAGCAATGTGACCATGCATATATTTTATGTACTGTTAATTTGAGTCACAAGTCACAACTAGCAAAATGCTTACCTGCACGCGCAAAATGTGTTTTAGGATTGTTAAAGATGTATTTAAACTCCCCCCCTATATTTCCTCCCTTTTTACCTCTATAGTTGGATTCCCAACCCAAAAAATACTCTTGCTTCTGATGATCTGGTATCCTGTAGGTATCTACCGCTACACACCTGGTCCCGCGCCACCATCTTCTGCTGATGTTCCTCTGTTCGATTGGGTTAAGGTCACGACTCTGTGCTGGCCCGTCAAGTTCCTCCACCCCAAACTCGCTCATTAATGTCTTTATGGACCTTGCTTTGTGCACTGGTGTGCAGTCATGCTGGAACAGGAAGGGGCCATGTTCCCACAAAGTTCAAAATGTCTTGGTATGCTGATGCCTTAAGAATTCCCTTCACTGGAACTAAGGGACCAAGACCAACCTCTAAAAAAACAACCCCATACAGTACCATAATCCCCCCTCCACCAAATGATTTGGACCATTGCACAAAGCAAGGTCCATAAAGACATGGATGAGTGAGTTTGAACACCTTTGAGATGAATTTGAACGGACACTGCGAGCCAGGCCTTCTTGTCCACATCAGTGCCTGCCCTCACAAATGCGATTCTGGAAGAATGGTTAAACATTCCCATAGACACACTCCTAAACCTTGTAGACAGCCTTCCCAGAAGAGTTGAAGCAAAAATGCAACACACCAGGATGCTAAGGTGGTTAAAGGGGCTGTAAACCATGAATGTTGTGATTCCTGCATTCTTGGGGTAAGAAGTGAGAAGTGAGGAATGACCCATGTGGAGATAACAAGCTCTTCTGACTGTTATAATAATTTATCATTAAACATAAGAAGTGTCCCCTTTGCTGGAAAATGACTTTGTGCTACCACATGTAGCACTGCCCCCTTGGAGGTTGCTTAGAATTGCATGTTCATCTGCACCACTTTGATCCTGTAAACTTTCCAGCCCTCCTAACACTCTAGGTTCAGCCATGTTGTATGTGACTTTAACCACTTCCCGCTCGACCTATAGCAGAATGACAGCCGGGAAGTGGTTCAGTTATCCTGACTGGGTGTCATATGATGTCCAGCAGGATAAGCCACGATCGTGTGCCCATCGGTGGTGTGGTATGTCAGTCTGACACATCGCATCTCCTTTCTAGGTAAAGAGCCTCTGATGGATGGCTCTTTACCACGTGATCAGCTGTGCCCAACCACAACTGATCACAGTGTACATAGGAAAAGCCATGTATCGGCTTTGCCTCTCCTCGTGCTGACAGACGTGAGTAGATGAGAGCTGATCGGATGCTCTCCTGCCGGGGCGGTCTGCACTGATTGATTATTAGTGCAGCCCCCCTGAGGATGCCCATCCAGGACCACCAGGGATGCCCATCCATGGCCAGCAAGGATGCCCACCCATGGCCACCAGGGATGCCCATTAGGGGTGGCACTCTGCCCATCAGTGATGCCTGCTAGCGCCTCTGATCAGTGCTGCCTATCAGTACCATCTATCAGTGCCACCTATCAGTGCCCATCAGTGCTGCTTATCAGTGCCTATCAGTGCTGCATATAAGTGGCACCTCATCAGTGCCAATCGGTACTGCCTCATCAGTGCCCATCAGTGAAAGAGAAAACTTACTTATTTACAAAGTTTTGTAACAGAAACAAAAAAATTATTATTATTTTTTTCAAATGTATTTTTATTTGTAGCGCAAAAAATAAAAACCTCAGAGGTGATCAAAAACCACCCGAAGAAAGCTCTATTTGTGTGAAAAAAAAATTATAAAAATGTTTGAGTACAGCGTCACATGACGACACAATTGTCATTCAAAACGTGAGCGTGCTGAAAGCTGAAAATTGGGCTGGGCAAGAAGTTGTATACAGTATCTCACAAAAGTGAGTACACCCCTCACATTTTTGTAAATATTTTATTATGCCTTTTCATGTGACAACACTGAAGAAATGACACTTTCCTACAATGTAAAGTAGTGAGTGTACAGCTTGTATAACAGTGTAAATTTGCTGTCCCCTTAAAATACCTCAACACACAGCCATTAATGTCTAAACCGCTGGCAACAAAAGTGAGTACACCTCTAAGTGAAAATGTCCAAATTGGGCCCAAAGTGTCAATATTTTTGTGGCCAACATTATTTTCCAGCACTGCTTTAACCCTCTTGGGCATTGAGTTCACCAGAGCTTCACAGGTTGCCACTGGAGTCCTCTTCCACAACTCCATGACGACATCACGGAGCTGGTGGATGTTAGAGACCTTGCGCTCAGCCACCTTCTGTTTGAGGATGCCCCACAGATGCTCAATAGGGTTTAGGTCTGGAGACATGCTTGGCCAATCCTTCACCTTTACCTTGAGCTTCTTTAGCCTGGCAGTGGTCATCTTGGAGATGTGTTTGGGGTTGTTATCATGTTGGAATACTGCCCCGCAGCCCAGTCTCAGAAGGGAAGGATCTGCTGCACTTGGGAGTTGTTGCTGGCACCAGCTTTTCTTGATATTTTCACCATTTTTTGGGATTGCCACCATTTTTTGGGATTGTCACAATTTTGATTGTATTGTCTATGGGACCTTCTTACCAAGGGCACGTTTTTTTACTGATGTAAGCACTTTTTTGATACCATTGGACTCAATTATTATTTATTATACTTGTGTGGATTTTTACATGTCATTTTTTGCTCGTATTTATGTATATTTATTCTATATTAATATTGCACAGATTATACAGTTGCACTGTCAATACTTATTTTAGAGTGCCATATTATTATTTATTGGTCTTTTATATTTTATTTGCACAGTGGTTCCATGAATTTATTAGTTACACTCATTATTGAGTTTTGTTTGTTTTTAGTCACTTTTGGATTATTATTATTGGAAGAAAGGTTTCATTAGTGGTCTAGAAAAGGGGAAACCTACACCCAATTTTTTGATGTAGGAATGGTTCGCTATAACCTTATGATTATTATCTTCCATTATGATGGAAGATTAATTGTTATTGACACAATAATATTTGGATTTTCCCTATAGAATCTCCAGTCACATGGTTTGTTTTACATATTTATTAACTTTTTTTGAGCGTCACTTATTTATCAGTTCTTACACCATCTATATTTCATTATCACACATATTTATTGATTTGATTGAGCGCCACATAAATTTACTAATTTGTCAGATATCTTTATTGGTGTGGGAACACCCGTATGGTGGCGGCTTTATCATTTATCCTGATTTTCATCTTAAACAATTGTCCCCCTTTTTATTCATATTATTCATTTGAGTTTGTGGTTTGCGCATTAGTACTCACCATTACTTATAGCCTAGGCCATCTTTATGTAGAACAACAATTCTTTTTTTTCAGATCCTCAGAGAGTTCTTTGCCATGAGGTGCCATGTTGAACTTCCAGTGACCAGTATGAGAGAGTGAAAGCGATAACACCAAATTTAACACACCTACTCTCCAGTCACACCTGAGACCTTATAATACTAACATATCACATGACATTGGTGAGGGAAAATGGCTAAATGCGCCCAATTTGGACATTTTCACTTAGGGGTGTACTCACTTTTGTTGCCACCAGTTTAGACATTAATAGCTGTGTGTTGAGTTATTTTGAGGGGACAGCAAATTTACACTGTTATACAAGCTGTACACTCACTGCAACATTGAGGAGATACTGATGGACACTGATGAGGCTGCACTGATAGGGGGTACTGATAGGCACTGGTAGGTGGCACTGATAGGTGATACTACATGGGCGGCACAGTGGTGTAGTGGCTAGCCCTTTTACCTAGCAGTAAGAAGGGTTGCTGGCTCGAATCCCAACCACGACACTACCTGCCTGGAGTTTGCATGTTCTCCCTGTGCCTGCGTGGGTTTCCTCCTATACTCCAAAGATATGCTGGTAGGTTAATTGGATCCTGTCTAAATTGTCCCTAGTATGTATGAATGTGAGTTATGGACCTTAGAGTGTAAGCTCCTTGAGGGTAGGGACTGATGTGAATGTACAATAAATATGTAAAGTGCTGCGTAAATTGACGGCGCTATATAAGTACCTGAAATAAAATGAATAAAATAAATTGTAGCAAAGTGTCATTTCTTCAGTGTTGTCACTTGAAAAGATATAATAAAATATTTACAAAAATGTGAGGGTTGTACTCACTTTTGTGAGATACTGTAAGTGCCCTGTATTGAAGTGGGTAAATAATACACGGCGCAATGCACATTGATTAGCTCTCGCTGATTTTACTTGTTCATAGGAAGAGTCCTGAAACAGGGTATTAGTCAGCTTATGCCGCGTACATATGATCAGAATTTCTGTCAGAAAAAACTTGGATGGTTTATCCGACGGAATTCCGCTCAAGCTCGCCTTGCATACACACAGTCACTTTCACACTATACTTTCACGGACATACTGAACTTTTGACCGTCAAGAACGCGGTGACGTAACAACGCAACGACGAGCCGAGAAAATTAAGTTCAATGCTTCCGAGCATGCATCAAATTGTTTCCGAGCATGCGTGATTTTTTGCGTGTTCGAATTGCATACAGACGAACGCATTTTCGGATAGGAACTTTTCCTGACTGAAAAATAGAGAACATGTTCTCAATCTTTTGGTGGCTGGAATTCCGCCAGCAAAAGACCAATGGAGCATACACACAGTCGCATTTTCCGACAAAAAGCTCTCATCGGAGTTTTGCTGGCAGCATTTTCGATCGCGTGTATGCGGCATAAGTCCTGGGAAAACAGCCAAAACTCAGCTGAAAAGGTCCCCTGAGGCAATTAAATAACAGCTTGGAATCACAGATATAAAATAGCAATGTACATAGAAACAAACAATAAATAAATAAATATCTAAGGGAAAGCTACTAATGACTGTATGCACTATCACTGTTAAAAGAGGACCCCTATGTGGCCTAATATACCTTTAATCATAATGAGAGACTGGGAAAATAGCAATAAGATAACAGTGTCCAGGATGCAAGGCCTCGCAATGATCTTCACCGGCAAGTTGGAGCTCATAGCATAAGAATCCTGAGTGTTGCACAGTGAGGTATAATCACAGCAAGCAGTTGTGCCTGGCTAGTTGTAATTTTTAGGATAATTCCAGGGGTAAGGTGTCTGTATACAGTGTTCTGTGAGATAAGGTAAGGCAATTCCAGGTGCGAGGTGTCTATATATAGTGTTCTATGAACTATGATAAGGTAGAGATTGTTTTCACAGGCAGATGCCCTCTCACTAAAATGAAGAACAGCATAGGAACCTCCTGAAGAGCGATCCAAGCCGATTCATCTTGCTGCAGAACAGGTGGAGATGCCGGATTGGCTGCAGGAACTGTGAGTCATCCGATCTGGCTGGTGACAGCATTGCTGCTGTGATGCCCCCTGTGTAACAAGCAGCATGGGACCCACCTGGGTTGGAGCTGGGATCGCTGATTTGCCTAGTGGTAGGCCACAGTCCTCTCGAACAGCAGCGGAGGGGGGTTTCTTGATGAACCCTGGGAAGAAAGAGAGCTTGGGCCTAGTCTGCTGACCCTTTTAAAACCACTGCCAGAGTTCTTTCTCTATAGCAGATGGCATGCTGGGATGTATAGTCCAGAGATAGTTCTGTAGATCCAGGATATCTATTCAACAGACTACAGTCCTCACACTGCTCTCTGCTGCGCTCAGGAAGATGATGCAAGTACTTTCAAGCCCAGCACTAGAGGAACACATAGATGCTCTAAGAAAGGAGAGGGTAGTGCCAGATAAATGTAGTCCGCTGTCGGTTACACATAGAACATGATTACAGGAGAAGAACTAAGGGGTGCAGAAACACAGGCAAATAATACACAGATAACAATAACCTGCGAGAGTCTAACTCTTCCTGAATTTACTGGATAACTAGGAAAAATGTTTTCCCCAACAGAAAAGAAGAGGAGATGTCTTCATTGTGATAGTATCAGAAACCATGAATCAGACCGAGACAGAAGTGCAGTTAAAATCACACTTGTTTAATAATAATAATAGTAAAAGATAAACAGAGCACCGTAGTCAAATCATAGCCAGAGTTTGGTAACCGGAACGGATAGTCAGACAAGCCAGGACATCAGGGAGCCAAAGATCAGCGTACTTCAGGACCGGCCAGGAAATCAGGAAACCAGAGAATCAGAGTAGCGGAACAGTAAGCAGGATCAGGAACCAGAAGGGACATCAGCCAAGCAAGTCTCCAAGAGGTACACAGGAGAGAGTCTCTGGATGTGTTGACCAAAGCGAAGGCAGAGAGGGACTGAAGTGAACAGCTTAAGTAACCAGCAGGACTGACGAACAGTATATCATCAGGTGAGTCACTGTGGAAAAAATTGGAGCTGGCAATAAACCGACAACTGAACGGCCTGCTCTGAGAAGAAAGGCTGAGCTGACAGTACCTCCTCCTCAATGACCCCTCCCCCTCAGAGGACCACCAAGTTTGAGGGGAAAATGTCTATGGAAAGCACGGAGGAGGACAGGGGTATGTATGTTCGAGGATGAGACCCAAAAGCGTTCTTCCGGACCGTACCCTTTCCAAGGTCACCAGGTACTGTATGCGCCCACGGAACCTACAGGAGTCAACAATGGACTGTACTTCATACTCCTCATGGTTCTCAACCTGTACTGGGTGAGAACATGGCACCGAGGTGGTAAAGCGGTTGCAGACCAAAGGTTTTATTAGGGAGACATGGAATACATTTGAGATACGCATATTAGAAGGAAGGTCTAAAGCGCAAGCCACTGGGTTAATCCTGCGAAGAATATGGAAAGGCCCAATAAACCGAGGTGAGGCTAACTTCAGTGAGGGAACACGGAGTCAGAGGTTGCGAGATGACAGCCAGACCCTGTCCCCAACCTGGTAGGAAGGCGCAAGCAGGCGTCTGTGGTCAGCATGGAGTCTGTACCAGTCTGTATCAGTGGCATGTCGCAAAGTTTCCTGGACTAGTGCCCAAGTGGAGCGAAGATTGGGGATGCTATTCTAACGCAGGGATGCTCTGCAGAACAAATGAGTCAGGCAATATGGAAGGTTGGAAACCATATTTTGCCATAAAAGGGGACAATCGGGAAGCAGAATTCAAGGCACTATTGTGAGCAAACTCCGCCCAAGGTAAGAGGTCTGACCAGTTGTTATGATGGTCAGAAATATAGCAACTTGGAAACTGCTCCAAGGATGGGTTGGCTCATTCTGTGGCATCATTAGACTGCGGGTGATACGCAGAGAAGAAAGAAATTCCCAACTGTGCACAAAAGAAATTCCCAACTGTGCACAAAAGGCTCGCCAGAACCGGGACACAAACTGACTACCCCTGTCCAAGATGATCACCTTGGGTAGCCCATGTAAGCAAAAGATCTCCCAAGCAAAAATGGAAGCCAGTTCCTTAGATGTGGGCAACTTCTTAAGTGGAATACAATGAGACATCTTCGAGAACCGATCAACCACCATAAGGATAACTGTGTTGCCCTGAGAGTTGGGTAACTCCACAATGAAATCCATGGACAGGTGTGTCCAAGGCCTCTCTCCATTGGGTATGAATTGTAGGAGGCCCACTGGAAGGTGTCGTTTTGTCTTACACTGAGCACACACACAACAAGCAGCTACAATGGCGGCTACATCAGCATATAGACTAGGCCACCAGAATTGTTGGGAAATGGCCGAAAAGAGTTGATTCCTCCCAGGTTGGCCAGCAGCCTTGGGAGAATAGTAAGTCTGGAGCACGGCAATACGGAGACACTCGGGGACAAAGCAGCGGTCACAAGGTTTCTCAGGAGGAGCAAGGACCTGAGCGGCAAGAATTTTATCACCCAAAAGAGAAGTGAGTCTGGTGCGAACCGTAGCCAGAATACGATCAGGAGGAATCACAAGAACAGGAACCGATTCTATCTTGGAAGTGGAGGAAAATTGTTGCGACAAAGCGTCAGCCCTTACATTCCTAGTACTGGGTAAGAATGAGACAATGTAATTGAAACTTGACAAGAAAAGAGCCCATCGCGCCCTTCTGGGGGAGAGGTGTTTAGCCTCAGACCAGAATGTGAGATTCATATGGTCAGTAAGAATTGAAAACCGGCACAGTGGTACCTTCGAGGAGATGTCTCCATTCTTTAACCACTTCCGGACCGCCGCACGCCGATGTACGTCCAAACTTTGCCGGTGGATATCGTTGTTATGGCAGCAGCTAGCTGCCATAACCCCGGTATCCCCGTTTTCATGCGACGGTTGGATTTCTGATAACGGTGGTCCCTGTGGCAGATTTGCTGTGAGATCACTTTTATCGGTGGCGGGAGAGGGGAACCCCCCTCCCGGCGCGATCCGGTGCCCTCTGCCGCTTACCGGAGCCGTCGGTAGTGGCGGAGGCGATTGCATCCGTCTCCCTTCTGTGCCTGGAGACAAGTGAGGCTAAGATGGCTCCCACTCATCTCCATGACACTGCTGGGCGGAAGTGACGTTAAAACGTCACTTCCGCCCACGCCTCTTAAAGGCATATTTTTTTCAATGTCATTTTTTTAAATGACTTTTTTTTATTGCATTTTAGTGTAAATATGAGATCTGAGGTCTTTTTGACCCCAGATCTAATATTTAAGAGCTCCTGTCATGCTTTTTTCTATTACAAGGGATGTTTACATTCCTTGTAATAGGAATAAAAGTGACACAACTTTTTTTTTTAAACAGTGTAAAAATAAATAAAATAATGTAAAATAAATAATAAAAATAATTAAAAAATTTGAAAAACCCCCCTTCCCGACTCTCAAAGGCCTTAATGGACTCCGGAGACCAACTCTGTGGGTTACCGTCCTTTCTGGTCATATCAGTCAGGGGCTTGACCAGAGACGAGAAGTTACGAATAAACTTTCGATAATAATTGGCAAAGCCAAAAAAGTTGCAGAGGACGTATACCCATGGGTCAGGGCCACTGTAGGACTGCTGAAAGTTTCTCTGGGTCCATAAAAAAAAACGGTAGTGGAAATGACATAACCCAGGAATTTAACCTGTTCACGATGGAATTCGCACTTATCCAATTTACAATAGAGATTGTTCTCTCTCAGCTTCTGAAGCAGACGACAGACATCTGTGTGGTGGCTCTCTAGGGACTTGGAAAAATGCGGATATCGTCGAGATAAACCACCACACATAGCTGCAACAAATCTCGGAGGACATCGTTGATAAATTCCTGGAAAACTATCGGAGCGTTGCAAAGGCCAAATTGCATTACGAGGTACTCATAATGGCCTGTTCTGGTATTAAACGCAGTTTTCCATTTGTCGCCCTCCTTAATACTCAGGAGATTGTATGCTCCTCTCAAATCCAGCTCTGTGAAAACCGTTGCTCCCTTGAGGCAGTCAAAAAACTCTGTAATCAATGGAATTGGACTGACCAGCAGGACTGACGAACAGGATATCATCATCATGTGAGTCACTGTGAAAAAGATTATAGCTGGCAATTAACCAACAGCTGAGCGGCCTGCTCTGGGAAGGAAAGGCTGAGCCCAGCCCTGACAGATAGATAGCTATTAAAACATGGCAGGGGTTCAACCCCTACCCTATTTTCCTGCATCTGGCCCTTCCTATGCCCTGCTAACTTTTCCCTGGAAAAAAAATCTACGTTCCAGAAGACATTCCTTAGTAGAGCAGATTAATTCATGTCCACACAGCGTACAGGTTTTTGCTCCTTGCTAACAAACTGTTAAGGATACAGATGGCCAAATTGTGTATGGTGGCACATAGTTTAAAAATGTTTCAATAATCTATAGCTGAAGCAATTAGGAAAGGAAGTAAATAGATGGAGAGCAGAGTTGGGACCAAAGTCAGGATGAAACCTAGTCCCATGCATTCCTCCAGCCAAATCCATCTTCTTTCCCCCTAAAGGGAAAGCCCATGTGCCATATCCTGCTGACTACATCCTCACTTAATCAGAATCCTTAACCCAGAGAATGTTATCCCTTTTCAAAGGACCATGCAGCAGAAGAGAGCACGCTGAACCACACCCTAGTTCTAAGCTGTCCCTAAAGCCCAGTACACACTGTTAACTTTTTTTCATTCAACCCAGTGGGCTGAACGAAAAAAAACCTGACAGCTCAGGTCGGAGCTGCTGTACTAACAAGCCAATGTTAGTACACCGATCTCCCCTGCTGTTTTATTGTGTTCTGATAGGGGGACTGCCCCCCTGCCAGAACTCTCACTCATGCCATTGGCTGAGAGCGCTGATCAGTAGCCAGTCAGCAGACCTTTTGCAGTCATAACCCTTCGTCATAAGCCTGCCGAATGTTGGCCAGTTTCTGTTGAACCGGCCGATGCTGTCTGACATTTGGCCCATGTGTATGGGGCTTTAGTCTAGGTTCACACTATGAACCTCATGTGAATCACACAGAAACCACACCCCATTTCTGTTCAATTCACATGCAGTTCAGTGTGGTGCCATTTGAGACCTGCTATTTGCACTGACGCCTGCTGCGGTTTGCAAGGGCAGTGCATTTTGATTGCAGTGCGGGAAACGCACACAGATCATTGCATTTGTGTGAACGTAGCCTAATGGCACTACCCACAGACAGAGTCCCATACCTAAGTATCCAGGGTAGGCTGGCAATTCAAAGGATCTCTACACTATCAGTGCCCAGAACATACCTCTGTGATTGTGAGATCTAGTGTAGGCCCAGGGAAACTTCCGCGGGGACTGCTCTTGTGCATCCTAATTTATCCTGCACTCCTCTACAGCTGTAGTTGGTAACATGTGACACTAAAGAGGATTCACTCTGTAAAATACTTTATAGATATGACAGTGGTAGTGAGTCAGTCAACAGTAAGTGGATTCAAACTTACATGGGACAAACATAGATCTATACTCAAACTGAAACAAAAACATATATAAATAAAAATGTAGCAAACTCGATGTAAGGAGAGAGAAGTGTTGATTAGGGGTAGGGATTTATACATATAAAAAACTGCTTGGACCTCCACTTTACCATGTCCTGCAAGTAAATAATTATAATAATAACATAATAATAATAATCACTACCTAGGGATAATAGATAATGTAGCAGCAATGGACCATTGCACATATTGGCAGGTTCTTCTGATATCAAGCCAGTACTGAAAGGTATGATTTATTTCTCTCGTTTTATAATTTCTCCCTGCTTTATGAAGAGAGAGTATGTTGTTTTCTTTCACTTTCCCTGGCATCAATGCTCCCTTATTTTGTCACTATTGGAAGATTTTCCCTGAGCATTTTGTCTCATGGCAAGTCTAAAATACAAGGATTTCCACTTACTGACCTGTAACAATGGTCACCAGTACAAATAGAGGTGTAAAACTTTGCAGAAGGTTCTACACTCCATCTAAGTTGAAAAAATGCCTTTACATTCACTTTAAAGCCCATCTCTGGGAAATATGAAAATTCTCGCTTGAAGTGTGGGTGCAGCCGCTCAATTAGGTCTAGGGTAATCCTCCCATTTGTGGCAGACAATGCTTCTCCCATACTCCAGTGATTAACTGTCTCTTGGCATCCTCATGTCCAATGCAGGGCTATGGACCACCCTGCAATGGTCTTGATGACTCCAGCACCTTAGACAGCAGAAGCATTGGGGAGACCGGTCTAGCACAAAGGATTTGGTAAGTAAATCAGCATAATAAATTTGGTATGGTAATAGGTTTAGTGTAGTTTCATGATTTTCCAACTTTTTGAACAACTATACACTGTAAAGGAGGGCAGTGGGATAGGATTTTTTGTAATTTCTAAATTACAAAACTATTTCTAAATTTTATTATCATATGGCTCCGTTATCACATTTATGGCTGAATACTAGTATTGGACAATGCTAGGTACATAAGCCACCAGGAGAGAAACATCTTGGTTTGAGGATGTAACTGGATCATTTTGTCTAGATAAAGGCTAGATATGTCCCAGTCTGTGAGAATGCTTCTTTGGAAAGGTCTGGAGAGGAATTGAGCAAACGGAACCACATTGAAGGATGACATAATCAATCTCAGCACTTGCATGCAGCTCTGTAGGCTAGATCGGCATTGGGATTGAGGTTGCTGAACCTGACTTTGTGGTTTTATCAACTTCTCCTGAGGTAGGAAGAACTTGGCTCAATAGTTATCCAGGAGAAGGCCCAAGTATGTCACATGATGTGACAGAAGCAGAGATGACTTCTCAAAGTTCAAGATACATCCAAGATCCTCAAGGTTCCCATCTTGAATGACAATGGCATAAGAACCTTTTTAAATATTCTTGGGGCTGAAGCAACGCTGAAGAGAAAGGGCCACATACTGATTGTGGTTGTTGCCCACAGCAAACATAAGAGACCGCCAATGATTTAGAAAGATGGGGATGTGTAAATACACATCCTTTATGTCCATGGATGGTATGAAAGGAAGACAATAACTAAAAATATACCATTTAAAACTTTTGAGGATGAAAAAGAGGCTTTTTCCATTTGGAACAGTACACAGGTTTGTTTAAATACCATTTAGTCTTTCAGTTTAGAGAATGAGAATGATAACAATCTGGTTCAATAATCCCTGAAAGGCTGAAAGAAGGTGGGAAAATCAAGGCTGTTTAGAACTTTCTGAGTTTGAGGGAGTGGAATAAGATTTGTGGATCCAGGAACTGGAACCTGACTTGGAGGAATATCAGTATATGGAAGATGAAGGCTAGAAAGGTGTCAAACTACATTGTTGAGCCTTAATTTTGTGTAGCTGGTATGAATACTCTTGCCCCTCATCACTTTTGTAATGAAGTGAAGCGCCAAAAAGGTGGTCTCCTATTAAGGGTTGATATAGTAAAACCTTCTTACACTTAAGCCAGATTGCTCTGCAGATCTGGACAGAACAAACTGATACCTGAAACATAACACAGCTAGCATCTACTACCATTTCACACATAAAGTTCAGCTCAATGGTCATCTATTGAATGCAACTAATAACATAAGGGTCAACACCAGCAGCTGCCTGATCCTTATGTAGTGATTTTGCCAGTCAACCAAAGTCTGGGAAATAAGAACTTTGGTTAAAGGGTAGACCACACCAATGAGTAGATGAATTTGCTCCAAGTTTCAGTGGCGTACCTAAAAAATTGAGCGTCTTCTATTGGAATGGTCAGAGCTTTATTAGGGTGAGGCTCTGGAGCATAGACATTGAGTCAGGAGCAGTCTATTTTGTGACAAAATCCTCCACAAAGTTATAGACCACCAGGAATCATTTAGGGGTCAAGTGATTTTTTGTTTTTGTAAGCCTGTCAGTTTTGTTAGTGTAAAAGGGACTGGTCAGTGTTCTGCAAGGTATCAGCTGAGGTCATATGGGCAATCTCACCCCAAGGCATGTGAACCCATTGAATGCATACTTCAAAATGAATTAGGCTTTGTCATGATTGCCCTGACAATTGTCATATATTGGGACTAGGATACCCACCTGCCAGCTCTGACACTGCTTATAGGTCTGGTGAGTTCTCTGAGGTTCATTCAGCTGCAACCATTAGGGTCAGTAAAGCAGGAAGTCTCACAAAGGAGATCAAGCACCTGGCTTTCCAAAAGCATGCTCAGTTGTCATATACAGTATGCCAGTGTATTACTATTACTGCCCTTTTGGGCTTAGTGAAGTTTGGCCATAAACACAACTGTTGCTTGGTGTATTTACTATGCCAGACTTATATTTTAGACCAGATCTAGCTGCTATATTTCTATCCTTACAACATTGTTGCTTTTTCTGCAAATAGAATTCAATAGGCTCTGAAGTAAAGGACGTTTTCTTTCCAAATAATGGAAGTAATTCAAGAGAATATTTTCCTGTGAAAAGAAATTTACAAGGATTTTTAGCTTGAGGCACACTGTCATGGGCATAATAAAAGTAATATTACTGGGCAGCTTGAGCAGGCTCTTGGTTCACTCACAGACTCACAAAGGCCCATAAGCACATGAAAATCCCTAATACAAAAACATATCTGGGTGTGTTAATGTCAAATTTAAACAAGGTCCTTGAGGCATTCATTGACTTCTATGGGAAACAACACACATTCTAAAACAATGTTGCAGCCAGCCCATGACATGTTCATCTAACATCTTTGAACTTGTTTATATTACCATATGCCGCATCAGGAATACTTAATACTGTGCTAGCAGCTAAGAATGTATCCATCACAATCAAGGCCTTTCCCAGTACTAAAAGACTCTTTCTCACCTGATGAATAAAATGCCATGAATGACTCCATGCACAATTTTAAGGCATGGATTGCTGGAATTTGTAAAACATTAATATCCTTCAACAAGCACTTTTTTCCAACATCAACACCACTGTTTACCATTTTTCAGTTTGTCTTTATTCTGGCTGAATTTGTCTACCAACACTATCGTCTGACCACTAGTGGAAGGTGTGACATTTGAAGTAGCACTTGGTGGGCTCAAGCGCTCATAAGCAAGTTTACTTTCCTACTTATCTTTCCAGGAACAGCAACTGGAGCTGTAATAATTCACCAATAAGAGAACCAGTAAGACTCTGTAAGCACCAGTAAGAACCAGTAAGACTCTGTAAGCTTCAGCTGACTAATACAGCTTAGGTTATGGCTAATGGAGCAGCAGGAACACACTTTTCTCATAGTGAAAAGTTCTCTCTCATGTTCTCTCTCATGTTATTGTCATGGTCGCTTGGCTAACAATCTAATTAAAAGTGAATAAAGAGCATTTATTTATATTTTTATGTAGCTCATACTGTTCAACAGGCCCAGATACTGCAGAACTATCCTGCATTTTGGGATGAGGTTTATAATTGAGGAGGGAGCTCTGTACTAGAGGGGCGTCTATACTGGTGGGAAGGGAGGTCTATCCTGGAAGGGGGACCTGTACTAATGGGAAGAGAGGAGATCTATACTTGAGGGGTCTGTACTGGAGAGGGATTCTGTACTGGAGGGGGTCTGTACCGGAGGAAGGGCCTATACAGGTGGAAAGGGAGGGGTCTTTACTAATGGGGAGGGAGAAAGTGTGTGGTGGAAGTGGGTCTTTCCTTTTGAGGAGGGAGAAGGTGTGTGCTGGAGGGGGGTCTGAACTGGTGGGAAGGGAGAAGGTCTGTACTGGAGGAGGGTTCTGTACAGGTGTGGAGGGAAGGGTCTGTACTAGAGGGTAGGTATGTACTGGTAGGAAAGGAATTCTCTGCTGGAGTGGAGGGGTCTGTTTTGGTGGGAAGAAAGGGGGTTTATACTGCTGGGGAGGGTCTGTACTGGGAAGTGGCTGGGGGGGAGATATGTGCTTTTGGAATTTTTTCTACTGACAATGTGCTGGGGGGGGGGGGGGGGCAGTCTGTACTGGACGGAATGGGGGTTCTACTGAGAAGGGGCAGGAAGTGGGGGTCTGTACTGTGGAGTTTGTCAGTACTGGGGGGGGGGGTGTACAGAGAAGGAGCGTCTATGCTGAGGGGAGTTTGGGCTGTGGAGGGGGGTTCTGTACTGGGTGGGGATTTGGAGCTGTGGGGGAAGATCTGTACTGGCAGGGATATAGGCTTGGGGGGAAGGGGGATTTATTGGTTGTACTCTGTACACTGGCCTGTGCTTTACACACTCCTGACCCCGGCACTTTTTGCTTTATATGTTCCTGAGATAGCTGAACAAAATACATAAATATAACAAATAAATAAAGCCATAATTGTATTAATGAACAATACCTTCTTGGATGTGTTTCTGTCTTTTTTGATAATTTTTCCTGTGCCAGGTGGGATCATTATCAAAGCTGCTGTAGGAACATCTGTAAACCACATCCATACAACCAGGTCCACTTTTTGCTGACCATGCTCACTTTTTGTTGTGTGATCTACGCATGACATATTCTGCCCCTTTTTAAATTGGCCCTCTTTGTCAAGTTCAAAAGTTGGGAGGTATGGTATCTGAATACCTTCTGTAATGCCATGATAGTTAAAAACAATATTCTGAGAGATAAATAATAGCTGCTGGAGCTTTTATACAACACAACTAAGCTCCTGTGGATTTACAGGTTTTCCTATGTGCTGATAAGTAGGTAGTCCAAGGAAAGTAGGATGGCTCCCTTATTTAGTTTTTTCTTCTTTGTCTGAGAGTGTATTTAGTCAGATTAAAAAGTCAGTCAACTCCCTGAGCAAGGTTATAAGTATATGTGATTGAGCTTTATAGAAAAACTATTCAACAGGCCCCCTTTACCTTTAAACTTTAATGGCCACTCATTAAAATTGGAAGAAAAGAGGTTTAACCTTAAACTACGTAGAGGGTTCTTTACAGTAAGAGCGGCAAGGATGTGTAATTCCCTTCCACAGGCGGTGGTCTCAGCAAGGGCATATATGAAGCATAAAACACGAAGAAATTGCATGCAAACAGAATACAAGACAGATGCTTGCTGCTCGTTAAAAGATCACATTAATTTATTCCATATAGGGAATAGTGATTTTGGATATATTTTCTTTTTGATTTTATTGTGGTCAGGATTTGAAAATGAAACACTTTAAAAATATTTAAGTAAAGTCTATATATGGTATATTTATCTTATAAGTGTAGCACCCTCTAGTTAGGTAGGTGCCAGAGGTTAGATTTTTCTATAGTGTATGAAAATTTAGGCAGGCCTAACTGGTGGCTAGGCCTGTTTGTTTTCATTCTGGGCTGGGAGTGACTCAGGGTAGGACTGGGTGACTCACAGCTAGCATCACTGTAACCTCCCTTTTCTTTCTAGAAGGTGATACAAAGAGAGAAGGAAAGGAGAGGTGGAGCTGCCTGGGGTATATTGAGGAGCCTTGACCAATCCCCAACTTGGATTGGCAGGGGGCAAACCTCCTAAAATACCCAGGGTCAGCCCAGCTGGGGAGGAGTTTTCGGGTGGAAGAGCTGGAGTGAGAGAATGTGTAGGCTGTTGGGGCCTAAAGGGAGCTCCCTGGTGGGAGGGGGGGTGACCTTGGGTCTGGGCTCAGGTGCATCCAGGAGGAGAGAAGAGATCCTGGAAGAGAGGCACATGAGAGAGCAAGGAGAGGACAGGGGGAGAGAACACTGCTAAGAGACTCCAGCCAGGAGGTCTGGTGAGTGAAGCACAGTCAGGAAGACTGGGGAGGCATGCCTGAGAGAACAGGGAGTTTGCAGTTTGAGATGGGTGCAGAACCAGAAGAGTGGACTGTGGGAAGGGCAGTATAAAGAGGTCGTTGCAGCCAGGCTGGCTGGCAGGGTCTGAAGAGAGCTATCTGGGATCAGTAGCTGGGTAGAGGAACTATTTCTATGTCATAGGGGCCTGAGCCCCTGCCCGCAAAAGGCAATCCACTGAGGCCTGGCTGAGTTAGTGTCAGGCCTAATGTGGTGCTAGCTAGTCTGGGAATCTGCAGCAAGTGAAGTGCTGGAGGAGTAATGATCTGCGGCAAGTGAAGTGCTGGAGGAGTAGCAGAATGCAGCAAATGAAGTGCTGGAGGAGTGAAGGAAAAGAGGTCTTAAGCAAGAGTTGTGCTGAAGAGAAGACTGAATCGTATATACAGGAGTGTATATAGTAGTCCCAAGCAAGTTATGCTGAATCTTTCTGGGCATCCCATAATTTCCCATTCCTATCGAAGTTCAATCCCCTCAATAAAAAAAACACAAAAAAACAAAGCTTATAGACTGTTCTATGTCTCTGAGTGCCTGAGAGATGGATGCCAGGCTTTTAGGCACAGCTAGCACAAAGTGGTTAGGCCTGACACTGACTCGGCCAGGCCTTAGCAATTACCATTTGCAAGTAGGGATCACGGGCCCCTATAGTGTGGCAAAAATAGAAAGTTCCTGGTGCTAGCTGTCTTAAATGTGGCTACTGAGCCCAGCAACCCATCTTCAGAATAAACTACAAGTACCAACATCCTTTGTAGATGGCCAATCCATTAATGTATCCAACTACTGATAGAGTTAGTATTCAGCTACCACATGCTAGGAGATGTTAGTCTTACTAGCTCAAGCCAGAACTAATTTGCCTGTCTCTTCCCCTGTTTACTTCCTCCAATATCCCTTTCTCCCTGTAGAGGAGAACCGAGGGAGAAACCAAGTACCCTTCTGCCTCCACACTATGCTCAACTCCTCCACTGGGATGAATGACCTTTTCCCCAGATGTCCAAAAATGGCGATGGACAGGAACATCACAGCGGCCTGGTCCCCCACCACTCACCCTGGAACCTCCACCCCCACCACTATGTGGGCTCCCAGAGTTCTCTGTTGGGAAGGAGCAACCCTTATTCAAATCTGCTACTACAGACAAAGTTGTTAAACTCCTTTCTAACGCCCACCTAACCGCCTGTCCTCTGGACCCTATTCCCTCTCAAATACTACGGTCGCCCTCTGACTCTATCCTACACTCTCTAACCCACATCTTCAATCTCTCCCACACCTCTGGCATCTTCCCCAATGCTCTAAAACATGCATTGGTCACCCCCATACTTCCTTGAACCCTACCAATCTTAACAACCTATGCCCTATCTCCTTGCTCCCCTTTTCCTCTAAACTCCTTGAACGCCTGGTTTACAACCAACTGAGTGACCACCTCATTAAGAATAACCTTCTTGATCCCCTTCAATCTGGATTTTGCCCTCAACACTGCACAGAAACTGCTCTTTTAAAACTCACAAATGACCTACTAACTGCAAAAACCAACTGACACTATTCTGTACTCCTACTTCTGGACCTTACAGCTGCCTTTGACACGGTTGACCACCCCCTCCTCCTCAAAAAACTTTACTCCCTCGTAGTCTCCGTGACTGTGTTCTTTAGTGACTCTCATCCTACCTGTCCCAACGCACCTTCAGTGTCACTTACAATTCTACTTCCTCCACTCCTCTTCCCTTCTCTGTTGGGGTCCCCCAAGGTTCTGTTCTTGGACCTCTTTTATTTTCAATCTAGACCTCTTCCCTGGGTCAGCTAATAGCCTCCCATGGCTTTCAATATCATTTCTACACTGACGACACCCAAATCTATCTCTCCACCCCTCAACTCACTCCATCAGTCTCCTCACGCATCACAAACTTACTAACAGACATATCTATATGGATGTCACACCACTTCCTCAAACTCAACTTGTCCAAAACCGAGCTTATAATATTTCCTCTCCCACGTGCCTCTTCCCCTGACTTCTCTGTCAAGAGCAATGGCACAACCATCCACCCATCCCCACATGTCATCGTGCTAGGTATTATCCTGGACTCTGAACTCTCCTTTCGGCCCCACATCCAATCACTTTCCAAAGCTTGCCGCCTCAACCTCCGCAACATCTCTAAACTACGTCCCTTTCTAACCAATGAAACCACAAAGCTCCTGATTCACTCCCTGGTTATCTCTCGCCTTGACTACTGTAACTCCCTCCTCATTGGCTTACCTTTAAATAGACTATCCCCCCTTCAGTCCATCATGAATGCTGCTGCCAGACTCATCCACCTTACAAACCGCTCAGTGTCTACTACCTCTCTCTGCCAATACCTTCATTGGCTGCCACTTTCCCAACGAATTAAATTAAAAATACTAACATTAACCACTTGCCGACCGCCTCACGCTGATATATGTCAGCAGAATGGCACGGGCAGGCAGAATCACGTACCTGTACGTGATCTGCCTCCCGCGGGCGGGACTGCCGATCGGACCCCCCGGTGCCTGAGGCGGTCGGCTTCTGTCCAGAAGCGATGAGAGGTGAGGGGGAGACCATCCATTCGTGCCTCCCCCCTCGCGATCGCTCCCAGCCAATGAGAATCATTCCTCGGCTGCTGTATGCTAAACAGCAGCAAAGGAAATTATGTCATCTCTCCTCGGCTCGGTATTTTCCGTTCCGGCGCCGAGTAAAGAAGACTGCAATGTGAGTGTAAAACACTACACACACAGTACAACATGCCAGGCACACAAAACACCCCCCTTTACCCCCAGATCCCCCCCGATCACCCCCTGATCACCCCTCCCCCCGTCACACTGACACCAAGCAGTTTTTTTTTTCTGATTACTGCATGGTGTCAGTTTGTGACAGTGTGGTGGGGCAGTTAGTGTTAGCCCCCTTTAGGTCTAGGGTACCCCCCTAACCCCCCCTAATAAAGTTTTAACTCCTTGATCACCCCCTGTCGCCAATGTCGCTAAGCGATAATTTTTCTGATCGCTGTATTAGTGTCACTGGTGACGCTAGTTAGGGAGGTAAATATTTAGCTTCGCCGTCAGTGTTTTATAGCGACAGGGACCCCCATATACTACCTAATAAAGGTTTTAACCCCTTGATTGCCCCCTAGTTAACCCTTTCACCACTGATCACTGTATAACCATTACGGGTGACGCTGGTTAGTTCGTTCATTTTTTATAGTGTCAGGGCACCCGCCGTTTATTACCGAATAAAGGTTTAGCCCCCTGATCGCCCGGTGGTGATATGCGTCACCCCAGGCAGCGTCAGTACCGCTAACACCCACGCATGCAGCATACGCCTCCCTTAGTGGGATAGTATCTGTACGGATCAATATCTGATCGGATCAGATCTATACTAGCGTCCCCAGCAGTTTAGGGTTCCCAAAAACGCAGTGTTAGCGGGATCAGCCCAGATACCCGCTAGCACCTGCGTTTTGCCCCTCGGCCCAGCCCACCCAAGTGCAGTATCGATCGATCACAGGCCCGTCATGCCCATAATGCCCTTCCTGCTGCATTCGCCAATCCTAATTGGGAACCCACCACTTCTGCAGCGCCCGTACTTCCCCCATTCATATCCCCAACCAAATGCCATCTGCTGCATGAGAGGCATTTTCTATATGTCCTCCTGAGTACCCCTACCCAACGAACCCCCCCAAAAAAGATGTTGTGTCTGCAGCAAGCGCGGATATAGGCGTGAAACCCGCTATTATTGTCCCTCCTGTCCTGACAATCCTGGTCTTTGCATTGGTGTATGTTTTGAATGCTACCATGCACTAGTTATTAGCGTAGGGTACAGCATTACACAGACTAGGCACACTTTCACAGGGTCTCCCGAGATGCCTTCGCATTTTGAGAGACCCGAACCTGTAACCGGTTACAGTTATAAAAGTTACAGTTACAAAAAAAAGTGTAAAAAAAATATATATATATATAAAATAAAAAAAAATAGTTGTCGTTTTATTGTTCTCTCTCTCTCTCTATTCTCTCTCTATTGTTCTGCTCTTTTTTACTGTATTCTATTCTGCAATGTTTTATTGTTATTATGTTTTATCATGTTTGCTTTTCAGGTATGCAATTTTTATACTTTACCGTTTACTGTGTTTTATTGTTAACCATTTTTTTGTCTTCAGTTACGCCATTCACGACTTTGAGTGGTTATACCAGAATGATGCCTGCAGGTTTAGGTATCATCTTGGTGTCATTCTTTTCAGCCAGCGGTCGACTTTCATGTAAAAGCAATCCTAGCGGCTAATTAGCCTCTAGACTGCTTTTAAAAGCAGTGGGAGGGAATGCCCCCCCCCCACCCTCTTCGTGTTTTTCTCTGGCTCTCCTGTCTCAACAGGGAACCTGAGAATGCAGCCAGTGATTCAGCCAGCTGACCATAGAGCTGATCAGAGACCAGAGTGGCTCCAAACATCTCTATGGCCTAAGAAACCGGAAGCTACGAGCATTTCATGACTTAGATTTGGCCAGATGTAAACAGCGCCATTGGGAAATTGGGAAAGCATTTTATTTTTTTTTTTTTTTTTTTTTTTTTTTTTTTTTTTTTTCCACATCAGTGAGCGCTGCCGACTGGCCTTAATCAGCGTAACATTCATGTATTATCGCCGACCTAGATTCACATCATTGTGGATTTCTTTATTTATTTATTTATTTGTATATTTGTTTTTTCCTTCTTTTCGCTTCTTGCTTTTGACAGGGATATAGCCAACAATTATATACAGCTTTATTAACTACCCTGTTGGGGGTACACGACGCGAATCTAATCGTTTTGCGATGACTATAAGAAACACCACCCGTCGATGGAAGCTAGGAGGACCTCGTATATGGTGCTAGGCTATTGGGGTCCCCGCCCCCATAGCCCCCTACTAAGACCACCAGTGAACTATTGCATATTTGTGAGAAAAACCCCCCACCCCTTCCCATTCCTCTTCTCCCCCCCCCTAGCCCCCCTGCATCCCTTTTATACAAAATCCACCCCAAACACAGAGTTAAAAGATTTACTATTGTTACCTACTTAAATCCGAACACCAATAACACTAAATTACTTAATGTGATTCACTGGTTCTGTATTTCACTAGTGCATAAATATCTTAACTTTTGACCTAATCCCTTACGCTCCAAACTTTTCCCTTAGGCAGGCCACCTTATCCATCCATGGCTTCCATATTTTGTCAAATTCCTGGAGATTCCCCCTTTTTATATATTCCAATCTCTCCCTACCAATAGAGGCGCCGAGTGCATCTATCCAGTCGTTCACTGTCGGGGGCTCTTTTGATTGCCACCTTAGCGTTATCATTTTTCGAGCCTGGAACAAACCTCTGAGGATTGCCAAGGTGGTATCCCTCCTCTCCCCCTCTATCCTTCTATATCCCAAGATGCATTCCACCGCCTCCCTCTTTACTGACGTTTGATAGGCTTCACCCAGACTCCCGGCAACTCCCTCCCAATATCGATACAGCTTGGGACATCTCCAGAATAAATGGATAAGGTTCCCAGACTCCTGGCACCTAGGACAATTATCATTAGGCCTTCCACCAAACCTGAAGAGCCGTCTTGGAGTGTAATAGGCCCTATTGAGCAGCATCAAGTGGGAGATCTTCTGCGAAGGGGTTACTGACACCTGGGGTGCCATCTCTAAGATTCTCCTCCATTGTTCCTCGGGGATTGCCCCTAGTTCCTCCTCCCATTTAACTCTTACCTTCTGAAGTGTTTCCCGTCTGTTCTCTAAGTTACTTAGTTGGTCATAAATTTTAGTTATCAGCCCTCTAGTGGGTCCTACTTGTAGTAATTGACGAGCGACGGGCATTTCAACCCATCTCGGGGGCTGATCGCCAAATTGGGCCCTGAGAGCTTGTTTTATCTGCCGGTAGAGGAACCAGGAGCTCTGAGGGATCTTAAATTCCCTAATCAGCTCGGGGAGTGTTTTAAGGGTGTTTCCTGAGTAGAGCTGTCTTAGCTTTTTAATACCACCAGCCTCCCACACCCTACTCTTTCCTATTTTTAGAATTTCCTGTAGGTTCCGGTTGTTCCAAATAGGGGAATAATCCGTGAAACCCTCATACCCCGTTGTTTTCTTAACAGTTTTCCATAACTTAATTAGCAACCTAGTTGTCGGGGATTCATGGTGGAACATATCTGCCTCTAACGCCTCAATAAGCGTATTATGTCGAGCGTTTACCAAAGTTAGCCTGCCATTCGGAGTGCCCCCCTCTGGGATTCCACAGCCCATTAAGTGCTGTAGTTGTGATGCGAGGTAGTAACGCTCCGGATGGGGAAGGGCAAACCCCCCCTCCTTGGTAGGAAGCTGGAGAACTTGCAGCCGTAACCTGGCTTGCCCACCTTTCCATATCAAGTCTCTGAATAGAGCCTCTATTTTCCTAAACCAGCTTTTATTAATCCATACCGGGGAGTTGTGCAAGATGTAAAGCAGCTGCGGCATCCAGAGCATTTTTATCAGGCTGCATCTACCTGCTACTGATAAGGGAAGGCGTCTCCAGATGCTTGTTTTTTGTTTAAATTTGGCCAGGAGAGGTACTAAATTCTTGCTAATATATTGGTTGGGGTCTTTAGTTAGGACAATTCCCAAGTACTTTAGTGCTTCCACGATTGCTACCTGGGAAAATCCGGGTGCGGTTGGTACTCCTAGCGGGTCAAACGGTAAGAGCTCGGATTTCTCCCAGTTTATTTCTAAGCCAGTAAATTTACCAAATTCCTCCACTAA
The DNA here is from genome assembly GCA_037952925.1 of Lithobates clamitans. NCBI lineage: Eukaryota > Metazoa > Chordata > Amphibia > Anura > Ranidae > Lithobates > Lithobates clamitans. The sequence goes on from JBBGZY010000448.1 coordinate 1,335,823, forward strand.
TCTCATTGCGCCTGCCATTGATCTCTTACAATCGCCTAAAAATAACAGGATGTCATCTGCATATAAGGCGATTCTTTCCTCAATTGGCCCCCTCTGGAGCCCTTTTATCTCGCGGCTCGCTCTGATTGCCATAGCAAGGGGCTCCATTGCCAATGCGAAAAGCAAAGGAGACAATGGACACCCCTGTCTGGTCCCTCTCTCAAGCACCAACCAATCTGAAAATTCGTTATTTATTTTGACTCTCGCCTTAGGACTATTATAAAGCATCTTAATCCATCCGATAAAGGACGGCCCGAAGCCAAACTTTCCCAGCACATACCACATGTATTCCCACTCCACGCTATCAAAAGCCTTAGAGATATCTAGGGTCAGCAGGGCTCCTGAGCGCTCATTTTCAGTGGGAGACTGTAGGTTCAAGAAAGCCCTTCTGATATTTAGGCTCGTAGATCTATTGGCCATAAACCCTGCCTGATCCTCATGGATTAGTTTATGTGTAACTCTACTCAATCTGGCAGCCAAAACCTTGGCCAGAATTTTAGCGTCAGCACAGATTAGAGAAATTGGCCTATAGGCAGCCATATCAAGGGGGTCCTTCCCCTCTTTCTGCAGGACTATGATTGTTGCTTCTAACATAGATGCAGGGAGACGCCCCACCTCTTTCGCTTCCCCCAGAGTCTTCATTAGTTCCGGGATTAGCACCTCCCCCAGGTGCCTATAGGCCTCGATTGGTATTCCATCGGGGCCAGGCGACTTAAGACCCGCCATGCTTTTGACAGCTTGATGTAGTTCTGTGGTTGTTATTGGGGAATCCAGCAGATCCCGCTCCTCATGCGATAAGAGCGGGACTGACAGCTTCCCCAAGAAGTCCCCCATCGCCCTTTCATTATTATTTTTTTTCTGAGAAGTATACAGCTTTTTATAATAGTCTCCAAAAGTTTGCGCTATTTTTGGGGAGCTTGAAAGGAGTTCTCCATTCTGCGCTCTAATAGCAAGGACCGTTGATGGGGCCTTACTAGATTTTACCAACTGTGCTAACACTCTTCCCACTCTCTCACCCTCGACCGAGGAAACCTGGCACTGGAGGAGCCTTCTGGTCTCAGCCTTCTGTAGGGTTGTCTGTTTATACACCCGTTGTTTCTTTTGCCAGCTCTTTTCTTTTTCAGGGGTTGGGTCTCTAATGAAGTTACTTTCAGCCTCTATTACGTCCTGCCGTAACTTCTCTACCTCCCGTCTATCTTCTTTATTATATTTGGCCATCTGCTGTATCAACACCCCTCTAAGGAACGCTTTACAAGCGTCCCAACATACGACTGATGTCGCCGTTCCCTGGTTGAAACCTACAAATTCTCTCAGAGCAGATAGAATACCCTTCTCCTTCCTGAGTACCTCAAACCAATGCGGACTTATTCTCCACTCCTTCCTGGGGCTGCACTCCCCTACCCTCAGTGAGGCTACTATGGGGGAATGATCTGAGATCCCTCTCGGCCCATACTCTATTTTTCCTACTAGCTGGAGTGTTCTGTCGTTCCCCAGGGCCATGTCTATCCTCGAAAGGGTCGAGTGTGTCGCTGATCTGCATGTATATTGAAGCGCTCCTGGGTTCCGCACCCGCCATAGGTCTACCAGCCCCACCTCATCCATAAACTGGCTTAGGCGGCTCTTGACGGTATACTCCGATAGGGTTCTCCTCGGAAATCGGTCCAACTTTCTGTCTAAAACCTCATTAAAGTCTCCCATTACTATGATCGGAACTTCTTTTTTATCTATCAGGAATTCATTCAGTTTGAGCATAACATCTAAATTAAAAGGGGGAGGAATATATACGTTTGCCAGTATATACATAGCATTATTGATAGAGCAAAATAAAAAAATGTATCGACCCATTTCATCAATCTTGGCCTGTCTGCAGGAAAATTTAACTCCCGTTCCCACCAGGATACTCACCCCCCTACTATAAGAAGAGTAGACCGCATGATATTGATGTTGAAATTTATACGTCTGTAGAGATTGTATTGTATCTCTGGTGAGGTGGGTTTCCTGCAGACAGGCCAAGTCTACCCCGTAGTTCTCTAGCTCGGAAATCACTGCCAGCCTTTTGAGAGGGGTCCCCAGTCCTCTGACATTCCAGGATCCAATTTTCACTATATCAGCCTGCATCCCGCATTGTTTAAAAAGATACAGTGAAGGAACATCAAATAGCCCTTACAATACCTCCTGTCGGGACTCAAATTAGTTACTATTAAATGTGTTCGCCCTATGCTAATCACTCGTAGAAACCATGAAACCATAATGATACTTAACTTGATATAGACGTGAGCTTCAAATAATTTTAAGAGCCAGTTTCCTGTCATTGTGTCTATATGTGCATCTAATTGTGCATCCCTGGTTCCAGCCCAGGTGTTTTCCACCAGTGTGTCGATTTTCTGTGTTAAATTTTTCAATCAAACTACCCCTCCCATCCCCCCTACTTCCCCATCTCACTCCCCTCCCCCCTCCAGCCCCCCTCCCGCTTCCCCCCCACCTACCCCTGCCCCAACCCGTCCCACTTCCCCTCCCCCTCCTACCCCCCCACCACCTAACAAGGTGAACCCCCTGGGGGTTAACCGTGACCGTTACCCATCTAACTCCTTCTAGCACCATACACTGCCACCTGTGCTCCTCTCCCATTCAACACCCCCCCCAACAGACACCTGCATAGCCCCCCCCCCCCCCCATTAAAGCCGGAATAACCCATATATTATCATGCCCCTTATAGCACTCTATGCTGAGCTTGAAAGTTTTTCTCTGTTCTCCTCGAGCCATTTCTCCACGCCAGCAGGGGAGTCAAAGAACAGGGTACCTCCCAGAGCGGTTACCCGTAACTTCGCCGGATAGAGAAGGGCATAAGAGAGGTTAAATTTTTGTAAGGCACGTTTTGATTGGGTAAACTCTGCCCTTCTCTTCTGCAGGTCTGGAGAGAAATCCGCATAAAAAGATACTCTGGTCCCTTTAAAGAGGACATTTCCTGCCTCCCTTATTTTACGGAGCAACACCACTTTATCTCTATAATTAAGGAACCTTATAAGAAGAGGTCTGGGAAAGCCCCCTGCTGGGGGAGCCCTGAAGGGGACCCTATGGGCCCTTACTATTGAGAAAGATGCTGAAAATGATTCTCTTCCAAATAATTCCACCAGCCACTTTTCTATGAATTCTGGCGGGTCGATGCCCTCGCTTTTTTCAGGTAGTCCAACCAGCCTCACATTGTCCCTTCGGCTCCTATTCTCCATTTCGTCTAATTTGGAAGCATGTTTGGATGTCTGCTCCTTTAACCATTTCATTTCCTTAATCATTGGGGACATGTCATCTTCCAGTAGCCCAACTCTTTCTTCCAGGGCTGTTGTTCTCTCGGCAGTTTTTTGTAAGTCTTGCCTGACCAGCAACAGGTCTGCTTTTACTCCCCTCATCTGCTCACAAAGTTCCTTAAGTGAGGAGTTACACACCCCAACTGCCATAAATACATCGGTAAGAGTTGGTTCTTTGGGCAAGTTAGGGTCGGTACCCCCTTCCATATTAGTGTTCGTATTTTGATCACTCAGCCCTGGCCCTTTTGTGTTGTGCGTTTTAGATGAATGGGCCGCTTGAGTAGCCGCTTGAGTAGCCCCTGATGTCAATACCTGCTGTTGACCCAGACTTTTTCTATCAGGTGCCCCCCCTTGGTTTGTTTTTGATTGTGACCCCTTCTTTGGGGGGGTCACAACTGGAGCATGAGCATATTGCTCTAGCTTCGCTGCTGCTGACGCCGCTACTGAGAGCTGCGGGTTTTTATCTTTAGCAGAGCGTAGGTTCTGCATTTTGCGCTCCCTCCCTCACCACTGCCAACCAGTCCAGTACTTATATGGGTGCCGTATATAAGTCAATAGTCAAGGAATCCAATCCTAACAAAAAAAAAAAAAACAAAAAAAAAAAAAAACAAAAATAAACCCAAAAAGAGAGCACCAAATACACCAAATTATGAGTCCAGCTGAATGGGCCCACTATGATGCGTTTTATAAAAAGGGTGCTGAATTGCCGACTGGATTACCCTTTAGTTAGCATGTGCATAGGGCAGTATGTGGGGTGGTATGGGGCAGTACGTGGGGGGTAACTCCACCTTGAGGTTCAAAACCACCCTGGTGGTACTGGCCGTCCCTCGTAGTCCTCCCACAGCCCCACAGTTCCTACACCACTTCCATGTCAGACCTGCATTATGCAAAGTAGTTGAAATATGTAGCAAGAGGTATGTACAACTTCAAACAGTCCACACAGCAGAGGTAAAAAAGCAGTATAAGCAATAGTAGCAGTAGGAGCAATCTGGACTTCCCAGAGGAAGTTATGCTGGATATTACCTGCGTTTAAGGAATGGATTAGTATGCACACAAGCCACTTACTGTACCCCACCACCTTCAGGACTTTAGATGAGACGCTCCTCCTGGAAGAAGCTAAAACTGAGTGCGGCCGGTCGTCTCTCACACGCTCGGTCCGATCTTACACCGATCTTGATGTGGTCAGATGCCTTGAGGGCAGAGGAGAGATCTAGGGTCTAATAGACCCCAATTTTTTCAAAAAAGAGTACCTGTCACTACCTATTGCTATCATAGGGTATATTTACATTCCCTGAGATAACAATAAAAATGATTTTAAAAAAAATGAAAGGAACAGTTTAAAAATAAGATAAAAAAGAAAAAAAATAATAAAGAAAAAAAAAAAAAAAGCACCCCTGTCGCCCCCTGCTCTCGCGTTAACAGCAATTGCACCATGCATGTGAGGTATCACCGCGAAGGTCAGATCGAGGGCAGTAATTTTAGCAGTAGACCTCCTCTGTAAATCTAAAGTGGTAACCTGTAAAGGCTTTTAAAAATGTATTTATTTTGTTGCCACTGCACGTTTGTGCGCAATTGTAAAGCATGTCCTGTTTGGTATCCATGTACTCGGCCTAAGATCATCTTTTTTATTTCCTCAAACATTTGGGCAATATAGTGTGTGTTTTAGTGCATTAAAATTTAAAAAAAAAAAAAAAAAAAAATTTTTAAAAATGTGTTTTTTCCCCAAAAAATGCGTTTAAAAAATCGCTGCACAAATACTGTTTTAAAAAAAAAAATTAAAAACCCATTTTAATCTGTAGGGCATTTGCTTTAAAAAAATATATAATGTTTGGGGGTTCAAAGTAATTTTCTTGCAAAAAAAAAAAAAAAATTTCATGTAAACAAAAAGTGTCAGAAAGGGCTTTGTCTTCAAGTGGTTAGAAGAGTGGGTGATGTGTGACATAAGCTTCTAAATGTTGTGCATAAAATGCCAGGACAGTTCAAAACCCCCCCAAATGACCCCATTTTGGAAAGTAGACACCCCAAGCTATTTGCTGAGAGGCATGTCGAGTCCATGGAATATTTTATATTGTGACACAGGTTGCGGGAAAGAGACAATTTTTTTTTTTTTTTTTTGCACAAGTTGTCACTAAATGATATATTGTTAAAACATGCCATGGGAATATGTGAAATTACACCCCAAAATACATTCTGTTGCTTCTCCTGAGTATGGGGATACCACATGTGTGAGACTTTTTGGGAGCCTAGCCACGTACGGGACCCCGAAAACCAATCACCGCCTTCAGGCTTTCTAAGGGCGTAAATTTTTGATTTCACTCTTCACTGCCTATCACAGTTTCAGAGGCCATGGAATGCCCAGGTGGCACAAACCCCCCCCCCCAAAGGACCCTATTTTGGAAAGTAGACACCCCAAGCTATTTGCTGAGAGGTATAGTGAGTATTTTGCAGACCTCACTTTTTGTCACAAAGTTTTGAAAATTGAAAAAAGAAAAAAAAAAAAGTTTTTTCTTGTCTTTCTTCATTTTCAAAAACAAATGAGAGCTGCAAAATTCTCACCATGCCTCTCAGCAAATAGCTTGGGGTGTCTACTTTTCAATAATGGATTTTATTGTTTTACACGTAATCACGTTTTTATATCGTTTGTTGATTTTTGGTTATATCCAATAAAATACGTCATTTGATCTGCACTATTGGCGTCCTATCTATCTTTTTGGGAACCATCCATGCTCTGGAGACTTGTTTGTGGCGGAGAATTCCCCCTCGGGCTTCTGAACGGACAGTCGTGACGTGGACCATAGAGGATAGATCCCCCTCCGGGATCCGGGATTTCCAGGACCAACCATCGTCCAACCATCGTCCATTAAGGATCTCAGAGCCTGTTTGATTCGGTGTCACCGGCATCCGAATGCACTCCTGCTGGTAAGCGTATGCCATCTATTCACTTCCCATGATCGTACAACTCTTGTATCAGATTCATAGCCATACATTGGGACTTTACTATTTTTCTGTACTTGCAGAAAATGTATTTAGCCTAAAAAAATAAAACGAATGCAGCTACCACATAGAAGAACTGATAACATGCTCTTGTTCTTGTTCTTGGGTTTAGCTATACTTTGTATTACATTTCATTTGAGAGCTGGAAATAGATTAGAGATTGGGTACATTATGTACACTCTGTTATTCTAACTTGGATGAGGGACCTACAATAATACGTATTGAAAAATAAGGCAGTTTGAATAGTCACACAGTGCTTATTTGCAGTAGGTTGCCAAAGGCTTGCTTCCTAAAAGCGGAACTTCACAGAAAAATAGTTTCATTCTCCCCCCCCCTCCTCTTTTACTTTTGGAACATAATTTTATGTTTTCAGGGGGCACAGGTACCTAGTTTTGACAGGTACCCACTCAGCATTTCCACTGGAATCACGAATCACGGCAGATTTGCATGTGGCCGATCACTGCGACCTGCTGAGGGGGATGCTACCACTAGTGGGCAGGCTCGTGCCAGACCGCAATGCTGCCTACATGCTGAGAAGTTCCCTCATTCCAGCACTGGGTACAAACAGGAAGTGTTTAGGATATTCACCAGACTATCCCCTTTCAAAATGTCCCTAGACTCAGCCTAGCAACAAGAAAATGTCCCTAGACTCAGCCTAGCAGGGGCTTTATAGGCCTCCCTGAGCCTAAGTTGGCTTCCCAAATGCCAGGAGAACTCCCCCAAAATGGCACCCGGAGTCCATGGCAGAGGACTCACTGGTGCCATATCTGCCCCCCCCCCTTTCCTTTTCAATAATGGAACTAAAAAGATAGGGCATCTAGTGGTAGAAAGTGAGAACCACACACCTAACATCCTGCTTGGAGCTCATTTCAAACGGCATAAAACATTTGTTGGAATTCCAGAAGTTACAAACTCCACACATTTCCACTAAGCCTGACCTTGACTGATTACCAACTAAACCCCATTTCAAGATGTCCTTAAGGGATCCACTACTAAGCATTATTGGGAATGTATTTAACATTGGATATAGGGGTGGGCTGTGTACTGAAATGTCAAATGCCAACATGGACTGGTGATATCCTCTTTCTTAAAGCAGAGTTCCAGGCTTTTTTTGTTTATTAAAAGTCAGCAGCTATAAAAATTATAGCTGCTGACTTTTAATAAACAGATACTTACTTGTTCTACGGTCTAGCGATGAGACCGCACGGAGCCCTGCTCCTCTCTCCCTCCTCGGCGCCTCCATTGAAACAGTATGCACCCGGCCATGACAGCTTGCGGCTCCACGGCCGGGCATGCAATGTGCGTGTGCGAGTTGTGCTGTGCTCTTCCAGTGGACAGGCAATCTTTTGGGACCTGTCACATGTCCCAGAAGACTGCAGGGAGGGAGGGGCCGCTTAGGTGGACAGGAGGAGTCACCTAGGCGGCTGTAGGCGGAAGCAGGAAGTGGGACGAGGAGTGCTTAAAGCAGTCTCCAGTTTGCTCACATGATTATGTAATTGCAGTACAAAGTATTTCTTTTATTGCACAAATTGAATGTTATGTATTAAGTGATGTTATGTATTAAGTTTTTTATTATTATTTTTTCATTGTAGGCTGTCCTTCAGTTTTGTGGCTAATTGTCTTACATACGCTGCTTCAGGAAGAATGTGTCCCTGGAAATTGTTTTAGCAACTATTAGAAATGGGACAATTAGGTAACTTTGCTTCCATCTGAGAAATGACCTGTCTCTAGCAACTCTGAACTCTGAATTTGTATACAAGCAAGATGAAACTTGCCACATCTGTACATTCCAGTAGGATAGAATGGACCTTTCTAATTCTTCCAAATGGTAGACTGGATGGTGAGAATCACATGCTTATTCTTGAATGAAGCCGATGTGTCTACCAGAAACGTCCATCCATCCATCTTGTAACATGTGTTGACACCTCTTGATTTCAGAAACTTTTCAGAGATCATGTTGCATGCTTTAAGCAAGAAAGCACATGAGTGTAGACTTCAACAGAGGTTTTGTTAAATACACATTTTGATGGATTGAGTGTTAGATTAAGCGTAACAAGATATTTAAATGCTTAAATGCTTGTCATGTTCCATCTGTAGTTTGCCACTGAGTAGGATGTCAAGCCAGCATTGAAAACTGTGAGACTATCATTTGTTATACTCAGAACACAAGCAGCTGCTGAGTAAATAGCAGGGACACAGACCTGTAACAGAAATATAATGGGGAGTGGAGATGCAGGGAAACTAGAGATGTGGAGAAGAGGCCCCCAGCCCTTTCAGCTTATGAGCCAAATTTCTGATTTATAGTTTATGGCATGGAGCCACACTTGTGAGAAAAAAAACAATAAAATATATTATTTTTAGTTTTACTATATTTATGCTACTGTTTTTGTTATGATTACTTTGATTATTACAAAAGTATTTATGAAGTGACATGAATGAGATTTGAATCTACTTTGGTTCCTTCACCTGAAATGTGTGTAATACAGAAGTTGAAAATAGAATTGAAAATTAAATAGGAAAGCCTACTTAGATGACAGCTCCATACTGTACTACCTGTATAAGAAAAGGTATATAAATACAGTTGTGCTCATAAGTTACATACCCTGGCAGAATTTATGATTTCTTGGCCATTTTTCAGTGGATATGAATGATAACACAAAAACTTTTCTTTCACTCATGGTAAGGGTTTGGCTGAAGCCATTTATTATCATTCAACGGTGTTTACTCTTTTTAAATCATAATGACAGCAGAAACTACCCAAATAACCCTGATCAAAAGTTTACATACCCCAGTTCTTAATACCATGTATTGCCCCCTTTAGCATCAATGACAGCTTGAAGTCTTTTGTGGTATTTGTGGATGAGGCTCTTTATCTTCTCAGATGGTAAAGCTGCCAATTCCTCTTGGCAAAAAGCCTCCAGTTCCTGTAAATTCTTGGGCTGTCTTGCACGAACTGCACGTTTGAGATCTCCCCAGAGTGGCTCAATGATATTGAGGTCAGGAGACTGAGATGGCCACTCCAGAACCTTCACTTTATTCTGTTGTAGCCAATGACAGGTTGACTTGGCCTTGTGTTTTGGATCATTGTCATGTTGGAATGTCCAAGTACATCTCATGCGCAGCTTCCTGGCTGATGAATGCAAATGTTCCTCCAGTATTTTTTGATAACATACTGCATTCTTCTTGCCATCAATTTTGACCAAATTTCCTGTGCCTTTGTAGCTCACACATCCCCAAAACATCAGCGATCTACCTCAGTGTTTCACAGTAGGAATGGTGTACCTTTCATCATAGGCCTTGTTGACTCTCCAAATGTAGCGTTTATGGTTGTGGCCAAAAAGCTCAATTTTTGTCTCGTCACTCCAAATGACTTTATGCCAGAAGGTTTGAGGCCTGTCTCCGTGCTGTTTGGCATATTGTAAGCGGGATACTTTGTGGCATTTGCTTAGCAATGGCTTTCTTCTGGCGTCTCGACCATGCAGCCCATCTTTCTTCAAGTGCCTCCTTATTGTGCATCTTGAAACAGCCACACCACATGTTTTCAGAGAGTCCTGTATTTCACCTGAAGCTATTTGTGGGTTTTTCTTTGCATCCCCAACAATTTTCCTGGCAGTTGTGGCTGAAATTTTAGTTGGTCTACCTGACCGTGGTTTGGTTTCAACAGAACCCCTCATTTTCCACTTCTTGATAAGAGTTTGAACACTGCTGATTGGCATTCTTAATTCCTTGGATATCTTTTTATTTCCCTTTCTTGTTTTATACAGTTCAACTACCTTTTCCCGCAGATCCTTTTGACAATTCTTTTGCTTTCCCCATGACTCAAAATCCAGAAACGTCAGTGCAGCACTGGATGGAAGATGCAAGGGTCTGTCAGGAGTCCAGAAACTCATTGACCTTTTATACACACACATTAATTACAAACAAACAAACAGATCACAGATGAGAATAGTTACTTTTAATAGCCATTCAAACCCCTTTGTGTCCACTTGTGTGCATTTTATCAGGCCAAAATCACCAGGGTATGTAAACACAGTTGATTGATAATAAATGGTTTCAGCCAAACACTAACCATGAGTGAAAGAAAACTTTTCGTGTTAACATTCATATTTTCTGAAAAATGGCCAAGAAATCATAAATTCTACCAGGGTATGTAAACTGATGAGCACAACTGTATGTTTTTTTTTTTAACCCTAAAACGCAACTTTTGATGCTTCTGGAAGGTGTGGGTGCCTCACTGGTCGTTGCTCGAAATCCCACAAGAATACGCTTCAGCACAATGCAATCTGATGGAATTTTGAAGATTAGTTCTCCCTGTATACAGCAGTGAGACACTATGGCATCATTTATGCCTTCTGTAAGCATCAGAAGTCAGATTCTAAGGTAAGCATTTTGCTTGTTCCTTAAAATATATGTAAATCCTCACCTTGTAATACAACACATTCCGAATAAAATAGAAATGAAAGGCAAACATTTATGTTTATATAAAAAACCTTATAAATACCTTTTTTTTCCCTTTTTTATAAGTGATCACATTCCCTCTGATCTCAGCTGCTTCAGGAGGAGAAACAGCAGTACACCGATCTTCCCATTGAATGACAGTGCGGAGGGGGGGGGGGGTTAGGGTGTCAGGACAAGTCTGATCACTGAAGGAGAGCAGTTCTCAGCACAACTAGAAAACTGACCACCATGTGCTCTCATGCGAGCAGTGGTGGCTATTGGTATATTTTTTTGGGAGGGCAGCAAACAATCCACCCTCCGCCACCCCACCCCCCCCAGTTGGTCAGTCAGGTCACAGGCACCCCCCCTCTGGTTGGTCACCAGCCCCGCACTTACCTCATCTAGGTTTCACGGTGACTTCACCTGCATCTCCTCCCACCTCCTCCTCGGCAGCCAATAGGATTGCTTCTCCTTGTAAGGTGGCAATGAGCCAGTGTCACCTTACCATTTTTCAACCATGGTTTTTTGTGCTCATAGCGTCTCCTGTGTCCGCCCCGGGGGGACTAGCCCTTATTGTGTGCCTCTCTTGGTACTGAGCGGCGCCTCGTCGTCTTTGGTAAGCTACTTATAATTCCATAGATTCTCCAAGATTAATCTACCATGTATGGTTACTTAAGTGTCCGTTACACTCAAACTTACTACATTTTGAAATTTGTATAACTGTTCAATTATGAAACTTTATTCACTCTTGTAGATGTTTTTGGCTGACCCCTCCTGAAGAAGCGGTGGATACCGCAAAACATGTAGAGGACTCCGTCAGGATATACATCCAAGTTTTCCTGTATTAGGGCCTACATATCCATTACTTGTTTTCATTACCGTGCACGGTGTATGTACCTTTGTACCAACTGTTTTTAACCATGTCTATTTTTCAATAAATTGTTCAATTTTTCTTTTTAACTGGTTCAATCCTCGGGTATCGAGATAGTCCTCGATGTTTTGGTGCTATAGAGTATGTTTGGAGCAGCTCCAGGCACATCTCCACTTTCCAATATCCATAACTAAGGATGGTACCCACCCCTATCCCTATATTATCTTGAATGAGGCTTTATTTACTACCACGGTAGAGATCTTAAAATGGAATTATATGTGGAAGACAGAAAGTGTCAAAGGGCCCTCCATTCAAGCAAAGTTGTTCCCATTTGATGTGGATGCCCCAAAACAATATCCCCTTTACCTAAAATGTAGGAAAACCACTGAGTCTTGACCTCCCCAAATTTTCTAAATCCATGCCCATGAGTAAGTTTCGGTGGGTGGAGTGAAATGTGTTAGGGACTTGATCGGTGGGGGTCCAGGCTGAGATTGCCATTAACTATCACACACTTGATGTGGGGCTCCAGGGACACCTATCACTTTCTTCCTTTGCCTGGAGCAAAGACGAGCTCCCTTCCCGGCCAGCATTCACAGTGGTGGACACAGGACTTTATTCCCATACAGCCTGAGCAGCTCATACACATATCTTGGTTTTAAAATCCAATTGTCACAGGGACAGAAAGTGAGATGAAACTAATGTTACAGGGTGTTAACCCTTCCCTATGCTATTCAAAAATCTTAAAAATATTTTTTTTGGCTGGAGTTACACATAAAAAATGTACATATTCCAACGTATATACAAATTCAACTTATAAACAAACCTACAGACCCTATCTTATTTGTAACCCAGGGACTGTCTGTATTTCTAAAAACGTTCCTCCCCCTTCATCCTATCTACTCTGGATATCCTGTTTAAAAAAAGATTTGTATTCTTACCTTTTTTTAATCCGGACTTTTTAAGAATAGTTGGTGTTAGGCTTTTCTTCCACTTTAAGTAAGTTTGTGAACTGCACAGTGTGATATTTATTTACTGTAACTGAATAAACATTAGTAATGGCAAAAATGCCAAGCTAAATAAGATAACATATTGATGTCCATTAGATGGGTGCTAACCGTGGTCAAATAAGTCCCTGATTCAATACTCAGATTGGGCTATTTAGGAAATCTCTGTGACCTGGCCATTGTTTTTCTCTTATGAAAAAAAGAAGTAGGTACTGAACTGTGCACACACTGCTTCCTATCACAAATTAAGTCACATAACCAGTGATGAAACAGTAACAGGTGCCAGTGATGCAGAGAAAAGTCAAATGTCTCTCTGCCAATCGTACTTAGGATGACCCCCTGTCTATGGCCAGCTAAAATGGATCCTTTAGTAGCTATATAAGTCGGCATGAATAAATTCCAGAAATGTCACAATATACAGCACCAGTACAAAGTTCCACTTTTTTCATTATTAAAAGCAATCCTTGAGCTCCAGTTATATAACTTTGCCTGGGCTAAGAAAATGTTATCCGTCTGCTGCAGGCAAATGAAAGCATTTGCTCTGTCTCCTCTCCCCCTGTGATTAGACTGCATTACTGTAACTTTTCAAAACTAACAAAAAACTACCTGATGTACAGTGCCCTGAAAAAGTATTACAGGGCTACCCTGTATACCCCCTGACATTTTCCACATTTTGTCATGTTACAACCAAAAATGTAAATGTATTTTATTGGGATTTTATGGGATATGCAATATGCGGACCTCCAGCTGTTGTAGAACTACAACTCCCATGAGGCATAGCAAGATTCTGACAGCCACAAGCATGACACCCAGAGGCAGAGGCATGATGGGACTTGTAGTTTTGCAACAGCTGGAGGTCCGCTAATTGCATATCCCTGATAGACCAACACAAATTGGCACATAATTGTGAAGTGAGAGAAACATGATAGTTTTCAAAATTTTTTACAAATAAATATGTGAAAAGTGTGGCGTGCATTTGTATTCAGCCCCCCTGAGTCAATACTTTGCAGAACCAACTTTCACTGCAATTACAGCTTCAAGTCTGTTCGGGGATGTCTCTACCAGCTTTGAGACATTTTTGCCCATTCTTCTTTGCAAAATAGCTCAAGCTCTGTCAAACTGGATGGAGAACATCTGTGAACAGCAATGTTCAAGTCTTGCCACAGATTCTCAATTGGATTTAGGTCTGGACTTTGACTGGGCCATTCTAACACATGAATATGCTTTGATCTAAACCATTCCATTATAGCCCTGGTTGTATGTTTAGGGTCATTGTCCTGCTGGAAGGTGAACCTTCAGCCCAGTCTTAAGTCTTTTGCAGACTCTAATGCCCCGTACACACGATCAGAATTTTCGTCGGAAAAACCATCCAAGGTTTTTCCGACGGAATTCTGCTCAAGCTTGGCTTGCATACACACGGTCACACAAAAGTTCCCTGAACCTTTGACCGCCAAGAACGCGATGACGTACAACACGTACGACGGCACTAGAAAAGGGAAGTTCCATACGAAGCGATGATTCTGAGCATGCGTGTTTTTTTGCACGTCCGAATTGCATACAGACGAACGGAATTTCCAATAGGAACTTTTTCCGATGGAAAATTAGAGAACCTGCTCTCAGTCTTTTGAAATTCTGCCAGCAAAAGTCCGATGGAGCATACACACGGTCAGAATTTCCGACCAAAAGCTCACATCGGACTTTTGCTGGTGGAATTTCCGATCGTGTGTATGTGGCATTAAAGGTTTTCTTCTAATGTTGCCCTGTATTTGGCTCCATCCATCTTCCCATCACCACTGACTAGCTTCCCCATCCTTGCTGATGAAAAGCATCCCTACAACATGATGCTGCCATGTTTCACGGTGGGGATGGTGTGTTCGGGGTAATGTGCAGTGTTAGTTTTCAGCCACACATAGCATTTTGCTTTTAGGCCAAAAAGTTACATTTTGGTCTCATCTGACCAGAGCACCTTCTTCTACATGTTTGCTGTGTCCCCCACATGGCTCTTCACAAACTGCAAATGGGACTTCTTATTGCTTTCGTTCAACAATGGCTTTCTTCTTGCAACTCTTCCATAAAGGCTAGATTTGTGAAGTGCATGACTAATATTTGACTAATGTAGATCTCAGCAGCTCATTCAGAGTTACCATGGGCCTCTTGGCTGCTTCTCTGATTAATGCTCTCCTTGCCCGGCCTGTCAGTTTAGGTGGACAGCCATGTCTTGGTACAGTGGGGACGGAAAGTATTCAGACCCCCTTAAATTTTTCACTCTTTGTTATATTGCAGCCATTTGCTGAAATCATTTAGGTTAACTTTTTTGCCTCATTAATGTACACACAGCACCCCATATTGACAGAAAAAACACAGAATTGTTGATGTTTTTGCAGATTTATTAAAAAAGAAAAACTGAAATTTCACATGGTCCTAAGTATTCAGACCCTTTGCTCAGTATTTAGTAGAAGCACCCTTTTGATCTAATACAGTCTTGAGTCTTGGGAAAGATGCAACAAGTTTTTCACACTTGTATTTGGGGATCCTCTGCCATTCCTCCTCGCAGATCCTCTCCAGTTCTGTCAGGTTGGATGGTAAACGTTGATGGACAGCCATTTTTAGGTCTCTCCAGAGATGCTCAATTGGGTTTAAGTCAGGGCTCTGGCTGGGCCATTTAAGAACAGTCACGGAGTTGTTGTGAAGCCACTCCTTCATAATTTGAGGTGTGTGCTTAGGGTCATTGTTTTTTTGGAAGGTAAACCTTCGGCCCAGTCTGAGGTCCTGAGCACTCTGAAGAAGGTTTTCGTCCAGAATATCCCTGTTCTTGGCCGCATTCATCTTTCCCTCAATTGCAACCAGTCGTCCTGTCCCTGCAGCTGAAAAACACCCCCACAGCATGATGCTGCCACCACCATGCTTCACTGTTGGGACTGTATTGGACAGGTGATGAGCAGTGCCTGGTTTTCTCCACACATACCGCTTAGAATTAAGGCCAAAAAGTTCTATCTTGGTCTCATCAGACCAGAGAATCTTATTTCTCACCATCTTGGAGTCCTTCAGGTGTTTTTTAGCAAACTCCATGTGGGCTTTCATGTGTCTTGCACTGAGGAGAGGCTTCCATCAGGCCACTCTGCCATAAAGCCCAGACTGGTGGAGGGCTGCAGTGATGGTTGACGTTCTACAACTTTTTCCCATATCCCGACTGCATCTCTGGAGCTCAGCCACAGTGATCTTTGGGTTCTTCTTTACCTCTCTCACCAAGGCTCTTCTTCCCCGATAGCTCAGTTTGGCCGGACGGCCAGCTCTAGGAAGGGTTCTGGTCATCCCAAACGTCTTCCATTTAAGGATTATGGAGGCCACTGTGCTCTTAGGAACCTTAAGTGCAGCAGAAATTTTTTAGTAACCTTGGCCAGATCTGTGCGTTACCACAATTCTGTCTCTGAGCTCTTCAGGCAGTTCCTTTGACCTCATGATTCTCATTTGCTCTGACATGCACTGTGAGCTGTAATGTCAACAATTCTGCATTTTTCTGTCAGTATGGGGTGCTGTGTGTACATTAATGAGGAAAAAAATTAACTTACATGATTTTAGCAAATGGCTGCAATATAACAAAGAGTGAAAAATTTAAGGGGGTCTGAATACTTTCCGTCCCCACTGTAGGTTTGCAGTTGTGCCATATTCTTTCCATATTCGGACGCTGGATTACAGTGCTCCGTGAGATGTTCAAAGCTTGGGATATTTTTTATAACCTAACCCTGCTTTAAACTTCTCCACAACGTTATTCCTGACCTGTCTGGTGTGTTACTTGGCCTTCATGATACTGTTTGTTCACTTAGGTTCTCTAACAAACCTCTGAGGGCTTCACAGAACAGCTGTATTTATACTGAGCTTAAATAACACACAGGTGGACTCTATTTACTAATTAGGTGACTTCTAAAGGCAATTGGTTCCACTAGATTTTAGTTAGGGTATCAGAGTAAAGGGGGCTGAATACAAATGCAAGCCACACTTTTCAGATATTTATTTTTTTTTAAAATTTGAAAACCATTTATCATTTTCCTTCTGCTTCACAATTATGTGCCACTTTGTGTTGGTCTATCACCTAAAATCCCAGTAAAATACATTTACGGTTAATAAACGTCAACAGGAGCATGCTATACAGACGCTCCAAACCCACTATGACCTAAAACTTCACTTTTATTCACATCTGTATAAAAATCTATAATGTAAAAAATGAAAGCAGTGCCAGCTGTAAACCCTAATAGGGCAATGTGGAATTAGTTCAAAAATACAAAATGATGGAACAGATATACAACTGCCCTCATTATAGGGAGATAACAACCAGACAGCAAGTATGTTTTTAGCTGCCGTTGGTCAATCTTTGTATCCTTGTATCCTGACCACATACCGCAACCCAAAGGCATGGATTAATATTAAGGGTTACTGTGGTTACTAAAAGGCTCAGATGCCCATCAAAATCAAATATTCCACAGTACCCTTCCAGCCTGGGAAAAGAATGCACTCCTATCAATCCACTATCTCCACCAGTCCACAAAACTCTCCTCCTACAACTAAATCTACATTGCCCCAATAGATCTAAGTGCCCATAATAAAAAATAAAGAAAAATAATTAAAAAACACAAAAAAATCTCTTAACTCAACATGTTTTGCCTAGAAGCAAGGCTTCATCAGATGTGTACAGTGCATAAAGTTTGTTTAATGAAAGCACATGACTTAGTGGGTTTGGTGCATGGGTATAGTGCCCCCTGCTGATGTTTCTTTATTAGCACTGTAACTTTGTAGCATGTCACAAGGTGAGAGGCAGCACCAGGGGCAGTTTCAGGCATTTGTGAACCAAGATCTACACATGCACCTGGATTTACACGATTGTGTCATCTCTGAGACAGCATCTCAATGCAGAAAGTGGATGCTGACTCTTGATGATGCCTGAACAAAGATGGCTTCCACCTTCTGGAAAGAACAGATAAAGAAATTGCCAGGGGGAGTTTTTTTTTATTCCTGTAAGAGGTAATAAATAACTGTAGGATTTACTTATATTTTAAAAATATGTGCATTTGGCTCATGTGACACTGTAATTTGCTGTGCCATGGTGCATAACTTGGCATTTCGTTTTTTTTTTTTGTAAGAAAAATGTTCAAGATGATTCCATATTGGTCATATCATTGATCTTTCAGAAAATTCTGGAAATAAACCACAAAAATTGCTGTGTTGGAAGAAAAGCAAGCCCAAAGGCTGGACTGGGATAAAATAATGGGAGTCTGGCACCTGGAAGAAGTCCATCAGCTGGCTTCTGCTTTTTCTCATCTTTTTCCCCGCTGCTTCATAAATTCTGTTTATAAACTTGCTTTTGCTCTTAAGCTGCAGAATTAACTTTTTTTATGTTTGCTAAGCGAGTGACTAACCACTAATTTATCATTTTGCTGTTTGTGAGGAGGAACATCTGCTCTTCTCTAATTGACCTACTTCCTACATAAAATCCATGCATACAGTCAGATTGGTTAGTGGTAGGCTGTTACTTTACAGTACAGTGACTTCATACACATTCATCCTACCTTTTTTTTTCTTTTTATAAAAAGCATTGCATATTTTATTTTTATCGCTCTATTAGATGATTGTTTTTTACATAAACAGCAAGTAAAGCTGAAGCTAAATTATACATGATCTTTCTTGTCTCTTGTTATTTTTCAGTATAATTAATTGCCTAATACAATTTAAATGGAAACCATTTAAATGCTGAGAGTTATCTGCCAAGGAAAAATAGATTTAGTGCCAGTAATTGTAGTGCTTATTTAACGCAGACTGTAAAAATTGTATAATGATGGTGGTCTATTATGTGGGTATCTTATAAAAGCATATTTCTCAATCAGTGTTTTGTACCCCAATGGGTTTCAGAATGTATATGGACAATCACAGTTTGTTGCTCCTCTCTGTTAAAGCAAACGTGTCAATTCAAACTTAATATATGATTGAAAAATACATACAGCACTCCTATAAGCAGCCCCAAAACTACACTCCACTTCTGAAGGCAGGCACAAAATAAGTGTAGAGGTGTATCACGGGATGTTGATCCCCAACAAGTGATACTATACCAATATATGTAGGTAGGTACACACCAGAAACATTTCCTTGCAAAAACATATATTTTATTAGTACAACCGATAAAATTGCAGCAAGAAAAGCTTACATGTCCCAGCAATCAGCCTTAAAGTGGTTGTAAACCTCAGTCATGAAATCTGAACACAGCACATATATTTGTAGTGTTCTACTTTTTTGTCTCCAAAGCTCTAAGTGTTGTTTCTCTCTGGTGCTTCCTTCCTCTATTATCATGAGTCACTTCTGAGAAGTATTCCCGCCACATGAGATAAATTTGTGATGGGGGTGGAGGAGACCTCAGCACACAGCTTGTCTACTCACAACACAGCTCTGCATGTTCCTTCATTCCTGTGTGCTGTGCGGAGGGAGGGAGCTTCAACAACTGTAAGGTTGTCACTACTGAAAGCCAGAAACAGACCTCTGGAATCCCACACCTAACAACCAGTGACCTATCCCCGCATGGCACATTTAACCATTGACCTGGGATTCCCAGCTGACAGGTGAATGTAAAAAAAAGCACGGGAATAGAATAATGCCGCGTACACACAGTCAGACTTTTCGTCTACAAAAGTCCGACGGATGCCGACGGACCAAAGCCGGCTGGCAATCCGATCGTGTGTGGGCTTCCCCGGACTTTCGATGGACTTTTCCAGCCACAAATCTGACGGACTTTAGATTTGGAACATGCTTCAAATCTTTACGTCGTAACTCCGCCGGACCCAGAAATCCGCTCGTCTGTATGCTAGCCTGACAGACAAAAACCCACGCTAGGGCAGCTATTGGCTACTGGCTATCAACTTCCTTATTTTAGTCCGATGTATGTCATCACGTACAAATCCGTCGGACTTTTGTGTGATCGTATGTAGGCAAGTCCGTTCATTAGAAAGTCCGTCAAAAGTCCGTCAAAAGTCTGTCGGACGGGCTGTCGGACTGTCCGACTGTGTGTACGCGGCATAAAAGATAGTATATGGACCACACAAAAAAAAGAAGTGTGCCCCTACCCGCCAAAATCCATACCAAACCCTTTTATCTGTCTGCAGACAATGGCTTCTTCCCACAATCCTGGCCCATTAGTTCTGGCTAAATGTTCTTAGCTATTCTCTCTATCAGTCAAATGTTTTTAAGGCTATTTTCTCTTAGGATCAAATGTTTGCCAATGTTTTATGTTATGTTTTCGCTCTGCGAAAGGCAGCAAATAGAAACTAAGGTTACACACACATGTTGCACACATTATGGGCATCATTCATGAGTTTTGTATGATTGCTTAGATATTCACAAAGCAAATTTATATATATATATATATATATATATATATATATATATATGTATATATATATATATATATAATTTTTTAAATTTAAAAATAAAGAACAAATTAAGTTTTATTGTCATGTTTGAAATACATGAGATATTTTAGAGTAATATTAGTTTGTATATTTAAAGAGACCTTGTCAGCAGGCCGTTCATTTTGGCAACGACTCCACTACTGGAGTATAGGAGATTGCCGTCTGATTTTTAGTTTTACTGGAGATGGCCTTTGAAGTTAAAATGTTTGTAAAGTCTCATTTTTTTCCCCTATAAAAATAACAAACATGCTATACTTACCTGCTCTACCGAGCTGAATCACAGCTCCCTGTGTCCATTCAGACATGGAGCCCCGACCCAGTCTTGCCCCCTCTCTCTCCTGATTGGCTAGCTGACTTAATTAACAGCAGCGGGAGCCAATGGCGCCACTGCTGTGTCTCGGACAATCAAAAGGGAAAATCTTAGAAGGTTGAGACACTTGTGGACATCGATGGACAGAGAGGAACCTCGGGTAAGTGTTGGGGGGGCTGATTGGGGGGGGGGTGCTGCACATAGAAAGCTTTTTATCTTAATGCATAGAATGCATTAAGATAAAAAACCTTCTGCCTTTACAAACACTTTAACCACTAGCCGACCAGCCGCCATCATTCTACGGCGGCAGGTCGGCTCTCCTGCGCAAATCGACGTAGCTGCACGTCTGCCCTTTAAACAGCTATAGCAGGCATGCGCCCGCTGCACGGCGGGCGACCCGATGCGTATGGCCGGCTGGCGTGGTGTCCGCCGGCCACGCACGATCACGGATACGAGAGCCAGACAGGGGATGTGCATGTTGTAACGATCTGGGGTGATTATGCTCAAGTGGTGTATGCGTTTTCAGGAACGCCGGTCAGTCCAGAATGTATTTTTAAGGGCGTGGCAGCCCAATTTTTTTAAACAAAACAAACTTCACAGAAAGTCTTCCCTCGCAGGGGTTTCCACCATCATTGTATAACAGAAAACTTCAGCCTCCTGGCTCACTCACTCTTACTTAGTCAAACTCCCTCCTGGAGCTTACTTGCTCAGCTGCATGCTGCTTGGTCACGGGCCACATCTGCCTCCTGCAGACATACACACTCAGACTCCTAGAGACCGCCTGTCTCTCTTTCCTGGAGCTGTCTCCACCTGAAAGCCCTCCGACTCCTACACCAGGCCACCTGCCTGTTCCCAAGTGTGAGCCCTGAGCTCTCTTTCTGAGGAGAATATAAACCCAGCCCACAGGTGTGCAATCATCATGCCCGTCTTTGCAAAAACCAGGCTGAAGGTGCTAATATACACCGTGACCTGGGGTCGCCTCTCCACACTGTGTAAACACACAAATCCCCATTCTGTCAGGAGAGGAGAGACAGATAGTCTGTTCCAACTAGCTAGGAACAGCGATCTGTCTCCTCCTCCAGTCATTCCCATACAGTTAGAAACACACACAAGGGAACACATTAAAACCCTTGATCGCCCCCTAGTGTTAACCCCTTTCCTGCCAGTGACATTTACACGGTAATCAGTGCATTTTTATAGCACTAATCGCTGTATAAATGTCAGTGGTCCCAAAAATGTGTCAAAAGTGTCCGTTCTGTCCGCTGCAATGTCGCAGTCCTGCTAAAAATCGCAGAATGCGAAAAAAACTATTTAGAATAAAAATTTAATAAATATAGCTCCTATTTTGTAGACGCAATAAACCAATCAATATACGCTTATTGCAATTTTTTATACCAAAAATATGTAGAAGAATATATATCGGTCTAAACTGAGGAAGAAATTAGTTTTTTTATATTTTTTGGGGGATATTTATTATAGCAAAAAGTAAAATATATTGCTTTTTTTTTTTTCAAAATTGTCGCTCTTTTTTTGTTTATAGCGCAAAAAAAGAAAAACCACAGAGGTGATTAAATGCCACCAAAAGAAAGCTCTATTTTTGGGAAAAAAAGTATGTGAATTTTGTTTGGGTACAGCGTTGCACGACCGCACAATTGTCAGTTGAATCGACGCAGTGCCGTATCACAAAAAATGGCCTGGTCATTAAGGGGGCAAATCCTTCCGGGGCTGAAGTGGTTAAGAGCATAATGTAATCTGTTGCAGTTTACCAGCACAAATAGTCTACTTTGAATTAAAATTTAATATAGCAATATAGAGATTGATAAATTAGCTTAAGAGGCAATGTAGATTGGCCACTACAATGGCCCTGCCCTACTCAATGCTGTTGATCTAAGATAGTAGCCATAGAGGGAGGCCATTGGTTTCAACAAGTTAGTTGTCCATACACTTACGTTGTGAGAAGAAGCAGTAAAGCACAATTGTTTTGTAGCACTAAAAGCATTGTATGTGATGAGCAAAGATGGTTGCCCTTATGCGTGCAACTATGAAATTATTTAAAGATGATCTCTTTTACATATATATATATATATAGAAATATTGTAAAGACTAAACATTCCCTTTAAAACTAACAAGATGTTAAGAAATGTCTGGTAAGTTCCCTGAGCATACTTCTATTTAATTACCCCAGATTCTTTGACTGTGTGTTCTTTTTAATAGGAAATAGCAGTGTGGCAGACTGCTCAAGTCTTTTCCGTTGTTTTCATGCTGTTATGGTGGCATAGAAGCAATAAAGAGAACTGGCGGAGGAAGAGAGGGAATGAATAGAACATTTAATATTAAAGTAAAATGAAAAGCCCTTAACTGCCAATTCTTGCAGGAAAATGAGTCAGATAAAAAACATCAGTGATCTATTTACAACTTGCTAGTTCATGTGCTATTTTTTTTTTGCCTTTGAATAGACTGAGAGAAGAATTTGGCTGATGGAGACAAAAGTCTGGTAGAAAAATAATATTCAAAAGGCGTTCAGACAGAAGGACCATAACATAGCTAGGGCCATAAAATTAAGATGTGTTCAGCTGTCCAACAAGCAAAACTCAACTTCTGTTAGAAACAATAATATAACATATATACCGTAATTGCTACACTAGACATTTTATAATTTAGGACTGATGAAGGACATAAAGCCTAAGGTGGGGCAAATGTGAGGTCATCATGCTAGGTGCATTCCCAAGAGTTTGAGGAAGCAGGAGTGATCTGTACTAGTCCCAGACAGGGTAGCCATCAGAAATTGTGGGACCCCTTATACAGCTTTAGGCCTGCCCCCCCAACATTCCCCAGGGTCCCGCCCACTGGCCGCCCCATGGAATCTACCCACTAGCCATCCCATCAAGTCCTTCAGTGCCTCAGTTCCCCTCACACCTGTACGCTCTCAGCCCCCCTCGCACCTGTACGCTCTCAGCCCCCCTCGCACCTGTACGCTCTCAGCCCCCTCACACCTGTATGCTCTCAGCCCCCTCGCACATGTACGCTCTCAGCCCCCCTCGCACCTCTACGCTCTCAGCCCCCTCGCACCTGTACGCTCTCAGCCCCCCTCGCACCTGTACGCTCTCAGCCCCCCTCACACCTGTACGCTCTCAGCCCCCCTCGCACCTGTACGCTCTCAGCCCCCCTCGCACCTGTACGCTCTCAGCCCCCCTCGCACCTGTACGCTCTCAGCCCCCCTCGCACCTGTACGCTCTCAGCTCCCCTCGCACCTGTACGCTCTCAGCTCCCCTCGCACCTGTACGCTCTCAGCCCCCCTCGCACCTGTACGCTCTCAGCCCCCCTCGTACCTGTTCGCTCTCTGCCCCCCTCGCACCTGTACGCTCTCAGCCCCCCTCGCACCTGTACGCTCTCAGCCCCCCTCGCACCTGTATGCTCTCAGCCCCCCCACACCTGTACGCTCTCAGCTCCCCTCACACCTGTACACTCTCAGCTCCCCTCACACCTGTACGTTCTCAGCCTCCCCTCACACCTGTACGCTCTCAGCCCCCTCACACCTGTACGCTCTCAGCTCCCCTCACACCTGTACGTTCTCAGCCCCCCTCACACCTGTACGCTCTCAGCTCCCCTCACACCTGTACGCTCTCAGCTCCCCTCACACCTGTACGCTCTCAGCTCCCCTCACACCTGTACGCTCTCAGACCCCTCACACCTGTACATTCTCAGCCCCCCTCACACCTGTACGCTCTCAGCTCCCCTCACATCTGTACGCTCTCAGCCCCCCTCACACCTGTACGCTCTCAGCCCCCCTCACACCTGTACGCTCTCAGCTTCCCTCACACCTGTACGCTCTCAGCCCCCCTCACACCTGTACGTTCTTAGCCCCCCTCACACCTGTACGCACTCAGCCCCCCTCACACCTGTACGCTCTCAGTCCCCCTCACATGTGTATATATGACATGCACATACACACACACACACAGAGACATGTACACACACAAGACATGTACACACACACAGACATGTACACACACAGAGACATGTACACACACAAAGGCATGTACACACAGAGACATGTACACACACAGAGACATGTACACACACAGAGACATGTACACACACAGAGACATGTACACACACACAGGCATGTACACAGACACACACACAGCACCCCCTGCACAACAGCCCTTACTTGTAAGGTGGTCCTAGTCCCAGCTCTTGTTTCCACATGCAGAGGGGTGCACATGCAGGAAATGGCCAGAGGTGGCAGCAAAGAGCCCAATGTCAGCTCAATGACAGAGCAGCAGCCTGCCGATTCACACACATACAGGAGCATCCACGGAGCTCCTCTGCACCCGCCCCTGCCTTCTCATATCCCTGTCAGTCGGCCGGGCCCGTCCAGACGCTGGGGCCCCTTACAAGTGTATGGGCTGTACCCCCCTGATGGCAGCCCTGGCTCCAGATAGGGTAGTCTTTGGGAATTAGATAAGCAATCCATCTGCCTATGTTAATATGAGTGTTCTTAATCTTTTATGATAATATACCTGTGTTTAATGGAAAGCAGGATAATGTGACTTTGCTTTATGGAGCTGTGCTGGGACTGTTGCTAAACCTGTGGAGAAGGTGTAACCCTTGAGAGACTGGTGTGACTATAGTCCTGAGAGCTATGCCTTGAGAAACTGGTATTAAACCCACTATCAAAACTGTAATATATAAGAGCTTATCAATCATTAGATGTGGTTTCTGCATTTGTTTTCTTTTTTCTCAGGCTTTTTCCTCTGTTTTCACCTAGTGATCTGGCCAGTAACAAACCTCCTGTATTAGAGTGCTCCTACTCTGGATGAAGGAGCACAGGGGGCACCTTTAGACAGCAGAATTGTCAACCAGGGGGAGGGGTAGGTTAGGTGGACCAGCAGATTTAGATACAATAAATTGAAGCCAAAATCCATCTCACACTGTATTTACACAAGCAGTTACAACAACAGTTGTTTTGTTCTTTTAGGGATAACGTTTTTACATAAATAAAAGCTGATCAGTTTAAGCACCCCTGTCAGTGGTAAATGGTTTGTCTCAATACTCTAATTTTCTACATTTGCAGGAAAGCTTGTCCTGAAAAATAAACTAATCCAGCTATTACATCTAAGAATTTGTCAAATTATATATAATAAATATTTGCTTTTGGGTTGAATACCACTTTAAGGAGAGAGGAGAGACGTTTAACCCCTTTGGGGTATATAGCTTATGTTACCTTTTGTAATTTAAGAGGTCTAATATTCCAGATGAGAGCACACCCAAAAGACACAATTGGTGGAAGTGTTTGAATGTGTGGCACACATGCAGTTTAAGGTGGAACCTCTTATCCAATTTTATTGAGTGGCCATGTGTCTTCTCAAAGCTCCCTGAAACAGAATGATTTCCTCCTTATGCTAAAATTAGCATTGAGGTATTTGTATATTGCTATTATATCTCCTCTCAAGCGTATCCTCTCCAGGGAGAATACATTTAATGTTTGTAGTCATTCCTCGTAACTGAGGTCCTCCTGTCCCTTCATTAGCTGTGTTGCTCTTCTCTGGATGCTCTCCAGTTCCAGCACATCCCTTCTGAGGACTGATGACCAGAACTGGACAGCTTACTCAAGATGTGGCAGGATCAAAGCCTTGTAAACCGGTAGAATTATAGTTGTATCTCTTGAGTAAATTGCTTGCTGCAGCTTAGCATTGCATGCTATTGCTGAGCCTGTGATCTATTAGGACCTCCAGATCTTTTTCCACCCTGGAACCCCCCCATTGGTCACTATTGATAATATTATATAGTTTGTTCACATTTTTATCACGTTTTATGTGGTGGGTTGTACTATTACATTCAGGTGGATGTAGGGCCTGTGTATTTAGGATCACTGCACTTTCTTTATTCCTGTGCCTAGGTGGATGAAGAAGTTTAAAGAAGGAGAAACCAGCTTTGAAGAAAAACCACACAGCATGTGACCATCAATGTTAGGCAGCCTGCACTCTCCCATCAAAAACTCAATGACAGCTTGTTGCTTCTCCTTGAAATCTATTATTCTCCTGCAATGAAAAATAAGAAGAATTACTATCGAGAAAGAGTTTCTCTACCAACATGTAAAATTTGAACGATTTATTAAAGTTATGCCCACTTTTGCATTACGTTTAATACAGTCCTCGTATTTGATCAAGTCAATTAGAGTACACTGTGTTATTCTCAATAAGCCTGAAGTTACACCTTAAAAATGGTTTAAAAAATGGTTTAAATTAGCTATAGATTAAACAGGGCGATGCTTGACAGAAAAGGGAAGAGCTTGGTCACACTGGGCATGGTTCAGGTAGAGTATTTAGCGCTTGTGTACATGGGCATTGCTGTCAAGCACTGTCTTTTAAATCTGAATCTGCAGACACAAAATGCTGTGTTGACCTGCATTGCCTGTAATGGAAGTGCATTGCCTTTAGGACTTGCTGTGTTCATAGAAATGCAAAGAAAAGCACGTCAAAAGCAATCTTTGAATTGGCATCCATACTGCACTATTGAGATTTACACGTCAACTGCGTGTAAATAACGCCCGTGTACACAAGTCCTAATAGGGATTACTGGTCTTAATTTTATATTGTGGCAGTGAGCCTTATGCTGTGTACACACAAGCGGACTTTTCAGCATCAAAAGTCCGACGGTCTTTCCACTGAGTTACAATGGACTTTCGAATGACTGGACTTGCCCACACACGAATGGACTAAAGTCAGTTCGAAAGTCTGTTTGAACGTGATGACGTACAAAGGGACTAGAATAAGTTCATAACCAGTAGCCAATAGCTGCCCTTGCGTCCTTTTTTGTCCATCGGACTAGCATACAGACGAACGGATTTTTCGTCCGGGCTTGAGTCCGTGGGAAAGATTTGAAACATGTTCTAAATCTAAAGTCCGTCTGATTTTCGACAGAAAAAGTCCGCTGAAGGTCTGATGAAGCCCACACACGGTCGGATTGTCCGACGGATTCGTTCCGTCAGACCAGTCCGGTCGAAAAGTCCGGTCGTGTGTACACGGCTTAATATATAAAAAATGAATAAACAGTATGTGCTGTTCACAGCAAGTAGACAAGGTTGGTATGGATACACCTCTCAGACTTAAAACTTTTTTTTTTACCTTGACTTTGGGGTTTGAGAAGGTGTGGTTGAGAAAATAATGAAGAGCATCTTGTGATGTTAATCTGCGAAAATATTTTATAGTATACTCTCTACTCACATCTCTTTTAGGCCTTCCGTTTGCAAGACATTATCACTACTGCATTTCCAATGTTGTACCCTTATTTTATCCAATCCAGTTTTCTAAACTTTGTTAGTTTCTTCTGGTATTAAATAAGATCATTCTTGAGTACTCACTCTACTTTTTGATAGTTACTGCTGAGTCTATCTATTGTAAATTGTACAGGGCTGGCTCACAGGTGAAATCAGAGACAGAAGCAAACACTGAACAGGTGTGAAGGATTATAGTTTTAAATGGACCCTAGGGGTGACCTTACTTCGTTATAAAAAAAAAAAATCAGATATGCAATTTGTAGGCATAGTGTAGTCTTGTTTCATGCTTGTGTAGATCATATTCTAAATGTTGCCTTTAGGCAGGAATTTTACGTGGAAGTAGCGCAGAAGGTCACCCCAAAGAATGTAGTTAAATAGCAGCAGACTCTCCAGCCTGTATCAATAGTAACATTAATAGAACCACCAACAGCATTAGAATATCCTCTACTACCATTAAATATTATATCACACAAATTTCATTTTAACCCCCCAGCAACACTGTATTTTCTTCAGTACTCCAGCAGCATCGTTATAACACCACTACTATTATGTATAGCCCACTAATGTACCCCTGTACTCCATTATTCTAGTTGTAGTGGAACTTTACCCATAACAGTTTGATAACAATTAATATTCTTTAACAAAACAACATACATTTTACATTAATAATTATGCTACCAAACTTAGTGTGTGCTGTAAATTGCCTCCGACATTGCTTCTGATTCTTTTTGCTGGAGGCGAACATTTTGTTGAAGCCCAAAGCAGTCACTTCCTTTTTAGAAACTCTCCCCTCTCCTTGGTATCAAAAATTCTATGTCACTTTCTTCAGTTAAAATATATACATTTCCAGCCTTGATTGTATGTCTTGGCTCAGTTAAAGAGGAAGGCTGACATAAGCTTTAAGCCAGTGATAGGTTCAGCAGGGACCATCCGAGATTCAAACCATCTATGGGCAGGCAGATTATACCCAGGTTGATTCATCGATCAATGTGGGTACAACCAGCATGTCAAATTTTTACATGCAGTTATTGCTAGCCACTAGCAATAATCACTGTGTTCTCCCGGCAGGGATGGCTTCATGTGCCCCCCTGCTGGGAGAACACAGTAGCTCCACAGGAGGAATTCCCCCATCAACACTGACTGTGTTGATAAGGGAATAGAGCAATTTTTTTGCATCATCAATGGCCTGCTTTACCTTGCTGAAGTTCACAAGCTGCCTTGTGGAGGGAGGGAAAAAGAAAAGAATATCAAGGAGATAAGATAAGACGTTCTCCTAGGTAAAAAATGAATTTATATGTGCACAATGCAAACACCATGTACACATAGCGCTTGCTTGACATTAGGTTGTGATTAAAACATCAAATACTATGGATATGTGTAGATCCATGTGCAAACAAATAATTGTGAAAAATAATGAAAAATAAATTATATATATGTAGCAAGGTCCCGGGGCCCCAGAGGCCTAATGGTGACAGCAATGGTTAGGGAAAGCTGACATCCTTCCTTGTAGAGTGGGCTACCATGCATGGTGGGTGTAATGCAAGAAGAATTGATGGGCGCCAGTCACTTTTGAATGCGAACAAGAGATTTTTTGTCTCTTAACAGAATTGTGGGAGAGCAGGTTAGGGCCAGGACACCCTTGAGTAGATGCAATGATAATTGGCAGACTCCGAGACTTCTATAGGTAGACAGCTGTACAGTGGAAGGCCTCCAGCCACATAACACTTCTGTGTAAGTAGGGCGGCTGTCTCCTATGGCAACTAATCTTGCAACAGTCACTAAATGTAGTTGTACATAACTCTTGGTAATACCGAACAGTCTTTTACCTTTTTCACAGTATCCCACTGTAGATCTTCACTCACTGAGCTCCCAGTCTCTCACTAGACTTCCTGATCTTCCACAGCTATCCTGCTGTATACTCCTCAGGCTTCACCCCCGCTATCCTGCTGGGTCCCTGGATTGGCAAATGCTGATGCTTTCCCACTTCTTCATCATCTCTGGCTGGTGAGAAGACTGCTCTGGTACTTGTTTCAGCTTACTCACAGTAGTCACTGGTAGTAAGATGCATGGTCCCTTAGTGGTGACAGCTTTCTTTCTACTTCCAACCACAACTGGTTCCTTGTTCGGCTGAACCGTCTCAACTCGGTTGGACTCCAATCCTGCAGTCCCAACCCTACGCTGCTTCTCCTGCTCCTGGATAGGAATCAGGCAGCCTAGCAGCCAGGTGTCCCCAGGATAGGCCTCAGGCTTCTGGCCTAGCAACCCGGGGTGTCATAGCACACTTCCACCCAGACAGTCATCCAGGTGGCACAGAACCCCCTCTCACCTGACTCCATCCAAATAAATAGGCTCTCCCAGCAGGCAAAGGGACTAAAAGAAACCTCCGCCAATTGGCTGAGACACCCCATTCACTCATAATCTGAATTTGCTAAGCCCCTGTCAATCTAATGTCCCCAGCACAGTGCCACCTAGTGACAGAAGATAAAAGGTGCAGCAATTCCAGAATTTAGGAAGGAATCAGTGGAATCTTCTATCAATCAGCCAGGACAATTACTACCTGGCAAACTAAATTTGTTAGCAGCCCTGTCTAAACTCCAGGGTGCTACATATATTATATATTTTATCTATAATCTTGAAAATTAAATATTCAAATAGCAAGTTAAATTGATATAATTGAGCAGAGGGTCCCTCTTCACAGAAATTTCCTCACTCAATTTACACGTGTAAACCCATATTGCATCAGTAATATAGTGCCAAAACGTGTGTCAACAGCCAAAACCTTAGTAAGAAAAAATGAAAATGAAAATAAAACAATGCCCCAAACAATGTCCTATAAGTCATTCAGTGAAAAAATTCCTCATACATAAACCATGCGATAACTCCAATGGCAAACCCCAGAGGAAGATAAATCCAACGTGTAAATGATACAGTGGAGATGCACACTCACCAGACGTTGTTGATCCCCTTGTCATATGGCAGGAAGGATCAAAAAGGTTTGTGGGTCTCCAGGACCTCCTGAAATCCCTCAGCCGATTCCTTAAAGATCCTCCTCCCAATATCGAAAATCGCTTCAATACGAGATGTCACCAGCGGTACCAAGGAAAGAAAAAAAGAGGACGGACTCCTCATAGTGTAAAACGGTAGAGGTAGTTTATTTAAGGGCTTGAGGGTTGAAACAGCAGCTGCAAATTCATCAATTATTGTTTCTTATTATTTATTTATATAGTTATTCGTTTTTTTGGCGCGAGTGTAATTTTTGACCCATTATCATTGTAAGTTTAACTCTTTTGTGTCTCCCTCGCATCAGAGTTTGTCCAGTCACCTCTCCTGCTTTTCTTTTCTCCCTCGCTAATCTGTGTTCTCTCTGCACAGTCAATTCAATTCAATTCAAATAAGCTTTATTGGCTTTATTGGCAGGACCAAATACATTTTTAGCATTGCCAAAGCAGTTGAGTTTGTATGGGAAAGGGGGGGGGGTAATGGATGATATAAGGGGGAATAGGGATGAGTCCATGTAAATGAGCTTTAAATCCACAGTTTTTCATGTCCATCTCAGTCTGGGACACGCTGTCCATATTGGGCAGCTATTTTTACCATTGGCTCCTCCTCTCCTAATAGAATTTGGAGTTACCTCTTCTCTTCTATAAAATTGAAGTCCGGGATGAGAGCGGAGAGTCTCTGGAAGTGAGTGTCCCTCACTGATGAGTATTTGGATGTCTGTGCCATCCTAATTCAATTTCCAGGCTGTGGGCACTTACTCTGTACAGGCTCAGGGTCTTGTAGCGCCTCCAGGTAGGGGCCAGTTTGTAGTCTCTCTGCAGTGACTGGTAAACAGATAGTTTCTTGGAGTTTGTTATTTCATTTCTCCATTTTCCAACATATTTTTCTTTGTAACCATTCATTATGTTTTTTTATTTGAGATTTTGTCATGACGAATTGTTGGGGGTTTGGGGTAGACAAGATGCTGATGAGATGCTGCAGCCCACACGGCTTGGAGTGGTCCTTATTGGTCACTAGGGCTTTATGGTGGTATGAGTTGGGACTGCTATGTTATAGGTGGTCCCAGTATGATAGCGCCCTTTTCTGTACTGCGGGAAGGAAAGGAAATCTGCCTAGTTCGGAATGGCACGCACTGTTGAAAGTGCTCCGATGGACTTGGAGGAGGTGCTTGCAGAATAGGTGGAATATTTAGGGTGGACTGGAGTCCTATTTGAAAGGGTCTGGGAAGGTGACAGGACCCAAAACTTCACTGCCATAAAGAAGGATTGGGGTGATAACACTATCAAAGATTCTAAACCAGACTCTTACTGGTGGTTTTAGGTGGTACAATTGTCTTCTCTGCATGCCTTGTCTTTGAGTGCCTCAAGGGCTGGCTTGAAACTTCCTGATTTGGTAATTTCTAGGCCAAGGTATGTGTAGCTGTTGGTTTCATCAAGCATGCTGTTGTTTAATGTAAAGGAAGGGCTCTTTATTTGCTTAGTGTTCTTTCTTTGGAAGACCATGATTTTTGTTTTGCTTGAGTTGATAGGCAGTGCCCATGTGGCACTGTATTTCTCCAGCACATCCAGGCTGACTTGTAGGTCTTGCTCTGTTGGTGACAGAGGTAGGAGGTCGTCTGCATACAGCTGGAACTTCACCTCGGTGTCATGTAATGTTAGTCCAGGTGTTGGGGAGGATTCTAGAGATGCAGCCAGTTCATTGATGTAGATGTTGAAGAGGGTTGGACTTAGGCTGCAGCCCTGTCTGACTCCTCGGGCCTGCCAGAAGTGCTCAGTTCTTTTCCCATTCACTTTTATGCTGCAGCTGTTCTCTGTATAAGAACATTTGATAACATCATATGTTTTCCCTTCTATTCCTCTCTGCAATAGTTTGAGAAACAGGCCTGGGTGCCCCACTGAATCAAAGGCAATGCACAGTCTGTGTTATTCCCTTTTAGGGACAGTAAATCTTTAGGCTGTCAGTTGATCGACCTCTAGTGGCTCTGATTTTAGGCACAGTGCCAAGAATAGAGCTGAGCATGTGCAGAACAGGATTAGACAATGCATTACTGGATTTTAAACAGTATAGCCACGCATTTTTAATGTTTTACATTGATGTTGATCTATGTATCAGGACTTATGTTTCTGACTAAAGTTGTACTTTAATTATACTCTGCCTAGATTTAAATTGATTTACCACCAGGGCATGTCCGACAAAACTCCCCAAAATTTGGGGTCTTTGCCAGGATCGGATGGGTAGCTTGGACTTCCGTTAAAGGCCACTGACAATAATTATAGTTTTAAACAATTTAACAGTGCCTAATTGTTTTCACATTTTGTCTTTAATCCCTGTAAGATCCTATAAAAAGGAGGGAGAGATCATTTGGAATGTCTCTGTGTGCATGGTTGGGTGCTTGTTCTCTGTATTGGTCTGTTTAGTTGTATATGCTTCAGCTTTGTTGCTTAGAAGTGTTAGCCATGGCTATGATGACTTTAGGTTATTACTTTTACACTGAATAATTCTCCAGTTTTACTTCTGTAGCACCACCCCCGTAAGGGCTGCTGAAAGATGACTGTTCCCAAAGGTTGTCCTGACCTTGCAAGCCTCCCAACACCTCTGACACCCTGAGTTTTGACATCATTTAACCACTGGCTGGTTAAATTATGAAAGACGGCTACAGCGCGGTCGGCTTATTCTGGGTGGACGTCCGTGGGACGTCCTTTCAGAATGTTGCTCCCGCGCGCCCCCTGGGGCGCGCACCCGGGAACACCCGTGACCGCCGGGTCCAGGGGAGCCGGCGCATCACGGATCATGGTAAATAACCGCTGATAGCGGCCGTTCACCACCTGATCATTCTGTCAAATGATGGAGCGATCATTTGTAAACAAACCGGCGTCACGTCATGACGCTGGTTGCTCCCTGCTCTCTCTGTACCGATCTGTACAGTGTGAGGGGAGAGTAGGAGAGGGGGAGAGATTGCAGCAGCGCTGTGGGCTGGATGTTTAGTGCCCACAGCGCTGCTCAGTGGCAATAATCTGCAATACTCTGCAACACTGTGCAATACTCTGCAACACTGTGCAATACTCTGCCAATACTCTGCAACACTGTGCAATACTCTGCCAATACTCTGCAACACTGTGCAATACTGTGCAATACTCTGCCAATACTCTTCAACACTGCAATACTCTGCCAATACTCTGCAAAACTCTGCCAATACTCTGCCAATACTCTGCAAAACTCTGCCAATACTCGCCAATACTCTGCCAATACTCGCCAATACTCTGCCAATACCCGCCAATACTCTGCCAATACTTGCTAATACTCTGCAATAAATTTTAACAGAAACAAAGAATTTTTTTTTTTTAATCGAATTTTCAGTCTTTTTTGATTTATAGCGCAAAAAATAAAAAACCCAGCGGTGATTAAATACCACCAAAAGAAAGCTCTATTTGTGTGAAAAAAAGGACAAACATTTCAAATGGGTACAGTGTTGCACGACTGAGTAATTTTTTTCAAAGTGTGAGAGCATCGAAAGCTGAAAATTGGTTTGATTAGGAAGGGGGTTTAAGTGCCCAGTGGTCAAAGTGGTTAAAGAAAGAATGCAATTGCAAACAGACCAGACTGTAACAAAGTAAATGAGTATTTTGCTAAGGATTCTTAAGTCAAGTCAAGAAAAAGGAATGTTAATGCAGTTATCTTTCGATTTCAAACTTTAGCCTTAGCAAGTATAAAAAGGCTATACAATGCACATAAAATCACAATAAACCCCAGGTATAAAAGGGGAGAGGAAGAGAAAGACCTTTCTGTGTCAAACTACTCCCTTAAAATCCTGATGCCACAGGCCCAGAAAGCAAACAGCACAATTTATAAGAACACAATACGTGAACAATGCAATAAGTGAACTCTGGTTAAGAGCTCCTCTTAATGCGTACAGATGTTATGAGCTCTAAGTCCTTTATGTGGGGGGAGAGGAGGAGAGAAGTCCTTGTAGCGTAGATGTTCAGAATCTTCAGCTAGCTCAAAAAGGGCCCAGAGAGTTTGCTGTGCAATAGCAACCAGCAATAGTGGATAGCATATGCAAAGTGTTTCCTGCTAGACGCCTTTGTATAAAAAGATGGGGTAAAGGTGTAAAGGTATCTGCATACAGTGTCTTTTGTGGGATGTACTCAAGGTGCGCTTCTGCCTGCTCACTGATACCAAGGCCCAAGGGAATGGAATGTCCTGGAAAAGACTCTTGAAAAAACTGCAACCAGTGAAGGGTGCTTAGCCATGCACCTGGCGATGCTGGGATTCAGCTAGGTCTGTAACGGTGATGATGAGTGTAACCCCCAACAGTCACTTGGCCAACAGGGAGCTGGCAGTGGTGGAGCTGCCTGCAGGTATATGGCTCACTCGCTGAAGTTGCTCTCAGTTGAAGGCCGTGGTCCCAAGAGGAAGGGCTCCTCCCTGGGCCAGGCTTTTTATGTCCTCACCCAGCATTCTTCTCTCCCCAGCCGGCTGGAGCTTGTAGTCTGCAAAAGCACTGGTTCCATGGAAATCCCAGCTCTCTGGACCACATGTCCCACGATCCCCTGCTTTCAGTAGTGGTCTTTCTCTCTGCCCTCAGGAAATGATGATACAATGTCCAAGCTGAACACTAGAGGGAAACAAACCAAAGGCAACCCTTAGTAAAAAAATGTAGATGAGAGGTGTCACCCCAATATGAGTTTTAATTTGG
The DNA here is from genome assembly GCA_037952925.1 of Lithobates clamitans. Lineage (NCBI taxonomy): Eukaryota > Metazoa > Chordata > Amphibia > Anura > Ranidae > Lithobates > Lithobates clamitans. The sequence goes on from JBBGZY010000448.1 coordinate 1,371,206, forward strand.
GAGTGAGCCCACATCCCTACATAGTACAAAACAGAAACGCACTCACAAGGAGTGTGGCTCCTCTAATGGGACTTTGGAAAGGGTCACTCACAATGGGAGTAAAAAAATGAAAGAAAGTTTTAAAATATTATGTTTATTGAAAAAGGTTAAAAAAGATCACCATGACCTGATAATTATGCATAGATAAAAATGGATGCACACAAATGAAGGAAAATTGTAAACATAAGACAATGACCAGTTCTAATGAGAAAATTGATTTACAACAATAGATATATGACCCGACGTTTCGAGGTAAAATAGGTAGACCTCTTCTTCAGGGGTGACGAATTTGGTCACGATGAATTTTTACATCTTTATTTTTGTACTCCCATTGTGAGTGGCCCTTTCCAAAGTCCCATTAGAGGAGCCACACTCCTTGTGAGTGCGTTTCTGTTTTGTACTTAGTAAAAAAATGTCTCATGATGACACAGGCAGACTAGCCAGTGCCTGGCTGCACTTCCTGTTGATTCTCCAGTTCCTGTTGATTCTCTCGCCACCAGTATTATCCTTGCTAGTGCAGTCCGGCATATCTCTCAACATTAACATCAAAGCCACTGTAACACACCAGTAGCAGAATATTTATTATATTGCCAGTCAGTAATGTAACCAGCAATACTCCTGCTTTGTGCTGCTTAAAGTGATTGTAAAGCTTCATGTTTTTTTTTTTAAACAACAAACATGTTATACTTACCTCCACTGTGCAGTTCGTTTTGCAAAGTGTAGCCCCAATCATCCTCTTCTGGGGATCCCCGGGCAGCGCTGGTAGCTCCACCCCACATCGTATAACCCCCTGGGAAAAGTGCTCTCCCAGGGGGTTACCTTGCGGATGCGCTCCCAAGTCCAGCATTTACGTTCATAGGCGCAGAATGGCGGACTTGGCCCCACCCCCCGCGTCGCATCATTAGATTTGATTGACAGCAACGGGAGCCAATGGCTGCGCTGCCATCAATCTATCCAATCAAGAGCCAAGAACCCTGGGTAAAGGAAGAGCGTGTCTCCGCGGCGGGACATTCCAGGGCTCAGGTGAGTAAAACGGGGGGCTGGGGCATTAAGGTAAAAAAACACAAGGGTTTACAACCTTTTTAACATCCTCCATGTGCCGAATTGCATTGCATGGACAGTGGAGTCTTCTTTCATGCCAAACCCTGTTAAGGCATAGGCATCTTTGCTCCTTTTTCTTTCCTGCTTTTCAGAAGGTGTGCTATGGAGATATATGCTGGTGGTGAATCCAATGTATCACCAGGGCTGACAGCCACAAAGGGTTAGATGCTAGTGTAAGTTGGAAAATGCTGATCGGCATATTTGTTTTGTTTTTTTTACTGACACCAACTTGCTGGGCATTGTACGGTCTAATGACAATTATGGAGAGCCTAGAGAAGTGCATATAATTAAGGAATCCTCTGAGGGTCAGATCATTCCTAATGGAACAGTTAGTTCTACTTAAAAAGATAAGGCCCTTGCTCAAATTTTTGTCAGATGCTTCTTCTAAAGGTTTGGCATTCCTAGAAGTACTCAGTTGCACTTAAATCTCATAAGCTAGTCTAGACTATAGCAGGACGAGAAACAAATGATTACAAGGCAAAGTCTATGCATCCATTATGATTGAACACAGTGAGTCAGTGTGTTCATAGTATCCATTTAGAAAAGGAAAGGGCCGGTAAATAACATATTGATTAGCTCCTTCCCCCACTCTCTATCCTGAATTATCCCTCGCAGCTTCTGTGGGGGGGAGAGAGGAAGAGGGAAGCCAGCAGCACTACGGTGGGGGTGGGAGCAACGCAGGGGGAAAGCACGGGCAGTAGGGGGTATTGGCACTGCTCAGAGTGATTAGAGTGTACCCAGGCACACCCCCTGCGCACCCCAATGGTCTCCTTACTAATAAAGTAACTGAACGCTATGGTTCTCAGTACTGATCAGCCAATATTCTGCCATCGATTGCTACAAATGTGGCCCAGTGAGGCTAAGTGATCAAGTGCTCATTTGAGCAACTACATCCTTATGCAATGTATAATCTGGTCAAAAGATGGAGGGACTCAAAAGAGATTTTGAGTGAAACTCCGATGCATATAAACATGGAATAATCACAGAATACCACTGCTGAACACTAGTGTTAACATTTTAGGGCCATATTGCATAGAGTAAGCTGCAATGTAGTATGCAACAATCTAGCCAAAGATATATATATATATATATATATATATATATATATATATATATATATATATATACAGTTGTGCTCATAAGTTTACATACCCTGGCAGGATTTGTAATTTCTTGGCCATATTTCAGAGGGTATAAATGATAAAAAAAATTGTTTTTCTTTCACTCATGGTTAGTGTTTGGCTGAAGCCATTTATTATCAATCAACTGTGTTTACTCTTTTTAAATCATAATCACAAGCAGAAACTACCCAAATGACTCTGATCAAAAGTTTACACACCCTGGTGATTTTGACCTGACAACATGCACACAAGTTGACACAAAGGGGTTTGAATGGCTATTAAAGGTACCCATCCTCACCTGTGATCTGTTTGCTTGTAATTAGTGTGCGTGTATAAAAAGTCAATGAGTTTCTGGACTCCTGACAGACCCTTGCATCTTTCATCCAGTGCTGCACTGATGTTCCTGGATTCTAAATCATGGGGAAAGCAAAAGAATTGTCAAAGGATCTGTGGGAAAAGGTAGTTGAACTGTATAAAACAGAAAAGGGATATAAAAATATATCCAAGGAATTGAGAATGCTGATCAGCAGTGTTCAAACTCTAATCAAGAAGTGGAAAATGAGGGGTTCTGTTGAAACCAAACCACAGTCAGGTAGACCAACTAAAATTTCAGCCACAACCGCCAGGAAAATTGTTGGTGATGCAAAGAAAAACCCACAAATAACTTCAGGTGAAATACAGGACTCTCTGAAAACATGTGGTGTGGCTGTTTCAAGCACAATAAGGAGACACTTATGGGTTGCATGGTCGAGTCGCCAGATGAAAGCCATTACTAAGCAAATGCCAGAAAGAATCCTGCTTACAATATGCCAAACAGCACAGAGACAAGGCTCAAACCTTCTGGCACAAAGTGATTTGAGGGGTTATGGGTTATGACTAAGGCCTTATAGGCTGAAACGCGTTAACTGACTTAATCTGCATTCGTTCACTGTGGCTATTCAATAAAATTAAGAAATTTTAAGAGCAACAACTGGAGTGCGTATCATTTTTTCCACATTATTCTACTCAGCCAGCAACTGTGGATCGAGCACCTGGGAGCTCTGCTCTCTATGTGGTGTATGGGTAGTAGCACTGACTTTTATGTTTATACAAAGTCATTTGAAGTGATTAGACCAAAGTTGAGCTTTTTGGCCATAATCATAATTGCTACATTTGGAGAGGAGTCAACAAGGCCTATGATGAAAGGTATACCATTCCTAATGTGAAACATGGAGGTGGATCGCTGATGTTTTGGGGATGTGTGAGCTACAAAGGCACAGAAAATTTGGTCAAAATTGATGGCAAGATGAATGCAGTATGTTATCAAAAAATACTGGAGGAACATTTGCATTCATCAACCAGGAAGCTGCACATGGAACGTACTTGGACAAACCAACATGACAATGATCCAAAACACAAGGCCAAGTCGACCTGTCATTGGCTACAGCAGAATAAAGTGAAGGTTCTGGAGTGGCCATCTCAGTCTCCTGACCTCAATATCATTGAGCCACTCTGGGGAGATCTCATATGTGCAGTTCATGCAAGACAGCCCAAGAATTTACAGGAACTGGAGGCTTTTTGCCAAGAGGAATGGGCAGCTTTACCATCTGAGAAGACTTCAAGCTGTCATTGATGTTAACATGGTATTAAGAACTGGGGTATGTAAACTATTGATCAGGGTCATTTGGGTAGTTTCTGTTGTCATTATGATTTAAAAAGAGTACAAAGGAAAGTATTCAGACCCCATTAAATTTTTTACTCTTTGTTTTATTTCAGCCATTTGCTAAAATCATTTTAGTTCATTTTTTCCTCATTAATGTACACACAGCACCCCATATTGACAGAAAAACACTGAATTATTGACATTTTTGCAGATTTATTAAAAAGGAAAAACTGAAATATCACATGGTCCTAAGTATTCTGACCCTTTGCTGTGACACTCATATATTTAACTCAGGTGCTGTCCATTTCTTCTGATCATCCTTGAGATGGTTCTACACCTTCATTTGAGTCCAGCTGTGTTTGATTATACTGATTGGACTTGATTAGGAAAGCCACACACCTGTCTATATAAGACCTTACAGCTCACAGTACATGTCAGAGCAAATGAGAATCATGAGGTCAAAGGAACTGCCTGAAGAGCTCAGAGACAGAATTGTGGCAAGGTACAGATCTGGCCAAGGTTACAAAAAAAATTTCTGCTGCACTTAAGGTTCCTAAGAGCACAGTTGCCTCCATAATCCTTAAATGGAATACGTTTGGGACGACCAGAACCCTTCCTAGAGCTGGCCTTCCGGCCAAACTGAGCTATCGGGGGAGAAGAGCCTTGGTAAGAGATGTAAAGAAGAACCCAAATATCACTGTTGCTGAGCTCCAGAGATGCAGTCGTGAGATGGAAGAAAGTTGTAGAATGTCAACCATCACTGCAGCCCTCCACCAGTTGGAGCTTTATGGCAGAGTGCCCCGACAGAAGCCTTTCCTCAGTGCAAGACACATGAAAGCCCGCATGGAGCTTGCTAAAAAAACACCTAAAGGACTCCAAGATGGTGAGAAATAAGATTCTCTGGTCTGATGAGACCAAGTTAGAACTTTTTGGCCTTAATTCTAAGCGGTATGTGTGGAGAAAACCAGGCACTGCTCATCACCTGTCCAATACAGTCCCAACAGTGAAGTGGTGACAGCATCATGGCAGCATCAAGGTGGTGGCAGCATCATGCTGTGGGAGTGTTTTTCAGCTGCAGGGACAGGATGACTGGTTACAATCGAGGGAAAGATTAATGCGGTCAAGTACAGGGATATCCTGGATGAAAACCTTCTCCAGAGTGCTCGGGACCTCATACTGGGCCAAAGGTTTACCCTCCAACAAGACAATGACCGTAAGCATACAGCTAAAATAACAAAGGAGTGGCTTCACAACAACTCTGTGGCCATTCTTGAATGGCCCAGCCAGAGCCCTGACTTAAACCCAATTGAGCAACTCTGGAGAGACCTAAAAATGGCTGTCCAACAACGTTTACCATCCAACCTGACATAACTGGAGAGGATCTGCAAGGAGGAATGGCAGAGGATCCCCAAATCCAGGTGTTAAAAACTTGTTGCATCTTTCCCAAAAAGACTCATGGCTGTATTAGATCAAAAGGGTGCTAAATACTCAGAAAAGGGTCTGAATACTTAGGACCATTTGTTATTTCAGTTTTTCTTTTTGAATAAATCTGCAAAAATTTCAACAATTCTGTGTTTTTCTGTCAATATGGGGTGCTGTCTGTACATTAATGAGGAAAAAATGAACTTAAATGATTTTAGCAAATGGCTGCAATATAACAAAGAGTGAAAAATTTAAGGGGGTCTGAATACTTTCTGTCCCCACTGTATATACCTATGTCTAAGAAAAAAAGTTACTAGTGCAAGTGATTTAATTCACACCGTTCTTATCTACCCACTGGTATGACCCTCCATCCCCATTTTCCTTCTGAATCCATACTTACTATCATACACAAAAATTGACCACTCTACAAAGGAACAACAAAGGCCAATGACGACGGGGCCTGGAGCCAATATCCACAGTTTCCACAGTTTATTTAAATTATTGGGTATGCCCCTATTACAATAGATTTTTTGTTCCTTCAGAAGGTTATCATTTACTTGAAGATGCCATTCCTTAAATGAGGGTATACTCAGAGACAGCCATTTTAAGGCAATTAACTTTTGACCTATAAACAATAATCTACTAACTGATATCAAAATCTCAATGGGAAAAAGCTCTTCATCGAGATAACCCAATAAGCATGTCTTGGGATCCATATCGATATGAGTATAAAAATACTTTGTTAATTGTAGTCACCACCTCTCGCCAGTATCTAACCAATTTAGGACACTTCCACAACATATGTATTAGATCAGCTGGAGTTGTTTGGCAACTTGGACAATCCGGGAAATCACACCTGCCCCACTTAAATAACTTTACCGGTGTTCTATATACCATCTATATTATGAATAATTGAGACAAACATTGTGCAGGTGATAATGAACCCTAAGGTGCCCTTTCCAACATTTTTTGCCAGACATTATCTGAAATATCCCCTAGGTCTATCTCCCACCCTCTTCTACCCGGGCTGACACCATTAACTTGATATGGCCTCATAATTTGGCCATACAAAGATGAAATAAGGCCTTTTTTCTTAGTCGTCACTGCTAATGAAGTTAAGAGTGGCATCGATCTTATCGCTGTCTTTTCCCCTTTAAACTGGGACTGTACCGCGTGCCGTAACTGTAGATTTTTAAAAAAATTATGATGAGACAATTGATAAGATTCTTGCAGATCCTGAAAGGAGCATAGAACATTATGTGAATAAAGCTGGACTATATATTGAAACCCCTGGGGACACCAGCTCTAAAATCCCTCCAATTTACATAGTTCTTTATAATTCCTATTCCCCCCAAAGTGGTGAATACTCCGAAGCCCCTTCAAATTTCATTATACTTCTCATTTCCTGCCAAACCCTATTCATAAGTGCCAATTTTGGACCTTTACAGGTATAAGCGAAAGCTCCAGCTTCCAGCTGAGCCAGAAGACTGTAACAAGAACAATTACTTAGCAATAAGGCCTGTATAGGATCTTCCCAAGTCACAACTCCCCAACCAGCAAAATGCTGAAGTTGGGAGGCTATGAAATATAGTCGCAACTGGGGCACTGCCAATCCGCCCCCATCCTTAGCTCACTGGAGAATTGATAGCTTAATCCTAGAGTTTTTTTCCTTTCCATATTAGCCTTCGAAGTAATGATTCTATTTTTTTTAACCATTTAAGACAGGGGTGTCCAGACTTTTTTTTAAAGAGGGCCAGATTTGATCATTTTGCCTCACATTCTTTAAACCATTAAAATTCGGTCCAATGCCCCGTACACACGATCGGACATTCCGACAACAAAATCCATGGATTTTTTCCGATGGACGTTGGCTTAAACTTGTCTTGCATACACACGGTCACACAAATCTTGTCGGAAATTCTGAACGCCAAGAACGCGGTGACATACAACACGTACGACGATCTAAAAAAAAGAAGTTCATTAGCCAGTGTGGCTCTTCTGCTTGATTCTGAGCATGCGTGAAACTTTGTGCGTTAGAATTGTGTACACACGATCGGAATTTACGACAATAGATTTTGTTGTATCAAAATTGGAAATCCAGATCTCGAATTTTGTGTGACGGAAATTCTGATGGAAAATGTCCGATGGAGCCTACACACGGTCAGAATTTCCGACAACAATCTCCCATCGTACATTTTCCGTCGGAAAATCCAACCGTGTGTACGGGACATAAGTGTATTTGTCCGAGCACTAATACACTGCCCAACAAGAATTCTCTTGCCTTTGTGGCTGTGTGTGATGAAGAGATGAGCTTGGGCTGGGTACTTGGATATATATATATCTTTTGTGGCCCCAACGAATCCCTGAGCGCCGCTCAGGACTTAGGGTGAGCTCGGGTGTGTTATTTGGATATACCGTATTTATCAGCATATAACAAGCACAGGCATATAACACACACCTTCACTTTAAGAGGGAAGTTTCAGGAAAAAAATTGATTTTAAATAAAGAACTGTGAAGCAAAAAAAGGGTCAGTGCCCATCAATGCAGCCTAATCAGTGCACATCTGCAGCCTCACCATTGCCATGAATGCAGTCTCACCATTGCCATGAATCCAGCTTCACTATTGCCATGAATGCAGCCTTTCCATTGCCATGAATGCAGCCTCACCATTGCCATGAATGCAGCCTCTCCATTGCCATGAATGCAGCCACACCATTGCCATGTATACAGCCTCACCATTGTCATGAATGCAGCCTTACCATTGCCATGAATGCAGCCTCACCATTGCCATGAATGCAGCCTCACCATTGCCATCAGTGCAGCCTACAGATTACATAAAGGAGAATCTCCTGTTTACTCGGCAGCCTCTTTAATACAAAGTCCTGCCTCCTATGATAAACAGAACAGTCGTCCAATGGCAGCCCAGGAGACGGGACCTCCTATTACAAGAAAACAGAAGATTCTCCTGTATTAATCTGACAGGGCTCATCCCACCCCCTCCCTGTCCCCTCCAAGGCAGCACTGATAAATACAGTATCTTTTGTGGCCCTGGGGGCCCTATATATCCAAATTACCAGGGGGGCCACATTAAACCAGAACGCGGGCCGCAATTGGCCTGCGGGCCGGACTTTGGACATACCTGATTTAAGAGGTAATTGTGAAGGATGTATACTAATTGAGGGGCCCAAATCATTTTTAGAAGGTTTGCTCGGCCCACCACCGATAACGGCAGCTTGATCCACGCCGTGTTCTTAAAGTGGTTGTAAACCCTAGGACAAAAAAAAACCCCGCATAATGAGCTAGTATTCATAGCATACTAGCTCATTATGAATTACTTACCTGAGATCGAAGCCCCTGCAGCCATCCCCGTACACCGCTCCGGCGGCCGACATCGTTCCCGGAGTTACTTCCGGGTATCGCAGGCTCCGACGATCTGATTGGCTGGAGCCACAATGACGTCACTCGTAAACGGCACACTCACTAAACGTAAAAAGCACACTCACTAAAGCAACGACACGTACGTGCCATTGCTTCAGTTTGCTTCAGTGCGCATGTGCCGATGATGTCGGCACATGCAAATACAGGGGATATCTCCTAAACTGTCTCCTAAACCTTATTATAGGCTTACCTGTGGCAAAAAGTGTGTTGTAAGGCTTTACAACCACTTTAAGTTGGAATTTAGTGAGAATAGGAGATACATTTTATATTAGGTAATCTTCTACCCTAGAATGTATCCATATTCCCAAATATTTAAACAATGAAACAATTAATTTGCTAAACCTCTCTTAATGTGAACAAAATGGAATTATCTAAAGGAAGCATAACAGATTTATCCCAATTGATAACATATCCAGAGAACGAACCAAAATTTTGTGTAAGTGACATTAAACAACCTAAAGAATTGTCCGTATCCCCAAGAAACAACAAAGCGTCATCTGCATATAATGAGATTTTTCCATTCCTTGATCCTCTAATAAATCTACAAATAGATTCCGATTGTCAGGTCCGGTTCACACTGATGCGAGTTCATAACAAATGCGATGCGTCAAAAACACTTTAAATTCGCATGTCATCCCTAAAGTCATTGTTTTTAATGACGGTTGTTCACATACATGCGTTGCGATTCCTCTACGAATGCGATGCGATAAAAAAAAGGGTCTTGGGCGAGTTTACTGCGTTGCGTTGCAAATTTAATTCACAGTGCAGCAGTGTGAACCGAGCCTCAGATAGCTTCAGCCAATGGTTCAAGGGCCAGTGCAAATAGCAGAGGAGACAGGGGACACCGCTGTCTAGTACCTCTATTTAATGAAGAAAATTCTGAAACCAAACCATTTATTTGCATACAGGCCCTCGGGGCAGAATACAATAGCTTAACCCAACGTATAAACCTATCCCAAGGGCCAAACAAACCCAAAACCTCCCACAGACAGAGGCGGCTTTCTAATTAGGCGAAATAGGCGGTGGCCTCAGGCCTCGCAGTCACAGGGGCCTCGCACAGCTGGCTAGTTTACCTAATTAGAGAGCCGCCTCTTCCAGCAACAGAGATCTCCGACATCACACAGTCCCCTCGCTCTGCTACAGGGAGAGAAAACAGGCTGCGAGTGAGAAGTGTGATCGGAGCTCACCTACATCTCCGGATCACAGACAGGGAGAGTTGCTCAGTAGAGCCTGTTCTGACAGATCTCCCCCTGCTGCCCGCACAGCCACACAGGAGAGGAGAGAGAGCTTCTGCTCCTCCCGCCCTCTCCTCCTGTGTCTGCCCTGCCCACTCTCCTCGGCACTGTTCTCTGTTCTGCCTCAGTGAAGGGGATGTGTCTTCTTTCTTTCTTTCTCTTTCTTTCTTTCTTTCTTTCTTTCTTTCTTTCTTTCTTTCTTTCTTTCTTTCTTTCTTTCTTTCTTTCTTTCTTTCTTTCTTTCTTTCTTTCTTTCTTTCTTTCTCCACCCATCCCCTTTATGTCTCTCTTTGTGACAGACTACCAGAATAGGTAGGATCTGTAAGAGCAGCTTTCATGTGCAGCTCTGCTTGAGGAAAATATATCTTTATTATGCCCACTTACCTATCCCCTGTACTGTCCACTCCCCTATACTGTACCCTCCTAATACAGTTCATTTTCATCCCTTGAATTATTTTTCACATTATAGGAGTGAGTGGGGCCTCATGTCTAAGTTTTGCCTAAGGCCTCACAAAGTCTAGAGCCGCCTTTGCCGACAGATATGTCCACTCAACACTATCGAAAGCTTTCGCAGCGTCGAGTGATAAAATTGCTCTCCTTCCAGGGTTATCAGATGGTATTTGCAATTTAAAAAAAAGCCTCCCTAAATTATTAGCTGTAGACCTATTAGGGATAAACCAGACTGATCTGGATGAATCAAGCCCTGCACATATCTGCTTAGTCTTGTTGCCAGGACTCTGGCTAGAATCTTAGCGTCCAAATTCAACAATGATATCAGGAGGTAAGATTCCAAAGCTAAAGGGTCCTTTCCTTGTTTTGGTAACACAATAATACAGGCATCATTCATAGAGCCTGGAAGCGTAAATGATTCTAAAGCCGGGTTGAGGACTTTTAACAATTCTGGACGCAAGATATCTCCATATTGTTTATATACTTCTGATGGTAAACCGTCAAGACCCGGGGCCTTATCATTTGGGCAATCTGCCACTGCCTTGGCAAATTCCTCTAATGTCAGAGGGGCAATAAGTTCCTGTCTAGAAATTACAGAAAGAGAGGGGAGTTTTAATGGGTCTAAAAATTCCTTAAGGCTTGTCTTAGAATATTCAGCTTTACTTTGATATAAATTACTATAGAAAGTAACAAAAGATTGCAATATTTAATTCTCATCATAGGAAATAACACCCCCTACTGTACGAATAGAGGAGATAAATCTGGTATTTTCTTGAGACTTTGCGATTACTGATAATATTCTACCCGACCTTTCCTCCTCCTCAAAACCTATGCATCTGGACAGAAAGCCAGACCGCGCAGCTTTATTCAACATTGCCTGTCTAAACAATAATTGTGCATCCTTCCAGGCCCCACCATTAGAAGTGGTAGGATCCTGAATATACTGAGCTTCTTTCCGCTGCACCTCGGCTGCTAACAGGGATTCCCGTTGCGGATTATTTTTTTTTTTAACACTTATGGCTTTAAGCAAAACCCCCCTCAAAAAAGCTTTCATAGTATCCGATACCACCTGTGGTGAAGTTATCATTAATATGAAAAAATTTGACTAACGCCAGACTCGTTAAGTCCCCCTGGGGCAGTACCTTAAATCAAAAAGCAGGAACCTGCCAGCTAGTCCTGATTCTGGGCTTAATTTAATCTAACGTTATTACTATAGGTAAACCCCTAGTTAGATATTGAATATTAGGCACCCAGGGAAGAACTGAATCTGTACCCAGGGACATATCTTTCCTCGATAAGGTCTGATAGGTACTAGAACAACAGGAGTATATATTAGAAAACGGATTCTTAAGACGCCATATATGCGGTAGTCCCAGATTTAACTATAAAAAGTAGTATCTATATTAGGGCCTGCTGAATATATATCCATACTAGGATTGCATACTCCATTAAAGTCCCCCATAATCAACAGGGGGTTCCCTGGATTATCTGCCATTAACAAACCGATCTGTCGCATTACTTCACTATTTTATGGTGGAGGAATATGAATAGACCTGAAAATACATTGCATAGAAAATAGTGTACATACCAACAAAACAAACCTGCCCTGTGAATCTAGCAATGCTTGCTTGCTTGCAGGAAAACTGAAGCTTAGAAGAAATCAGTATACTAGTTCCTCTTGCATAGGATATTGCTCAGCTTTATATTTTAAGCAACAAATATCAATCACTAAAATCTAGTGTTTTCTTCTTGTTAAAAAGGAAGTGCAGAGCAGGAACGTGCAGTGATGTCTGAGGCCAGTGGCTGGTGAGGCACTGACTAGTATCAGAGCCAGATACACACAGATTACATATTCACAAGTTACGTATTCAATTCTCATTATGTAGGTGATTGCAGTTCTACTAGTTCTACTCATTTAACAAAAATATTTACAAACGCTGTCCCTTTAAGATGTTTTTCAGGTCACCCTTTTTGTTGATGCTGGAAACAATATTACTAGCAAAGATGTCAATAAAGATTAATAAGAATAAGAACTTTATTTTTCGGCGTAACATCATCTTTCACTCTATACAAAAAATCGGGCTAACTTTAGTGTTTTATTTATTTTTTATTCATGAAACAGTTTTTTTGCCAAAAAAATGCATGTAAAAAAATTCTGCGCAAATACTGTGTGACATAAAAAGTTGCAACAACAACCATTTTATTCCCTAGGGTGTCTGCTAAAAATATATATGTAGCAATAACTCACAGTGGAGCTGCTGGTTTTTAGCGGGCTGTTACCGTTACCTTCGTTACCTCAATTTCACCGGAACCGGGTCTAGGGTCCCGTTGAGTTTAACACCAGACAATGTACGCTCCGGACACTTGAGTATCTTTTCCAATGCTTTATTAAACGTAACTGTAGGAAGTAGCAGGAAAGAGGTAGAAGAAGAGTTGCAGGGAAGTTCAAATACCTTTTCTTGATGTAGTATTAAGAATTGGAATCTTATAGATGAATGTACTTTCCTCTTATGCCCCGTACACACGGTCGGACTTTGTTCGGACATTCCGACAACAAAATCCTAGGATTTTTTCCGACGGATGTTGGCTCAAACTTGTCTTGCATACACAGGGTCACACAAAGTTGTCGGAAAATCCGATCGTTCTGAACGCGGTGACGTAAAACACGTACGTCGGGACTATAAACGGGGCAGTGGCCAATAGCTTTCATCTCTTTATTTATTCTGAGCATGCGTGGCACTTTGTCCGTCGGATTTGTATACACACGATCGGAATTTCCGACAACGGATTTTGTTGTCGGAAAATATGCTCTCAAACTTTGTGTGTCGGAAAATCCGATGAAAAATGTCCGATGGAGCCCACACACGGTCGGAATTTCCGACAACACGCTCCGATCGGACATTTCCCATCGAAAAATCTGGCTGTGTGTACGGGGCATTAGCGTTGAATCTTTGCCCGCCTGGATAGGTTTCTCTCACTAACCTAGCAGCCAGTACGCAGCACGAACAAAGGTCTCTGCCACAGACTTGAATAGAACAAAACCCGTACGATCCTCTGCCACAGGATGTAATGGTTTACGGTGGATAGCAAACACATCACTAGAACCTTTAAGCCGACCCGGCAGTACTATGCGGTAGGATAACTTTAGGATACGTCCTCCAACTGAGTCACCAGGCCCCTCTCCAGACCGGCACTCTGCATGATCTTTCCATGACGGGTCCTCCCCTGGGATCTTCTCAGTTGTCCAGCTTCTTCCTGTAGGACAGACAGCCCAGGACCATTCCCTTGCCGCTGTGGTAGGCCCCAGACAGGCTTCTGGGCCCACCCACACGCTGCAGCAACGTGGGCCTCCCGGTCGGAGGACCACGCGGTAGTACTCCTAACACATGCCTGTCGGCCAGGAGGGCCAGCAGGTGAAACGAAAACGAACCCTAAAACATGGCGTCTGTCCCATAAATACCCTCTTCCAGAATGCAACTCGGAGGACCACCTCCACCGAGTTATCTCCAGGACAGAGGAGCATCCATACACTTCAACGTGTTGCCTTTCCAAAACCGACCCATGGTGACAACGACACCCACAGGCACAGTGTGAAACTACATGCAACTTAGTCAAGTTGGAACAGAGGCAAATCTGATTATGTATGAACGGATAACCCACTAAATTTATCTATAAGCAGTAGATTGAAAATCTACCAGCGCTACATATATATAAAATGTTTGAGGGTTCTGAGTAATTTTCTAGCAAAAAATTATGATTTTTACATGTAGGAGAGAAGTGTCAGAATTGGCCTGGGTGGCAAGTGGTTATTTACCATAAGTAAGTAATATACAAATAATTATTATGTATAGTTTTTAAGGTAATTTACTATACTTTCAAAAATTGTACTCAAGCAGGTGGCTTAACTGACAAATTACTGAAGTTTGAAGTTATAACTTTAAACCAGTAATTTCATCATAAATAGATAAATAATAAATTATTATGTTATAACACATAGCATAATAATATATTATTTAGCTTGATTAAAAAAGTACCTTTTCAGCAACAGCAGCAGATTCTCCCTCTTAACTGTGTGAGAAAAACATGGGATTATGGGTATACCTTATACCCATAAACCCATGTTTTTTTCCTTGTAGTTAATGCGGAGTTTCACCCAGAAATGGAACTTTCGCTGATCCAGTTCCTCCCCCCCCTTCGGTGTCACATTTGGCACATTTAAGGGGGGGAGCAGATACCTGTCTAATCCAGGTATTTGCTCTCACTTCCGAAAGAGCGTAGCAGAATCTGTGGCAAACGAAGTCATGTCCTCCCCCCCCCCCCCCCGCTGTCTACTGGGAAACACACAGGTCCCAGAAGACACCAGGGACCATTCAAAACGCGCATCGCGACTTGCGCATGCGCAGTAGGGAACCAGGACCAATGGACCAATGATGCTTTACTATTGGTCCAAGGCTCCAAGCTGTCCATTGAGCTGATTGCCTCTGACAAGAAGTCAGAGGCACTGTAAACTCATCCTCTCAGTTTGCTGCAAACAGCGTGTGCCAGCTTGTACTTAACCGCTTCAGATCCGCGCTATTGCCAAATGACGGCAACAGCGCGGACCTACATTGCCGGGACAACGTCTATTGACATCGTCCCGTGCACGAGCAGCCTGCGTGCCCCCTGCAGGGCGCGCACGGCGCGCTCAGTGATCAGCGAGTCTATGATCACAGATCAGAGTAAGAGGTCAGTCCCGACCCCTTACCACATGATCAGCTGTCAGCCAATGACAGATGATCATGTGATGTAAACAGAGCTGGTAATCGGCTATTTTTTCTCCTCGCGCTGGCAGCGTGAAGAGGAAAAAAAAAGCCGATCACCGGCGGCCATGAGAGGGACATCAGGCCCGATCACGGCGATCATCTGCCGCCTACCAGTGCCCACCAGTGTCACCCATCAGTGCCCACAGTGCCATCCATCAGTGCCATCCATCAGTGCCCACAGTGCCATCCATCAGTGCCCACAGTGCCACCCATCAGTGCCCACAGTGCCACCCATTAGTGCCCACAGTGCCACCCATCAGTGCCACCCATCAGCGCCCACAGTGCCACCCATCAGCGCCCACATCAGTGCCACAACAACAGTGCTGCACATCAGTGCCACCTATCAGTGCCCATAAGTGCCCATAAGTGGCGCCCATCAGTGCCCATCAGTGCCAC
Organism: Lithobates clamitans; assembly: GCA_037952925.1. Lineage (NCBI taxonomy): Eukaryota > Metazoa > Chordata > Amphibia > Anura > Ranidae > Lithobates > Lithobates clamitans. Next base: position 1,386,852 of record JBBGZY010000448.1, read on the forward strand.
CCATCAGTGCCACCCATCAGTGCCCCCCATCAGTGCACCCCATCAGTGGTACCTATCAGTGCCCATCAGTGCCACCTATCCATGCCACCCATCAGCGCCTATCAGTGGCCATCAGTGCCGCCTTATCTGTGCCCATCAGTACCACCTTATATGTCCCCATCAGTGCCGCCTTAACTGTGCCTATCTGTGCCCGCCAGTGCCACCTCATCAGCGCATATCAATGAAGGAGAAAAATTACTTGTTTGCAAAATTTTATAACAAACTATGAAACATGATTTTTTTTTTTTTCAAAATTTTCCATCTTTTTCTGTTTGTTTAGCAAAAAAATAAAAATCCCAGCTGTGATTAAATAGCACCAAAAGAAAGCTCTATTTGTGGGAAAAAAATGATAAAAATTTTATTTGGGTATAGTGTTGTATGACCGCGCAATTGTCATTCAAAGTGCGACAGCGCTGAAAGCTGAAAATTGGTCTGGGCAGGAGGGGGGTTTAAGTGCCCAGTAAGCAAGTGGTTAAACTGCCTGCTCTGTATATATCTTCTGACAGGCTGCACAAGGAGCCCTGTATCTCCAGAACCATAGGTGCTAGGAGCCCCAAATTTTGACCAGTGATTGGGTAGGGCTACCAAGATATGACAATTGAGGCTTGATTTTTTATTTTTTTTATTTTTTATTATGGCAGGTGCGGCTCTGTCTCATCTGTCTCCCCTGACTGCACGCCCCTGGTGCAGAGTGCCCATTAGTATGTATCAATAATGGAATAAATCTTGTGTATTAACTTTTCTGAACTGATATGGTTTGCTCTTTCTATTATTATTAAATATTTACCAAAGTCCAGGTTAACAGCAAATAATTCCTAGAAGCCTTATCTCTTATTGACATCTTTTGCTGATGTCTCTGGTTGTTTCCTGGATCTCTTGAGCTTTGTGTTGTGGGGATAGGCTGATTATTGTAATGTCTGCACTTTTATTTCCACTAAAGACTAAAACTGGTCATAGCAAAAGCATGGAAATCAGCTGCCCTTAGCCCCAGCAGGTTCAACAGGGGTATTTTGGTTAATGTTTAATTAAAAGTTGACTGCAATATAGAATAATGATAGAATTACATTGTGAAAAGGTGATGTCCCCAGGGATAAAATACTATCTACCTCCAAATTCTGATTATTGTTGTAGCGGTGCCCCCGTGGGTCGCTGAATGTAGTAGTTCCACACGTCACCCTGCTTGGCCAGGCATTCACTTCAGACACACATTGCCAGTCAATGAACAGTCCTTTAGCTTGTTTTTGCTGTTTTTATTTAGGGGATTTAACTTGGATTGGAGAAAAGGGTCATGGGATGCCCAGATAATTGATCTTGTTGAATTGAACAAACAACAGTGAATCTATAATTGCAGTCTCTAAAGTTCTCCATACTCCTCCAGCACTCTACTGCTCTACTGCACAATCATAGTTTCCTGATATAGCTAGCACGTGTTTAGGCCCTACTCTGAATAAGTCCTAACAGTTCGATAACAGCCATTTGCTGGCAGGGGTCTGCAGTCCCCGTTGATTTTGCAACCAATAGCATGAAAAGAATACTTCTTGTGCTAGCTGAAAGGCTTGGTGGACTACTAGTCCCAGACAGTCCTGTGCAAGTCCCATCAACCCTTCTGGCTGCAGCAACTTGACTCAAACACCATTGACATCACAGCCTCTCCCTCTGGCTTCACATCCACTCCTGGCATGACTCTCCCAGAATTCTCCATTGTGCCTGTCACTCACCGACCCCGCAATGGATCCCTTCTAGTACTTGCCCGGCAATGCTCCCCGCTGTCCTCTTTCTGCTCCTGTTCCAGACACCTCTCAATGACCGTGTATGGAGAGGTTCCTTCCCAGCTCCCGAGCTCCAGACCAGAATTCACCCACCCCAGAAAGGGGGTTCCCTCAAGGGCCACGACAGCCTAACACTCCATCCCTAGTTCTTCCACCCGACAACTCCTCCCCCAGCAGGCTGACCATGAGTATATATAGGAGGCCTGCCCCTGCCAATTCTAGTTGTGGGATTGGTCAGGGCTCCCAAATACACTCCATGCCACTCCCATCCTCTGCCCTGCGTCTTTTCAAGAATCCGATAGAAACAGAGGAGGCGCCAGAGAGATGATGATGTACATGTCAGTCACCTACTGTATACTCAAAACCGCTCCCACCCCCCAGATCAAAAACAAACAGGCCTAGCCTGCCTAAATTTACCTGCACTGGCTGTAACAAAAACACAACCACTCTAGCAACCTACCTACGTAAGGTAGAGGGTGCTGCACTGTCTTCTAAATCTTTAAGGCCTCATGAACAAAGGGTGTCTAAAAAAAGCTCCTCTAAAATACCAGAACTGCTGGCAGGAAATGATGGCATAAAAAATAAGACAAAAGCTGTGAATTGCACATGGGTTTATGTACGCTTACAAGTGTACATTTTTACTATACACCCCTCTGCTTATTTTTCTATTCCAAATACCCACAATGCATTGCAAAACATAATTTATTTAAAGCAATTGTGTAAAGCTTCTATTTTTCTCTCAAAATAACAAACATGTTATACTTATCTGCTCTGTGCAATGGTTTTGTCATAGCTGTATTTCTTCACTAGATACAGCATGCATCCGGTTATTATTATTATACAGGATTTATAAAGCGCCAACCGTTTACGCAGCGCTTTACAATATAAAAAGGAGACAATACAGTTACAATACAATAAAATACAAGAGGATTAAGAGGGCCCTGCTCAGTAGAGCTTCTAATAGGGTGGGGCAGGTGGTACAAAAGGTTGCAACTGTTGGTAATGAGCTGAAGGAAATGGTAAAAGATTAGTAGGAGGCAGTGGCGGAATTACCAGGGTCGCAGCAGTCACACTTGCGACTGGGCCCTGGAGTTCTGCCCATGTGGGGGTGCCCAAAAGCTAGGGATATGGCTCCGGGTGGCTGGCTACAGTTATAAACAGAGAGTGTTTATTACACTCTCTGTCACACTGCTCAGACCCCACACTGACAGACCCCCCCTCCTCGCACGGACGTCTGACAGGAGAGGAGAGGAAAGAGATACAGAGAGCAGGATCTTCTTCTCCCACCCCCCCTCATGTGTGTCCCCGTGGCCCCGCCCACATTCCAATCCTCTGCAGCTCCATGCTTCGCAAAGAGAAACTCCAGCAGCCTGCAGGTAGATAGTGGAGGAAAGGCCAGCTTGTACTATGGATGCTCCAACCCTCCACAGAGGATCCACAGCTCTCCAGGTCAGCCAATCTCCTTGCTTCCTAATGAATTCTCAGTGACTGAAAAGAAAGCAGCACACAGGTAGGTCAGTCATTGAGTGTGTTGAGTGTGTATTGAGTGTGTTGTCCCCTCCAGAGATGCAGGACTTTTTTTACCGTCCTGCAAGCGCACCGCTCCATTGTGAAAGCCCTCGGGCTTTCACACTGGAGAGACAGGAGAGGCTCTATACAGGCGCTATACAGGCGCTATTTATAGCGCTGTAGCTCCTGTAAAGTGCCTCAGTGTGAAAGTAGCCTTAGTGTATGTATAGAACAGGCTAGTAGGTCTTGTTTGCTGACCAATCCAGGGAACAAGCCTCCATCTATGGTAAGGGAAGTGTCCCCCACCCTTCCTCTCTTATCTCGCCAGCCTCTGAGCACACTTATGTAAGGGGGCTTTAGGAGGACGATACAAGGAAACACAGTGGGGCTGGAGGAGGAGGATACAGGGAACAGCCTGTAGGGAGATCGGTGTTCACAGCTGTCCCTTCCTGCTGCAACGATCATTCCCGACTGTGAACCAGGGGACCATCCAGTATCAGCCCCGCAGCCGGGATATCAGGCAGCACTTGCGGGTGCCAGGGAGCCACCCCCCAAAATGCGGGAGGCTCCTGCATCTCGCGGGAGACTTGGGATGTCTGCAATGAGTTAATTTGCCTGCTCACTCAACATTTTCCTCAACGTATTCCCTGACCAGTTGTACACCTGCTTGGTCCCTCTCTTGCCCAGGAAGTTCTACTGTACAGGGAAATACAAGAGGCTTATATTAAGTCAGGATATTACATGTTTTATTAAATACATAACTGGTAAGCTGAGTCTATTTTTATCTGGCAGGTCTATTGCGCTTTAGTGGATTTTTTTTACACATGCAAGTGAGAACGACCAAATTTTCAGACACAGGAGGCTCATATATTATTGGTGTTCTTGCATGTGGAGATGCAGTTTTTTTGTGTCCTCCACAGCACTTTGGTAAAAGGGGAAGTATATTTATAAAATGTTGCTTGACAATATCCATTTTTGACTGTGAGCAAAGGAAATTACACAAGTGAAGTATTGCTCAGTGTTTGCAACTCTCCCCCTCACACTAAAGCAACAAATTAAAGCTGAATTCCAGGCAAACAGCTAAACTCACAGATGAAATACATATACAGGCAGTCCCCGGGTTACAAACAAGATAGGGACTGTAGGTTTGTTCTTAAGTTAAATTTATATGCAAGTTGGAACAGGTACGTTTTATAAGTGTAACTCCAGCCAAAAAATATTTTTTATGTTTTTTGGGTAGCATAGGGAAGGGTTAACACCCCTGTAACACTTGTTTTGCTGTCTTTGCCCCTTTTCAAAGACTTTACCTCACTTTCTGCCCCTGTGATAATTGGATTTTAAAAATTGTGGGTTGTTGTGGAAACAGAGATTGGTTTCAGTGGAGACATTTTTTCCCCGTGATAACTCTTATGCCGCGTACACACGATCGGATTTTACGATGGGAAATGTTGGATGTGAGCTTGTTGGCGGTAAGTCCGACTGTGTGTATGCTCCATCGGACATGTGTACGGGGCATTAGACCCCTTTCACACTGAGGCAGTTTTCAGGCATTTTAGCTTTAGAAATACTGTAGCGCCTGTAAAGCTCCTGAAAACTGCCTCCCATGCCGCCCGAATGCTTTCACACTGGGGTGCTGAGCTTTCTGGGACATTAGAAAAAGTCCTGCAAGCAGCATCTCCGGGGCAATTTGGGAGCGCTGTATACAGCACTTCCAAAACGCCCCTGCGCATTAAAATGACTGGGCAGCGCTTCGGAAGCGACTGAAAAGCGATTCGGAATCGCTGCAACATGGGCATATTTAACCCCTTCTTTGGCCGCTAGCGGGTGTTAAAAGCGCTAAAACGCCTGAAAACTGCCTCAGTGTGAAAGGGGTCTTAGTTGGATGTCTGTAACTCGGGGACTGCATGTATAGGAACAGTTTTACTTGCCAAAGGATTTGTAACTTTGTCTATCCAATTCTAAGATTTACACAGAATGACAGGAGACTCAATTTTGATTTGCTGCCATGAAAGTGAAAGAATGATTCTTGTTATCACATAAGCAATGCAGCACAATTCAGATTTAGAATACTTTATTAACCTCTTAGCACCGGCACCTCCCGGCCCTTTAAGAGCTTTATGACACAGAGAGGTGGGGCGCAGCTTAAGATCACGTGACCGCTGCTCATTGCGATCGGGAGCTTTTGGTTAGGCAACGGTAACTGTGGCGGGAGTGTGCAGCACGTGCGCTCTCCGCCCAGGTGTATTAGCAGCAATTTGCGCAAATATGCGGCCCCTCGACGCTAAGGACCAGGCTTTGAGAGGCTGCATATTTGTGTACGGCTGGCGCCAAGCGGTTAATCCCAAAGAGAAATTATTAAGATATAGTTACATTCAACATAGACAACACAAATCCACAATAACGAACTGAAACAAGACACAAAACAACAATACATGTACCTATAACAGCAATTAATACCAAACAAAACTAAATTAATACTATATTATAAATAAACCATAACATCCTATTAAAATACTACATTGAATAAATAACACAGATTGAAAAATAACAGAAAATCTAACTACAAAATGCAAATATTACACCACTTTCTCTAATATTACTCAAAAATCATTACACATAGTAATGATACCAACATAATATAAAAACTACATATAAATCTGGATCATAAACCAGATTGAATCCTCACATCCAGCACTCACAGAGAAGAATTATACAGTTTGATGGCCACAGGTAAAAATTATTTTGTCTTGCTCTATGGTACATCGTGGTTATAACAATCTGTCACTGATGGTACTCCTCAAACTGACCGCATATTGTGGAGTTGGTCGGAGTGGTTTTTCAAGATTGAACGTACCTTGGGCAACATTTTCCTTTCTAACACAGTTGTTAAAGACTTCTACTCCAATCCTACAACATCAGTGGCCTTGCGAATCAGTTTATTGAGTATTTTGGTGTCAGCCCCTCTAAGGCCGGCCATACACGGTTCAAATCTTGGCCGGTTCCTGCTAAACCGGGCCAAGATTCGAACCATTAATGGGCAGGTTGAATGTACCAAGTTGATCGATCTATCAACTTGGGGACATCCAGCCTTACGATTATCACTAGCAGCTGCTATAGCCAGTAGTGATAATTACTGCCCTCTGCTGGATGGAGGAGGGATTCCCCTGTCAGCACTGTCTGGGTTGATGGGGGAATCGTGAAAATTTCTTTCCTGCTACCCGTGGTTGCAGGAAAGAAATTCACACCCTGTATTGCCTGCCTTAATCTGCTTCCCTAGCATGCAACTGCACACAGAAGAGCACTGGCCACCACAAACTTATAAAACATCTTCAGCATCACCCGGCAGATGTGAAAAGACCTCAGCCACGTCAAAAAATAGAGATGGCTCTGGTCCTTCCTATAGAGCACTTCAATGATTCCTCTGATTACTTCTCCCTCTCCCAGTTTATGTGCTGCTGTATAAGGATCTGCAAGAGGCCAGTACCAGGTCAAATTCAAGTACTAAGTGCTGGTTCACACTTCTGCACTCTGCGAGATTGCATGTGATTTGCACCGCACTGCGGTGCAAATCACATGCGATGTCCATGTAATGCGATTTTAGCCATACAGATAGTGTTAACACCCATGCGATCAGATTCATGACCGAACTGACAGATCGCAATGCGATATGCGAGCTGAAATAGGGGTGTCATTAACAATGAATTGACACTCCCAGTAGTTAGCATATGGCAGTTTTATGCAAAAGACAAATTCCATGGCATCAGAATAGCAATGATAAAAAAAGATATATAATATGAGACAAAATAACTTCATGCAAGATGCAAAATCAACAAACATAACCAGGGATATAATCTGCACAATACATGTTTGAATAATTAAAAATTACAATTGAACATTCTTTCGATCCATCACCTCAGGGGTGTAGAGAGTCCGGCTTATAATGAAGCATAGCACCAGAAATTGTCTAGAGTGATGTTTCTTTTTCCAGAGTGGATATGAAGAGAAAGAAAAAGAAGGAAGAGACTGAAAACAAAGAAAGAGATAGGAAGAAAGAGAAAGAAGAAGGTGGGGAAGGGGAGAGTGGGGGGGGGGATTAGGGAAGGGTTCAGTTAGCGGTATCATACTGAAAGAGTGCCTGCCCCTCCGCAGAGAAAACAAACACTTTCCATAAAGTCCAGGTTTTGGAATATCGTTCATGTTGGTGCCTAGACAATAGAATAAGGTCTTCCATTTTGTTTATTTCTTCTACCTTTTTGAGCCAGGGGCCAATGGTTGGTGGCTGTGGACTTTTACAGTTGAGAGGAATGCACGTTTTGGCAGCATCAAGGAGATGGCGGATTACAGATTTCTTGTAGATTTTTGCTGGGATATTGGAGGCCAGGAGAAGAAAAAAAGGCTGGATCGAACGTTCCGTGAATTTTTGGATAATTTTTCGTCCCTTCCTGTTCCTGTTTCCTGCTGCATCAGCTGAATTGACAACACCTGCCATTCAACCTGCTGGTCCATCCTGGTGACACATCTGCTACATTTAAGATGACCCAGGCACCCATACACACCAGGCTCTTGCGACCACTGTTGCAACACTGGTGGCCCTTGAGTCGGGATTGTACGTGAAGCCTTCCCACTGCACGTCAGGCTCATCCGGCAGGTACGTGACAGTATCAGACAGCCACGTCTGAGCCTGCAAGTGGGAAGTTGGCCATGGATGAGATCTGTCAGCACCTTGCAGCCATTACCAAAGCTATCAAATCTCTGTAGGAGGGTTATACACAATTGGAACAGCGTGTAAAGACTCTAGCTACACCAGCAAGCACTGAAGAGACCACTGCTGCATGCTCTGCCTCAGGGACTGCCACTGCCGCACCCTCAGTGGTGATGCTGCCTCCTGAACCCAGAGTTCCAGCACCAGAGAGATTTTCAGGTGACCAGGGAAAATTTCGATCCTTCCGTAACACATATGAGCTATACTTCGCCCTGCACCTCGAACCTTCTCCCTTGAATCCACCAAAGTAGAATTTATCATCTCACTGCTCCAGGGTGAGCCCCAGTCCTTGGCTCATTGGATGTTGGAAAATAATGATGTACTGCTGCAGTCTATATCCGGCTTTTTCTGCGCGATGACGCAATTGTACGACGACCCGCAACGAACCACCACAGCAGAGGCTGCCCTTCATGCACTCCAGCATTGAATTCTATTACATGCAAAACGTAATCTGCTGCGGGTAAAAAAGTCCCTGACTCTTTCTAAAAAACACAGCGTTGCAAAACGCAAAGATATGAACTAAATCCATAGGAAATCATGTTAAATGAACTGCAGTGCATTTTTGCAAAACGCACAAAAAAATGCATAGGTGTGAACCTAGCCTTAGTTATACTTTAACCACTACTCACCATGTCACAGTACGATTACTACGATATCATGTGCATGCTCAGTCACGTATATAAACGTGATTGAGCATGCTGTGGTTTAGGAGCTCGCAGCACGCCCCTCCTGGGCACAGCGGATCACTGTTACTGGTAACCGCGTATCATGTGATCACTATGTTATGGTGACACTCTGATGACAGGATGTTAAAAAAATTTTTTTTTTTTTAGACTGTCATCAGTCAGTATCCCTAATCAGCGCTACACTGTACTGCACTGCTGACAGTATGTAAAATTAAAAAATCTAAAAAAAACTAACATTTCATAAAATTAAATTTTTTGAATTTTTCTTATAAATTACAACTTCCAAAAACTTGCAATGCCTCTTGAAAAATACCTCAGACTGTCTACTTTACAAAAAGGGTAATTTTGGTGGTAATTGTACCGCCCTGGCGTGGCGTTTTTGGGCCTCAAGAAATGAGATAGGACGTCAGTACATCAGGATTGATCAATTTTCAAATGTAAATTCCATAGTTTATAGACGTTAAAACTTTCACACAAACCAACTAATATACACTTATTGTGAGTTTTGTTAGTAAAGACATGTAGCAGAAAACATTTTGATCTAAATTTATTAAGAAATTACATTTATTGGATACATTTTTTAACAGAAAGTTTTTTTCAAAATTTATGGTCTGTTTTTCGATTATTTAATAAAAAAACAAAAAACACAGTGGTGATCAAATACCACAAAAAGAAAGCTCTATTTGTGTGAAAATTATATACATTTATTGTGGGGCGGCGGCTCCTCTGCACAAAAATCACATACAGGTACGTGATTTTGCATTTCCGGGTCTGCGGAGACCCACTTCTGCTGTGATTGGACAGTTGCAGGGGCCAATTAGCGGGTCTGGTGGAGGTCGGGATACCGACAGAGTCAGAATGGCGGTCTGCCTATGTAAACAAGGCAGATTGCCGTTCTGTTAGCAGGAAAGACAGAGATCCTGTGTTTCTGCTAAGCAGGAACTTGGATCTCTGTCTGTCTACAGTTAAAGCATCACCCACACAGTTAGAAATCACTCCCTAGGAACACATTTAACCCTTTGATCACCCCTGCCAATGTCATTAGTACAGTGACAGTGCATATTTTTTTAGCACTGATCACTGTATTTATGTCAATGGTGCCCAAAAGTGTCTGATTTGTCCTCTGCAATGTTGCAGTCCCGCTATAAGTGGCTGATCGCCGCCATTACTAGTAAAAAATAAAATAAAATAATTAAAAATTCCATAGTTTGTAGACGCTATAACTTTTCCACAAACCCATCAATATATACTTATTGGGATTTTTTTTTACCAAAAACTGTAGCAGAATATATATTGGTCTAAATTTATGAAGAAATTAGATTTTTTACATTTTTTTATTTGATATGTTTTATTAAAAAAAAACAAAAAAAAACACAGAGGTGATCAAATACCACCAAAAGAAAGCTCTATTTGTGGGAAAAAAGGACTTCAGTTTTATTTGGGTACAGCGTTGCACGACCGTGCAATTGTCAGTTAAAGTAACGCAGTGCCGTATCGCAAACAATGGCCCGGTCATTAAGAGGGTAATTCTGGAGCTCAAGTCGTTAACCACTTGACCTCCGGAAGATTTATCCCCCTTCCTGACCAGGCCAAATTTTTTCAATACGGCACTGCGTTACTTTAACTGATAATTGCGCAGTCATGCGACACTGTACCCAAAGGTATTTCCTTTTTTCCCACAAATAGAGCTTTCTTTTGGTGGTATTTGATCACCTCTGTGGTTTTTATTTTTTTCACTATAAACAAAAAAACTGTCTGTCAATTTTGAAAAGAAAAAACAATATTTTTTACTTTCTGCTTTACAACATATCTAACAAAAGAATTGAAAAGAAAAATCAAATTTCTTCATCAATTTAGGCCAATATGTATTCTGCTACATATTTTTGGTAACAAAAAATCCCAATAAGCATATATTGATTGGTTCACACAAAAGTTGTAGCGTCTACAAAGTATGGGATATTTTTATTTATTTACTAGTAATGTCGGCGAACAGAGACTTATAGCGGGTCTGTGATATTGCGGTGGACATTCTCACACTAATTGACACTTTTGTCACTTTTTGGGGACCAGTGACACTAATACAGTGATGATCAGTGCTAAAATTATGCACAATATGCAGTGTACTAATGACATTGGCTGGGAAGGGGTTAACATCAGGGGCGATCAAAGGGTTAACTGTGTGCCTAGCCAGCATTTTACTACACTGTGGGAGGTGATTTTACTTGGAGAAGAGATGGAATTGATTCCTTGCTTTGCAGGGACACAAATTCTATTTCTTCCCTCCAGTCAGAACGGCGTTCTGCCTTGTTTACATAGGCAAATCGCAGTTCCTTCTCTCTGCCCGATGATTAGCGGACATCGAATACTTGTTCAGTTTCCACTGTGTGTAATGATAGCGGAAAAGAGCCACCGGCGGTGCGCATGATCGCCCCCTACCTGGAAGTGTGAGATCACATGCCGCCCTGTAGCAATAAAACTGCTATAGGGCGGTCGGTAATGTGTGTCTTTTATTTCTGCCTGGAATCCAGCTTTAAACAGAGATATGATAATGAGTTCTTCTAGTGTCAGAAATGCACATTATTGCACACATTTTATTCCTTTTTTGTTTCCCTTTCCTCTTTTTTTTTCTCAGAAATTAGCTCAGAATTTTACGGTTGACATACAGTTCTCCACCCTATGCGAAACTAGAAGCTCTACAACATCTGCTATGCCAATGTGTCATGAGCCAGGTATAGACTTATTGTAATATTTAATTTGGCCCACTTATATCCTATAATCTAAATTTAAAAACAGTTTTATAGATACATCAATATTTGCCTTCCCAACTGCTGGGAACAACCTCAGGAAATCAAACGCAGCCTTTCTTTGCTGGCAACAGTTACATGAACGACGTCGCAAGAAAATGACCCCTATGTAAAATGTACTTTGTTCTTCTTACTGGATCTTATGGGTAAACAAACACCCAGGGCCAGATTTAATCTGCATGCTTCTTTAACTTGACCACAAATCTTTGAGGTCATCTGGTTCTGCACACCTCAAATTATATACTTCCTTTATGTATGTGTATGTAGTGAAATGAGTTTAAATGTTTGTCCTTGAAGATCTACATAAAAATACATAGCAATAATAAAACAAGAGGCTGTCCATTCACACTATTGTATTGCCCTAACTTGCATGTTGTTACAGCAAACAGCAATGCATGTGAAATGCTTGGGTAGGGTGACCAGACATCCCCGGTTTCTGGGGACAGTCCCCGGATTGAGGACACTGTCCCCGGACCAAGTCTGTCCCCAGTTTTGTCCCCGGATTGGATTTGAACAGGGGCTAAGGCAAGTTAAAAGACAGCCTATGCAGAATAAAAAGAAAAAAAATCTGAATTGCACCCCCCTCCTCTGTCGCTCCTACTAGCGTATGGGGGTTTATTTTTTTCCATTATCTGTGCCCTTTTCTGATGGTCATGTGCTGGTCGGAGCGGAGGGACTATTTCTTCAGTTTCGGGCGCATGCCCACTCAGCTCCACTCGCATGTTCTTCTGCCTTGGCTCAAGTCCCGGTCGGCCGCCTGCCTATCTCCTTGTCTTCCCTGGTGGAGTGATCATAGTAGTAGTAGTAGTAGTAGTAGTAGTAGTAGCAGCCGGGGGCCCAAAGAGTAAAGCCCTATACACACTATCAGATTTTCTGCTGATTTTTGTCTTCAGATTTACCAAAACCATGTAGTGCAAGGGCCTGCCTGATTGCATACAAATTGAAACTCCTAAGGGTTGACCTCATATTATATGGTTTTGGTAAATCTGAAGGAAAAAATCAGCAGAAAATCTGATAGTGTGTATGGGGCTTTAGACTTGATAGGCTGTGAAGCGGGCGGCAGAGACAGCCAAAGAGTCGCCAATGATTACTAGTAAAAAAAAAAAATGTCCCCAGATTTAATTTTAAAAATCTGGTCACCTTATGCTTGGGTGCCATTTATTTTGAAAGGCACCCCAATGCAACTTGCTGATTAATGTGTGTAGCGGTACCCCCGCAAGGGCTGCTGAATATTGTGGTCCGTCTGTCACCCTGCCCAGTCAGGCACAGTTCTCATTCACCCTCAGGCAAAAGTTCAGAACTTTGTTTATGTAATTTTATTGAGGGGTATTAAATTTGGATGGGGTAAGGGAGTATGGGATGCGCACTTGATTGAAGAAAGTATACAGGACTCAAGCTATATACACATCCTGTCAGTGGTGGCCCGTGCATTGTTGGTGCATGGGCGCCCCCCCCGACACCTCCGCCGCCCTCCCTATTCCTGTGCCCGGCCCCTTTCAGGACGCCGGACATATGAAATACTATGGTGGGGATAGGCGGAGGGTGTATATTTTGAAGCACATTATTAGAGCCAGAAGCTCTAATAGGCTTCAAAATAAGGTGGGCTCGGGGCACAGCGAACTGCGTCCCGATCCCACCCTTTTGAGTGGCATAGCAAATTAATTTTTGTTATTTTCAAACTAACGTTCCTCCCTGACAATCAGCAGGCAGGTCAGTGAGACCTGTCTCCTGACTGGCCAAAGCATTAGGTGATCCTATTGGATGCCTAACGCTTTGGCGGAAGAGGAAACACGGTGAAGGAAGCCCGAGGAGCCGAGCGGACACAGGAGCCGCCGCTGAGGCTTCTCGCTGAGGTTGGGAGCCGCCGAGGAGGAGAGCCCCATCACTCGAGGAGAAGGGCGGGCTTCCACCACAGGAGCGGTAAGTGCCGTTGGACTGGCCATGGGGGGGGGTTAGTGAAGTGACAGCCGAGCCAGGGGACGCACCTGCCTGCATTTGATGGGCACAAGTGGCTGCATATACTGGGCACAAGTGGCTGCATATGATGGGCACAAGTGGCTACATTTGACGAGCACAAGTGGCTGCATTTGATGGGCACAATTGGCTGCATTTGATGGGCACAATTGGCTGCATTTGAATGGCACAAGTGGCTGCATATGATGGGCACAAGTGGCTGCATTTGACGGGCACAGGTGGCTGCATTTGACTGCATATGACGGTCACAAGTGGCTGCATATGATGGGCACAAGTGGCTGCATATGATGGGCACAAGTGACTGCATTTGACGGGCACAAATGGCTCCATATGACGGGTACAAGTGGCTGCATATGATAGGCAAAAGTGGCTGCATTTGATTGGCACAAGTGGCTGCATATGATGGGCACAAAGGGCTGCATATGATAGGGCACAGTAGCTGCATATGATGGGCACAAGTGGCTGCATATGATGGGCACAATTGATGCATTTGATGGGCACAGTGGCTGCATTTGATGGGCACAATGGCTGCATTTGATGGGCACATGGAGGCTGCAGTTGATGGGCACAATTGATGCATTTGATGGGCACAGTGGCTGCATTTGATGGGCACAATGAGGCTGCAATTGATGGGGGCTCAGTATTTTTCATTTTGTTTTTTGAGCACCAGCCACCACTGCTTCCTGTATATACTCCTCTACACTTCAGCTCCAGCACAGCACTTGCTTGCAGACTATCACTCCGTAACACCTCCAGCACATCACTTGCTTGTTCCTCCAGGACCAGCTAGCCCTGAGATTTAAGCCCGACGCTGGCTCAGCCACGCCTTAGCACAGCTCCACGTGTTCTTAGAAGTTCCTGCCTGCACCCGAGCCCAGGCCCAAGGTCACCCCCCCAGACTGGGGAGCTCAGTCAAGGCCAAGACAGCCTAGCACTCCATCTCCAGCTTCCTCCCAAACAACTCCTCCCCAGCTGGGCTGACCCTGGGTATTTAACCACTTTAATACCAGGCACTTACACCCCTTCCTGCCCAAGCCAATTTTCAGCTTTCAACGCTGTCACATTTTAAGTGACAATTGTGCGGTCATGCAACACTGTACCCAAATAACGTTTTTATTATTTTGTTCCCACAGATAGAGCTTTCTTTTGGTGGTATTTGATCACCTCTGCGCTTTTTATTTTTTGCTAATGAAATTAAAAAAAAGACAAAAATTGTAAAAAAAAAAGGTTTTCTTTGTTTCTGTTATAAAATTTTGTAAAAAAAGTAGGTTTTCTCCTTCACTGATGGGCACTGATAAGCTGCACTGATGGGCACTGATAAGGCGGCACCGATGAGGTGGCACTGATGAGCACTGATAGGCGGCACTGACGGGTGGCACTGATGGGCACTGATAGGCGACACCGATGGGCACTGAAAGGCTGCACTGATGGGTACTTATGGGTGGCACTGATAGGCAAGACTGCTGGACACTGATAGGCGGCACTGATGGGCACTGATGGCTCGCACTGATAGTTTGCACTGATAGGCATCACTGATGGCACTGGCAGGCATTATTAATGGGCACTGATTGGCAGCTGCCTGGGCACTGCTTTGCATATCCCTGGTGGTCTAGAATGGCATACCTGTTTGGTTCCTTTGTGGGCATCCCTGGTGGTCCATGAGGCATCCCTGGTGGTCCTTGGCTGGCATCCACGGGGGGGCTGCACTGATAAACAATCAGCACAGAACTCCCTGTCAGGAGAGCCACTGATTGTCTCTCCTCTACTCGTGTCTGTCAGGCGCGAGTGAGGAAAAGGCGATAAATGGCTTTTCCTGTTTACATCGTGATCAGCCGTGATTGGACACGGCTGATCACGTGGTAAAGAGCCTCCGTAAGAGACTCTTTACCGAGATAGGTGATGCGGTGTGACACACTACACCTAAGATCGCCGTGTTGCACGCCTCCACAGGCGCGTGATCGCGGCTTATCCTGCTGGACGTCATATGACGCGCAGTCATATTAACTAAACCACTTCCCTGCCATCATTTTGCTATAGGCCAAGCGGGAAGTGGTTAAGTAGGCCTGCCTCCTGCCAATCCAAGTTGGGGATTGGTCAGGGCTCCTCAGAATACCCCAGGCAGCTACACCTTTCCTCTCCTCCTTCCTTTCCAGAAGATTCTAGAATATTCTGGAAAGAAGTGGGAGGTCTTGGTGATGCTGCCTGGCTGTGAGTCACCAGCTCTGCCTGAGTCACTCACCTCTGACCCAGAAGAAAACACACAGGCTTGGCTGCCAGCCAAGCCTGACAATTTACCTATCCTGTACAAAAAAATGCTACTCACGATCTAGCAACCTAGCGGGTGCAACATGTGCATTGCAGCACAACATATGACCAACGTGCATAATGCTGCCAGGAAATAGTAAATGCACGCATTCTGGTGTGTTAGCCAGCCCATTTAATTGAACAATCTGCCTTAACGCGATACATATAAATCAGTATTTTTGCTAGAAAATGACTTACCTCCAAACATTTTTAATTTTTTTTTTTTTAGCAGAGACCCTAGAGAATAAAATGGCGATAGTTGCAATATTTTATGACCCACTGTATTTGCACGGCGGTCTTTCAAACACAATTTTTTTGGGAAAAAATACAATTTAATGAATTGGAAATTTAAAAAAAAAAACAAAAAACAGTATTGTATCCCAATTATTTTTGTATAATGTGAAAGATTATGTTACGCTGAGTAAATAAATACCTGACGTGTCATGCTTTAAAATTGCGCACACTCGTGGAATGACGACAAACTACATTACTTAAAAATCTCCATAGGGGACACTTTAAATACTGTTTAAAAAGTTACAGAGGAGATCTTGTATTAGAATTATTGCTCTCACTCCAATGATCTTGTTGATCCCTCACATGTGTGGTTTGAACACCGTTTACATTTGCAGGTGTACTTTTTTTCTTTTACTTTTTATTTTTACACTGTCCCTTTACTTTTATTTTGATTACTTTTATTCCTCTTACAAGGAATGTAAACATCCCTTGTAATAGAAATATGCATGACAGGTCCTCTTTACTGGGAGATCTAGGGTCACAAAAACCCCATATCTCTCATTTACCTTTAAAAGCCAAAAAAAAAAAAATTGACATTTTAAGTTTAAGAAACAAAAAAAAAAAATTCTGTCTATCCGCCGGAGAACTGGAAGTGACGTCTGGAAGTGTCGCTCCGGCCCTCCAAGGGCATAGAGCCGAGTGGGAGCTATCTTGCCTTTACTACTTTTTTCTGAAAACCAGGGGCCTAAGGCAAAAAATAATACTGAGGTTATGGCAAAAAAAAACAGTACTTCATGGGATAGTACAGAAGATATGCTGGGTATGGACGGGTAAGCATAATACAATGTAGTGTCAGTGGTTTATTCCTTTTTCACCAACAACATTGTCATGGAAAACATGTATATGTCACACATTAACATTAAAGATAACCACCAGCATGGTTATCTTTTTTAAATTTAATTTTATGTTCAAAAGAAAGTATTACATTCCTTTGTCTGGCTGGTTTATTCAGTCATAACACAAGATAATAGGAGATACAAACATTTGCACAATGTGAGTTTAGTAGGCTAAGCCAAGGGGAAGGTTTTCGGTTCCAGACAAAGGTAAGATAACAATGAGTTGTTTCCATCAGCTTGCTGTGAGCCTGAAATCTCATACTGAACATTCAACTTTCTGGTGCCATTAGGGTGTTGATTCTGAATGCATGAGGACAGTAGAGTAAAGCAAACGACTTCCAAAGAGAGGGGCATTGGTAGAGAAAGTAAAAGGAAAAGGGAGGAAAAAGACACACTACTCTTGGTCAAGATATTACCTCATCCCTGCCGCTGTTTACCCTCTTGAACCTAAATAAAGATTGTACACATTGTATCCAGACCTGCCTTGTCTGTCCTTTAATGTATTTGCTCATCTTTAATAGAGCATGATTCAGAAGATCTTGTTTTTAGTTACTGGAGCACCGACCACAGGCAATTTCCATGCTTTGGCTATAGACATTTTCACTGCTTTTATGATATATAAGATGACACTCTGAATATGTCTGGGAATGTCTGCAAATGGTTCATTTAGAGGCATTCTAGAGAACATTGATATTGGTAAGAGTTTGACCATTTTGTGTCCCTGCTCTGGGCTGGCAAAATTTACCATATACCTCCACTGTATTTAGCTGAGCTGTAATTCATTCTTCAGATCTGATCGGGGTTTCCCCAAACCTGGTGGCTGATTGTTTCTGTCTGTTTGTGGAAGAATTTTCCAGAAATAGAATGGGGGGATCAATTGCTGTAGCTATGAACAGTTGTCTGATGCCGCGTACACACTGTACAATCAGTTCGTCTGTATGCTAGTCCGACAGGCCAAAAACGTCGCAAGGGCAGCTATTGGCTACTGGCTCCTCTTCTAGTCCGGTCATACGTCATCACGTTCGAAACGATCGGACTTTGGTGTGATCGGGTGTAGGCAAGTCCGTTTCGTTGGAACTCTGTCGGAACTCAGTCGAAAAGTCCTTCGGAGTTCAGTCCGACAAGAAGTCCGCTCGTGTGTACGCGGCATTACCCTATCCAATCCCTGGGAAGCTCACCAAGAATGTGTGGCTGGGAAGAAGATAAATATTTGGGAGCATCTGATCAGTCTTACTCTCACTTGGGAGGTAGTATGTGTGTGATACAGCAGAATTACTGCTGTTAGGCCTCAGCAGGTGCTATGGCTGAGGGCCAGTAGATGCTGGACTGAAGGAAACTTACTGGAGGACACTACCTGTGGAAGGAGGGCTGGAGAGGAAACCCTTTCATTGAAAAGTGCTGCAGAGGAGCTGGTTGGGAGCTGGTCTGGACATTGTGTATAGGACCTGTTACCTATAGCTCTAGGTGTGGATGTGTTTGACTATTTGCATAGGGGCTCAGATTGACTGGCTGTCCCCTCCACTATTAGTATTATAGGGCACAATACAGCTGAAACAGGAATTTTCAAGTAGTCTGTCCTTTAATACTTGTGTGTGCTTTGAGTATCCTGCAGCCTCATTCCTCCTTCCGGCCTATGTTCAATATCTGCAATAAAATTTCAAAAGAGCGCACTAGCCTGAATTTTGTCTGTGTGTTTTCTGGGGCTGGTATCAGGGTAGGCAGCCCCTGAACAGGTAAGGGATGAGCACTACATATATATTCTTATCCAATATCGTTTGATTTAGGATAAGTCCACCAGGTATGAAACAATGTTCAAACTTGTTCGCATTCCCGGCAATGAGCTTGGAAGGCATCAGAGTAGATCTTAGCAATTCATCTTTTTCTCTGATAAAATACTGTTTTTACCTTTTCTCATCCTTTGTTGATATTGCACTGTTGATCTTCTCTAGCCTCCTTGAAGGCTCTACCTATCTACATGCATTCTAGTGATGTCTGCATGGCTTTTCTCAGGATGTGTTTCCTGACAGTTATAATGGAGGAACATGACTGTGCAATGAGCATCAATGCTGATGTTTATAGTTCCTAATGTGGAAGATTGTGATGACCCAGGAAAACAATTAGGTGATGGGAACACAGTGTCATTATCATGGACAATGGGTGGTGCCTGCACAATGATCTAGGACAGTTATGGCAAACCTTGGCACCCCAGATGTTTTGGAACTAAAGTTCCCATGATGCTCAATTACACTGCAGGATGCATGAGCATCATGGGAAATGTAGTTCCAAAACATCTGGGGTGCAAAGGTTTGCCATCACTGATCTAGGACATCATTATCGAGTTTTATGTTAATGAAAGCTGCATATATAACAGTATTGAAAATACTTTTTAAAATTAGTTTAAAGTACAACTTTAGGCTTTACAATCTCGTGCCCCCTCCACTCTCCACTAGTCACATGACCTGCAGGGTCCTCTTTTCTGGCACTACATGGTTATCAATAATGCAGAAAACAGTGTTGAAGTGCAGCTTTCTGCATCATTGTACATGAATGCAGAATGTGGCATGCTCTTAATGCCCTCACTCACAGCATGTCCTCAATCTTCTGGGTTGAATGATGCTGACTGAGCATCATTCAACCTGAAAGTCTAGCGACATCTAGTTATGGAAAGGAAATAATGCAGGGGACGGTGCCAAAGTGGAGGTGAATGTTGCAGTCAGAGGTTTTCTTTTTTATTCTACACCTCCTGGGGCCACATTTTAAAAAAGTGCCTGCAGTTGGGCTTTAACATGTTATACTTATATGAGATTTATTGAATGTGTGTACATATACTTTGGGCTTTTGTAATGATCAGCTGTACTGCTAAACTTTTCAGCCCTTTGCAGCATATTGTTCCGTTTAATTTGACAAGTATAGCAGAAATAGATGCAATTTTTACTCACTAAGTAAAATCAATAGGTCATTTGTACTTTTGACCCATCATATTGATACACAACTCTACTGACCGATCATAGGAAAACTGTCATTCCCAATAATTCTGGACAAATAAATTGAAGGATGGATGGAAATATATAAATAAGTGAAGATGGACATGATTTTCCCGAAGAGGTGAGTCCAAGCAGAAACCCGATTTAAAAAAGTCAATTGCACGCAATGTATTTACAGCTATATTTTTCAGCCAAACTTGGAACATCTTGTTCTACTCTAACAAGTGCTGCTCTTCTGTTTATAGAAGACATTAATTCTCTATCATGTTCTTTACCAACATTTGGTCGATTTACATGTATTTCAATCATTGCTTTTTTCGGTTTCTGTGAGGAAGGTAATAAAACTCACTCTAAGCAGAAACAGAAAATATATTAGCCTAATAGGGGACTTTATATACTTCACTTATATATCTGTGGCTTTATTAATAAAAGAGCTGGGTTCAGCATGACTGCTGCTAAAAGCACACACTAAAGACCTTTCTTCTTTATTGTCAGAGAAAAGCAGAGAGATGTTTGCGGTATGTGCAGATATTACCTTGAAGTACTCAGAAAATAACATTCTACCAGCTACTATATGCAGTATACGATTTACAGTATATACTATATGTAATCAAATTTTAAAGAAAAGGTCAACCTCAGCAAGCATTCATCTATTTTTAATGTAACCTTATTTCTTTCTCTATATTCCAAGAGGTCACACACCTTTGCATGTTGTCACTGTGTGTGGCTATTGCTTGTGTAGCCGGTGCTGCTGTACAGGTGCCCTATATAACATGGGGGGCTATAAGGATTGCACAGAGGGATCCACATACATTAAAGTATGACTAAAGGCATTTTTTTTTTTTTTTTTTGTGGATAGATGCATGAGGGATCGGAACACCTGTCAGGTTTTTATAGCTGTCTGTATCCCCCAAGAGATTCATCCTCTCTAATTGCCCTGTACCATTATCCCAGAAAGTAAAAGTAAAACAAAACCCCAAATATGTGGGCGTCCCCAGAACAGGAACAGAGTGGACGCTAGTTCTGGTGACAACCAAGGATTCAGTCGCTTCAAGGGGATTTCCTCTCACTTTCTGTTTTCGCAACAAGACTGAATGTGAAAGGAAATCTCACCAATGGGACGCAGCTTGCTGACAGGGATTATGACCCTCCCTTACGCTATCTGAAATACAAAAAAATGGTTTGCCTTTAGTTATATTTTAGGCAGGGAGCTCATTGCTTGTAGTCATTCATGTCCATGGCTATCAGAAGTTATGCTGCCTTAGGCAAAGGTTAAAGTAGATTCAAAGCGGAACTACAGTGCTTCTTAGCACTACAAAACCAAAAGCTTGATTTAATTTATTTTTAATGTTTAAAGCAAACTCATGAAACCCATCCAGCCATGTCTCCATGACTTATTGGATTGGGAAATCACTTTGAAAAACACCCCCCTATTCCTTCTGGAATATTCGACTGTTGGGTCAGGTGACCTGAAGAGAGCCTATAGGAGAGAGCCTATATATAGGAGAGAAAAAAAGTAGTTAGATGTGAGAGCGGGAGTGCCAGCTAAAGATGACACACCCTTCCACCCAACTCTTGCAGCCTGCTGTTGTGTGGTTACAGTCCCTTCGACTGAAGGGGACAGTTCATTATTAGGTTATTAGTATTAGTTTGACCTGTGATGGCTGGATTAATTTATGGAGTTAATAAACAGTAAGGCTACTTTCAGACTGGGGCGTTGTGGGCGTCAGCGGTAAAGCGGCGCTATATTTAGCGCCGCTTTCTTGTCGTTTTAGCGGCGCTATTCGGCTGCTAGCGGGGCGGTTTTAACTTTGCTGGCTGGTTTGCTGTGCTGCCCTATTGTTTTCAATGGGAAGGGGGGCTTTAGGAGCGGTGAATACACCGATCCTATAGTGCTTCAAAGATGCGGCTTGAAGGACTTTTTTGACCGTCCTTCAAAAACACCGCTTCAGTGTAAAGCTTTCACACTGGAGACACAGGTGAGGCACTTTACAGGTGCTATACAGGTGCTATTTTTAGCGCTGTAGCGCCTGTAAAGCGCCGCAGTGTGAAAGTAGCCTTAAGTTATAGAGTATATTGTTTAATTAATTAATAGTTGCTATGTATAAACAATAATTATTATTGTCATTATTACCAACAAAGGGCTGCGACCAGTTCATACCATTTGTTATAGTTTCATAGTCTATTATTTAATTGCACTTATATTCAAGTTCTGTCTCTAGTCCCATCCATCTGCACGTTAAAGGAGAAGTACAGCCAAAGCTCGTTTGACTATACTTCTCCTTCCGATCACAGGAGTGCAATTCTTTCTGTACTCCCGTAATCTGTTTTCAGCAGACTACACGGCTGGAGCCCACTGTCGGCTGATGTCACAGAGCGGGTCCAGACTTGGGAAAGATCGCGACAATATGGTCGGGATTAGCCTACATGCCTGGACCAGCACCTGGCTCAGCCTCTCAGCGAGTCACTGAGAGCCTGAGCCCACCGCTTCCACCCCCTCCTCAGCCCAGCGCTACAGTGAGCACCGGGGGGCAGAGCAGAGAAGCTCAGATAGCTGTGAGAACCGAGTGATCAGCGGTGTTTGATCGCTCAGTTCTCAGCATTGGAGCAGGCGGAGGACAGGTGCAGCATCAAACCAATGCTGCATCCACCTAAGTATGCTTATTGAAAAAAAAAACATACCGGTACTTCTCTTTTAAATGCAACTGTTAATGAATTCTGAATGCTCTCAGATGTCAAACTGAGGCCATCAACACAAGTCCAAAGGCTGTCCACACAGACCCTTAGTTTGTTAAAGCACTTTGTACCATAAACCACCTCCTTGCAACTGAGTACTGCTGATCTCCCCCAGCCTCTTTCAGCCATTGTCTACAAGCACGTGCTCCAGCATCTTCTGCACATAATTTCCCCCCAGATTGGCTTGCCGATGGTGACAACAATGTTGGCTTTTAGGGATGCATATGAGAGGTTGACAATGCAGAAACACAACTGGGAGACAAATACCCCCCCATAAAAATGACTACATTTACAGTACATTTGTTTCTGTTCCATTTACGTCTTCTGGAATTGCAAAATTTTGAAAAGGTTAAAAACCTGGCAAACCTTTTCAAAATTTTGCAATTTCTTACTATACCGGTTATAAATGTAAAAAGGACCTTGAGGATTTTCTTGGTTGAATTTTCTTTGGAATTTCTGAGGTGGGCAGACATAGCCAATATATGTGGTGGTGTAAGCATATATTGGAAATGTTTTGCCCTTTTGGTGGCCTCCCGCTTTTATCCTGCTGTGCAAGGCACAGGTCAGTGTGTGTTTTATAGTAAATACATTTGTGCTCATAAGTTTACATACCCTGGCAGAATTTATGATTTCTTGGCCATTTTTCAGATAATATGAATGATAGCACAAAATCTTTTCTTTCACTCATGGTTAGTGTTTGCCTGAAGCCATTTGTTATCAATCAACTGTGTTTACTCTTTTTTAAATCATGACAACAGAAACTACCCAAATGACCCTGATCAAAAGTTTACATACCCCAGTTTTTAATACTGTACTGTGTATTTTGTGGCATTTGTGGACGAGGCTCTTTATCTTCTCAGATGGTAAAGCTGCCTATTGGCTCTTGGCAAAAAGCCTCCAGTTCCTGTAAATTATTGGGCTGTCTTGCATGAACTGCACGTTTTGAGTGGCTCAATGATATTGATGTCAGGAGATTGAGATGGCTACTCCAGAACCTTCACTTTATTCTGCTGTAGCCAATGACAGGTGGACTGGGCCTTGTGCTTTGGATCATTGTCATGTTGGAATGTCCATGTACGTCCCATGCACAGTTTCCTGGCGGATGAATGCAAATGTTCCTCCAGTATTTTTTGATAACATACTGCATTCATCTTGCCATCAATTTTGACCAAATTTCCTATGCCTTTGTAGCTCACACATCCCCAAAATATCAGCGATCTACCTCAGTGTTTCACAGTAGGAATGGTGTACCTTTCATCATAGGCCTTGTTGACTCTCCAAATGTAGCGTTTATGGTTGTGGCCAAAAAGCTCAATTTTGGTCTCATCACTCCAAATGACTTTGTGCCAGAAGGTTTGAGGCTTGTCTCTGTGCTGTTTGGCGTATTGTAAGCTGGATACTTTGTGGAATTTGCGTAGTAATGGCTTTCTTCTGGCGACTCAACCATGCAACCCAATCCTTCTTCAAGTGCCTCCTTTTTGTGCATCTTGAAACAGCCACTCCCTTTCCTGTTTTATACAGTTCAACTACCTTTTCCCGCAGATCCTTTGACAATTTTTTTGCTTTCCCCATGACTCAAAATCCAGAAACGTCAGTGCAGCACTGTATGAAAGATGCAAGGCTCTTTCATGAGTCCAGAAACTCATTGACCTTTTATACACACACACACTAATTACAAGCAAACAGATCACAGGTGAAAATGGCTACCTTTAATAGCAATTCAAACCTTTTTGTGTCAACTTTTGTGCATGTTATCAGGCCAAATCATCAGGGTATTTAAACTTTTGATTGGGGTCATTTGGGTAGTTTCTGTTGTCATTATGATTTAAAAAGAGTAAACACAGTTGATTGATAATAAATGGCTTCAGCCAAACACTAACCATGAGTGAAAGAAATGTTTTTGTGTTATCATTCATATTCTCTGAAAAATGGCCAAGAAATCATAAATTCTGCCAGGGTATGTAAGCTTATGAACATAACTGTACATAGATATTACTTAAAGTGGCAGTAAACCCATTGATTCAACAGTTTAAAAAAAGGAGCTGCATTTCCGGCATGTGCCAGGAATGCAACTGTCACATTGGTTGTGCTCTCAACCTGTCAGGGCTGGGCTCAGCCCTTCGTTCTCAAAGCTGGCCGCTCAGCTGTCGGCTAATTTCCAGCTCCTTTCTCTCCACAGTGACTCACCTGTTGATGATATCCTGCTCGTCAGTCCTGCCTACTTAAGCTGTCCAGCCCAGATGATCTCTGCCTTCGCCTTGGTCACATCTCTAGTGACGCTCTACTGTGTTCCTGTTAAAGACTTGCTTGGCTGACATTCCTTCTGGTTCCAGATCCTGCTTGCTGTTCTACTATGCTCATCTCTGGCTCCCTGACGCTTTGGCTTATCTGACTTTCCATTCCGGTTCGTGAACTCTTGCTATGTTTTGACTCTGTTTACTATTATTATTATTATTATTATTATTATTATTATTAATAAACAAGTGTGATTTAACAGTACTTGTGTCTCAGTCTGATTCATGGTTTCTGACACAACCAAACTGCCAAACCATCCAATGGCTGATGTCATAACTGATCACATGTGCAGCATCATAGAGGTTGAAGATTAAACAGAGGCCAAGATGGCTGCTTCCTTGGCTGAAAACAATAGGAGGGTTTGCTTCCACTTCAATAGTAAATACTTAGATATTACCTAAATTATAAGAACTTAAAGTATAACTAAAGCCAAAACTTTATTTTCTTAATTTTGGATGGTGTAGAGAGTAGTTAGAACACCTGTCTGGTATTTAATGCTGTCTGTATCCCCCTAAAGGGAGACTCACTCTCTCTATTTGTTTACTGTTCTCAAAAAGAATGCAAGTGAAAGAAAATCCCGAAATTTAGGTTGTCATTAGAACAGGAATTGAGGGAAAATCTCCCAAAGGGGACACTAGTTCTGGCAACCCTGTCGAAAACCAGGATTCTCTCACTTTGAACGGTTATCCTCTAACTTCCTGTTCGGGCTATGGGGCAGGATGTGAAGGGAAATCTCCCCAATAAGGCACATATGGCAACAAAAAAAAAAAAAAAAACCTGAGCGGGGGTATGACTATTGCCTACTTTATCCAAAATGAAAAGCAAAGCTTTACCTTTTGGTTCTTCTTTAGGCTGTGACATGAGACTGGATCCGTTGGTGCTGGTCACACCATCACTAGAATTCATGACAGGGAAGACCTAATAGAAGCAATAAGGTGTAGTGAATGCAAACAAAAGCAAAGTGGACAAGTGTGAAGAGCTTTCAGCCAAACTGTAGATGCTGTCTGAGTTTAAGATTTTGGCCGGAGTGGTACCACGACATTAGGACTTACAGGTATGCAATATACCCTCAGGAGCATATTTGCTCAGGGGCCCCTGGCAATTCTATCCACCAGTTGGCTTTCCAAAACATTCATACAGACAAGTTGTTAGATAAGGCTGCACTAAAAGGGAATAGCTTGCAGAGTATTTCCATTCCCTGGTATGGTCGCAGGGGGAGCTGCAACCCAGACTATAATTGCATAGTGCTGTATTTATTCTTTTATTAGAATTAATTCATCACTTTGGGATTTTAGCTACAAATCTGGCAGCTTTGTTGAGGATGAACACTGCTCTTCTCTGCTTCCAAGTAATTGATAGTTTCATCCTGATGTGAAACACATTTCTTGTACATTTGAGTCGGTATCGAAAAAGCTGCCAGGGAAAACAAAAACTGTGGCAAGCTAAGTACATAGAATAGGTATAAGTTTGGCATTTGCAGTGTTCCGTTTCCTTGTCCTTGTGCATACACAGAGCTAGAAGTGGAACATTGTGTGATTGTTTGGATAACAGCAGGGCGATCTTGTGACACTCTTAAATGCTTTTTTTTATTTGTATGGCTTGATAAACATAATATTTAGGTTAGATAAAAAGAGGTTATAACTAAGTTACCATGCATGTAGGATAATTGATATAGGGAAATTCGCAGGTCGATGTGTAATGTTTAACTGCGTATGGCTCATCTTGCCCACAGGTAATGAAGTAATTATGTATGCAAGGTGCAGATAATAAATGGGTAGACAGGTGTGTTCGGTACACTGTGTCTTATCTATATACCATGATATTAGAGAATCATTAAGCTATAGATTATGTTGGTGTCATAAATTGCAGAAGGTGAAACAGAGATAAGAAAGGATTATAAAAGGACATTGTATAGGAAAGTACATTGCTGTACTGGATTCAACCCTATCTAAAACTAAGCCTGTCATAAAGTGAGAAATTAAAGTGTTACTAAAGGCAAAATAAAAAATGACATATATGTAGTATGTAACTAGCATTAACAAAGCAGTCTTTGTTTTTTGGGTGTCAGTTAGGGTGTTGACACAAACCATTTAAAGCAAAACTAAACTGAACCAGTAAAAAACTGTGAACAGGCAGCCCTTTATTGCAGAAGAGATATGCTATGTCTCTTCTGCAATAACAAACACTTGCCTGCTCGCAGTCTTCTGTTGAATGCACACTGAGCTGTACATGTATGCACAGTGTGCATCCATGTCACACTCCAGCTGTGTGAAAATGACGGACTCCCATGCACATGTGTGGGATAATGTCAATCCCCGACCGGCCAATTAAGAAAGTGAAAACCTGGCACCGTGAAGTGGCCAGGGAGAAGATGACAGCAGAAATAATAAAATGGAGCTGCGCTAAATTAGAAAACATGTTAACCATAAATTAATTAAACACAAAGATTGCAAACAATGTGCATAAATCTTGGGATTACTCCCAACACCACAAAGTAATATTATAGATTAGTCCATAAGACATAGCCACACATGTGAAGTCTTGGCATAACTTGTGACAACACCACAAACTCGTGCTCCTCCACCACATAGAATGCGTGCTTACCAGAGGCAAGCTAAAACGGGCTTGCGGCTGTTAACCCCGCCAGGGCCTTGATCCAAAGAAATGGCGATGACAGCTCCCAATAGCTTGATACAATGAAGCAGGAACACACAGCAAACAGCCAAGGGGCCTCGATCATTCAATGGTCTCGATTGAAGACCAGAAGATTATCCAAAATAAAGAGGAGCTCAGCATAGTGTAAATTGTACTATAAACATTTATCAGAATAAAAAAAAATTGCACTTACACATAGTAAGAGATAAAGTTGCAAGGATTATAAAAGCCGTCCGGCAAGCGAGCACCCGTCCACTAAGGTACACAGCGCAATTACGTCAGCACGCTACTCCTCCCGACGCGCGTTTTGTTACAATCTGATGTCGTCCTGGGACACGGGTGATGCACTAACTCATCGCACTATATACTATACAGACAAAACCACGCCTCAATCTGAGACTTGAGTGGAGGAACCCAAACCGCCATATTGGAAACTGGAAAAAACTGACCACCGCCAATATGGAAATTTTTCTGTGTTAGAAATGAAGTTTAAAAATGGATTTAAAAATGGATAATAGTCCAGAGGAAGAGAACAAGGAAAGTAGGATAACCTAAAAAATATAATTTATAAACAAACTTGACCAAACATGCGAAAAATTATCTGAAGGATTATTCGCCATTCGTGTAAAAGAAAAAATGGCTTGATGTATTAAGACAGTCATCGGGTGCCACCAAAGGTAGCATTACCCGATCTGCCTCCCTAGCCAACCCCATCATAAAGGGGTAAATGTACACTAAAAGTATATGAAGATATGTATATAAAAATATATATATAAACTATATATATAAAAGCGGATACGAGCAAGGAAAAGGGAGAAAAGGTTTAAAGAAAAGAAATATCCCACTTGGAAGTTGATGGAAAATGTTATGCCCATCGCAGAAGGTGTTGCCACTAAAGTCTCACATCAAGTTCACATAATCAAGGGTAAATCATTTCACACAAACCCACATCTATGAATTATCAATAAATGCGTTCACATCTACGTCAACATTTAATCCAAATGGGACATAACTTTTAATCTTATGTATCCATGACATCTCAAGCTTGGATATGCCCCTAACCAGAGAGCTTCTAACCCAGTGCGGGCAATATTTGTCTACACCTAAAAATAGAGTTTTTGAAGGGTCTTTATTATGGGCCACTGAATAGTGTTTAGAAACCGAATGTTTAGAGAAGCCATTAATTAGATTGGTATATACTGTACTCGTTTAACCTCACCGAAAGGGGTCTTTTGGTCCTGCCCACATATTGAAGCCTGCAAGGACATTGGAGCAGGTAGACAAACTCCTCGGTCGAACATGTGATGAAAGGTCTAATTTCATATTCCAACGATGTACTGGATGAAGGAAACTTTTGAGTTCTTCTCTCTATTTAAGGAACACACACGGCACTTCCTACACTGGTAAAAACCAGTGAGGTTCTGAAAAAAAACCCCTTGATGGACGGGGGGTTAAGAATACTGGGTGGCACTCTGCCCTTAAGAGAAGGGGCTCTCTTGTAGATAATCTAAGGTTTTCCAGGTAATACTGTATTTAAAACCTGATCACTACCCAAAATGTGTCAATGTTTGTTAATCAGCTTTTTTATGCTCATATGTTGCACAGAATAGGGAACAGTGGATACTCTATCTTCACTTTGGGACCTTTACCTCAATAGATCAGCTCTCTCCATAAGTATGATCTTGTCAAGAGTCATTATTAGAGAGTCACTTGAGTAGCCCCTCTCTATGAACCTATTTGTTAGAGTCTGTACCTGTAATAAAAACTCTTCATTATCTGTACAGTTGCATTTTAGCCGCATAAACTGGCTTTTTGGAACTGATCGAAGCCATGGATCATGGCGGCAGCTATCGACAGGAATATATGCGTTCCTGTCGGTAGCTTTGAAAAAAGTAGAAGTGGTAAACTGATCCTCCTCTACTGTGATTTTAGGGTCTAAAATGATGACAGCAGTCAGCAAAGAATTTAACTGCCACATCGCTGGAATGAGGAGGTGAGCTTTTCTGTGAGTTTGGTTCCACTTGAACACTGACAGGGGTGCTTACAACATTTTGATTTTATTCATTAAGACTCCGTTCACATATGCTGTGGTTGCAGCTCACAGTATGGGGTCCGGTGTGTCCCTGTTCACCCGATTTAGGTGCAAATCAGGTTTGAATTTTTGCCTGAATTCACACCTGAATCAGAGGACGCACAGGAACCTTCTTCAATGCGGACTGAGGCCTTCCCGGAGCTGTGTGAACCGGCTCTATTGAGAGCCGGTCACCCTTTCCTGTCATGCGAATTGGATGCGGGGAAACCCACAACCAATACGCATATGTGTGAACCCAGCCTTAGTAAAAATCTTTGTTCCCAAAAACATGTTGGTGTAACTGTTTTTAGTCTTCATTAACACTTCTGGTTGCTCAAACATGCATTTTTGCCACCTGCCAATCGTGCCCCCTCCTTAAGCTGCAGTAGGCAGCAGATGGGAATTTTTACATTCCATGTCTGCGATGCTTTACGGCTGCATTTGTGGCGTGTTTAAAACAGGCAGTAAGGAGCTGTTGCATCGCTTACTCACCACCAGTCAGTAGCCTCTGGAGCACGATCTGAGCACAGATCTGGCTTCAGAAGCAAGGGAGAAATCTACCCTAAAAGTCTAAATCTACCCTAAAAGTCTTAGCTGGAGTTTAACTTTATTATGTTATTCATTTATGTAAAATCCATCTTAATCTACTAGTCCATCTAACATTACCCTCGCCAGACAATGGTGCTGTCCAAAGATGTCTCCATTGCTCCTACATAGATAGAAGCGCTACCCTAAAGGCTAGATCACACTGGAAAGCACGTGTTTGAATGCATGTATTCCCACACATTCTATATAGACCACTTATGTATTTATACATGTTGACCATATCCCCCCTCAATCTCCTCTTCTCAAGAGAGAATGCATTCAGTTCCTCTAATCTTTCCTCATACTAGCTGAGTTCCTCCATGCCTCTTATCAGTTTGGTTGCCCTTCTCTGCACTTTCTCCAGTACCTCAGTATCCTTTTTGTTAATCGGTGCCCAAAACTGAATTGTAAATTCCAGATGAGGGCTTACTTATGAATTGTAAAGGGCAAATCATGCCTCTGGAGTCTATACCTCTCTTAATACAAGAATGGACTTTGCTGGCTTTTGAAACTACAGCTTGGCATTGAATGCTGTTATTAGGCTTACCAGAACACCCAGACCCTTCTCCACCATTGACTCCCCCAGTTGTACTCCCCCTAGTATGTATAATACATGCATATTCTTAGCCCCCAAGTACATAAATTTACATTTATCAACATAAAATCTTATTTGTCACATAGTTGCCCAATTAAACGGGGCATTGAGGTTGGCTTGTAAGTTGTAAGGACGTTATTTCATTGCATAGCTTGGTGTCATCTGCAAAGACTGAAAATATACTTTTCATCCCAGCCAATATGTAATTTATAAATGTATTAAAAAGCTAGGGTCCCAACACTGAACCTTGGACTTTACTTTAAGGTAATATTTTTTAGGTATTGTGTTTGTACTTGGGGTTTCTGTTGTCTGTTGTCTGATGTCTGTTTTATTTGTAGATGCAGTAAATGTTACTGGGCAGACGTTAGACAAGGAAAAGTTCAAGATATTCTGACCTGTCATTGGCTTTATTCTTCCAGTGGGAAGATCACACGCAAACTGGACTTCAAAGGATTTAAATCTTCAAAGTTGGTTATCCAACAAATGTGTTTTATTTAATCCCAGTATTGGGCAGTAGCCATTAAAGCTGAACTCTGGGCACAAAAATGTTCATTTCAATATATTCCCCAATAGTCACAAAATATATAAATCTACTTTGTGAGCACCATATGTTTTTGCAAGCCCAGAAATTACCATGTAAAATTAGCAGTGATATCATTACTTTGCTGTACATGAGCAGATCTGGGAGGAGTGACCCAACAGACCCACCTACTACAGACTGCCTGCAGAAAACCATGGGAGGGGGCGGAGACAAGAATAGTCACCCTGCAGAAGGAGAGAGAGTAGCAATGACGAGTCTTTAGTACAGGAAGTTCCCGCACAGCAAAGTTTCACACTGGAACACTGCACAGATCTGGAAGAAATACACAAAGCACATTAAGATTCAAGAAATAAATACACATTCCCATTATATTTAGACAATACTTCCTAAACCTGGAGTTCAGCTTTAAATTTCATTTTGTTGTACATTTTTTATTTATTCATCCTAATACTGTTGTTATATTAATGTATTGTGGGGAGGTGGTGGACTGTGCATTACCATGTCGGATGAGAGTCGCAGTGGGTCCAGGAGCTGGAGTGACTTGGAGAATGGGCATAAATATCTTACCTGTTTTTGTCTATTTATGGTAAGAGATGAGCAGCTCTTTATCATCTGTCTTTATTTTGTTTGTCAAAACTTTAGTAGTGCAAACAACATCTTCTTTGATACACACTTATTAGTTTGCAGTGGCGGCAGGTGGCAATTTTCTTTGCGGGGGGGGGGGGGGGCGGAAAACAGTACCACCCTTCCCCCCCTCGGTGGGTCGGCGGGCAAGACTGGTGCACTTACCCCATCTATGCAGTGGCTCTCTTGGGCTCTCGGTGGCAACAGCTCTCCCGTTCTCCTGTTCTCCACGGGCGATGGCTTTGGCTATATTAATTCAATGTTGTAACACCTGGGTGGGCTCATGGCACAATGCTCTGCGCCACAATCCCACATATTTTGAAGCCTTATAGAGCCTATGGCTCTTATCAGATGCTTCAAAAAAACAACCCCCGCCACTGTAATTCAGATGATCAGCGTCCTGAAAGGGGCCAGACGCCTGAATAGGGGGTGGCAGCGGTGGTCGTGGATAGATTCATGCTATGCATGAATCCATCTATTAGTCATATAGGGAGTGGCGAGGGGAGAGGGGGAGGAGCCCAGGCGCCCCTAATGGACGGGCAGCCGCTGTTAGTTTTTCCTCAGGTACAATGTATGGTACAATGTATGGAAAAGGTATATTTATTTGAGGAAAAAAGGCTTTGTTTCTACTTTTTACTCTAACATATATTTTTTGTATGTTTTTTGACCCCTTTCACACTGAGGCGCTTTGCAGGTGCCATAGCGCTAAAAATAGCGCCTTCAAAGCGCCCTGAAACAGTGGCTCCTGTCACTCCAATGTGAAAGCCTGAGGGCTTTCACACCGGAGCAGTGCACTGGCAGGGCATCAGAAAAAGTCCTGCCAGCAGCTCGTTTGAAGCTCCCCTGCCCATTGAAAACAATGGGGCAGCGCTGCTATAGCGCCGGCAAGGCGCAGCTGCAGCGGCATTTTGCGGGCGGATTTAACAGCTTTTCGGCCCCTAGCAGGGGTTAAAACTGCCCTGCTAGCGACTGAATAGCGCCACTAAAACAACGGTAAAGCTGTTGTGTGGTTATAGTCCCTTCAAATGAAGGGGCCAGTTTATTATTTGGTTGTTAGTATTAGTTTGAGCTGTGATGGCTGGATTAATTTATGGAGTTAATAAACAGTAAGCCTACTTTCAGACTGGGACGTTGTGGGCGTCGGCGTTAAAACGATGGTAAAGCGTCGCAGACGCCCGGGGTGGCTCAGTGTGAAAGGGGTCTAAAACAATACACGTTTCCAGAGAAAATTGCCACCACTAAGCCACTGCACAATGGGGAACTAATTTTATTTTCGTTGGCTCTTTATGTTAAATCAAACCACCTCTTGTGTTTATATATGGTCAACATAGCTCCCCAGAATGGTTATTTTTTCCTTACACCATATTACCAATTAATATATATATTGTTAGTTAAGATGATTTTGTGCTGCACTTAGTTTCTTTGCAGTAACTTTTTAATGAAACAGAATATTTCAATCATATTCACCAGTAAAGTAATTAGAACAAAATGCATTATTAATTATAAAATAAGACGAAAGGATCCAAAGCTAATTTACTAAAGTTATTTGGCTCAGAGCAAAAAAGGTTGAGAACTCCTGATTGACTTTGATGCTGCTACATAACTATTTAATTTTTTACTTCTGGAAATATAAAAGATGCTTTTGCTTAATATGGGCATGACTCTACCATTAATAAAGTCAAACTAAATGTGGATATATACACCATATTTATCGGCGTATAACACGCACAGGCGTATAACACGCACATTCATTTTAAGAGGGAAGTTTCAGGAAAAAAACTTACATTTTAAATAAGGAACTTGGAAGCAAAATAAGGGTCAGTGCCCATCTGCAGCCTCACCATTGCCATCAATGCAGCCTCATCAATGGCCATCTGCAGCCTCACAAGTGCCATCAATGCAGCCTCATCAGTCTACATCAGTGCAGCCTCACCATTGCCTTCAATGCAGCAGCCTCGCCATTGCCTTCAATGCAGCAGCCTCACCACTGCCTTCAATGCAGCAGCCTCACCATTGCCATCAGTGCAGCAGCCTCACCATTGCCATCAGTGCAGTCTGATCGATGCCCATCTGCAGCCTAGAGGGGACAGGGAGGGGGGTGGGACAAGAGCCGACAGATTACATACAGTGAGAATCTCCTTTGATAGACAGAATAGTGATCCAATGGTGGCCCAGGAGACGGGACTTCCTATAATAGAGGCCGCCAAGTAAACAGGAGATTCTCACTGTATGTAATCTGACGGCGCTCGTCCTGCCCCCCTCCCTGTCCCCTCTGGGGCAGCTAAAATTGAAGTATTGGTGTATAACATGCACATGCTATTTGCAGCTGATTTTCATGGTGAAAAAGTGAGTGTTATACGCCAATAAATACAGTACATACAGTGTAAGATTGTGGCGTGCAGAAATGGTCTTATACTGTATTTTAGATAAGAATTGTCTGTCTGTGTTGCTCCACACAAACAGTACAGTTTTGAATCTATTTAGTTGCTATTGGCCACTCCTTATTCCGCAGTTCCTTTTACAATTAGTTAATGTACTATATGTGCCAGTTATCCTGGCAGTAGGTAACTTCAGGACTCCAGTGTTTCAAGAAAAGCTGATTCAGTTAGTTGGAAGGCAGGGATCAGCAATATGATTTGCTATCTAATGATTGATAGCTGAACATGACATGTAGGGCTTTTTTTCTCAAAGAAGAGGTGCAAGAACTCAACCATGCCCCTCCCCCATGCTGAACAGCATAGGGGGATTGGCCAAATTGCACAGTAGGAGAATCTTGAAGGGGCATTAAACCCCCCAATGATGGCAGCTATGATGAAACGCATAGGATGGAGCTAACAAATGTGTTGTCGCCATGCTGGTCTACTCTGTAAACTGTTTATGTAGTTGTCATGGTACTGCCCAGGAACATACGCATATATATATGCGCTTATCCATTTTCAACATTGTGAGTAGTTTTATGTATGTTTTTATACAATTCAAAGTTTTATGCAGTTTTACACTATGCGGATTTCCTCAATGTATGTTCATGTTGAACATCGTGGAAATATATGGATGGTTCTGAGTCTATCTATACTGGAGATTGAGAGACACCATGGAGATGTGTGGACAGTGTTGATTCCATTCTAGCTGGAGTTTGTGAGATACCACTGGATTCCCAGTATACCTCATCTGCTGGATCTCCCCATCATGGGTTTCCAATCTACAGGCTAAATTGACTATTTAATAGGGCCAAATAATTCCAGTAATGCCGCGTACACACTGTCGGACTTTCCGATGTAAAATGTGCAATCGGAACTTGTTGTTGGAAATTCCGACCGTGTGTAGGCTCCATCGGACAGTTTCCATCGGAATTTCCGTTGCACAAAATTTGAGATCTGGTGCTTAAATTTTCCGACAACAAAATCCGTTTGCGCAAATTCCGATCGTGTGTACACAATTCCGACGTACAAAGTGCCACGCATGCTCGGATTTAAGCAGAAGAGCCGCACTGGCTATTGAACTTCCTTTTTCTCGGCTTATCGTACCTGTTGTACGTCACCGCGTTCTTGACGTTCGGAAATTCCGACAACTTTGTGTGACCGTGTGTATGCAAGACAAGTTTGAGCCAACATCCGTTGGAAAAAATCCATGGATTTTGTTGTCGGAATGTCCGATCAATGTCCGATCGTGTGTAAGGGGCATTAGAGTCAATTTTCTATGGGGGTGAAGGTGCACTCAGTGAATATCAGTATAAGCTCAATAGAAGACTTTTTCCAGCACAGCTGTGTTTTTACATATATTTGAGACTATTAACTTTTTTATCTCACTTATGCTATGTGTATATTTGTTTTTGGACGAGACCTGGGGTCTTCAAACTCTCTAAATAAAGAGCCAGTTTACTGTCCTTCAAACTTTAGGGAGGCCGCACTTTAGCCAGTGAGAGTAGGAAATGTCCTGCTGTCAGAGGGACAAAACAATGCCCCATGACTGGTATTAGGGGAGTAATAATGCCCCATAGTTGAAATCAATGGGAGGAATAGTGGCCCTTCATTGGTGTAAATGGGAGGAATAGTGCCCCTTCATTTGTGTCAGTGGGAGGAATAGTGCCCCAATGTCGGTCAGTGGCAAGAACTATGTCCCACTGTTGCTGACAGTGGAGAGAATAATACCCCAAGGGGCGGATGAAAGCAAGCAAAGGGCTGCACCCGGGTTCCGGGTCACAGTTTGGAGAACACTGGACTAGACGATTGATCATTGTTTGGTTTTCACTGTTATCTTTATGGTTAAAACACCCTGTGGCTGATTTACGAAGCCATGTGCCATCAGTAGAGGCGCATCGCATCTTTTCCTATTTACAAAACGGTACGCTGGGAACAGAGCGCGAATCCCCCATTTACTATAGCGATCTCGGCACACGGGAAACTGCAATCTGTGTGCCTGTCAGGGCTGGGCACAGCCCTTCCTTCTCTGAGCTGGCTGCTCAGCTGTTGGCTAATTGCCAGCTCCCATCACTCTCCACAGTTACCCAGCTATTGTTGATTCTGCTCGTCAGCCCTGCCTACTTAAAGTCGTCCAATTCACTTGATCTCTGCCTTCGCCTTTGTCAACATCACAGAGACTTTCTCTTGCGTTCCTGTTGAAGACTTGCTCGGCTGACATTCCTTCTGGCTCCTGTTTATTAACAACTGCCCAGGTAACAAATATGCCCAAAATAGAATAAGAAAGTAACTTTTTCAGAGCAAGCCTGCTGTGCCTGCAAGTACGTTTAGAACTGCGCGAGATCAATGTAAGAACTGCACATGCGCAAGCGGCTCTTGCGCTCGCTCAAATGCGTTTATTCACTGCACGGCCAAAATCTTAGTAAATGTCAAGCAACGTAAATGCAATTGCGTGGGTTGAACAGGCACACCTCTAAACTTACCATTTTCATTTTTACGCTGGTTCACCTTTATGTATTTTTTTTAAGCATATTTGCACACAGGTCATGTTAGCATGTTACGTTGCCAACATGTGACATGCACCTTGTTAAAATTATGTAAAAAGACTCTCGCTGCTCTAGCTCCCTCTAAAAGGGCATTTAACCTTCCCCCTCTAATACATATGATTTATTTTGGCTAACTTTTGCTTTTAAAGGGGAACTCCACACTACATTCTACAATGCTCTTGTCTCCCCCTCTAACCCCTTGGATTTCCATGGGCTAGCTTTTGCTTTTAAAGGGGAACTCCACACTCCACTCCATTCTCCAAAGGCTGGGATCTGCCTTCACCAATCCAAACCACATCCTTTTTCAGAGCATACAACAGTGCCAGCTATGAAAGGGGCGATAAGAGTGATCGCCCAACCCGCTCCTGAACCATACAAGGCCACATGCACTCAGCATAGGTGGCTGCCTTTGGGGCATGTTGGGCTCAGCACAATACCAACCACAAAGCACCTTGTACCCACTAGTTTAAAGGGGCTTTCCACATTCTGTTAAGCCCCCTGTCTGCAGCCCCCCACAACCCTAGCCTAGGGTTGTGTGGAAGAGGCCCTTATCCCCCTGAATATGGGAAAAAGGTGGTTGACTTTTGGGGTGCCTGAGCCCCTCCTGCACCCAAGCATTCACCTCCCTTTCATGGGCTGGCTTGCTATGTGTTTGGCTAGGGGTTTGTTATTGTTTGGGAGGGGCACAATATTTTTTTCGTTTGGGATTTTTTCCTGTGCCTTTTGGTGTGTGAAATGCATTTGGGTTGGTCGGGGCATGCTCAGGGACTTTGATTTTTTTCCTGTGCCTTTTGGTGTGTGAAATGCATTTGGGTTGGTCTGGGCATGCTCAGGGACTTAGCTTTTTTTTAATTCGTTTTGTGTGTGAATAGCACTTGGATGTTTCCGGGCATGCTCAGTGTGTTTTTTGGGTTAGTAATTTAAGGACATCCTTAACAGGTGTACCCACTTAGAAGTTCAGTCTCTACACTGGGTGAAATTGCATTTTGTGTGTTTTCTGGACTGTGCATGTGTTTTCAGTTGCCTCATTAGCACGCAAACCTATGTTATATAAAGCTTGCAGATAGCATTCTTTACCTTGCCCAGCAAAGAGGCAAGATTGTGTGTGTGGCTGGCAAGAGAGTACATTTGGGTGTCCTTATAGAGTTTGGAACACATGTGTTTTCTCTTTGTATTTTGTTTGTTATGTCTTTGCAAAACAGATTTGTTTTAGAGCAAGTTTTTTTACTTTGGTTTATTGTATTTTTTTGGGGGGGTATTTTCCACAGAAATATTTTTGATATTGTTAATGTGTGTCATTTGTAGGTTGTTTCACTTTGATTTAATGGTCTGTGCTGCATTATTTTGCAAAATCTTCCTCAAGATGTCTTGACTAATTAATGTTTAAATCCTTAATAGATGTCCGTTTGTGGGGGCACTCCTGTTGATTTCCTTTGCAAAATGGTCAGACCTCAAAACCATATTCTGTTAGTGTCTCAAATGAACATACATGTGTTTTTTGCTTTCCTTGCTCTTTTCCAAGTCCTGTTTTGTTGACCAATAAAATTTCTTGCAATTTTTTATGTTTTGTTAATTTTCATGCAACAGATTTTCCAGCTGTGGCTTAACTAGGTTGATTGGAATGGCAAAACAAAAAAAGGTGTGATTTGTCTAAAAGCTACTTTCCTGGTGCCTTCATGGTAGCATATGCATGGATTGTGCGTATGCTGCCATGGATAGGCACCAGGAAAGGAAAATTACAGAGAGATAAGTATTCAGTTTTCCATTTTAGTGCAGTGAGTTTCAGCCTCAATTACCCCCAACAGGACATGTTTTGGGAATTTATCTTAGCTAAAATAGCTGTCCAAAATACCAAGCCATTGACTGTGATTTGATTTGAAGCGCATGTGCAAGATGAATGAAAACCTGTAAGCATGGCCTGTTGGGGGTACTTGAGGACAGGGTTGAGAAGCACTGATTTAGAGCACTGAGCTAAATTCTAGCTCATGACAATCCTATTCTAATTGTGGGCATTTGAGGGAAACCAAGTGAATGTTAGAACCCTTGTTCTGTCTCAAGGAGCAGATAGCTAAACCTTCTTATCCTAGTTTTATCTCAGTTTTATTAGAACAAGCCAGGTGAAACTACAAAATAACAGAAATAGACCTCAATAAGTATAATATTGCATACAATACAGCATACACTGCATAAACAACGATATACAGTACAAGATGAGATAATAAAAACGTACTTTTTAAGTTCTCTAAGGGGTGATGGCGATAGATAGAGAAATACATGACTTGCTTCTTGCAATGTGTTAAAAAGAATGGTGGATGGCTGACTTCTTGTTAAGATTCTACCCAGAATTCCCTGCTTGCTGACAACTTCCTCAACTACACATACAAATAAACAGATAAACAGAACTGCTGTGCTTCTGTGTTTAGAAGTGGGTGTGGTCAGTGGGGAGCAGAGGGCCAGAGCAGGAGGTACGGAATTCCACCATGTTCAGTCCGAAAAAAAAAGGCCTGATGAAATGTATGCATGTTATGCTTAGTGCCATTTTTATTGAATGTGTACACACAAATGTGTGCAAAATACAGAAATATTTCTAAGCAGGTACCACTAATGAAGATTTTGGTAATTCATAATTGTTTGAACTACGTGTAGACACTTTTCAGAGATTTCCTCTTGCTTTCTTTTGTTTCTGAGAGAGGGCATGAAGGGATAGCGCCTCAGTAGACCACAGACAGCAACCTTTCCACACTTTATCCAATTAAAAATAAATGTTTGTCTTTAAGTATTGCTTTAGTATGGTAGGTTTAGTGCTATCTGTAGCCCTGCCAAGCTTTCGAGAAACTCCAGTGTTAAAGGGTTTCCCCAAGGTCTTAGTATTTATTGCTTCTACCAGCCACTGTTGATGTGTTCCAGTAGGTTCTGCCAGATGGATTAATATTTTGAGTTACAAAAAAAAATATTAGCCAGCCAAGTCAGTGTTGGTGTGTTCCAGTGGGTTGTGCTGGTGAATTGATAAATATTTGGGATCCCCTGACATTTATGGAGTGTTCCAATATTGTAAAACGTCCTTCCAATAATATGTGCCGAAAGGTAACAGCTCTGCCCACTTAGACTCAAGTGGATGCAGCTGAAATACAGTGGAGAAAACATAGAACACGTCACTGTCAATCTTCTCGTAAGCTTAGACGAAGACTGTCACAAGAACCTTTGCTTGAGATACTGGCATGCTACTGCTCTATATTTATTAGAAAATGAGTACAGATAAGTGACACTGCTGCTATCAGCCCAATGCCCTGTACACACGATAGGATTTTCCAACAACAAAACCGTGGATTTATTTTCCGAAGGATTTTGGCTCAAAGTTGTCTTGCATACACACGGTCACACAAATGTTGTCGGAAATTCCGAACGTCAAGAACGCGGTGACATACAACACGTACGACGAGCCGAGAAAAATGAAGTTCAATAGCCAGTGCGGCTCTTCTGCTTGATTCCGAGCATGCGTGGACTTTTGTGCGTCGGACTTATGTACACACGATCGGAATTTCCGACAACAAGTTTTGTTTTGTAGTCGGACTTTCCGACAACAAGCTCACATCCAACATTTGTTGTCGGAAAATCCTATCGTGTGTACGGGGCATTAGTGTATCCTGATCTTCTTCCATTCAAATACATTCTGACTATTGAACTGTTATTCAACCAGTAAACGCTAAAGACTTGGCCTAACATTGAACATTGCTTACTAAGTAAGAAATAAAGTGAACCTGCAGCCAAGGTATTGTTGTTTAAGTATTATGACATGGGGGATCATTAGCTAAGTGGTAGATGCATTTTTAACACTGAGTCCATGGCAGACAGGAACTAGTAGCCCATGTTTGTTAAAAAAAAGACAAAAACAAAACATAAATACAACATAAGCTTTCCCACACAGGGGTTCTTTTCCAGCAAAATACAAATGAAAATTACCAAGCCACCTGGCTCTCTGGTCAGCAGTACCTCTGCTTGTTTGGTCTCCCAGACCACTGGCTATTCCATGCACACAGCCTTGAGCTTTTTAGACGTGCACAACCTGAGCTCCTTAATGCACAGAGTCCATCCCTTTAACGCACACAGCTTTGAGCTTCTTAATGCACACAGCATCTATCTCCACACAAAGACTCTCTCTCAATGGCAGCTACTGCTCAAATTCCCCTCCACTCCACATGCATCTCTTAGCAGACCAACATTATAAGGGCTGTGTGCACCTTGGTCCACACCCTGCTGGATGTCCACAAAACTCGGACATTGGGTTAGAGATTTTTTTCCCTCCCAAGGAACTACTTTTTCAAATCAATGCGTCACTGCAAAGTCAGCATCACATCGATTTGAAGTTAATTTCCGACAATAGGGTGTGTCGTCATGCAAATTGACCTGTCAAATTGCATGACAAGTCACTCCAATGTGAACGAGTGCTAAAGCTCATGTAATGCTTGTTAAAGCCGAGCTTCAGACCCTCTACCTGGCTCTTTGTGTCCTCACCCACACCTTAATAAATGAATTGCTGATGCTCCAGATCCCAAGTTTTTTCTCTTGTTCTTTGCAGAGGAGGAGGGATCCTTCTTCAGGTAACCTATATCACTATATGGGTTATGTAGATGCTTTCTATTAGCTGGCAACAGTGACTTATGTCAGGAATACGTGACAAGTCTACGGCCATAGACTGAACTGCTGAAGGGACATGAATGGTGAAAGTGAGTGTAAAGGCTTTAAAATGTAATTGTTTACAACTTGTGAATGAGTGAGAGGAGATAGGAGGGAGAAATGGGAGATGGGTTTTGGGAATATGTAAATACTAGACTTTTTTGTCTTCCTTTTTTTTACTGT
Source organism: Lithobates clamitans (assembly GCA_037952925.1). Taxonomy (NCBI): domain Eukaryota; kingdom Metazoa; phylum Chordata; class Amphibia; order Anura; family Ranidae; genus Lithobates; species Lithobates clamitans. The sequence goes on from JBBGZY010000448.1 coordinate 1,428,735, forward strand.
TTTAACTTTGGAATAAAAACTTTTCCTTATTTAAATACTACACTATGGGAGCCCATATCTCATTTCTTGCATGAAAACCTTACCTGTACTGCATATTGGAGAGAGCTTTAGGAGAGGAGTACAGCTGGTTGATTTGGGCTTGGAGAAGGATCCTTTGCACACACAATTCGATCCAGCTGCGGGATATCCTTGGAAGGTCCATAGGAGCTGGATACCAGTTGGTAAAGTTGGAGCCTGGCTGCATGATCAGTGCATCAAGCCTATATGCTATGCGAGATACCCCTGTAGGGGTTACTGGAGCAGCGGAGCTGGTGAGTGGGGACCCAAGAGGGGGAGCACTTAAAAGTCACCTGGATTTTGTTCCTGTGTATCGTCACCAAGCACTTAAAGTGGAGTTCCACCCCAAAAAAAAAAAAAAAAAATTAGTAATGTGCTTAAAAAAACAAACATTTGGAGAAAATTTTTTTTTTTACTCACCTCTAAATGCCTGTTGCTAGGGGGTCCCTCGTAGTCTGCCTCCTTTGGTGCCTGGGCTCCTGACGTCACTTCTCCAGGAAGAGAGATTACCTCTCCACCCTCCCTCTTGTCAATCATCTGGGACAAGTGACCGGTCCCAGATGATTGCGGGGCCAGTGACGACGTGCGGTGCGGCTCGCGCATGCGCAGTGGGTGTCCGGCTGTGAAGCCACAGCCGGGTGCCCACAGTTAAATGCTGGTGCCGCCGAGTGGAGGGGGGGACGAGCGGGGCTTTGACGCTAGACCCTGGGACAGGTAAGTGTCCGATTAAAAGTCAGCAGCTGCAGTATTTGTAGCTGCTGATTTTTAATTTTTGTTTTTTTTAAAATGGGAACCCCACTTTAACTATCACATAAGACTTTGGTTGGATTGATTTTTTTAAATGTATTTTTTGGACTTGGCATATTAATTTTTTGGGGTCGTTTCATATATTTTTTAATATTTTATATTTGTCTTACACTTTTGGGACTATTTATTATTTTTATTTGATTTTTTTTTAATCTATTTATTTATTTTCATATACCTGTATTTTTGTTATTGTAGTATCACGTTTTTGTATGACTTCTAAACATTTATTTATATCTAGTTTATTTGGCAACCTAGTGAGTTTTGCAACATTAGCACATGCACATTGGTAATTTATTAGGAATGCACTATTGGTATATGCACATTCAATAGTCACTATAGAGGCACATAGCACCTAACAAGTGAACAGGGTCTGTCGCCTTTCATTATATAGGTAGCGCCATTTACCCTCATACTTGCACTATTATCTCTCTAGTCCCCTATTGGGGACCTAGCAGGCTAGGCTGCACACCTAATTTCCCCTTTGGCCTAAGCACGGATATATTATTTTATCGAAAATTCAGAAATTTGAAGATTCGGAAATTAGAAAATCCGAAAATTCAAAAATCTGAAAATTGGAATGAACGAAAATCCAAAAATCCAAAAATTCAAAATAATACCTAACTAACTAATAATAACTAACTATTAAATTATAGGTATTGGAATCTCATTTCAAATTTGGCTGTTAGTGAACGAAACGAATAAGAATTTATCTGAAGTTACAAATTATCCGAAATAAAGAATGCCGCATCTAAACAAATGGAACGGAACTAAATAATAATAAATAATAATACGTTTGTATTATTATTATTATTATTGTTATTAATTATTATTAATTTGTTACATTCCATTCGTTTAGATACAGCATTCGTTATATTGGATAATTTGTAACTTCGAATAAATTTGTATTCATTATGTTCACTAAAAGCCAAATTTAAATGGAAATTCCAATACCTATAACTTAATAGTTAGTATTAGTTAAGTTATTATTAGCTAGTTATGATTTCAGATTTTCGGGTTTTTGAATTTTCAGATTTTCGTTCTTATTTTTGGATTTTCGTTCTTTTGAAATTTCGGATTTTCATTGTTAGTTTTGGATTTCTGAATTTCCAGACTTTCGGATTTTCGAATTTTCGGATTATTGAATATTCGGAAAAAATCAGAAATTTGAAAATTCGGATATTTACGAATTAACAAATTTGTCTTAATTAGTTACAAAAACTAATTTGGAACTAAACGAATTGCACATGTCTAGCAAATACTTGAGTGAAGTGTTATTATATGCACTTAGCGGCCCATGTCTCTTACCATCCCTCTGAGTCCTGTAGTGACAAAAAGTTGAAAGGAGTAACCACAGCATGCACCAGGGGACACTCTGATGCTCCTGTAAGTTTTGGATGCTGATGATTTTTATGGAGGCTGCAGTCTGTATTGTACCACTGATCCTGGTGGTAATGGTGTTACATATTCTTAATATTTACACTATAAAATGTAGGCTTCAGAAATGACTTTTCATGGACCCCGACTCTGTCTAGATAGACTCAGACTTGCCGAGTTATCTCCCATCCATTTATTATGTAATGCTTTACTTATAAAATGTAAGCCTGTTGGCAAGTACACTGGCTTGTTGGGTCTGCAACACGACTGTTTTGATTTTGATAAAGCTTTCATAAATTAGTCCAGTTGAGTTGTAATAAATTCTTTATCTCAGGGAAATAAAAAAGCAATTGAGATAGGGTTACATAAGTATTTTTTTTTTCTTAACCTTGGAAATATTATTGACTAAAGAACATCCAGGGCTTTTTTTCTGCCAGAACGTGCCGGAACGCGCCGGAACACGCCAGAACGCAGTTCTGCCACCTCAGGCAGCCCTCTCCTCTGCGACCTAGCTGGTAGAGGAAGTTTTCTATACAATTCACTTCCTCCACCAGCTTCAGTATGCTAGGGCCGGCATCCAGGGAAAGTGCTCCACAACTGACTGATCGGTGCCCTGGGACCGAGTGCACATGACGCAACTATCGGCATTAATGAGGGATTTTAGAGGCAGCTTCCCCCTGCCTGCTGTCTGTCAGATCTGTGTGGTACAGAGCCGAGTGAAGCGCTCTGAGACTCCTCCTCGGTTCTGTGCTACACTGATCTGACAGGCAGAGCTGCATGAAGAAGACTGCACAGAAAGCTGATGTGATAGAACAGGTCTGATGCACTGCTCTAATACCAATGCAGGTGAGAGAGCTGTGGAGGGAAAGGGGGAGGAAGGGGGGCAGGTTGTGCAGAGAGAGTAGAGACTGTGAAGTTGTGGATGTTCCGACGCACAAAATTCCTACGCATGCTCGGAAACAATTCGATGCATGCTCGGAAGCATTGAACTTCATTTTCTTGGCTTGTCGTAGTGTTGTACATCACCGCGTTCTTGACAGTCGAAAGTTCAGCGAACTTTTGTGTGACCGTGTGTATGCAAGCCAAGCTTGAGCAGAACTCCGTCGGAAAAACCATCCAAGATTCTTCTGACGGAAAATCCGCTCGTTTATACGCGGCATTAGTGAAAAAAGAACAAAGTAAAAATGTGTGAAATAAAGTGTCTATTCAATTTTCTCTAATTTCATCAAAGTGTAGATAAACAAAAAACTGAAAAATGCCTAAAAAACTAAAATGTATATATGGAGTTTACTATGAAAATGCTATCCAGTGAAATAATGTGTAAAAGGGACTCCACCCTGATGTTCCCTTTCGGAAAAATCCTCACCTTCTGAGAATAAACCCCCAAAACAAAATTCTTTTGTGCATGAGTATCACAGGAATATCACTCCTCCTGCCCAGATTCACTACTTGTTTATTCTAGCAAGCATCAAAGGTTCCAATGTTACAAGCACTCTCACAAACAAAAAAAAACTGACATAGTGCACACTGTATAAATTCTTTTTAAGATGGAAGATAAGTAAACTCTCACAGGTAAAAGCAAAACCAATGTGTTTCTTTAAAACCAACCTGCATTGTTGCTAGTGTTGGGGATTAATTCTGTTACAACATGTGTCTACCAATCAGTGGTGGCCGGTGGTAATTTTCTTTAGGGGGGCAGCAAACAGTACCATTCCCCCCATCTGCCGGTCGGTCAGTCTGTGGGACAGACTGGTACACTTACCCCATCTATGCGGCACTTCTCCTGGGCTCTCGGCAGCAGCGGCTTTCCTGTTCTCCTGCTCTCCATGGGTGATTGCTCTGGCTTCTGTTTCCGCCCTCTTTCTCGGCAACCAATCGGGAGTCTTCTCTTTTCGGGCAATCAGAAAATGGGTCTCACACCCACTTCTTATTGGCCTCATTGAGGATCAGTGTCACAACAGCGAATATTCATATGCTGTTGTAACACCTGGGTGGGCTTATGGCGCAATGCTCTGCACCACGATCCCACATATTTTGAAACCTATTAGTGCCTATGGCTCTGTTGCCTTATGAGTTTATGTGAAATCTCCATTAGTAGCTGTAAAATATGGTAATTAGGTATATATTTCATTTAGCTTGTATCTATGCAGGCCAGAACATATTAATCTTCACATATATTCACCTCCGTAACATCTCTAAAATTCGCCCTTTTTTAACAAATGAAACCACCAAGCTCCTCATTCACTCCCTTGTTATCTCTCGCCTTGACTATTGCAACTCCCTTCTCATTGGCTTACCTCTCCATAGGCTATCCCCTCTTCAGTCTATCATGAATGCTGCTGCCAGACTTATCCACCTTACCAACCGCTCAGTGTCTGCCAACCCTCTACTTCAATCCCTACACTGGCTCCCAATCACCCAGCGAATTAAATTCAAAATTCTAACCACAACATACAAAGCCATTCACAACTCTGCCCCAAGCTACATCACTAATCTTGTCTCCAAATATCACCCAAATCGACCTCTCCGCTCTTCTCAAGACCTCCTGCTTTCAAGCTCTCTCATCTCCTCCTCCCATGCTCGTCTCCAGGATTTCTCCAGAGCCTCTCCCATCCTCTGGAACTCGCTACCTCCATCGATCCGGCTATCCCCTACTCTTGCTACCTTCAGGCAATCCCTGAAAACTCATCTCTTCAGGAAAGCCTATCACGTCTCCAACTAATCTCCTACCACTTCCACCAGCTCATTCCCCACAGTTACAACCTTTTGTACCACCTGCCCCACCCTATTAGATTGTAAGCTCTTCTGAGCAGGGCCCTCTTAATCCTATTGTATTGTATTGTATTATAACTGTATTGTCTCCCTTTTATATTGTAAAGCGCTGCGTAAACTGTTGGCGCTATATACCGTATTTATCGGCGTATAACACACACTTTTTTCCCCTTAAAATCAGGGGAAAGTCGCAGGTGCGTGTTATACGCCGATCCCCTGCGATCCGGAGCTGTTACAACTTCAAAATCGCGGACCGCGATTTGAAAATGGCGCCGCCGGTGCCGAAATACACAGAGCCGGCCCTTGGCTCTTTCCGGCGGCTCTTGTTCACTTTCGGCTTCACTCGTAGTCCCGAGCGGAGCTATCCGAACCTACTCGGCTAGGTTCGGATAGCTCCGCTCGGGACTACGAGTGGAGCCGAAAGTGAACGAGAGCCGCCGGAAAGAGCCGAGGACCGGCTCTGTGTATTTCGGCGCCGGCGGCGCCATTTTCAAATCGCGGTCCGCGATTTTTGAAGCCCAGGATGGCAGGGACAGGGATCGAAGGCTGCACTGGGGCAAGGCTGCACTGGGGAAGGCTGCACTGGGGAAGGCTGCACTGGGGAAGGCTGCACTGGGGAAGGCTGCACTGAAATGGCTGCACTGACATGGCTGCACTGACAAGGCTGCACTGGGGAAGGCTGCACTGGGGAAGGCTGCACTGACATGGCTGCACTGACATGGCTGCACTGACAAGGCTGCACTGACAAGGCTGCACTGACAAGGCTGCAATGATGGGCATTTAAATGTAGGTTTTTTTCCCTTCAACTTCCCTCCTAAAAGTTTTTTTTTCCTTAAAATTCCCTCCTAAATTGGGGTGCGTGTTATACGCCGATAAATACGGTAAATCCTGAATAATAATAATAATAATATGTCTCTGAGAAGACCAGACAAGTCGGTGCCCAGGCTTTTGTGTACAAACAATGGAATTCAAACCTCATTGTTTTACACATCCTCCCTTCAAAGGATCCCATGCTGGGATATGCAATGAAGGGAGGCCAACCCATGATCGATACTTAAATTCATGAGAAAATTCAAGTCAATCTCCTGCTCAGAATCGTCACAAGGATTTGCATTAAAAAAAATGACGTATTTTTGAGTCTGACTTCCACAGGATACTCCCTTGATATTGAGGTCCTCCAGGATGGCTATGGCCAGAGTTTCAGTCAGTTAAGGGTGACAAGTGGCAACCTTGCCTAGTTCCCCTATAGTTCCAGATGGACCAAGAATGACATCCATGCAACTTAACTTTAGCAATTAGTTGGGAATATAACATCTGAAGCACATTAAGGAAGTTGGGCTCGAATGCCCAGGAGTCTATGAGCATTAACAAATAAGGCAAAGAGACAGAATCGAATGCTTTTGATGGTCAATGGAGAGCAAGAATCCCTCTTGAGACCAAAGTTATAATGTTACTGTACGCCTTTCTTGGTCAGGCCTCTGCCTACCAGGATTAAATCAAGCAAGGAGTATTCTTGGGGAGCAGATATAATAACTGGGAGCGACTGGCTTGCTCTCTTGGAGTGCGGGACTTTCTGAAGGACAGTTGGGGTGGTTTTGCACAGAGCAGCCCTGATCTTCCTCTTTTTGGGTCTCCTGCCGGTGCTCTGGACCCCTCCCCCTTGCCAAGTGCCCCCATAGCAAGCCACTTGCTGTGGGGGCAATTGTGCATGCTCGCTCCCAAGCCCACTCTCTGCGTCCATAACACACAGAGAGCATGGCTCAGCCCCACCCCCCTGCTCTCTTACTGGCTGCAATTAGCAGCTGCATCTCAGCCAATCAGTAGGAAGAGACCCGTGAGAGCCTCTGGTCTCGTGCACATTGCTGGATCGAGATCGGGCTTAGGTAAGTATTAGGGGGAGCTGCACACTGAATGCATGAAGGATACAAAATGTTCAGCCTTTACAACCACTTACCTTTTTTTTTCTTTTGCAATAGTAAAATATTTGGCATCCCTACTTTTTAAACCTTTTCTATCTGTCTTGCTCTGTAAAAGTCTATGATTGAGGTACCTCTTGAGGAAAATGTTTACATTTTCGTTGAGAACATATTGCATGGCAGTAAATACAGGTGTGCAAAAAATGCAAGAACAAAGGCTGCATGTATTCACTAAGTACATTACTCTGTTCATTAAGTAAATATAACCCACTGTGAGCTACACTGTACCGGATGAAAAAATGTGCAACCTAGAAATAGCATCAAAGCTAGGCCGGACTGGAAAAGAGAGGTTAAGACCCGCTGAATAAAAGCACAGCTCTGTATAAAGAAGGGAAGTTAGTTTAGAGAAATAACATCAGGGTTTACATACTTTAGCGGTGATGAGACAACAAGGTTATAGGACTTGTTGGCAATGAGGATTGATGTGTTAGCTGAACAAGGAAGTGATTTTTGGAGCAGAAAGTCAAGCAGTGTGTGATTCTGCACAGAGACATTATTCCTCCAGTGAAGGAAACATTTTGGAGTAAGGCCAAAACTGCTGATGAGAAGTGAGAAAAAGACTTCATAACTCAAGGGAACAGGCCTTTTGATGGAGAAGGTGACATAACATTTCTAAAAAATCTTTTTAATTCCCCAGATGAAGGCACATAAATGTAAATTTGCCCAGAGGAAAATAGTTCAGAAACAGAACATTGTTTAATTCTGACTCTTAATCACCAGTTCAAATCAAGGGCAAGAAAATGATGAAGTTTTTCGGAAAATATATCAGTGTAGAAAACACCAATAGGTCAACCAGACGTTCTGTTAATCAGTCAGAAGTATAGGCAAAGGAAATCTATGGTCACAGCGTCCACTTTTATTTTATAACATCAGCTTTGTAATTACAATACAAACAATAGTGATTTTTGACAAATCCGATATAGGATTACTTGAAAAATCTCCTTTGTTGTAAATTCTGCACGTCTATTGGCTAACTCTTTTCACAACTTCCCGGATTCCCTGCATGCTTTGCAGTATCTCTTATGATGTTTGCTTTCCATTTGTAAGGACTACATATCCCATGGTACCTTGCTGCCTGCAAGCAGTGATTCTTGTACTGACACCGCCTCCCAATACTCCTCCTCTCAACACCTCTGCAGTTCAGAAGACAGTCTTTGTGAAATGTGTGACACAGCTGTGCCTACTCACAGGGCATATTCACAGAATCTAAAGCAGAATTACACTCAAACGGGGAAGTTTTGCCCTTCCTTCCCCCTGCCATATTTGGAATATATATATATATATTTTTTTTTTTTTTGAGGGGGGGTACCTAGTTTTAATTACCTAGTCGATCTGAGTGGAAGTTTCCCCAACCCTCCCTGCCCGCAGCCTTCAGGGACATGTCACAGGTCCCAGAAGACTGCAGGACCATTCACAAAGCACAGGACAATTTTCGCATGCACAGTGGGCATCCGCCTGTTAAGCTGCAAGGAATCCCAGCCGGCTGCCCACATTTAACATGCTGGCGAGGGAACCCAAAGACAGGTGAAGAACCGGCCTGGGTGAGGATGGCACTAGATCCTTGGACAGGTGAGTGTCTGTTTATTAAAAGACAGTATTTTTAGTGCTACTTTACCGTCGTTTTAGCAGCGCTATTTGGGCAGTAGCGGGGCGGTTTTAACCCCTGTAGCAGCCGAAAAAGGGTTAAAACCGCCTGCAAAGCGCTGCTGCAGCGGCGCTTTGCAGATGGTTTGGTGGCGCTGACCCATTGTTTTCAATAGGCAGGGGCACTTTATGAGCTGTGTATACACCGCTCCTGCAGTGCTGCAAAGATGCGGCTTGCATGACTTTTTTTACCATCCTGCAAGCGCACCGCTCCAGTGTGAAAGCACTCGGGCTATTACACTGGAAAGACGGGAGAGGGTCTTCACAGGCGCTATACAGGCAATATTTTTAGCGCTGTATCGCCTGTAAAGCGCCTCAGTGTGAAAATAGCTTCAATTTTTGCAAAACTAACTGAAGCTTTTCTGTAAGGAAGTAAACGTGTGGGGGATCTTCACAATGTAAATTTACAAATGTCTAAATCATTCAGATTAATAATGCTAGGCTGGAAATAACTGATATACAATGTGGAAATGAATATAGGAATTTACATTTTGACCATAGATATGTTTAAGTTTATCGAAAAACAAATCAGATATAGGCTTTAAAGGAGTTGTAAAGGGAGAAGCTTTTTTTTATCTTAATGCATTCTATACATTAAGATAAAAAAACCTTCAGTGTGCAGCAGCCTCCCCAGCACCCCCTAATACTTACCTGAGCCCCATCTCTGTCCAGCAATGTCCACGAGTGTCTTAGCCGTCCAGGACTCTCCTCCTGATTGTCTGAGACACAGCAATGGCGCCATTGGCACCCACGGCTGTCAAAGTCAATTAACCATTTAGAAGAGAGAGGGGTGGGGCCAGGTCGGGGCTCTGTGTCTGAATAGACACATGGAGCTGTGACTCTTCTCAGGTACCCCCATAGCAAGCTGCTTGCTGTGGGGGCACTCAACAGGAGGGAGAAGCCAGGAGCAGGAGGTAAGTATAACATGTTTGTTATTTATTTATTTTTTTAACAAGACTTTCCAATCACTTTAACATGTCAATTTAATTTCCAACAGTCATTTTTTTAACGTGTATGTAAACCCTAGAAACAAAATGTTGTATATCACAGTTTACCAGTCATTAGAGATCCTGGCTTTTCCTCTTTTTTTTTTAGAATGTTTTTCTTTATTTTCAACTGCTGATCCTGCCAGTAACACACTTCTTGTGGCATCACTCAATCTCTCAATCCTAGGACACAACACCTTAGATAGGGGAGGGTGTTCTGTAGTTCACAGAGGAGAACTACACAGGGATAATACTGCTTGAGATTTTAGGGCAGCAGAGGCAATCTGCACATAAGAGAAGTTCACTGTTAGGCTCCTTTCACATGGGCACCTCCGCTAAGCGGAATCCACTTACTTAGTAGGGCTCTCTATGCTGATCCCTGCTGAGCAGGCTGATGACAGGTCCATGTCCGCTGTGCTATGCAGAGCAGACACAGACACAGTCCTATTCTCCTCTATAGGGCAATCAGATGGAAACAGATCGCCTGTCTGTCTCCATCCAATGCCATTCGATCCAGATGGATGGGGAAAAGGACCACCATCCGTCTGTTTTTGGCAGACAGGATCGGATTAGAAGGCGGCGAGTGTCCGTCACTCTATAGAAGAGACTGGAGGGTTCGAACGGGTCTCCCTGAAAAACTGACGGGCAGACTTGATCGGACAGCCCGTGTGAAAGGGGCTTTAGCGTTTACATACCATTAAAATCTACAATTTACATTTATCAACTTGACGACTGCGCTATAGCTTAATGATGGCTACAGCATGGCTGGCTAGTTCTGGGAGGCCTTCATATGATGGCCTACCATGATCGCGACCACCGTGTGCCCCCTGTGGGGAGAGGCCAACGCGCTCTGTGATCACAGTGTTCGGAGGACAATGCTGATCACAGATTGAGGTAAATAGCCAATCAGCGGTTCTTTATAACGTGATCAGCTGTGTCCAATTACAGCTGATCATGGATGTAAATAGAAGCTGGTTATCTGCACACCTTAGAGGAAAAGAGAGATGATAATCGGCTTCTCTAAAAGGGACAGGTACACTGATATTCAGTGCAGTCCCAACAGTGCCGCCAATTACTGCCCACCAGTGCTGCTAATAAGTGCCTATCAGTGCCTCCTCATTAGTATTTTATTTTTATTTATTTATTTCAGATACTTATATAGCGTCATCAATTTATGCAGCGCTTTACATATACATTGCACATTCACATAAGTCCCTGCCCTCAAGGAGCTTACACTTTAAGGTCCCTAACTCACATTCATACATACTAGGGACAATTTAGACAGGATCCAATTAACCTACCAGCATGTCTTTGGACTGTGGGAGGAAACCCACGCAGGCACAGGGAGAACATGCAAACTCCAGGCAGGTAGTGTCGTAGTTGGGATTAGAACCAGTGACCCTTTATACTGCTAGGTGAAAGTGCTATCCACTACACCACTGTGGTGTCTATGCAGTATCACCTATCAGTGCCCCCTATCAGTGCAGCCTCATCAGTGTCCATCAGTATCTCCTCATCAGTGCCCACCAGTGCCACCTCATCAGTGCCACCTATTAGTGCCCATTAGTGCCGCCTCATCAGTGCAGCCTATTAGTGCCCATTAGTGCAGCCTCAACAGCCCACATCAGTGAAGGAGAAAAATTACCTGTTTGCAAAATTTTATAACAAACTATGAAAAAGTTAATCTTTTATTTTGCAAAATGTTCAGTCTTCAGTATTTGTTTATTTAGCAGTAAAAAAACAAACAAACACAGTGGTTATTAAATACCACCAAAATAAATCTCTATTTGTGTGAAAAAAATGATAAAAATTGCATATGGGTTCAGTGTTGCATAACCACGCAATTGTCATTCAAAGTACGACAGCGGTGAAAGCTGAAATTTGGCCTCGGCCGGAGGGGTGTAAAAGTGCCCAGTAGGCAAGTGGTTAAATAATGCTCCTGCCTGTTATAGGCTGACAAAGCACTGTCCCTATCTCAGTTGGGCTCCTGCATTGTCATCCTGTCACATAGGCTTCTAATGGAGAGTACAAAAGGCTGTTTTAATAAACATTATCTAAGCATGGTCCACTGCTGTCACTTTGGGGAATACCCACCCTGAGAAATGCCATGCAACTATTTCTGGAGCACATGCATAAAGAAAGGAAGTGGTTGCAAAGAGTATGCGGAAGATCAGCTGCACTGAGAGGTAACATATTTTAAGGAATGCCTTGCTCGTACTACTATAGCTGTGTACGCTATATATGTAATAAGGTGATATGACTGGAGTTTACTTTGTCCTCTTTGATATTAAATTGCAATTGATTAGATATCTCTCTACCCTGGTAATGGGTAATCGTCCATACTTGGTACTCTTTCCTCTAAGCTCAACGATCCATAAATAAAAGGGTTCATTTTCCCATTTAATATGCTCCCCATGCTGTGGGCTCAGCTATAAAGAACATTTTTTATGTTATTCAGCTTTATGAGGTCAACATATTGTTGACACATGGCTCATTTGCAACAAATAATTTTTAGAATGCTGCAAATAGGTAGTTGCCAACACCAAGCTAATCTAAAGACCGTAATTAAAGCATAATTCCAGACACATAAAAATGAATGAATGTGGAAAACAGGCACTCGGTAACTGCATGTACTGTCACATACCGTGCAGTGTCCTGAAAGCTGTAGAATGTGGGGCGTCCTTTTATGCAAAGACTAAAATCAGTTCCTGAAGTGACACCCCCTCTCATTTTTCAACAATAAGTATGATAGACATCCAAGTAGCCAATACTAAATATTTGGTCCCAAGGGAAGCCAAACAAAATTTGATTGCAAGGGATGAATACGATTTTTTTTTATAGAGCGCCTAAGGTTTCAGGCCTTTGGGGGCACTCTGCAAGCTATGTGACAGCACATGCAGGAAGCGGTTTTAGGCTGCTTTCACACTGAGTTTTTCAAGTGCTTTTGCGTTAAAAAAGCACCTGAAAAACTCCAGAAAAGTGCTTCCCTTTAAAATCAATGACACTGGGGCGGTGTGCTTCTGTTGCGGTGAAAAAAATCCAGCTCCTCCCCATTGAAATAAATGGGAACTGCATTCAAAAATGCTTCAAAACTCTCCCACTAAGCGTTTTTGAGCCACTTTAAAAACCGCACCACAAATGCTGTAAAAGGGCAGCAATAATGCTCCATTTATGCATAGGTGTTTTACTGGCAGCTTTGAATCGAATCAGTGTGAAAGTGCCCATATAATTGTGGTATTATTTTAGATTGTATCCAAACTCAATCAATTAAACCAAATTGATTCCTGTTCCTGTACTGTCCATGCTAGTGGTTCTCAACCACTGAGTTGCCTGCTGTTGGGCTGTGGTCTCCCTCCTACTTGGCCTCCAGTTAGCTGCAGATTCTCTAACCTCCCACAGTTCCTCCCAACCTTCTATACTGAACTGCATTGCCCCTCAGCCCCCACAGTGCCCCCCAACCTCCTCCAGTACTTTCCAACCTTACAAAGTGCCACCCACATTCTGCAGTGCCCCACAACCTACGGCATAGCCCCCAGCTCCCATAGTGCCTCCAAACGTGTCCCACACTGTCTCTTTCTCTCAAAGTGCCCCCGATCTCTGCAACACCCTCTAGTTTTCCATGGTGCCCATGCAAAGTCCCCAGCCCCCTTTCAGAGACCCCATCCCCCACAGTCTATCCCAGCCCCTCCAGAAACCTCACCCCCTACAAGTTTACCAAGTCTGCCCCAGAGTCCCCTAACCCTTTCCAGAACCCCCATTCCCATACCCAGTGATATCCTATGCCTTTCTGCATTTCAACACATATTTTGCATTCACATACTTTTATTATGTGAGTATAAACTTTTTTTACTATTGGGACATTGAATGTTTTGGAAGAATTTAACGGGCCCTGGTCTTAATAAGGTAGATAACCGCTGGTCTACAGAATGTGCATAGTGCAGTGAGAGAAAGCATGAAAGAAGTAGAAGGGAAAATAAAAAAAGATAATGCAATCCTGATAGTGCTCCACAAAGGGTTGTATTATATTTATTTGCATAGCTGTTCCTGTATCAAAACTGCATGTAATTTTGTTCTGTGCAAAATCGAATGTTATTTTGCTATATTCTCTGCAGTTTGAATGTGAAAGTGAAAAATACCATATTAAGGCTACAGGATGGAACCGTGGAGCATACTTATATTCATATAATATTGCCATCAAGTGTCCATGATATTTTCCGCATTTACGCATTCAAACTGCAAAGAATGTAGTTTGAGAACATTTCATTTTTTTATATAAAAACACCCCTATATATTCTATTTCTAGGTGTTTATCTCAATTTGCGCAATGAAAGGTTTTCATCTGATGCAAAAAATTCCGCCTAAAGAGTGTGAAGAGTGTGACATAACAAAAAACTTTGGATCAACTGACAATCAGCCATTGTTCTTCATTGTGAGTACACAGTTATTACAGCGCCAATTCAGTTGTATAATGTACCAGACAGCAATTGTTTATGTTGGGTGAAAACAGTTATCTTCAAGGGTAGACAGACTTCTAAAACAGTCATGTGGCTAATTTCACAATAATTTATGTCTGTTCTAATTTGGACATACATCAAATCAAATATCAACATTGGCTCACCTTGTGCAGAGATAAAACAACCGTCACTATGTATCGGTGTGTATAAAGAATTGGGCTCCTCTCTGTACTTGTCACTCTTCTGGGAAAACAGCTGGAAATTAGAATGTTCTGTATGTTATTAGTGTGACCCTAATCCATGTTTCAACTTACACTGATTTGCCTCATTAGTGCGTGTAATGAAAAATCTGATTGTAATTCAATGCGTAATACAGGAATGGAACACATGATATTATGCAATAAGTAAATACATCAGATCCACTTTCATTTGCCCTGGAGCCATTAGCTATACAATCACCTTCTTTTCACATTTGCTAGTCTTTATTTGTTTCTAGAATCAATTGAACGTTGAGATTGTTAAAACGTGTTAAAACCCCAAAACAGATATGGAATATATTGAAGCTTACCTGTCCTTAAATGTTGTGGCTGCATTAGGTTTCTTTTTTTAAGCTTTTTTATCCCTTTTTTTCCACCAGGTAATTCTTCCAGTAACAAACTTACTGTCCTTGGGTGGCTACACTCTCTCTTCCACAGTATCTATGGAGAGAGCTTTAATGTTTCTACTTAAACCTTTTGTTACTCTACTTTTGTTGAGAAAAAAAACACACAATCCCCTCTGGGTGATCTAGGTACATTTCAGGTATTTTAGCAAACTTTGTTGCAGATTCCTACCTTTTTCTGCTCTAAAAAATGTGCTTTTTGTTTCACCCTTCCCTTTGGAGATTGCATCAGAATGGGAGGATCTGGTTCACAATAATCATCTACTGCACTTTCAGCGCTCTAATGAAGCAAGTTTCAGTGTCTGCATTGCTTTAGAAGTTATTTAATCCTTGGGGACAGGGGCGTAACTACCACCATAGCGACCCATGCGGGCGCTATGGGGCCCTCTGCCAAGTGGGGCCCAGTGAGGATGAGAGCACCGCCAGCACAGTCTCCCAGCCAGGGGAAGAGAGAGGAGAGGAAGAGGCAAGCTGTGACCTGTGCCCAATGCAGTGTGACCTGTGCCCAATACAGCGTTGCCTGTGCCCAATACAGCCTGGTCTGCCTGTGCCCCATACAGCCTCACCTGTGCAGAGGAAGAGGCAAGCCACCCGGATCAGCAGAGAGCTGAATTGCCCGCTGTAATAGCTTTCATTAGAACTTCCAGTGTTCCCGGGGCTCACGTCACATAGCTCCACCTCTTGGCCCGGCCAAGAGGTGGGGCTATGTGACGATGAGCCCCGGGAAGACAGGAAATTCAAATGAAAGCTATTACAGCGGGCAATCCCGCTCTCTGCTGATCCGGGTGGCTTGCCTCTTCCTCTGCAAAGGTGAGGCTGTATGGGGCACAGGCAGACCAGGCTGTATTGGGCACAGGCAATGCTGTATTGGGCACAGGTCACGTTGCATTGGGCACAGGTCACGCTCAATGGGGCACAGGTCACACTGTATGGGGCACAGGTCACGCTGTATGGGGCACAGGTCACGCTGTATGGGGCACAGGTCACGCTGTATGGGGCACAGGTCATGCTGCATTGGGCACAGGTCACGCTGCATTGGGCACAGGTCACGTTGTATGGGGCACAGATCACGCTGTATGGGGCACAGGTCACACTGCATTGGGCACAGGTCACATTGTATGGGGCACAGGTCACGCTTTATGGGGCACAGGTCAAGCTGTATTGGGCACAGGTCTCCCTGTATGGGGCACAGGTCATGCTGCATTGGGCACAGGTCATGCTGCATTGGGCACAGGTCACGCTGTATGTTGCACAGGTCACGCTGTATGGGGCACGGGTCACATTGTATGGGGCACAGGTCACGGTGCATTGGCCACAGGTCACGCTGTATGGGGCACAGGTCACGCTGCATTGGGCACAGGTCATGCTGTATGGGGCACAGGTCACGCAGCATTGTGCACAGGTCACGCTGCATTGGGCACAGGTCACGCTGCATTGTGCACAGGTCACGCTATATGTGGCACAGGTCACGCTGCATTGACACTAGGACAGCTGTGGGGGGGGCTGTTTGCAGGGGGGCCCCATACAACATTTTGCTATGGGGCCCTGCTATTTCTAGTTACGCCCCTGCTTGGGGAGTCTCCCACCGAAAATGAAATTCCTTTCGCAGGGGTTACCCAAAATATGACCTGCATCCTAGTGCAATTTATGAAAATGCCTTTTAAAATAAAAGCCTTAGCTATACACTCCTTCCCTGGTCTTCGGGACAGAATTTTAAAAGTGCATAAAACGTTTATACACTTTCCCGACTTTCCCAGATTAAGTTGGGAGGTAAGCTTTTGTCACCTTGCCAGGTGGAGAGGGGTACAAGACAGGGTTGCCCGCTTTTGGCTGTGGCTCTGAGACATGCTCCAGCAGTAGCTGGTATCTGGGTAGGAGCTTTGGTTGAAAATTTTGCCATGTATGCAGGTGAGCTTATTTTATTTATTAATGATCCAGAGCTCTCCCTTTAGGAGGCTTTACATATTCTTTCAGGTTTCTCTGAATATTCTGGTTTAAAAGTCATTTGGGAGAAATTGGGAAACCCTGCCCATTGACCCTGATGCACGCTGTCTGGCTGACTCCACTCTCCCCTTAGTGTGGACAGACAAGTTTAGGTACCTGAGAATTTTAATGTCCCCCGCTCCATCCAACTACTGCACTCTAAACCTAGCCCTGTTGTTACAAAATATGAAAAAAAAATTGAAAGCTTGGGCCAATCTCCTCTTATCCCTAGTGGGACAGATTAATCATTTCAAAATTAAACTATTGCCAGCTTTCTTTGAAAAACTGACAGTTTTATTAATTTTCAACAATAAAAACAAAAAGCTACAAAACAATATACATTACAGAAACCAATAAGTGCCCACTGACATTGCAGTCACTCGAAAAACTGTATTAAGACATGTAGATCCTGTAGATAGAAATAATATTTAACGATATCAGGTCTAATGATCACAACCACAGCAGCAGTAATACTACAACATCACAACTGCCTAATGGCGTGTAGCAGAGTGGGAAAAAGCACTGAAATGAGCACAATGGTAAAAATCGAGAAAATACAATGGAGCAAGAAAAAGATAGTATGAAAAGTAAAGAAGGGAGAACATAGTTAAGAACAAGCACCTATACCAGGACCCCTTGAAAGTTTGAAGTCATCATCTGCACAAGGTGTCTCCAATTTAGGGGGACTTCAGGTTGAAGGGGATTCTACCAGATCTCACACTTCCCAGACCCAGTTATGGGCATCGAGAGAGTCATTCAGCGAAGTGGTCAGGTTTTCTATCCATTTCACATCCCGGATCCTGGAGTGCAAATCAAACAGAAGAGGGAGGTCCCCGTTTTTCCACTTAATCACTTCATTACCCACGTATAGTCAAATGACGTCCGCAGATGGGATCTCCCATCTTGGGCGGGCGTCATATGACGTCCTTGGCTTTCAGCCGCTACTGCGGGCCTCCGGGGGCCCGCAGAGCGGGGATCAGGGATCCAGCGCCTCCCTCGGGACACAGCCATTACCCAGTGAGGTGGTGGAGCTTGCGAAACAGCATGACTGGCTGTACTTAATCACTATGCAGATTGCCGCGCATGTCGCTTGAGTGTACCCCCGGGGGCATGCAGCGCGGCGATCGGGGTTGAGGCTTTTCCCTCGGACAAAGCCTAGCCCCGATCAGGGTAAAGAACCAATGAAACTGGCTCTTAACACGTGACCGGCTGTGTCCAATCACAGCTGGTCACTAATGTCAACAAACCCGAATGTAACTGCTGTTGCTGAGTTCTTCTCCTCACACACCGATCCAGTGTGAGGAGAAGATTGAGCAGCAACAGTGAGTTACACAATACTGTGTACTATGTACTGTGCCCAGATTTCCCCCCCTAATAAAGAGTACCTGTCACCCTAGCACCCTAGTACCTGTCCGTCAGGAGTACCTGTCATCAGGAGTATCCGCCATCAGTATCCATCATCCTAGTACCTGTCCATCAGGAGTACCTGTCCATCGGGAGTACCTGTCATCCTAGTACTCGCCATCCTAGTACCTGCCATCAGTACCTGTCCATCAGGAGTACCTGTTATCAGGAGTACCTGTCCATCAGGAGTACCTGTCATCCTAGTACTCGCCATCCTAGTACTTGCCATCAGTACCTGTCCATCAGGAGTACCTGTTATCAGGAATACCTGTCCATCAGGAGTACCTGTCATCCTAGTACCCGCCATCCTAGTACCCGCCATCAGTACCTGTCCATCAGGAGTACCTGTCATCAGGAGTACCTGTCATCCTAGTACCTGTCCTTCAGGAGTACCTGTCCATCAGGATTACCTGTCATCCTAATACCCGCCATCCTAGTACCCGCCATCAGTACCTGTCATCCTAGTGCCTGTCCATCAGGATTACCTGTCATCAGCAGTACCTGTCATCAGAGTACCCGCCATAAGTACCTGTCATCAGGAGTACCTGTCATCCTATTACCTGCCATCAGAGTACCCACCATCAGAGTACCTGCCATCAGAGTACCCGCCATCATAGTACCCGCTATCAAAGTCATCCATCCATTCCGTCAAAGTACCTGTCATCCATCCATCCCATCTGAGTATCTGTTATCCATCCTGTCTGAGTACCTGTACCGTGAGCCCATCAGGAGTACCTGTCTGCAGCCAATTACTACCAAGGTGCAGCCCATTAGTCCCTGATG
Source organism: Lithobates clamitans (assembly GCA_037952925.1). NCBI lineage: Eukaryota > Metazoa > Chordata > Amphibia > Anura > Ranidae > Lithobates > Lithobates clamitans. The sequence continues at coordinate 1,447,636 of JBBGZY010000448.1, forward strand.
TTCAGCCCATTCGTTCCTGACGTTCAGCCCATTAGTCCCTGATGTTGAGCCCATTAGTCCCTGACGTGCAGCCCATTAGTCCCTGACGTGCAGCCCATTAGTCCCTGACGTGCAGCCCTTCAGTGTCACCCGTCATACAGCCACTATGTCCAAAAAGTTATACACTCTGGAAGAGGCATAGCAGATTCTGAGTCTGACCGATGAGAGCAACAGGGAGCTCTCACCGCCCAGTTATCATTCCGATTCTAGTTCGGAATATGAGCCCCCCGAAGGTAGCACATCAGGATCCGAATCAGAGGAGGAAGTAGTCCGTCCAAAAAGAAGACGGTCTGAACACCAGGCAGCTACCAGCAGTGACAACGACGCTAGACCCCAGGAGGAGACGCCCAGGACAAGGGCTGCTAGACCCCAGGAGGAAAAGCCCAGTACAAGCGCTGCTAGACCCCAGAAGGAAAGGCCCAGTACAAGTGTGGGAATTGCACGCCAAAGAATTAGGGCCCAAACTCAGCTTCCAGATGACTTGGCAAACCCATTGTGGCTGCCTTCTAGCACAGGGTCAGCCACGATCCCCGCTTTCACAGCACAGCCTCAGCTCAAGCTATGCCCACCCTTTTGAATGGAGACCCCTAACAGTGGAGGAGCTTAAATTGTTTTTAGGCCTAACGCTCAACATGGGGCTTACAAAAAAAACTTAAGTGCATGCCAATTTTTCGTCTGTCATGTCCAGGTCCCGATATGAAATTATAATGCACTTCCTGCATTTTAGTGATAACTCACAATTCTCCCCCCCCCCAAATCACCCAGAGTTTGATAAATTATATAAAATTCGCCCCTAATTGATTTTTTTCTCCAAGAGGTTTGCCGAACTTTATATCCCTGACAAGAACATGTGGACGAATCCCTGGTCCATTTCACAGGCCGGCTGGAAATCAAGCAGCGTATCCCCAGTAAGAGGGCAAGGTATGAGTTGAAGCTCAACAAGCTCTGTGAAAGCTCCACCGGATATGTACACTCATTCCGCGTGTATAAAGGCAAAGACTCCCAGCTTCCACCCCGACTGTCCACCGTACATGGGAATAAGAGGAAAAATTGTCTGGGAGTTGGCATTCCCATTCCTCCAAAAGGGGTATCACATTTACATGGACAATTATTATACCAGTTTGCCCCTTTTTCGCCACCTATACCTAAAAAAGTCTTTGGCCTGCGGTACAGCAAGGAAAAACAGAAAGGGCTTCCCACAGAGTCTAGTCACCACAACGCTACAAAGGTGGGAATCGACAAGCTTGAGGAACGAGGAAGTGTTGGCCGTGAAGTGGAGGGATAGGAAAGAAGTGAACATCATGTCCACCATCCATGATGACACCTCGGTGGAACTTTGCAGAAGACGCGGTCCCGTACGAAAGCCTTCCTCAGGGCCGATCCTAGGGTCACCGGCGCCTGGGTGCAGAAATATTTCTGGCGCCCCCACATGGGCGTGGTCATCTTACCAACTCCTCCCCTTTACAAATGTTTCTATGGCAACGACTCAAACACAGAGATGCTCCCCTAAGAAGTCTTTGTTACCCTGGGATCCTCCTGTGATCTTTTAATAAAGAAAATACAGGAAGAGCGTACACTAATGAGACCTGGAGGGGAGTCTCTCTGATGCACACAGAGAGGGCTTCTGTTAGAGAGTCTGTTAGAAAGAGCCCCCAGACATAATACAGAAGATGGTCAGAGACTGCAGACATGGTACAGGAGATGATCAGAGACTGCAGACATAATACAGGAGATGATCAGAGACTGCAGACATAATACAGGAGATGATCAGAGACTGCAGACATAATACAGGAGATGATCAGAGACTGCAGACATAATACAGAAGATGGTCAGAGACTGCGGACATAATACAGGAGATGATCAGAGACTGCAGACATAATACAGGAGATGATCAGAGACTGCAGACATAATACAGGAGATGATCAGAGACTGCAGACATAATACAGGAGATGATCAGAGACTGCAGACATAATACAGGAGATGATCAGAGACTGCAGACATAATACAGGAGATGATCAGAGACTGCAGACATACTACAAGAGATGATCAGAGACTGCAGACATACTACAAGAGATGATCAGAGACTGCAGACATAGTACAAGAGATGATCAGAGACTGCAGACATACTACAGGAGATGATCAGAGACTGCAGACATAGTACAAGAGATGATCAGAGACTGCAGACATAGTACAAGAGATGATCAGAGACTGCAGACATACTACAGGAGATGATCAGAGACTGCAGACATACTACAGGAGATGATCAGAGACTGCAGACAGGATATAATAGATGATCAAAGACTGCAGACATAGTACAGGAGAAGGTCAGAGACTGCAGATATACTACAGGAGATGATCAGAGACTGCAGACATAATACAGGAGATGATCAGAGACTGCAGACATACTACAGGAGATGATCAGAAACTGCAGACATAATACAGGAGATGATCAGAGACTGCAGACATAGTACAGGAGATGATCAGAGACTGCAGACATAATACAGGAGTTGAACAAAGACTGCAGACATACTACAGATGATCAGAGACTGCAGACAGGATATAAGAGATGATCAAAGACTGCAGACATAGTACAGGAGATGGTCAGAGACTGCAGACATAATACAGGAGATGATCAGAGACTGCAGACATACTACAGGAGATGATCAGAGACTGCAGACATAATACAAGAGATGATCAGAGACTGCAGACATAGTACAGGAGATGATCAGAGACTGCAGACATAGTACAGGAGATGATCAGAGACTGCAGACATAGTACAGGAGATGATCAGAGACTGCAGACATAGTACAGGAGATGATCAGAGACTGCAGACATAGTACAAGAGATGATCAGAGACTGCAGACAGACATACTACAGGAGATGATCAGAGACTGCAGACATACTACAGGAGATGACCAGAGACTGCAGACATAGTACAGGAGATGATCAGAGACTGCAGACATAGTACAGGAGATGATCAGAGACTGCAGACATAGTACAGGAGATGATCAGAGACTGCAGACATAATACAGGAGATGATCAGAGACTGCAGACATACTACAGGAGATGATCAGAGACTGCAGACATGGTACAGAAGATGATTAGAGACTGCAGACATAATAAAGGAGATGATCAGAGACTGCAGTTCCTATGGACGTTAGTAGATAATGGCCGATCGGCCCTCTCACCTGACCCAGCGATACAGCGGTGGTTCCTCTGATCAGGAGTCAGCTCACTCTGAATTGCCCGTGGCGACTCCGCTGTGTAGAGCCCAGATCTATATTCCGGCAATGACTCCATTTCTTTCTCTGCCAGGGATGGCGCTAGGCTGTGTGGCTTTCCCTCTGGTGGCGCAGGTCAGCGGGGTTCTCTCAGCACTGTCCGCTCCCTCTGGAGTCCTGGGTGTATTTCCCTGAAAGCTTTCCCAGGCTCCTGTATCTCTCTCTCTCTCCCATTTAGCTGAGCATGCTGTGTGAGCTGCAGTTTCTGTGTTACAGTGGGGCTGCCAGTCCTCGGGACTACATGTCCCACAATCCTCTTCTCTGCTCCTTTTTCTATTCTGTTTCTTCCCTGGGTATATGAAGGCAGGGGAAGATACATAGTGGGCAGCTGTGCTGGCAAGCGCTGCTCACTAGTACAGCAGCGTGCGCAAGAGGGAGAGGGAGGGGGGAAAGAAGAGCCCGCAGCTGCATTGGCATCACTATGGTTGGGGTCACCCCCCCTTCCACCAACTATAATCGCCCCTCAGTACAGACCCCCTCCATCAGTGCAGAACCTGCACTAAGTATAAACCCCTCCCTAAGTACAGACCTTACACAGTGCAGACCCCCCCAGGAAAACCCCCCTCTATTAGTACAGACCCCCCAGGACAGACCCCCCCCCCTCCATTAGTACAGACCCCCCCAGGACAGACCCCCCCTCCATTAATACAGACCCCCAGGACAGACCCCCCTCCATTAGTACAGACTCCCCAGGACAGAGCCCCCCTCCATTACTACAGACCCCCCAGGACAGAGTCCCCCTCCATTACTACAGACCCCCCAGGACAGAGCCCCCCTCCATTACTACAGACCCCCCAGGACAGAGCCCCCCTCCATTACTACAGACCCCCCAGGACAGAGCCCCCCTCCATTACTACAGACCCCCCAGGACAGAGCCTCCCTCCATTACTACAGACCCCCCAGGACAGAGCCCCCTCCATTACTACAGACCCCCCAGGATAGAGCCCCCCTCCATTACTACAGACCCCCCAGGACAGACCCCCCCTCCATTACTACAGACCCCCCAGGACAGACCCCCCTCCATTACTACAGACCCCCCCAGGACAGACCCCCCTCCATTACTACAGACCCCCCCAGGACAGAGCCCCCTCCATTACTACAGAACCCGCAGGACAGAGCCCCCCTCCATTACTACAGACCCCCCAGGACAGACCCCCCTCCATTACTACAGACCCCCCAGGACAGAGCCCCCCTCCATTACTACAGACCCCCCAGGGCAGGACCCCCCCTCCATTGGTACAGACCCCCCCAGGACAGAGCACCCCCTCCATTACTACAGACCCCCCAGGACAGAGTCCCCCTCCATTACTACAGACCCCCCAGGACAGAGCCCCCCTCCATTACTACAGACCCCCCTCCATTACTACAGACCCCCCAGGACAGAGCCCCCTCCATTACTACAGACCCCCCAGGACAGACCCCCCTCCATTACTACAGACCCCGCAGGACAGAGCCCCCCTCCATTACTACAGACCCCCCAGGACAGAGCCCCCCTCCATTACTACAGACCCCCCAGGACAGAGCCCCCCCCCTCCATTACTACAGACCTCCCAGGGCAGGACCCCCCTCCATTAGTACAGACCCCCCAGGACAGAGCCCCCCTCCATTACTACAGACTCCCCAGGACAGAGCCCCCCTCCATTACTACAGACCCCCCAGGACAGAGTCCCCCTCCATTACTACAGACCTCCCAGGACAGACCCCCCTCCATTACTACAGACCCCCTCCATTACTACAGACCCCCCAGGACAGAGCCCCCCTCCATTACTACAGACCCCCCAGGACAGAGCCCCCCTCCATTACTACAGACCCCCCAGGGCAGGACCCCCCCTCCATTAGTACAGACCGCCCAGGGCAGGACCCCCCTCCATTAGTACAGACCCCCAGGACAGAGCCCCCCTCCATTACTACAGACCTTCCAGGACAGAGCCCCCTCCATTACTACAGACCCCCCAGGACAGAGCCCCCCTCCATTACTACAGACCCCCTCCATTACTACATAGCACCCAGGGCATGAGCCCCCTCCATTAGTACAGACCCCCCAGGACAGAGCCCCCCTCCATTACTACAGACCCCCCAGGGCAGGACCCCCCTCCATTACTACAGACCCCCCCTCCATTACTACAGACCACCCAGGACAGAGCCCCCCTCCATTACTACAGACCCCCCAGGACAGAGCCCCCCTCCATTACTACAGACCCCCCAGGACAGAGCCCCCCTCCATTACTACAGACCACCCAGGACAGAGCCCCCCTCCATTACTACAGACCCCCCAGGACAGAGCCCCCCTCCATTACTACAGACCCCCCAGGGCAGGACCCCCCTCCATTAGTACAGACCCCCCCCTAGGACAGAGCCCCCCCCTCCATTACTACAGACCCCGCAGGACAGAGCCCCCCTCCATTACTACAGACCCCCCAGGACAGAGCCCCCCTCCATTACTACAGACCCCCCAGGACAGAGCCCCCCCTCCATTACTACAGACCTCCCAGGGCAGGACCCCCCTCCATTAGTACAGACCCCCCAGGACAGAGCCCCCCTCCATTACTACAGACTCCCCAGGACAGAGCCCCCCTCCATTACTACAGACCCCCCAGGACAGACCCCCCTCCATTACTACAGACCCCCTCCATTACTACAGACCCCCCAGGACAGAGCCCCCCTCCATTACTACAGACCCCCCAGGACAGAGCCCCCCTCCATTACTACAGACCCCCCAGGGCAGGACCCCCCCTCCATTAGTACAGACCCCCCAGGGCAGGACCCCCCTCCATTAGTACAGACCCCCAGGACAGAGCCCCCCTCCATTACTACAGACCTTCCAGGACAGAGCCCCCTCCATTACTACAGACCCCCCAGGACAGAGCCCCCCTCCATTACTACAGACCCCCTCCATTACTACATAGCACCCAGGGCATGAGCCCCCTCCATTAGTACAGACCCCCCAGGACAGAGCCCCCCTCCATTACTACAGACCCCCCAGGGCAGGACCCCCCTCCATTACTACAGACCCCCCCTCCATTACTACAGACCACCCAGGACAGAGCCCCCCTCCATTACTACAGACCCCCCAGGACAGAGCCCCCCTCCATTACTACAGACCCCCCAGGACAGAGCCCCCCTCCATTACTACAGACCACCCAGGACAGAGCCCCCCTCCATTACTACAGACCCCCCAGGACAGAGCCCCCCTCCATTACTACAGACCCCCCAGGGCAGGACCCCCCTCCATTAGTACAGACCCCCCCCAGGACAGAGCCCCCCCCCTCCATTACTACAGACCCCCCAGGACAGAGTCCCCCTCCATTACTACAGACCCCCCAGGACAGAGCCCCCCTCTATTAGTAATGACCCCCCAGGGCAGGACCCCTCCTCCATTACTACAGACCCCCCCCCTCCATTAGGGTACAGTACATAATGATAAAAACACCCGGGCGGCAGCTGGAGAGGAGAGTGTGCAGCCGCGCCCCCCGGGTGGAGAACAGAAGAGTACACAGCAGGAGTGAGAGACACAGAGAGGAGGAGAATGTGTCAGCATGGACCGCTCTGCTCCCCCTCCCCCCGCGACATCACTCACTGCACTGCTGGTCTCTCTCCACACAGAGACCAGCCGCTCTGCCTCCCTTCTCATCTTCGGCTGGCTGAAGGAGGGAGGGGCTTGAGCACTGAATACAGCGGCGCCTTTCTTCTTAGAACACCAGCGGAAAGGCGCCGCAGGACACAAACAAGAGGAGGAAGAGGGAAGGGAGCACTCTGGCGCTACAGCGCCCCCACCTCTCTGGCGCTGGGGTGCACTGCACCCCGTGCACCCCGCCTCGGACCGGCCCTGCACATATCTGAGCAGCAAGGAGCATCAAATACCTAGAACAGATTTGTAAATGGCTGAGCTGAGGACTTTTGATAGCTTAAGGCAGCAGCATGACCTCCCTAAACCCCTATTCAATAAACACAAAAAAACAACTTCCTTTCATCCATACGGGACTTGAGGCTCTCAGAACCAAATGGCTAGTGAACTTTCCAGAGCTGCAGAAAGAAGACTAGGAAGAAATGACTGGGAATGTTTCTTTCTGCAATTGGTCTCTGCCAGAGACAGGCTAATACAGTTTTAAATTCTCCACAGAATCTACCTTACCCCTGTATGCTTACATAGAATATACTTTTCTATCCCTGCTGATTCCTGGAAGTGTGTGGAAGCCTCTGCGGACTTCATCCACATTTTTTGGTGGTGTCCCCCCTATCCAAACCTTCTGGACGGCAATAGCTTCCTTTCATTTTTTCAGTGACCACTATTCAGATGCCCCTGAGGGTGGATGTGTGTCTGCTGGGGCTGGTGGACCCTCTGGCTTATCATAGAGCCTCTAGAACTCTCCTGGAGCTATTATTGTTTTATGCCAGGAAAGCGATTGTGCTTAAATGGAAATCCTCGGCTGCCCTACTCTCGACTTTTGAAAAAGGCTAGTCAATTTGACTCTACCATTATTTAAGGCCTCTTACGTATAAAGGAGTTGTTCCAAAAAATTTCATTGAGTGTGGCATAATTGGTATACATTCCTTCCCCTAACGCAGTCCCCAAATCTTCTACTTGATTTGATTTGAATTATAATATGATTTATTGTGCCCCCTGTGACTTTACTGATATTGCATTACTCTGGTTTATGGTATGATTCTATCCTATTCTTTTATAAGTTTGACCCTGGGTTTCTCTGTTGCCTTAGTATACTGTGATTGAGCCTATTTGGTAGATGAGCATACTTTTGTTCAGTTGGTTTGAGTAATACACTTTGTGTGTTTTTGGTTTGTGCTTTACCTATGTATAGTTTTGAGCCTTGGAAACCCCAATAAGCTCTGTTTTATATTCTAATCTTTAAACTGAATAAAAAGAATTTTCAAAAAAATAAATTAAAAGCCTTGACTCCTTGGGTAGGCATATTATTCATAGAATTAAAGTCAAGTTAAAGCAAATGTTAAACTAACAAGTAGGGTCTGATTAATACATCAAGGCCCTCCCAGCAAATATAAACTTTAGCATTAAAGTTAAAGTAAAGGCACAACGTTTTTTTTTTTTAAGTTTTGGATAGAGTGGAGAGGAGTTAGAATACCTGTCAGTATTTATTGCTGTCTGTACCCCTGTTTGGGAGATTTACCCTCTCTATTTGCCCTGTTTAGCATTATCATTGAAAATGAAAATCTAAAATTTTGGGCTGTCCGCAGATAAGTAATAAAGGGGAAATCTTCCAATAGTGGGGACACAAGTTCTGGTGATGGGGGATGGGATTCCTTTAATTTGCAGAGAATTCCTCTTATGTCCTGTTTTGGCTATGGGACAGAAATGGAAGATAAATCTCCCCAATGAGACACGGATGGAAAAGGAAATCTTACAGGGGTTATAATCCTCCCTTACTCAATCCAAAATGAAAAAAAGTTTAAAAAAAAAAAATGCAAATACGCTTACAGTACTTTACCCCCAGCTTCTTTATTGTAGGGGGTGATATCACTATCCTTTAAAGCACTGACAGCTGCTATTGGGCCCAAGCCAGAGAGGGCACGGTCAAGGCCCCAGGAATGAGAATCAATAATTGAGTACCCTGGGCCACCCAACTCTATTCTGATCTCCATTATTGTGGGAAATGCCTAGGATATGACAGCTTACCCAATCTGCGCTGTCATTTGTAAACGCAGAACCCAGCAGTGGAAGTCTTTAGCTATTCACTTCCTCTGGAACTTTGACAAATGACTTGATCTAATGCAGAGTGCAGCAGAAGAAAGGAGCGGTGGAAGAATTCCTCTGCCAGCTTCTGTGTTTACAAATGACAATGTTGATGGGGTGAGCTGTCATATCCCGTGCCACACAGCCCCATTTTGTATTTCATAATGTGCGTTACCTATTCCACAATGCCTCGTATGCTGCACAGTACATTTTCCTGCACTGCCTTTTTCCACATGCCATGCTATCCATTTACTATTCCACACCACCTCATACCGCTTGCTGTGCTATACATTCCCTATTTTACACCACCTCATATTGCATGCTGTACATTTCCTATTCCACACCATATCATTCCAAGTGCCTTGCTGTCCATTCCCTATTCTGTACGCCCTCATTCCGTATGCCATGCTGTATGTTCCCTATTCCACACTGCCTCTTTCAGTATGTTGTACTGCAAATTATATATTCTGTACCACCTCACTCTGTATGCTATGCTGCATGATCCTTTTTCCATAGTGCATCATTCGATATACAGTCCCATGCTGTACATTTCTTATGACCACCAACTCATTCCGTATGCAATGCTATTTGTTCCATATTGAGCAAGGCCTCATTTCATATACTATGAAGCACATTCCCTATTTGCACCTTTCATATACCATGAAGCACATTCCCTATTTGCACTTTTAATATACCATGAAGCACATTCCCTATTTGCACTTTTCATATACCATGAAGCACATTCCCTATTTGTACCCTATTTGCATTTCGTATTCCATGCTACTCCACACCAGCTCATTCTGTACACCATAGGCTTCTTATTCTGCACTACCTCATGCCATATGACATGTACTGTACATAAAGTTACTGTATGCAGCTAAAGGGCGGTATAATAATAATGCTGTAAAATGGTCTGGACATCTGGGCATCAATGACCTCAGGTCATGAAAAGTTTGGAGTAAAGATGCTCTGTAGCCAATAAAGGCAGCATTGAGAAAAGAAGAAGAAATATATTCAATCAAATATGGTACATCAGGTATGAAAATGTTGATAATCCCATTAGGAGCTAATTAAAAAAAATAAGATAAACTTTGCAATAATGACTCAAAGGGAGGCTTAAAAAATATGGTGGTTTCTTAACATGGCACTTGCTTCGTGTGAATTATGTATGCCCTAAAAATAAATCCAACCTAATTATCCAAACACATTAACACAGTGAGCGCAACCTGCTCTTTTTATCTTTTCACTGTGCACATTGGGACCAGATGGCTTGCACCCAAGGGTACTTAGGGAACTCAGTCAAGTAATTGCCAGACCATTGTTCCTAATTTTTACTGACAGTCAACTGACTGGAATGGTACCAGCTGATTGGAGAAAAGCCAATGTAGCACCAATATTTAAAAATGGCCCAAAATACATCCCTGGGAATTACAGACAAGTTAGCTTAACATCAATAGTATGCGAGTTCTTGGAGGGGATCATAAGGGACTATATACATGATTTTAGTAAAGAGAACAGTATCATTAGCAGTAATCTGCATGGATTCATGAAGAATCGCTCTTGCCAAATCAATCGATTAACCTTCTATGAGCAGGTGAGTTGCCATCTAGATAAAGGAAGACCCGTAGATGCGGTGTATCTGGATTTTGCAAAAGCATTTGACACATTTCCCCATAAATGTTTACTGTACAAAATAAGGTCCATTGGTATGGACCATAGGGTGAGTACATGAATTGAAAACTGGCTACAAGGGTGGGGATAAATGGGGAGTACTCAGAATGGTCAGGGGTGGGTCGTGGGGTCCTCCAGGGTTCTGGGCTGGGACCAATCCTATTTAATTTGTTCATAAACGACTTGGAGGATGGGGTAATCAGTTCAATCCCTGTATTTGCGGACGATACTAAGCTAAGCAAGGCAATAACTTCTCTGCGGGATGTGTAAACTTGGCAAAAAGATCTGAACAAATTAATGGGGTGGGCAACTACATGGCAAATGAGATTTAATATAGAAAAATGTAAAATAATGCATTTGGGGGGCAAAAATATGAATGCGATCTATACACTGGGGAGAGAACCTCTTGGGGGAATTTAGGATAAAAAAGGACCTGGGGGTCCTAGTAGATGATAGGCTCAGCAATGGCATTCAATGCCAAGCTGCTGCTAACAAAGCAACCAGAATATTGGCATGCATTAAAAAGGGGATCAACTCCAGAGATAAAACGATAATTCTCCCCCTCTACAAGACTCTGGTCCGGCTGCACCTAGAGTATGTTGTCCAGTTCTGGGAACCAGTCCTCAGGAAGGATGTGCTGGAAATGGAGTGAGTACAAAGAAGGGCAACAAAGCTAATAAAGGGTCTGGAGGATCTTAGTTATGAGGAAAGGTTGCGAGCACTGAACTTATTCTCTCTGGAGAAGAGAGGCTTGAGAGGGGATATGATTTCAATTTACAAGACACGTGACCACTCATTAAAATTAGAAGAAAAGAGGCTTAACCTTAAACTACGTAGAGGGTCCTTTACTGTAAGAGCGGCAAGGATGTGGGATTCCCTTCCACAGGTGGTCGTCTCAGCGAGGAGCATTGATAGTTTAAAAAACTATTAGATAAGCACCTGAACGACCACAACATACAGGGATATACAATGTAATACTGACATAAAATCACAAACATACAGTAGGTAGGACTTGATGGACTTGTGTCTTTTTTTAACCTCATCTACTATGTAACTATGTAACATTGGGGGCTCTGTAATATCATTAAAATGCCAAAATCAAGTTTATTTTTTTTAATCATTTTGCTCTTAAGAAAGTTCTGTGGAGCACGTTCTTGCTTTATGATTTCACTATGTAAAACTGTAAATAAACCTCCCTCACTGCACTGGAATGTCACATAAGTATCTTGCCTGGGTGAATGTGGAACTCATAGTTAACATACTAACGTGGGCCTAATTGTGTAACTCTGTATGTGCTTCTTAAAGTCTATACTGTAAAGCCTGATATCAATAAAGACTTCATCTTAAATCTGGTCTGAAATGCTTTTGTTCTTAGAAGGATGGCAATATAAAATGCTTTTTTTTTCACCAAACAGATTAAAAAATGCTATGCAAAAATTCTTAGATTTCTGAATATAATAAACAGTGCATGACCCCAGCATCCAGCCTGGCTCTGCGGAGGCCTCTTTTTTCCTCTTGAATGGATTTCTTTGCTCTCAAGTTAACTCATGTACTGGATGACATCCAAGAACATTTTGTTCCTTGGTAGAGAGCCAAGATTCTCTCAGCGGTGGAGCTGCTTGCTTTCCAGCTCCCTCCTCTCACCATCGCCGTTATTATACACGTCCCTCTCTCTGTGGATTGCTCTTGGAATGATAGAGTGCAAAATCCAGCACATGATTCCGATAAGCGCAACACTGGCTTGCATACATCTGTTCGTGCTTCCATACCTTCTAATGTCCTCTACCTAATAGTAGTGTGACCAGCTTTTAGGGAAGGAGAACTATTTGCAAATAATATGTTCCAGATGTGAAAGGCTGAGCCTCGTTTTCTGAAATTACTGAGTCGCTGCCAGTTTGCATCTGCAAATATCTTGTGAGTGGGGAACGTGAAAGATGATCTATTGAAACATCTGCTAGATTTTCCCAATCTGCTATGTCCAGCATGTCTCCCTCCATTCACCATTATTAATTGAAATAGATGGCATTTCATCATGTAGGTTCTGAATTAAGAGTACTAACTAAAAAAAAAAAAAAAAAAAATAGTCATTTGTTGGGGGGGGGGGGGGTTGGGGGGGCTGTAAAGGGCCAAAATGTGGTTTTGGTTACTGTGTATGTCATTAACTTGTTGCATTCACGAGGCTTTAATGTCTGGTTTCATGAATGTGTAAATTTGAAGTCATACGTATAAAATTGCCCTGAAGAAGTACGCTGAATATTCACTCCCAGCAGAGTCCTCCCAGACTCCCTAAATCCTAGCAGAAAGGCAGGACTTGGAAATACCTAACTGGGAGTATTTCAGCCAAGCTAAAGCTAGTTCATGAACATTTTAGAAAGTTGCACAATTTTTAATACTTATCAGGGCCTATTGACTGCGTAGGCTATTTTCTGTAAAAGGTGAGTTTATCCCTTAACAGCTTCCCGACCGCCGCACGCCGATGTACGTTGGCAGAATGGCACGGGTGTGCAAAAGGGCGTACCCGTACGTCCCTTCATAATCCCGGGCAAGTGGGCGCGTGCACGATGCCGCGCGCCACGTGAGTGTGCCCGCGGGTTTCGCGGATTCAATGTCCACCGGTGGCCCGCGATTGCGACGAGGAGAGGCAGAACAGGGAACTGTAAACAAGGCATTTTCCTGTTCTGCCTAGTGATATGACAGGGATCTACTGCTCCCTGTCATCGGGAGCAGTGATCTCTGTCATGTCCTAGGTAGCCCATCCCTCCTACAGTTAAAATACGCTGAGGGAACACTCTTAACCCCTTGATCGCCCCCTAGTGTTTAACCCCTTCCCTGCCAACAACATTTACACATCAGTGGCTATTTTTAGCTCTGATCTCTGTATAAATGTCAATGGTCCCAAAATAGTGTCAAAAGTGTCTGATCTGTCCGCAGTCCCGATAAAAATCGCAGATCACCGACATTACTAATAAAAAAAAATTAATAATAAAAATGCCATAAATCTATCCCCTATTTTGTAGATGCTATAACTTGTGCGCAAACCAATCTATATATGCTTATTGCGATTTATTTTTTTTACCAAAAATATGTAGAAGAATACATATCGGCCTAAACTGAGGAAGAATTTGTTTTATATATTTCTTGGGGATATTTATTATAACAAAAAGTAAAAAATATTGCTTTTCTTTCAAAATTGGCAGTTTTTTGTTTATAGCGCAAAAAAAAAACAAAAACGCAGAGGTGATTAAATACCACAAAAAGAAAGCTCTATTTATGGGAAAAAAAGGACTCAATTCTGTTTGGCTACAACATCGCACGACCACGCAATTGTTAGTTAAAGCGACGCAGTGCCAAATCGCAAAAAGTGCTCTGGTCATGAAGGGGGTAAAATATTCCGGGGCTGAAGTGGTTAAAAAGAGTGAAGTAGTGCAGGACCACTGTCATGTCCATCCTAATATTTTTTTCAAGTTTTTAATAGACCATGTATGGGTTATAAGCCCTATTAGAATATTTTTTGCTTTCTGTTGGAGAAATTTCATAATCTTTTTCGAATGCTGCTGTATGCATTGACATATCTGCTTAGACCCAGTGTGTTTGATTTATTAAAACCGTAGAGTGCAAAATCTAGTGCAGCTCTGTATAGAAACCAATCATCTTCCATTTTTTTTGTCAAAGCTTTATTGAACAAGCTGGAGTTAGAAGCTGAACCAGATTTTGCACTCTTCATCTTTAGTAAATGAACCTCAGTCTACCCTGACAGTATTTTCACCTGCTGACTAGGTGTCAGGGCTGGGCTCATCCCTTCCTTCTCCTGGCTGCTCAGCTGTTGGTTAATTGCCAGCTCCTGTCTCTCCACAGTGATCACCTGTTGATGATATCCTGCTCATCAGTCCTGCCCACTTAAGCCGTCCAGCCCAGATGATCTCTGCCTTCGCCTTGGTCATATCTCTAGAGAAGATCTCCTGTGTTCCTGTTAAAGACTTTCTTGGCTGACATTCCTTCTGGCTCCAGATCCTGCTTGCTGTTCTACTACGCTCATCTCTGGCTCCCTGATGTTTTGACTTGTCTGACTATCCGTTTCGGTTCCTGAACTCTGGCTATGTTTTGACTAGGTTTACTCTGTTTACCTTTTTTATTATTATTAAACAAGTGAGATTTAACTGTACTTCTGTCTCAGTCTGATTCATGGTTTCTGATACTAGGCACTATCCACAGGCAGCTTGATTCTTCAAAAAAACTGAGTCCAATACAATTTTACTTCAGAGAGCAGTACCGAGGATATTTTTCCAGGCTTTATAAGTGTAAGAAGACACTGATTTTCCTAAGCCCATACCATCTTTCCTCCTGAAGCATACCAGGCAACATGCCCTTAACATGGAGGGGGGGGGGGTACCTTCTTCCCATGTTGATGAGAACAAGTTCCTCTTTCCCAAAACTTTGGCTCAGTGTTTGTGGGGGGTTTGTGGTTTATCGAAATTTGGGAGCCTCCTTTAATAAAATAAAAAATAAAAAATGAAAGTGTAAATATACACAGAGACACAGTTTTTGACAAGCTTTTAAGTAAAAAAATAAAATAAAATAATGTTCCATGGTGTACCCCTTACTTGCTTGCACATAACAGTTTGAGGACAGTCTTTTCCCTGACAGCTGAAGACCATGAGGTGACTTTCTTAGCGGGCTAAAATCTCATGGCTGGGAACTTTTTGGTATATGTGATTTTCTTCTTCTTAGCACTTGTTGAGAAATGGGAAAGTCTAAGGCCCCACAGCTGAAGACCATGAGACCAGTCTCTTTAACAGGCTATCTTCTCTTATTTATTTATTTCAGGTACTTATATAATCAATTTACGCAGCGTTTTACATCTCCATTGGACAGTCACATCAGTCCCTGCCCTCAAGTTCTCTTTAGCAGTTGTGAATACTGAATGGTCTAAGACCTCATAGCTGGGGACCATGAGGCAAGTCTATTTGGCACCTTGTTATCCTGTAATATTGCAGAACTGTAGGTAACCAGTGCAACCTCAGGAACACTGCACAGTAACAAAGACCACTCTTCACTAAGCTCATAGTCCAGGACACTGCTGACGAAGGAGAATGGTCAGTATCTGACTCTATGCGAGCAGCCTCAGTCCAAGCTAATTCTGGCACTTACATACCAAAAGCGCAGAGTCACCAGAAATTAGCACTGGGTCATTACTCACAAGTGTCCAGGGCAGCTGCCAACTTCCATACTACATTCCTCCAGACACCTCACAATGAGTGAGCCAGTTTCAGGTCCCTTTCAGGTCTCCTCCCCAAAGAACAGCAGCATAATCCAAGGCTTGCCTCAGAGGGGCAACAGCCTCCTCTAAGGCTTGGAATCTCTCCTTGCTGGGCAAGACGACCTCTCCAGAGCTTCAGATTATTTATCTTCCCCAGGTATTGGCTAGGCTCTGATTAATATTAAGGCCTGTTATCTGAATCCGCCTTCCCTAAACTCTAGAAACGTTTTCAAGAGGCAGGGGGAAGCAATCAAACTCCCAGCCTGTGAAATCCTAAACAGACCAGAGCAAACACTGTTCCCTTGACTACAGAAGGAGCCAAAAATGTAATTTACCTAGTAGGCTAACTAGGAGGGTGCTACATCTCATTGATGGATTAGGTGTCTCTTTTGAGTTCCCATAGCATAAATTTTGAGAGATGAAAGGAATGCTGTAGATTCTCTCAATGATAGTTTTACAAGTGTGCACATTGATTAAACTCTCATTAGAGTGAGGAGAGTGATAATGACCAATATTAGGATCAATAGGAAGATCACCTGTATGCTGTTCTTGTACCATATGGACTCTCACAGTGTCTCTTTCCAGCAGAAGCATGATTTTGATGTTATCTTGCAATGGTGGTATGTAGCCTTTTAAAACTTTATAGTCATGCATGTATGAATTTAGGAGTAGGGATTTCCTCTCTGGCATTAGATATTTGATTGTGCTCGATAAGTGTAGGAAGATGAATTTCTTCAGTCTCTTTTATGTCTGAAATAATGCCTTCTACAGCAGGGGAAATTCCTTCTGTGGTTTTTATTGTGTCCGCACATGTGTGCAAGGTGTAAGATAGGGCATAGGACAATAAATATATCAAAGAACTCTGAAGTGACAAACAAATGACTGCTTTGGTCATCTAAAACAGCATACATCCTGACAGCTTTCCTTGGTTGTCTCTGAGGAAACACTTTCACCAGTTTTCATTGAAAGTGATATACCGTATTTATCGGCGTATAACACGCACTTTTTTCCCCTTAAAATCAGGGGAAAATCGCGGGTGCGTGTTATACGCCGATCCCCTGCGATCCTGAGCTCACAGATGTTAAAAATCGCCGACCGCGATTTGAAAATGGCGCCGCCGGCGCCGAAATACACAGTGCCGGTCCTCGGCTCTTCTCGGCCTTTTTCGGCTTCACTCGTCGCCGCCCGAACCTAGCTGAGTGTACTTGGCTAGGTTCGGATAGCTCCGCTCACAGTCACGCCCATCCCGGGCGGGACTACGAGTGGAGCCGAAAGTGCACGAGAGCCGCCGAGAAGAGCCGAGGATTGGCTCTGTGTATTTCGGCACCTGCGGCGCCATTTTCAAATCGTGGTTGGCGATTTTTAAGCTCAGGAGATGGAGATGGGATCCTGCAAGGCTGCACTGGGGCAAGGCTGCACTGGACACTGGGGAAGGCTGCACTGGACACTGGGGAAGGCTGCACTGACAAGGCTGCACTGGACACTGGGCAAGGCTGCACTGGACACTGGGGAAGGCTGCACTGACAAGGCTGCACTGGACACTGGGGAAGGCTGCACTGACAAGGCTGCACTGACATGGCTGCACTGACATGGCTGCACTAAGAAGGCTGCAATGATGGGCATTTAAATGTAAGTTTTTTTCCCTTCAACTTCCCTCCTAAAAGTTTTTTTTTTCCTTAAAATTCCCTCCTAAATTGGGGTGCGTGTTATACGCTGGTGCGTGTTATACGCCAATAAATACGGTAGTTCACAATATTTAGGTATAATCATTGTGACTACTTGTTGCTCTCCCTGCTCATGATCTGACCTGGGTGTAAACTGTTCAGTGGATTTAGAGTTTAAGAGCCTAACTGAATCCTAAAGCGCGACACCTGAAGCACATGCCATGGTTTCTTAGGAACTTTGTGTTATTTAAAGGACTTACCTTTGAACGCATGACATTTTCTGAGATTATGTGGTTTGTGAATGAGACAGTAGGAGTTTGAATTGTTTCGCATTTCTTCACCATGGCCCTGAAACTGTACCTTAGTCCAGGGATCTCCAAATTTTCTAAACAAATGGCCAGTGTGACGGACCTCCTGGCACCCCTCCTGGGTGCCTACGCCAAACGGTGCTTCCTGTCCTCCAAACCCTTCCAGCAGACTGATAGCTAATACCAGCCCTTTACCCCAAGCTTCGTACACAGATAAGAAGTTAATGTGAAAACCAAAGGAATGTCTTTATTGAACAGAAATACAGGTTTTTCTACACTTTAAAATTAGGGGCAGTCCACACATGAACAATAAAAACAAATATTACACATTGGGGTAAACATCCCACAATGGCTAAGTAACGAGGTAAGTTGAAACAAGATTATCAGACAGACAGAAACCATAGGTGACTCAATTAACAATGAGAATTCCCACAATGGGAGAAAGATACTCCACACCTAGACAGGATGGCCTAACACAGGTACATATTATAACAGTAATCACATAACACCTTAATGAACAGATTACACATAACAGCAGGAGACCCCAGCATCAGGTTGTTTTGAGACAATTATAATCCTCTGATTTGAGTCTCTGAGTCTAGGAGGAGGTTGAAGCAGTCAACTCTGGTTTGGGCTGTCGACTCTATACAAAACAAAACACAGAGGGCAATCTGGGTCCTCCAGCTCTCAGAGCCTGTGTGTTTCGGGGAGACATGGACCGAATCCGAAGCAAAATCACTACAAAGGTCCCCCAGGCACACACATCCAAAAGAATAAAGCCCTCTCAAATGCCAGGGAGGCAAGTGGCTAGCATGTAGTCCCCTCAAAAAACCCCTGTCCTGGTTGGGTCTGTCACAGCCAGGTTTAGTATCCTCAGACATTAGGGGGGCGGTGTGTGGATAGTGGGAATAGAAAATGCATTGGCATCAATGGGAGTAAACAATACTTCATCTTTGGTATTAGGGAAGCAATAGTTCCCTATCATTGGTGTCAATGGCAGGAATAGTGCTCCATCATTGGTGTCAGTGGAAGGAATAGTGCCTAATTCTTGATGTTTGTGGGAAGAATAGTGCCCTATCATTGGAGTCAGTGGAAGGAATAGTGCTCCATCATTGGTGCCAGTGGAAGGAATAGTGCCTCATTGTTGATGTCAGTGACAGGAAAAGTGCCCCATTGTTGGTGTTTGTGGGAAGAATAGTGCCATATCATTGGAGTCAGTGGAAGGAATAGTGCCCCTATGTTGGTGTTAGTGGGAGAAATAGTGACCCAGTGTTTGTTTTAGTAGAAGGAACAGTGCCTCGTTGTTGGTGTCAATGAGAGGAATAGTGCCCCATTGTTGGTGTCAGTGGAAGGAATAGTGCACTATCATTGGTGTCATTGGGAGAAATAGTGCCCCATACTTGGTGTCAGTGAGAGGAATAGTCCTGTATTATTGGTTTCATTGGGAGGAATAGTCCCCCAAGGGCTGGAAAAAAAGCAAGGAAAGGCTGCACCCTGCCCCTTGGGCCACAGTCTGGGGACCACTGCCTTGGCTAATATTAACCAAATTAGTAAATCTTGCTGTTTTCCTTGTACTAAAAAAGCTACTAAATAATTGTTTTGTTCTGAAGTGGACATAACCAGTGAACAATGATATATGCACCTGCAAAACACACCATTTTGTTGTGCTCGAAAATTGCTCTTCGGTTGGCTCAGAAGTACTGAATGATTTTCAAAACAGATGTTATTTCCAGGCAAAACAAGATCATTGTAGTACCTGGTCAGATGTCACTGTGCGCACTCAGAAAAAGGACTAAATAGAATTCCAATGGCAATAACTGCACTGATCACATTAATCAGGGTAATCCTCTGTTGGTTCAACCGCCTAAAAAGTGATGAGCAGCTTTATAAAATATTAGAAAAACACTTGGGTTAGGCAGGCTAAGAAAGTGTTGCAATAATTTTAAGGCAAATATAAAGATTTTGCAAATAGCTGTATTTCCGGAAATGTACAAGTAACAATGAGACGTTGACTTTATAAACAATATAAAAAGAGGTGAATGTATGGCATATATAAATATCTACATGATGTATTGGTTTGGATTCTATGCAATATGTTTGCAGAGATTTCCTGGGTTTACTCAGTTTGAGAATTGAAAAGTTTTGGCCAAGAAATTTGCAGGTTCACTGCTAGAAATAAGGAGCAACCCATAAAGCAGTGCATTGCCTTTGCCCCGGTCAGCTGACAATAATGAAATGCCCGCTCACTATAAAAGGAGGGCTCACAAATTGTCATTGTTTGTTGGAGCTGTTAGAGAGTGAGAACAATTCTGTATAGGAGGAGATATTACACCACACTGTATTATTTTTAAAAAGTTTTTATTTAGGCATCAGTACATGTCCCCCTTGGCAGTGCCAAGCTTCCCATGACTTTTGCTTACAAATAGCAAAACATTAACAAAGTTGTATAAGAAGATTTTTCCCCCATAGACTTATTGAGGTTTGTTACAAAGTTTGGGTTTCATACCTAGGCAGATTTGCTCAGACCAGGGCCGGATTTTCCACTAGACACTGTAGGCATGTGCCTACAGGCGCCCTTCTGAGAGGGGCGCCCATCATGATAAGTTTTTTCTTCCTTTTTTTTGAACCTTTTGGCTGCCAGGTCCATACATCACGGACCTGACAGTTGCAGCCACTGGGATTGTGTATAAAACTGACACACTCCTGACACACGTTGGGTGCATCTACACATGAAAAGGTTGATTGTGATACACATGTTACATATTGCCACGCATGCCAGAGTGAGAGCAATAATTCTAGCACAAGACCTCCTCCGTAACACTAAACTGATGAGCTATGGGGTGCTTTTGAAGAGGCACCTATAGAAAATATAGGGCACAGAAGTATGTTGCCATTTCACGGGTGCACACAAATTTACGGTTTGACATGTTAGGTATCAATTTACTCGGTGCAACCTCGTCTTTTATATTTTACCAAAAATGTGGGTAGTTTATTGCATTTATAACAAAAAAAATGGCCCCCGTCCCCACCAATAACTGTTCTTCACAGCAAGGAGCACATGGAAGGGCAATGCATGCAAGACAAATCCAGAGAAATTTCCAGCTCAACTTACCAACGAGTAGTAATTTTTTTGCAGGGGGGGGGGCGGCAAACAGTACCACCCCGTCTGTCGGTCGGCAGTCGATCGGGTGGGTCTGGTGCACCTACCCCATCTATGGTCGGCAGCGCTTCTCCCGGACTTCACCGGCGGCTTCCCTTGCTTGGCGAAGGCTTTCACTTCCTCTGCTCTCCATGAGCATCACAGCGGCTTCCGTTTCCTCCCTCCTGCTCGGCGGCCAATTGGGACTCTTCTCTTTTCGGCCAATTGGAAAACGGGTCTCAGACCTGCTTCTGATTGGCCGGATTGAGGATCAGTGTTTTAATAGCAAATATTAATTTGCTGCTGTAACACCTGGAAGGGCTTGTGGCGCAATGCGCTGCGCCACTAGCCCACCCTATTTTGAAGAAACCTATTAGAGCCTCTGACTCTAATCAGGTGCTTCAAAAAAACACAGCCGCCACTGTAATTCTTGCGCCCGGCATCCTGAAAGGGGCTGGACACATGAATAGGGCGTGGCAATGTCCTGTCAAAATAGCGGCCGTGTATAGAGGGGGCAGCGCTCTGGCGCCCCTAATAGTCTGGCCACCACTGCCAATCAGTCTGCTTACCAAGCGAATTAACCTTACAATATGCGTTAATGCTTGCCAACCAGCGCACGCCGATGTACATCGGCAGAATGGCGCTGGTAGGCAATAGGGCGTACAGGTATGTCCCATTTAAAAAGCGGTGTCGCAGGCACACGCCTGCGGCCGGGGGCGCGAGCTCTCGCCCACCGCGATCTTCGTGACTACGGGTCCCGTGGACTCGATGTCCGCTGGGTGCCTGCGATCGTGTCACAAGGAGGAGGAACGGGAGATTCTTTTGTAAACAAAGCATTTCCCCATTCTGCCTAGAGACAGAGCAGTGATCACAGCTCTCTCTCATCGAGAGCAGTGATCACTGTCCTGTGTGTTGAAGTCCAGCCCTCTAACAGGTAGAGTCACTCCTTAGGACACACTTAACCCCTTCACTGCCCCCTAGTGGTTAACCCCTTCACTGCCAGTGTCATTTACACAGTAATCAGTGCATTTTTATAGCATTGATCGCTGTATAAATGACAGTGGTCCCAAAATAGTGTTAAAAATGTCCGATGTGTCCGCCATAATGTTGCAGTCCTGAAAAAAAATGCAGATTGCCGCCATTACTAATTAAAAAATTAAAAACAAAAATGCCATAAAACTATCCCCTATTTTGTAGACGCTATAAATTTTGCGCAAACCAATCAATATACGCTTATTGCGATGTTTTTTTTTTTTTTACCAAAAATATGTAGAAGAATACATATCAGCCTAAACTGAGGAAAAAAAATAGTTTTTTTATATATTTTTGGGGTATATTTATTATAGCAAAAAGTAAAAAATATTGCGTTTTTTTTAAATTGTTGCGTTTTTTTGTTTATAATGCAAAAAATAAAAACTGCAGAGGTGATCAAATACCACCAAAAGAAAGCTCTATTTGTAGGAAAAAATGGAGGTAAATTTTGTTTGGGTACAACGTTGCATGACCGCGCAATTGTCAGTTAAAACGACGCAGTGCCGAATCGCAAAAAGGGCTCTGGTCAGGAAGGGGTAAAATCCTCCGGGGCTGAAGTGGTTAAAAACAGGAGTTTAGTTAGCACACATTTGCAAACGCATGTGTAAGCTGCAAGGCCACTTCACGCATTTGTTTGCCCTAAAATTTCACTTTAGTGTGTTTTTTACCTTTGCAGTAATTTATTGAGAAAAAAAAAAAATGGTCTTGCTGTCTTTTTTTTTGGGGGGGGGGGGGGGGGGGTGCACTTCAGTGAGATGTTTATGGGGGGGTATTGCAGAATATAAGCAGGATATTGCACTAACCCTGTAGATAAATAAGAGAACCAGAGGCTTCACTAATGCCGTGTACACACAGGCGGACTTTTCGACCGGACTGGTCAGACGGACCGAATCCGGCGGTCAATCCGAACGTGTGTGGGCTTCATCGGACCTTCAGCGGACTTTTTCAGTCAAAAATCAGACGGACTTTAGACTTGGAACATGTTTCAAATTTGTCCGACGGACTTGAGTCAGGTCAAAAAAAATCCGCTCGTCTGTATGCTAGTCCGACGGATGAAAACCCACGCTAGGGCAGCTATTGGCTACCAGCTATCAACTTCCATATTTTAGTCCGGTCGTACGTCATCACGTACGAATCCATTGGACTTTGGTGTGATCGTGTGTAGGCAAGTCCGTTCGTTCAAAAGTCCATCGGAAGTCCGTCAAAAGTCCGCCGAAAGTCCATCGGAAAGTCCGTCGGACCAGTCTGGTCGAAAAGTCCGCCCGTGTGTACGCGGCATAAGTGTAAGGGTGGTTTGATTAAGGATGGGCTCAGGCGTGTTTGGGTCCTAGTCCCAACCCACCTGTGCAAGCCGTCACTGCACACCAGCAATCATAAGCAGCCTAATCTGGGCACGTGTACAGTATGTGCAGCTGTGGGCCGGGAAATGCCTCACTGCCTATAAATGGTGGTATGCAGTGACGGCTTCCTAGCTGGATTTCTCAGGGGGGTTGGCAGCTTAATAATCCAAACACTCCTGAGCCCATTTCTAGGTTTGATCATAACGTTGGCAGAGCCTCAACTCAGGACAAGGCCTCTGCCAACAGAGGGCATTCTCTTCCTGGGCAATTGGCCATAGCTCCCAACTGTCCCTGATTTTGAGGGACTGTCCATGATTTGGAGCAATGTCCCTCTGTCCCACTTTCCTCCTCATTTGGGTCTGATCCTCATAGTTGTATATAAAATGTACTTTTTATCTTTTTTATCTTTCAAAAAGTGTTTCCCAGTACTAAACCTTTCATCCAATTTCTAAACTGCTGCATTTGTACATTTTAGGAGCCAATATAAAGGAATAGCAGTGGTAAAAAAAAAAGTCCTTGTGGGTTTAATTAACCTTTTTTTGGTTAATTTCCCTTTAAAGGGGTGTGACAGAGGGCGTGTCCTATGCCTACATACGTTTGTTAGTAGGTGTCCCTCATTCTCATCTCAAAATGTTGGGAGATATGAATTAACCAGTAATCTAATTAATGCAAATGAGAACTGAAGAACTACCACAGCCGGCAGGGCCGGACTGGGCATAAAAACCAGCCCTGGAAATAATTTCATAGCAGCCCCAGTGGCGTAGCGTTGGTTGTCCGCACCCAAGGCAAGTAATTTGCGCCACTAACCCGCGGACATTTAGCACTCTGAGTCCCTTCCACTCGTACAGTATATTTAGCATAAGGTACCCTTATGGTACCTCTTAGGATGTACCACTCTCTCTATTTGTTCTCCTTTTCTTCCCTATATATTGCTCTCTAGCCATCTGTCATGTTCTTTCTCACCCGCTTTCTTTGTTCCTCTCCCTCTTTTTATTCCTTCTCCTCCTCTTTGTTTTTTTCCCTCCCTCACCTCTATATCTATACACACACATACACTGTATGTATTTACACCTATATGTATATTGCACCGAATGAATAATTGTCTTTTGGGGGAGGGTGGATTCCAATGTGAAATGTGCCTTGGCCATAGCGCCCACCATAAAGCATTCTCCCTCTGTACTGGTCCAGGACTGGGGGCTGTAATATAATTCTGCTGTGGCAGGTGGGGAAGTGTATACAGTGTGTGTGTGTATCATGTGTGTGTCCTCTCCTGCAGGGATTGCAGACACATTACAGGAGATGATCAGAGACTGCAGACATAGTACAGGAGATGGTCAGAGACTGCAGATATTGTACAGGAGATGGTCAGAGAATCCAGATATTGTACAGAAGATGGTCAGAGACTGCAGACATTGTACAGGAGATGGTCAGAGACTGCAAATATAGTACAGGAGATGGTCAGAGACTGCAGACATATTACAGGAGATGGTCAGAGACTGCAGACATACAACAGGAGATGGTCAGAGACTGCAGACATATTACAGGAGATGGTCAGAGACTGCAGATATAGTACATGAGATGGTCAGAGACTGCAGACATATTACAGGAGATGGTCAGAGACTATAGATATAGCACAGGAGATGGTCAGAAACTGCAGTCATACAACAGGATATGGTCAGAGACTGCAGACATATTACAGGAGATGGTCAGAGACTGCAGACATATTACAGGAGATGGTCAGAGACTGCAGACATATTACAGGAGATGGTCAGAGACTATAAACATATTACAGGAGATGGTCAGAGACTGCAGACATAGTACAGGAGATGGTCAGAGACTGCAGACATAGTACAGGAGATGGTCAGAGACTGCAGACATAGTACAGGAGATGGTCAGAGACTGCAGACATAGTACAGGAGATGATCAGAGACTGCAGACATAGTACAGGAGATTATCAGAGACTGCAGACATAGTACAGGAGATGATCATTGACTGCAGACATATTACAGGAGATGGTCAGAGACTGCAGACATATTACAGGAGATGGTCATAGACTATAAACATACTACAGGAGATGGTCAGAGACTATAGATATAGCACAGGAGATGGTCAGAGACTGCAGTCATACAACAGGAGATGGTCAGAGACTGCAGACATAGTACAGCAGATGGTCAGAGACTGCAGACATAGTACAGGAGATGGTCAGAGACTGCAGACATAGTACAGGAGATGGTCAGAGACTGCAGACATAGTACAGGAGATGATCAGAGACTGCAGACATAGTACAGGAGATGGTCAGAGACTGCAGACATAGTACAGGAGATGGTCAGAGACTGCAGACATAGTACAGGAGATGGTCAGAGACTGCAGACATAGTACAGGAGATGGTCAGAGACTGCAGACATAGTACAGGAGATGGTCAGAGACTGCAGACATAGTACAGGAGATGGTCAGAGACTGCAGACATAGTACAGGAGATGGTCAGAGACTGCAGACATAGTACAGGAGATGGTCAGAGACTGCAGACATAGTACAGGAGATGGTCAGAGACTGCAGACATAGTACAGGAGATGGTCAGAGACTGCAGACATAGTACAGGAGATGGTCAGAGACTGCAGACATAGTACAGGAGATGGTCAGAGACTGCAGACATAGTACAGGAGATGGTCAGAGACTGCAGACATAGTACAGGAGATGGTCAGAGACTGCAGACATAGTACAGGAGATGGTCAGAGACTGCAGACATAGTACAGGAGATGGTCAGAGACTGCAGACATAGTACAGGAGATGATCAGAGACTGCAGACATAGTACAGGAGATGGTCAGAGACTGCAGACATAGTACAGGAGATGGTCAGAGACTGCAGACATACAACAGGAGATGATCAGAGACTGCGGACATAGTACAGGAGATGGTCAGAGACTGCAGATATAGTACAGGAGATGGTCAGAGACTGCAGACATACAACAGGAGATGATCAGAGACTGCGGACATAGTACAGGAGATGGTCAGAGACTGCAGACATATTACAGCAGATGGTCAGAGACTGCAGACATAGTACAGGAGATGGTCAGAGACTGCAGACATAGTACAGGAGATGATCAGAGACTGCAGACATAGTACAGGAGATGGTCAGAGACTGCAGACATACAACAGGAGATGATCAGAGACTGCGGACATAGTACAGGAGATGGTCAGAGACTGCAGATATAGTACAGGGGATGGTCAGAGACTGCAGACATAGTACAGGAGATGGTCAGAGACTGCAGACATAGTACAGGAGATGGTCAGAGACTGCAGACATAGTACGGGAGATGATCAGAGACTGCAGACATAGTACGGGAGATGATCAGAGACTGCAGACATAGTACAGGAGATGGTCAGAGACTGCAGACATAGTACAGGAGATGATCAGAGACTGCAGACATAATACAGGAGATGATCAGAGACTGCAGACATAGTACAGGAGATGATCAGAGACTGCAGACATAGTACAGGAGATGATCAGAGACTGCAGACATAGTACGGGAGATGGTCAGAGACTGCAGACATAGTACAGGAGACGGTTAGGGATTGCAGACATGATTGATTCAGGAGATGGTCAGAGACTGCATTTAAAGTGGAGTTTCACCCAAAAGTGGAACTTCCACTCATCAGATTCCTCCCCCCCTCCGGTGACACAGTTGGCACCTTTCAGGGGGGAGGGGGGTACAGATACCTGTATATTACAGGTATCTGTACCACTTCCGGCATAGATAGCCGCAGAATCTGCGGGTATTTACGCCACTTCCTGCACCCTCCCCGCTGCCTGCTGGGAAACACACGGGTCCCAGAGGCAGCAGGGACCATCCGTATTGCGCGGCGCGACTCGCGCATGCGCAGTAGGGAACCAGGAAGTGAAGCCGCACGGCTTCACTTCCTGATTCCCTTACCGAAGATGGAGGCGGCAGCACCCGAGGACGGAGAGACGCTTCGGCCTCGGGTGCCGACATCGCGGGCACCCTGGACAGGTAAGTGTCCATGTTTTAAAAGTCAGCAGCTGCAGTATTTGTAGCTGCTGACTTTTAAAAAATTTTCTTTCGGTGGCGCTCCGCTTTAAAGCTGAATTCAGTGTACAGGTATATAGTATTGCAGGGTTGCTCCACTCTATTTAAACCATCTCTGCAATATCAAGTCAGTCATTTTCCTTTGAAAGTACAAGTAAGTGACAGAAGAAAACATCACACCCAGTTTCCAAAATACAAATTTTCTTGCAAACACTGAACTGCTCAAGATTAGACGAGGACAGTAACCATTTAACAGGTCTGTGAAGCTTTTAGCCTGATCCAGCAGTAAATCCTCAAAAAAAAATAACTAAATAAAACCCATCAAACAATCTGTGCAGCACACACAGAGCTCTGGCTAAATAGCTGATTGTAAGCTGAAATGGTTAACAGGCATGTGTCCCGGGTCTCATAGAATGCTGCTGCAGCTTCTTCCAGAGATCTTATCAGTGTGATCAGACAATGTGCAGGTCAGGTTAGGCAGATAAAAAAAAGTAACCAGGGAGACATGAATGAGGGGAGACTGATCAGTAACCTGCACACTGCCTGATCACATAGATATCTGGAATACACTGCAGCTGGTGTTACTGTGCTCCAGACGATCCTGTTTTTTCCTTTTAGCCAGAGTTGTGTGTCCTGGAGACCTGGCATTATTGTAGTCATACCTCCTTGTATCTCCCTCCTGGCGTCCCCATTCAGTCTCACTCCAGCACTTACAGTCAGTGTGAGTGGGGGAGGACTACACTGCCTGCTGATTGGCTGTGGATGGACGGGAGGAGAAGCAAGTCCTCCCTTGTACTCCCCTAAGCAGCGTTATTGGCTGTGGGTTCCCTACTATGAGAAATGATCAGTCCACTGCCCAGAGAACACACAGTGTCCATGCTCCCTCCCACCTGGATTATCCTCCTGCACAGCACAGACCTGCCTGCCGCACGATAGTCACGTGCTCCTCTGTCCCTCCGCTGCTAGAATTCATTTCCTCAGCCAGCCCCGCCTCCTCTTCACAGCTCCTAGCTGACAGCGGCCACAAGGCAACCAGCCTACCGGGAGATCTCCCGCTATCCCGGTTGGCCAGTCCGGCCCTGTCAGCCGGCATATAACATTTAGGCTACTTTCACATCTAGGCATCCTGGATCGTGGGAGGAATCACTTTGATTCTGCCCGCGATCCCGAATCACGGCAAATCGCGGGACACCCTTGCGATCCCCGTCACTTCCAATGGCACCCCAATCGCAGCGTTTGACGCCCGAATCGCGGTAAAATCAAACAAACAGAATGACAGAACTTCTTTTGGGCAACAGGCATACCATAATTCTGTTTGCGTGATTTTACCGCGATTTGTCGGGTGACAATCGTGCCTTGATTGGGGTACCATTGGAAGTGACGGGGATCGGAAGAGCGTCCCGCGATTTGCCATGATTCAGGATAGTATATACATCCAGTGTACAAACAGGTATTATCAGCAAGGAACTCACCAGGAGTCCTGGTGTAATTGTGCACATCTACCCAGGTATATATAGTATTTTATAAGGATACCTCCAGATGAATGTGGCAGCAAAGTTCACTTGCAGAGCCCCCGAGGTTGATCGCAATGTGGCATCCGAAGTGAGAGAGCTGGAGGAAGTGTCAATAGACTATGAGTGCAGTAATTGCCGCACTTGTGCTCAATTGATCAGTACAGGTCTGCGTGTTGCAATGGCCGATGGATCCTGTAGTTTAGTCATACACAGATCTCTGGAAATGAATGATGCAACTGTGCAACAAGAAGCACAACCGCACAAGACTTAAAATGACAGCTGTTGCCGGGGAAAGAACACACTGTCTTTTGGGATTTAATTGGGCTTGGCAGCATTTTACATAACTTTCAGGAGGTCAGCAATGGCAGTCTATGTATTTCTTTCAGTACAGATGTAATTTACAGGGAAATATCAAGTGACTATCTGATGCAATGTAGACAATAGGGACAGGGTAAGCTGGACATTTGTAAATGCTAACACAAATATTTTACACGTAAACACATGCAAACTACATAGAGATTCTGACACTGGATGTAGCTTTGTTCAGTTTTTTTATTTTATTTTTTATGCCGCTGAATTCAATATTGTGCAGCCAGGATGAGCTGTGTGAACGGGCCCATAGGCCTTTTTTTGTGCTAAATACAGATACGTTCATATATGAGTTTATGCTTTATGGAGTCCCTAAACGGCAAGGGATTCCCCTCTGACTAAAACAAAACTTCAGCCAAAGGTAAACAGATTCAAATAAAGGCCCCATTAAAAGATACACTATGTTGTCAAAACTATTAGGACACCTGCCTTTACACTCACATGAACTTTAATGGCATCCTAGTCTTAGTCTGTAGGGTTCAATATTGAGTTGGTCCACCCTTTGCAGCTATAACAGCTTCAACTCTTCAGGGAAGGCTGTCCACAAGGTTTAGGAGTGTGTCCATGGGAATGTTCAGGCACTGATGTTGGATGAGAAGGCTTGGCTCGCAGTTTCCGCTCTAATTCATTCCAAAGGTGTTCTATTGGGTTGAGGTCAGGACTCTGTGCAGGCCAGTCAAGTTCCTCCATCCCAAACTCACTCATCCATGTCTTTATGGACCTTGCTTTATGCACTGGTGCACAGTCATGTTGGAACAGGAAGGGGACATCCCCAAACTGTTCCCACAAAGTTGGGAGTGTGAAATTGTCCAAAATGTCTTGGTATGCTGATGCCTTAGGAGTTCCCTCCATTGGAACTAAGGGGCCAAGCCAAATCCTGAAAACAACCCCACATCATAATTATAGACACACTCCTAAACCTTGTGGACAGCCTTCCCAGAAGAGTTGAAGCTGTTATAGCTGCAATGGGTGAGCCAACTCAATATTGAACCCTACGGACTAAGACTGGGATGCCATTGAAGTTTATGTGTGTGTAAAGGTAGACGTCCCAAAACCTTTGATAATATAGTGTATAATAACAAAAAACAGCATTTGCTGCAATATTCAAAATCATTCCAGAGATCCCCCCCCCCCCCCAGTACTTTCCTTATGCCACTAGATGTGCTTAGTCTGATGGCTAGCATCAGTCAACCCACTTTTTCTGAGCCCAGGTTGTCCTGCACCTGCCCCAGCCTGTGACTGGACAGTGAAAAAAGAAGCAGCACAGTGATGAATTTATCCCTTTGTCACTGTGCTCTCTTCTCCTATCACAATACTTTGTGTTAGCACATGAACAGTTAAGCTCATTGTACTGCTTCTTTCTCTCATCTACCAGCCCTGTAGATTGAGGTACTTACACTCCTTGCATTAAAAATATACATGTATTTTATATCTCTATGAAAGTTTTTTTTCTGCTGTATGCGTTCCCATTGGGGAAATTGATCACTTTTATTTGGGAACAACGTTTCAAATTAATCATATTTTGGGCTAGCAGCACTTTCTCTCCACCCAGGTGGGTGGGTTTCACTTGATTATTGATTACTTTATTTGAATTGGTGGCCATTGTAACTGAGAAAAAAAGTTAGGGAAGATCCAACATTTAGGAGTTGTCCCCACATTAAAAGGAAAGACAAAATCTTCCAATGGGGACATCTGTCCTAGGAACAACTGTATAAGAGGAGAATTCCCCTCACTTTGGGAGATGTCCTCCAACTTATCTAGTGTCTTTGGGATTCCCAAGTGGTCCACAGACAAAAAACAAAACAAAACAAAAACATAACCAGTTAGGGGTTTTAATCCTTCCTCACTGTATTCAAATCTAAAAAAAATGTGTTGCTTTGCAGCCTGAAATGAAGACAGACATTTTTTTTTATCCCGCTGTATTTACTAGTGCACCTTATAACATCCAAGTGAAAGATGTGGTTTAAGTCTGGGCTCTGACTTAGTCATGCAAGGACTTTCTCTTTTTTTCTCCTTCAACTACTGTATAGTCATTTTTGCTGTGTGCTTTGGGTAATTGTCATGTTGGAAGGTAAACCTTCCCATTGACAACTTTCTGACAGAGGGCAGCAGATTTTCCTTCAGAATTTGAAAGTATTTTGCCCCATTCATTTTCTTTTATTCTGACAAGTGCTCCAGTCCCTGCTGCAGGGAAACACCCCCATAACATGATATTATCACCTCCATACTTTACGGTAGGAATGGTGTTATTTGGATGGTGAGCTGTATTGGATTTCCACCAGATATATCGTTTGGTATTGAGACCAAATAATTACATTCTAGTCTCATGTGACCACCTTTAACGCACCTTGAAGATTCTGAGGTCACATGGAAAAAAGTGTTATGGTCAGATGAGACTAAAATTTAATTATTTGGCCTCAACACCAAACGACATGTCTGGTGAAAATCCAATACAGCTCCCCATCCAAAAAACACCATTCTTATACCCTGTACACACGATAGAAATTTCCGATGGAAAATGTGTGATAGGACCTTGTTGTCGGAAATTCCGACCGTGTGTAGGCTCTATCACACATTTTCCATAGGAATTTCCAACACACAAAGTTTGAGAGCTTGCTATAAAATTTTCCGACAACAAAATCCGTTGTCGGAAATTCCGATCGTGTGTACACAAATCTGACACACAAAGTGCCATGCATGCTCAGAATAAATTAAGAGACAAAAGCTATTGGCTACTGCCCCGTTTATAGTCCCGACATAGGTGTTTTATGTCACCGCGTTCAGAACGATCAGATTTTCCGACAACTTTGTGTGACCGTGTGTATGCAAGACAAATTTGAGCCAACATCCGTCAGAAAAAATCCATGGATTTTGTTGTCGGAATGTCCGATCAATGGATCGGAGGCATGGAGGTGGTAATATCCTGTTATGGGGGGTGTTTCTCTGCAGCATGGACTGGGGCACATGTCAGGATCGAATGAAAAATGGATGGGGCAAAATACCATCAAATTCTTGAAGAAAATCTGCTACCCTCTGCCAGAAAGTTGTCAATGGAAAGACAAACATTCAATGGAAAGAAGCTTTACTTTCCAACATGACAATGACCCAAAGCACACAGCAAAAATGACCTCTTTTCTTTTTAAATGTCTGGGCTCTGACTAGGCCATTCACATTTTCTTTTATTCTGACAAGTGCTCCAGTCCCTGCTGCAGAGAAACACCCCCATAACATGACATTATCACCTCCATACTTTACTGTAGGAATGGTGTTATTTGGATGGTGAATTGTATTGCATTTCCGCCAGACATATTGTTTGGTATTGAGGCCAAATAATTACATAATTACATTTTAGTCTCATCTGACCACCTTTAGTGCACCTTGAAGATTCTGAGGCCACATGTCCCAGTGTCCCCCCCTGTGTTCCCCCCCCCAGTGTCCCTCTGTTTCCCCCCGCAGTGTCCCCCTGTGTGCTCTCCCCCCCAGTGTCCCCCCATGTGCTCTCCCTCCCCAGTGTGGCACTGATTGAGGAGGCACTAATATGCTGCACTTATGGGCATTGATAGGTGGCACTAATATGTGGCACTGATGAGCAAAGATAGGCGGCACTGATAGGTGGCACTGGAGGGCACTGATAGGTGGCACCTGTGGGTACTGAGAGGCGGCACGGATAGGTGGCACTGATGGGCACTGATGGGCATTGAGGGGTGGCACTGATAGGCGGCACTGATAGCCAGCACTGACTGGGCTCACTAATAGGCACTGATTGGTGGCATTAAGGTGAAAAAACACCTGTCAGTGACCGGCCCCCCAGCCCCCCATTTTACTTACCTGAACCCTCGAACTTGACCGGGCAGGGACACGCAGTCTCTCTGCACGGGGTTCATGGTTCTTGATTGGATAGATTGATAGCAGTGCAGCTATTGGCTCCCGCTGCTGTCAATCAAATCCAATGAAGCGAGCGCCGGGGGCGGGGCCGATTCCTGCATTCGGCCTCTAAACGCCGAATGCTGGACTCGGGAGCGCGCCCGCAAGGTAACCCCCTCGGGGAATCGCTTCTACGAGGGGGTAATCAGAAGTAGGGAGGAGCCGTGAGAGCCGCCGGGGGACCCAAGAAGAGCAGGTTCGGGGCCACTCTGTGGAAAACCAGCTGCACAGTAGAGGTAAGTATGATATGTTTGTTATTTTTTTAAAAACAAATGTTACCTTAACAATCACTTTAAGGCCTGTGTCAGGATATACCTGTGGTCCACAATGGTACTCAATGAATGAGAACAATACAAATTGAAATAAAATAGGCTTCATGTTCTTTCAGTCTATATTACTACTCTTTATGGCAGTATATGGTGAATATGGATGTAGAGTATATAGTAAATGTGGTGTTCCATTTAGCTTAGAGTTGCAACATTTCACTGAATATTTAAATTGGTGACATAATAATACAAAAAAGATATTTGCAGATCAAAAAAATGCCTCTCTACTTGGAGGAATGTAAATAGAAGTTACTGACCACATAATACAAATGATCTTGTAGCATGTTCTGCCCAGTCTTATCTCAAGATTACATCATCTGACATCTTTCATCATCCTGGAAACAGCAGTTATGATTCCGCCCTTATTATATTTACTAATTCTAAATACTGGCAACTTTACAGACATTTAAAACATTCTAAGAAACACAATAAAACAGAACTCTAGGCAGATATGGATTCTGCAAAACACATATTTTAAAAAGCAGCAACTGTAGGTACATTTATATAACTTGTTTAGCTTATTCTAATACATTAGAGCTCAGATTGGGGAAAAGAGGGGTAGTACTAGCCAATCAGGGAGCTGCAATCTTATGTGTTGGGGATAAACATGGTGAGAGGGATGGGCGACCATGAGATGAGCTCACAAGTCTGCTGCTTCTCCTTTCACTGTCCAATCGCAGGCTGGATGCTTGAAGAGGTAGATTGCTGACACTGGAACCTTAGCTAGATATACTTCTGTACTACTGATATACAGTTTATGACAAAAACGTTCTAGTGGTGTCCCAATGAGGCATCTGGTAATAAGTGTACCAAATGACTATAAGACAACAACCTCGAACTGGGGAAACATTACAGAGTCTGAAAATCAAAGCGCCACACCAAACTGTTAGAGACAGAGTCCAAAAAGAGATTTTTTTCCAAACGTATAACTGGTGCAACAGCCTATGTATGTGTTTTGGGGACCACGCGTCGCCCCCTTTATCAGGGCTTAAAATGTACAATAACTGCTAATATGGACTCGAGACAGTTTAAACTCTCTATTATGAGCACTTAACAATAATCAGCAGCTGGTGGAAACAGCACAGCTTTAATGGAGCCAGTTCACATATGTCCAGGATGGCCACGGTCCATATATAAAAAGAGTTCTGTGTATTTTTCTGTCCGATTCGTAAGTAAAAATTCCCACCTGAATTTCCCCCTTAACCGATGAGCAATACCGCACCAGACTCCTTTTAAAAACCGTGCAGAAACCGCAGCCGGACATATGTGAACCATGTCTAAAAGCTACATTCACTGCTCTATAATTATTCCCCCAAGTGTTTTAGCTATATTAAAGTGTAAAGGCACTTTGCCTATGTGGACCAAAGAAACGGCATCACTTCAATGCAAATCACTTCCCTCAAATGGCAGCACTGCCTCCATCACCTTCTGCTAATGCTGAGAAGTAAAACATTTACAAATGTGATATCTGTAATTTGCAATCTTTAAATGTGTGCATTAAAAAAAATGAAATACTTTGGTTCTGAAGGGACAATTTCATAGCTAGTAGTAGTTAGCCACATTCTGCTGGACGTGTTCAGAAATGTTGAGGACGTTCCAGTACCCATCCAAGTGGCTTCTGCAGTTTCAGCGAGTGTCTAGAACAGTGATGGCGAACCTTGGCACCCCAGATGTTTTGGAACTACATTTCCCATGATGCTCCTGCACTCTTCAGTGTAGTTGAGCATCATGGGAAATGTAGTTCCAAAACATCTGGGGTTCCAAGGTTTGCCATCACTGGTCTAGAACATACTTCAGCATTTATATCCACACCAGCATGATGACACTGGTACCACCATCGCATGATGACACTGGTACCACCATTAAATGCAAATGTTGATTGTCCAAGAACATGAGGGAGGTTGTAAATATTTGTAAAAATGTTCTCATTACTTAAAGTGATATTAAACCTACAATGTATTTTTTTTTAATAAGAAACATGTTATACTTACCTACTTTGCACAGAGCAGCCCTGATCCTCCTCTTCTCAGGTCCCCTGTCAGTGCTCTGGGCTCCTCCCCCCTGCCCAGGGGCTGCCCCCATAGCAAGCCACTTGCTCTGAAGGCACACAAGAGTGTGCCCGCTCCCAAGCTGCCTCTGTGCATCTTTAGCCCCCACTACTGTGTCTCAGCCAATGAGGAGGTAGAGACCTGGAAGAGCAGCGGGTCTTGTGCACATCGCTGGATCACGATCAATTTGGGTAAGTATTTAGGGGGGTCTGGGAGGAACCTGCATGCAGAAGTTTTTTTACCATCATGCATAGAATGCATGAAGGTAAAAAAACATTCTGCCTTTAGAACCACTTTGATCTAGCCACCACAATGTCATAAAATATTTGACAGGTGTTAATTTTTGAGTTTTGAAGATGTTAAAATGCCATTATAATTGAAAGACAGATGGAGTTGAAGGTCTGACTTCTGTTTGGGAATGGTTGTTTAAATTTGACATAGATGGCTTTTCACTCCTCTTGCAAATTTGTTATTCTCTCTCTCTCTCTCTCTCTCTCCAAAATGTGCACCTCATTGTCCCTTTTTATTGAAGTATTGTATATCTAAAGACAAATAAGTGGAGTTGGATGGAGTGGGGAAAGATTACCCTCCCCCTGCCAGTTGTTTTTTTTCCAATTCGGGAGTTTTTCCTTCACTTCCTGCCCCATAGACACCACTGAATTAAGGAGAAACCCCTTTAAATGCCAACCTCTAAGATGGATGGATGTCAGAATGACAGAGGGATTTGATTCCAATATAGGGACGTTCCATCCAAATAAGGAACAATTTTGCATCAGCATGGACTCTTGGAGTCATCATAGTGCAAGGTTGGTAGTTCGAGCCCACCCAGGGACGCTCATGTTTTCTCATTACCTTAGTTCGGTCTGAAGGCTAAAACAAAGCGTGTCCTTTGGTTCTCTTCAGGTGTCTGGCAATTGAGCATCCAAACAAAAGAGGTTTCATAGTTGATCAATACACTTCTTTAGAAGCGCCACATATTTCCTATTATTGTATTTATTTTCTGTGTGGGAACACTTCCTTATGTGTGGTGGCTTCTTAGACCTCTTTAATTGTTTTTATTCACTTTGGTTTTGCGCATTTGTTTTTCTACTTTACTCTTGTCTGAGCCTGGACAAGCTCTGTTACATCAGCCGACAGCGGGCTTCAGCCCACTGTCTGCTGAACACGGGTCACAGGAGTGCAGAATGAATTTTGGCTGTACTCTTTTAAATGATAAAACTAATCTTTCTGTAGATTTTAGTGGTCAGGTTTACAGATATGATTTGTACCACCCACACGTCGCTCAGAGCAGATAAAATTGCAGATGTCATATGATGTTATATGATAAGAAATAAAAATATAAAAAACTGAAGGCATTTTAAAATAAGTTGTATATTTAAATAAAGTACCGGTAAATGTACTAGCACATAGGAAGCATCTGATACATTTTTCAGCCTCTAGTGTGCAGATAAGGATTCAGTAGGCCCCTTTCTTTAATACCCAATCAGTTTGCCTGAAAGGTACCAGCTAGAGAAAAGTTTGCTGGGACACTTTGCACTGTTTCTGCACCCTGACCTACATTGGGTATTTGGAACACAAACAATCCTCGTGATCCCGTTTGGTTTGCTCAGAGCGCACACACCCCAAGACAAAACGAATATATTCCACATGACATGACTGCCAGCACACTGGAGTTGTTGGAACAATCTCTCTATAAAAACCACAAATCAAACAGATCAACATTACCAAGCCAGGGACTTTGCTAAATGAAATCTCCAAATCTAAACAATAAGACTTTCTCTTGGCTGCACTGTACGAGTTATTGCATACACAAACTATGGCTGGATTGTGATTAGTGAGGGTGATATATTTATTTTATCTCGTTTCATGGATATAGCAATGACCAGAATGGTTTCTCTGCAAGATCTCAAGCAAACCAATAAACTTGTAAAAATAATATTCCTATTTTTCATTTTTCCCATGATGATGCAAAATTCATACAGTGTGGAGTGAGCACAGCTGTGTGCACAGAATTGCTAATGTTATTCCTTGCTTAGACATTTCCCCTAAAGGAAAAAAATGTATTTTTTCCCCTCTTAGAGCAATTAGACTGAGCTTAATGAGGGTTTTTATCCATCCTCTGAATCATCTGCAGGTTTATATTTCAGAGGATGCAACGTATTTTCTCTTTTATGTTTTTTTTTCCTTTTTATCCCTTTTTTGGTTAAACTCAACGGATGTGTATTTTTTCAACTCAACTATATAACTATTTTTCTTTTTAATCAAAACGTTGCATCGAAAAATTAAGAGCAGACACTGTATAATGACTACTGACTTTCCACATATCCCAGATAGCAAGCAATTGTGCTGCAAGTTTGAAAATGACTTGCTAAGCTATTGCTAGACTTGCCAGGCTTCACAAGTTTGCATTGCATGACTTCAGATCAACTTTCTTTGCAAACATTCTGCAAGTCTGCTGCAAATTCTGGTTCAGTTATGTTGTGCAATAGTCATCCCACCACAGGGGTCACTGTGACCTGCAGAGATCTTGCTGTAGGCTCACCACTGCAACTTTGCTCTTGCTAGAGAATGGCCACGCAAATTGCTACAAATTGGAAACGTGTCAACTAGAACCAAGTGGATCTTTACTACTACTTTCACTAAATCCAATACCCCACCATCCATAAGCTAAACTGTGCTACTTCCCCTCCCCATCACCAGCTGCTTTCTTGCCTTCATTATAGTGCCACAGGCCGAGCTCCATTGACTTAATAGTGTCATATATCAAGACAAGCAAGCAGCTGATGGGTGGAGGGTGGGGGATTGGTGCTGTTTAGCTGAGATGTATGTGTGGAGGGGTATTAGCAAACATCAGCAGAGATACTAGGGTTGTGAAATACCTGGAGGAGAGCAATGAAGCTGCAGTTAATGGTGGGTGTGGGTAAATTACATTAACAGTGGGAGAGGCTTAAATGCAGGGGTCAAGAGTGTGTAATGCATAGAGTATGAGGATCAGGAGTGCATAATGTACACCGTGCAGAAGTCAGTTATGTGTAATGCAGAAGTGCATAAGACACAGAGTGCATGTGCTAGGAATGTATAATGCACAGAGTGCATGGGTCGAACTTCATAATACATAGAGTGTAGGCAGGGCCGTCTTTAATATTAATTGGACCCTGGGCAAACATTTTCTTGTGCGCTCCCGAATCCTCTTGTCAACTATCTAAGGGCTGTGCAGCCTCAAGGGGCAGCTGTTTTGGGCCCCACAACAATGACTGGGCCCCGGGGCAGCTGCCCCTTTTGCCCTGTGTTAAAGATGGCCCTGAGTGTAGGGGTCAGGAGTGTATAATACAGAGTGCAGTGACAGGGGTGTGAAATGAACAAAGTGCAAAGGTCAGAGGTGTATAGCACACAGAGTGCAGGGGTCAGCAGTGTGTAACACACAGAATGCAGGGTCAGGAGTGCCTAAGAAACAGTTGTCAGGAGTGTGTAATGCACAGAGTGCAGGGACCAGGAGCATAAAACTGACAGAGTACAGAGGTAAAAAAATGTGTAACACACAAAATGCATGGGTGAGGAGTCCATAGACCACAGAGTGCAGGCATTAGGAGTGCATATTGTGCAGAGTGCAGGGGTCAGAAGTGATGCTTAGAATGCAGGGGTTAAGAGTGTGTAATACACAGCATGCAGGGGTCAGGAGTATGTAACACACAGAGTGTGGAGGTAATGAGAGGGTAACACGTAGAGTGCAGGGGTCAAAAATTAAAGCTGGAGAAAAAAAATCTTAACAGATATCCGGTCCTTATCTTTATGTGAATGAGTGATACATAGTATCCCTGGTAAGTCATTAAAAAAAAAAAAAAACACACACACACACTGTAACAAAATCCATTATTTAGAAATATATACTACATATACAGTATCTCACAAAAGTAAGTGCACCCCTCACATCTTTGTAAATATTTTATTATATCTTTTCATGTGACCACAGAAATTACACTTTGCTACAATGTAAAGTAGTGAGTATACAGCTTGTATAAGTGTAAATTTGCTGTCCCCGCAGAATAAATCAACACACATCCATTAATGTCTAAACTGCTGGCAACAATAGTGAGTACAACCCTAAGTGAAAATGCCCAAATTGGTCCCAATTAGCCATTTTCCCTCCCCGGTGTCATGTGACTC
This sequence comes from Lithobates clamitans, assembly GCA_037952925.1. Lineage (NCBI taxonomy): Eukaryota > Metazoa > Chordata > Amphibia > Anura > Ranidae > Lithobates > Lithobates clamitans. The sequence continues at coordinate 1,487,465 of JBBGZY010000448.1, forward strand.
GTTAGTGTTACAAGGTCTCAGGTGTGAATGGAGAGCAGGTATGTTAAATTTGGTGTTATCGCTCTCACTCTCTCATACTGGTTATTAGAAGTTCAACATGGCACCTCATGACAAAGAACTTTCTGAGGATCTGAAAAAAAGAATTGTTGCGCTACATAAAGATGGCCTAAGCTATAAGAAGATTGCCAAGACCTTGAAACTGAGCTGCAGCAAGGTGGTCAAGACCATACAGTGGTTTAACAGGACAGATTCCACTCAGAACAGGCCTTGCCATGGTCACACAAAGAAGTTGAGTGCACGCGCTCAGCGTCATATCCCGAGGTTGTTTTTGGAAAATAGATGTATGAGTGCTGCCAGCATTGTTGCAGTGGTTGAAGAGGCGAGGGGTCAGCCTGTCAGTACTCATACCATGCGACACACACGTCATCAAATTGGTCAATCTGTTGTCACAAGACGACTGCTGCCTTGCTAAAGAAGCTGAGGATAAAGGTGATGGACTGGCCAAGCATGTCTCCAGACCTAAACCCTATTGAGCATCTGTGGGGCATCCTCAAACGGAAGGTGGAGGAGAGCAAGGTCTCTAACATACACCAGCTCCGTGATGTCGTCATGGAGGAGTGGAAGAGGACTCCAGTGGCAACCTGTGAAGCTCTGGTGAACTCCATGCTCAAGAGGGTTAAGGTAGTGCTTGAAAATAATGGTGGCCACACAAAATATTGACACTTTGGGCCCAATTTGGACATTTTCCTTTAGGGGTGTACTCACTTTTGTTGCCAGCAGTCTAGACATTAATGGCTGTGTGTTGAGTTATTTTGAGGGGACAGAAAATTTACAGTGTTATACAAGCTGTACACTCACTATTTTACATTGTAGGAAAGTGTCATTTCTTCAGGGTTGTCACATGAAAAGATATAGTAAAATATTTACAAAAATGTGAGGGGTGTACCCACTTTGTGAGATACTGTATATATATATATATATATATATATATATATATATTTACATCCCACAGTGTAAATCCATTGATTAATTTTATTCAGAAATGTATATCCATCGTCAATCATGACATCACGATGACTAGCCAAAACACAGGTCAATGACCCACTGAGATGGTCTTCTTCTGATGGACTCTAACTGCTAATGACTTTTCCTCAGATTGCAGCTGAATATAAACAGAAGGGCTAGGCATGTCATATTTAGTCTATGACGTCACCCAGGATATTTGTTGATGGCACCCTGGTTGAGAAAGGTGACATTAAGGGATGGTAGGTTGCACAGGCACAATATGATTGCTCTCAGGCACCTGCTGTGGACATTAAGGCCCCATTCACACCTGCATATGGGGCTGGCTGCAGTTACTGTAGGAGACTCAGCAGAGTTTCTTGCAATTAGATGTGGGGCTGGAGGCCCATATCTAAGCAATGGGTAGCAGGCAGTACCCACAGTTATTCATGGCCATTCATGTGTAATCTGTCATGCAGTAGTTAACTGCGGATGCTCTGCCCTGAATGCAGACTGTCCAGAGCTGATCTGGAGCTTAAAATCACCAAGGGAGATCCACACCTACCAGGGTCTTAGCTACAGTACTTAGACCCTGTACATGGTGTGAACCCAGTCTTAGTAAAATTGACCTATAGTATATAAGAAAAATGGGCAAAAGTTGAGTACAAGGAGCAGCATCCACCTTTCTTCTTTTCAAAGTTCATTAATGATGTCGCCAGAGCTAAAAACGACCCAAGCTTCACAATGATCAACTCAAGCATTCCTGGTCTTTCACCTTCATGAAGAGAAAAACTTACCACTAAATACAAGACTCTAGGAATGTTGAAACGACCGAAACTCCTACTGTCTATTTCATGACAAACCACATGGTCTCAGAAAGTGTCATACATGCAAAGGTAAACCCTTTGAAGAATGTAAAGAGTTCTAAAGAACCATTGCTTACATTGGGATTGTGAACAAAGTGGGTTTTGATAAAGTGCTTCTGCTGAGATCTTGACTAATTGGTGATTGTCTTTGGCACAAGTTATTTCTATTTTTCTTTAGAAGCTTTATAATCAGCTTTTAAAACTTTTTTTTTGTCTCCCAATTTTTATTGCTTTTTAAACAGCATCCGGTTTCCCTTCATGTAATCTGCCAAATAAGGGAAGCGTTTACTGTAACTGTTTACAGGTGTTATATATGTTCACCTCACATTAAGCTTTTCACACTGGGACTGCGAACAAAGTAGAATTTTAAAAAGTTTAGTTTTAGAACAGGATTTCTGCTTCTATTGTTGACTGCTTGGTGGTTGTTTTTGGTACACATGATTGCTCATTTGCTATGAAAATATTATTATCAAAAAAGGGAAGATAAGAAAATAGAACAGGCAGCCTTAAAGGAGTCTTCTACTCAATGAGCGGGTGGTTAATGGGGTTGATGTGGAGGGTGGAGGGGTAGGTCAGGATACCCTCAGGGTAGAGAGCAGAGTGTGGTTGTAAATAGGGTTCACTTGGAACAGAGATCAGTCACTAGTGGTGTACCACAATAATTTGTACTAAGTCCTGTTCTATTTAGACTTTATTCACACCTGTGCAACTTGTATTGCAACTTTAGACATCAAAGTTGCATGACAAGTCGTTCCCTATGTTTTCCAATGATAACCATTCATATATGTGTGACTTAAAGTTGCAGCGACTTCAAAGTAGTTTATGCACTACTTTGGTCCGACTCATGTAACTTGAGGGCCATAGACTTCAATGTTAACCCTCAGAAGTTGCATGAAAGTCGTACCTGAATGTTATACAATGCAACAGATGTCCATTATCAATGGTCAAAACCAAAGTCGTATGCAAGTTTTACCAATCCAAATTTGCACTCCAAAGTCAGTGCAACTTTGGAGTCGTACAAGTGTGAATGGAGCCTAACCTGCTACATAATTTGGCATTGCTGGAAGATTGGTCAAAGCAGTGGAAATTGCAGTTCTAAGTTTCTAAATTTAAAATAATGCACCTAGGGAAAATAATCCATCGAGAGAGTAGAACATTGGGGGTACAATGTTAGCCAGCACTGCAGAAGATAAAGATTTGGGGGTACTTATTTCAGGTGATACCACAATGAGCAAACAGTGTGACCAGGCAGTGAGGAAAGTGAATTGAATTCTGGGATGCATCACTAGAGGGATCACCAGCAAGAGGAAGGAGGTTCTAATTCCCTTATAGAGATCCTTAGTGAGACCTCATTTAGAATACTGTGTCTGGAGGCCTCACTTACACAAAGATATTGATAAGATAGAACGAGTCTAGAGACAGGTAATAAAAATGGTGATAGGTCTGGGGGATTAAACATATCAGCAGAGACTTTAGAAACTTAATACCGTGTTTCCCCCGAAAATAAGCCTGGGTCTTATATTAATTTTGGCAACCAAAAACACACTAGGGCTTATTTTCAGGGGTAGGTCTTATCATGCTATGTGTCTTCTTTCCCCCCTGCCTGTCAGAAATCCCCTGTGGAACTGTGTAAAAGTGCTTGTAAATTCCTAAAATCCACAGCACCACATATTGCAAAATGTGTATGTCTGCAATTCAATTGTGTCACATACCTTCTTCTAGTGCTGGGCGCATCTGTAACCCGCCGAAGCTCTCTTCCCTTCATTGAGCACTACAGAGGGAGGGGTGCCTGACATCACCTGAGCTCGGCGCTTCCATGGCCCGCCGGAGGCCTCTTCCCAGCTCTAAGCAATGCAGAGGGAGGGGGGCCCAAGATCCCTCACTGACAGCTTGCAGAAGAGCAGAAGAGCAGAGCAGCGGGAGATCAGCTGAGAGCAGCGGCAGGTCAGTGCTATACCGAATTGGCACAACTAGATCACATAAACACACACACACAGTCTACACTATATAACACTGTAATAGAGTGTACTCTTGTATTTCACCAGCACTTTAAACTAGGGCTTATTTTCAGGGTAGGGCTTATATTGCAGCCCTTCCCGAAAATCAGGGTAGGTCTTATTTTCGGGGTAGGGGACAGGAACGGGAAGGCAGCGATCGCTTCAAGCACTTCCCCCAGCGGGAGATGGATGGCAGATAGGAAGGCGTCAAGACTAACCTTAACATAGGAGATAGGGGGAATGAAGAGACGGGCCATTGCATCTCCTCTGGGCTGAACAGAAAGTGTGTCCTGAGTCACGATTGGCCAGTGTGTCCTGAGACTCCCTGGCCAATCGGGTCTCAGTACCTGCTTCCTGATTGGCCAGAGAGGAGAATCAGGAAGACAATAGCAAATATTATTTCGCTATTTTCACACAAGTGGGTGGTCTCGGGGCGCCCTGAGCCTACCCTTTTTTGAAGCCAATTAGAGCCGCAGGCTCTAATCATGTGTTTAAAAAAAAAAAAACCCTGTTGGAATTCATGCGTTCGGTGCCCTGCATGTAGATTAGGGGCTGGGCACATGGATTAGGGGGGATTATGCCCCTGCGCCCGTATGGACGGACCGCCACTGGTACTAGGCATTAGTTTTGATCCCAACCTGGACGTTATCATGTTCTCCCTGTGCTTGTGTGGTTTACCTCCTACACTCCAAAGACATACAGGTAAGTTAATTAGATCCTGTCTAAACTGGTCCCGGTATATGTATGCATATGGGATAGAAATCCTATGCCCTGTACACACACTGTACATTGTTCGGACATTCCGACAACAAAATCCATCTGATTTTTTCTGACGGATTTTGGGCCAAACTTGTCTTGCATACACACAGCAAAGTTGTCAGAAAATCCAATTGTTCTGAACGCGCTGACGTAAAACACGTACGTCGGGACTATAAACGGTGCAGTAGCCAATAGCTTTCGTCTTTTAATTTATTCTGAGCATGCTTGGCACTTTGTGCGTCAGATTTGTGTACACACAATCGGAATTTAAACGATCGAATTTTGTTGTCGGAAAATTGTATATCCTGCTCTCAAACTTTGTGTGTCGGAAATTCCGACGGAAAAAGTCCGATGGAGCCCACACACGATCGGAATTTTCGACAACACAATCCGATCGCACTTTTTCCATCGGAAAATCCGACCGTGTATACAGGGCATTAGAGTGACAGTTCTTTATGGGCAGGGACTGATGTGGATGCACAATATTTAAATGTGGTGTGTAAATTGTCAATGCTATCTAAATGTTGATGCTTGCACAATTAAAGGCCAATAGGGTATTTATTAATAAAAAATAAAACAAAATAAAAAAATTAAAGTACAACCCTTTCATATGTTGTACATAGTATGTTCTCTTAACTACATGCGCATAGTGTGTTCCACACTGGAGGAGGCACGCCACATGCATGGATTAACATGAAACAAATGTTTTAATAGTGTATCCTTTTCATATAAACTAGACAGAATCATAGTTTTCTTCTCGCAATTACACATTAAGTTTATAAGCCATGCATTTCTTCCAAGGCCTTAAGGTAAATGTTATTTTAGCTACATTTGTTACATTGTGAACAGTATATATGTTGCTTTAAGCACCTCAATACAGGACACTTACACCCCCTTCCTGCCCAGGCCCTTTTCAGCTTTCAGCGCTGTCACAATTTGAATGACAATTGTGCGGTCATACTACACTGTAATCATGTGAAATTTTTATCATTTTCTTCACACAAATAGAGCTTTCTTTTGGTGGTATTTAATCCCTCTTGGGTTTTTTATTTTTTCCTAAACAAAAAATAAAAGATCAAAAAATGAAAATGAAAAAAAAAAAGTTTTTCTTAGTTTCTGTCATTAAATTTTGTAAATAAGTAATTTTTCTCCTTCACTGATGGGCGCTGATGAGGCAGCACTGATGAGCACTGATAGGCACTTATGAGATGGCACTTATGGGCACTGATGAGGTGACACCTTTGGGCACTGATTAGGTGGCACTGATGAGGGGGCACGAATATGCCGCACTTATGGGAACTAATAGGTGGCACTGATATGTGGCACTGATGAGCACTGATAGGCGGCACTGATGGGTGGCACTGGGCACAGATAGACAGCACTGGTGGGCACAGATAGGCAGCACTGGTGGGCACAGATAGGCAGCACTGGTGGGCACAGATAGGCAGCACTGATGGGCATTGATGGGCAGCAGTGATGGGCATTGATGGGAAGCACTGATAGCCAGCACTGACTGGCATCACTAATGGCCACTGATTGCTGGCACTTGTGGGCACTAATTGTTGGCACTTGTGGGCACAGATTGGTGGCAATTGTGGGCACTGGTTGGCACTGATTGCTGGCAGTGGTGGGCAATCATTGCTGGCACTGGTGGACACTTAATTGTAATCAGGGCATTGACTATCAGTGCCCTGATTACATACCTAGCTGTCCCCTGTGAGGAGATGCCACTGATCGTCTTTCCTCCTGTCAGTGTGAGGCAAGGAGCGCCTTGTTTTCATGTGACCGGCTGTGATTGGACACAGCCGATCACATGGTTAAAGAGCCTAGCAACACGGCGCGGCCACGAACGCCGCGCTGCACGCCCCCAGGGGCGTGCGTGATTGGTCGTTCTGGGAGGCCGCCATATGACGTCCACCCAGAACGAGAGCCACCCAGCCGTCATTTGACGGTGGGCGGGCGGCGAGTGGTTATACCTGTTTTTTTAACTACATAAATACATCACCAAAGATTCTCAAAGCACAAAAGATAAGCAATGAGAGCACGACAAAAGTTTTTAATTTGTATTTTTTTGGCAGTGACCAAAATAAATCAAAGTATGTACAAATCCACTAAACATTCTCTTTATTGTTCATGTTGATTCTAGCAAACTAAGCCTAACATCCATTTACAATTATCCAACACTCTAATGCCCCGTACACACAGTCGGATTTTCCGATGGAAAATGTCCGATCGGAGCGTGTTGTCGGAAATTCCGACCGTGTGTGGGCTCCATCGGATTTTCCGACACACAAAGTTGGACAGCAGGAGATAAAATTTTCCGACAACAAAATCCGTTGTCAGAAATTCCGATCGTGTGTACACAAATCCGACGGACAAAGTGCCACGCATGCTCAGAATAAATAAAGAGATGAAAGCTATTGGCCACTGCCCCGTTTATAGTCCCGACGTACGTGTTTTACCTCACCGCGTTCAGAATGATCGGATTTTCCGACAACTTTGTGTGACCGTGTGTATGCAAGACAAGTTTGAGCCAACATCCGTCGGAAAAAATCCTAGGATTTTGTTGTCGGAATGTCCGAACAAAGTCCGACCGTGTGTACGGGGCATAAGGGTTACATTTAGGGGTTAAGGATTAGGGGTTAGGGTTTCCCCTTGAAGAACAAGGTTAGGACTCAGGGATTGGAATAGGGACCTCCTCCAAAGGTCAAAGGTCAGCAGGCGGGTTAGGGTTAGGGTAACATACAAAAGCTCAAAAGCATACAAATGTTAAATTAATACAAACCTCAATTATTCTTCAGAACACCATTTTCAGTCATGCATCTTGTATTTCAAAATGTCCTGTTTATACCTAGAGAACACATGGAGAGGTGATGGAATCAGCGCATGCATTGAGTGGCACTGAAGCATCCAGAGATATTCAGTTTACTGATAAAAGCATTCCTGGTGAATGACTCTTCTGTATCATGTTTCACATGTGCCACCTTGAATCAATGAACCAGCCACTGAGTCCTCAGAATCCAACACTTTCATGTGTAAGGCGTTTTATCGAGTTATGTCTCATTTACATTTATCACTATGTTGTGGCATCAGCTGAATATGTTTATACTGTGCTGTGATGCTCTTGAATTTATTTTGGGAATAAGAACTTATTTTACTTGTTCTTTCTTTTTGGATATTAAAATTAAGTGACCAGATATTTAAAATGAAATCTGGGGACATTTTTTTTTTTTTTTTATTGGCAAATGGTAAACTAATTTATAAGCATTTTTTCCTCAAAGGATTGTATGATATATACGAAATTTCTCATATTTCATCCATAAATAAAGGTAAAATTAAAAAAAAAGATATTAGAATCCTTTGAGATATGACTACCAAATGTTATGAAGATAAGATAGAGAAAAAGCAGAGTGCAGAGTTTAGGAGTGCTTTACATAAAAAATGCAGGGCTAGGGAGCACGCTACATAACGAATGCAGGGCTAAGGAGTGTGCTACATGAAGAATGCAGGGCTCAGGACTGGGCTACATAAAGAATGCAGGGCTTACCTGTGCCCAGGAATGCAGCATCACCTGTGCCCAGTAATGCAGCCTCACCTGTTCCCTGGAATGCATCCTCGCCAGTGCCCAGCAATGCAGCCTCATGCATTCCTGGGCACCAGTGAGGCTGCATTACTGGGCACAGGGGAGGCTGCATTGCTGGGCACTGGTGAGGCTGCATTGATGGGCACTGGTAAGGCTGCATTCTCATCAGTGCCCAGCAATGCAGCATCACCAGTGCCCAACAATGCAGCATCATCAGTGCCCATGTATGCAGCCTCACCAGTCTCAGGAATGCAGCCTCACCTGTGCCCAGAAATGCAGCCTTACCAGTGCCCAGGAATGCAGCCTCACCCATGCCCAGGAATGCAGCCTCACCTGTGCCAAGGATGCAGCCTCACCAGTGCCCAGGAATGCAGCCTCACCTGTGCCAAGGAATGCAGCCTCACCAGTGCCCAGGAATTCAGCCTCACCTGTGCTAACCAATAATAAATAACATATAAACATATCAATATATGCATCAACCAGTACATTCTGTCAAAGCAGGAGTCAGATCAGGAGTCACAAAACAGGAGTCACAAGGTCCTTGTGGGCATCAACTACTTATACCTGCATAACCACTGAAAAATTTTAGGCCTCCAGTTGCAACAAACACTGACTCGGAGACAAATCATTGCATGCAGATTCCACCACCAATAATAACGGGAGCCATACAGTGGTGTATCTAGGTTTTGTGCTGCCCTAGGCCTGACTAAACCCATGCACCCCTAATTTGCATATGACCCCACCCCTTCTTGTCATGGCCACACCCCTTTCAGTTTAAAACCTGCCCTGTCATCTGTAAACCACACCCCTTCCCTTTTAGGCTCCGCCTTTTTGTCGTAAAGCTCCACCTCTTCCTTTCTCTACATTAAAAGTGGGTACCAAGTGTAGCCTCATCAGTACCCATCAATGCAGCCTCATCAGTACCCATCAATGTAGCCTCACCGGTGTCCTTCAATGCAGTCGCACCGGTGCCCATCAATGCAGCCTCACCGGTGCCCATCAATGCAGCCTCACTGGTGCCCATCAATGCAGTCGCACCAGTTCCCATCAGCGCAGCCTCACCGGTGCCCTTAAATGCAGACTCACTGGTGCCCATCAATGCAGGCTCACCGGTGCCCATCAATGGAGCCTCATTGGTACCTATCAGCGCAGCCTCACCAGTGCCCATCAGCATAGCCTCACCGGTGCCCATCAGTGCACCCTAACCGGTGCCCATCAATGCAGCCTCACTGGTGCCCATCAATGCAGCCTCACCGGTGCCCATCAATGCGCCTCACTGGTGTCCATCAATGCAGCTTCACCGGTGCCCATCAATGCAGCCTCCCCGGTGCCCATCAGCGCAGCCTCACTGGTGCCCATTAGTGCAGTTTCACCAGTGCCTGTCAATACAGCCTCATCAGTGCCCATCAACGCAGTCCTATCAGTGCACATCAATGCAGCCTCATCAGTGCAGCCTCATCAGTGTCCATCACTGTAGCATATCAGTGCTGCCTTATCAGTGCAGCTTAAGAGTGCCACCTAATCAGTGGCAATCAGTGCAGCCTCAACCTCTTTAATGAGTTTGCATTGATTTCAGCATGCATGGAGCACTTTACACATGCAGAAATCAATACAAACTCATTAAACAGTCCACATTCAGTGAAAGTCATTAATATACAGATCATGATTTTGCAATAAAGTGATCCATGCTACAAACTCATTAAACAGTCCACCTTTAGTGAAAGTTCATGTACTGCAAAGTTGGACTGTTTAATGAGTTTGTAGCATTGATCACTTTATTGCAATATCATGATCTGTATATTCATTTGCATATTGAGCACAGATTGGCTGCTTGGCACATGCACATTACAAGAGTAATAGTAATTTACAAAATTTTACCTGCTGTCCTGGCTAGGGGGTTCACCTTGTGCTTCTCTCGCTCTCTCCTCCTCCTGTCATCAGACAGACCTGCCCCGGGCCGGGGGGGCGAGCGATGTAGTGAAAGCGGCATGGAGGAGGGTAGAAGGTGGAGCTTTAGGCTTCACCTCCACCTGTCCAATTACATGCAGCCAGTCACCGGCCGCTTATGGGGGCGCAAGTCGCTCCCCCGGCCAAGCACACCATCACACCATACTACTTACCAATATAACTACAGCAAGCCGACCGCTGGAGCCTGCATCCTGCATTTGTGCTGGAGAAGGCCGCGGGATCCGGGACTCGAGAAGGCGGGTGGGGGGGCGGCTTTTTCACCACCCCCCCACAAAGTGCCGCCCTAGGCCTGGGCCTTTGTCGGCCTAGGCCTAAATACAGCACTGGAGCCATACCAAGGACGGGTCCCTACAAAGGTACATATTTTTACACTCAAAAAACCCATAGCAGGACCTTGTACCCCGCCAGCTGCCATAAATCTCAAAAAACCCTATTCCCAACTGTAGAACACAAGCCATGGAACACAATATGGGCAAGAGGATGGACTGTTGTCCCAAGCTCTTCTCCGACTGATAACTTTCCAAGACCCTCCTACAGATACCCTTACTGCAGCCCCACCTTCTACAGTCTTATGCCAACCCCTTTTAACTCTGTCATGCCGACCCTTTCTTCATGCTTTTTTCTTTCAACTCGGAGCCTATCTGAACTAGAATTGCCTCTGCTTATATTGGCCATCAGTAACATATGACTGTACCGGGAGTGCACGTTTGGTTTAACCATGGAATAAGAAGACAAAGTGACGTTTTTGAAAGTTAGGGACTGATGCTGCATTACACCCTCCGTGAGTGGGTTTCCATACTATTGAAGCTTTTGGCCTGCTGGCGGTGCAAATTGGGTAAATATTGCCCTATATTTTACTTGACTCTGCCTACAAGCTCTTTTAGGGCAGGGACTGCAAGACATATGAATTTACAATATGTAAAGTGCTGAATGAAATGTTTGTGCTATAAAAATGCCCGTAATATGTAAAGATACTGTACATTTTCACTTACAGTTAATTCCTCAGGACAATTTTTTGTGTGTCTACCCCTTTTCTTGATCCAATCAATTCTGATACATTTTGTTAAACCTTTGTGTATCAGTACTTAAATATGGTAGAAAACACCTGTAATAATTCCCCAAGGTGGGCAGTGCACTGACTTGTAGTGTGCTCTTAGCACCCGAGCAAACATGTAGACAAAAGAAAGCCGGCAGCTCGCTTTTCCACAATGAATACATTTATTAATCCAGGTGTGGTAAAAAACAATACAGGGCTTACGCGTTTCGGCGTGTAGCCCTAATCATAGCCAGTTAATTCTTCTACCCCTTTACTCCTTTTCTTGATCCAATCAATCCTGGTCCATTTTGTTGTTTGTGTATCAGTACTGCTTGGACCAAGAAGAGGGGGATAGACCCCTGAAAGCTTGTGTCTTGAAAAAGTAACTGGTTTTGCAAGTAACAAAACGTAGTCTAGACAGTACTCAATTGTGTTAATGCTAACTGTTGAAGTCTCACTTCAATTTACCGGTAGTTTTAGAAAAAAATATAAGATACTCCACGATCTTTAAGAAATGCCAATTTCCAGCATTTTGTTTAAGACCACTTAGGACACCAAAATGGCACCAAGAAGCTTTCTCTGGTCTTTTAAATGTCTATACAAGGGAGACTTTTACGGGTGCAGTAAATAACATGTATAAAATACAATAAATGCACATACAATCTTATGGGAGGGTTGTTGTTAAACTGAATGGCCTGGCAACAGGTGAGATTTTGAAATGAGCAGGGTGCCATAGAAATACTTGTAGCAAGATTGAATGTCCTGAACTATGATCATATATTTATGAGCACATGTACTGAAAAGTTAATATGCTATCCAGTCATTACTTGTCAAATATTAATTTGACACATGAGCCTTTTTGACCCCATACACAAGTAGAATAATGTCAAAACTGTTTATACTGCCAAAAGACATAGTAGGGTTGATTTGCTTAAATTGGAGAGTGCAAAAGCTGGTGCAGCTGTGCATAGAAACCAATCAGCTTCTAACTTCAGCTTGTTCTATTAAGCTTTGATAAAAAAAACAAAAAACTGGAAGCTGGTTTTTATGCAGAGCTGCACCAGATTCTGCACTCTCCAGTTTTAGTAAATCAGCAGAGTGGTAATGTTGCTGCTGATATGCAGTATGTCACAGTGGAAAGTCGATGTTTGGAGTATTTATAGTTTTCTTACTTATACGTTACATGGAAACATAGAAGGGGGACAGCAGAAAAATAAACCAAATGGTCCGTCAAGTCTGACAACTATTTTTATTTCATGCTTTAAAAAAAATATATATAACTTTTTCTGAGTATATGTCTATGGTTGTCCCAGGCATGTTTAAAGTGATTGTAAAGTCTCAACTTTTTTTAAATTAAAAATAACAAACATGATATACTCACCTGTATTGCTGTTCACCTGTTGCTGAGCAGCCCAAATTCTCGGGGCCCTCTTCGGTCTCTCCTGGCCCCTCCCTCCTGTTGGGTGCCCCGACAGTAAGCAGCTTGCTATAGGGGCACCTGAGCCGAGTCACAGCTCCCTTCTATTCTCATTGGCTGACTGACTTTGACAGCAGCAGGCGCTAATGGCGCCGCGCTGCTCTCTCAGCCAATGAGGAGGGGAGTTTCGGACGGATATTCCTACAACATCACTGGAGCTAGAGGGACTTCAGGTAAGTATTAGGGGGGCTGCTGCACACAGAAAGCTTTTTATCTTAATGCAAAGAATGCATTAATATAAAAACCTTCTTACTTTACAACCACTTTAAGTTTACCTATTGTCTATTGACTCACTGGAGCTGCACAACATTATGCAAAGCAAAGCTGGCAGAACCCTTGCATTTCTGTTTATACCACCTAGTGGTCTTGATTGAGCTTACAGGGTAAAAGCATGGACAAGCCCAGGTATCTTTCACTGTCCCCAGCAGAGCCTACTTACCTTTTCTTCACACCTATGCTGCTCCATTCAGCTACCAGGAGCCCTGTTCAAGTACCCATTACTTTCAGATATGGGGGAAAAACATTTGACCCACTTTCCTTCTTCCCACATGACAGTATTGACGCTTGGTGATTGACCCAGTGCTGTCATATGTGGGTGAGGATGGAGTTCTCAACCATGCATAAGCTGCAGTTTATGACCTGCAGGTGCAGGATCATATTCTCTGGTCATTGGTGTGAAAACAGCATGTCATGATTTTCACTACACCTTTGCTCTTGATGGCTTAAAGTGATTGTAAATGATCATCTTGTAAAACAGCCCATTCAGTTTAAAATAGAAATGAAAGACAAAACATTTTTGTATAGATATAAAAAAATATATAAATAGCTTTTTCCCTTTTTTTTTATAAGTGATCACATTCCCTCTGTTCTCAGCTGCATAAGAGCTGGGGGAGGAGAAGCAGCAGCACACTGAGCTTCCCAGTGAATGGTTGTGCAGTGGGGGTGTGTCAGGACAAGTCTGATCATTGGAGGAGAGTACACTGAGTTTTCAGCATAGCTAGAGAACTGACCAGGCTGTGCTCTCCTGCTTAGTGTGGTCAGTTTTTAATAGGAAAGCAAGAGGACTGGCAGGAACACCAAGGATTCCACACAGAGGAAGCAATACAAAGAAAGCAGAATACTTTCTCATACAAGTACATGGTAAAGCAGGCACATATCAGGAATATGAAGTTACATAGTTACATATAGTTACATAGTTACATAGTTAGCCAGGTTGGAAAAAAAGTCCATAGTTCAACCAATAAAAAAAATATATCATACAATCCCATATACACAATCCTTCACCCACAGTTGATCCAGAGGAAAAAACCTCAGCAAAGCATGCTGCAATTTGCTACAGTAGGGGGAAAAAAAATCCTTGCTGATCCCCCGAGAGGCAATCGGCTTTTCCCTGGATCAACGTTACCTATAAATGTCAGTATCCAGTTATATTATTAACATTAAGGAAATAATCCAGACCTTTTTTTAAAGAAATCTACTGAGCTGGCCAGAACCACCTCTGGAGGGAATCTATCCCACATGTTCACAGCTATTACTGTGAAGAAACCCTTCCGTATTTGGAGATTAAATCTTTTTTCCTCTAGACGTAAAGTGTGCCCCCTTGTTCTCTGTGATGACCTTAAAGTGAATAACTCAATACCAAGTTCACTGTATGGACCACTTATGTATTTGTACCTGTTGATCATATCCCCCCTTAATCTCCTCTTCTCAAGAGAGAACAAATTCAGTTCCTCTAATCTTTCCTCATAGCTGAGCTCCTCCATGATTCTTATCAGTTTGGTTGCCCTTCTCTGCACTTACTCAGTTCCCTGATATCCTTTTTGAGAACTGGTGCCCAAAACTGAACTGCATATTCCAGATGAGGTCTTACTAATGATTTGTACAGGTTGGGGTGTTGGAAGTGTTGGGGTAATAAACACTTTAAGCTGTCAATCATTGCTTAGCAAGCAGGTCTCCTCACATATAATGAATTTACTAACAGACATATCAGCCTAGATGTCGCACCACTTCCTCAAACTCAATCTATCCAAAACCGAGCTGATAAAATTTCCTCCCCATGTGCCTCTGCCCCTGATCTCTCTGTCAAGATCGATGGCACAACTATCAGCCTGTCTCTGCATGCCAAGGTTCTAGGTGTAAACCTGGATCAATGCTGCTGACAGGTTCATCCATGTTACCAACCGCTCCGCATCTGCTACTCCTCTCTGCCAATCCCTCCATTGGCTTCCACTCACCCAACAAATTAAATTCAAAATACTAACAACTTAGAAAGCTATCCACAACTCAGCCCCCAACTATATCCTTAACTTAGTCACAAATACCAACCTAATCGTTCTCTTAGTTAGTCCCAAGACCTCCTGCTCCCTAGCTTTCTTGTCACCTCCTCCTATGCTTGCCTCTAGGACTTTTCCAGAGCCTCTCCCATCCTATGGAACTCCCTACCCCAATCTGTCCAATTATTTTCTACTCTGCTTTTAGACAATCCCTGAAAACCCTCCTCTTCAGAGAAGCTTATTCTGCTCACACCTAACAACTGTACATTTTTTCCATCAGCTCACCCCCCACAGTTATTACCTTTGGTATCATTTGACCCTCCCTCCTAGATTGTAAGCTCTAACGAGCAGGGCCCTCTGATTCCTCCCGTATTGAATTTTAATGTAACTGTACTGTCTGTCCTCATGTAAAGCACTGCGCAAACTGTTGGCCCTTTTTTAAATCCTGTATAATAATAATAATAAAGTTCATTGCTTAGCAAGCAGGCCTTCCCAGAGGTTGGGATTCATTAAAGACTTGCAGAGTCATTACTAAATCCTGTTGCTCGCAAACTGGAGTCTTTTGACTCTGGTAGCAAGTTGTTTTGAATTCCCCTGTTTGATTACTAAGCTGTGGTGAGCAGCTTAACCCAAAGTAGAAGATCCCTTGAACTTTCAGCCCTTTTGACATAGCCATCAGTTGTCTTGTGGGCAATTTGAAACTTTTAGCAACCAAAAATCCCCGTGTTGTTAAATTCTTTTTGGCTTTACTATTTTCTTTCTTTGCAAAATGAATATTATTCATTTACGTAACTGCCAAATGTCCTGTAAAGACTTTTTTCTTGCACAAAGATTTTAAATAGCAAAGATGATTCATGTGAAGGAACCATATCATTATACTAATGGTAAGTCAGAGACATGCAGGGTCTAATTAGACCTAAAGCAGGAAACCTCAAAAAAACAAAGACAACCACAGAGTGAGCAAAGCAAACCAACTTTATGGAGAATGTCAAATAATATCACAATGTATCATGCTGAATATGGTTCACATTTATGACCATGGTCAGAAGGAAACAACAAAATGGAAACCGATGGATTAAGTTACTCCTGTTCTTGTCCTGCCACATTAGTTGAGCACAACAATATATGAGGATTGGACTCCAACACTTGAGCAATGTTTTACAACTGATACCCATTAACACCAGTACTATATGCTATGTTGGGCTAGGGCTGCACAGTTCACAGTTCTAATAAAGATACTTATTATTTTCTGATGCTACATAAATTAGTAAAATGTGCAAGGTTTAAAGTGTAGAAATGAAAAAAAGGGTGAAAAAAAAGCTAAGGTAAGAACTGAGTTCTGAGCTCAAAATGTTAAAGTGGAGGGCCACCCTGAAAAAAAAAATTCACCAAAAATCCTAAAAAAAATAAAAAAAAAACATTTGAAAAAAAATAAATTTTAAACTTACCTAAACCCTTGTTGCTAGGCAGTCTTCCTAATCTGCCTCTTCCTTTTCCGCGGCGTGTTTTGCTCCTCGGTGAGTGGCCCCGTTGTCTTCTGGGAACTGTGTGTGTTCCCAGAACACCACGGGACCATTCACAGAGCGCCGCTTGCGCGTGCGCAGTAGGAAACTGGCAGTGAAGCCGCAAGGCTCCACTGCCTGTTTCCCTTACCTAGGATGGCGGTGCCGCGACCCAAGAGCCGAGGGATGGGTCGGCCTCGGGCGGCCGACATCGCGGGCACCCAGGACAGGTAAGTACTTATTTAAAGTCAGCAGCTACAGTGTTTGAAGCTGCTGACTTTAATTTTTTTTTTTTACGGCCAGAATCCCGCTTTAATATTTGCTAAGTTATAGGTTCAGGGGCAAAATAAAGACTGGTTGAGATGCAGGAGCCTATGACATTCTCAGGCCAAACATTTTACTGCTGGGCCTAATTAGATGTAATTTGAGGATTACAGATCCTCTAAGTATTGTTTATTCAACTTGATCTGCTAGAGTTGGTTATTCTGGTGTGGGTGTTATATGGAACATGTTAGCTTTGACCCTAGGATACATAAGTCAGTGGTTGAATGGTTTATCACAGACTTTTCAGTACAACATTTAAGTCTCCAGTCAGTTTGGGGCTCATTGGACCTCATTATTGTCACAATAGGGAATATCTAGAAATGTTAACCGCTTCCGGACCATCCGCCGCAGTTATACTGCGGCAGGTTGGTCCGGCTGCTTGAAGCCTCATAGCTATATGTTGCGCCCCCCCGCCGGCCACGACCATCAGATTCGATCAGGAACTGATCAATCCTCAGGCCCAGGCCAATAATATCTCTCCTCGTGTCGGTCTTTTCCGTTGCAGACCGAGGAGAGAAGACATCTCAGAGTGAGTTGCACAACACTACACTGACACCAGGTCACGTAGGCACACATTCACCCCCCGATCTCCCCCCCAGTTAACCCCTTCACAACCTGTCACTGTGTCACTCAGTGCAGCGTTCAGATTTTTTTTTTGATCGCTGTACTGGTGTCATTAGTGACACTAATCAGTGTTAGGGCAATTAGTATTAGGCCCAGATAGGTCTAGGGACCCCCCCAACCCCTCCAATAAAGGTTTAACCCCTTGATTACCCCCTGTCACCTGTGATCACAGTATAACTGTCACGGGTGACGCAGTTTAGCTAGGTTTTTTTATAGCATGAGGACACCCGCCGTATTTTACCCAATAAAGGTTTCCCCCCCTGATCACCCGGCGGGTGATCAAAGTTAGGTTTTAGCATCAGTTAGGGTCTGCGTCGCCCCAGGCAGCGTCAGATTAGTGCCAGTAGCGCTAACACCCACGCATGCACCATATGCCTCCCTTAGTAGTATAGTGTCTGAACGGATCGATCTGATCTGTTCAGATCTATACTAGCATCCCTAGCAGTTTAGGGTTCCCAAAAACGCAGTATTAGCGGGATCAGCCCAGATACCTGCTAGCACCTGCGTTTAGCCCCTCCGCTCAGCCCAGCCCCCCCCAATTGCAGTATTAATAGATCACTGTCACTTACAAAACACTAAACACATAACTGCAGCGTTTGCATAGTCAGGCCTGATCCCTGTGAAAGCTAACAGTTTTTTTGGTAGTGTCTGAATCAGTCGCTAACAGTCAGGAGCTTTTTTACCTGTGAGTCTCACTAGTGTACCAGTAAATTTAGAGACCAAAATGTCAAATCAAAGGTACACTAGTGAAGAGGCCTACACGTTTCTAAGCATGACAGGTAGAGAAGAGGAAATCATTCATCTGTCAGATTCAGGCTCAGAATACAAACCTGTAGACAGCAGACCCTGACAGATAGCTTTGACGACAGAGTTGTGGTCCCTGCCAAGGTCAGGCGTCCCAGACCCCGATCTTCTTCTGCTGTCGTTGAGGTGCAAGAACCGCAGGTCCCTCGTATGGAGCAGAGAGCCAGTACTAGCGCCGCTATTCCTTCTGGTGAACTGGCAAGCACCAGCGGCCTAGTACATCCTGGTCATACATCCAGCACTGCAGTAACACTTGGTGACGGGGCGAGTCCCATAAGTGCAGTTCAAGCTGGTGAGGTGGCAAGCATGAGTAGTGTCCGGCTGCCACCAAGAATAAGACAAACACAGGCCTTTCGAGTCCATATTGCCCTTCCTGCTGCATTCGCCAATCCTAATTGGGAGCCCACCACTTCTGCAGCACCCGTATCTCCCCCATTCACTGGCCAACCCGGAATTCAGATGGAAACAGTTGATTTTACGTCACTTGATTTCTATTAGCTGTTTTTCACTGAAGATCTCTATAGATCTATTGTGGACCAAAGCAATTTGTAAGCTGGTCAATTCATCACCGCTAATCCCCAGCTGACCCTTGCCAGAGAATGATAACCAATTACGGTTTCCGAATTTAAGAGATTTCTGGGCCTATCCCTTCTCATGGGCATAACCAAAAAGAGTGAGTTGCGGTCATATTGGTCCACTGACTCTATTCACCATACGCCCGTGTTCTCTGCCTCCATGACCAGGACACGATACGAGTAGATCTTGCAGTTCATGCACTTCAATGTCATCCTCAGGGTGACCCTGGATTTGATCGGCTCTACAAAATTCGACCCCTCGTAAACCACTTTAACCAATGATTACAATTTTGATTACTCCCGATCAAGTTGTCTGCGTTGATGAGTCCCTGATTACGTTTTCTGGCCGCTTGTCTATCAAACAGTATCTTCCCAGCAAGCGTGCCAGATACGGGGTCAAGATGTATAAGCTTGGTGACAGGGCCACAGGCTTTACATATAGTTTTATGGTTTACGAGGGAAGAGATAGTCACATAGAGCCAGAGAACTGCCCAGATTACATAGGGAGCGCCAGTAAGATAGTGTGGGACTTGGTATCACCCTTATTTGGAAAGGGGTACCACTTCTACGTGGACATTTATTACACGTGCGTGCGACTTTTTAGTCACCTTTTTGATTATGGAATTGGCGCATGTGGCACCGTGTGATCTAATCGCCAGGGCTTCACCCAACGGCTTGTAGAATCCCGTCTTAGATGGGGGGGGGAGAGAGCCTACTTGAAGTGTAATAATTTGTTAGCAGTGAAGTGGAGGGATTCACGGAATGTTTTCGTTCTGTCCTCGCTTCACGCAGGCACGACGGTCCAAATTCCTACGGCGACTGGTAATGTGGAGAAACCCCTCTGTTTTCACGAATACAACCTTAACATGGGAGGGGTGGACCTCAGCGACCAGTTGTTGGTGCCATACCTAATTGCCCGTAAGGCCAGACGCTGGTACAAAAAAGTGTCTGTTTATTTATTTCAAATGCCTTGCTGAACGCTTTTGTGCTATACAAAGCTTCAGGACGGACTGTATCCTTCCTTAAATTCCAGAAAGAGATCGTCAGAGCCCTTCTGTTTCCAGACGGCGCTCTTGCCCAACTTCCCAATCCAAATGCAGTGAGCCAGCGGCATGAGAGGCATTTTCCGTATGTCCTCCCTGGTACCAGTGGCGTAGCGTGGGTTGCCAGCACCCGGGGCAAGACAAGTAACTTACGCCCCAACCTGTGGACTTTTAGCACCTAAGAAAGGGGGCCCAGGTTCCTCCACTCACAGCCTGAGCCTCTGATTGGCTGCCTGCAGCCTTTTAATATTGGTTAGAGCTGATATATCTATTTGATTACAGTAGTCAAAGAGATATCTTCTCAGTATCAACCAATAATAAAAGGCTGTGGGCAGCTACTCAGAGGCTTAGGTTGCAAATAACAAGGAACACCTATATACAGCAGAGCAGGCAGCCAATAATAACCCAGGCATAAGGGTTGTGCATATTATTTAGTGCTAGACATACTACAGGAGATGGTCAGAGACTACAGACATAGTACAGGAGATGGTCAGAGACTGCAGACATAGTACAGGAGATGGTCAGAGACTGCAGACATAGTACAGGAGATTATCAGAGACTGCAGACATAGTACAGGAGATGGTCAGAGACTGCAGACATAGTACAGGAGATGATCAGAGACTGCAAGCTCTGGAAGCTCGCATTAGAGATCTGGAGGAGCAAGTTGCAACACTGGGCAGAAAGGACAACCTTGAAAGGGGTCCTCCACTCGCTGAGCAGGTGGTCAGTAGGGTTGATGTGGAGGGTGGAGGGGGAAGTCAGGATTATCAGATAGGAAGATGGGTTAATGTAGTTAGAGGGAGTGGAAGGGGCTCGCAGAAAAGGAAGGCCAGTCCTGTATTTGTGCATCAAAACAAATTTGCCAAGTTGGGTGAAGATGTGGAGGTGGCAAACACAGAGGTGGCAGCCCTAGATGTCACTGCTACCCCTAACAGACGGGAGAGTAGCTTATCTAGTAGAGGTAGTGATGGGAGTGCAGGTAGGCCTAGACAGTTGGTGGTTATAGGGGATTCTATAATCAGAAGGACTGATAGAATAATTTGTCGCCAGGATCACCTTAACCGAATGGTTTACTGTATCCCTGGTGCTAGGGTTCGGCATGTGGTGGACCGGGTAGATAAATTACTGGGAGGGGCTGGGCATGACCCAGCTGTCTTGGTCCACGTTGGAACCAATGACAGTACATGGAAGGTGGAAGCTCCTTAAGAATCAATTTAAAGAACTAGGCTGCAAGTTGAAGGGAAGGACCTTCAAGGTGATATTCTCTGAAATATTGCCTGTGCCATGCGTAACACAGGAAAGGCAGGGGGTGATTAGAGAGCTGAATGCATAGTTAAAGACCTGGTGTAGGGAGGAGGGATTTGGGTACAATATATATAAACCTATTACAGGACAATTTTATGGTCCAGTTTATTGAGGCCCCAACTGGGAGTGAAGCTCTGTTGGACCTGGTAATCTCAAACCATGCAGAGCTTATTACTAATGTCCAGATAAAGGAACACCTGGGTAGCAGTGATCATAACATGATTTCATTTGATGTTAGCTCTAAACAAGAAATACATAGGGGAAAGATAAAAACACTTAACTTTAAGAGAGCAAATTTTCCAAGGATGAGGGCTGCTCTCCAGGATTTAGACTGGGGGGGAATATTTGCATTGATAAACACAGAACAGAAATGGGAATTCTTCAAAAAGACTGTTTGGAACCTCACTGCAAAGTATATTCCCATGGGCAATAAGTTTAAAAGGCTAAAAACAAAACCTATGTGGCTCACGGCCAAAGTTAAAAAAGCTATAAACAATAAGAGAAGAGCTTTTAAAAAATATAAAAATGAAGGAACACTAGTGTCGTTTACATTTTATAAAAATTTAACAGAATATGTAAAAAGGAAATCAAGGATGCAAAAATTCAAATCGAACTACAGATTGCAAAAAATAGTAGGACAAACCCCAAAAAATTATTCAAATATATTAATAGTAAAAAGGTCAGGTCTGAGCATGTAGGCCCTTTACAAAATAATCTAGAGTGGGTGACTGGGGACAGAGAGAAGGCAAACTTATTAAATACTTTCTTCAGCTCTGTGTATACAAAAGAGCATGGGGGAGCTCATGTCCATAATGGGGGTGATATTGACACAGCCCTGAATGATCCACAATGGCTCAAAAGTGATATGGTCCAGAAATATTTAGACAGAATAAAGGTGGATAAAGCACCTGGACCTGATGGCATTCACCCACGGATCCTAAAAGAATTGAGCTCTGTAATTTCAAAGCCATTGTATCTAATTTTTGGGACTCATTAATGACGGGAATAGTATCACTTGATTGGCGCAGGGCGAACGTGGTGCCTATATTTAAAAAGGGATCAAAGTCTTTACCAAGTAACTATAGACCTGTCAGTTTAACTTCTATAGTTAGGAAGACACTGGTGCGTTTAATAAAAGACCACATAGACGAGTTCTTGCTGGAAAAAAAACATTTTAAGCAACGGACAGCATGGATTCATGAATGACAGAAGTTGTCAGACAAACCTGATTTCTTTTTATGAATAGATAAGTAAAATCTTGGACAGAGGGGTGGCTATGTACGTGGTATACTTGGATTTTGCAAAAGCGTTCGACACAGTTCCCCACATGCGGCTCATGTGTAAAGTAAAGTCTACAGGCCTGGAAATATCAGTTTGTAAATGGATAGAAAACTGGCTAAAAGACAGAATTCAGAGAGTAGTGGTTAATGATTCTTACTCTGAATGGTCTAAGGTTATCAGTGATGTACTCCAAGGTTCAGTGCTGGAACACTTACTTTTTAATATCTTTATAAATGATATTGGATCTGGGGTAAAAAGTAACATTTCTGTCTTTGCAGATGACACCAAGCCATGCAGTGGAATAACGTCATTACAGAATGTCTCCAATTTACAAGCCGATGTCAATGCACTGTCTAATTGGGCGACTATGGGGCAGATGAGATTTAATGTTGAGAAATGTAAAGTTATGCACTTGGGGGGCTAAGAATATGCATGCATCATACATGCTAGGGGGAGTAAAACTGGGGGAATCCGTGGTGGAGAAGGATCATGCAATGCCAAGCTGTGGTTTCCAAAGCGAGCGAAGTCCTTTCTTGTATTAAGAGAGGTATGGACTCCAGAGAGAGAGAGAGAGAGAGATAATTTTGCCCCTGTTCAAGTCATTAGTAAGACCTCGCCTGGAATATGCAGCTCAGTTTTGGCCACCAGTTCTCAAAAAGGATATCGGGGAACTGGAGAAAGTGTAGAGAAGGGCAACCAAACTGATAAGAGGCATGGAGGAGCTCAGCTATGAGGAAAGATTAGAAGAACTGAATTTATTCACTCTTGAGAAGAGGAGAATAAGGGGGGTTATGATCAACATGTTCAAATATATAAGGGGTCTATATATTGAACTTGTTGTTGAGTTATTCTCTTTACGGTCAATCCAGAGGACACGGGGGCACTCTTTACGTCTAGAAGAAAAGAGATTTCATCTCCAATTACGGAAAGGTTTCTTCACAGAAAGAGCTGTGAAAATGTGAAATAGACTTCACCAGAGGTGGTTCTGGCCAGCTCAGGAGATTGCTTTAAGAAAGGCCTGGATACTTTCCTAAATGTACATAATATAACCGGGTACTAACATTTATAGGTAAAGTTGATCCAGGGAAAATCTGATTGCCTCTTGGGGGATCGGGAAGGATTTTTTTCCCCTGCTGTAGCAAATTGGAGCATGCTCTGCTGGGGTTTTTTGCCTTACTCTGGATCAACTGTGGGTATAAAATTGGGTATATTGGATTGTACGATATTTTTTATTTTATTTATTTATTGTTTTTAAGGTTGAACTAGATGGACTTGTGTCTTTTTTCAACCTGACTAACTATGTAACTATGTAACTGCAGACATAGTACAGGAGATGGTCAGAGACTGCAGACATAGTACAGGAAATGGTCAGAGACTGCAGACATAGTACAGGAAATGGTTAGAGACTGCAGACATAGTACAGGAAATAGTCAGAGACTGCAGACATACTATAGGCAGGGTGTTTTTTCTCAGGGAATAAGTGCAGGACCTTAACCACACCACCACCCCCTAACAGTGGGAGAGTCTTAATGGGGCATTGTTAAATACTAGTGGTGCATTCTGCACAGAGTGCGAAGTTCAGGAGTGCAGTACATACAGATTTCATGAGTGTACGGCCTACAGAGTGCAAACATCAGGAGTATGCTATATACAAAGTGCAAAGATGAAGATTATGCTACGTACCGAGTGCAAAAGTCAGGAGTACTCTACGTACAATGTGCAAAGTTTAGGAGAGTGCTAGGTACAGAGTTCAGAGTGCACTGCAAACAGAGTTCAGGAATGCACTGCGTACACCATACAGACTTCAGAAGTGTGCTACGTACAGAGTGCAAAGATTAGGAGTGTGCTATATACAAAGAGAAAAGATTAAGATTCTACTATGTACAGAGTGCAAAGTTCAGGAGAGTGCTAGGTACAGAGTGCAGGGTTCAGGAGTGCAATATACAGAGTGAGGATCTCAAGAGTGCACAGAGTTCAGGAGTGTGCTACGCAGAGTGAGCAGAGATCAGAAGTGCACTGCGTAGAGAGTACACTGCAGAGTTCATGAGTGTGCTATGTACAGATTGCAGGGCACAGGAATGCATGTCTTACAGGACAGTTTACAACCCCCCTTCCAGTAAGAGCTCACTTCTCACCCCCAAATCCTCTCTTCCCCCACCTACAAAGGAGGAGGAACATTTGGGATAAGTGAGAGTAGAGGAGGGGCATTGGGGATAAGTGGGAGGGGAGGGGGGACATTTGGGATAAGGGGGGAGAGGAGGGACATTTAGAAAAAGTGGGATAATGGGGATAAGTGGGAGGACAGGAGGAACATTGGGAGGATGGGAGTGACATTAGGGATAAGTGGGAGGACAGGAGGAACATTGGGGGCCCAGGAGGGACATTGGGGATAAGTGGGGGGGGGGCAGGAGGGTCATTAGGGATAAGTTCAGGAGTGCAGTACATACAGATTTCATGAGTGTACGGCCTACAGAGTGCAAACATCAGGAGTATGCTATATACAAAGTGCAAAGATGAAGATTATGCTACGTACCGAGTGCAAAAGTCAGGGGTACTCTACGTACAATGTGCAAAGTTTAGGAGAGTGCTAGGTACAGAGTTCAGAGTGCACTGCAAACAGAGTTCAGGAATGCACTGCGTACACCATACAGACTTCAGAAGTGTGCTACGTACAGAGTGCAAAGATTAGGAGTGTGCTATATACAAAGAGAAAAGATTAAGATTCTACTATGTACAGAGTGCAAAGTTCAGGAGAGTGCTAGGTACAGAGTGCAGGGTTCAGGAGTGCAATATACAGAGTGAGGATCTCAAGAGTGCACAGAGTTCAGGAGTGTGCTACGCAGAGTGAGCAGAGATCAGAAGTGCACTGCGTAGAGAGTGCACTGCAGAGTTCATGAGTGTGCTATGTACAGATTGCAGGGCACAGGAATGCATGTCTTACAGGACAGTTTACAACCCCCCTTCCAGTAAGAGCTCACTTCTCACCCCCAAATCCTCTCTTCCCCCACCTACAAAGGAGGAGGAACATTTGGGATAAGTGAGAGTAGAGGAGGGGCATTGGGGATAAGTGGGAGGGGAGGAGGGACATTTGGGATAAGGGGGGAGAGGAGGGACATTTAGAAAAAGTGGGATAATGGGGATAAGTGGGAGGACAGGAGGAACATTGGGAGGATGGGAGTGACATTAGGGATAAGTGGGAGGACAGGAGGAACATTGGGGGCCCAGGAGGGACATTGGGGATAAGTGGGGGGGGCAGGAGGGTCATTAGGGATAAGTGGGGGGACAGGAGGGACATTGGGGAGACAGGAGGGACATTGGGGAGAATTGAGGGGACAGGAGGGACAGTGGGGAGACAGGAGGGACATTGGGGATAATTGGGGGGACAGGAGGGACAGTGGGGAGACAGGAGGGACATTAGGGATAATTGGGGGACAGTGGGGAGACAGGAGGGACATTGTGGATAATTGGGGGGACAGGAGGGACATTGGGGAGACAGGAGAGACATTGGGGAGAATTGGGGGGACAGAAGGGACAGTGGGGAGACAGGTGGGACATTGGGGATAATTGGGGGACAGGAGGGACATTGGGGATAATTGGGGAGACAGGAGGGACAGTGGGGAGACAGGAGGGACATTGGGGATAATTGGGGGGACAGAAGGGACAGTGAGGAGACAGGAGGGACATTGGGGATAATTGGGGGGACCAGGAGGCACAGTGGGGAGACAGGATGGACATTGGGGATAATTGGGAGGACAGGAGGGACATTGGGGATAATTGGGAGGACAGGAGGGACAGTAGGGAGACAGGAGGGAAATTGGGGAAAATTGGGGGGACAGCAAGGACAGTGAGGAGACAGGAGGGACATTGTGGATAATTGAGGGGGACAGGAGGGACAGTGGGAAGACAGGAGGGACATTGGGGATAATTGGGGGGATAGTGGAGAGACAGAAGGGACATTTGGGATAATTGGGGGGACAGGAGGGACATTGGGGGAGACAGGAGGGACATTGGAGATAATTGGGGGGACAGAAGGGACATTGGGGGAGACAGGAGGGACATTGGGGATAATCAGGGGGACAGGAGGCACAGTGGAGAGACAGGAGGGACATTGGGTATAATTGGGGGACAGGAGGGACAGTGGGGAGACAGGAGGGACATTGGGGATAATTGGGGGGACAGGAGGGAAAGTGGGGAGACAGGAGGGACATTTGGGGATATTGGAGATTAGTGAGGGAGATGGTGATGCTCTGTGTATGTGTGTAGTGACTAGTGTACCCTGTGTGACTCTACTGTACATTGATCGTGTCACATACCACAGTTCACTTGGAAGATCCCCGGCGATGTAATTTCATTACATGTGCCTGTGGGATAGAGCAGGCGTCTCTGCGCCAGTCCCAGACTGGTTACCTCAATGATGAAAGGGTAGATTCAGTCCAGCACGGAGGAGGAGAAGATGATGGCGGTGGCTCACACAGCGAGGCAGAGGCGGGACTCCCAGAGCAACCCAGCCTCTGCCACCACACATGATCCGTTCGTCCAATCACCGGGCAGCCGCTGCCCATCCCTGAGCCGGAACAAGGCGCCTGCTGCTGTGATGTCGTGTCTGCAAAAAACGCGCAATTGGGCGTGACACCCGCTATTATTGTCCCTCCTGCCCTGACCAACCTGGTCTTTGCATTGGTGACTGTTTCGACGCTACCACACACTAGTTGAGTATTAGCGTAGGGTACAGCACCACACAGTCCTAAGCACACTAACACAGGGTCTTGGGGTGTCGAAAGATGTGATGGCCATCACATTTTGAGAGACCCTAATCTGCAACGTTCAGTTTACAGTTTTTTGTACAGTTTTTATAAAAGTGAAAAAAGTGAAAAAAAAAAAACACACAAAAACACAAAAAAATATAAAATAAAAAATCCAAAAATAGTTGTAGTTGTATTTTTCTTCTCTCTCTCCATTGTTCTCTCTCTTATGTTCGCTCTCTACTGTCTGCTCTACTGTTTGCACACTATTGTTCTATATCTATCGTTCTCTCTCTGTTTTATTTTTACTATGTTTTATTGTATTTGCTTTGCAGGTATGGTATTTTTCTACTGTAATCTTTCTTTTATTGTTTACCATCATTTGCTTAGCAGGTACGCCATTCAGCTGCAGCGTGGGTTATTTATCTTGACAGCAACAGCATTTGCTCCCAAGATACATAAAGTCGTGACTCCAGCGCTGTCGGGGGTGATTTCACCAGCACAGTTAAAAAAAAACAGCATATATGCCGAAGCATGGGGGCAGGGGTGGAGGAGCGATTTGCTTCTAACATTAGGGGCGGATTGCCCCCATGCTATGGCATACATTTTTTTAGGCACAGATTGCAATGTTTTATTTTTACTATGTTTTATTGTATTTACTGTGCAGGTATGGTAAATCTTATGCCCTGTACATACGACATTCTGACAGAAAATGTGTGACCTTGTTGTCGGAAATTCCGACCGTGTGTGGGCTCCATCACACATTTTCCATCGGAATTTCCGACACACAAAGTTTGAGAGCTTGCTATAAAATTTTCCGACAACAAAATCCGTTGTCGGAAATTCCGATCGTGTGTACCCAAATCCGACGCACAAAGTGCCACGCATGCTCAGAATAAATTAAGAGACAAAAGCAGCTATTGGCTACTGCCCTGTTTATAGTCCTGACGTACGTGTTTTACGTCACCGCGTTTAGAACGATCGGATTTTCCGACAACTTTGTGTGACCGTGTGTATGCAAGACAAGTTTGAGCCAACATCCGCCGGAAAAAATCCATGGATTTTGTTGTCGGAATGTCCGATCAATGTCCGACCGTGTGTACAGGGCATTACTATTATACTGTAATGTTTGTTTTATTGCTAACCATCATTTGCTGCAGCGCGGGTTTATTTATCTTGACAGCAACAGCGTTTGCTCCCACGTTACATAAAGCCGTGACTCCAGCGCTGTCGGAGGTTATTTCACCACCACAGTTAAAAAAAATGGTGCATGTATGCCCATCATTAGAAGTGGGTGGATGAAGAGCGGTATTCTAATGGTGTGCATACCCACCGATCAATCTCTTTTTTTCGTTTAGCCCACAGGCTGCATAAAAAAAAGAACATTACAATGTATGCCCAACAAGGACCAGCAACATACTGGTATGTTGCTGGACTTTGAGTGGTTATACCAGAATGATGTCTGCAGGTTTAGGTATCATCTTGGTATCATTCTCTTCAGCCAGCGGTCGGCTTTCATATAAAAGCAATCCCAGTGGCTAAGTAGCCTCTTGACTGCTTTTATAAGCAGTGGGAGACAACGTCCCCCCCATCCCACCATCTTCCATGGTTTTCTTGGGTTCACCTGTCCCAACAGGGAACGCGAGAATGCAGCCGGTGGTTCCGCCAGCTGGCCATAGAGCTGATCAGAGACCAGACTGCCTCCCGAAATTGGCAAAGCATTTGATCACACCAATCTTGGTGTGGTCAGATGCTTTGAGGGCAGTGGAGAGATCTAGGGTCTAATAGACCCCAATTTTTTCAAAAAAGAGTACCTGTCACTACCTATTGCTATCATAGGAGATATTTACATTCCCTGAGATAACAATAAAAATATAATAAAAAAGCTAATTAAATAATTAAAAAAAAAAGAAGCACTCCTGTCACCCCGTGCTCACGCGCAAAGGCGAACGCAAGCGTCAGTTTGGTGTCATATGTAAACAGCAATTGCACCATGCATGTGAGGTATCACTGCGAAGGTCAGATCGAGGGCAGTAATTTTAGCAGTAGACCCCCATTGTAAATCTAAAATGGTAACCTGTAAAGGCTTTTTAAGGCTTTTAAAAATGTATGTAGTTTGTTGCTGCTGCACGTTTGTGCGCAATTTTAAAGGATGTCGTGTTTGGTATCCATGTACTCGGCATAAGATCATCTTTTTTATTTTATCAAACATTTGGGCAATATAGTGTGTTTTAGTGCATTCAAATTAAAAAAGTGTGTTTTTCCAAAAAAATTACGTTTGAAAAATCACTGCGCAAATACTGTGAGAAAAAAAAATTGCAACACCCACCATTTTAATCTGTAAGGCCTTTGCTTTAAAAAAATATATATAATGTTTAGGGGTTCAAAGTAATTTTCTTGCAAAAAAAAAAAAACTTTTTCATATAAACAAAAAGTGTCAGAAAGGGCTTTGCCTTCAAGTAGTTAGAAGAGTGGGTGATGTGTGACATAAGGTTCTAAATATTGTGCATGAGATGCCAGGACAGTTCAACCCCCCCCCCCCAATGACCCCTTTTTGGAAAGTAGACACCACAAGCTATTTGCTGAGAGGCATGTTGAGTCCATGGAATATTTGATATTTTGCCACAAGTTTCGGGAAAATTACAATTTATTTTTTTTTACACAAAGTTGTCACTAAATGATATATTGTTCAACCATGGCATGGTTATATGAGGAATTATACCCCACAATACTACACAATGTTCTTCTTCCTGGAGAGGAAGCTGTACCTGACAACCTGTATTGCAAGGATCTATCTGCTTCATTGATTCTGTGTATGTGTCTACTTCTGGAATATCTCTCCATTTTGTCTTAGATCTCCAGTAATTAGAGGGGCAGCAATGACACAAGGAAGCAAAGCCTTGCCTCTACCAAGATGACCACTTCCACACAGGAACACAGTGTTGAACAAGGCATGGTAAGTCAGTAATGAGAAAAAAATCAGCTGCGGTGAGACTATAGAAAATAATGGTAACTAGTCTCTTTTTTTTGAGCACAGCTTTAACAGTTCAGATCTTCTTTAAATGGGAACATGTTTTATTAATGTAGCGGGTGCCTCATATCTCCCTCAGCCATGCCAAGCTGACCAAAGCTTGCATCACCCATACCATGTCAAGCTGACCGAGGCTCTCACTAAAGGGAAAGCATGCCTGTCAGTCCCTGCAGTGGACTTTCCCCCCTCCCTCTCCTCTTCTCACTGTGGAGAGACACACATACAGAGCTGCTCACTCGGCATCCTCCCCTGCTTCCTCATTGACAGGGAGGAGGGGGGAGCCAATAGACAGCCATCTGAATTGCAGCAAGGCATTCTGGGACATGTAGTCCCATCCAAAAATGGCCCCATAGCCTTGTAATGGGGACAGAACTACACAGTCCAGCATGCTCTGGGAGAGAAAGGAACCAAGGACTCCATCTTGTTTGTCTGAGAGAAAAGTTACCACGAGGCAGGAGAAGAGACTGGACCCAGGGGAGAGGTGTTGCCTCCCAGGTCAGTCTACCTCGTTGTTCCAGGTATCCACAGCCGGTTGGGGGCATCCTGTCTGAGTGAGGGGGATTGCAGGTGTATATCCAGGCATACCTGTACCGACGGTGTTAAGTGTTCCAGTGGGAGGTGGCCAGTCGGTTTACCAGAAGAACTTGCCTGTTCCAGGACATTAGTTTGGGCCTTGACCGCAGGATTGGTGAGAGGGCACTTGCCCATCCGCAGGAAAAAAGGACACTGCGCACAGACAGTATTACCTCACTTTTGCCCATACTCACTATAATCTGGATCTTGTTAACGGCCTGTTAAGCAGTCACAGTGTCTGCCTTGCTATCTGGATACTGTCAGCATACCACAGTTACACTTTGTCAAGCAGGAATTTAAGTGCACCAACTAAAGTGGCTAGCCAAAGATACAAGGCCTCATCCTTCTTCCAAGGGACTAAAGTTACTGGTGCCATACGGGCACGCACGCACATACTCAGCTCTGTATATGTATGTGTGTGATAGTCTGACTTAGAAGTTAAGCCACTAAACACTGAATTAGGTACGGTGTTTGTAGTTGGGCCTGTGGTGTCAGAGGACAGAAGAGAGAGGTCTGACATATTAAGGGGGTCTTTCTTCTACTCTCCTCCTGCCTGGACTCAGAGAGACAATTTGAGTAGAGGTAACCAACCTGGTATAGATTGCCATATTGTGATTTATTGCTATTGGAGTGTTTGCCTCTGCTCTTGGGATTATTGGCCGTTGTGGAATCCCCTGAAAGAAGCTTGATATAATATATTGTTATATTGCTTGTGATCTCAGTTATTGCTCTTCAGTTAATTCATTTTGAAAATATACTGTTACTGTGTGTTACTTTGCCACAGAAACATTACAGTAAAGACAATGTTGTGTTTTCTCATAACGTGTGTGTTTTCCATTGGTCCTTGCACTTACACTATTGCCAGGTGTGCTAGAGAGGCGTAGACTATTCTTGGGGTTGAGAGGCAGAGTACGGAACCAATCATACTTAAGCGGCTCCTTCGAGGGTAGTGCTACATTAAAAAAAGTGGCATACAGATGTGATTTGTACCCTATATGTATATTACCTGGAATCAGCAACTTTACTCACTACATACACTGGTTCTCTGTCCATCGTTGCCGTGCTACACAAGGATTATGCCTTTTACTCCTTTTCATATGCAAGTCTATACTGTAAGTCAGTCGGTTCAATAAAATGAATACACTCCATGTGTGGCTAATACTTAATCTCAAGAGTTGTTACTAGAGAGACAGAGTAATTGTACTGAATCCAGTGAGAGATCCTTTTAGTTACTGTTTTATTTTACTGTAATGCAATAACAAAAATACAAATGCACAAGCTTGTGCACTGCAGAAGAACTCATAATATACCATAACTAAAAATACACTGGAGAGTGCAAAATCTGGTGCAACTGTGCGTGGTAGCCAATCACCTCCTAACTTCAAAAAAGCTTTGACAAAAAAAAATGGAAGCCGATTGATTTCTTTGCACTGTCCAGTTTTAGCAAATCAACCACACTGTCCCTTTTAAAAGCTTTTAAATCTTTTGTATTACAATTTTAAGATATACTGTCTAAAAGAGTTCAGAGGGTCTTTGAGAACATAAAATCATATTGTTCTCTGATGTCCTACTTTCTGTTACCCTCCAGGAATGTCCTGATTAGCACATGTAAAATTGGAGACCATTTCACTGAACATAAAGTATTCAAAACCTGAACAAATGCATCTACAAATTAAGTTTATTCAAAACTGGGCTATATTTGTTGCTGACTATGTTGTTGGAATCTGTGTTCTGGCAAATTAATTTGGATCTGTCACGATAAATTACTATTTTATGATTCAACAGAGCATCAAATCTTGTGCCAAGATTATATCTCACTCACTGGTACTAAAATCCACTTTTTAATCGGTTTTATCAATCTCCTTTGCTGGCATTTCCCTGTAATAGTCCTGGTATTCTATGCTAATGTAAGGGGCTTTATTCAGTAGACTTTGTAATAGATGAAAGGTGCAATAGCCTGATTTTGTAATTTTTCCAAGATCAATAATTTACCAGAATAAATAACTGTATTTGCAGTTTAATACAGAAAATACCTTTGTAATTCGTTAACACAATTATTTACCAAAGTAGATGTGTAATAGGTAGGATGTGTTCCAATGGTGGTACAAGTCTTCATTTCAGGAGAATAATAATAATAAACTTTATTTTATATAGCGCCTTAAAAGGTGGCTTCTCAAAGTGCTTTACAAGGAAAACACACGAAATACACGGGATAATATAAAGGAAAAAGGGACAATTAAATGAAAGCTTGTCTAAAGAAAAATGGAAAATTATATCAAATACCATAATTTTCCTTTCCTGACGTCAATACATGGCAACATACATATGATATAGCTCTGCCCCTATATCCACCCACAGGACCTGTTTAGCTCTATAAAAGTCTGACTGAGAGCTACATCCCCATTCTCCGTATAAAGCACAAAGCTCAGAGGGGGGCTTCGTATGCTGCTATGTATTGGCGTCAGTAAAGGAAAATTACAGGAAGTATTTGATACAATTTTCCATTTTCCTGACGCCAGACATGGCAGCATACATATGATACATATTTAGCATTTGAGAGGGAGTGTTAAATGCTACAAACTTAGTCTTTATTTGACAATAGACATAAAAACTTGCATGGTTTTCCTCCCAAACTCTACTGTAGTAAGAGCTGCTAGATCCACCCTGTAGTGTTTTAAGAACGTATGATGTGATGACCAGCTAGCCTCTTTGCAGACTGTCTCCAGAGACAATCCTGCCCGTGCCGCCCAAGAAGAAGACATTGCCCTGGTTGAGTGAACTCTAACCACCTCTGGAGGATCCTTCATGGCCGCTCGATATGCCCAGTGAATAGTTTTTACTATCCAGGCCAAGATGGTTCTGGCCGAGAACTCTTTCCCTTAATATTTGCAATGATGATGAAAAAGTTTGTCAGAAGGTGAGAATGTAGAAGTAGCCTGGAGATAGGCTTTGAGGACTTTTGGAATGTCCAACTCATGCAGATCAGCATCTGATTCCGCTGGGAAGGCTGGAAGCACCCATTCACTGGAGAGATGAAATATCAATGCCACTTTTGGGACAAAATGATCTAATGGTCTCAGCACTGGGAAAAACATGGAATAAGGTTCTGCTGCCCCCAGTTCTTAGAGTTCCGACACTCTTCCCCCTGAAGTTATGGCTAATATGAAAGCCGTTTTTAAATTAATATCCCATAATGAACATAATCCCATAATGTCTTCTTTTGGAATACGAGGAGGGTTTGCTAGAAAATGGAGGACTACTGCCAGGTCCCATTTAGGGAACCTATTTCTCTTGGGAGGGCATATTCTAAGTACCGCTCTCATGAAGTGCTCCACCAGCAGGTTTGCTGCCCATTTCTTTTGGGTAAAAGCCAAGATGGGCGAAATTTGTAACTTAAAGTGGTGTTCCACCCTAAAAAAAAAAAAGTCATGATTGTGCCTAAAAAAAAATTAAAAAAAACATTTGGATATATTTTTTTTTTACTTACCTCTAAATGTCTGTTGCTAGGGGGTCCCTCGTAGTCTGCCTCTTCCAGTCCCTGGGCTGGTGACATCACTTCCCCCTCGGCACAGGAAGGGCTCAGCTCTGCTCCCTCCCTCCTGTCAATCATCTGGGACCCATTACAGGTCCCAGGTGACTGATCGGCCAATCACGGCGCGCGGCGCCGCTCGCGCATGCACAGTGGGTGCCAGGCTGTGAAGCCACAGTCCGGCACCCACAGTTGCAATGCCGGCACCACTGAACGGAGGGGGAGACGAGCGGGGCTTCGATCCCCCGCATCGCTGGACCCAGGGACAGGTAAGTGTCCAATTAAAAGTCAGCAGCTGCAGTATTTGTAGCTGCTGACTTTTATTTTATTTTTTTTTTTTTGACTGGCCCTCCTCTTTAAGTGAATTTAGGATTAGCCTCTGTAAAGTTCTAATAGCTTCTGGAGAACATCCTAACTCTTGTAACCCCTGCCTTACAATCTCCAGGCCGCTAAGGCCAGTCGTAATGGTTGTAGATATAGGGTATCTCCTTCAGACAGGAGATGAGGAGTCACTGGCAGAGTGATCGGTGTGCACACGTTGAGATCCATTGCCAGAGATACACATGGTCTGTGGGGCCAGTAAGGAAATACTGTGATGACTGTCAAATTCTCTGTCAACAATCTCCTCAGGAATTTCAGTATTAAAGAAATTGGAGGGAAGGCATAGGAAAGTTGCCCAACCCAAGAAAGGGTCAAGGCACCCGTCCCCTCCGCTAATGGATGAGGGTAGCGTGAGAGAAACCTGTTCACCTTGCAGATGATTGATGAGGCAAAAATATCTATCTTACGGACACTCCCACTCGTGGATGATCTGTTTGAACACTTCGGGGTGAAGGGACCATTCGTTGGGGTCCATGAATTGTCTGGATAGGCAGCCTGGAAAATATATGGCCCTCAAATCTGGGAGATATTGTTGTGCCACTGTCATGATTGGTTCCACCTCTCTCAAGAGGGATTAGCTGTGCGTCCCGCCTTGTCGCTGTATGTAGGACACTGCTGCCGTGTTGTCCAGATGGAGCAGGACTGGGCGACAATGTATGTGAGGCAGCAAGGTGGCCAATGCCATGAATGCTGCTCTAAGTTCCAGAATATTGGAAACTAGGCCCTGAGTGGGAATTTCCCCTCTGCCCTGGATCTTGAGTTGTTCGCAGGTGGCGCCCCACCCTGCTGCGCTGACTCCTGTGTTAACAATGAACCATGGCTGCAGCCCTAATGGACGATGCTGTTTAGCATTTCCAGTTTTGTCTACCACCAGAGACTCTGGTGCATCTGGCTGGTGAGCCTGATTGGCTGGGCTAAACAAACTCTCTTTCACTGCATCAGGAAGCCTTGTTGGAAAACTTTGAGTTTCCAGTGAGCCCAGGGGATCATCGGGATACATGAAGCCGTTGTCGCGAGAAGACTCATGCACTGGGATGCTGACATCACTGGTGCAGCCAAAGCCTGTTGGAAATTCTCCCTGATTTTGGGGAGTTTCTGAGGTGGCAAAGAAACTGTGGCCACCTGAGTATTGAATTTGGCCCCTAGGTAGACCATATTCTGTGTAGGCTCCAGCTGGCTCTGGTAATACCTGTCCCTTTAACGCAAATCTGAGGAACTACTGGTATGACTGACGGATTGGGACATGCTGGTAGGCATATTGCAAGTCCACTGAAATCCTTCAGTCTACTGGTTGAATAACCTGGATTATGGTATGGAGAGACTCCATCTTGAGTCTATCCGGATAAATCAATTCAGCCTCTTGAGGTAGTTCTGGAGGCTGTCGTTTGAACAGCCAATAATGGCCTTGCGCCACTGTGGACTGAATTTGCCATTTTTTGGCAGTGGTCTTTCCGGAACTGGGTTACTTAGAGCCACCTGGCTCCAACTGCCTCCTGGGCGGGCCTGGCGTTAAAAGGGCTTCTGGGTATCTGAGGGAGCTGCAGGGGTCTTAGCTCTCTACAATCTTACGAAGGTTGACTGTGTACCAGTGGTGGCCCGTCCATAGGGGGCGCCCGGGCGCCGCCCCCCCTCCTGTAGTCACCAAAAAAAGAAGAAAAAAAATTTTTTTTTTAAAACTGTCCCTTTAAAAAAAAAAAAAAAAATCGAAAAAAAGGTCCTTAAGTCAAGTGCACTGTGTCCGAGCGCCGGGCGCAGTGCATTATGGGAAGCGCCACGTCTATGCAATCACAAAATTGCAGACACAGCGCTTCATTTGTGGGCTTTTAACCCGCCTTGTGGCGCGATCCATTGTGCCAAGTAGCTTCTGCATTCCTATGCATATTGTATGCATTAGAATGGCCGGTGCGTTGAGTGACAGTAGAGTTCTGATGTCACTTCCGCTTTCATCTCCCAGTGCACCCGAGCAGAGGAAGGAAGCATGGGGAGCAGGCTCCTCTACTGCCGTGTGACTACACAGTCACACCGAGAAGAAAACTTCCTACCCAGCCAGCCAGTGTATGGAAGCAAGGAGGCAGAGGAGGTGTCAGGACAGCTGTCATTAGCCACGGACTGCAGCCTGCACAGGATGGAGCCTCGGAGATATGTAAGTCCTCATCAACTGTCTAGCTATCTCCCCCTCCCCCCGCAGTGTCTGTCTGTCTATCCAATATGCAAGTGTGAGAGTGAGACAAGCACCTCCACCAAAGACATTAGCAGCTGCTCACCTTCTTTGCTAATGTCTTTGGTGGAGGTGCTTGTCTCACTCTCACACTTGCATGCCTGTTTGGATATACATCCTCACAGTGGCAGACATCCTGTTGATTCTTGCAATTGTGAACTTTCTTGGAGAAATTGCCTTTTTAACTATTTATTATTGATTGGTTTTGCACTGTTATGCTTTGAATTTGTATTGAGGTATGTGTAATTAATTCATTTTATCTAGTTAACGTTAGGCCCCTTTCACACTGGGGCGGGGGCGGAATTGGCAGTAAAGCGCCTCTATTATTAGCGGCGCTTTACCATCGTTTTAGCGGCAGTATTCACCTGCTAGCAGGGTGGTTTTACCCCTTGCTAGCGGCCGAGAAAGGTTTAAAAACCACCGCAAAGCGCCTCTGCAGAGGCGCTTTGCCGGAGGTATAGCTGCGCTGCCCCATTGATTTCAATGGGCAGGAGCAATGAAGGAGCGGTGTATACACCATTCCGAAGATGCTGCTAGCAGGACTTTTTTTCCCGTCCTGCTAGCGCACCGCTCCAGTGGCTTTTACACTGGAGAGACAGCAGCGGCTGTTTCGGGTCGGTTTGCAGGCTCTATTTTTAGCGCAATAGCGCCTGCAAACTGCCCCAGTGTGAAGGGGGTCTTAGGGGTCTTTGCTGAATATATATTTTTTATTACATCCATAGCTTTGCTCAGCCAGGCATGGTCCCTGGTGATATCTATCTCACTCATTCTCCCCCTCCCACCCAATATCTATCTATCTATCTATCTATCTATCTATCTATCTATCTATCTATCTATCTATCTATCTATCTATCTATCTATCTATCTATCTATCTATCTATCTATCTGTCTATCTGTCTGTCTGTCTATCTCTCCCACCCAGTGTCTATCTATCTGTAGGTCCTATTGTGGGCAAGTGTGGGGGGAGGGGGGTTAAGGAGAATTTGCCACACTGGCAGCATTTGGCACAGTGGCAGCATTTGATGGGCACACTGGCTGTAATTGATAGCACAGTCGCTGCGTTTGATGGGCACAGTGGCTGCATTTGACGGGCACAGTGGCAGCATTTGACGGGCACAGTGACAGCGTTTGATGGCACAGTGGTTGCGTTTGATGTTTTTTTTTCACATTTTTTTCAGTTTGTTTGCGCCCCCCTAAAATTTTTTAGCACCAGCCGCCACTGCTGTGTACCCCTCCAATGCCTTCTGGAGTCCTTGGATGGGCGAAAGCCTCCAAAATCCCAGTACCTCTGGATGGTTGCCCCCTCTGGCGTCTGGACCTTCGATCTTGGGGCAGAAGACCTGATTTTCCTCCTGTAACCCTGGAGATGGCAGTCTCCAGTTTTTTGGCCAAACAGTACCTACAGCAATTCTGCTTTGAGGATGGGTCAGCCACCCAGGGTTTTAGCCACAGCGCTCTTTTAGCTGTGACTGAGCTGAGCATGGCTATGGAGTACCATCGAATGATGTCTATAGCTGCCTCACCTGCAAAGTCTGCCGAGAGTTTTATCTCATCAAGAGCCTTGATGATTTTTTCTTTTGGGAGCTGGTTTTTGATCGCATACTCCAAGTTCTGCCCCCACACTTGCATAGCACTTGCTACAGATGTTAAAGCAACAGCGGGTTTACAAGCACCACCTGCCGTGAGGTAAAACTTCAACTGCCTCACCTGCAAAGTCCATGTCAATGCTTCAATCAAGGATATCGTGAAAGGAGGAAGTGTCTTCCATTGGAAGTGTCACATTCTTGGCCAGTCTTGTGACTGCCACATCCACTGTTGGTGGGTTAGATAAAGGAGTCACATCCTCTTCTGTTAGTGGATACAACTTCTGCAACCTATTGGTTGAGGAGGATTTTCTCTCCCCCTTTTCCCATTCCTCCTAAAACAGGCCTCTTATTTCTGTCATAAGAGAAAAGGTAGATACCCGTTTCTTTAGGTTCCTCCTATGGAACCCAAAGGCTTGTTCACACCTGCAGCAGGCTCTGCTATTGCACTGAAAAGCGATCTGTGCTTAGGTCACTTTTCAGAGGCATTTGCTATTATCACATAGAGGGGACAAGTGTTTCTGCTATGCGATTTTCAAAAAGCGATTTCTACGCAATGTTGCAACTCGCATGGGGGAGGCCCATTCAGTTGGCTGCCCTACGTGTGCAAAAGGAAGCCCCTGCTCCTGTTTAGCGGTGACCAGCTTTGCACAATGTTTTTAAAGGCACGTTCTCCCATGTGACAATGACAGCAGAATCGCATTTGGGGTGCCCTGAAAGGATAAAGGCACCTAATGCGTGTTGTGCAGCGATTGCCACACAATTTAAAATCAGATTGTATGCTGTGTGATAATAGGTTTTCGCCTTCTTTGGAGGAGGTTCCGGATCCTCCCATTCCAGTGCAGCTTATACTTCTTTATTGAATGGCAGAATTAGTGCAAAATCAAAGTCTGAACCTTCAGGATCCTCTGCCGCAGGAGGAGGTGATATCTTCTCCCTCTGCTTGGAAGGTTGGCTGTAATACTGGGTCTGGGAAATCAGCCTGCCTAATCTGCTGGGCTAGAGTCACCCCTGAAGTGCCTGGTACCCCTCTAGTTAGAGAGGGTTGAATGGCTTGGGTTAGACCTGGTGCAGGTCTCACACTCTGTTTGTCCACTTCTGTCCCTGGTTACCCGAGACGACTGGAAAATTCTGCCAGGGAGTTGGGGACTACTTTCTTGAGCAAAGTTGACACCTTGCTCATCTTCTTACTTACCCAAAGTTGGCCCTTACCTGATATTGCGGTGGTCTTTGTTATTATTATTTATTATTATTATACAGGATTTATATAGCGCCAACAGTTTACATAGCGCTTTACCACTTGAGGGTAGACAGTACAAATACAATACACTTTAATACAGTAGGAATCAGAGGGCCGTGCTCCTTAGAACTTACAATCTAAGAGGGAAGGTCAAGAGAATCAAGAGGTAATAACTGTAGGTGATGTGCTGATTGAGAAGATAAATGTACAGTTGTTAGGTAGGGGCCAGATAGGCTTCTCTGAAGAGATGAGTTTTCAGGGATTGTCTGAAAGTGGATAAAGTAGGAGAAAATTGGACGGATTGGGGTAGAGCATTCCAGAGGATGGGAGAGGCTCTGGAGAAGTCCTGAAGGCGAGCATGGGATGAGGTGACAAGGGAGTTTGAGAGCAGAAGGTCTTGGGAGGAGTGAAGAGAACGATTAGGTTGGTATTTTGAGACTAGGTTAGAGATGTAGCTGGGGGCCAGGTTGTGGATGGCTTTGTAAGTTATAGTTAGTATCTTGAATTTAATTCAGTGACTGAGTGGCAGCCAAGGGAGGGATTGGCAGAGGGGTATAGCAGACGCTGAGCGGTTTGTGAGGTGGATGAGCCTGGCAGCAGCGTTCATGATGGACTGAAGTGGGGATAGCCTATTTAGAGGTAAGCTAATGAGAATGGAGTTGCAGTAGTCAAGGCGGGAGATGACCAGGGAGTGGATTAGAAGTTTTGTGGTGACATTGGTTAGGAAGGGGCGTATCTTGGAGATGTTGCGGAGATTGAGGCGGCAAATTTTGGATAGTGATAGAATGTGGGGTTGAAAGGTTAGTTCAGAGTCCAGGTTTACACCTAGGACCTTGGCGTGGGGAGATGGGTTGATAGTTGAGCTGTTGTTATTGACAGAGAAATCAGGGGAAGTGGCACCTGAGGGAGGAAATATCATGGGTTTTGGATAGGTTGTGTTTGAGGAAGTGATGTGACATCTAGGCTGATATGTCTGCTAGTAAGTTGGTAATGTGTGAGGAGACAGATGGAGAGAGCTGGGGGGTGGAGAGATAGATTTGGGTGTCATCAGGGTAGAGATGATATTTAAAGCCGTGGGAGGTGGTGTAGATTTAGAAAAAGAGAGGTCCAAGAATAGAACCTTGAGGGACCCCAACGGAGAAAGGAAGAGGAGAGGAGGAAGTAGAGTTGTAAGTGACACTGAAGGAGCGGTGGGATAGGTAGGATGAGAACCAGCGAAGAGTACAGTCACAGAGACCAAAGGAGTGGAGTTT
The DNA here is from genome assembly GCA_037952925.1 of Lithobates clamitans. Lineage (NCBI taxonomy): Eukaryota > Metazoa > Chordata > Amphibia > Anura > Ranidae > Lithobates > Lithobates clamitans. The sequence goes on from JBBGZY010000448.1 coordinate 1,528,434, forward strand.
ATTGAGGAGCAGGGGGTGGTCCACTGTGTCAAAGGCAGCAGAGAGATCAAGGAGAAGTAGTACAGAATAGTGACCACTGGTTTTAGCCGTTAGTAGGTCATTTGAGAGTTTAAGGAGAGCAGTTTCCGTGGAGTGTTGAGGGCGAAATCCAGACTGAAGGGGATCGAGAAGTTTATTCATGGTCAGATGGTCGCTTAGTCACTTGTAGACCAGTCTTTTAGAGAGTTTGGGAAGATGCCACAAGAGAGGGAGAGGTTGAAAATGTGAGTTAGAGAGTGTAGAATCGAGTCAGAGGGTGAGCGTAGCATTAGCCTGGGAGCAGGATCCAGGGGGCAGGTGGTTAGATGAGTGTTGGATAAAAGTTTAGCAACCTCAGTAATAGTAGCAGGGTTGAATGAGGGAAGTAATGATTGTAACTGTGGACATGGGGTGTTGCATGGGGGAGGTTTTTGCTCATTGGCGATCTCCTCATGCTTTGTATCAATCTTAGTTTTGAAGTGATTGGCGATCTCCTGGGCAGTGAGTGAGTTGGTGGGTGGAGGCAGTGGAGGACAGATTAGAGTGTTGAAGGTAGAGAAGAGTTGTCATGGACTGGATGAGAAGGTGTTAATGAGTGTGATAAAGTAGGTCTGTTTGGCAGTGTGAAGGCAGGAATAGCATTTAGGAGGGCAGATTTATTGTGTGAAGTCTTCCGGGATCTTAGTCTTATGCCACAGGCGCTCAAGAGCGTGGCTACATTTTCTAAGCCATTCTGGTGTCATCTGTTTGCCAGGGTTGTAGCAGTCGTGGCCTGATTCTGCGTGTAGTGAGGGGGGCAAGCTTGTCTAGGGAGGAAGACAGTGAGCTGTTGTAGATGAAAGTGGCTAGGTTGGGGCAGGACAGAGGTGAGATTTTGTCATAGAGGTGATCAGTAGCAGAGTAGAGAAGAGAAGGGTTGCGGTGGCGAAGGTTTCTATGTGTAACTGTTAGGCTGTTGCAGGGAGAGGAGGTGGAAGACAGGGAGAGAGCAAAACTAATAAGGTGGTGATCAGAGAGTGGGAGAGGATTGTTGGAAAGGTTGTACGGAGTGCTCAGATAGGAGAAGTTAAGGGTGTTGCCGTTGGAGTGAGTAGGAGCCTGTATCCATTGCTTCAGGTCAATTGATGAGGTTGGACTGAGAAGTTTAGAAGTAATAGTAGTGTTAGTGTTAACAGGGATGTTAAAGTAATCGAGAATAATTGTGGGGATTTCAGAAGAGAGAAAGTAGGGTAGCCAGGCAGAGAAGTCATCAAGGAAGGCTGATACTGGTCCAGGGGGCCGGTAGATGACAGCAATTGTTAGAGAAATGGGAGAGAATAGACGAATGCAATGTGCCTCAAAAGAGGAGAGTGTCAGAGAGGGAAGTGGGTGAAGTACCTGATAGGTGCTGCATGGGGCTAGAAGGATTCCCACTCCACCTCCCTTCCGTCCACTTGGTCTGGGGGAGTGAGTCCAGAGAAGGCCCCCATGAGAGAGGGAAGCAGGAGAAGTAGTATCTGATTCATGAAGCCAGGTTTCAGTAATGAAGCTTTAAACGAACCTGCCTCTTGAAGGCACTACTATTGTAGAGTAAGACTCTGAGCAGACCTGTCTGTGGTGGCAGTGTGTGTGGCAGACGCTTATTTTAAAATTATAATTGGTATTGCTAAAATTACGAGTCTCCCCAGGCTCGGTCTTTTAACCATTTAAGGACCAGCCTCGTTTTGGATTTTAGGTGTTTACATGTTTAAAACATTTTTTTTTGCTAGAAAATTACTTAGAACCCCCAAACATTATATATTGTTTTTTTTCTAACACCCTAGAGACTAAAATGGCAGTCATTGCAATACTTTTTTTTGCACCGTATTTGCGCAGCGGTCTTAGAAGCGCACTTTTTTTGGAAAAAATTCACTTTTTTGAATAAAAAAATAAGACAACAGTAAAGTTAGCCCAATTTTTTTTTATATTGTGAAAGATAATGTTACGCCAAGTAAATTGATACCCAACATGTCACGCTTCAACTTAACGACCACTTAACGACCGGCCACTGTATATATACGTCATTTTTTTAAAGATGGATATCTCGGTAACGGCAGCAGCTGCTGCCACAACCGAGGTATCCATCTTTAGGGCCGGCGTTTCTGTACACGATAATGGTGGTCTCTGCCGCAGGTTCACCGCGAGATCATCGTTATCGGCAGCGGGAGAGGTGCCACCCCCCCGCCACTCTCCCGCGCCCTCCGCCGCTTACCAGAGCCGTCGGTAGCGGCGGAGGAGATCGGGACCTGTCACTGCTGAGGTATTGAGACGAGTGAGGCCAAGATGGCGCCCACCCGTCTCTATACCATAGGACGGCCGGAGCGACGTCATTACCTCGGCTCCGCCCACTTCTCTTAAAGGCACAATTTTTTTTGTGTCATTTTTTTAAACGACTTTATTTTTTATTTTATTTTTTTTTTGCATTTTAGTCTAAATATGAGATCTAAGGACTTTTTGACCCCAGATCTCATATTTAAGAGGACCTGTCATGCGGGGGTGGTGGCAGTTAAAGGGTTAATTGTGTAATTAGCCCAGTGACAATCACTCTCAGGCTGCTCACACCTAGATTGTGGTCCTGCAGGATAAAACCACCAATGGGCATGTGCCAATTGTGAGGCAACATAATAAGTTTAGAGACAGGGAAGCGCCAGGCCCCCCTCCAAAGTGGGTAGCTGTAAAATGTGTTTAGCGATCCTCACCACACCTCCTCTCCAGATAATGTTAGTGATTATGGAGTCTATCTCCTTAAATTTAGCTTTGGTGATATATATTGGTGAATTACTCAGGATGTATAGGGAGCGTGGGAGATAGATCATTTAGAAAATATTTATCCTTCCTATTAGTGTTAGGGGGAGATTGTTCCATGTTTTCAGGGTGTTCCTTAATCTATTAATAAGGGGGTCTAAATTAATCTTGGCATATGAGGAGACGGGGTGTTGTATCAAGACCCTGATACGATCTGTAGTTGACATGACGGAGGCAACACTAGTGATTTTCCTTGGTCAATCTGAAACAGGACAGATTTGTCCCAATTGACCTGAAAGCCTGAAAAGTGGAGAAATTGCCGGATAATGTCCAGCATGGCAGGGAGCGACGACTGGGGGTTTTCCAAGTATATCAGCATGTCATCCGCATATAGGGATACCTTCTCCTCCAGACCCCCAATCGTCAGTCCCCTAATTTCTCCACTGGATCTTATCAGAGCTGCAAGGGGTCCTATCGCCAGTGCAAATAGCAATGGCGACAGAGGGCACCCCTGTCTGGTGCCTCTCTTTATCAAGAAGGGGTCCGATATGGATGCCTTCACTCTAAGTCTAGCGGTGGGTTTAAAATATAGGAGTTGCACCCACCTGATAAAGGTAGTGCCAAATTCGAACTTAGCTAGGACTTCTAGGAGATAAGGCCATTCAACGGAGTCGAAGGCCTTGTGAGCGTCTAGGGCCAGTACAGCTCGGGAGCAAGTCATGTCATGGATTGCTTGCATGTTGGTAAAGAGTCGATGCAAATTTATGGAGGTCGATCGTCCGGGCATAAATCCAGTTTGATCTGCACCTATTATAGTCATGCTTACAGTGTTCAATCGTCGGGCTAGTACTTTGGCCTGAATTTTTACATCTGAATTAATGAGTGAGATCGGTCGATATGATTCGCATAGAAGGTGGTCCTTATGAGGTTTGGGAATTAAGACAATCAGTGCCTCGGACATAGAGGGCGGCAATTGTCCTGTTTTAAGGGCATAATTGTACATTTGCAGCAAATGTGGGATCAAAAGGTCCCTAAACTGCATGTTGTGGATTGTGAGCTCCTGGGGTCAGTGTCCGGGAACTGTGCGGATTATCGGAGCCTCCACGCTGGGAAGTGACCTCCTCCTCCTCCTATATTTCAGTTGTTATAAAAGGGAACCGATTGAACATAACCACGGATAGCTTTCTGTTCAATTCTATGGATATGCTTCATACGTGATGACATCTCACATTGGAAGCGGGGGAAATCTTTTCTGGTGCTGACAGCTACCACAACACCCGAGGCTGGGTAAAAGCCTAAGGCACATTGGGTCTCTGTGAAAGGAGACCTAGGGAGCTGGTAAGCGGCAGTATTATCTGTGGTGGAGGCACCTTTTGTTCAACATATCCTCACACGTAATACGTCCAGTGTTGGAATTGCATGTCACTATCCACGACAAAGTCTTTAAGTCACCCCTTGGGAGAGTGTCTATATCAGTGGACTTAATGCTTCTTTTTTTGAATCACGAGTTTTTGTGACGGACTTATATACAGAAAAAAAATTTTACTGAATGTTTTGATACATTTTCTGATTTATTTAATGTGCACTAATCACGGGTGACAGCAACACTTTGTATATATATGTGTATTGGCATGACTCACAAGATTCATGCAGGTTTTATATATAGCACAGCTTATTATTTTGAAAACCTAAACTGCATGTACCTCTATGGGGAACCCATCCAATCCAGGTGTTTTATGTCTGGCGAACGATTGCATAGCCTCCCCTATTTCTTCCATCGTCAACAGAGCATCAAGAACGGAGTTTCGGGAGTGAGATGTCAGAAAGATAATTGTCTAGTTCCACTATTGTATAATGACCACAGGGATGGAGGCACTCTGTTTGTTAATTACCCAAAATGATTTCATGTCAGCCATACTCTGGTCTACCACGGCATGGTCTGCCAACCACAATGAGCTCAGTCTCCACGCCCGATATGAAGAGGGTGTGCCCAGGACAAGATCCACTATCAAAGGTGAATGGTCGTACAATGTTCTGGGAAGATATTTAATCCCAGCCAGCATGTTAAGCATATCTGATGAAACAAGACATAGGTCTATACGTGACAATGTACCATGCAAATCAGACTGGCATGATTATTCCTGCACATTCACATGCCTCCACCTCCAAGCCTCCACTACGTCAAATTAGGTTAGAAAGGAACATAGTGGTGTGGGGGGTAGCATAGAGCATCTAAACCTACCAATAGAGTTGTCTAGGACTGTGTTATAGTCCCCGGCTATTATTAAGGGGCCCTCAGCTATTTCTAGTATCATGCCCATCACTCCTTCAAAAAATGTTTTGGTAAAAGGCAGAGGGACATATATGCTAGTCACTGTGTAAGGTTTACCTATGAGTTCCAGCACGAGAATCACAAAGCAGCTGTTAGGATCAAGTTTGGTGTGTTTAATAGTGATTGGTGCTGATTTGGCTATAAGGATGGAAGTCCCTCAGGCATATGATGAGTAAGTAGAGTGAAAGGCATAAGCTATTTTAGCTCTTTTAGGGTCCATAACCCTGGAGTCCTGGAGATGGGTTTCTTGGAGAAGGATCAGATGTGGTTTGTTCCGCACCAAATAATCAAATTATAGAGCGTTTCATTTTAGCCCCCTAACATTCCACTAAATTAGGCATAGGCCAGCCATGTGTGAGTGAAAGTCACATACATGAGCGCCCACCTCTCACGATGTCTCAGAGCCAACCAAACCTTAGAGCTCTGTGCATCCTGAGAGGCGGGGGCAAACCTGAGCATATACATGTGAGAAGACATTGTGCTTATAGTAAATAATACCTGAGCACCCTGGTGGCCTACCAGGCCTGTGAACCTGCAAACAAATGGTATAGGATAAAAGTCACATATAAACAATAACATTTACTGGCTCGTAATCTCCCCTGTTAACAGCAACTGGTAGGGGAGTTAGTATAACAAAAATGTATAGGTGATAAGGTGTAGTGATAGTCAGCGAGGAGGGGATCTCCATTGTTGGTTCTTGCGCTCCTAGGGACCCAGCGTGTCTGTCCAATGAGCCGCCTCTTTGGGATCAGTGAAGAAGTAGGCCTTGCCTTGATGGATTACCCGTAAACATGCAGGGTACAGCATGCTGTATGGTAGTTGAAGATCACGTAGTCGCCATTTAATTGCCAAAAAGATGGCCCGCTGCTTTTGGGTGGAGACTGAGAAGTCTGGGCAGATGGTAATGCCATTGCCATTAAAGAGCAGTCGGCCTTTCTCTCTAGCTGCCCTGAGAATAGCCTCTCTGTCCCTGAAGTGCAACAATTTAATGAGCATGGCACGTGGCGGGACCCCAGGGGGCAGGGGGCGCAGTGGGACTCTGTGCGCTCTCTCAATGGCAAACAATGGTGAAAAAGTACTGGCGCCAAATGTGAATGTCAGCCAGTGCTCCATGAACACTTCGGGAGCCCTGCCTTCTGAACTCTCTGGGAAGCCTAGTAAGTGTAGATTATTACGCCTCAGGTGGTCCTCCATGTCCGTTAGCTTGTCAGATGTATAATCTTGGGCTTGGTGCTGACAGAGCCCTGTAAGGGATGTGTTTCTTCCTCTAAATCCCCTATGCGTTGTTCAGCGTTTTACATTCTGTGCCTTAAATTTTGTACATCATGCTTTAAAAAGGATAAGTCAGTTTTTATGGAGTCTATCTGTGTAGTAAGAGAAGCATGACTGTGCTGTATAGCCTCCATGATTTGTGTAAGGGATGTCTCTGCAAGGCCTGTGGCTGTATTAGCAGCATGGGGTAAAGCTGGATCAGTGTCCTCTGGGGGGGGGGAATAGGAGGAGGTCTTCAGGGCTGCAAGCAGGGGTATTTTGTGACTCACCCTTCCCACGGAGCTGCTGTGTTGGTAAGGAGGAGGATGGCTGGCTGAGCTTCTGTGCATGGACCTGGATGCCGCCATCTTGCTGCTGCTGACATGGTGGCGGTGGCGGCTCGAATCCCGGGGCATCCTCCATGGCTGGGCCATACTTGACCATCGCCCAGTGTGCTCAGGGGTGCCGGGGATCTGGTGAGGCAGGAGAGACCCTCAGATGGCGGTCAGGCTAGGAGGATTGCTGCAGGATCTCGGCGGTACGGACGGAGCTCAGGAGCCTCACATCCTCACATCCCGGTCGTTGGCCACGCTCCGGATTGTCATCTCTGATTGGAGAACACCTCAACCCCAAATGACCACCAGAAGGGGTTCCCCACCTTGTTGGTTCCCCGTAGAATACATACCAGACCCGAAGGGCCTGGTATGTATTCGGGGAGGGGGGCACACTGTTTTTTCAGAATGTTTGATTGCCGGCATTCTTTTGTTTACAGTTAAGCTAACAGCCGATGACTCATCAGTTGTTAAGGATGCGGCAGCCAGCTTCCTGGTCCGCTCCTTAACAACCAGCTATTCTGAATCGTTAGCATGTAGAATTAGTTAGAAAACGAATAAACAAAACAAATTTTGATGAATTTGAACTAAATTTGTTACTATTTAATTCGGAAATTCAGATAATTTTACATTCAGACCGAAATTGCGCATGTCTATTTACTAAGCTAATTGAACATACACTTTGCTAAGTGAATAGTCTTTATGCATTCAGTCTTTTTAAACCTTATTTCAGGATGTTTCATTTAGCCGAACCGCAGTCTACCAAAAGAACTATTGTCTTCGTTATAGTTTCTGGGTCATGCGGCATACACCACCTTTCATTTATTACTTTTAAGAAGAACCAGTGGAAATAATAGAATGGAGCCAACACTAAAGAACTTTGTGGTACAGTTGTAACACATAAAATGTATTAGTAAGAAATGAATTACAGACTTTAAATAAATTAGTCTATAGAAAATGAAATATCTCTGAAAGAACCAAGAAAACGTACTGCATATAATTATATAGGACAATGTGTTTTTAAGCTACATAAGAATGCAATAGAAAAGCCTTTTGTTTCCTATGAAATGTCATTCTATTTCAGTCGCTTTTGGCTCTGTTCTGATCTAATAGTCTGTGGCAAGGTGAAGATACTCAATATTTTATGTTCAGGGCCAGATCTCAGTTTGCTACTACTCATGCAAGTTAAATTATATCTAAAGCAAAAACAAAACAGTTGCTACAAGTATCCTCATTAAAGCAGAACTTAACTGTATCAGAACAAAACAAACTGAAAACTTTATTTAATTCATTTTTAATATCCAAAGTAAACTCGCCCATGCCGTCTCAATGCTTTATTTTGTTGATAAATCATGCCTCCATAGCATTTCTAGCCATGGCCATTTTGAGAGCAGGTGATTATTGTAGCATTTACTTCCATTCAGGCTGGAGGCTGTGCTTAGCTGAGACAGCCCCTCCTCCAAATGAAAGGAAGAAATGCCCTTGAAGACTCCTGGGAGGTATGGCATCATTTTGGACTAGGCCAGAAACTGAAGAAATAATGATGTAAAAAACAAAACAAAGTAAATATAATATGCATTCCTATATATTTACTAATGCAAGCAGCATAAGAATTGAATATGGTTAATGTTGCTGGAGAGAGTTTAGTTCCGCTTTAAGATTTAATTTTACCTCCTGTTCCAGTAACAACTGTAACATTCACAGCACTTTCTGTCCCAGAGACAGTGGTCAACAAGACAAACAGAGAGGGTAAATCTCACCAGTAGGGACAAAGGCAGCAATAAAACCTTGACAGAGATTCTAGCCCTTCCCTACTCTATTCCAAACAGTTTTTGTATTTAGATACAATAAAATGGCGTGCTTCCAAAAGAATCAGAAATTTACCTACAGTATAGTCAAAAAGCTCATCTGACCGCCATAGGTCTCATCATCATGACACAATCCCCGGAGGTTAAAGTACAAGGGAATCCATAAAAGTGGGGGCTGGGGAAATGGGGAAACAAGTTGGGGGAAGGGGGGGCTGGTGGTCTTAATGACCCGCTTTTGATCTTGGAACTTTCAAAATGATTGAAAGACCCCAACTGGGATGCAGAAAGTCATGTTTAAGGTATATAGTGTCAGTGAAGTCTCCTGCCAATTCTCAACTCTATTTAAGTTAACTTTGGAGTTTCGGGTGTTCTTTCCCAATGTTTCATGTTCCAGGATTGTCTGCTGCTTTATTCAATACATGAAATCAATGGAAAACCCAACAGGGTCAGCAAGACACTTTTATGATTTATGACCCCCATAATGGCTGCAGGAAGCATGCAGATATCTCATCAAAATTATCCCCAAGAGAGAGAAGACATTGTCAGATAGTTTCGCTCCCCACCATATCCTTAAAACTTTAAGTTGGAGCCACACTTTGGGTAGACTTTGCCATTGTAAGAGGGAATGCACATACATTGCCCAACAATGACTGTTTTGCAGAGCAGCAAAGGAGCACAATCTATAGCCAACGCTGCCCAGTAACACTTGGGGTCCAACCCTAAATAATGATTTGCCTAGTCAGCAAAAGGATTTGGCAAAACATTATAAATTACAGGGATGCGTACAGTATATAGTTCACATATATCTGCCAATCTGCAATGAAAGCAGTTTGTATGCTATGGTCATATTATAAAATACCGCATTACTTTTTTTCTTGGGTTAAAGTTACAATGAAAGTTGAGGCTAGAATTACTGTATGAACATTAAACAACCTTAAAACACACATGCCTAAATAAATGCATACCACCATGATTGACTTTTCTTCATGCTCCGGTTTTCTGGAAATCAACAATGGAAACTTCTGGCCATTTTCCAGCAACACTATGCAACTCATGGCATTGCTCCCTTGTGCTATCTATGTCTTTAACAGCATTAGGGCATAGAGGAGACATCTCTCAGTTAGGCTTTGCAATCATTGGATGTAGAAAGCATGGGGTGACTGAGCGAAATCATGGTGTCACTGGTAAGTGGCCAGCAGTTTCCAATGTTGATTGCTGGACTATGGGAGCACAGACAGAAGTCAAACATGGTGCTATGCATTTAAGATACACATGTTATTTGGCTGTTTAATGTTGACCCTAATTTATGGTGAACTTTCCCTTTAAAGTACTGTATATCAAATGCCGAAACATTTCAAATGTTGGTCACAACATTGGAGGAAATCTTTGTATTAAGGACAGTTTTCTAATAATAAATGGTGGCAGAGGCGTCGCCAGGGGGTGGCTATCGGGGCTCCAGCCCCGAATGTGGAGCCCATAGCCCCGAGTCTCAGCGGCGGGTGTGGAGGAGAGACTAGCGGGCGGGTCGCGGCTGAGGCGGGCGGCATTGGGGGTGGAGGAGAGACGATCAGGCACTGAGCCATCGGACCGCCACCTCCCTCACCTCTTTTCCCTGTTTAGCTATGCAGCGGCTGCATACAGACATGTCTCAGCTATCCTGTGACCAGTGGCAGATCGAGAGCGGCGCATCCCGACTCCCGTGCCCACTGACATGTGTGTTACACTCTGTCACATACAAGGGCTGGGCAGCGGGCGCTCTGTGATCGGCTGTGCAGGCGGCGGACATGTCTGTAAATGGTTACATGTGGAGGCGGGGCTGGGCTGGACTGTGGGTGATCTTGGCCGCCCGGAGTCCCGCCTCCCTGCCTGGCGCGCGATGTGTCTCCTCTTTACTGAGGTCTGTTATCTGCCCTTCCTCCAGTCTGTCAGCGTGCCTCTCTGTAAGCCACCGCCGTCTGTCATCCCACCCCTTTCTGTCATCACCCCCCTCTCTGTTAGCCCACCCCCCTCTCTGTTAGCCCACCCCCCTCTCTGTCAGCCGACCCCCTCTCTGTCAGCCTACCCCCCTCTCTGTCAGCACCCCCCCTCTCTGTCAGCCCACTCCTCTGTGTCAGCCCACCCCCTCTCTGTCAGCTCACCACCTCTCTGTCAGCCCACCACCTCTCTGTCAGCCCACCACCTCTCTGTCAGCCCACCCCCTCTCTGTCAGCTCATACCCTCTCTGTCAGCTCATACCCTCTCTGTCAGCTCATACCCCCTCTGTGTCAGCACACCCCTCTGTGTCAGCACACCCCTCTTTGTCAGCCCCCCCCCCCTGTCAGCACCCGCCTCCCTGTCAGCCCACCCCCCTGTCAGCACCCCCCTCTTTGTCAGCCCACCCCCCCTGTCAGCACCCGCCTCCCTGTCAGCCCACCCCCCTGTCAGCACCCCCCTCTTTGTCAGCCCACCCCCCCTGTCAGCACCCGCCTCCCTGTCAGCCCACCCCCCTGTCAGCACCCCCCTCTCTGTCAGCCCACCCCCCTCTCTGTCAGCACCCCCCTCTCTGTCAGCCCACTCCTCTGTGTCAGCCCACCCCCCTCTCTGGCAGCACCCCCTTTCTGTCAGCCCACCCCCTCTCTGTCAGCACCCCCCCTCTGTCAGCCCACCCCCCTCTCTGTCAGCCCACCCCCTCTCTGTCAGCACCCCCCCTCTCTGTCAGCCCACCCCCTCTCTGTCAGCACCCTCCCCCTCTGTCAGCTCATACCCTCTCTGTCAGCCCACCCCCCCAGTAAGCACCCCCCTCTGTCAGCCCACCCCTCTGTCAGCACCCCCCTCTTTGTCAGCCCACCCCCCCTGTCAGCACCCCCCTCCCTGTCAGCCCACCCCCCTGTCAGCACCCCCCTCCCTGTCAGCCCACCCCCCCTGTCAACACCCCCCTCCCTGTCAGCCCACCCCCCTGTCAGCACCCCCCTCCCTGTCAGCCCACCCCCCCTGTCAGCACCCCCCTCTCTGTCAACCCACCCCCCTCTCTGTCAGCCCACCCCCTCTGTGTCAGCACACCCCTCTGTGTCAGCACACCCCTCTGTCAGCACCCCCCTCTTTGTCAGCCCACCCCCCCTGTCAGCCCACCCCCCTGTCAGCACCCCCCTCTTTGTCAGCCCACCCCCCCTGTCAGCACCCACCTCCCTGTCAGCCCACCCCCCTGTCAGCACCCCCCTCTCTGTCAGCCCACCCCCCTCTCTGTCAGCACCCCCCTCTCTGTCAGCCCACTCCTCTGTGTCAGCCCACCCCCCTCTCTGTCAGCACCCCCCCTTTCTGTCAGCCCACCCCCCTCTCTGTCAGCACCCCCCCTCTGTCAGCCCACCCCCCTCTCTGTCAGCCCACCCCCTCTCTGTCAGCACCCCCCCTCTCTGTCAGCCCACCCCCTCTCTGTCAGCACCCTCCCTCTCTGTCAGCTCATACCCTCTCTGTCAGCCCACCCCCCCAGTAAGCACCCCCCTCTGTCAGCACACCCCTCTGTCAGCACCCCCCTCTTTGTCAGCCCACCCCCCCTGTCAGCCCACCCCCCTCTCTGTCAGCCCACCCCCCTCTCTGTCAGCACCCCCCTCTCTGTCAGCCCACTCCCCTCTCTGTCAGCACCCCCCCTCTGTCAGCCCACCCCCCTCTCTGTCAGCCCACCCCCTCTCTGTCAGCACCCCCCTCTCTGTCAGCACCCCCCCTCTCTGTCAGCCCACCCCCTCTCTGTCAGCACCCTCCCTCTCTGTCAGCTCATACCCTCTCTGTCAGCCCACCCCCCCCAGTAAGCACCCCCCTCTCTGTCAGCCCACTCCTCTGTGTCAACCGACCCCCTCTCTGTCAGCCCACCCCCCTCTCTGTCAGCACCCCCCCTCTCTGTCAGCCCACCCCCTCTCTGTCAGCACCCCCCCTCTCTGTCAGCTCATACCCTCTCTGTCAGCCCACCCCCTCTGTCAGCACCCCCCTCTGTGTCAGCACACCCCTCTGTGTCAGCACACCCCTCTGTCAGCACCCCCCTCTTTGTCAGCACACCCCACTGTCAGCACCCCCCTCTCTGTCAGCCCACCCCCCTCTCTGTCAGCACCCCCCTCTCTGTCAGCCCACTCCCCTCTCTGTCAGCACCCCCCCTCTGTCAGCCCACCCCCCTCTCTGTCAGCCCACCCCCTCTCTGTCAGCACCCCCCTCTCTGTCAGCACCCCCCCTCTCTGTCAGCCCACCCCCTCTCTGTCAGCACCCTCCCTCTCTGTCAGCCCACCCCCCCCAGTAAGCACCCCCCTCTCTGTCAGCCCACTCCTCTGTGTCAACCGACCCCCTCTCTGTCAGCCCACCCCCCTCTCTGTCAGCACCCCCCCTCTCTGTCAGCCCACCCCCTCTGTCAGCACCCCCCTCTGTGTCAGCACCCCCCTCTGTGTCAGCACCCCCCTCTGTGTCAGCACACCCCTCTGTCAGCACCCCCCTCTTTGTCAGCCCACCCCCCCTGTCAGCACCCGCCTCCCTGTCAGCCCACCCCCCTGTCAGCACCCCCCTCTTTGTCAGCCCACCCCCCCTGTCAGCACCCGCCTCCCTGTCAGCCCACCCCCCTGTCAGCACCCCCCTCTCTGTCAGCCCACCCCCCTCTCTGTCAGCACCCCCCTCTCTGTCAGCCCACTCCTCTGTGTCAGCCCACCCCCCTTTCTGTCAGCCCACCCCCCTCTCTGTCAGCACCCCCCCTCTGTCAGCCCACCCCCCTCTCTGTCAGCCCACCCCCCTCTCTGTCAGCCCACCCCCTCTCTGTCAGCACCCCCCCTCTCTGTCAGCCCACCCCCTCTCTGTCAGCACCCTCCCTCTCTGTCAGCTCATACCCTCTCTGTCAGCCCACCCCCCCAGTAAGCACCCCCCTCTGTCAGCCCACCCCTCTGTCAGCACCCCCCTCTTTGTCAGCCCACCCCCCTGTCAGCACCACCCTCCCTGTCAGCCCACCCCCCTCCCTGTCAGCCCACCCCCCCTGTCAGCACCCCCCTCTCTGTCAGCCCATCCCCCTCTCTGTCAGCATCCCCCTCTCTGTCAGCCCACCCCCTTTCTGTCAGCCCAAACCCCTGTCAGCACCCCCTCTCTGTCAGCACACCCCCTCTCTGTCAGCACCCCCTCTCTGTCAGCACCCCCTCTCTCTGTCAGCACCCCCCTCTCTGTCAGCCCACCCCCCTCTCTGTCAGCCCACTCCTCTGTGTCAGCCCACCCCCCTCTCTGTCAGCACCCCCCCTCTCTGTCAGCCCACCCCCTCTCTGTCAGCACCCTCCCTCTCTGTCAGCTCATACCATCTCTGTCAGCCCACCCCCCCCCAGTAAGCACCCCCCTCTCTGTCAGCCCACTCCTCTGTGTCAGCCCACCCCCCTCTCCGTCAGCACCCCCCCTCTCTGTCAGCCCACCCCCCTCTCTGTCAGCACCCCCCCTCTCTGTCAGCCCACCCCCCTCTCTGTCAGCACCCTCCCTCTCTGTCAGCTCATACCCTTTCTGTCAACCCACCCCCCCAGTAAGCACCCCCCTCTGTCAGCCCACCCCTCTGTCAGCACCCCCCTCTTTGTCAGCCCACCCCCCCTGTCAGCACCCCCCTCCCTGTCAGCCCACCCCCCCTGTCAGCACCTCCCTCCCTGTCAGCCCACCCCCCTCTCTGTCAGCACCCCCCTCTCTGTCAGCCCATCCCCCCTCTGTCAGCCCACCCCCTGTCAGCACCCCCCACTCTGTCAGCCCACCCCCCCAGTCAACACCCCCCTCTCTGTCAGCCCATACCCTCTCTGTCAGCGCCCCCCTCTCTGTCAGCACCACCCTCCTCTGTGTCAGCACCCCCTCTCTCTCCTGCCTCCTCCTCTCTCACCTCCCTCCCCCCACCTCTTTTCCCCCCTCAAGGGGTGGAGGCCCCATGATTCCTAACAGCAGCCCTGTGAGTGAGTGTACCAGTTCAAATGTGTCCTGCCGACACAGTGGGCACAGCGATGCAGCATCTGCCTCTACTATGCCTTCTCCTCAAGCCCACCCACACAATGGAAGGAAGGAAAATGGCACTACAGAAGAGCAGCTTCGCTCCGCCCCCAAACTCCGACTCCCACACTTCCTGACTCTAAACGGCTCTCGGTAAGGCAGACTAATGGGGGTCTTTGGGGGGCAGGGGACACTGATGGGGGGAAGGGGTCACTGATCTATTAAAGATATCTAAGGGGGGTGCTGATATAAGGGGACTCTGAGCTAATGTAGAGGGGGTGCTGACTGCTGGTGACCTTTAAGATCAGTACCCCCCCCCCCCTAGAGACCCCTACTAAATAAGGGAAACTCTCCTTATATCAGCACCCACATTAGATCAGTTTGTCCTTATATTACCTACCCCTCCCTCTCCTCAGAGAAACCCATTATATTACAGTCCCCTTATATCAGCACCCCCCTTAGAGACTGATGGTTTGTATCTACAGAGGATCAGATATAGGGGACTCTGATCTAAAAAAACAAATAAAAAACACCTAGAATAAAACTAAAACTCCTAAAAAAAAACTATGCAAAAATAAATTAAAATGCAGTGCAACTTCCCCCTATAATTATAATTGATTTAAAATAATTAATTTAAATGTGAACAAATAATTGTGAATGATGGTGGAAACCCCCAACTGTAATCCAAGTATTAATACACTCCAATCTTATTTAAACATATACTGTGCAATCGCCAAACACATATAATAGTGTATGAATAGAGGTGTAAATCCACTCCAAAATGTGTTTTGCTAATATCCGAAAAAGTAAATTGGATATTAGCACATTTTGGAATGAATTGGAGGTTTACACCTCTATTCATACATTATTATATGTGTGTGGAGATTGCACAGTATATGTTTAAATAAAATTGGAGTGTATTAGTACTTGGATTATCCTTGGGGGTTTCCACCATCATTTACAACTATTTTTTCATATATGAATATAATTATAGGGGGAGGTTGTGCTGCATTTTTTCCATTTTAATTTTTTTGGGTCTCTAAGAGGAGCACTGATATAAGGGGACTCTGATCTAATGGGGGTCCTCTAAATTATATGGGGGTAACACTGACCCCTGTATTATGGGGGGGTAACACTGACCAATAAAGCGTCCTGCATTATTGCTCTCCTTAGTGCACCGAAAGGTGTCCCAGATCTTTACAATCCTATAGTGTATATTCATTTCAATGTGAAAAAAGAATTGTGAATGATGGTGGAAACCGCAAAGGATAAAGTATTAATACACTCCAATCTTATTTAAACATATACTGTGCAGTCGCCATACACATATAATAATGTATGAATAGAGGAGTAAATCCATTCCAAAATGTGTTGTGCTAATATTTGCCATGCAGCTTTTTTTCCAAAATTTTTTGCCATGCACCTCTAAAGTGTACAGGTTTGGCTTAAAGAAAAGGGGGCAACCCTATCCTGCAGTGAAGAGAAAGGGAGAGAAAACAGGCTAGACAGCAGCGGCGGCAGCCGCAATTTACCTGTGTGCCGTTGCGGCGCCGCCCACTGCACTGACTGACAGGCGGAGTGATATGCCGCCTGGCCTGAGGAAAGCAGAAGGAGATCAGGAGAACGCGACGCCTCCTTCTCCCTCAACCTCCAGAGTCACGCTGAATAACGGCCATGGTGGCTGTGACTGGGAGTGGGACAGAACGAAGATTTAAAAAAAAAAAATGGTGTCACTCTCTCTCTGTGTTTCTCGCTCTCCTCTCTCTCGCTTTCTCTCTTTCTCCCTTCTCTCCTTCTCTCTCTCTTCTTCTCTGTCTCTATTCTCTCTCCTCTCTTTTGACGGGCACAGTGGCTTCATTTCACGGGGCACAGTGGTTGCAATTAATGGGGCACAGTGGCTGCATTTGACGGGCACAGTGGCTGCAATTGACGGGCACAGTGGCTGCAATTGACGGGCACAGTGGCTGCAATTGACGGGCACAGTGGCTGCAATTGATGATTTGACTGCCCCTTGGCTAATTTTAAATAAATAAACTTAGGCTTTAAGGGGGCAAGGGCAGGTAGGTCAGTGCAAGTCAGGTAGGTCAGTGTGGGTCAGTGTATGTCAGATAGGTAGGTCAGTGTGTGTCAGTGTATGTCAGATAGGTAGGTCAGTGTGTGTCAGTGTATGTCAGATAGGTAGGACAGTGTGTGTCAGGTAGGTCAGATAGGTAGGCCAGTGTGTGTCAGGTAGGTCAGATAGGTAGGTCAGTGTGTGTCAGATAGGTAGGTCAGTGTGTGTCAGATAGGTAGGTCAGTGTGTGTCAGGTAGGTCAGTGCGTGTCAGGTAGATTAGTGCTTGTCAGGTATGTCATGTAGGTCAGTGTATGTCAGCCAGGCAGGTCAGTGTGTGTCAGGTAGGTCAGTGTATGTCATGTAGATCAGTGTGTGTCAGTCAGGTAGGTCAGTGTATGTCAGATAGGTAGGTCAGTGTATGTCAGGTAGGTCAGCCAGGTAGGTCAGTGTGTGTCAGGTAGGTCAGTGTATGTCAGCCAGGTAGGTCAGTGTGTGTCAGGTAGGTCAGTGTATGTCAGGTAGGTAACACCCCCCTCCATACAACCCCACCGTCACCCCCCCCCCGGTGCTGGGCTCTGACTTTGGGCTGAAGCCCCTGGTCTTTTTGCTACCTAGCAACGCCCCTGAATGGTGGCACTTTTTTTGAAAAATTATACTCTTGCTGTATATTGGGGCAGGTCACTTTTGTATTTTGATCAACACAGCAATTACAATATCACATACAGGACACAGTAAGGGATGGTATATATAAATGAATACAAACCGAGATAGGTATCTGTAACATCACTGTTCCTTGGCTGTTGCATATATTCCACACCTCTGTGTATGTGAATACTTGCTGCTCTCTCCGTACAGAGTGGTTCCTCCTATCGGCTAGTACGTCACATGAGGAACTACAAGACAATAGGAGGAACCACTGCATTAAGCAGGAGGGACAGGTATTCCTGAAGAGTTGAATACTTGCAGCAGCCAGAGAGCAGTGGAACGCCGGTGTTACAAAACAAAGATAAGAATAGATGGGATTCTTTTACAGGGCTAGTCTTCTTTTAGGAGTGACCAACCATGTGGTGACAGGATCTCTTTAGGCTATGTATCTACACATAATGATAAAAAACATGTTTCTGTTGATAATTTAGATGTATACATAAGTGGGCTTATGCCAGAAGAGAAAGAAGACAAGGTCTTATTGGCAAACAAAGAGCAATTAAAAAAATATACTGAAGAGGCTTCAAAAAAGGGATGTACTAGCACTTTGTGTTTCCTGAACTTAGGGAGTACTTTGCGTTTCAAATTTACAGATATACAGAACAAGTTCACATGGACTTCATGAGCAGAATTGAGCTTCAAAGTTTAGGCATGTATTACAGTGCCTTAAAAATGTATTCATACCCCTTGAAATTTTCCACATATTTTTTCATGTTACAACCTAAAACGTAAATGTACTTTATTGGGATTTTATGTGATAGACCAACACAAGGTGGCACATAATTGTGAAGTGGAAGGAATATTATAAATGTTTTTTAATTTTTTTTTACAAATAAATATGTGAAAAGTATGCTGTGCATTTGTATTCAGCACCCCCCCCCCCCCGAGTCAATCCTTTGTAGAACCACCTTTCGCTGCAATTACAGCTGCAAGTCTTTTTGGGTATGTCTCTACCAGCTTTGCACATCTAAAGAGTGACATTTTTGTCCATTCTTCTTTGCAAAATAGCTCAAGCTCTGTCAGTTTGTATGAAGAGTGTCTGCGAACAGAAAATTTCAAGTCTTGCCACAGATTCTCAATTGGATTTAGGTCGGGACTTTGACTGGGCCATTCTAATACATGAATATGCTTTGATCTAAACCATTCCATTGTAGCTCTGGCTGTATGTTTAGGGTCGTTGTCCTGCTGGAAGGTGAACCTCCACCCCAGTCACAAGTCTTTTGCAGACTCTAACAGGTTTTCTTCTAAGATTGCCCTATATTTGGCTCCATCCATCTTCCCATCAACTCTGACCAGCTTCCCTGTCCCTGCCAAAGAAAAGCATCCCCACAATATGATGCTGCCATCACCATGTTTCATGGTGAGGATGGTGCGTTCAGGGTGATGTACAGTGTTAGTTTTCCGCCACATATAACATTTTGCTTTTAGGCCAAAAAGTTACATTTTGGTCTCATCTGACAAGGGGTCCGTCTTCAACATATTTGCTGTGTCCCTCACATGGCTTCTTACAAACTGCAAATGGGACTTCTTATGTCTTTCTTTCAACAATGGCTTGCTTCTTACCACTCTTCCATAAAGGGCAGATTTGTGGAGTGCACGACTAAGGCCGTGTACACACGAGCGGACTTTTTGGCAACAAAAGTCCGACGGCCATTCCTGCGGACCTTCGTCAGACTTTTGACGGACGTCCGATGGATTTTTGAACAAATGGACTTGCCTACACAGGATCACAACAAAGTCTGACAAATTCGTACGTGATGACATACGACCGGACTAAAATAAGGAAGTTGATATCCAGTAGCCAATAGCTGCCCTAGCGTGGGCTTTTGTCCGTCGGACTAGCATACAGACGAGCGGATTTTTTGACCGGACTCGAGTCCATCGGAAAGATTTTCGACTGGAAAAGTCAGCTGAAGGTCCGATGAAGCCCACACATGATTGGATTGTCCGGCGGATTCGGTCCGTCGGACCAGTCCGGTCAAAAAGTCCGCTTGTGTGTACGTTACATAATAGTTGTCTTGTGGACAGATTCTCCCACCTGAGCTGTGAATTTCTGCAGCTCCTCCAGAGTTACCATGGGCCTCTTGGCTATGAAGCATGGTGGTGGTGCACTGATGTTGTGAGCTCTAAAGGCACGGGGGAATATT
Source organism: Lithobates clamitans (assembly GCA_037952925.1). Classification (NCBI taxonomy): domain Eukaryota; kingdom Metazoa; phylum Chordata; class Amphibia; order Anura; family Ranidae; genus Lithobates; species Lithobates clamitans. The sequence goes on from JBBGZY010000448.1 coordinate 1,547,794, forward strand.
GTGAAAATTGATGGCAAGATGAATGCAGCATGGCAGACAATTTCCTTTCTTAAGCATTAAAGCTGAGCATGGGATGCTCTTGCACTTTCTAACACTACAATGACACTAAGCACAAGGCCAAGTTGACCCTCCAGTGGTTACAGCAGCAAAAAATGAAGCTTTTGGACTGGCCACCATAGTCTCCTGACCTTAATCTCATGGAGCCACTCCGGGGAGCAAACGTGCGGTTCATGCAAGGCGACCAAAGACTTTGCATGACCTGGAGGCATTTTGCCAAGATGAATGGGCAGCTATACCACCTGCAAGAATTCGGGGTCTCATAGACAACTATTACAAAAGACTGAATGCTATCATTGATGCTAAAGGGGGCAATACACAGTCTTACTCTTAAGAACTAATGCCGCGTACACATGGTCGGACTTTTTGTCTACAAAAGTCCAACGGACGCCGACGGACTAAAGCTGGCTGACAATCCGATCGTGTGTGGGCTTCCCCGGACTTTCAGAGGACTTTCAGCGGACTTATCCAGCCTCAAATCTGATGGACTTTAGATTTGAAACATGCTTCAAATCTTTACGTCGTAACTACGCTGGACCCAGAAATCCGCTCGTCTGTGTGCTAGTCCGACGGACAAAAACCCACGCTAGGGCAGCTATTGGCTACTGGCTATCAACTTCCTTATTTTAGTCCGGTGTACGTCATCACGTACGAATCCGTCGGACTTTTGTGTGATCGTATGTAGGCAAGTCCGTTCGTAAGAAAGTCTGCCGCAAGTCCGCCGCAGGTCCGCCAAAAGTCCGTCGAAAGTCTGTCGGACAGGCTGTCGGACTTTTGTAGACGAAAAGTCCGACCGTGTGTACGCGGCATAAGGGTATGCAGAATTTAGAACAGGGGTCATTTATTTGTTTACTAGTTGCCATGTTTTGTTGTCGGATTGTTTTCTATTTTGACCTATAGTTGAATATGAATCCCATAAGAAATAAAAGAAATAAGTTTTGCCTGCTCACTCATGTTTTCTTTAGAAATGGTACATACGGTTACCAATTCTCCAAGAGTAAAAGAGATCTCCTCTTACTTCTTGTCTTGGTGACCATTATTACCTTGATTGGTAGTGAGGGAAACTTGACATGGGGTTCTAATGCTTCCCCATGCTATTAAAAAATACAAAAACATTTTGGCTGGAGTTCTACCTGAAGGTGACTTGGTCTCAGTGATACAGTAGTCATGTCATGACTAAAAGGTGAATCCATAGGGGTTTATTTACTAAAGGCAAATCTACTTTGCACTGCAAGTGCACTGCAAGTCCACTTGGAAGTTCAGTCGCTGTAGATCTGAGGGGAAATTGTGAAATGAGGGAAAGCTCAGCTGATTTTATCATCCAATCCTGTGCAAGCTAAAATGCTGTTTTTATTTTCCTTGCATGTCCCCCTCAGATCTACAGTGACTGCACTTCCAAGTGCACTTGTAGTGCAAAGTGGATTTGCCTTTAGTAAATAACCCCCATAGTGTGCAGACTCCTGAGACAACAACAGGAATTGTTAACCCCCCTTGCGGTATTCCCGTGTCTGGCTCGGGGTGAGATTTTAGTACCAGAAGCGGTAACCCCGAGCCAGACTCAGGATCGCATCGCTGGATCCTGGAAGACGTGACTTACCTTGTCTCCGGGATCCCGCGATGTTCTCCCGCTGTGTTAGGCAGCCGGATCTTCCGCCTGATGCACTGTGTGCCCTGGCTTCCATTCCCTGCGAGCGTAGCGACACAGGGGGAGGAACCGGCGCCAAATTCAAAAAGTATAAAACACAAACACACTGACACATTGTAATCCTATTGGATTACATTACTAAATAAAATAAAATAAAATTGACCTCAGATTGCCCCCCAGTGCTTTGTCCAGTGCCCCTGCCTGCAGTTTTACTGTACTTTCTGTCTGCAAACTGCAGAGCGAACATGGCATCAAAAAAGCGCGCTTCAACCTCAAAAGCGGCATATGACCTGATGGAAAACAGCAACAGCGAGACAGAATCGTTTGCAGAAGTGAGTAATAGCGATTCATGGGGAAGTTCGTCATCAGGCACGGAAAGCGATTTCAGCGATGATCCTGCGACTGTGCCCAGCGATGTGCGGACTTGGTGCTCGATTGATTGCGGTACGGAGCACACAGCGCCCCCAAGATTCCCGTTTAGCGGAGTGTGAAGGCTGAAGATGACAGCCCCCTGGGATACCTCCAACTCTATTTGACTGATGAGGTCATAGAAAGAATTGTTACAGAGACCAATCGGTACCAGGAGCAACGAGCTGCTATACCTCAGAGGTTTTCAAGGAGCAGAAAATGGGAACCAGTGACCAAGGAGGACATCTGGAAGTTTCTGGGCCTAATTATTCTCCAGGGAGTAGTGGGGAAACCCCTGCAGAAGTGGTACTGGACAACCAACAAAATATTAGCCATACAAATTTTCTCTCATAATGAAATATCTGCATTTTCAAAATAATGAAGAATTTGATGAGACTTCTCATCCAGCTCCAAAACTGAAAAAGATTTGGGACCTATATCAAATTATTCTGAAAATTTTCCAGCAGACCTATGTGTTGTAATATGTTCACCGATTTATGTGGGACATTGTTGTGTGTATGTACACATGCAGTCAATGTTGACCGAATGGTTGATTTGTCCAACTGAATTTTAACAGCTGAAGACTCTTTGATGTGTTAATCTTATGCAAGTCTATTTGAACATTTCAAAGGGTATTCAGGTGGTATGTTAATCTAATCTAATTACATATATCTAAAGGGGACTTGTTGATGTTGATATGCGGGAGTGCAAATTGGGGCGGTTTATGACTGCAACTGTTCACGGCTGGGAGTTGTTGTCTGTTTGAAAGACTAAAGCTAATCAAAGTCCAATCAAATTGCTCAGCCATTCAATATTTAGTGAATATAACACGGCATTCAGTCTATAGGTTTGGGGAAGTGAGGCTTGTCTGTGTATGAGGTGAGGCTTGTCTGTGCATGGCTGGGAACACACAGGCCTAGGAATATGGGTTTCTGAATTATATACTCTGTCGCATCCTTTTGTCATCTGTGGACTTTGGACTTTGTTCTGTGTTGGAAGTCAATAAAGTGCATCTCTCTGGAAGAATTGGGTTGCTGCGGAAGAGTACTTACTAATTAATTATCATACCCACTCTACATCATATCACCCAATATTAATTAATATACGCGATCACTACACTATGTACCAGACAGAGACGTCAGTATTGACGAAAGTCTAATGGCCTTCAAAGGAAGACTTAGCTGGATACAGTACATCGCATCTAAGAGAGCACAATTCGGCATAAAATCATTCATGCTCTGTGAAGCCAGCACTGGTTACATATGGAATTCGGTCCTTTACACCGGGAAAGGGACCAAATTCAATGAAAGATTCAATAATTATGGAATGGCAACCGCTTCTGTTCTCACTTTGATTGAGCCATTGCTGAATCAGGGGTACTGTGTAACCACAGATAATTTTTATACTTCTCCAGAACTCTATGAGTTCCTTCTACAACACAAGACGGATGCATACGGGACTGTTAGAGCTAACCAGCGTGACATGCCGCCAACCTTTGGCAATAAAAAGCTCAAGGCAGGAGAAATAGTTGCCTGGCAAAAAGGCAAAATGATGGCACTAAGATGGTACGATAAAAAAGATGTATGCCTAATGAGTACCATTCACAACACCTCTACTCTCATGGTACATACAAAAGGTGGAAAAGACGTAATGAAACCTCAAGTCGTAATGGACTACAACAACAAGGGAGGTGTTGACAGAGCTGACCAGGCCATGACTTTTTATCCTGCTATGCGAAAGCAAAAAAAAAATTACAAAAAAATCTTCAGGCATCTTCTTGAACAGTGCCTGTGGAACGCTTTCATTCTTCTAAAAAAAAAGAGTGACAGGCCTGTGATTCATGCAGACTTTGTTTGGAAAGTTGCCGAACTTATATTTCTCAAGCACCAAACATCAACCACTGTAAATAGATCTGGACGTCGTGCTGCTGACGTTGTGAACCCGGAACGCCTGACAGGTCGACACTTTATGGACCACATTCCACCAACGTAAAAGAAGGCAGCACCCACAAGGATGTGTGTCGTTTGCTGCTCTAAACGTGACGACACAGGAAGGAAAATCAGAAAAGAAACTGTTCTACTGTCCTGACTGTGACGTCGGACTTTGTGCTGTACCCTGTTTTAAAATTTTCCATACCCAAGATGTTCACTAAAGCAATATGACTACTAATATTGCACTCTTGTTTGGCCAAAAAAACGTCAGTGTTTTTGATTTATATTATTTACTAAAATATATTGAATAAAAAGTATTATTACTATTATATTATTATTTGTTATTATTTATAGTTATTTATTATATTATAATTTATGATTTTGTGTTTCAAACTTTATCATACCCTGGATGTCTACTAGACTCTTGTTTGGACAGATTTCAGTGAGTTATACCTAAGAATTACAGGCCTACAATATAAAACGCCACATTTCCATGCAAAAATAATGATACCGCTTTCAGCACCTAAAATCCAAAATAATCATACCGCCAGGGAGGTTAAAAGATTCTTTGGCTAGTGTAGCTTGGGAAGAAAGTGAAGATAAGAGGCACAGGCCACAGGATAGGTATCAATAGTCTTCTTTTACAGTACCATAGGCGTGCGCACAGGGTGTGCCGGGTGTGCCCAGGCGCACCCTAATCCCCCCATGCGCATTAATGTTATAGTTCTGTGTAGCAACAAGAACATGGGAAAGATCTCCCTCTTACCGGCTCTGCCATAACAGAAGTGTTCATCCTTTTCTCTTTCACTGTACCAGCAGGGAGATCAATGTTAGACAAAGGTCTCAAGTATGCTCCATCGAAAAAATTAGATAAATTCCACACCTTCATCGACATTCATAAATATATACGTAAGATCAATATTCAGAGATATCTGACTTCCAATCCTGTACGCACAGATTTTCCAGCCGCTACTTCAGGGACGGTCCATTCGGGATTGGCTAATCCTTCTCTCTTTTCCCCCCCTGTTCCTGTAGCTCCAGCAGTAAAAATCTTTAGGGATCTGGTCCTTAGCGACCTTTCTAAACTACCTATTAAACATATCTGCCATTCTCCATTATCAAAAGATGGATTAGAATCTTTATGTGCACGCAAAAATTTGGTGGTCCGTCCTGCGGACAAAGGTGGGGGGATAGTGGTTCTCGACAAGAGTCAATATGAGGAGGAGATGTTTGGAATTTTAAATGAACCAGGTACATACCAGACACTCCCCAATAATCCTACTAGCGTATATAAAAAACAACTTCAGAAACTCATCTCAAAGGGCTATGATTTAAAAATTCTGAGCAAAAAGGAAAAGGCTTTCTTGGTCCCTACGGCACCTAGAATTCCTACAATATATTATTTACCTAAAATCCACAAGAATCCGGTGTGTCCCCCCGGGAGACCTATCGTTAGCGGTATTAATTACATCACGGCAAGAATAGGTAAATACATAGACTTTTACTTACAACCGTTGGTGAAAAAAACACCTTAGTATTTGAAAGATACACTATTAGACTCCTTGAAAATGTCAGTATACAGGAAGGTTACATCATGGCCACTGCTGACGTGGCATCATTATACACCTGTATACCACATGAAAAAGGCATAGAAGCGGATAAACACTTTTTGAACCGCGAATACTCCCTTGCACCATTCCAATGGGACTATCTGATTGAATTGCTGGAGTTTGCAACCAAACACAATTATTTTTGGTTCAACCAGGGCTACTACCTCCAACAACGGTTCGCACCTAGCCTTGTGAACTTATTTATGGCAAAAATGGGAGGAGGATGTCGTCCTCCTCCCATTTGGCCATAACCACGTCGTTGGTTCTATGGGCTAGGTACATAGACAACATCCTCCTCCATTGGATCGGTACATTTGATACACTCAAGCAATTTTTTGAACGTCTAAATTCTAATGATAGAGGTATTTCCCTATCATATGAAGCTAGTGAAACCAAGATTCATTTTCTTGACAAATAGAAATAGTGGAAAAAAGGTTTAGATTTAATACATATTTCAAACCCACTGATCGCAATGGCTTCATCCCTATAAATAGTTGCCATCATAGGTCCTGGCTAAGTGCAGTCCCGCGAAGCCAATTTCTCAGGCTTCGCAGGAACTGTACAGACACAGATGTATTCACCATACAGGCAGGTGTCTTGAAACAAAAATTTATCGATAAAGGATATGATAATGCCAGTTTGGATTTTGAGATCCAAAGAGCTATGAATATTGAGAGAAAAACTTTGCTTGAGATAAAGCCAAAGAAAGAACCAGATGAAAAACTTAAATGGGCTATGTTAACATCCTTTTCAACCCAGCATAAACAAATCAAAAACATCGTGAAAAAACATTGGGATGTCTTGAGACAAGACAATATTCTGGGTACACTATTACCAGGAGAGGCCAAAGTTATATTTAGGGGAGCACCATCCCTACAGGGTAGCCCCCAATGTGATTAATCCACCGTCTCGTCCCTCCTTTTTTCATAACATGATAGGTTTCTACCCATGTAGAAAGTGTGTTGTGTGCCAACACAACGCACTTGACGGACGCAAAGTAACTGAGTTTTCATCCACTACTACCGGGAAAAGATACACTGTGAAATCATTCTGCACATGCAGTACAAGATACATAGTGTACCGTACCGTACCTTATTACTTGCCCGTGTCGTAAACAATACATAGGCCGCACTACTAGAACATTTTCAATGAGAGTAGGGGAACACATAGCCCTAATTAAAGGCAGGGATCCTAAACATACAGTACCTAGGCATTACAAACAATTTCACAATAGTAATCCTGCAGGGTCCCAATTTATCATTATAGACCTTGGAGGGGGGAGTCAGAATTAGAGGGGTCTCCCGTCTTGAAATGTTCTGGGCACATGAACTACAGACTTTTTTTCCACAAGGTATGAACGTAGAGGTAGACATTAATGCCTTCATAGACGAGTCATAACTAACAAATGTGGGGCACTTTTTATATCTTGTTTTGAAATTCTTATTTTTATTCTTTTTACTATTTCCAAATTTCGTATGTGATCTGTTATTCTATATGGGATATATGACCTTATATATATATGTATATATTCCATAAGGTTTGGGTGTTAGTCATGTGACTTGTAGAGAATCCATCTCCCAATTTTTCCTACATTTCTTATTTGAATTTTGAATAACCTATCCATATTATATACAGGGATTGAAAAATCAATACATTAAATAAGAATTGATTTAAAAATGCCCTCATTTAAAATAATCCTCTTGGGATTAAAATATCCATTCATTGCGTACACTTTTTTATCATTTCCGGTCTACGTGATGTTATTTCCTGTGAGGTCCACTCCTCCTTCCGCCTACATAGATTCTAAACCATCACGTGAACCCCTTAGGCTGCTAGTTAACAGCGCGGAAGTGATTTCGCGATGACGCCGCGCGCATGCGCAACACGCGGAAGCGTGGAACACAAGACGGCAGGTATTCCGTAACACACTCCACACACTACAACGTTATGTCGTAGTCTGTGGATGGCGGAAGTACACCACCATGATACCAGGAAGTCCTACTTAGGTTTACAAGTGGGGTATGAACGCAGGATAGAGAGGCTTGGAACGCACGCGGGTCCGCCATTTTGGCCGACCCGGAAGTGCTGATTTGAAAATTCTAGGAGCTGGATTCTCATTACAGGGGTCCCAATGTCTATATTAAGGAGTTTGGCTGCAGTGGGTAAGTACCCCAGACGAAGTCCTGTGTGACGAAACGCGTCAGAGGGACTCCACTGGCACCATTATTTTATACACAAGCGCTTTTTTACTTCTGAAATGTAAGTGTTTTTCTTTTAATAAAATTCATGTTTTTTTACGGAATTACACTATATGGCCCCTTTTTATCCTATGTGGGTTATGTTCGAGGACGTTTAAACATATATATGGAGAAGGTATCCCGGTGAAGAACCTCTAGGACCTCATTCCCTGTTTGCCAATTTATCATTATAGACCTTGGAGGGGGGAGTCAGAATTAGAGGGGTCTCCCGTCTTGAAATGTTCTGGGCACATGAACTACAGACTTTTTTTCCACAAGGTATGAACGTAGAGGTAGACATTAATGCCTTCATAGACGAGTCATAACTAACAAATGTGGGGCACTTTTTATATCTTGTTTTGAAATTCTTATTTTTATTCTTTTTACTATTTCCAAATTTCGTATGTGATCTGTTATTCTATATGGGATATATGACCTTATATATATATGTATATATTCCATAAGGTTTGGGTGTTAGTCATGTGACTTGTAGAGAATCCATCTCCCAATTTTTCCTACATTTCTTATTTGAATTTTGAATAACCTATCCATATTATATACAGGGATTGAAAAATCAATACATTAAATAAGAATTGATTTAAAAATGCCCTCATTTAAAATAATCCTCTTGGGATTAAAATATCCATTCATTGCGTACACTTTTTTATCATTTCCGGTCTACGTGATGTTATTTCCTGTGAGGTCCACTCCTCCTTCCGCCTACATAGATTCTAAACCATCACGTGAACCCCTTAGGCTGCTAGTTAACAGCGCGGAAGTGATTTCGCGATGATGCCGCGCGCATGCGCAACACGCGGAAGCGTGGAACACAAGACGGCAGGTATTCCGTAACACACTCCACACACTACAACGTTATGTCGTAGTCTGTGGATGGCGGAAGTACACCACCATGATACCAGGAAGTCCTACTTAGGTTTACAAGTGGGGTATGAACGCAGGATAGAGAGGCTTGGAACGCACGCGGGTCCGCCATTTTGGCCGACCCGGAAGTGCTGATTTGAAAATTCTAGGAGCTGGATTCTCATTACAGGGGTCCCAATGTCTATATTAAGGAGTTTGGCTGCAGTGGGTAAGTACCCCAGACGAAGTCCTGTGTGACGAAACGCGTCAGAGGGACTCCACTGGCACCATTATTTTATACACAAGCGCTTTTTTACTTCTGAAATGTAAGTGTTTTTCTTTTAATAAAATTCATGTTTTTTTACGGAATTACACTATATGGCCCCTTTTTATCCTATGTGGGTTATGTTCGAGGACGTTTAAACATATATATGGAGAAGGTATCCCGGTGAAGAACCTCTAGGACCTCATTCCCTGTTTGCCATCGGGACCTCCCCTCTATTGCCAGTGGGCAATTTAAGATTGTTTGACCCATACAGCATATGCTTTTTGGGTCCCATCCTTCCGGTAAGCCTCCATTCACTTGGGTGGTGGTATCTGCACAATTTTTGGTTCTCACATACTAGACTCTTGAGAAGGCTTCCAAGACTACATATCTTTTGCTGTTCTTCAGTGTTTCTACCATTGCCGTTGGGCAGTAAAGGCCTGTTTGACCTATATAGTATATGCTATCTTTGGATCTAAAATCTCTGGTATGCCTTCATTTTTTTGGGGAATGGTATTGTCACTAATATAGCCCTATATCCACGTGGTGATTACAACGGTTTCACAGAATGATGGACTTTGACTCATTGAAAATGGACATTTATGAATATTATGTTATATGTTGGTATTTACATCTATCATTTCACTTTTTGTGTAATTATAGCGCTACACTTTTTTCTATATCTAGGGAGATCAATGTGCCGGAGTCATATATATATGTAGATACATACACATGCATGTGTGTTTGAGCTTAAAGGTGCACACCCTAATGCATTAGGCTGCGCACACCTATGTACAGTACATTGTGCTGTTTTTTTTTTGTTTTGTTTTTTAAGACAGAGTCAAATTAAATAAATGCTTTGAGTCAGCATGCCTACAAAAACCCCCAGGAAAAATAAAATTTAGATACAGACACAATAAAAAGGACTGGAAATAGGCTTTCCTTTTTACCATGAAAGGTGACATCACCATAATTTCAGTGCCAGGACTTTACTATGCTGGCTATAAATAATTTGTTTTAGGCATCTTGCCACTCAAATATCCTTGTTAGAGAAAAATGTTATGTGTATATGTTTTGCTACAGTAGTAGAATTTCTAGGGAATGAATTATAAAAGAACCCCATAGGCACAGCTGCCAAGGAACAAAGAAAAATCAATTATCAAGCTCATGCTCTCACATCCATAACCTCGGGCAGATATTGTAAAGCAGTGGCCTTTTCAATGCTTCTAAGGAGGTCGGCAATGTACTAAACCATGCTGTCTATAAACACCTATTTATAAACACTATAAAAAGATTGATGATATGTTCTAATATACAGGAATGCTTCGTATCTCTGCCATCTGTACTGTATTAGTAAATACCATTCTTGCAAAGCTGACCTTGGTTTGACAATATCCATTAGAGCATGCTCACTGATGGCTCACTGGTCAGTAGTTTACTGAGCATATTTGGCTTTTGTGGCAGGACATTTCTTTTTAACCCCCACATGCATGAAATTTCAATATCAACCAAATAATTAAACACTATACATGCGGGGGGTGGTGAGGTAGTAGAATTATCTCATAAAGGCAAACACAGTAACGGTAAGTATTTATTTTATTTTATTTATTTTAATAAAATAAACTGTAAGTATCACTGCAATTTAGTGCACATCAATCCACCTAACATGCAGAAGCCTCCCTGCATAGTTGCAAAACATTTGAAAACAAAAGGGTTATGTCTTGAAAAAATAAAAGTAAGAAAAAAGGAAAAGGTGAACTATCACCCTATACCCTCCCCACCTCCCTGCTTCCAGCTCTCTTTTTCTCCATGGGTGATGAACCGTTATGCCCTGTACACACGGTCGGACTTTCCGACGGAATATGCGCGATCGGAGCTTGTTGTCAGCAATTCCGACCGTGTGTGGGCTCCATCGGACTTTTTCTATCGGAATTTCCAACACACAAAGTTTGAGAGCAGGCTATTTTTCAACAACAAAATCCATTTGCGTAAATTCCGACCGTGTGAGGACAATTCCGACGCACAAAGTGCCACTCATGCTCAGAATAAATTAAGAGACGAAAGCTATTGGCTACTGCCCCGTATATAGTCCCGACCTTACTGTTTTACGTCACCGCGTTCAGAACGATCGAATTTTCCTACAACTTTGTGTGACCGTGTGTATGCAAGACAAGTTTGAGCCAACATCCATCGGAAAAAATCCATTAATTTTGTTGTCGGAATGTCTGATCAATGTCCGATCGTGTGTACAGGGCATTACTGTCCATGTAGCTGGTGTAGTGGTCTTGGGATTTGTAATCCCCTGTACTTCTTCCCCGCCTTTCTGTAGAGCTTCCAGGATGGATCAGAGCGATTCCAAATGGCCAAAGCCATCAAGTGCCTGTGCTGACCTATTAGAATCGCTCTGATTCATCCTGGGAAGCCCTACAGAAAAAAGGGGAAGAAGAGCGGGGATTTCAAACCCCCAGACCCCTACACTGGCTGCGTGGGCACAGACAAGTCATCGCCCATGAAGGCAAGTACAGTGGTGAGCAGATTGGTGGGGAGGGTCTAGGATGTTAGTTCACCTTTTCTTTTTTTTTCTGAAAAGGTAAACTATCCCTTTAACAAGAATACCTGGATGTCTGCCTAATAAAGTAGGTATTGCTTCATGGTGTATGACTTATAGTTTAGGATTAAATAGATCTTAAGATAAGTGGCAGTAATGTTAACCCCCCAATATTGGTGTTCAGTGGCAGGTGGTTCAGGCTCTAAAATTAAACAATCTTCCCAACATTGGTGATCAGTGACAGGCTGTAAAAATGCATCTAGTCCCCCCCCTTGCATTGATGTTCATTGTTTACACACATGCTTCCTCTCTCCCCATTGGCTCTGACTATACTTCTACTGCTGGCTGGAAATTTGAGAGTTCTGGCTTCTTTTAATGCCAGGTGCTGAAATGCAAAGAGCCTTCCAGCACTCCGCTCACTGCTGTCCTTCTGCATATCGCGGGTGGTCGCACCCTCTATGCAAAAGTACCTGGCTTGGACCACCCTTTCCCCTAAGAACACTACTACTTACTAATAAGCAATACCATATAACATGTGTAAAGTATAGCCTCGGCACAGACAGACAGGAAAACAGAAAAGTGAGGCTAAAGAACAATTTCTTTATAAATAGGTATGTGATCTTTAGAATGGGGATAGGAATGGGGTTAAACTGTTGTCATTATTGGTAATGCAGCGCTAAAAATCAATAACTCCACACAAAACCCATTCCTTTATTTTGAGCAATGTGGGACAGGATTTACCTTCCCACAAGGTCTTTACTGGTGTCTGGTACCCTATGTTGTGTAAAGCTGCGTTTAGCTGAAACAACAAAATCAGCTGTAACAGTTCAGGGCAAGATGGTTCTGTTTTCTGATGCCCCCCCAGTAAAGTATACTTTACTGGACTGCAAAAGTGTAAGGGTCCTTCTTTGGGTGGGTATGTTGCTTCCTTTTGACACTTCCTATTGACTGTCCATCGGAGGGATCCATACAGGTCTTGAAGACTCCATAGGTGATGTGGTGATATCATGGCAAAGCACAATAGCATGACTGTTCTGAAGAGCTGAATTGAATTATCAGCCTGTGCTAGCAGAAGAGGTGCCATGGAGGGTCATGTGATGCCAAAATCTGGTAACAAAAATGGGGGGTTGGAAGGTTAAAGAAATTGGTGAATGGTTGGGGGGGGATGTTGTATATTTTATATTGGACCAGGTTGACTTTTATAAATAAGTAAAACTCACCCAGTAGTTACATTTATGGAATTCTAGACAATAATTCAAGGTCAGTGACTTACTAAAGCCGGCTAACATGGGTCCAATTCCGAAATAATTTTCTCTTGAAAATTGTAACTAAGAATTTTCGTTCAAATTTCTCACCATTAGTGGGCAGCAGCAACAGCCGATTTGCATGTGGCCATCGAATTTGAGTGATCGGGCATGTTGGAATTTTTTTTAAAAACAAATTAATTTCTAATCAATGATGGGAGAATCATGAGAGAAATATAATCAAAATGCACATAAGCGCAGGAAAAGAAAATTCCCAGAAAGAAAAGAAGATTCTCAGCCACGAAAATTCTTTTCTGTAGCAACATGATGTGAAATTGAAGGCTCAGTTGGTCGTATTTCGAAATCAATGGTGGCACCATCAGATCACAAAATACACAAAAGTTCTGATTTTCGAAAGACAATTCGCTTGGTATTCAACCCATGTATGGCCTGCATAAGAAGTAAATTCAGGATCAGACGGTCAGAGTCTAACCACCTGAAGACAAGTCAACAAAAGCAGTTCCTATATTTATGTTCTTATATTTTCACTTTACAGCTGACATCCAGGCATATAAACATAAAATAGTTTTGTGTTAAGCGAAAAAAAAAAAAAATTGTTTACTTTTAAATAATGCAAGTACCCAAAATGATTTTTGGTAGGAATCTCTTGAATTTCCTGCACAGCAGCACTCTAGCAGCCTGAGAAGGGTACCATTCTAAGACAATCAGACTCAGTTGTGCTACGCATGTACTGACAAGGAATATGCTGACAGTAGTGGAAAGCAAAGTGACAATGACTGTTGCCCAATTGACCAGCTAGGGGTATGTTCTTGACCAAGATATGTTACTTTGCTCCAGAACCTGACTTTATTGTCTAGGAGGAGTGCTGATATTGCAAAACTTGCTGCACAGAAATGGCAAATCCTGTTTTTTATATTTCTAAGTCAATGACCTGGAATGAAAATACAGCATGTGAAATCTAAACTTCTGATCTGCATTCTTGATTCAGATTGTGGCTTAAAAAGCATTGAAACCAGAAGATAAAATAAAAGGTGGAATTTGGGACTTTAAATGAAGCACATATGTAATGTGCTTCCATCCCGGGTTCAAGTACATAAAGAAGGAATTTGGGACTTTAAATGAAACTAATGGCATTGTGGAGGTAGGTGGATAGAGAAACATATTTGATAACATGCAAAGATGTAAAGACACATATCAATGATACAAAACAAGTAAAAAGTATGGATCATGTGTGTAGACACATGCATCTGCATGTGTACTAAACATCAAGGATACATGAAACAAGAAGATCAGCATGACAGACAGATGACTAGTCTACATCTTTCTAAAATGAGTGATGTCCACAAAGAAAAAGGACTTTTCATGGAATTAAATAGCAGTAAGGCTTGTGAAGCTGAAAAAGTGTAATTCACTTTACCGTAAATCAAAAAGTAATAGGGAACAATTGAATTCAATGAAGTGAATGCCCTCCATAGATGGATTGCGGAATTGTCCCTATTCACCAAACTCAGCTTATCTTTTGACGTGAGTCTTTAAACTTGCTTTAATGCATCTTAAAACTGAGTGACTGTATCTGCTGGCAGGGTGTTAATATTTCATTTAGGTCAGATAGAGACATCCCAGATGAAACTGCAATTCCTATAATAGATTGGCTATACAGGATGATGGATTGGATACTTAGGCACTCCATCACTGCATTACTTACAAGAAAAGTGTCAGAAAGCGATGCTTGCCCTTAAACCTTTCTGCAAAAAGCACGCACGCTGCATGAATTGAATAGGAAAGACGCAGTATTAAAAAAGGAGAACAAGTAATATCATTATTAATAACATTAACCTTATACTTGCTGTATAGATTTCAACACTAAAAGGATATATGTTTTTTAAATATTGTGTATGTTGAATCAAATAATTCAACATTTTTTTTTCATTGTATTTTTTTCTAGTCTGCTTAATTTAAAAGGGTGTATATGACTATGGTATTTCATATTTACCCCTTGCTACCAGCCAGTGGCACTCTTGAAGCTAAAATTTCTGCTTTTCTGCACACTGATATAATGCTGTGACCTACTGCAAATAGCCAGCTATATCCTGTGTAGTTGACTTTAATATGACATTGGCATACACTTTTGATTTATAACATCCACACTGTAATAACAGTACAAACAATAGTTTGTTTTTTGACAATGCAATATAACCACTTGACCTTCGGAAGATTTACCCCCTTCATGACCAGGCTATTTTTACAATACTTTAACTGACAATTGCACAGTCACGTAATGCTGTGAATACATTAAATTTATGTCTTTTCTTTCTCCATAAATAGAGTTTTCTTTTAGGGGTATTTGATCACCAATGTTCTTTTTAAATTTTTTGCGCTATAAATAAAAAAATACAGACAATTAAAAATTTATATATATATATATATATATATATATATATATATATATGTATGTATTTTACTTTCTACTATAAAACATATCCAGGGGGCGTGGCCTGGACATGGCGAGGTGAGGACGCTGTGCTTCTGAGCTCCCGGCTTCGTCCAGGCTTGCCGAGCCTACTATGCTCTGAAACCTACCCGGAGTGCAAGGCATGTACTCGAGGAGAAGGAGGACAAAGGGGAGAGGTAGATCAGCCAGACAAAGGGACTCTGGAGGAACTATAGACCACTTTCTTACTCAACCCCGGACTCAGACCCCAGACCCCAAGATGGCGTGGAGAGACGAGCGGGACGCAAGGGAACAGATCGGCATCGCCGACTGCCTCACAGGACTCGGACTCCTACTCAGATGTTCCGGTGGCTTTGCAGTCCGGATCGGGGACCCCCCTGTTGAATTCCAGGGGCATTGGAGGAGAAGCGGAGCTATGGGCACTGCTTAAAGCCCTCCCCACTAAGATGGACATAGAATCCCTCATCGAACGTCTGGAGACACAGCACCGCAAAGACATGCAAGAAGTGAAGGGAGAGCTGAACACACTATCCACTAGATTGACGGCGGGGGAGACCTCAGTGACATCCCTGGAAAAACGGGTCTCAGAATTAGAACACCTCCAAGAAGCTCATGTGGACGCTGCTACAATGCTCCAACTACACCAGGAAGAAATGGAGGACCGCAGCAGACGCAACAACCTTCGTCTGCGCGGCCTCCCAGAAGCGACGGGACCTGAAGATCTAGCTGCCACCGCGATTGCTATATTCCGCAAGCTTCCGGGTGATTTGCTCCCTCAAAACATGGAGTTTGACCGCATCCATCGAGCGCTGGGTCCAAAATCGCAAAACCCTAACAGACCGAGGGATGTTATCTGCCGCCTTCACCACTATTCCCACAAAGAAATAATCATCCGCAGAGCATGGGAAGCGGGAGATGTAGACTTTGATGGAGCGGTGGTTAAAATTCTACCTGACGTCTCCAGAGCCACCCTACAGAGGAGAGCTATGCTGCGTCCAGTGTTGGAGATAGCCCGCAGACAAGGAGCCACCTAGCGCTGGGGATACCCACTCTCAGTGCTATTCAAGAAAGGACAGAGATCATTCCAGCTACGATCCCAGAGAGACTTACCAGCCCTCTCTATATTCCTGGAGACAACCCCCATCCGGATACCGAACTGGCTGAGATTCCTGCCCCAAACTGGGGGACGGCCAGGCCCTCACTCATCGCAGACAAACCCTCAGCCGAGGCCGCAGAGACAACGCCGGAGATCCCGTCCACCAACACCAGATGGGACACGTGAGTCATGAGGGGTCACTGTTCTCCCCTGGGGCAGGACGCTCAGTTTTGTTGTTTTTTCCCCTGTCAGTTGAGATACCCCCTGATCGAGACCAAAGAATGCCCCACGATTGATCCAAAAGACTGCCTGTCCCCTAACAGGAACACTTAAACAAAGCAGCAAGGATGATTTTACCCCTTCTCTCTGGGAGGAGAGAGTTTGAGATGTATAGGGACTGGCTCTGCCACATATATCTCTGTCCACCACCGAGCTCTCGTCCTTCATCCAGACAAGAGGCGGGTGAGCCTGGAAGATTTGGGGGACTTGCCCCCTGGGGGACACTGGGTGGGGGGGTTGAAGGGGTGAACGCAAGGTTTACATATGTTAAAGTTGGTAGTTTTTTATAACCCAGGTTGCAGGGGGAGATGATGAAAGCCCCCCCCCCCCCACTCTCCTAGTCCACTGAGATATCCGGGGAATGGTTTTTATTTCTCCTACTACAGGGGTTTTGTTACTGGTTTCTATTGTTTTCTTTTATTTATGTTCTATTACAGCTAAAGGCACAGATAATTGATGCAATACTTTGGATGTCTCTTTACCACAGGCTGCATAGATGTATAAGATGATGAGAATACATGATGTTCTTCTGAATATTAGAGCACGGGCTTAACCATGCCAAGTCAGCTGACCAATTTAAATAATAACTCTAGAGTAAATGTCAAGTTAAACTAAGATAAACTGAGCATACAATACCTATTTAGATTTTCAGATAACTAGTGCAAGATGAAGAGCTGGAATTTACTATGACAGATACTCAATTTTGATGACTAGAGGCGCTAGGCCGGGTTAATTGACAACTACAGTATTCCACACCTTTGAGTAGGCCTACAAGAAACCCTGAGAGTTCTTTCACTTAGATACATGTCATTGAAATGCATATGCTACCCGAGATCCTTGTCACGCTATCTCTAAATGATCTAAACCTATCCGAGACATATATGCTCCAACTGGCTAAACTAACCCATATGAAGAACACGGGGACTACTTATGTATCTCCTAGGGCCCGGGTTGGTCTGGATGGGCCGGGAGCACCCCTCTTTCGCCTTCCCCAGTCACTCCCCCACATAGGCCAGCACATCTCTCGACTGAGGTTCGTAGAGACGTGTAAAAGCAAGCTAATAGCTTGCAGTAGAGTTACCCTACCTACCTAACCCCCCCCCTTTCCTTCTCTTCCCCCCCCCCCCCTTTTTTTTTTTTTTTTTTTTTTTTTTTCCCTCCCCCTCCCCATCTAGTGCTCTGGTTGAGGATGGACAGCCTGAAAGTATTTTCAATAAACGCAAAAGGCCTTAACACACCGGAGAAGCGACGTATTCTTATGAATGAGTTAAGAAGAGCCAAAGCCGACGTGGCCTTCATCCAGGAAACTCATTTTAAAGAGAACAAATTGCCAGTCCTTAAAAATAGATCTTTCCCACTGACCTATCATTCTACTAACAAGACTAAATCTAGAGGGACCTCCATTCTCCTGTCAAGTAAAATACATTGGACCCTTAAGGCCTCTATGGTGGATAGGGAGGGCAGATACACATTTATTAAGGGTCTTATTGGAGATAAGCTCCTGACGCTGGCGACTATATATGCCCCAAATGAAAATCAGGACATTTTTATACAACACACCATTTCTAAACTGACCAAATTTTGCGAGGGCCAACTGATACTAGGGGGAGACTTTAACACACCTTTAGCTCCTAACGTAGATACTTCCTCAGGATCGTCTTCCATATCGATTAAAGCCCGTAAACACATCACCAAAACCCTACATGAGCACCAGCTGATCGACGTGTGGCGCCTCCAACACCCGGGTGAAAGGGACTACACGTTCTACTCATCCCCCCACAGAATACACTCAAGAATAGACTTCTTCCTAATTCCCCATAGCCAACTACATGCAGTTAGGGAATCGACCATAGGCCTAAAGACATGGTCAGACCATGCTCCGATAATGTTGTCTTATGCATTGTCGGACGTCTCTACACATAGGACTCCCTTCTGGCGCCTCAATGAGAGCCTCTTGCAGAGACCGGAGGTCCTAGAAGAAGTGAATAGAGAACTGACGAGTTATTTTCGCACAAACACGACAGCTGACTGCACCCCAGGCTCGATATGGGAGGCCCATAAGGCGGTTATCAGGGGGATATTCATAAAACACGGCGCACGGATAAAAAGAGAGAATGGGAAACAATTAGAGATACTTCTTAACAAACTACACATCACTGAGTCGCAACACAAAAACTCACCAGACCCCCTAATAGAAGCCGAACTAAACTCCACCCGCAGTCAAATAAATGACCTACTTGGGTATAGGGCAAAGGCAGCGTTACAGAGATGTCGCCTCACTACGTATGAGTCGGGAGACAAATGTGGACGAATACTAGCCAGAGCAGTTAAGGATCTTAAAACAAAAACATACATCCCCCATATCAAAACGGCAACTGATAAGAAAGTCAGTTTACCACGTCAGATAGCTAACTCCTTTAAGGAATATTACGAAACTCTCTATAGCCTACCGTCCACACCAAGGGCACAATCGAGGATGGAGGCATACTTGTCCTCCAGCCAGATTCCCACACTGACACCAGAAGATATAGCGGATTTAGATTCCCCAATCACGCAAGAAGAATTGACAGTAGCACTCAAATCTGCCAAACCTGATAAAGCCCCTGGACCAGATGGCCTTACCCTCCCATATTATAAAACGCTATTTCCCTCCCTTAACACTCACATGATATCCTTTTTTAATGCAATAGGACCCCAAACTGCATTCTCAAATGATACCACACGAGCACACATTACAGTCATTCCAAAAGAGGGCAAAGACCCTCTAATATGTAGTAGTTATAGACCCATCTCCTTGTTAAATACAGACCTCAAACTATTCACTAAGATCCTTGCGTCCCGTCTAACCCATCACATGCAATCTTTAATTCATCTAGACCAGGTGGGCTTCATCCCCACCAGGGAAGCTAGAGACAGTACAATCAAAGTACTAAACCTGATACACATAGCCAGCCAGACTCATGAGCCCTCAGTTTTCCTAAACACGGACGCCGAAAAGGCGTTCGATAGGGTTAACTGGGAGTATATGTTTACAGTCCTTAGACACATAGGACTGGGAGAGAAGATGTTGGGGTGGATCACCCAGATATACAATACCCCCACAGCTCAAGTCAAAGTGAACGGAATTTTATCGGACCCCTTCCAAATTAAAAACGGGACGAGACAGGGTTGCCCACTGTCCCCCCTACTCTTTGCCCTCACGTTGGAACCGTTCCTAAGTAAAATTAGAAATAACCCAGACATCCAAGGCCTAAAGGTTGGAGGGACCCAATATAAGGTCTCTGCATATGCGGACGACCTGATGTTCTCCCTATCAAATCCAGTAATCTCTCTTCCAAATCTTCTTAAGGAATTTGAAGAATTTGGAAATATCTCCAATCTTAAAATTAACTACAATAAATCAGAGGCCATGGGTATAGAATTATCACGACCGACTCAACAAACACTGTGCTCTAGTTTTAACTTTAAATGGACATCCACAGCTCTGACATATTTGGGTGCTCAGGTCCCAGCAAACCTTAACCACGCCTTTAAACTGAATTTCCCACCCTTACTAGCTAAAACAGGAAACATACTGACGTCTTGGGGTAAAGGCCTACACTCCTGGTTCGGGAGATGTAATCTTATCAAGATGTGCATCTTACCCAAATACCTTTATTTATTACAAGCACTCCCAATCGCGATCCCCACATCATATTTTAGAAAGGTACACAGTCAATTCCATAAATTCATCTGGGCAAACAAGAAATCGAGATTACCACGTACTCTCCTATCTATGCCCAAAGCTTCCGGAGGCCTTGCTGTCCCGGATGTGAGGAAATACTACCAGGCAGTACACCTGGGCAGAATTATAGACTGGTGTCGCCACCAAGACCTTAAATTATGGACACATCTAGAACAGGCCCAGGTGCAAATACCCCTGCAGGGAGCTCTATGGTGCCACGAACACCTCCGAGCACAAGACAGAAAACACCCACTGATAGGAACGACACTCAGAGTGAGCTCACAAACTTGCCAAGCGCAATCACTATCTTCGGCTAACTCCCCACTATACCCAATTATAGGGAACCCGCAATTTTCTCCAGGTCTAGACCCTCAGGTTAAAAAGGCCATGTTGAACCTAAAACGCATACAAGCACGACACTTCCTGACGGGAGATTCATGGCCCTCCGTGGAGACATTAAGCAACCAATCAGGCCCATTCAAGCTGTCATTTTGGACGGCTGTCCAGTTGAGACACTTCCTTGCGTCTATACCTAACTCCCAAGAGTTCTCACAACCTCTAACGACATTTGAAAACTACTGCTCGGAGGAGGGTGCACTCGCAAGAACGCTGTCGATAATGTATAACCTCCTCATTACCCCGACAGACGACACACATCTAACCTTTATACGTAAATGGGAGAGAGATTTGAGTTGTACATTTACATCGGACCAGATTCAACGTGTAGTAACTTTCTCGCTAAAATCCTCTATTTGTACAAAAATACAGGAAACTAATTACAAACTCTTGACAAGGTGGTACCTAACCCCTCAAGCCCTACATACCTTCTACCCGAACACCTCGGCACTTTGTTGGAGATGTCGGACGGAAAGAGGCACGTTGCTGCACATTTTTTGGTCCTGCTCAAAACTCTCACATTTCTGGTCTACCGTTAGAGCAACCATCCAAAAATTTACGGAATACGATATCCCTAACGACCCAGCCTTTTTTCTGTTACACGTTAATACTATATCAACTAAAAGGTACAAAAAGTCCATTGTGCGACACTTAGTTAACGCAGCTAAATCTTGTATCCCACTATATTGGAAAAAACAATCTCCACCAACCGTGGCGGAGTGGGTTCGGAGGGTGGAGGAGATTAGTAGAATGGAGGATCTGGTTCTAACGGCGAGACACCAGCAGGAAAAATATACAAAGACATGGGCAATATGGCAACAATTTATCTTATCCTCAGAGGGCACCACCCTTAGAACCGCCTAATAAGCTCACTTTTTCAGATAATGCTAAATCTGAAGCTGTCCTGAATCAGCCAGAGCCCCCCCCCCCCCATCCCCCCCCACCCCATCCCTCCCACCCCCTGCAGACTCCCCCCTTTTCTTTTTTTCCGCCTCTTATCCCTTCCTTTATTTACCCCTTTATTTTTCCCGATGAATGTCTGTGATGTCCTCGGCTGCCCTTCCCCTCTTGGGTACTGAGATTCTGCCCAGGTGGGATAGGAGGCGAAGGGAAACCAATAGAGAGAAATGCTAATTGTGAATTTTATCAGCTGACCTTCTACTGTAGGAAATATTCTAATATATAAGATTATCCAGGAAGGTAAACGAATATTCCTCTCTTTATTTTCAATGTATGTATGCATCGTACTGTATTGTAATGTCTCAGCCCATGTTGGGCATGTAAAAAAATAAATAAAATCTATATTTGAAAAAAAAAAAAAAAAAAAAAAACATATCCAATAAAAAAAATAAAAAAATCTAACTTCTTTGTTTCTTTGTAAATTTGGGCTGATATGTATTCTGCTACATATTCTTGGTAAAAAAACAAAACAATTAGCGTACATTGATTGGTTTGCGCAAAAGTATTAGCATCTACAAACGATGGAATATATAGATTTTTTTATACTATTACTGGAGGCGATTAGCGACTTATAGCGGGACTACAATATTGTGCTGAACAATCTGACACTAACTGACACTTTTGAAACCTTGTGGAAACCAGTGACAGTAATACAGTAATCAGTGCTAAAAATATACACTGTCACTGTACTAATGACACTGGCTGGGAAGGGGGTTAAACATCTAGAACAATAAACAGATTAAATGTGTGCCTAACCAGTGTTTTTGTGTTTACTATGTGGTGCTTTTATTAAGGGATGTGCTGGATTTTATTCCCTGCTTTGCAGGGAAACAAAGACCAGCACATCCCTGCTGACAGGACAGAGATCTGCTTTGTTTAGATAGGCAGAGCTCTCTTCTGTCGTTCTCCTTATCGATCAGCGGGTGCCGGCGAACATCCATTGGACGGCACCCGCTCATCAGCTTTTGCTGTAACTAATCACAGCAGAAACAGTGCGCCCCCTACCCAGAAATGCCGGATCACATACTAGGTACATGATCCAGCACAGGAGAGCCACCTTTCCACCGTATAACAGCGTTATGCGGTCGGCAAGTGAATAAACTTACTTGAAAAATATACTTTCATGTTGTGAGTGCTGCCTGTTGTTCATGTCTTTCCACAACTTCCTGGATTCCCTGCATGCTTTGCAGCTTCTCCTTTGCTATTTTGTTTTCCATTTCTAAAGACTACATATCCTATGGTACATTGCTCCCTGCAAGAAGTGATTCCTGTACTGACTCCTCTCATCACCTCTGTAGTTCAGCAGGCAGGCTCTGTGAAATGTGTGACACAGCAGTGCCAACCAAGAGGACGTAATGTATATGTGTCACAGAATTTAAGGAATTAAATGCATGGGGATCTTCACAAAGTAAGTTTACAAACTTCTCTAGTTCAGATTAATAGGTTAGGCTAGAAATAATTTATGTACAGTGTAGAACTGAAAATATGATTTTACATTTGTGGACCATAGGTACGAAATTGAAAAATTAACAGCAGCGGACAGCGCAAGGTCTCTAACATCCACCAGTTCCGTGATGTCGTCATGGAGAAGTGGAAGAGGACTCCAGTGGCAACACGTGAAGCTCTGGTGAACTCCATGCCCAAGAGGGTTAAGGCAGTGCTGGAAAATAATGGTGGCCACACAAAATATTGACATTTTGGGCCCAATTTGGACATTTTCACTTATGGGTGTACTCACTTTTGTTGCCAGCGGTTTAGAAATTAATGGCTGTGTGTTGAGTTATTTTGAGGGGACAGCAAATTTACACTGTTATACAAGCTGTACACTCACTACTTTACATTGTAGCAAAGTGTCATTTGCGCTCCTACACCTTCTGTTTGAGGATGCCCCACAGATGCTTAATAGGGTTTAGGTCTTGAGATATGTTTGACCAGTCCATCACCTTTACCCTCAGCTTCTATAGCAAGCCAGTGGTCGTCTTGGAGATGTGTTTGGGGTCGTTATCGTGTTAGAATACTGCCCTGCTGCCCAGTCTCCTAAAGGAGGAGATCATGCTCGGCTTCAGTATGTTACAGTACATGTTGGCATTCATGGTTCCCTCAATGAATTGTAGCACCGCAGTGCTGGCAGCACTCATGCAGCCCCCGACCATGACACTCCCACCACCATGCTTGACTGTAGGCAAGACACACTTGTCTTTGTACTCCTCGCCTGGTTGCCATCACACACGCTTGACACCTTCTGAACCAAATAAGTTTATCTTGGTCTCATCAGACCACAGGACATGGTTCCAGTAATCCATGTCCTTAGTCTGCTTGTCTTCAGTAAACTGTTTGCTGGCTTTCTTGTGCATCATCTTTAGAAGTGGCATCCTTCTGGGACTACAGCGATGCAGACCAATTTGATGCAGTGTGCGGTGTATGGTCTGAGCACTGACGGGCTGACCCTCCATCCCTTCAAACTCTGCAGCAATGCTGGCAGCACCCACATGTGCACTCAACCTCTTTGGTCGACCATGGCGAGGCCTGTTCTGAGTGGAACCTGCCCCGTTAAAACAACTGTATGGTCTTGGCCACCGTGCTGCAGCTCAGTTTCAGGGTCTTGGCAATCTTCTTATAGCCTGGGCCATCTTTATTGTAGAGCAACAATTCTTTTTTTCCAATCCTCAGAGAGTTCTTTGCCATGAGGTGTCATGTTGAACTTCCAGTGACCAGTATGAGGGAGTGAGAGTGATAACACCAAATGTAACACACCTTCTCCCCATTCACACCTGAGACCTTGTAACACTAACGAGTCACATGACAAAGTGGGGGCGGGAAAAGGGCTAATTGTGCCCAATTTGGACATTTTCACTTAGGGGTGTACTCACTTTTATTGCCAGCGGTTTAGACATTAATGGCTGTGTGTTGAGTTATTTTGAGGGGACAGCAAATTTACACTGTTATACAAGCTGTGCACTCACTACTTTACATTGTAGCAAAGTGTCATTTCTTCAGTGTTGTCACATGAAAAGATATAATAAATATTTACAAAAATGTGAGGGGTGTACTCACTTTTGTGAGATACTAGAGATACTGTATATACTGCATATTTACTGCTTAATCCAGGGGGACAGTTCAACTGTAAGTTGATACACCCCTGGATGGATAGCAGTTCACTTTAAACTGTTTTTTACTGCTCGGAAGGCAGGTGCAGTGTAGTATACATGCTTGCAAACTTGTTGCTTAAAGGCATGTTTAAATGTACACATGTTTGAAAAAACATGGGCATGGGAGCACTTTAAGGAGTTGTATCTCCAGTATAGTGAGTGTTTGGTCTGCTGAAGCTTCTTTTTTTCGCTGTTTTTCGCCGAAACAGCATAGAGGTTGCATTGGATGCATATGTGCTTGGCTAAATCCTGCAGGATTAGTATGGGGCCAACTGCAGTTAAGCTAAAATGCATGGTTCCTGGAACGCACGGTTGCTGAAACGCACAGTTGCTGAAACGCACGGTTGCTAAATATACATGTTTTTACATATTCGCATAAACATACAAGGTTATACATGTTTGCATAAAGATACATGGCTGCACAGAGATACATGGTTGCACAAAGATGCATGTTTATTCATGTTTGCATAAATATACATAGTTATACATGTTTGTATAAAGATACATGATACATGGTTGCATAAAGATACATGATTGCACTAAGATGCATGTTTATACATGTTTGCATAAATATACATGGTTATACATGCTTACATGAAGATACATGATCGCATAAAGATACATGGTTGCAGGAAGATACATGGTTGCATAAAGTTGCATGCTTATACATGTCTGCATAGATATGTGTTGCACAATATTGCACCTATGATTTCAGGGATAGATTAGTGGCAGGGGGAACTCTGCAGGGGAATCTACTAGATTCCAAGTCCTACAACAGGTTGGGACAGGTGTGTCTGGGACGAGAGTCCCACTGTCAATAGGGGTAGATGTACTGGTAACACCTTAGGGACCGGTTCTCCCTTATTTGACATTTTTTCTCTGTTTTGGCTTCTGCTACATCTTTTGTGAAGCATTTGTGAGCCCAGGAGGGCTAGGTACACTGACATAACGAGTCTTGCGATGGTTGCTCCTTGGACACTCCCAGTCCAGTGGGACCTAAAGGTCTTGAGTCCTGTATCTCAGCACTGTTGAGCCCCTGGAAGCCAGCTTGTGGGAACTTTAATTACCGGACTTGAAAATATTTTCTTGCCTGGGGTGAAGCCAGGAAGTTGCACTCCTTTTTTTTCCTCCAATCAGTAGGGGAAAGGAGATTGGCCTTAAGTACCGTTAAGGGCCAGAGTTCGTCCCTATCCCTTTTCTTCCGGAGGCCGTTGTTTCTCACTCCTTGATTCATACTTCATACAGTATGTAACTTGGACAGTCCCGCCTGTCAGGCCATTCTTGTGTCCTTGGGACTTGAATTTGATCTTGACTGTCCTTGCAGAGGCCACTTTTTTGAACCAATCGGGGGATTCCATTGGTCCTTTTATCTCGGAAAGGTGGTTTCTTTGGTTGCTATCACTTCACTAAGTGGAGTGTCAGAGTTGGCGGCTCTTTCATGCAAGGAGCCATTCTTGGTCTCGCATCATAAGGGGATGTTGCGTCCTCATCCATTTCTATTGCCTAAAGTGGTTTCTAGATTTCACTTGAATCATGACAGTGTTTTGCCTTTTATTTTTCTCCTAATCCACAGTCAGCAGGAGAAAGATCACTACATACTCTAGAGGTTGTTCAGGCGCTCAGGATCTACTTGAGTTGTTGGGACACAGGTCAGGAAATCTGGTTTGTTCTGCCAGAAGAGCCCAGGAAGGTCAGGCAGCTTCCAGGTTGAATATTTAGCAGTGGATCTGCCGGTTCATCAATGATACCTATGGTTTAAAGGGCAAATTTCCTTTTTTTTTTCTGGGGAGAGATTCTCTACCAGGTGTGGGGGAGTATCTTGGGCCATCCATCATCAGGTGTCAGTGGCCCAGGTGTGCAAGACCACTATTTGGTCTTTGGTTTATACTGTACATCTACAGGATTTTTAACAGGTGGCCTTTGGCCTCAGCATATTACAAATAGCAGAGTAGGTCCTTCTCTGGTGGCAGATTCTATGATGGTGTCTCCCTCCCCTCAAGGATATTGCTTTGGGACGTCCCAAGTAGTTATTATTATAATAACCGGCTCTGTGTCCTGTGATGTACGATAAAGAAAATAGGATTTTTTCTACAGCTTACCTGTAAAATCCTTTTCTTGGAATACATCACAGGACACAGAAGTCCCTCCCCTCTTTTTGGGAATTTATTGCTTGCTAAAAAACTGATGTGCTTCCTGTGTAGGAGGGGTTATATAGGGAAGGACTGTTTGATCTACCAGTGTCCATTCACCTATAGGTGGCGTATAACCCAAGTTATTATTATAAAAACCGGCTCTGTGTCCTGTGATGTACCCCAAGAAAAGGATTTTACAGGTAAGCTGTAGAAAAAATCCTATTTTTACAATGTTGCCAACCATAGGAATACATATTTTGTATACATTTTATATGTGTGATATAATATTAATATCCTTTAAGTACAATGTTTTGCTTTTCTCCCTGTCTGTAAAAATCTTACTAAAATGAAAATACAACTCATTTCATAGTTCAGAAATTGTATTATTTATAAAAAAGATTACTTTTAAGACTCCTCCTGGTATACAAACTAAACATATAAAAACCTATAAAGATGAATATTGTATATTGCAGTTTATATTCTGAGCATATATTGGTATTATGGGGCTTTTAAGGGGCTTTTAAATGATAATAGATTTTCAGACTGTCTCCTAGACTACATTAAACAGTGACTGAATTTAGAAAATTAGATTTTCAGATACAACAGCAATTGTACTAATTGATGAAACCTGGACTGAGAGAATTAAGGAGGCAAGCATTGCGGACTTCCTACTGAAAGGTCTAGATGCCTGGAAGTGTGCAGCAAATAAGTCAGAACTCCTGATCTGCATAACTTGTGTGACAGCCAGGCAACTAGCATTTTGAGAAGGAGAAGCATATAACCTGTAATGGATATTGTTAATGTTATCATTACTAGTATAAAATCTCTATTTTTCAAAAATAATTCCTTACAGGATACGTCCATGATACTCAGTTTGAAGAGCATACTTATAAGTATAACAGGTTCTCTTTACATCAGGATGTCATGACACTGCCGCTTGAAGTCGCCAGGCCTGTGTAAAGACCACAAAAGGTAAAGGGTAATGGGGAGAAAGGGTAATGCGGGCTAACCCCGAGATGATCTTTAGGGTGTAAACAATCTTATCAAAATATCTTTATGTTTCACTCTGCAGCTAGCTATGACTTTATATGATATATGTGCAACAATGTCCAAATAAGTGCTATAAGTCCTATAAGAGGTCTCACTGCTTTTTCTAAATGTAGCCAGGTGCTTGACTAGAGACATAGAGTGATTCAGGACAATGTACCGCAGTGCTCTCTATGCTGCCAATGGGCTTCAGCTAAATTGGTTAACACTATCTTGCCTTCATCCACCAGGGGGTGCTGACAAGCAGAAGGAGCTCAAGAGACTTGATGGTTGGCAGCAATAAATCATGGGAGATGAAGTTCAGGAAAGAAAATCTACCACGTCAGTTAATGGACCATTGGACTACAATTCCCAATGAGAGATGGGTATAAGGGGAGAAAAAGTTGTATTTTCTTAGGCTGATGGCTGAGGAACTTTCTCTTTGCTGAGAGGTGACTGAGGTGTGCACATTGCCGCTCCTGTGTGCATATCAACCTGGTACAAGCATGCGGCCGCATGCTGACTACCAGAGGCAATGTAGGCAGATCCATAAGTGAGCTGACATCTGAACAGCAGGAGCCCTGTTGCTGTATCATTAGGACTGACTGTACTGGGACTGTACTACTGTACCACTGTAAAGATTGGGCCCCAACACTAGCAGGCTGAAGAACTAGGGCTAAAGATTGCTCACTTAGAGAGCTGCTTCACAAGAACTTTGTCTGTTGTCCATAGTAAGAGGTACTTTTTTAGGGAGTCTTAGATTTCATTGCTGCCATTCATATAGTGCACTCTAAAATGAATATAGTCTACTGTTTACAGAAGTTATTGTAGTATTGATTATCACTGCTGTCATTGTTCTCTAATGCCATTACTTATTGCTAATTTTGGGGATTACCAGGTTTACTCCAATTTAGCTGCATAGAACTTCATTCTATGCTGCTGCAGCCTAGTGAACATATTATTGTTTAGTGAATTTCTTATGTATGTGCATATTGCTAGTTACTTCAACCTGGACAATATATTGGGTTGATTTACCACTAACCAGTCTGGTGTTTGCTTCTTGATACTGAGACTTAGTTGTATGCAGGGTATATATATGTGTGCTCCCAATAGCAGTATCCATTTGCTTAACCTGGTGTGTTTGAGGGGCTGAGGTTGTTCTCAAAGTAAGGCAGAAGAACAGAGAACCCAATCTACCGAGCGGCTCCTGCGGGGGGTACTGCTACATAAATGTCTGCACAGAACCTGAAAACCTTTACAGACAACAAGTTGCTGAAATGTGTTCTTTAGTTTACTGCAATGTTTTCATCCTTTGTAAAATAGTTTCTCCAAGTGCTATGCACCTGTGCTGGGATACTAAGGGTGCAGTGCTTCTTATTATAATATTTGAATTGATTATGTATTTTGTACAAATACAGAACCTGCAGTGATAATGTGAGGTCTGTTAAACCCCAAACCTTATGAAGAGAATAAGGGAGTGTTACTGAATACAGTGGCACGCCCATTTTCAGCCAGAAAAGGTGACACTATTGAGAAAACACAGGCCAGTTAAGAAAGATTGCAGAGATGTCATAAACCTCAACTAGAGGGTCTTTAATAGACTTCTAATAAAACCTGTTGTAAATGGTCATGTTCTAAACTATGCTATTGTGATGCTATTGTTTTTTTCTATACTGACCTACAATTTAATTACTGTGTACGGAGTAAATTTCCATACAATCTCCATAATTCTTACTCAAATAGAGTTAAAAAAAGTGGTTACACTAATTTATATACCGATATCAATTCAGTTAGACACCAAACACACCCATTTAGAGTCTCCAGAAAGCTAATAAATGCATTAGACCTCTCTACAGCAATATGCATAAGATCTATGCCATAATTGGTGTATAACAAATCATAGGTGTGAGCACCCCCCAAGGGCTGCTGAGAATATGCTAGTTCTCCCTTGCTAATACAGACACAGTACCATGCACACTGCAGAAACACAACCTCAGTCTAAGGGATGTCTTCTTGTGGATTTATTTGCAGAAACCTGAACATGAGGAGATTTAAGGATACTCCAAAACACGATCAGCAATCGTTGAGAGGACATACTTCTAAGCCCAAATCCCCAAATCTCTAGACCAGGATTTCCCAAACAACACCATCCAGCAGATCACTTTAACAATCTTCTCCAGGCTCTCAGCCCAACACCAGCTGAAGCCCAAACAGCAACTCTTGTCTCATACTAGCTGCCTCCCAGGGGCAGCAGCCTCATGAGAAGAGGAACCCTCCTAGACAAGGAAGAACACTCTACCCAGGCCTCACAAACATTCATCATCTCTCCTAGCCACCTTCTGTGTACCCCCTTCCCAGGGACTGGCTGGCAACTGATAAATATGCAAAAATCAGTGGTTTATCCTCCCACTCTATGTTCTGGAAGCTTCTTTCAGAAGCAGACAGGAACAATCATCCACTGACCTCAGGAAAACCTGACCAGACCAAAAAACAGATCACCACTCTATTGAGTACAGTGAATCCAAAAACGAACTTTAGCTTAACGTTTGGCAAGGCGCTACATCCACCCCCTAAACATCTCCACTCTGCACTTATTATAAGCATCACTCAGCTGCAGCCTCTCAGCTCTCTCTAGAATTTGACATGGTTGCTCCTTTTCTGCTGTTTCGGGGTCTGGTCCGCGAGTGTTCTCAGCCTCTTGCTGCTCTACTTTATCTCCCCAGACCAATCGGACTGATACCCCTCTGAAGTGTTCCACTCTTCTATGTCCCCCTCTGACTTCTCTGCATCAAATATCAGTGACCCTGGATCAGGCCCTTAATTGCTTATTTTTCCAGCAGGCTCACATTTCTCTGCTGCAACTTTGAGTTCCTCTGCAACACAGCTCACTGGAATAACAGCAGCTGCTGGCTTCTCCGTTACAGTCCCTGACACAGCATCTTTGTTACAGGCAGGTACAGGCGGTTCCGGCTTCTCTGTAGCAAACCTCTGCCCACATCGCAAGTGTAGATCATAGTCTTCAGTCTCAGCCCAGAAGACACATTTGCTTCTTCCTGCTTGACAGTGGTAGTGGGGGCATCTTTAGCCTCATGTCTCACCTCAGTGAAACAGGGCAAATTCCCATGCCTCAGTGCAATAGACAATTCTTCAATCTATCTGAAAGGAACTTGGTGGTAAGTTTCTGGGTAGCAGGTCTAGAAGCGCTTCCCTGCAATGTTCCCAGGAGATCTAAGCCTTGATTACAGCGGTCAGACTCCCACACAGAAGCCCCAGGTGCTCTATCCCCATAACAACACTTAAGACTAACTATCCTAAACAATTAAACTAAATAGTTCCATCTGACTTAGCTTCACTTAGCTTCACAATCCAACAACCAACATATTATTTAGCAGGATATCCCTGTGGTACATGCTGCAATTGGCCATATTAACCATACCGGGCTGTAATGATGGCGGAAAGTGATGCGTCCCTGGGATGTCCTGACCAGCTATGGGGCTGTCTCCCTTCATCTACCGAGGCGGAGATGATGGTAGACAAGTCCTATAGAAGTCTATGGGGTTAATTCAGTAAGAGTTAAATACAACATGAAGTTTTATATTAAAATAACCCCTGTAGTATTTATTTCTAAAGTAGTCAATTCACTAAAAACAAAACAAGATCTTGACGCGCTTCCCTGCAATGTCCCCATCAGCTCCAAGCCTTTATTACACCAGTGGCAACTCCCACACATAAACCCCAGGTGCTCTGCTCTTCTCACTGTGCACATGGCCAGACATCCACTGTATGCCAGGGGCACACCCATGTCTGTCAGCTGTTCTCCTTCATGCTCTGCCAACTGGTCAGGACACCCCAGGGAGGCATCACTCTCCGCCATCATTACAGCTCAGTATGGGTGCTATAGCCAACAGCGAACATGTACCACAGGGATATCCTGCTAAATAATATGCTAGTTTTTGGATTGTGAAGCTTAGTCAGATGGAAATATTGATGTATTTAGGATGGTTGGCATTAAGTGTCTGTCTGCTGAGCATAATAAAACAAACCCTGACACACCTCCACCACATCGCTTGGACCCTTTGTTTGGGTAGAATTAGTTCTGTGACATCCTCCCCAATGACAACAAAAAGCTGCTGCAAATACCAGCCTAAGCTCTTGTTTTTACTGTGAAAACTACCACCAAGGATCCTAAGAGTCCCATTAAGAGGGCCAGTGACTCTTGCTTATCAGATTGGACTTGCTTTGCAAGTGAACCTAAGACCCATATACTCTACTTTTTTCTTACTCTATTTTTCACTGTTAAAACCTTTTATTTTACCGTTGCTTTTGGATGTTTTGAAATATATTTTCTGTAAACCTTTCCTGCACCATTCTACTTTATCTTTTATTAACCACTTGTCGATCGTATAACTTACATATACAGCAGCAAGGTGGCACTGCTGCATCAGATCACGTACCTAGTGCGTGATCTGACACTTCCGCCTAGGGGGCGCACACATGCGCTAACGCCAGCCTGCTCCTGCTGTGATTATAAACAGCGGGAGCTGATCTGTGGGTACCGTGGACTCGATGTCCACTGGCACCCGCCGATCATTCAGTACAGAGGCAGAATGGCAGTCTGCCTATTTAAACAAGGCAGATTGCCGTTCTTTCAGTAGGGAAGGCATGGATCCTGTGTCTCTGCAAAGCAGGGTCAAGGATCCTTGTCTTCCTCTAGTAAAAGCACCTCCCACGCTGTACAATAACACTGGCTAGGTATACAGTTAATCCTTTGATCACCCCTGATGTAAACCCCTTCCCAGACAATGTCATTAGTACAGTGACAGTGCATATTTATAGAACTGATCGCTCTATTAGTGCCACTGATTACTAAAAAAGTGTCAGTTAGTGTCCAATTTGTCCGCCGCAATGTCGCAGTCTTGCTATAAGTCGCTGATCGCCACCATTACTAGTAAAAAATAAATACAAATCCCATAAATATATCCCATAGTTTGTAGATGCTATAACTTTTGCGCAAACCAGCCAGTATATACGCTTATTAAAGCGGGGTTCCACCCAAATTTTGAACAAAATCTGTTTGTATTCTCTTCCTTGCCTAGATGTTGACACGCCGTTTAAAAAAATTTGAATCGCCATAATTACCTTTTATTTTTCTATTCTTCTTTGCACTTCCTGGTTCTCCTCCCATGGGAGTAGGCGTGTTTCTAGCCTCTCCCAGACTCCACACAGTCTCCTGGGAGCTAGTCTCAGGCTTCCCAGGATGCCACTGAGCATGTGCGGGAACGAGCGGTGAATGCTGGGAGCACAGCATTCACCACATCCAGGAAATAAATGCTTGTGGGCTTCAAATGCCCACAGTGAAGATGGAAACCGCCTTCAGTGAATAATATAAGTTATTCTTTCCGACGAAATCTGACACAGGCGGACATATTACACACAATATGTCAGTATGTAATGCTGAGAAGAAAAGTTTGTGAATTAACTCAAAAAAAAAAAAAAAACGATAGATAGGTGGACCCCCGCTTTAAGAATTTTTTTACCAAAAATATGTAGCAGAATACATACTGGCCTAAATTGATGAAGAAATTCGATTTTTTTCGATTTTTTTTTTATTGGATATGTTTTATAGCAGAAAGTAAGAAATATTGTTTTTTTTTTAAAAATTGTCTGATTTTTTGTTTATAGCGCAAAAAAAAAAAAAACCCTCAGAGGTGATCAAATACCACCAAAAGAAAGCTCCATTTGT
This sequence comes from Lithobates clamitans, assembly GCA_037952925.1. Classification (NCBI taxonomy): domain Eukaryota; kingdom Metazoa; phylum Chordata; class Amphibia; order Anura; family Ranidae; genus Lithobates; species Lithobates clamitans. The sequence continues at coordinate 1,581,578 of JBBGZY010000448.1, forward strand.
GGGGGAAAAAAAGACACACATTTTATTTGGGTACAGCGCAATTGTCAGTTAAAATGACGCAGTGTCGCATCGCAACAAATTACCTGGTCATGAACGGGGATAAACTTTCCGGGGGGCAAGTGGTTAAAACAACGTTAAATAATGAATATCTGAATGCTCCGACTAGAAAATAAAGAACTTTGCCTCTGCGGAGAGCTTACAGCTAACAAAGCATTGACTCTTGCATTCCTGTCTAGGCAGGGCAGCAAGTGATAGAGAAATTTCATTTAAAAGATCAGAATTACAACAACAGATGCTGTGGGCAGTGCATGTTTCTGTGAAAACATATGGTGGCAGCTACTCTGTTGGCTGCATAGTTAACCTGCCCCAATGACAATCACCGTCAGTCTGCTGGTTCTTAGATTGTTGTCCCATGAGCCAGTCAGCCTTTAAAAGTAACTTTTGGGTGACCCCCTCCCTCAAGCCTACTGCTTGTTTAGTCTTGAGGGTCTGGGTTACAGCGGAGAAATACCTACCTTAATCCTTGCCCCTGCAAACTACTTTACCACACCTCTGTAATAGACAACCAGCCCCCTGAAGTCACTCCCATGTCATCACACACAAAGCAGGACCAGCAGTCCTGCATTGTATTTTAGACCATTCCGCGAGTGCACCCACATTTTAAGTCATGAGATTTTTATAAGAATGCTCGTTGTGGGGAGAACAAGGAATAAGCTATGTATTTTTCTGATTTACACCATCCAGACTAAAAGAGCATCAGACACTTACTATATAGGGCAGGGGTGGGGGGGCACCCAAAAGTTATTTATTTCTATTCACTCTAAAGTACAGGGACATCATTAATACTATTGCTGGTGCAACAAATGCAATTATACCATTTAAATGGGAGCTAGGGCAGAGAGAAGCCAGACACTAGAGCTGCACGATTCTGGATAAAATGAGAATCACAATTTTTTTGATTAGAATAAAGATCATGATTCTCTCACGATTCTCAGTGTAACATCATCTTTCACATTATGCCTTAAAATTGGGCTAACTTTACCATTTATTTTTTTTTTTTTAAATTAATTTAAGTGTATTTTTTCCCCCAAAAAATGCATTTGAAAGACCACTGAGCAAATACAGTGTGACATAAAATATTGCCAGTGTCCGCCATTTTATTCTCTAGGGTCTCTGCTAAAAAAAAATATATTTAATGTTTGGGGGTTCTAAGTAATTTTCTAGCAAAAAAAAATGATTTTGCCTTGTAAACAACAAGTGTCAGAAAAAGGTTTAGTCTTTTTAACCACTTCAGCCCCGGAAGGATTTGCCCCCTTAATGACCAGGCCATTTTTTGCGATACAGCATTCTGTCGCTTTAACTGACAATTGCGCGGTCGTGCGGTGTTGTACCCAAACAACGTTTATGTCCTTTTTTTTCCCACAAATAGAGCTTTCTTTTGGTGGTATTTGATCACCTCGGCGGGTTTTATTTTTTGCGCTATAAACAAAAAAAGAATGACAATTTTGAAAAAAAAAAAACACAATATTTTTTACTTTCTGCTATAATAAACATCCCAAAAGAAAAAAATTGTCTTCATCAGTTTAGACCGATATATATTCTTCTACATATTTTTGGTAAAAAAAAATCACAATAAGCTTATATTGATTGGTTTGCACAAAAGTTATAGCGTCTACAAAATAGGGAATAGATTTTTAGCATTTTTATTATTATTTATTTTTTTTTTACTAGCAATGCTGGCGATCTGCGATTTTTAGCGGGACTGCAACATTGCGGCGGACAGATCGGACACTTTTGACACTTTTTTAGGACCAGTGACATTTATACAGTAATCAGAGCTAAAAATAGCCACTGATTACTGTGTAAATGTCATTGGCAGGGAAGGGGTAAACACTAGGGGGCGATCAAGGGGTTAAATGTGTGTCCTAGGGAATGTTTCTAACTGTAGGTGGGATGTGACTGCCTGGAGGAGGAGACCGATCGCTGTTCATAACCAGTATGAACAGCAGATCCGTCTCCTCTCCCCTGACAGAACGGACATCTGTCTGTTTACATTGACAGACCTCCATTCTGTCTCTCTCAGGAGCGATTGTGGGTGCCTGGCATACATCGCGGCCCCCGGGCACGTGCATTAGCTCCTACGTCACACAGCGGGCGCGCGTGCCCCCTGTACCCCTTAAAGCGCCCGCCGTATAGCTCTATTGGCGCTTTAAGGGGTACAGGGGGCACGCGCGCCCGCCGTGTGACGTAGGAGCTATAGGGAGCGCTGGGGCTGGTCGGCAAATGGTTAAAGCGGGAGTCCCGCGAAAAAAATTTTTTTAGATGTCAGCAGCTGCAAATACTGCAGCTGCTGACTTTTAAAATAAGGTCACTCACTTGTCCCGGGGTCCAGCGATGTCGGCACCCGAGACCGAACTGTGCCTCGGTCCTCGGGTGCTGCCACCGCCATTCTCAGTAAGGGAATCAGGAAGTGAAGCGTTGCGGCTTCACTTCCCGATTCCCTACTGCACATGCGTGAGTCGCGCTGCGCTTCCTCAATGGTCCCCGCTATCTCCTGGGACCTGTGTCTTTCCCAGGAGACAGCGGGGGAGTGCGGGAGGTGGCGTGATTCCCATGGGAGTCTATTCCCAGAAGTGGGTGTAGATACCTGTCTTAGACAGGTATCTGCATCCCCCTCCCCCCTGAAAGGTGCCAAACGTGACACCGGAGGGGGGGAGGAATCCGAAGAGCGGGCTTTAAGTGGTTAAACTACCCTCATTTGCAGACTGAAGTTCATCCCTTCAATCTAAAAGAACCAAATGATACAACGTTTCTTTTTATCTCTCAGCGCTGAGCAATGTTTTTTTTTTGACAGCTATGAGTAGAGAACGGCTCTGCACTTGTTACATGAATCGTGGAAATGCTGGATTAAGATAGTGAGGGGGGGGTTGAATCGAGATTGCGATTTTTTTAATGATTAATCATGCAGCTCTACTAGACACAAATTCAAGATATCTATCTCTCCATAACCAAAATTGTGGGCGGACTGGACCTAAAACTTTAGGGAAATAGTCGACCAAAAGTAGAAAAGATGTTATAAATGTACATAATTAAAACTTCTATGCACTTTTTCTCATATTATGGCTTTATATTATATTTCATATATATCAGCTGTGTATTCTCTATGGCCTTGAATGTCACTCTTTTAAAAAGGAAAAAAATGCAAAAACATACTTATGCCTAGAGCCTCTTTCAATAAGTCTCAGACTCTGCTAAAGGTCTGGGAGAAAATCTAATGTACCAGAGAAAGAAAAAAAGATTTATTACTATTAATCCTTGGTGATAAATCATTCAAGGAATTTAATAAAAGCCCCCTATACTTTCACAAACATTCAGAGTCCCGCAACAAAGAAAGCATTATGTTTCTGAATCTGATTTTTACCATGCACTTTACTTGACCTCTCTCTGCTGTTTCTTTCAGACAAAGTTAGCGGTGACAACAAGAACACAATATTCCCCGAGCCTTTATAGTGCCACAACATACGTATAGTGTAGCTTTAGTTTTACTCCTTTTGCTATTAAATCCACTTTCCCAAACCAGGCAGAAAAGTTTTATGATTGTCATTTTATTTTGTGTGTTGCAGAAAGAGAAGACAGTGGCATAATAGGCAAAGTTTTTTTTTTTTTTTTTTGCTAAGCCACTCAAAAGATAAGTGCACTCTCAAAATGCACTTATTCTTTTTGCCCGTCGCCTTGACCTAAACATTGCCACCCTCCTCACATAAGTATACTTGCTTACTTCTACTTTCAGCATCTCAATTAGTATCTTTCTTAGCTGTGCCTGTGCATTACTGAGGCAGAGATGATGGTAGACAAGTCCTATAGAAAGTATATTAGTTCAGTGAGAACTAAATACATACTAAATATTACTATTACTAAAGTTTTGCATTAAAATAACCCATGCAGTATTTATCTCTAAAGTAGTCAATTCAGGGAAAACCAAAAATAATCACTTTTTGTTGTTGTTAATTTAACGACAAAATCTTTTGTTCGTTTTACTCCCTTGATCAGTCCATTTTTTGCGATACGGCACTGGGTTACCTTAACTGACAATTGCGCAGTCATGTGACGCTGTAACCAAATAAAATGTATGTCCTTTTGTCCCCACAAATAGAGCTTTCTTTTGGTGGTATTTAATCACCTCTGCGGTTTTTATTTTTTTGTGCTATAAACAAAAAAATACAGACATTTTGCAAAAAAATAAAAACAATATGTTTTACTTTCTGCTATAAAACATATACAATAAAAAAAAAATAAAAAAATCTAATTACTTCAACAATTTAGGCCAATATGTATTTTACTAAATATTTTTGGTAAAAAAAAAAAAAAAAAGTGCAATAAGCATATATTGATTGGTTTGCGTAAAAGTTATAGCATCTACAAACTATGGGATGTTTTTATTTATTTATTTGTTTATTATTTTTTACTAGTAATGGCGGCGATCAGCAATTTATAGCGGGACTGCAATATTGCGACGGACACTAACTGACACTTTTGAAACTTTTTGGGGACCAGTGACACTAATACAGTGATTAGTGCTAAAAATATGCACTGTCACTGCACTAATGACACTGGCTGGGAAGGGGTTAAACATCAGGGGCGATCAAAGGTTTAACTGTGTGCCTGACCAGTGTTTTACTGTACTGTGGGAGGTGATTTTACTAGGAGAAGGCATGGATCCATGTCCCTGTTTTGCCGGAACACAGGATCCATGCCTTCCCTACTGACGGAACGGCGATCTGCCTTGTTTACATAGGCAGATCTCTGTTCTGCCTCTCTGGCTGATGATCGGTGGGGATGACCTTGCTACAGTTAGAAACATTCCCTAGGACACACATTTAACCCCTTGATCGCCCCCTAGTGTTTTCCCCTTCCCTGCCAATGACATTTACACAGTAATCAGTGGCTATTTTTAGCTCTGATTACTGTATAAATGTCACTGGTCCAAAAAAAAGTGTCAAAAGTGTCCGATCTGTCCACCGCAATGTTGCAGTCCCGCTAAAAATCGCAGATCGCTGCCATTGCTAGTAAAAAAAATGAATAATAATAAAATGCCATAAATCTATTCCCTATTTTGTAGACGCTATAACTTTTGCGCAAACCAATCAATATAAGCTTATTGTGATTTTTTTTTACCAAAAATATGTAGAAGAATATATATCGGTCTAAACTGATGAAGATTTTTTTTTTCTTTTGCGATATTTATTATAGCAGAAAGTAAAAAATATTATGTTTTTTTTTTTTCAAAATTGACGTTCTTTTGTATATGTTATCTCCGCCTAGGCCATTCAACTGTCAGATGGAGATGATAGCTGAATGTAAACAAATGGTCCTGCATTATGTTTTAACAAAAAAAAATCTCCCCAAGTTTCATACCTGGTATGAATTTCAGGGCGGAACCCCAAGCAAAAAACAAGAAGAAATGTGTGTATTCCACCACAAAAATCCATAGCATACCCTTTCTTGAGCATTGAGTCTGGCAAGCCAGGAAAAGGGGACAAGTGTTTGACCTTCTTCTGAATCATACAAGGCCAGATGCCCTCAATACAGAGGGGTAGCTTGCCAGGGGACCCCCTGGCAAAGCACCTGGTTTCTATGTTGATGAGGACAAGAGCCTCTTCCCCACAACCCTGGCCTGAAGGTTGAGGGGACTGCAGGTGGGCTGGTCTTAGTGGAATCTGAAATCTTACAAATATCGCCCCCCCCCCCCCCCCGATATGAATGAGTAAAGTGTGAATGTAAATGAACACACATCTTTTGACAAGCCCTTCAATCATATTGTCATCAATCATGATGAATGACGCCCACCGACCTGCCGAAAAAAGAAAAAACCCACCGAGCACCAACACGATCTTGACTGTTCACACTGGTTAACATGATCCTTGGTGCCAAATGTTAACAAATGGCAAAGTCTCCAGGTAACCTCATTAATCAAATATGGATGTATAAATACTTGGTCAATGACATCACCCAGGAGACCCTACACTTTTGTTTACATTTAGTACTGAGGACCTGGATATGTTGTTGGGATGTTGGCTGTACTCAGCGGGTTTTTTTTAGTAGGTCATCGTGTTTGATGAGTACATGCATTGCTGGATGACATAATTGACAGTGGACTTACATTATGGGACATTTATTTTTTGAGAGCGATTTTAACCACTTGCTGACTGCCTGCCCGCCCACATTTTACTGCAGGTAGGCGACTCATTCAGGCACAATCACATACTTGTACGTCGGCAGTAACCGGGTTAAATCTTGTCAGCAGGTTTCAGCTGATGATGCATGGTTAAGACCTGCTGATCGGCTGTGTCCAATCACAGCCCTGAGCCCTGTGTTGTCAAACAACACAGGGCTCTGTACAGAGAGAACTACTGTATCGGTTTATTTTTTCAACAAACAGACATTTAGTAAAAAGCAGCACACATTATACATTGTTAGGCACACAGTTAACCCTTTGGTCGCTTCTAGATGTTAACCTTTTCCTAGCCAGTGTCATTAGTACAGTGACGGTGTATAGTATTATCACTGATCACTGTATTAGTGTCACTGTTGATGTCAGTGGCAGTTAGTGTTCCACCCAGTCAGCATCAGTTAGTATCAGATTGGCCACAGCACTATCACAGTCCTGCTATAAGTCGCTGATCACCGCCATTACAAGTATAAAAAAGCAACTAAAATTCAAGTGTATATACCATATTTTGTAGATGCTATAACTTTCACACAAACCAACCAATATGCACTTTTTGGTATTTTTTTTTTTTTTTTTTACCAAAGACATGTAGCGGAATACATTTTGGCCTAAGTTTATGAAGAAATAAGATTTTTTTTTTTTTTTTAATTATTTAATATGTTTTATAGCAGAAAGTAAAAAACATTGGATTTTTTTCTAACTTTTTGGTATTTTTTCATATATATAATACAAAACTAAAAAACCCAGTGGTGATCAAGTGATTAGTAGAGGACTTGTCAAAAACTGTGTTTGTTTCCATTTTTTGTGTGAATAAATGGATGTGGATGAGGCAAAATAAACCTGGATGAAGTTTTTGCATATATTTAATTAACCTCTTATGGACCCTGAAAGATTTTGCACATGGTTGTAATTTTTGTAATAAGGAGTACAGTACATATATATATATATATATATATATATATATATATATATATATATAATTTGTTTGCTCTCAGTTATCTATTGCTTGTATAATTTTGCTTTTTTTCACTTTCATTACATTTGTTTACTATACAAATAAGATAATAAGATATGTAAACATAAGGAGCTGAGCTACCAAGCTGGGGTGTTGTGGGTATTTTAATGTCTAATTGCTTAAATGGCTTAATGGTGAGACACTTTGAGCACCCATATTTTGGGATTAAATTCTGTATAATTAGATATGGCATTTATACTATCAACTATATACACATACCACTCAACAGAATAAATATGTCAAGCTAAAAACGTTAGGAAGTAGTTATTAACCACTTAAGCCCCGGGCAATTTGGCTGGCAAAAGACCAGAGCACTTTTGCGATTCGGCACTGCGTCGATTTAACTGACAATTGCGCGGTCATGCGACGAGGCTCCCAAACAAGATTGACGTCCTTTTTTCCCCCCAAATAGAGGTTTCTTTTGGTGGTATTTTATCACCTCTGCGGTTTTTATTTTTTGCCCTATAATCGAAAAAAAAAATAGTGACAATTTTGAAAAATGCATTATTTTTTACTTTTTGTTATAATAAATATCCCCAAAAAATATATAAAAAAATTGTTTTCCTCAGTTTAGACTGATACGTATTCTTCTACATATTTTTGTTAAAAAAAAAACTCGATAAGCGTTCATTGATTGGTTTGCGCAAAAGTTATAGCGTTTAAAAAATAGGGGATAGTTTTATGGCATTTTTATTAATAATTTTTTTCACTAGTAATGGCGGCGATCAGCAATTTTTATCATCACTGCGACATTATGACGGACAGATCGGACACTTTTGGCACTATTTTGGGACCATTCACGTTTATACAGCGATCAGTGCGATTAAAAATGCATTGATTACTGAGTTAGGGCTCCTTCACATGGACGTGTCCGTATACGGAGCCCTCTCTGCTCAACGGGGGATCGCTCCGCCGATCCACGCTGAGCAGGAAGATGACAGGTCCGTCCCTGCACACTGTGCAGCGACAGACCTGTCAGAGCGCCACTCTCCCCTATGGGGGATCGGATGATGACGGACCGTAGAGTCCGTCATCACCCAATCCGATCCGAAAACGGATGGAAAAGTAGGTTTTTCCTCCGTTACACTTTTTCGGATCGGAGCGGGTCGGATGGAGGGTCCGTTCAGGTCCGCCTAAAAAACTGACAGGCGGACCTGAACGGATCGTCAGTGTGAAAGAGGCCTAAATGTGACTGGCAGGGAAGGGGTTAACCACTAGGGGGCGCTGTAGGGGTTAAGTGTGTCCTAGGGAGTGATTCTAACTGTGGGGGGGGTGTGGCTATGTGTGACAGGACACTGATCACTGCTCCCGATTACAGGGAGCTGTGATCAGTGTCATTGTCACTAGGAAGAATGGGGAAATGCTTGTTTACCTCAGCAGTTCCCCGTTCTTCCTCTCCGTGAGACGATAGCGGGTATCCCCGCGGAGCTCGCGCCGGTCCGAGCGTGCCCGCTCTTAAAGGGCAACGTACAGGTCCATTAATATGCCTGTACGTGCCCTTTTGCCGACGTATATCGGCGTGAGCCGGTCGGCAAGCGGTTAAAGCAGCATTAAACCCAAAACCAAAAATGTAATATACTGCAGTCTGCCAATCATTAAATGTGGTGGCTGCATTATTATTATTTTTTTATACTTTTATCTCTCTGTTTTCACCTAGTAACCTAGTAATCTGGCCAGTAATACACCTTCTGTGCCCCAACTCTACAGTAAATGAAGGATCACAGGGGCACCATTGGACAGCAGCATTGTCATTCTGAGGGGAAGGGAGTGTTAGATTTATTAGCAGATTTAGATACACTAACAAATTGAAGCCGAACTCCAGCTCATAATCAGTTACAGGAAACAGTTTTTTCCTTTTGGGATAAAGGTTTTACATAAATAAATAAAACCTGATCATTGTAAGCATCCCTGTCAGTGGTAAATGGTTTGTCTTATCCTTGTAAACTGATATATTTGGAACAGGGCTTTTTCTGTTGAAAAATAATGACTTATGCCGCGTACACACGGGCTGACTTTTCAACCGGAACGGTCCGACAGACTTTCCAGCGGACTTTCGACAGACTTTCGACAGACTTTTGGCGGACTTCCGATGGACTTTCTAACGAATGGACTTGCCTACACAAGATCACACAAAAGTCTGACGGATTCGTACGTGATGATGTACACCGGACTAAAATAAGGAAGTTGATAGCCAGTAGCCAATAGCTGCCCTAGCGTGGGTTTTTGTCCGTCGGACTAGCATACAGACGAGCGGATTTCTGGGTCCGGCGTAGTTACGACGTAAAGATTTGAAGCATGTTTCAAATCTAAAGTCTGTCAGATTTGCGACCGGAAAAGTCCGCTGAAGGTCCGGTGAAGCCCACACACGATCGGATTGTCATCCGGATTTGGTCCGTTGGCGTCCGCCAGACCAGTCCGGTTGAAAAGTCCGACCGTGTGTACGCCCCATTACTGGCCAGATCACCAGGTAAAAAAAGAAAAGAAAACCACCAATGTAAAAAGCAGAAAAACTCCTCTAATCTGCCCAAAAAGAAGCTCATGTACTTCAGGCATTTTCCTTCAGGCGACAGAATGCTCAGATGTGAACAGGGGCCATTTAAATGAATGGGATTTTGCTTGCTGGGCGTTTTTGAACTTTTGAGATGAGCGTTTTACGAGCGTTTTACGAGCTGAAAACACTCAGGTGTGAATGGGCCTATAAAGCTTAGAGAGTTAAAATGATATTTCCAACCTTGAATTGGAATGCTAAAAGCATTCTATCATCTGGGTTAAAGGATGCTGATGAGGCTCGGATAGGGTGGAAATGATATACCGATTTATTAAACCATATAGATAAAGTAGATCAACAGACGTTTCAGTAGGTCCGTTATAATCAGTAACGCTTGGTAATGAGGAATGAAGATTAACTGGCCTTAAAATGCTTATCAAAGAACACAGCAAAGGAAATTGATAGCAATGCCTTGAAAAATTGCAGCAATCAGACACATCTAGTAAAATACTCTCAAGGCTTTGCCAGAAAATTAGTAAAACAGCATTATGATTAAGAGACTAAAAAAGAAATATGTACTTACCATTACTGAAAAAAGGTTTTTTAAATGACTGTGGAAACCACACAAATTAATTCAAAAGCTGCACTTCAGTAATGGGACTCTTTAGAACTTTACCCATAAAAATCAACAAATTTACATTCAGTGAAAAAGCACCTTAGGTAAGGTACTGTCTCTGCCAATCGATGTAGCTAAACTAATTACATTTTATGAATAAAGTTAAGAGTCCATCATAACTTAAATGCAGATTAGAGTGTTTTGAACATTTGAAACAACATGAAAAGCCCATTCCAGCAAAATGAAGAGGCTTCCACTAGTAGAGGCCAGTTTGAAAGTGGCAGAAGAGGATGAGACTATCCCCGTTTGCTAGTCTATTTGAAGAGATCTTAGCTTCTCCGCAAAAAAGAGTGGCAATGACTCATACTGCAAGGATAGATCTTAGTACAGTAGCTGGTTGAAAGAACAATTTGTTTTTGGTCTCCATAGTCCAATGCTTAAAACCTGATAAAGGAAACTCCTACCAGAACTCCTGATTTAACAATTCACCAATTGCAAAGCATGCATGTCTATATCTTTATCAAGGCCATACATGGTTCGAATCTTGGCTGATTCAGCAGGAACTGGTCGAGATTTGAACCATGTATGGGCAGGCTGAATGTACCAAGTTGATCGATTGATCAACTTGGGTACAACCAGCATGCTGGGTTTTACCTGTGATTATCGCTAGTGGCTGCTATAGCCACTAGCAATAATAACTATTAAAATTGGAAATTCTTGCAAGCTACCTGTTTTAAATGTAGGTTATATGGGCAACTGCTGGCACTAATCCCTTTAATCCCTTCCCATACAAGCAATAATAACCGTCTTCTCCTGGCCGGGAGGGCTTCCCCTGCTACCCCCCCCCCCCCCCCCGCCCGCCAGGAGATGACAATGGCTTAGCTGTCATTGATGGGGGAATCTAGCGAATTTCAACCCGTTGTTGGATGAAGGAATTTTGCTCAGTGTATGGGCAGGCCTTACAGGACACTATTGCTAAAACTCATTTGCAACTGTAGCACCCTGGGGTTTAGTCAGGGAGCTCCTCACAAATTTACTTTCCAAGAGTAGTCATCTTGGTCGATTGATAGAGATCTATTGATTTCTCCCTAAGTTGTGCCTTGTTGCACTTTTCTCTTCTACCACTAGGTGGCTGGGAACTTGGTGGTACTAGATATGAGAAAGACAACCTAAGGTCAGGTTATGGGTATATGGGGTATCTCAGCCAATGGGCAGGGGTTTTCTTGAATCCCTTGGCCTGCTGGGAGAACCTATATATTTGGGTGAGGTCAGGGGATCGCTGTTTTGTGGCACCTGGACGGCTGTCTGGGTAAATGTGTGTCAAAAGCGCCGGGCTTTTATGCCGGAGATTGGGCCTATCTTGGGGGCATCTGGCTGCCAGGCTGTATGAGGGCCTATCCAGAGGTAAGAGGGCAGCACAGGGTTGGGACTTGCAGTCCAATCGAACGTGATGGCTCTTTCGGTCTGAGAACCTGTCAGTGGTCGGACGTAGGAGGGAAGCTGTCGCCACAAAGGAACCAACCACCTTTACCAGGGACCACATTGAGTAACCGGAGAAAGTACTGGAACCATATTCTCACCAAACGGGCACGGTGGAGAATCGGGAAACTTCAGGTGGTGATCAAATCAGGGACCCAACCCACGGAGGAGATGCTTGCAGGGCAGCCTTGTAAGTCAAGCCAGGGACCTCACCGGTTAGCAGGGGTGAAGCTTGAGAAGTATCTGGAGCACCAGGCTAGGGACCCAGCAGTGAAGCGTGGGTGACGCTTGAGGAATATACCACCGCCAACCTTGAGAGAGCTCAAGGGATTCACAGTCAGTGAATCAGAGGGTCTAGTGAGAGACCGGGAGCTCAGTGTTGAAGAACTACAAGAGGCAGTTGTAGTGGAGCTGAAAGAACTGTTACGTTTGAGTTAGGGACTGTTAAAGGGCTGTTGCCATAGGAGACAGCATTCCGGCATGTGCAGATGTGGTGCCTTGCTGGGGACTTTCCCTGCATGGCTGTCCTCCTATTGAAGTCTCGGAATCTGTAAATTGAATCTATAACTACTTAAGGGTGTCCTGGCCCTAACCCTCTTTCCCCCAAAAATACAAAAAGGACTGTCAAAAGAAATAAAACCTCTTTTACATCCAAGAAGTGTCTGGCGCCCAATGACTTTCACCATCTTTGCACCCACTATGTCTCACAACCCACTACATATTGAACGATGTCAGCTATCTTTTGTCCTGGAGGACAAGGCCAGAGACCTTGCTACACAACTGCGTTGCCCGCATCAACTATTACAGGCAACCTATACAACCTATACAATCTAGAAAAATGGAATCATCCTCAACGATCAAAAAAGACCTAGTTGGAAAGTGCTCAAGCATATTCTTTAAAAGAATTGTGTATTTTAATTGTGTTTTTTTAATGTTGTCCTTGTAAATTGCATTAAAAGACCAGCTCGCCACTGAAGGATGTTATTTTACATTTTTGCTTTGCTTTTGAAAAAGTCCAGAAAAAAAATTACAATATTCAATTTCTAGCGACTACAGTGGGGTTCCAGTGATATGTTTGGCATAATTTGCAGATTCAGGGTGGGTTTGCAACTCTGTCTGCAAACCAAGCCCAGGCCAAGTCACTCTTAAGAGGACTTTACAATGGGGTTTAGAGAAGGCTTTTGATTGCGTCCAGAAAAATGGTTATTGACATAACTTCCATGCTATAGTTGAACAGATTTTTGCTGTCTGACAAATAACAATCTGTCACACAGCAAAAGGACTCAGGCTCAGGTTCCTGCAATAGTCTGGCACACGTGCAAACCATTTAAAGTGTTTCCCTTTTTAACCACTTTCCGCCCGGCCTATAGCAGAATGACGGCCGGGAAGTGGTTCTGTTATCCTGACCGGGCTTCATATGACGTTATTGTGATAAGAAGTCTCTGTCAGAGGCTTCTTACCATGTGATCAGCTGTGACCAATCACAGCTGATCACAGCGTGAACCAGGAAGTGCCGGTAAACGGCATTCCTCGTTTTGCACTGACAGGAAGTGCCGATCAGAGCCAATCAGAGGCTCTCCCTGTCAGTGGGGGGGGGGGGGTCTGTGCTGATAATCGGCACATTGATTATCAGCACAGCCCCCTCAGGTGTGAAAAAAAGGCTACCAATCAGTGCCCAGCATTCCCCCAATGTAAAAGCCTTCAAGTGCCCACCACAGTGCCAATCAGTGCCCACCACAGTGCCAATCAGTGCCCAGCAGTGATATCTGTCAGTAACACATCAATACCTCATCATCAGTGATGCTCATCAGTGCCACCTGTCAGTGCCACCTGTCAGTGCCAATCAGTACCACCTATCAGTGCCAATCAGTGCCGTCTGTCAGTGCCCACTACACCCGCCTGTCACCCTCAAAGCACCCTCCCAATGTTGAGGGAATGTGGCCTGGTATGGTTCAGGAGGGGGGGCGCTCTCTCATCCCCCCTCTTTTCCTGTGGCCTGCCAGGTTGCGTGCTCAGATAAGGGTCTGGTATAGATTTTTGGGGGGACCCCACGCCATGTTTTTTTAAATTTTGGCGCGAGGAATTGTCTTTTATATAGCAAATCGATGTAACTTGCACAAAGTAGTAAAATCACTCAATATGTGCTAGCATTTGTTACAGCAATAAACCGACAGTGAGCAGTGTATACTAAAAAGAACATTGCCTAGTGGGCATTATATAACAAACAGCCTGTTATCTAGTTGATAGTGTACCAGAAAATCCCATTGCCTAGAGCATGAGATGATCAATAGAAAAACTAGTCTCTGGTTTTCTGTATACAGTATAGTTCTTTATTGCTAAACATCTTTATTCAGCCTTTCCTTTTAGCTCTTCAGGCTACCATCTAATACATGTGCTGATGGGGTGAGTGTCTTTCATAGCTGAATAATTCTGATTGATTTAGAACAGGGGTTTCAAACTGGTGGCCCTCCAGCTATTGCGAGACTACAAGTCCCATCATGCCTCTGCCTGTGGGAATCATGCTTGTAACTGTCAGCTTTGCAATGCCTCATGGGACTTGTAGTTTCGCAACAGCTGGAGTACCGCCCTGAGTTAGAAGAACATACTGCTGAAAATATAGCTCCTGCCAGTAGTCCATCGTTGCATTGCTAGAATGGAGTGATGGCAAAAAGATCAAGTGCTCCAATGATTTTTTTTTTCCGAAAAAATCCCTTATAGCTGAACTTCAGGGAAATGGCCAAATACACTGTTGAAATACTTATAAAGTTCTACCAGACAGCACAGCTAGGATGAAGACCTGACATTTCTGCAAGTAAAGTGGAAAGTAAACTTTCCTATTGCTTTCAGCCAAGGAAACTGCCATCTTGGCCTCTGTTTAATCTTCAACTGCCATGATGCTGCACTCTGTTGTCCTTGTTTGCTTGTGGTCCTGACCTTGGCTTATTCCTTTACTATCCCTATCCTTCTGTTGCCTACTGTGGGTGTGAGCTGGGGGACCCTGGGGGTCGCGACCTGGAGCCAGTTGCAGCCCAGTCCATCCTCACCACTAGAGGCTCTGGTGAACACCTGCTGGCTCATAGACTCCGCGCCCCAGGGAATCCTACGCTCTAACCCTGGTGGGAACCGTGTTGGTGTTCCAGCAGCCCTGCCTTCCTTATACCCGGACTCCCATCCACAGCAGTCAGCCGTAGGGTCCACTGCCTTGCGGTGCACTCCTGATCCCAGCGGCGTGCATCTGTCACCTAGCCTTAAGGTGATCTGACAAGTATAATACAATAATGGAAATTCCAATATATTTCATATACTGTATATATACATACATGCATACATGATGACAAAATAATACCTGTGTAGCCAAAGATTTCTACTCCCTATCGTAATTAAAACCTTAGATGACAGGATTACAGAGTTGGATATGTAAACCAGTAGGAAGATAGAACATGTAAAATAACTTCATACATACATCTGTTAATAGTATTGAACACGGCATGAGTTATCTCGAGGCGTTTCACGGCCCGGAGCCACTCCTCAGGAGCAAGCACACGATCTACATCTGCAATAAAGTGCATGAAAGTATCAATAATTTAACATGTTCAGGGGAAAAAATATGGGGAAGGGATGTCCACACCCTCTTATATATACTTACAAAAACAACTGTGTATCGGTAGCATGCCATCGAGAGCTGGGAGCCCACTGGGGATATCATCTAAATAGGGATGGAAGTGTGTTGTGTTTTTATGTTTAGTTAGCCTTAGTTTTAGTGGCATACCTGCCATCGAGCCCCATGACCTTTCTCCCCAGACCTCCCCTTCTCCCCGTGTTTCAGCAGGGGTGATTTCATTATGATGTTTTTAGCTGTGTATTGGTGGTGTGTGGTCTGGGCTAGCCTGGTTGCTTTCTTTCTCATCATTTCTGGGAGTTGCGACGTGCACTGCTGCATCCCCCTCCTCCCTCGTGGCGCAGGGTGGGCTGGGGCTCATGCACTGAGCGTCAACGTCATTCTCTTCAAGCCGGACGCATGATGTCACGCCTTTGGCAGCACCAATGCCAGTGTTTTTCCATCGGCTAGCATGTGGGAGGTAGTTTTGGCGGCAATCACTGGGCGGTTTGACCGCTCAGATGATGACGCCCCACTCCCACACTGCATGCTTGCGTGACATTAGTGTGTGTTCCATGGCTGCGCCTATATAGGCATCCTCCTCGGGTGCTTTAGCTGTTTTGCTTGCCTTCTCTCCACACGGCTACACCATGCAATGTTCTCCATCATTGCATTCACGTTTCAGTATCAGGTAATCCACATACCTTTTAGTTCACTCAAGTCATCATTATATGGTTATGTCTATACTTCTGGTTCTTCTCATTGCACCTCCGGTGCACGTGGTTTCACTTGGTCTACATTCCTTCACTTTCTCTTTTCTCACGTCATTCCCTTGGAGATGGGCTGCACTCTTCTCACAACTTGCCTAGCTGCACCTTATTTCTCTACAACTGTGATTATTTGGTCATACCATCTATCATGAATTAGTATACATTATTATGATATAATATGAATCAAAATACACTATTTAATTTTTATATAGAAGTCCCTCACAGTTGACTGTGGTCTGTATTCCAATACACCAGAGGTTTATCTATCATGTATGTTCATTCAATCTGGGGGTTGCTCTGTGTGGGCCCCATGTCATGGAACACATCACCTCAGCTCCCGGAGATGATATCCCTAGTGGGTTCCCAGCTCTCGGTAGCATGCCACCGATACACAACTTGTAGGTATATATAGAAGGGTGTGGACATCCCTTCCCTATAGCTGTTTCCCCTGAACATGTTAGATTATTGATACTTTCATGCACTTTATTGCAGATTGCGTGCTTGCTCCTGAGGAGTGCCTCCGGGCCAGGAAACGCGTCGAGCTAACTCATGCCATGTTCGATACTATTTACAGATGTATATATTAAATGATTTAAAATGTTCTATGTTCCTACTGGTTTACATATCCAACTCTGTAATCATGTCATATAAGGTTTTAATTACACAGGTATTATTTTGTCATCATGTATGCATGTACAGTATCTCACAAAAGTGAGCACATCCCTCACATTTTTGTAAATATTTTATTATATCTTTTCATGTGACAACACTGAAGAAATGACACTTCGTTACAATGTAAAGTAATGAGTGTACAGCTTGTATAACAGTGTAAATGTGTCCCCTAAAAATAACTCAAACACAGCCACCAATATCTAAACTGCTAATGTCTAAACCACTAATGTCTAAACCGCAACAAAAGTGAGTACACCCCTAAGTGAAAATGTCCAAATTGGGCCCAAAGTGTCAATATTTTGTGTGGCCACCATTATTTTCCAGCACTGCCTTAACCCTCTTGGACATGGAGTTCACCAGAGTTTCACAGGTTGCCACTGGAGTCCTCTTCTACTCCTCCATGACGACATCACGGAGCTGGTGGATGTTAGAGACCTTGCTCTCCTCCACCTTCCATGGAGGATATAAAAAATATAAAGATATTCCCACGCTATCACATATGGAAGACGGCTAGAACAGGAAAAGCTGCTAGCACCGATTCGGGTACACACCTGACCTTCAGGGTAAAAAACATAAAAATAAGTGGTGCAGCGCTAATCCTCACTAGACAGACATGTGTCAAAAAGATGGGTGAAGAAATCCCAGTGTCAAATTTAATACCATAAACAAAATCAGGAGAATATAAATGAAACCGTATTAGGTGACACTAAGCAGCAAATATGGTGAATCTAATAAAAATAGTAATAAAGTTAATATATCTAATATGTGAAAATAAATAAATAAAGCCTCTTAGGGTCGGTTCACACATGGGCAACACGACTTTAGCGCGACTTTGCACGGCGGCTTCGACGCGACTTCGACGCAACTTCGACGCAACTTCGGCAAATTACGAGGCGACTTGAAGTCGCCTCCATGACAGGCGACTTCGCCTGTGGCCAATCAGCTCTCTGGGAGGGAGGGGGGGAGGGAGGGGTTTTCCCTGCAAAGTCGCTTGACTTTACAGAGAGATCCGACTTGGAGGCGACTTCCATTGATTTCTATGGTACAGGTCGCCTACCAAGTTGGATCAAAGTAGTACAGGGAGTACGCTCTGAAGTCGGAGCGACTTCAGTAGCGTCTATTAAGACGCTAGCGTTAACTCCCATTCAAACTATTTCTGGGGCGACTTGGGGCGACTTGAGGGCGTACAAGTCGGATCCCAAGTCGCCCCAGTGTGAACCGAGCCTTAGCAATTTAGTAAACCTAGCAATAAGATCATAATAACATATAGTGTAAACATATAGAAATGAAGGAAGATGGTATACACTGTGTGCAAGCAATGCTCAAAAAAGTGACAATGTGCAATGGAGTATATCAATCAAATGGGTCTGTACTCCATATTAATAAGTGACAAATGTGAAAAAAACATCCATCCAACTAAGTAAAACATAAATGTCCAAAAGCAGTAAAGTGCAAACGGTGCTCTACAAGGACTTTCCGTGTGAACGGCGAACTTTGAAGCGCAAAACGATAATAAATATGCAAACTGCAACTGGTGCTAGGGTGACTGCGGTTTTCTCATTGATAATAGCGCACGCCCAATACAATCGGTTATTTTCATCTTATTAGATGTGTCTTGTTAGGCAATTAGTAGGTGTTCTCAGTTAATTAACCCTTTTAATGCTAATCTCATTCCTATCACTTGTAATACACCTTTGAAATGTTTTTTTTTTTCTATTTTTACCCAAATCTTTCAATACATTACAAGGAACAGAGAAGTGTTTCTAAACCCAATAAATTGATATTTTCTGTTCTTGATCTTTAAAGGTGACCATACACTGCAATCAGTTAGATCTTAAATAAATTAGATTTAGTTCAAGAGCCTGTTTGATTTCCTATAATTTGAATTAATTGTTCAAGTGCGTCTTCCTGTGTTGTAAAGAGATTGGCCAATCAGATTGCATAGTGCATGACCATCTTAAGTGCCAAATTTGGAATGTAGATTTGCCATGACCCACTTGTATTTTCCTGATGATACTTCTTGGGCATTATACAAGGCACATGAGAAACCACCTTTTTTCAAGACATGCTAGAGTGATCAGGAATCTTCAAACTACAGCTCTCCAGCTGTTGCAGGACTACACATCCCATGAGGCACTGGAAAAATCTGAAATTCACAGACATGACTAGGCATGATGGGAATTGTAGTTCCTGAACAACTGGAGGGCCGTAGTTTGAAGACCCCTGTGCTAGCCCATTATTATGCCTCCAGAATTGTGAGTGTGGCATCTACCCAACTTCTCTCTGCTGGTAGACACAAGAACCTACATCAATAGATATATATTTGGGCAGCACAGTGGTGTAGCGGTTAGCACTTTCACCTAGCAGCAAAAAGGGTCACTGTTTTGAATCCTGCACACCATCTGCCTGGAGTTTGCATGTTCTCCCTGTGCCTGTGTGGGCTTCCTCAAGGTATTCTGGTTTCCTCCCACACTCTAAAAACATGCTAGTAGGTAAATTGGATCCTGTCTAAATTGGCCCCCAATATCTATGAATGTGTTAAAAAGAGGAAAAAAAACCTTGCCCTACCCCAAACTTCCTATCTCAGTGCTATGGAGTAGCAGATGACTTCAGCACAGGTAATAGTGTAAATAAAAACTAGATAAAATATAGCTCAATCAGCAGCCACTCAAAACAAGTTATACATATAAACAATAGATGCAAAATCTGAAACTGTTAGACAGTAGCAAATAAATATCAAAGCGGCACTCCCATCAGTTAATGAACAAACTGACTGGCTAGTATATGGTCACTACCAGATACGCAAAAATGGTTACATCAGGTAGATATGTGGATAAAGGTGAGTAAAAACAGTCTCTAGTGTACACAGATGGAGTTTAAAGCTGATGAGTGCACCTTTCATCAAAATTCTTTCTTCCACCACGTGCTCAACACACCCCCAGGGGGTTTAAACTCACCTGACCCGAAGGTTATCAGGCCTCAATCAGTATCCTGCAATATGTTCAATCCAGATATCTTTATAGGGACCTCCGAAATCCAAGGACATAGGAAGAGAGACTCCACATAGTCTAATTCCGTTTCACCAATTATTATGTAACTCAATAAAATCCAATATTCGATGACACTATGTATATTCAAAAGTGGTCGTATAACTCAAGGTCGGTGTTATGTGAGCTTAAGACAATTCACTTTTCCCAAAAGCTAAGGGAACCGAGTGTGCTTCGGTGGAGATCGGGATGATCTCGGCATTTGGCACTTCCTCCTTCCAGTTCAGCTCTCTGGGTCCTGGAATGCACTGCGTTGATGACGTAATTTCCGGGTCACTGTAAGATCACGCTCTGACGTGTTTCATCATTACAACTTTGTCAAAGAGCATGGTCTTACGGCGCAGCGTCCCGGTATTTTTATATAGAGTATGTAATTGGGGTTAACCAATTACGTATCTACCACCACTATTTTCTTACGGTGCACAGAAAAAGCGGTATCCACATACTATAAGAAAGCCAATATGATAGTAACAATCAAATACCAGCCAACATTAAGTCATAGACCATTACAATCTTAACTCGTATCCTGTCATAGCTGATATAAAGGAAAACCATTTATAATTAAAATTGCAATTAATATAAAACGTTTAACTGATTACACCAAACCCAATATTCATTATAAATCTCAATGACGTTAGTAAATTCATTGATAAGGTGTCAGCAAAGATAAGGTGTTAGTGAATATAATATATATATATATATATCCTGAAACTAATATAAAATATCTATATGAAAAACGAATACATATCAACGCAAATAAAATCAAAATATATGATTAAAAAAGTGTCTTAGGGATGTCAGCCAAGCAAGTCTTTTAACAATAATGCAGGCGAGTGTCTCTGTGATGTTGACTAAGGCGAAGGCAAAGATCCTCTGGGCTGGACGGCTTAAGTAGGCAGGGCTAACTAGCAGGATATCATCAACAGCTTAGTAACTGTGGAGAGATAGGAGCTGGCAATTACCCGACAGCTGAGTGGCCTCTCAGAGAAGGAAGGGCTGAGCCCAGCCCTGACAGGTTCTAACACTCACTTGGTTTACCTCAAATGCCCACAATTAGAATAGGATTTTCTTGAGCTCGATTTTAGCTCAGTGCTTCTCAACCCTGTCCTCGAGTACCCCCAACAGGCGATGTTTGCAGGTTTTCCTTCATCTTGTCCAGGTGCTTTAAATCACAGTCAATGGCTTGGTATTTTGGACAGCTATTTTAGCTAAGATAAATTGCCAAAACATGCCCTGTCAGGGGTACTTGAGAACTGAGGCTGCGAACACCTGCGCTAAAATTGAAAATTTGAATACTTACCGCTCTGTAATTTTCCTTTCCTGGTGACTATCCATGGCAGCATATGCACAATCCATGCATATGGTACCATGAAGGCACCAGGAAAGTAACTTTTAGACAAATCACACCTTTTTTTGTTTTGCCATTCCAATCAGCCTAGTTAAGCTGCAGCTGCGAAATCTGTTGCATGAAAATTAACAAAACACATAGAACATAAAACTTTGCTACAAATTTTATTGGTCAACAAAACAGGACTTGGAAAAGAGCAAGGAAAGCAAAAAACACATGGGCAAAAGTTATACAACAAATACCATTGCAGTCTATGGGAACTGACTTGTTAATTTTGCTAGTCCCCACTTGGCTGGCTTATCTTCTAGTTATTGGCCTTAAAATGGATATAGGGGCCCAGGTCCCACTCTAAGGGACATGTATTAATGTCACCAATTTGGACAACCCCAAAAACGAAACAAGGAGAAGTGCCTTTAAAAATGCAAAGTTGCTTTAAAGCTAGTAACTTGGGGGGGGGCTACTCTGCCTGTAAAGTGGTGCATCTGTAGCATGTATCCAAAATGCTGCTTCAAAGATGTACGGCTTTAGAGAAAAGTTACAAATCTACATTGCAGCTGCAAGATTTCAACACAAAACAAAAAATAGCCTGCCCCCCCTCCCCAATACATACAATGCCATTTGGGTCTGTTAAGGCTTAACATGAGAACCCCCACGTGAAAAATCCCACCCCAAACTAAAAAAAAAATATTGTGCCCCTCCCACGCACTAACAAATCCCTAGCCAAACACACAGCAAGCCAGTCCATGAAAGGGGGTAGATGCTTGGGGGCAGGAGGGGCTCGGGCACCCCAAAAGTCAACCACCTTGTTCCCATATTCAGGGGGACAAGGGCCTCTTCCACACAACCCTAGGCTGGGGTTGTGGGGGGCTGCAGACAGGGGGCATAACAGAATGTGGAAAGCCCTTTAAACTAGTGGGTACAAGATGCTTTATGGTTGGTATTGTGATGAGCCCAACATGCCCCAAAGGCAGCCACCTATGTTGAGTGCATGTGGCTTTGTATGGTTCAGGAGGGGGTTGGGGGATTGCTCTTCTCGCCCTTTTCCTAGCTGGCCCTGTTGTATGCTCTGAAAAAGGATGTGGTTTGGATTGGTGAAGGCAGCTTCCAGCCTTTGGAGAATGGAGTGGAGTGTGGAGTTCCCCTTTAAAAGCAAAAGCTAGCCCATGGAAATCCAAGGGGTTAGAGGGGGAGATAAGAGCATTGTAGAATGGTGTGTGGAGTTCCCCTTTAAAAGCAAAAGTTCGCCGAAAGAAATCATATGCATTAGATGGGGGAGACAAGAGCACTGTAGAATGGAGTGTGGCGTCCCCCTTTAAAAGCAAAAGTTAGCCCATGGAAATCCAAGGGATTAGAGGAGAGCGACAAAAGCATTGGAGAATGGAGTGTGGAGTTCCCCTTTAAAAGCAAAGGCTAGCCCAAGGAAATCATATGCATTAGAGGGGGAAGATTAAATGCCCTTTTGGATGGAGCTAGAGGAGCGAGAGTCTTTTTACATAATTTTAACAAGGTGCATGTCACATGTTGGCAACGTAACATGCTAACATGACCTGTGTGCAAATATCCTTAAAAAAATACATAAAGGTGAACCAGCGTAAAAATAAAAATGTCAAGTTTAGAGGTGCGCCCGTTCAATCGACGCAATTGCATTTACGTTGCTTGACATTTACTAAGATTTTGGCCGCGCAGTGAACAAAAGCATTTGAACGAGCGCAAGAGCCAATTGCGCATGAGCAGTGCTTACATTGATCTCGCGCAGTTCTAAACGTACTTGCAGGCACAGCAGGGTTGCTCTGAAAAAGTTACTTTATTATTCTATTTTGGGCATATTTGTTACTTGGGCAGTTGTTAATAAACTTTCTCACATCACCCCATAATATTGGCACCTCCATCTTCTGTTAATATTGAATTGAAGATGGTGTGCGCCATGTCCATAGTGGCGCACAGATTGCAGTCTCCCGTGCGCCGAGATTGCTATAGTAAATGGGGGATTCGCGCTCTCTTCCCGGCACACCTTATCGTAAATAGGAAAATGTGCGTTGTGCCTCGCCGTGCACCTCTACTGATGGCGCACGGCTTTCATAAATCAGCCCCACTGTGTCTGTCTTTATGTAGCAAAGTGTCCATTGTCTGGATGGGCTTCCTGATGCAGCAGGATTTAATGTCTTCATGATGAGAGGCAGAAGGCTCAAAGATAAGCCTGGGACTATAGAGGCAGGAAAAAAATAAGGTGTAGCTCTGCTGTTTATGGAGAGAGTATACATGCTTTTGCAAGGGAGTTCTGAGAAGCTGTTTTACAGCAACTGAGTGAAACGATGTGAAGGCTGAGGTAGGTAGAGCATTGATGGGTGTGCTTTTGTAGGCAGTGTGGGTAAAAGCTGTTGAGTTGTGAGATCTGAAAAGCCACCAATGCCAAAATTTCTGTTAAGAAATACTGTCAGTCAGGCTTTGAAAAATAACAACTATGTACATTGTTCATGGAGCATTTGCCTGTTTCCATTTATTTTACAGACTGTCCACCTCGGGGATAGGTCTGCAAAGACTCTTTGTATATAGTTACACTACTTTAACCATTTTAAGAAAGACATTGTAGAAGGCTAAAATGCATAAAATGGCTGTAAACCATAGTCATGAAATTTGAACAAAGCATATGCCTCGTATAGTGTGTGCTTGTCTCAATTAAGAGCACTAAGTGTCATTTCTGTAAGCTGCTTCATTCCTCTGCTATCAGCATGAAATCACTTCTGACAAGTTTTCCCAACACCAAAAGAAACATGGTGATGGGGGGTGGGGTGAGTTGCAGCAGATTGACAGCCTCAGCTTTATTTCTGTGGGCTGTATGAAGGGGAGTGTGCCCTTCCCTCCAATCAGCTCTCAGACCTCTCGTCACTAAGCTCTGCAGAGTGTAGTTTCAGCTCTCCACCCCCTTTTTTGAGAGCTCAGACAAGCTTTATACATTTTGTATTGTATTGTACAGATGTAAAGAGAATTCTGCAAGCAGACAGGTACAACTTATAAAGGATGATTTGATTGATCTCTGTGTATCACCTGAGGCCGGTCACTTCACTGGGTATACTGTATGTAAGGGTTTACAACCACTTTAAATGCTACCCCATTCTCCCTTCAGTGTTGCCTAGGATTTAAAGTTCATTGCTACCCAAAAATTTTAATAAAGCTAGCCATGCACCTTTAGTCCCAGGTGGCTGAACATAAGAAATCAACCAATTTTCCTATCCAAGCAAAACAACATGGATGAGAGACTGTATAAAAAAATCTAAAAAGAAAGACTTCTGCGCTACTACCTAGAACTAAGTGAAAAAATGAAATGAAATGATAATGGTGATGTAATCTTAGTGATGCTGCAAAATCAAATAGTGAACACCTTACACTACTAATAAACTAAAAAGGGCACAATCGTAATGGATTGTGTAAGTGATTCTGCGCAACACAAAATGAAATAAATAAATAAATGCATAAACTACACACCTTAAAAATGAAATAACAATCCCCTAATGGGGTAGAGCAATAATTGTAGATTAAAAAACATAAAACAGGTGCATCATAGTGAATAAGTGCTAATCAATAAAAGTCACTCAGTAAAAGCACAAAACATAAACTGTGACTGGTGGGTGAACATGCGTTGCTGGGTGATCTGGTGACTATTCGTGGTAACGGATACCCACTCGGGGCTCCCAGAACTCTCACCTCTATGGCACAATAAAAGTGCCTGTGTGCTTCCAGTGGGTCTGTGGTCACTCTGGTGCAGTGATGACAATGGCGTTCTACTCCTTCTGGAGGGAGGGGAGCGTCACTTCCTCCACTTGGCAGGGCCTCTATTCCACAGTAGGGGTGCCTATGTACTTCCAATGGGTCTGTAGTCACTCTCGTGCAGTGATGGTGATGGCGTCCTAATCCTTCTGGGGGAGGGGGCCGTCACTTCCTCCGACTGTTAAGCTCCATATAGGGGTAATTGAAAAGACTCCAATAGTGTAATAAAGTTAAAGCCAATGGATTTATTGAAGGTAAAAAATCAGCTTACATAAACGTAAACGAAAAAAACGCCAAACAGCAATGGGAACAGCGTTATAGCGATACTCGCTACGTCACTTCCGGTCCGCACTAACGTATTTCCGGTTGCGTGCCTACGCGTTGCGTCATATCACGTGACTTCTTCCTGGCCCTGAAGAAGTCACGTGATATGACGCAACGCGTAGGCACGCAACCGGAAATACGTTAGTGCGGACCGGAGGTGACGTAGCGAGTATCGCTATAACGCTGCTCCCATTGCTGTTTGGCGTTCCCATTGCTCTACCCCATTAGGGGATTGTTATTTCATTTTTAAGGTGTGTAGTTTATGCATTTATTTATTTATTTCATTTTGTGTTGCGCAGAATCACTTACACAATCCATTACGATTGTGCCCTTTTATGGATGAGAGACTCCCCCTGCCAGTTATTGAATTCCACAACCAGCAGGACCAAAAGCTGCTAAATATCTGAACAGTGACTGTATTTGTTTTGATGGAGTAACTGTACAGCCAACAGTTTTCCACTTGTCTTCTTCAACAAAAGTCAATGGAAAAATCAACTTTTTTTGAGCCAGTTGTAAGTGACAAGGCTACCTACAGAACAAATTTTGGCCAATTTAGCAGGAATCAGCTGAAATTCAAGCAGCCTGTGCATGTTTTATAAAATTTAACAACCTTTCAAAATAAAGTGATTGTAAAGTTTAATTTTTTTTCTATTAAAATAACAAACATGTTATACTTACTTGCTCTGTGCAGTTGGTTTTGCACAGAGCAGCCCGGATCCTCCTCTTCTCAGGTCCCTAGCTGGAGTTCCTGGCCCTTCCCTCCTGTGAGCGCCCCCACAGCAAGCAGCTTGGTATGGGAACACCCGAGCCCAGCTGCAGCTCCACGTATCCATTCGGACATGGAGCTGCGGTTCGGACCCGCCCACACTCTCTCCTGATTGGCTAACTGAGTTTGAATGACAACAGCAGGAGCCAATGATGCCACTGCTGTGTCTCAGCCAATCAGGAGGAAGAGTCCCGTACGGCTGAGGTACTTGTGGATCGAGAGAGGGCTCAGGTAAGTATTGGGGGGTGCTGGGGGGGGGGGCTGCTTTGCACAGAAGGTTTTTTATCTTAATGCATAGAATACATTAAAATAAATAACCTTCTGCCTTTACAACCACTTTAACTCTATATTTAAACTGGTTATAAAGCCAAAGCATTTTATGTCTTTCTGTCCTGCTGCATCGCTTCTCCCTTATCTTCCTCTTCAAACAGGGACTCAGACAGGAGTTGTCACTCAAATGCAGTGACGGGAAGCGGGTGGCAGGGCTAAGCCTTGCTATGAGTGTCTATGGAGCGTGGCTCTATAGATTTCTTGAAGGCCGGTCAAGTTCCTCAACCCCAAACGCACTCATCCATGTCTATGGACCTTGCGTTGTACACTGGTGCGTAGTCATATTGTAACAGGAGGGGACGATCCCCAAACTGTTCCCATAAAGTTGGAAGCATGAAATTGTCCAAAATGTCTTGGTATGCTGACGCCATAAGAGTTCCCTTCACTGGAACTAAGGGGCCAAGCCCAACCCCTGAAAAACATCTCTCCACCATAATCCCCCCTCCACCAACTGATTTGGACCAGTGCACAAAGCAAGGTCCATAAAGACATGGATGAGCGAGCTTGGGGTGGAGGAACTTCACTCGAGTCCTGACCTCAACCCGATAGAACACCTTTGTGATGAATTAGAGCAGACTACGAGCCAGGCTTTTATGTCCACATCAGTGCCTGACCTCACAAATGTGCTTCTGGAAGAATGGTCAAACATTTCCATATACACACTCCTGAACCTTGTGGACAGCCTTCCCAGAAAGGTTGAAGCTGTTATAGCTGCAAAGGGTGGGCCAACTCAATATTGAACCGTATGGACTAAGACTGGGATGCCATTAAAGTTCATGTGCGTGTAAAGGCAGTCGTCCCAATACTTTTGGTAATATAGTGTATCTTAGCAAGACTATTAGTAGTGCTTTGTTAACATTTGTGTATAGGTCTACTGTAATAAATGAATCTTTTAAAATTCAGAATTTATGCCCATGGTTTCTTATTCTACACACACATCCAAGATCTGATAAACAAATCAATTTATAGTGGAAAAGCACAGCAACCTCTTAATACATCTTCAAGAGATGGAATGGTGATTGATACCTTAATGTTTATCCAGCAGCTGAAAGTTTTCACTTGCTGGCCCGAGTGGACGCTCAAGCTCTTATTTATAAACCATCACAGTGTGAGAGCTAATGATGGGATATCTGGCACATTCAGATGAATTTGTCTCCCAGTAAAAGATAAAAAGTCTCATTCAAACAGTCAGCATGTGTTGTAGGAGATGTGAAATGAACTAACAGAAGAGGAAATGGCTCTTTGTGGTTAGAGTAAAAGCCTGCTTGGAGGAAGCTGCAAAAACTGTTTCCACAAGGGAAGTTACTAGCCATTTATAGAGCACAGGAATTACAGCTAAAGCACCCGTTATTACTTGAGCTTTTCATAACATTCAGAAATCTATTACTAAAACCTTGCCAATATGGTATTCATAATGGCATAAGCTGCTTGAAGGTGTCATTGTCCTTCAGTGGAGTGAACAGTAAAAAGGAGTCATTGAAAAGTTATGAATTAAACAAATGTATTAAGTCTACTTCTCTAAGACACTGGTAGATCAGTTGTAGCTCCAAAAACGATTGGACTTTGGCTTATAGTATCCGATTAAAACACTTGTGTATGTACAATTGGACAGCGTTCATATTACTTAGAGGCCTGGTGTGTAAATGAAATTATATTAAAATGTTGGTGATGTCTGGGTCTATTTGGTGTCCAGCATAGAATCAGATTGTTTAATGTGGACAAGACAAGCACTTTGCTTTTTGACATTTATACATGAGGCCTAGTATCATTTATTACTGAGTACTGATTAATTAGTTTAAAAATATAAAAATGTATCTAAAACCAAAACTTTTAAAATTTGAATAGAGTAGTGAGGTGTTAAAACCTCTGTCGTATTTTTATAGGTGCCTGTGTCCTCGTTAGGGAGATTCACCCTCTCTGCATTTGTCCTGGTGATCATTGTCATTAGGACATAAAGAGCCCTTTCACATTGCTAGCGCGGCCGCGTTGGTGGTAAAGTGCCACTAGTTTTACTGTTGTTAAAACGCCACTTTTCGGCCGGATAAAGGGTTAAAAACGCACGCAAACCGCCGCTACCGAAGCGCTTTGCCGGCACTTCAGCAGCGCTGACCATTGATTTCAATGGCAGGGGCAGTTTAGGAGTGGTGTATACACTGCTCCCGCACCGCCCCAAAGATGCTTCTTGTAGGGCTTTATTTTGGTCCTGCAAGCGCACCACCCCGGTGTGAAAGTACTCGGGCTTTCACACTGAGGAGGCTTGAGGGGAGCTTTTCAGGCACTTTACAGGAGCTATTTTTAGTGCTAAAATGCCTGCAAAGCGCCTTCAGTGTGAAAGGGGTCTAAATGAGGGTCTAAATGAGGGGTCTAAATGAGGGGAAATCCAAAATTTTGAGTTGGGCGTACTACACAGGAAGTGAGCAGAAGTTTTTGGAGATACTGTGGTTCCGTTTTTGACCAACAAACACTGTACCGCTTTCAAACAGCTTCTACCTTGAGCCAACCACAGAGATACATCAGATAACATCTACAGGAAGGTGGAATATCCCAGATCTTTGGACGAGACTGGTGGAGCAACCGTGGTGGGCCTAAAGATAAGCGCATTACCCCCGTGGGGGTGAGGGGATCTGGTGAGTGGGGATGCTTGAGGGGGAGCACGAAATCACAAGTGGAATTTCTGGACACTCACAGTCACCGTTTTTATGTCAATCACTAATGAAGATTTAATCTACCTGACGGACTATTAGTTATACACAGGTGCACCAAGACCTGTTGGAACACTTGTATTCACTAATTGGGTTGTTAACCCCGAGTGGGGTCTTTACATATATTTTTGGACTACCACTAAGCATTTGTGCACTTATATATATATTATTTTATTGTAAATTTTTTTATATGGTTTCTAATTGAGGTTTATGTGCTTTAACAAGGTTTATACAAGTGTGCATCATTTTATACATTCACTTATGCTTTCACTATTATATAGGATTGGTAATTTGGAGCTATAGTAACCTAGTATGTACCTATAGATTTACACATTAGGGTATATTTACTAGTGGAAAACGCCTACTGAGTGAAGATGAGCCATGTTTTTGGCAGGATCGTCTCGCTTAAGTGACTAACAGCCTAGTTACCAGTCACGTACTGACAGTTCACTGAGTAATATTTTTATATTTTTTTTATAACCGTTAAGTTTAGTTATACCATCATCTGGTACCCTTACCCAAACTAGGAAGCGCCACCACCCCCCGTTTGGTATTATTTGTGTTTATAGACCCCTTAGGCGAGCTATATTAGGGGAGGCAGCATACCTAGACGGACCCCTAAGCGCGATCATTTACTTTCCTTTATCAGAAATCTATTACTAAAACCTTGCCAATATGGTATTCATAATGGCATAAGCTGCTTGAAGGTGTCATTGTCCTTCAGTGGAGTGAACAGTAAAAAGGAGTCCTTGAAAAGTTATGAATTAAACAAATGTATTAAGCCTAGTTCTCTAAGACACTGGTAGATCAGTTGTAGCTCCAAAAACGATTGGAGTTTTGCTTATAGTATCCCATTAAAACACCTGTGTATGTACAATTGGACAGCGTTCATATTACTTAGAGGCCTGGTGTGTAAATGAAATTATATTAAAATGTTGGTGATGTCTGGGTCTATTTGGTGTCCAGCATAGAATCAGATTGTTTAATGTGGACAAGACAAGCACTTTGCTTTTTGACATTTATACATGAGGCCTAGTATCATTTATTACTGAGTACTGATTAATTAGTTTAAAAATATAAAAATGTATCTAAAACCAAAACTTTTAAAATTTGAATAGAGTAGTGAGGTGTTAAAACCTCTGTCATATTTTTATAGGTGCCTGTGTCCTCGTTAGGGAGATTCACCCTCTCTGCATTTGTCCTGGTGATCATTGTCATTAGGACATAAAGAGCCCTTTCACACTGCTGGTGTTTTACTGTTGTTAAAACGCCACTTTTCGGCCGAATAAAGGGTTAAAAACGCACGCAAACCGCCGCTGCCGAAGCGCTTTGCCGGCACTTCAGCAGCACTGACCATTGATTTCAATGGCAGGGGCAGTTTAGGAGTGGTGTATACACTGCTCCCGCACCGCCCCAAAGATGCTTCTTGTAGGGCTTTATTTTGGTCCTGCAAGCACACCACCCCAGTGTGAAAGTACTCGGGCTTTCACACTGGGGAGGCTCGAGGGGAGCTTTTCAGGCACTTTACAGGAGCTATTTTTAGTGCTAAAATGCCTGAAAAGCAACTTCAGTGTGAAAGGGGTCTAAATGAGGGGAAATCCAAAATTTTGAGTTGTCAACAGAACAAGAACAGAGGGGAAGACTTTGAATGTGGATGCATGCGCCAACTGTTCAAAAGGAGACTTAGATCATTTTGGAGAGATTTCCTATCATTTCCCATTGTACTTAGAGGCTAGGAGGTTACAAGGATAAATCTCCTCAATGGGACAAAGATGGCACCCTCAAGTGGAATATAAAACAATTAGAAATTATTTTAACCTATTGACCCAAATAATCATTCTGGCAACTGGCTGCTCTACTATCCAAATCCCTGTGAGCTTCCAAATGGAGCTGAAGCTGACCCTCCAAAAATGCACTCTGCAGTTTCCAGTACTTTCCAACTCTATGTGACAAGACACTTTAGCCCCCCTAAGAAGCACTGTGGAAAGATTGTCATACCTGCATACTGTGAATTATGATTATAGCACAGTTTTAGTGTTCTTTTTTTCTGGACAGCCTTACCCCAACACTTCATATTCCTGATATGTGGCTGCTGTACCATGTACTTATATGAGAAAGTATCCTGTTCTCTTTGTATTGCTTCCTTTATGTGAAATCCCTTGTGTTCCTGCCAGTCCCTCTGCTTTCCTATTAAAAACTGACCACACTAAACAGGAGAACACACTGCGGTCAGTTCTCTAGCTGTGCTCCTCCAATGATCAGGCTTGTCCTAACATGCCGCCACTGCACAGCCATTCACTGGGAAGTTCACTGTGCTGCTGCTTCTCCTCCCCCCCAGCTCTTATGCAGCTGAGAACAGAGAGAATGAGATCACTTATAAAAAAAGAGCATTTATAATGTTTTTTTATAGCTATACAAAATTTTTTGATTTTATTTCTATTTTAAACGGGTTGTTTTACAAGGTGATTGTTTAAAATCACTTTAATAATAGTAATTTCACTTGTTTCTGAATCTGGTTAAATTCTGCTATTTCACTAAGCCTCTGTGAGGCACCAAGGACCTGCTCATATAGTGATGACATTCTGGTTTCTGAATTTTAGAAAAAAAAAAATATTGTGCCAGTCTTCAGTCCATCTGCTTGGGTTTCTCTGACATGTTTCATTCATGAATGAGCTTAATTGTAAGATCAGAAGAAGGAAAAAATAAAATATAATTTTATGTGCAGTGGGTGTTGAACATGGTTTCTAATTTTTTTGTATGTTTGGATGCTCAAGTATCAATGGATGGGCTGAGGTTATCCTGCACCTAGAGTCAGTTTGAGACAAGGATTGGGCCCCGACCAAAGCAACGCCCACAGTTTTGCTTTTACGTTTCTGCAATTCCTATTTTTTACCTTTATAAAGATGCTATAGTCTATTGATGTAAGCACATGTTTAGTCCTAATCATTTTGTGTAGAAACGCAACCTCAATTTGCTGGCTATCTCAGATGACCCTGTACCAGAGTTTGCCCCATCTTTCTCACTGTAGTTTGCAATAAGGTCTCTGTTTGGAGGGTGTCCTTTCCAAATAACAAAAACGGCATCTGCTGATGGGTCATTCGGCAGAGGCTGTAAAAGAATTAGACCCACCTCTTCCAGAGAAGAATGAGAGCATGTGGCCTAAAAAAAATTCAGGGGTATTAGATTGGACTAGTAGGTGTTGTGTTGTGTGTGTTGAGCATCTGGAAGAAAATACTGTTATGTTGCAGAGTGACCTATTAAATGTTATCCATATTGTTTTATTTAATTTAAGAAAATCTCTAACAGTGTCTGCAAAGAGTTTCCTTTAACTGGGTAATGACTACAAGAACATTTAATTCACCTCTGTGAGCCTGTGCAAAAAGAAAACAGAATTATTTGACTAATTTGTCCTGTTCTTTGGGATAAAAATGTCATTCTTTAACCGCATTGCGTTGTTTCCTCTCAGCACAGAGCTAGGAGGTATATTTCACACATTCAAGGCAAAAGTGAATATATGAAGAGGAAATATCAGATAGTTCTACATGTTTATTTTAGAATTGAACTGCAGGGCAATGATCTCATTAGTCCACTACATCAGCATCATCGTTTTTCATCTCTAAGGAGAAATAACATGGAAAGTTTGCAAGTACAAGATGTTGACAAGACTTCATTACAATGTTGAATAAGTTTATGGGGCCCATCGAGACCAATGGGTGGATTTCTACTAATTATCTGAATTTTTGTCATACTTCCTATTAAAAAAAAGAAAATTGTTAACAAAATGTATGTAGAGAACATGTATTCTTTTGTGGCTATCAATACAGTGTTGTGACAACAATTTCTTATAAGAAAGAGCATCCCTTAAGTGAGTTCTCATTTTAAATTATTACTCTAAAGTTTAGCTAAAAGTAGATTAATCATGTTTGCTGTTCCAGATTTACACCATATTTCACATAGAGTTCTACTGGCTGTCACTCAAAAGTGAATCGATTTGCAAGACCAATATATCAGGGAATTGCTATTTTTTCTATTTTATGTAAATTTGTCAAGTCTGTGGGGAATGATGCAATCCATGTATCACAACAGTCTGCATAAATGACAGGCATGGCTCTTTGCAGATTTGCATACAAATATTCAACCAAATTAAAACCCTGCAAATTGCTGAATCCGCTAATTTTTATTTCTGCTGGCAATCTGCATGTCAGATGTTAATGTATGCTTGCAGAATGATGACAGGACGTCTCAAACAGGACTATCCAAACCCCTTGGGGGTTATGGAAACCAGATGAGAGAAGTTTGCAATATTGAATCTGAAATCAAATTGAAGAAATTCCTTAATGTGTCAGATACCATGCTAGTCCACACACAGAGGAAGATGCACACGTCTACTCAATGTCTTGTGCAGATATCACAGCCCTGGGACAATTGTGCAAATATTCACAAAAACTGACCTGAACCAAGGTTTTTAATGTCTGTATAAAATAGTTAATTTTATTGAATTGAGAAAACAGCAGTTCATAAATGTAAAATTCTTTGAAAAAAACATTGCTACAATTTGAGCCCACAAGGTTTATATGTCAATTTCAGACATTCAAAGAACATTGTCAGCGTTACCTGGATTCCATATTTTATTTGCACAATAACAATAGCAAGAATCTCACTAGTTGTAGCTAGTATTTGTAATATGCCATTTGATTTAAGTAAATGTGTTTAA
This sequence comes from Lithobates clamitans, assembly GCA_037952925.1. Classification (NCBI taxonomy): domain Eukaryota; kingdom Metazoa; phylum Chordata; class Amphibia; order Anura; family Ranidae; genus Lithobates; species Lithobates clamitans. The sequence continues at coordinate 1,615,441 of JBBGZY010000448.1, forward strand.
AACAATTAGCTATCCAGCCTAATAAGACTGATGATGATGAGTTTGACAGTCTAGTGAAGAGGCTACAGGGACATATTGGGCAATCCACTGGTAATATATATTAAAAATGTTAAGAACTGTTGACTTTGTCTCTGTGTTTTGCTTTGTAACATTATAAAGCCATATATGGCTGCCCCTTTAAATGTAAGGGAATTTCACCAGACAATTGGTGCAGGGAAGTTAGTTAGGGACCCCATTAACTGTGAGGTTGTATGGCAAATTCAGAAGCAAAGCCAATTGCCAGGTAACTAAAGTAGCTTGAACGAAAAGATGCTAGCTCAAGAGTCAAAGCTGAAAATCCTTTAAATGAGCAGCATTGACTTCTGTAGGCTGGAACTTGCAGCATGCTGAAGGAGGTCATATCTCTGGCTGCCATGACTGGCTAGTGGATGGCTTCAAAGTCACCTTACACATTGTAGTCTGTGGCCTCTAATATAGTGTAATAAAGCAACTCAGCAGCAGATGCATGGAAAGTGTTCTTTTATATTATGTTCAGGAAGAACATTACAGTTACTGATGCCCACCCTAAAGGTCATGCCCAGTTGCCCACACATGCCAAAAAGCAAAAATGATTGAGAGATAGCTGTGACCGACAAGGCAGCAATAGTACAGATCAGAAGAGGAGATTGATAATGTTTGATGTTGTTCTGACAGGAAATATAGCTGGGCTTAAGATAGCTGCTTGAGCTTCAAAGACAGTAATCAGAGAGATTTATCTCCATTTACTAAAATTTGGAAAATGGTTTCACTGGGCAGGAAGTGAGAATTACTCTGCAACAGAGATACAGCCTGAAAAAAAATCTCACAAGGGTTCTATCTTTCTCCTACTATTCTAAAGAAAAAAGATGATCAAAGAAATATATTATTCCTGATCAGCTACAATTTACTGCCAAGCCACTGCCCACAAAATAATCCTGGTATTTTTGCTGTAGATCTCAGGCATTTTGGGAATGCAATCCAGCACGGGCATTTTCGAGAGACGTCATCACTCCCACAGATGGCCGAGCTTCAGCCTCTTCAGCAGGGTCCGCATCAGGTGGCACTGAGGCAAGGTAGCTGCTAGCATTCCTCCGTAAAAAATTATGGAGGATAAAGCAGCACAATACCACATGGTTGATTTGTATAGCGCCAGGTTAATTGGTGTTACAAAAAGCCTGAACCGACTGGAGAGGATGCAATGGCATTTTCAGCCTCTCTTCTGGCATGAGAGAACCTGTAATTAAATATTTTCTGCTCTGGGGTGAGGTTCCTCATAGGAAATGGCTTCATAAGATGTTCCCCCAGAGCAAAGGCCTCATCTGCAACAAAAACAAAGTTGAGGCCCTCAACATTCTCCTCAGCAGGTGGCAAGTTTAAGGTGCCATTCTGGAGACGCCTGTAGAAATCTATCGGCATAATGACTCCTTCATCAGAGTTGCGGCCGTTCTTCCCAACATCCAGATACAAGAACTCATATGTGGCAGGCAACACAGCTAGCAGGACTATGCTGCAAAAGCTCTTATAATTAAAATAATATGAGCCCAAGTTGGGTGGTGGGACAATCCAGACATGTTTTCCATCAATAGCTCCACCACAGTTGAGAAAATCCCACTGATGGAGTAACTGGGCTGCAAAGTCCTGCCATTGCTGCGGGTTTGAAGGAAACTGTGGATTAAAAAAATAAAAAAAAATTACTACTTCTGCACATAACATTGCAAGCAGATTTGACACAAACATGCTTAGCCAACATAAGGAGAAAACTTAAATGAGTATTTAAAGACAAAGTAAGGTCAACTTATCTGATTCATCATCCCTTCTGGTGGCCCATTAGCAAAATTTTAGGGTGGGGGAGGAAATGGGTAGATGTTTTGGACAGGTAACCCTCTCCACTTCCATGAGAGCTGTTTGCATAAATAATCTGGGATACTTTAGCCAGCCCCTCCTTACTTACACTATTGGCAACCCAGTGGACAGGTAAAAAGTGTCATAATCTAAAAATATGAATCCACACTGTCCAAATTGCAGCACATTTTGACATTCATAAAATACATATCAATATAATAGGAGACAAAAACTGTCTATGTTACAATTTGTAGATAATCAGGCAGGCCCTTGCACTACATAGTTGGGTGAATTTATACTGAAATAAGACCACAAAAGAGGGATAGGGTGGGTTTGGCAAAGTCAGCAGATAGAGTATTTGTATCTGCTGACTTAGCATTTTTGAGGAGGGGTTACAAATGAGTTTGTGCCCCAAAAAATGGCCTCTTGCACTCTGCCTAAATTGGAGGACAACAATAACATTTGGACACATTTTAGGGGGTGTTTAGGGTAAGCACAAAAACGCAGCTGACAAAAAACATTATTAAGTTACTAGGCTAGGTGTGTATAGGCCCAGGATAACAAACTGGAGAGGTTAGTGAAGGAAAATATGCATGTAGGAAAAAAAGCAGTAGGCAAGGTAGGGGATTAGCGTCAACATTCCCCCTTACATGTTCCCATGGCGACCATACCTTTTGGCCCCTAGGGGGAACAATACCTTGCCGGCGGTGTCCCGTGATCATCCCCGGACGTTTGTTGGCATACCACGCATGCATAGATTTTCTTGCATGCGCACTCTGCCACAATGTCTTTTTTTTGCAGCAAGGATGGCGCCAGTGGTCAGGGCTTAGGCCTTCTGGAACGCTGAGGGAACCACACGGCCGCATTTTTTTTTTTTTTTGCAGCCACGACACCTTATCCTGGAGGGGGCGGAGGAGAGGGAGGCGACACCTGCATCTTATGATTCCAACCCAATTAAACCTACTAGATAAATACCAGGCTGCAGAGTGATCAACACACAATCCCTTGCACAACCTGGATTCAGCTCAATGTAAGTACAGCATCTCCCACATAGGATAACCGGCTTTCCTGTTATAATAGGCTTTAAGTCGATTTAGGCTGTAACCAATAAGCACATTGTAATTAGATAATATAAAAAAGACAACATTTATATTCAATATTCATTTGGCTCTTTTCTTTGCTTATAGAGCCTTCACCTATCATGCATAATTACAGTTAGGTCATATATATTATTGTTTCTTGACAAACTTACTTTTACTCTCACCCACACTTATTTAACCCCATTTTTTTTTATGACTGCACTGACATTTTACACACACACAATATATAATTTTTGTCACTATTTATTTGGTTGTTTTTACTTCCTAGTGTTTTTGATTGACACATAATGATATTTCACCACCCTATTTATAAATGGTTATTATTCACATTGTTTAATTTTGTACATCTTGCTCACTCAGCACTATTGTTGTCATACAAACTACCTCTTTCATTTATCATATAATTATCACTATACTATTCTACTCTTTAGAGGACACTGGTTCCCTTGCAATGAGCTCACACATTGATAAGAATATCTATAGTGGTTGTACATTTTGATATGAATATTAATTAGACATTTATTAGTGTCAGGAGTCCAATCATTACTGATTCCCTGTTGATACTTAATTTGCTGCAGGTGCCGCTTTTCTCCTTCGTTCCCCTAGGGCGTGTCTCACAGTGTGGTTTCTTGTAAGCCCCTTAGGCTGGGTTCACACTGGTCCGACAAACGCTCCGACATTGGGAGCTCATGTCGCATGACGTGTGAAATTTAATGTTTCCCTATGGGAGCCGTCCTAACTGGTCCGACACAAGTCGTTCCGACTTTAGAAATGCTCCCTGTACTACTTTGGTCCGACTTTGATCCTACTTCAGCCTATTGACTATCATTGAAGTCGGATCAAAGTCGGATTGCTGTCTTGCATGATCCGACTTCGGCACGCGACTTGTGCTCAGATGATCTTGAGGGGGAACTCCGCGCCAAATTTTAAATAAAAATCCGGCATGGGTTCCCCCTCCAAGGGCATACCAGGCCCTTGGGTCTGGTATGGACCTTGAAGGGAACCCCCTACGCCGAAAAAGCGGCGTGGGGGGTCCCCCCAATCCATACCAGACCCTAATCCGAGCACGCAGCCCGGCCGGACAGGAATGGGGGTGGGGACAAGCGAGCGCCCCCCCCCTCCTGAACCGTACCAGGCCGCATGCCCTCAACATGGGGGGGTTGGTGCCTTGGGGGAGGGGACGCGCTGCGGCCCCCCCACCCCAAAGCACCTTGTCCCCATGTTGAGGACAAGGGCCTCTTCCCGACAACCCTGGCCGTTGGTTGTCGGGGTCTGCGGGCGGGGGGCTTATCGGAATCCGGGAGCCCCCTTTAATAAGGGGGCCCCCAGATCCCGCCCCCCACCCTATGTGAATGAGTATGGGGTACATCGAACCCCTACCCATTCACCTAGGGAAAAAGTGTCAATTTAAAAAAAAACACTACACAGATTTTTAAAGTAATTTATTAGACAGCTCCGGGGGTCTTCTTCCGACTTCGGGGGTCTCTCCGGTTCTTCTCCGCGCTCTCCGGGTCTTCTGCCGGGCTCCTCCGCTCTCTTCTGCTCTTTTGCTAAAGCGGAGGAGCCCGGTCTGCTGCCTTCTTCTCTTCGGGGGTCTCTCCGGTTCTTCTCCGCGCTCTCCGGATCTTCTGCCGGGCTCCTCCGCTATTTTCTGCTCTTTTGCTATAGCGAAGGAGCCCGGTCTTCAATCTTCTGCCTTCTGCCCTCTTCTCCTGATGTTGACACGACGCTCTCTGGGGCTGGAATGCACTCTGAGCGCTCCGCTCTGACTTATATAGGTGGTAACCACGCCCCCTTATGCCGTCACAGTCCCTGGGCATGCTGGGACTGTGACGTTTTAGGGGGCGTGGTCATCACCCGATGACCACGCCCCCTTATGACGTCATAGTCCCAGCATGCCCAGGGACTGTGACGGCATAAGGGGGCGGGGTCACCGCCTATATAAGTCAGAGCAGAGCGCACAGAGAGCATTCCAGCCCCAGAGAGCGTCGTGTCAACATCGGAAGAAGAGATGAAGAGAAGTAGCGGCGAGACAGCGGCGACAAGACAGCGGCAGCAGACCGGGCCCCTCGCTGGCAATAGAGCTGGAAGAAGATAGCGGCGGGGCCCGGGAGAAGAGGCGGAACACCGGGAGAAGTCAGAAGAAGATACCGGAGCTGCCCAATAAATTAATTTTGAAACCTGTGTACTGTGTTTTTTTTTATTGAAACTTCCTTAGGTGAATGGGTAGGGGTACCATGTACCCCATACTCATTTACATAGGGTGGGGGACCGGGATCTGGGGGCCCCCTTATTAAAGGGGGCTCCTGGATTCCGATAAGCCCTCCGCCCGCAGACCCCGACAACCAACGGCCAGGGTTGTCGGGAAGAGGCCCTTGTCCTCATCAACATGGGGACAAGGTGCTTTGGGGTGGGGGGCCGCAGCGCGCCCCCTCCCCCAAGGCACCAACCCCCCCCATGTTGAGGGCATGTGGCCTGGTACGGTTCAGGAGGGGGGGGGGGCGCTCGCTCGTCCCCACCCCATTCCTGTCCGGCCGGGCTGCGTGCTCGGATAAGGGTCTGGTATGGATTGGGGGCGACCCCCCACGCCGTTTTTTCGGCGTAGGGGGTTCCCCTTAAGGTCCATACCAGACCCAAGGGCCTGGTATGCTCTTGGAGGGGGAACCCATGCTGGTTTTTTATTTAAAATTTGGCGCGGAGTTCCCCCTAAAGATTCATACCAAACACAATGCCGAGCATTGGCGGGGATCCAAGTCGGATCCCCGTTCATTGAAAGTCGGACACATGCCGGCTTCATGTCGCAGGGCAAAGTCGGATCCAAAGTAGGACGGCTGTCGTGTCGCACCAGTGTGAACCCAGCCTCAGGCCGTATTTCCTCTCCTGGAGAGGCTGGGACAGCCATGGAGTCCACTGGATCCTTCAACGGACTTTCTGGTTGCGAGGTCTTTCATTTCACTCTTCAGTGGTAAATCTAACAGCATTGTGCTCGTGAAAATCAGTGCATAATGTATGCTGTATGATTATATGGTTGCTTGGCTGTAATATGAAATGATTATTGTATTTTAGCAACCAGAGTTTATATTTAAACACTAACATGCATTTGTAATTTATCCAATAAAGACCTTTTAATATAATTTTTATACTTTGACTGACCTATTTTGCTGCAATAAAACCCCCCTGGGGGAACTTCCCATATTTTTATGAGAGATGAGTAGCTACTGAAAAAAAAACTTGCATGGGGAAATTTCTGAACTGAATGTAAATGCTGCAGCAAAATCCGTTTTTTTAATTTTATCTTTAATGATCTACTTATTTTTGTCTTGCTATATTTGGCTTGTGTTCTGCTTTAAAGAATAAGCCCTGACCCCCCCCCCCCCCACATTTTTTTGGACACAAATGAGTATAATTAACTGTTGTCTACTCTCCCTGCAGAAGTGACCAGAAAAAGGTAACACCTCATAATAACTGCAATAACTGGGAAGGTTTGGGAACTCTGGCATAAGAGCCTAAAGAATATATAAAAGTATATATATAAAATAGATAAAAGAAACAACAGGGTGGCAGGCTGAATAACATTACTTTTCTTATATGGATTATCATTTAAAAATGATCTCATACCTTTTTGCATGAGAAGAAAGTACTCAAATATCATTTACTTTTATAGTAAATATATTTTTTTATTTGCCGAAGTCAATGTTTGAGCTGTGGTTTTTGGCTTATGATTAATGCTAATTCTAAAAATTCCAGTAGCTGGCACTTATAGTAAAAGTATTAGTGATTCAAGAATATTATTTATAACCTTCTCTGCTAGTTTGTTTTTAAAGTCTTTAGATGATTTAAAGGTTTAATAACTTTGGATGCACAGTTATAAGTGCAGACGTAAACATTTATTCAACGTTCTTCATTTAAATGATAGATTTGTAAAATAAAGCAAACAGTTGTTAATTTTTGTAAAAATGCAGATCAGCAGAGCTTTGAATTACATTTATAGTTTGCAAAAACAATTTATCAGAAGCATCGGACATTTGTTTAAATAAAGTACTGTGTTTGTTTTTTACATCCTTTGTTGCATCTCAGTGCTGCTGATCAGGCATGAGCCAAATGTACCTGGGTTTGGTTTGGTGCGGGTTCAGCAAACATTGCTAGAGTTTGGGTGCTGAACCAGATCCCCATTCAGCGTTGCCAAACCCCCCTCCCCCCGAAGTGAAATTTACAGGGTACAGGAGATGATTAGAGGCTGTGTACATGATACGGGAGGTGGTTAGAGGCTGCGGACAGGATACAGGAGGTGGATAGAGGCTGCGGACATGACACAGGAGATGGTTAGAGGCTGCGGACATGACACAGGAGGTGGTTAGAGGCTGCGGACATAATACAGGAGATGGTTACAGGCTGTGGACATGACACAAGAGGTGGTTAGAGGCTGCAGACATGATACAGGAGATGGTTACAGGCTGCGGACATGGTACAGGAGGTGGTTAGAGGCTGTGTACATGATACAGGAGGTGGTTAGAGGCTGCGGACAGGATACAGGAGGTGGATAGAGGCTGCGGACTTGATACAAGAGATAGCCAGAGATTGTGGACATTTGTGAATCTCACCAGGCAATGCTGCTCTTGTCTGGTAACTGCTGTGCCTCCTCAGTCCTAAAGTGTAGACATCACATAGCACACATGGATCGATGGATAGATGGTGCAGGAGTCAGGTCTCCGGGACCCTGTATGGCTGTGCTTACAGTGGCGTGGAGGTGGGAGTCCCCACAGGCTCCAGCCATGGTGCATGGTGCAGGCCAGGGTTCAGCCTCCAGGTCAGGAGGCGTGCCCGCTGATGTGCTGTCGAGTGCCTACAATTCAGAAATGGTGCCAGATGGCACCATGATGTCACTAACTCACTGCCCATTCGCCTGACCCCATGGAAAATGGCTGAGCATGTATGAGCTTATGCGAGCCTGGCCGACTTTGGAACTGTGCATGCGCAATTCCAATGTCAGTTCGCAGCCATTTTTTTTATGGGCGGACCCTTTTTGTACCAGACATTTACGGGCAACTCATACATGGGTTGAAATTTACAGACTGTCTGTAAATTTACGGATGGTTGGCAACCCTGACCCTATTGAAGTCAATGGGAGTCGAATGCAATGGGGAGCATGTACTAAAGCAAAAAAAGAAATGCTAAAAAAAACTCAGTTTGGGGTGAAGCAGCAATTTTACTAATGTTTAAAGAGAAACATTAAAGTGGTTCTAAAGTCAGAAGGTTTTTTATCTTAACCACTTCAGCCCCGGAAGGATTTGCCCCCTTCCTGACCAGGCAATTTTTTGTGATACGGCACTGCGTCGCTTTAACTGACAATTGCGTGAACGTGCGATGTTGTACCCAAACAAAATGTATGTACTTTTTTCCCCACAAATAGAGCTTTCTTTTGGTGGTATTTGATCACCTCTGCGGTTTTTATTTTTTGCGCTATAAACAAAAAAAGAGCAACAATTTTGCAAAAAACACAATATTTTGTAGTTTTTGCTATAATAAAAATCCCAATTTAAAAAAAAAAAAAAATTTTTTCCTCAGTTTAGTCCGATATGTATTTTTCTACATATTTTTGGTAAAAAAAAATCACAATAAGCATATATTGATTGGTTTATAAAAAGTTATAGCGTCTACAAAATAGGGGATAGATTTACGTCATTTTTATTATCATTTTTTTTTACTAGTAATGGCGGCAACCTGCGATTTTGACATTGCGGCGAACAGATCAAACACTTTTGACACTATTTTGGGACCATTGACATCGATCAGAGCTAAAAATAACCCTTGATTACTGTATAAATGTCACTGGCAGGGAAGGGGTTAACACTAGGGGGCGATGAAGGGGTTAACTGTATTCCCTAGGTGTGTTCTAACTGTAGGGGTTATGGGACTGACTAGGGGAGGAGAGAGATCGGTGTTCATACTTAGTATGAACACACAATCTCTCTCCTCTCCCCTGAGAGAACCGGGATTTGTGTGTTTACACACACAGATCCTGATCCTCGCTCTGTCACGAGCAATCGCGAGTGCCCAAAGGTCATCGCGCCCATCGAGCACACGCATCGGCTTCAGTGATACGCGGCAGAACATGTGCGTGCGCCTCTGGTGACGTGTGCGCGCCTGCTGTGGCGTCTTAAAGGAGCAACGTACAGCTACGGTGATTTGCCCAGCCGCCCAGTATAACTGCGGCGGCAGGTTGGCTAGTGGTTAATGCATTCTATGCATTAAGAAAAAAAACCTTCTGTGTGCAGCAGCCCCCCAATACTTACCAGAACCCCATCTTGATCCAACAATGTTGCATGAGAAACTTAACTGTCCCTCCTCATTGGCTCCCACTGCTGTCAATCAAAGTCAGTGAGCCAATAAGGAGAGAGGGGGTGGGGTCGAGCCATGGCTCTCTGTCTGAATGGACACACAAACAGAGACTCTGCTCGGGTGCCCCTATAGCAAGCTGCTTGCTGTGGGGGCACTCATCAGGAGGAAGGGTCCGGGAGCACCTGAGAGGGACCCGAGAAGAGGAGGATCTGGGCTGCTCTGCGCAAAACCATTACAGCAGCAGGTAATTATGACACATCTGTTATTTTTAAATGGAGAAAGCAAGACTTTAGTATCCTTTTAAAAATGCAAAAGTATTTTAAATACCATGCCTGGGTGATGCCTAAACCCTGCCTGTGAAATGGTGCATCTGTGCAATGTATGCAACATAATACAGCAAAACTGACATTTACAAGGAATAAAGTGTGTTTACATTTCCAGGCAAAATGAAAGCTCCCAGCTGCTTCAATCTGGGGGATTACATTCATCTATACCAGACCCTTATCCTAAATGAGAGTCTGAGATAGATGCAAATGAGGATCCCCACAGCATTCTATACCAGACCCTTAGGGAGAATTTTAAGGGGGAACCTTATGCAAAAAAAGTATGGCTCCCCCCCTACAAAAAATCCATAACAGTCCTTTACCTGAGCACGCATCCTGGCAGGCCAGGAGAGGGGTAAGAGCAAGCGCCCCTCTTGAATCATACCAGGTCACATGTCCTCAACATGGGAATACCTTGCCAGGGGGGAGGTAAAGCCCCATGTTGACAAGGACAAGGGCATTTTCCCCACAACCTTGGTCAGGTAGTTGCGAAGATCTGTGGGCAGGCAGCTTATCAGTATCTGGAAGCCTTGTTTAACAATAAGGGGGTCCTCAGATCCTGGCACCCCCACGTGAGTAAGGGGTACATAGTATCTCTCTTTATTTAAAAAAAAGTGTAAATAAAAACAAAAGGTCTGGTTGATGGCAGCTAGGGATGAGCTTTCTGTTCGGGTCGAACATAAGTTTGACTCGAACATTGGCTGTTCGCCCGTTCGACGAAAACCGAACATTATGGATCGTTCGCGCCCAATTCGAGTGGCCCGTGATGGGCCATAATTCACTGCAGGAGCGCAGTGCATTGCTGTATGATGATTGGCCAGAGCATGCACTATGACCTGTATGCTTTGGCCAATCACAGCGCTCTCAGCTAAGAGAGCCATAATTGGCCAAAGGCAGGGTGCCTTTCGCCAATCATGGCTTAGGGGGACTAAGTCCACGCTGACACTATATAAGGCTGACTGCACGTGTAGTGTGTTGTTGCCGGCGTGGATGGAGAGAGAGTGTCATTTAGATTGAGCAGGCAGACAGGCAGGCAGATTATTCAGTTAGCGGCACTGTATTTCATATATATATATACAGTGAGTCTAGTATATATATATATAACTGCTGCCTTTTCAGCTGGTAGACTCTGCCCTCTTTCATGAATTTGTGGAATGTGCTATACCTCAGTGGCAGGTTCCCAAACGCCATTTATTTTCACGGAAGGCCACTCCGGCTCTCTACTGGCATGTAGAAGGAAATGTCTTGGCCTCGTTGGACAGGGCGGTCAGCAGTAAGGTGCATATTACCGCTGACTCATGGTCCAGCAGGCATGGACAGGGATGTTACCTTTCTTTCATGGCGCACTGGATAAGTCTCCTGGCAGCTGGGAAGGATGCAGGACAGGGTGCAGTATTGTTGGAGCTTGTTCCGCCACCACGCCTCCAAAATGCTAGTAGTGGTCATTCTGCCTCTTCCTCTGCAGATTTCTCCTCTGAACCAGCGGTGCTCTGTAGGCGTTCAATTGGCTACGCAAGCACTCAGGCAAAAAGATGCCATGCGGTGCTTGAGTTGGTCCGCTTAGGGGACAGGAGCCACACTGGGACAGAGATTCTGTCAGCTCTGCAGGGGCAGACTCAGAGGTGGTTGACGCCATGCCAGCTTCAGGCAGGAATTTTGGTTTGCAACAATAGCACCATCCTCCTCTCCGCCCTCCGACAGGGATACTTGACCCATGTTCCCTGTTTGACTCACGTCCTTAATTTGGTGGTGCAGCAGTTCTTGTGCAGGTACCCGGGCTTACAGGATCTCCTGAGGCAGGCCAGGAAAGTCTGTGGGCATTTCCGCCAGTCATATAATGTCAGTGCTCGGCTGGCTGACCTTCAAAAGGAATGCAACCTGCCCAAGAACCGCCTCATTGGTGACATGCCCACCAGGTGGAACTCAACGTTGGCAATGCTGCAGCGGCCACCAATGAGTACATGTGTGAGTATGGCACCAGGACAGGGTCAGGGGAGCTTGGCTTTTTTTTGCCATGCCAGTGGCTACTGATCAAGGATGCATGCACTGTCCTGTCACCATTTAAGGAGGCCACAAGGATGGTGAGCAGTGACAGTGCATGCATCAGTGATACTGTCCCTCCTGTATTCCTGCTGGAGCACACGCTTCGTGGAATAATGGACAGGGCACTTGAGGCAGAACAGAGGGAGGAAGAGGAGGACTTCCTTTTCTCTCAAGGCCCCCTTTATCCTGACAGTATTCCTGCGGGCCCGCCAATCACACAGGAAGAGGAGAAGGAGGAGGATTGTGTCAGCATGGAGGTGGAGCCTAGCACTCAGCATCAGCAAAATTCTTCAAGGGATCGTTTTCAGTCCCCAGAAACCCATGGACTTGTACGTGGCTGGGAGGAGGTGGCTGTGGATCAATTCATCCTTAGTGACCCAAAGGACTCCGGATCAAATGCCTCAGCAAACCTTCGCTGCATGGCCTCTCTGATCCAGCAAAGCCTGGGAAAGGACCCTCGGATTCGTGGTATCAAGGAGAGGGATCATTACTGGCAACCCTTCTTGATCCACGTTATAAGCGTAAGGTTGGAACTGATCCAGCAGAGGGAGCAGAGGATGAAACATCTTCGGAAGGCCGTGCAGAAAGGTTTGTGCAATGCGTTTCAAGAGCTTGGGAGGTTACAATTTCTTGGTGCTCCTGGACAATGTGTTGCTGAGGCTTCGGTCAGTCACAGAAGGAGCGGTGGAGAAGGGGGCCGTCTGACCGATGCATTCAGACAATTCTTTAGTCCGCAGCCCCAAGGTCTGATCGGTTCCAGCAACGATCGCCAGTGTCTGATTTACATGGTGCAGGAATACCTAGGGCGAGTTTTATAGATAGGGGCAAGTGGCGCTACCTGTGTTGGATACCTAGTTGGATATATAGTTTCGTCTGGATGAGCAAATGTGCACTCAACTCAAAATAAAATTGTAAAGTGAATATGTGCCCATTGGGATTAATGTCCCGTGCTAGTGTGTGCAAACAAATGGATCCTCATTGTAAAAAAAGGTGTAAATGCATCCACATCAGTGACAGTTAATCCAAGATGTATAAATAATCTAGTAAACGTCCCCCCTAAGTGCGTGGAGGGGACTAAATAGATATAATTGAAATCCTCCTTCCAACTAGTGTAATAACTAATTATTGACCATTAATCAATTTACAATTATTAATATAACATCTGATATACGTGTTACCACACTATCTCCCCAACAGACAATTGGGCAGCTGAATACAGTTTTAACACAGTTCATCAGCGTTAAAAGAGATACAATAGTAATAAGAAAAAATTTGAAAACTTGTGAAAAAATTAGAACCAAATTAAATATAAAAAATGTAATATGAAAAATTAATTGTGAAAGTCCCAGCTTGAAAAAAATTCCATATAGTTCCACCAAATACAAAGTTTCTGTGTAAAGTGACTTTAGTGACAACGACAGTTGATATCCAGTGACTCCGGTGCTCCCCCTCAAGGATCCCCACTCACCAGCTCCCTACACCCCTACAGGGGTAATCTGCATATAGTATCCGGCAATCAATGGCGTCTAGGATTCCAATGAAGTTGTCCCTGGGGGCTTCCGCTCCAAGTACGATGTACCCTTCAAAGCTCCGGGTTATCCTCATATGAAAGAAACAGGGCTCCCATAGTGTGATAACGTAATTGATTTTATTAAAAAATGCTAGATGACACCAAATTAAATAACGTCGATGACGAAATGCGCAAGGCGGAGCTACGTACCTACGTCACACGCGGAAGTCGGAGAGAGTGTGGAACGCAGCTGAGGCGCACGCCGCTCGGCTGTCAGCTTGCATCCACGAGCTCCTCTCCGGGCTTGACCTCCCATTACAGTGCGATAGTCTGACTCCTGTTTTGGAGTACAAACCTTTTTTAATACTTTTTATTGCTTATTTTATTTATTTGGTTGCTGTCATCTAGCATTTTTTAATAAAATTAGAGTAGATACTAGAGTATCTGTGAGGGGTTGCAGTGTTGTGGCATCACCAATAGTGCCTAAGGCCCAATTTTTCTGCCCCTGTTTAACTGCACATGGCAAGATCACCAGGACTTATTTTAATGAAAGCTGCAGGTTTTAAAGCCACATTCAGGGATCTATCTGATTGCTGGGAAAAGGATCCCTAAGTGCTTGTTTTTACTTACATTAAGCCACAGTCAGGTGACGCTGCGGTTCTGAGCTTTCTCCTCTCCTGTTTACTTCCTGAAAGGGTCCTTCTTTACGTGTCCATGTCAGTGCCTGCTTGTTGTGGACATTTCCTACTGGATGTAAAGTGGTAGGGTCCTTTTAGGATCTAGAAGAGGATAATGTCATCACAGGGGACCTACGAGTTCAGGGGGACACTGCAGTGATCAATGATCCCCTCCACCAGAAATTGGGGGCAGGGAGGAACCTGGAGGGGTGGGTTTAGGTAAGTATATCTCACTTCACAAGGCATGAGGAACAAAATATTTTGTAGGATGGGTTAGATTTTGGTGAAAGAGAGGAAAAGTAAAATAAATAAAAAAATACATTGTAGTTTTAGTCGAGAATGGGGCATTAAAATATTGAATTTAAATTTTTTAATTAATTGAATTAGTTTTTTTTTTGTAAAAATATTTTAATGTTAAAGCTTACATGAGATTTTTGGTATTTGGGTTTACATATTTTACTAAACTGGACCTTCTGGGCCTATTAATAGTCACTTTATCTTCACCTCTGCAATTATTCTGCCCTGAGTCCAGTTATTTGATGTTTCATTTTCTAGAATAATTATTTGCTTTGTCTGGATATCAGAGAATTGTGAGGTGCAAGTTTATCCATGATGTACCTGAAACTTAAAATGATATAACATGACTTTGTAAATGCTCAAATGATAAAATCAATGATTAGAATAAATCATTCTCCTCCAGGTTTGAGCTTTCTCCTCTTCTGTTTACTTCCAGAAAGGGTTCTTCTTAATGTGTCCATGTCGGTGCATGCATGTTGTGGACACTTCCTGCTGGATGTCCAGCAGCAGGGTCCTCTTAGGATCTAGAAGATGATAATGTCATCACAGGGGACTAGCGAGTTCAGGGGGGCACTGCAGTGCTGAAACAGTGGTTCCCCCTCGACACCAGAAATTGGTGGCAGTGAAGAACCTAGAGGGGAAGGTTTAGGTAAGTATATCTCAGTTCACAAGGCAAGAGGGACAAACTGTATTGTAGGATGGGTTAGATTTTGGTGGGAGAGAGGAAAGTTTAAAAATATATATACCGGTATACAATGTATTCTAAGTCTGGAATGGGGCTTTTAATTTTTGATTTTTTTTGTAAAAATATTTTAATATGTTAAAGCTTTCGTGAGATTTTTTATTATTTGGGTTTACATATTTTACCAAACTAGAGCTTCTGAGCCCATGGCATGGTCACTTTATCTTCACCTCTGCAATTATTCTGCCCTGAGCCCAGTTATTTGATGTTTCATTTTCTAGAATAATTATTTACTTTGTCTGGATATCAGGAGAATTGTGAGGTGCAAGTTTATGCATAATGTATCTGAAACCTGAATGATATAGCATGGGTCTGCGAATGCTCAAATGATGAAATTAATGAGTAGAATACATGCAGCCTATACAAGCTGCCGTGTTTGCAAACCAAACCATTTCATTGACTTTGTTAATCTGCCTGCCTTGAGGTGATACACGCAAAGCAGCAGTGATATTACAGGAAGTGACAGCTGAGCAGCATAGAAATAAATAACATTGACTATGGCAGCCCACCCAGGAAATGCTACATTCGTGTGTTTGCATTTAGTTCAGGTCTTCGTGAATTATTAACCACATGCACAGTTTACTTCACGTTGAGAACACTGAACTGAATGCACTGCACTAGCTAAATAGTACTGATTCACTAGCTAAATAGTACTGTTTCAAGCTAAAATATTTGACCTATAAACAAATTTTACATGAGAAAAATATGAGGGCTGACATTGCTGATTTTCTGCTGAAAATGTTAATTGCCTAGCTATTATGCCAACACATTGGCTTTAGTACTTTCTAAGTCACTGATCCAAAACAAGTATGAAGGTCAAAACACCTTACCTGCTTCTTTGTTATAAGGCAGTGCCACAATTTACTGAAGCAAGAGGATCAGTGTGTCAACCAGGCAATTTTTACCCCGAATACTGTTTTGACCCTGAGAGACATTTTAACCCCAAGGGCCCTGAAGGGCGTTTTGACACTGAGTGCCCTTTTGACTCCAAAGGCTGCTTAGACCCTGAGGGCCATTTTTACCCCAAAGGCTGTTTTGACTCTAAGGGCCATTTTAACCATTTAACCACTTGCCATCCGGAAGATTTACCCCCTTTCATGACCAGGCATTTTTTGCAATACGGCACTGCGTTATTTTAACTGTCAATTGCACGGTTGTGTGACACTGTACCCAAATAAAACTGATTTTTTTTTCCCCCACAAATAGATCACCACTGCAGTTTTTTGTTTTTTGCGCTATAAACAAAAAAAGACCGACAATTTTGAAAAATCAAAAAACAAACAAACAATGTTTTTTACTTTTTACTCTGCCTTGAAACATATCCCATTAATTAAAAAAAAAAATCACATATTTCCATAAATTTAGGCCAATATGTATTTTGCTACATGTTTTTCGTAAAAAAAATCCCAATAAATGTATATTGATTGGTTTACGCAAACTTTATAGCGTCTACTAACTATGGGATATATTTATGGATTTTTTTTTTTATACTAGTAATGGCGGCAATTATAGTGGGGCTGCAATATTGCAGCAGACAATCGGACGCTAACTGACACTTTTGACACTTTGGGGCAACCAGTGACACCAATACATTGATCAGTACTAAAAATATGCACTTTCACTGTACTAATTACACTGGCTGGGAAGGGGTTAGGGTGATCAAAGGGTTAACTGTGTGCCTAGCCTTTTTTTTGTGTATTTTGTGGTGCTTTCACTAGGGAATTAGATGGATTCTAGTCCCTGCTTTGCAGGAACACAGAATCCATTCCTTCCCCCTGTCGGACCTGAGATATATGATTAATACAGAAGTGTAGCAGCCATCTTTAAGGAGAACACTGTAATGCCCATCTAAGAAGTGTCTCCAGGGCAGGGGGCAACCATCTTAGCTGGATCTGGAGGCTGGTGATGGAACAGTGAACTGGGAGAGCTGTAGAAAGGAAGCTGGGTTGTGCCACCAGCCTGCACAATGCAGGAAGAAAGCCACTGTAGTGAACAAGTGCTGCTGATGACATTTTCTTGCTGAGCAGCTGAGAGCAAGCACCACAAGGTTGCAGTGAAGGGTCAACAGTGGTGTGTGGCCAAAATTTGCTGGAGCTATCTGGTGCTGTGCTGCCCAAGAGAAGATAGCTGCTGCTGCCATCACACTCTGTGCAATGCTAGATCTGATGGGGACGGTCCTGGAAGCAGGCAGGTGTGTGAAAAAGAGACAGAGCTGCTGCTGGAACGGATCCCTGCCATAGCTGATCACAATTGGGTGAGAACTCAGAGAAGCAAAAAGATTGAGAACCTTCTTCCTGGGAAGGTGTGATTTTTATGCCCATTGAGATTTTACTAGAGAGCACTCCCACCGCTTGTAAGGAAGGAAAAGGGGGACCATCTCAGCAGAATTGAAAACTGGGGCTCTCTTATCAACTTAGGACTGTCTTTATGTACTGTTGCTAGGTGAAATGCAGTTCTGGAAAATCACTGTTAGTCAGAATGCTGCGGGTGTTTAAAGAGGTTGTAAACTCTGAAAAAAAAAAAAAAACCCTGTAAGACAAAGGCATAATGAGCTACTATGCATCTACTATTAGGAACATTGGTCTGGCAATTACTTGACTGCGTTCCTTAAGGACCCTTGGGTGCAAGCCATCTGGTCCCGGTGACTTATTATTATTTTTTAAGTCTATTTCTAATTCTGTCCTCTGTTAGCCATGAGGGTGCTTCTTGTGACGTGTCATGAGGATAAACATTAGGAGACACATTTAGGAGATGTTTTCACTACCTTTAGGTAAGACTCATTATAGGCTTACCTATAGGCAAATGTCAGCAGAGGAAGTTTACTGTTTGCTAATACTTTTTTTTTTTTTTTTTTTTTAGTTTATGCTTGGCCTAATAAATTCTTTGAAATACCTTAAGGTGTGGGAGTAAGAGCTGAATGAGTTAGGTGTGCAGAGAAACCACAAAACCATTTATTGGCTCCTCTGGGGGTAGAGCTACACACATTTACACAGGAGCAGTTGCCGGTGATTCTGAAGCACATAGCGGGACCGGTAGTCAAGCCGGGTCCTTCAATTACTCTGGACAAACAGTTACAGAAGTGAAGGGGAGTTTGGCTTGGATTAATGCACTAAAGAGAGATTATGAAAGCTGGTCTCTCTGGATCAAAACTGGAGGGATGTCGATCCTAATTTGAAGGCTACTGTACAGCAAGATAAGACACTGATTTTTAGAAAAATAATGAAATTTATTTATAAATGTGAAGCACCCTCCTAGATAGGCACTAGAGTGAGTGTATATCGTTTTTTGGTTTCTCTGCTTAACAGGGAGACAGCTAGGCAAATTTAAGTGCTGTCTGCTTAACAAAGAGCTGTGATTGTTTAGTGAGGTCTGCTCATTGTGCTCTTGTGCTGCTCATGCTGTCTTGATGTTTCACACTGATCCAATAGCAATGGAGTATATTGGATAGTGGTTGGAAACCTGGCAGATGAGAGCATAGATGTCTGTACAGCCCTGGCCAATTAGAAGGGGATGAGCCCAAGGCATGCTGGGTATTTATATCTGAAGAGCACATGGGCTTGGAGTCTTTTGCAGAGAGAGAGAGGTCCAGGTGAGGAGGGGGCTTGACCTGAGGGCCTAAAACATTGAAGTTCCAATCCATGGTTCTTGAAAGAGCTGACTGAGTAAGGATGTCTGCGGATCCTGTCTGGTACTGCTGAAAAAGGCTGCTGTGTGTGCATCAGGAACCTTGTGAGTACAGACTTCCCACAGGGGATCCCTGGGACCTGTTAGATCCCCCTTTGGGTGCTAGAAGTCAGCTACTGGGTGCAAGCTAAAGGGGACACTGGTTAGTGCCTTGAAGAGGCGAAGTTCATTGAGTTTCTTCTACTACAAAGGGACTTGTTCATTCCATACAGACGCTGTGTGGTCCTACAGAGTATCCTACTAATTCCCTTATCCTATCCAAGTTCTCTAAATAAAATACAGAAAACAATTTCCCTAGACTGGTCATTGAAGATAACGAGTGGAACAGTGTGTGCACCCGCCTGCATGAAAATACCCTGTAACTGGCTGCGGATTAATCAATGGGAGGCCCGGGCGAACCAATATACAAGCGGCTCCTGCGGGGGCACCGTAACAAATGCATTTCATTTTTTTTTTCTTTTACATTTTTAGTGAATATCTAACTATATTAAAAAAAGCACTTGTTATACCTGCTCACAATTCAGCTTTAGAGCAGCGCCAGCATTTCAAAACATTAGGCATTGCCCTAGTGTACCACAAGCTAGAGCAGCACCACATGATAGCATTATAATGTAAGCACAAGTCTTACCAGTTACCACTAGATAGATCCAACAGCAAAACTCCGTCCTGAGTGGAGGTGTAGTTGAGTCTACTAAGGAGACGTCCTGCAACAGTGATAATAAATTGTCCTTTTCTTTTCTCTGCATGCTTTGATTGCTGGTTTGAACAGTTTATTGATAGATCTGAATATGAAACAGACAGCATGCTGTCTTCAGAAGCACATGTTGGTTACGATTTCACAATAATTTGGATGTAACGTGGCTACCGATAAAAGGAGTGCATCTTGTATGAAAATGAATCATTATCTACTTGAATCAAGCAGAGATTTCAAAACACAATTATAGTTTATGGCCATCACTATTTAGAGGCCATTTAAAATTGGCCCATAGTACATGTATGCATGAGAAATAGAAACCTTAGATAGTAAACTCCTTGAGGGCAGGGACTGATGTGAATGTATAATGAATGTAAAGTGTTGTGCAAACAAAAATATAGTTTTTTTTTTTTTTAATTTTCATTGCATGTGATTGGGTGCTCTTTGAAAGTGCAACTTCACATTAACTAAGCTCTGTGGCAAATTCCCCTGCAAAGTGCAACACCACTTGCAAAGTGGGCAGCCTTTATGACTTTAGGAAATCAACCCTATTAAATCATGCTTTGCTCTTATTGATGTACACTCACTGGCCACTTTATTAGGTACACCTGTCCAATTGCTTGGTAACACAAATTTGCTAATCAGCCAATCACATGGCAGCAACTCTATGCATTTAGGCATCTAGACTTGGTGAAGATGACTTGGTGAAGTTCAAATCGAGCATCAGAATGGGGAAGAAAAGTGACTTTGAACATGGTTGTGTCGGATGAGCTGGTCTGAGTATTTCAAAAACTGCTGATCTACTGATCTACAACCATCTGTAGGGTTTACAGAGAATGGTCCAAAAAAGAGAAAATATCCAGTAAGCGGCAGTTGTGTGGACAAAAATGCCTTGTTGATGTCAGTGGTCAGGGGAGAATAGGCAGATAGATTTGAGATGATAGAAAGGCAACAGTAACTCAAATAACCACTCGTTATATGCAGAATACCATCTCTGAACGCATAACACATCAAACCTTGAAGCAGATGGGCTTCAGTAGCAGAAGACAACACCTGGTGAACAGGAAACTGAGGCTACAATTCGCACAGGCTCACCAAAATTGGACAATAGAAGATTGGAAAAACATTGCCTGGTCTGATGAGTCCAGATTTCAGCTGTGACATTCAGATGGTAGGGTCAGAATTTGGCGTAAACAACATAAAAGCATGAATCCATCCTGCCTTGTATCATTGGTCCAGGCTGCTGTTGGTGGTGCAATGGTGGGGGGGATATTTTCTTGGCACACTTTGGGCCCCTTAGTACCAAATGAGCATCATTTAAACGCCATGGCCTACCTGAGTACTGTTGCTGACCATGTCCATCCCTTTATGACTACAGTGTCCCCATCTTCTGATGGCTCCTTCCAGCAGGATAATGCACCATGTCATAAAGCTAAAATCATCTCAAACTGGTTTCTTGAACATGACAATGAGGTCACTGTACGCCAATGGCCTCCACAGTCATCAGATCTCAATCCAATAGAGCACCTTTGGAATCTGGTGGAATGGGAGATTTGCATCATGGATGTGCAGCCTACAAATCTGCAGTAACTGCGTGATGCTATCATGTCAATATGGACCAAAATCTCTGAGGAATATTTCCAACACCTTGTTGAATCTTGTTGAAAAGGCAATAGCTGTGGGGGAATGAGCTGATGGAGAAAATTACATAGTTGTTAGGTGGAGAGTTTTCATGGACAGAGTAGAAGATAGTCAGACAGATTTGGGTAGGCAGTTCTAGAGGATGGGAGAAGCTCTGAGGAAGTCTTGGAGGTGGACATGGGCGGAGATGAGGGAGCTGGAAAGCCTGAGGTCTTGGGAGTAACGAAGAGAATGATTTGGTTGGTATTTTGAGACAAGGTTAATGATGTAGCTGGGAGTTGTGGGTGGCTTTATAAGTTGTTAGTATTTCAAATTTTATTTGTTGGGGGAGTGGAAGCCAATGGAGGAATTGGCAGAGAGGAGTAGCAGACACTGAAGGGCAAATAAGGTTTATCGTGTCTCTCCATATATTTTGGAGTGCTATATATTTTGGAGTGCTGGGTTAGTTCCACTCTGCTTGCACTTGACAAAAAAGGAAGAGCTAAGTACTATCTGGTTGAAGGTCTATGTATCCTGCTTCTGTCTGAATGAAACTTTTGGCTAAACAGTCTGATAGGGGATCACTTGTTAGTATGAATAATAATTTAGTACTGTGTATAAATTTTAGTTTGAGTTAGTGAGGTCTGTAAACAACAGTTTTTTTCAGCAGGCTGTACACATGGAAAGGGAGCTTTAAGCTCCACCTTCTGGCAAAAATGACAAAAAATGAACATATCACTGTACTGTATATTTACCATAATTTCAAAATAGCATTTTAACAAATTATTTTTTGTCATGAGAATATATAAAAAAAAAAATGATGTACAAAACCGCTATACATTTTCCTTTAAAATAACACATACTAAAAATGTTCTATGCCTTTCTCCTCTAACACTGCACATCATATCAGTGTACATTGAAAAAGTTCATAGCACATGTGAGACATGTAAGGTGTATGTGCACCAACAAATATTCAAAGAAAGGAAATTACAAAATGAAAAAAAAAAAGCCCCAGAGATAATGTAAGTAGAGATGTATATTTATACTGCAACCTACAAATGTAAAATAGAATATACAACCGCAGCAGGTTTACAATGGTGAAATCAGTCATGGGTGAAATACATACACCAACATGTCACATTTTCCTGATGTATGGATGCAGTAAACCTCAAACAGAGCTCTCTATAAAGATATTACCTGTCTCTCTGCAAAACAATATGTAAAAATTATAGAGTACAACAACACGGTTGGGGGGAAGGGGGCATTCAGCTTGTTCAGGGGATTCTTTACACAAGACATAGCTAAAAATTAAAAAAAACTTTGTGTTACATTTATTGGATTAACCACTTCAGCCCCGGAAGAATTTACCTCCTTCCTGACCAGAGCTCTTTTTGCGATTCGGCACTGAGTCGCTTTAACTGACAATTGCGCGGTCGTTCAACGTTGTACCCAAACAAAATTGACATCCTTTTTTTCCCCACAAATAGAGCTTACTTTTGGTGGTATTTGATCGCCTCTGAGGTTTTTATTTTTTGCGCTATAAACAAAAAAAAAGTGACAATTTTGAAAAAAACGCATTATTTTTTACTTTTTGCTATAATAAATATCCCCCAAAAATATATAACAATTTTTTTCCTCAGTTTAGGCCGATATGTATTCTTCTACATATTTTTGGTAAAAAAAAATCACTATAAGCGTATATTGATTGGTTTGCGCAAAAGTTATAGCGTCTAACAAATAGGGGATAGATTTATGGCATTTTTATTATTATTTATTTTTTTTACTAGTAATGGTGGCGACCTGCGGTTTTTAATCATGACTGTGACATTATGGCGGACACGTCGGACAATTTTGACACATTTTTGGAACCATTGGCATTAATACAGCGATCAGTGCGATTAAAAATGCATTGATTACTGTAAAAATGTCACTGGCAGTGAAGGGGTTAACACTAGGGGGCAGTGAAGGGGTCAACTGTGTCCCCTGGGAGGTGATTCTAACTGAAGGGGGAGGGACTAACTACAGGAAGTGACAGATCATGGTTCCTAGCTAATAGGAGCACACGATCTGTCACTCCTATCAGAACAGAACAGGAATGTGTGTGTTTACACACACTCGTCCCTGTTCTGTGTCTCTTCTTCACGATCGCTGGCAGTTATCGCGACCGTCGCACAGGAGCACCGGCACCCTCCGCTGTGTAGCGCGAGCCTGCTATCCGGACCCTACGAGCCCACGTACAGTTAAGTGGTTTCGCGCAGGAGAGCCAACCTGCCGCAGTATAACTGCGGCGGCTGGTCTGGAAGCGGTTAAAATGATTTTAATGTATGATTAATAATTGAATGGTTGAATGATAACCAAAGCAAGGTATAGCATAACAAAGGGTAGCTGCCCAAAGAAACCAATCTGATTTCTATTTATTGTAGTCAGATCTGTTAAAGAGTAACCCCACTTTTGTTTGGAAAAAAACATTCCCCTCTTGGTGATCAATGTACATTGCAAGGATATTAACAAACTTTGTTGCAGATTCCTACCTGTTTCTGCTCTGAATAAAAAACTGTTTGTTCTTCTATGACTTTTGGATACTGATTATGAATGGGAGAATTTTTTTCTTTGTTGATCAGCTGATGTACTTGCAAGGCTCTAATGAGGAGAGTAGCAGGGTCTGCATCTCTTTAGATTTGATGAATCCTTTAGGAGCATCTCATCAAAATTGAAATTTGTGTTGCAGGAGTGACTAAAATCTCTCTGTTATCATAATGCAGAGTTCTGGGAAAATCAGTTAGCAAGTCGCACAAACAGGGCGTTTAATTTATGGGGGTGTTCCATACACTAGCTATGTACAGAAAGCCTTTAGGCAGGGCTGTAAATAAGGGGGTACAACCAGTCCTCCTGTATGGGGCTCAGGCCAGCAGGGGGGCTCAGGCAACAAGGTGAATCAGATGTGGGCAGGGAGGGTGATTGATGCAGCAGGGGGCCATTAATGGAACCAATCCCCTGTATGGCTCTCTCTGCAGCAGCTGAAAGCTGGCTTCTACTCCTCTCTCTCCTGTTGGCTTTCAGCTGCCGTAGAGAGAGCCAGACAAAGGATTGGTTCCAGTAATTGTCCCCCACATCACACCAATCACCCTCCCTGTGCACCATCAGTTTTTCCCGGCTGCCCAGACCCCCCTGCGTGCCTCCCATCCCCGCAGTGCTGACAGCTTCCATCTTCTCCTTCCCGCCGGCAGCTGCAAGCACACAATAGGATCTTTCAAGATTGAGAGCGGGGGAAAGGTCCAGTAAATATATCATATTTACCAGCCCCTTCTATTCCTGAATGAACACAATGAGTGATCAGTACCGATCACTCACTATGTTCATTCATAACTGAAGCATTGGCTGTATGAGGCCCTGTGTCAGATTGTCTGTATGGGGCCCTGTGATTTTGAACAGCAGCCCTGCCTCTAGGTAGCCATATTGCATTAAATTTTACCGAAAATTACCTCATTGCAGATTGAAAAGGAAAGGTAATTTGTAATAACATTAAATTACAATATAGAGTGTGTGTGTCACAATTGTATATGCTATATTAATCTTTTATTTGTTGTATTTTTTCCCATGAAAGTGGAGTTGCCATTTAAAGAGAATTGTGACAAAGGAAAGAATGTTTTAAAAATAATTTTGCTAAGGGGCACTATGAAAGTTGGTGATAAGTGCTGTCAATAGTCTAAATATAGGAAAATATAAATCCATTGGTAAAAATCAGGCAACTTTTAGATATGGCAATTTTTAAAGCTTAACCGCTTGCCGACCAACGCACGATGATGTACGTTGGCACAATGGCACAGGTGCGCAAATGGGCCTACCTGTACGTCCAATTTAAATTGCGGGCTAGTGTCTGCCAGTGGCCCACGATCGTGACACAGACAGGCAGAACGGGGAGATGCCTATGTAAACAAGGCATTTCCCTGTTCTGCCTAGCAACATGACAGGGATCTACTGCTCCCAGTGATCGAGAGCAGTGAGCCCATCCCCCCTACAGTTAGAACACACCTAGGGAACACAGTTACTGCCAGTGACATTTATACAGTAATCAATGGCTAGTTTTAGCTCTGATGGCTGTATAAATGTCAATGGTCCCAAAATAGTTTCAAAAGTGTCCGATGTGTCCGCTGCAATGTCGCAGTCACAATAAAAATGGCAAATCACCGCCATTACTATTAAAAAAAAATTATAATAAAAATGCCATAAATCTATCCCCTATTTTGTAGACACTATAACTTTTGCACAAACCAATCAATATACGCTTATTGCGTAGAATAGTAGTAGATATGTAGTAGAATACATATCCGTCTAAACTGAGGAAGAAATTCGTTTTTTATATCTTTTTTGGGGATATTTAGCAAAACGTAAAAAATATTGTTTGTTTTTTTTTTTTAAATTGTCGCTCTTTTTTTGTTTATAGCGCAAAAAATAATAACCACAGAGGTGATCAAATAACACCAAAAAAAATCTCTATTTGTGGGAAAAAAAGGTCAATTTTGTTTGGGTGCAACTTCGCATGACCGCGCAATTGTCAGTTAAAGCGAAGCAGTGCCGTATCGCAAAAAGTGCTCTGGTCAGGAAGGGGGTAAATCCTTCCGGGGCTGAAGTGGTTAAACCAATGTATGTAAGTATGTACCATACCTGTGGGATCCCCATGGAAGCTGGAAATCACTCTAGTATGCTCCCCTACTACAGTGATCTCCACTAGTTCCCATCGGCTACCCTGCTGCATTTTGAACACTGAGAGGTCACTGTAAAAAATGGCATGCCTTGGATTTGTTTGGTTTCTGTATCTTTGTATTTTTTTTTCAAAAATTTATAAAAACGATTGAATACGAAAATTGCCATGCTGCCTAGAATTCAGCTTTAATTGCTTTTTCCTAGCATTGATTTTAATTTTATTCGATATCTTCTTCAATACCCTCTTCGATCTATTGATAATTAGGAGCCACTTTAGGAGTACTGAATGTCAATGCAGCTATGAGTGTTCAACCACAGCTAAAGGAAAAGCATTCAAAGAAACACAAAGCCTAGCAGATCGAACATAGATAAAATTAACATCTGAAAACTCATCTATGCCACTCTATGTACAGTAAGGCCTTGGTACTTGCCCTATGTGTTTCAAACACTACAGAACATTTACACACAGCATGTTCCTAAAGAAAATGGATTGCAGCATATAGTTTGTCATACCTTTCCTCTTTGTTATAGCTTCGTTCCCCTGTATGCATTTGTTCTTCATGTTGTTGGATACTCAGCTCAAGCAGTGCAGAGTCTCTTCTACATTTAGTTTTAGAGTTTATCAGTAGAAATAGGGAAATCCCAAAATACAAACCCAGCACAAGTACCTGTTATATATCACCTATTTATGCTCCTAAGGCCACTTTTACACTGAGTCGCTTTGCAGGCGCTATAGTGCTAAAAATAGTGCCTGCAAAGCGCCCTGAAAGAGCCTCTCAATTCACTCCAATGTGAAAGCCCCAAGAGCTTTAACACTGGAGCAATGCGCTTGTAGGACGGTCAAAAAAGTCCTGCAAGCCGCATCTTTGCAGCGCTATAGGAGCGGTATATTCACCGCTCCTAAAGCGCCCCTTCCCATTGAAAACAATGGGGCAGTGCTACAAACTCCCTAGGAAAGCGCCACTTTGCAGGCAGTTTTAGCCCTTTTTCGGCAGCTAGAGGGGGTTAAAACCACCCCACTAGCGGCTGAATAGCGCAGCGAAAACAATGGTAAAGTGGCTCTAAATGTAGCGCTGCTTTACCGCCGGCGCCCGCCAGCCCCAGTGTGAAAGTAGCCCAATAGCTTCATTTGTTTAACAACTTATAGATCACATAGGAGTAACCTGGACGTTTCTACTGTTTGAAGACAAAATAGTAGACATTTAATATCTGCCAGGATATCTGGAAACTGTGCCATAAAGCGTATGTGCGTCTGGGAGAGTTACAATAAAGGCATTACTAAAGTATTTTAAGTGCAGCCAATCTAAAATTTCAATTTTCTTTCCTTTAACAGACAAGCTGTCCAGAGAAAGTGGTAGTTAGAGGGTTGAGAAGAACCATTTACCAATGACAGAGCTACCTACAATGGTCAGCTTTTATTTACCACCTGACCACCACAAGGTTTTATCCCATTCATGACCAGACCATTCTTGCTATTTAGCACTGTGCTACTTTAACTGGCAATTGCTTGGTCATGCAATATTGTACACAAATTTAATTTTGTTTATTATTTTTGTTTCATTTTCGTTTTGTTTGGTGGTGTTTAATCACCATTGGATTTTTTATAATTTGCTACATAAACAAAAAAAATATTTAACTTAGAAAAAAAATGTTATCTTAGTTTATTAGAAAATCTTGCAAACAAATAATCTGTGTTCATAAATTTAGGCCAAAATGTAGTCTACATTTCTTTGGTAAAAATAACCCAAATCATTGTTTATTATTTAGTCTGTGTGAAAGCTATAGGGTCTACAAACCATGGTATAAATATATTTGAAAATGTATCAATCCTGATGCATTGGCATCTCATTTCTAGAGGCCGTAAAATGCCAGGACAGTAGAAATACTCACCAAATGACCCCTTTTGGAATTTAGACAGTCCAAGGTAATTAGTAGGAGGCATGGTGAGTTTTTTGAAGTTGCTATTTTTTTTTTTTTTGTTAGAAATTAAATAAAGATTTTCTTTTCGCAATTTTATTACATACTGTCACTGGTGCAGTACAGCGTCATCATATGACTGGTGTGGCGGTGATCAGGGACACTGATACACTTATCAGAGTAGTTCAGTGTCCCCCATCGTGACACTGTACCACTATTTTTGCTTATAACAGTGATGATCGCTGTTATAAGCAATAGTTTTCACTGCCATTAATTGTTTTCAGCTTGCTTGCTATTGTGAAATGAGATTGGCTACAGCTAATCACATGGTACAGGGTACTGTGATTGGCCCAGGTACCATGTGATAGCTGTGAGCCAATCACAGCAGTACAATAGTAAGCAAGCAGTCATGAATGGAAGCCATTCATGACTGTTTTACTTACATATAATCATGTGATCGCTATGATTTTTCATAGCATTCACATTATACCCTGGCCACTTGCTCACAGTGGCTGGGTACCGAGCACTGTGTCCACTGGACACAGCAGTCATGGGATCGCACTGCTGCACTCTCCAGAGGGATGTGCCAGTACACGCGTTAAGCAACATACAGTTACAATGCTTAGCCTGTGATTGCCGCCCGCTCACAGTAAAAGTACTGTTGGCGGGCAGCAAGTGGTTAAATAGTTAAAACCTTTATCCAAAAAGGAAAAAAGCTGTTTATATACCTGCTTAAAAAGTTTAAGCCTGCCTATTTTGGCATTGTAACACACATCCTGGATTTTTTTTACATACTTTTTAGGATTGCCCCGCATTACAAGCCTTCTGGCAACCAGTTTTAGTGATAATCCAGCATTTAATGGATTTTTCCTTTTTCGATTACCCAGCTGCTATATTTCGTAAGCTTACAGCCATGTCCCAAAATAGATACAAGAAATCCCTGCTGATTCACCTATTAAGCAGAGACAGTGCTTGAATCCCTAGTGCCTGGAAAAGCCCAAACCCACCAACAGTAAGAAAACGGTTTGCCAAGTGAATGACATCCAAGAGATGGAATACCTTACAGTGGCCCTCAGAGATGACCTCTCTGACCAAAATGAAAAATTGTGCTATTGGGAAGATTATAAATGTCCTCCCAGTAAAAGCAAATTTTATAGAGCCTAGCCTCCCCACTTTCAAGCCTAATGTTGTCTGACATTGGTCCACAATCAGGAGATACCTAAATCAACAATTATTTATATGTTAGTGTATGCAACAAATCTGTGAAAGTGGTATGGCGGGGTCCCCCCTTTTTCTCCTTTCTTCTTTTCCCTCATTTGGGTGGGAGCCCATACTTTCCCTTTTTTTTCTTTTCTGTGACCTTACCTGTTTGCTGTTTGTCCTAGGAGTTCACCTCAGATATTTTTGACCCTCTAAATTTTCTAATAAATTTAGAAGATCTACACTGAACTTGATAGGTCACTACCCTTGATTGCTCCAACATTCCCTATCAAGTTTATATGATTTAGTTGTTTAGCTGACTCCCCAAATCCATAACTCTCAGCCAAGTAATACCTTGTTTCCACTGAGTGGATCGGTTCGGGTCGGTACAGTTTGGAAGGCCTAGAATGGTCCGGCCTATTCAGGTGAGCGTTTCCACTGCAAGTCGGACCGCCAGGGGCCATACGTGGATCTAGAAATAATGCCTAGCATGGCTTCACACGTCCGCCAATCAGTGGAATGTATCGTAGCTCCGCCCTAACCGTACCGTACCATTTTCTATGGCCCCACATCTGAAGCAGGACCCTGAATGGTGCAGTTCGGTTCGGTTGTATGGGCTGCTTTCATAATGGAAATACTCAAAATAGCGTACCGTACCGAACCGAACCAATCCCCTCAGTGGAAAGTGAGGCATAAGTGTATCTGGCTCCACAAGTTTTCCCTCAGTATTGGGTTTGTAGTCTTTTCAATAAGCTGGTCTCTACTTTTTTCACCATGTAAGGGTCCAAATCTGCAGAGTGCTGCTAACTGTCTCAGCTCAGCAATAAAGTAACAAATGGATTCTCTCGCACCTTGTCAGCATCTGCAAAAACAAACACTGGTCACTAAAGCATTTGTGACTGGTTTAAAATATTGTTCCATGGCTTGTACTGTAGCTATGTATGAAGAATCTGCTCCAAGAGTTAAGAAAATCCTTTATCCCTCTGAACTTATTGAGTTAGGTAAAAAGGCCCTATGTGTCTTGACTGAGGTCCCAATAAGGTCATATGCAAGTAGGTAGATTAAAAACACTTCATACCAGAACTCCCAGGGTACTGCAGGCTATTCAGGCTGCTATAGAAATTTCTCTGGAGGCTGCACACTGGCTTCAGATGTCCTTGTTGCCATTGTTGTGTGTCAGCAGGGCAGACAGACTGCTAACAGGTCATCATCTTTATTTATCACACAAACTTCTGGCTTCAACACCTTCCTATTATCTCTTAATGCTTTTAAAGCAAAGTGCCATTATATTTTCTTAAAATGGCAATACACAGAACTTAACAAATAGAAAACAGACAGAAAATAGACATGTGTAGGGTAGGCACTAAGGCATCAGCAATACAGGGAGCTCATTGTTTTCAATGAGCTGAGTTATTGGGGTTGATTTACAAAATAAATAAATTAACAAATGCCGTTCACTTTGCAAAAGTGTATTTAAAAAAAATCTTAGTAAATGATGTAAGGCAGTGCTTCCTTTAATCACCCAATCCTGGTGCTAGAAAAAAGCCTTCCATTTAATTTTTCCATGCACATGATTTGAAATTCAAAGTCAACAAAGCTTGAACTTGTTTACTAAGCTATGTGAGAATACACTTTGTAAAATGAATTTTTGCCTTGCTAAGTGAGCAGCCTTTATGCTTTAAGAAATTCAACCCCATAAATTGTGGAAAGGAGCAGTAAAGCACAGCCAGTGGGGTTGATTTACTAAAGGAGTAGGGCAGGTTCACTCTGCAAAGCGAATCATTGCTTTACTTAGTGAATGAGGTAAAGATGTGTACAACTCACCAATTCAAAGAAGTGCAAAGTAAAAGGTCTTTTTTTTAAAAAATTCCCCTTGTATATTATTGGGTATTGAAAGCGGACACATCCTCACCTTATTCACTAAGCTAAGTGAACATACACTTTTCAAACCTAAAGTGACAATAATTAATGTCTTTATTCTCCAAAAAAAAATCCACATCCAATACTTAAAGGCCCTGTAATCTATATTTCATGAAATTGTATCTTAATGTGAGCCCCTCCTTTGTAAAATCCTCCATAAGCTTCTAAACCTTTCCTTTTTTTCCTTCTATTTGTTTAAAACAAGCAATGCACATTAGGTGCATTACTCTACACACACTACACATCCTATAGTACACAGCCCATTATCCCTATTCTATGTCAAGAGCAAGTAAGAGAGGATGGCTATGTTCCTACATACAGTGGGACCATGGAGAATAAATATAGCCACCGTCTAACAGGAAGTTGGAACAGTTGGATTGGAAGCAAAAAAAATGGAATTTGGAGATTTGAGAGCAATAGGGGGTGCTTTTTTTTAAAAATGAGAATGCATACTTTCCTTTTGAACCTGAGTTATTGTCACTGTACCTTCACTCTTTTAGTAAATCATCTACATTGCGTAACACTGTAAATCAGAGCCTAAGAGTACAAAATGAAAAATATGGCCCTCATGCTCATAAAACCTAAAATATAGAAGAAGATAAAAGATTAATACGTATTGCTAAAAGTATTTTCATAGCTGATCTCTATTAATGCTTACGTAAAAAAATAAATTGATTTCACATTTCTTTAAAAAAAAAAAAAAAGACAGTAGTCAAGATAAACTCAGAGCAATCCATATTATACCCCTCTCTGTCTGATCTCCAAGGATCAAACAAAGCATTTATAGTTTATAGGACAAGACAGGACAAGATCAGAAATATTTCTAGGCTAAAGTAAACAATTACAGCTGCAGGATGTAAGAGAAATGAATAAGGGATATATTATTCATACAATTCTTAGTTTAGAAATGAAACAGCAGTAAAGTATCTGGAGCCCGTGTCATAAAAGACAAAATATACATAACACCTTTCTTCAAAATTGTAAATTAATAACAGAATTAATAACAGAATACGACAATTACTTAACAGAAGACTAGTTTCCTGGAGTAGGGAATGAGTAAACCCGCTGTCAGTCGTATTTTAGGGAATTTCCCAAAACATGGCCTGTTGGGGGTACTTGAGGACTGATGTTGAGAACCACTGCTCTAGACACATCTCTACAGCAAAGCAAATCCTCATTATAAGGCTTCATTTACACAGCCAAATTGGCTGTGGGGCGGCAAGTATGTTGCAAAAAAATACTCCTGGAAAGCTCGAGCCTGTTATTGCTTCATACATGTTTCCCAGCCACGGTTGTCACCATCCACTTAGGCATGTTTTTTTACAACATACTCACCACACCAATTGCTCTTTGGCCACGTGAATGAGGCCTATCTTAGGAAGACTTCACCTCTATTCCTGTGTCAATGACAACCCGAAACTCAATTTCCCTCACTTTTAGTTCTGGTGATAATTGTCAGTAGGACAAATCTGATATTTACTTATTTTACTTATTACAAGGGTTATATTACTTATTACAAGGGTTCTTACGCTGCTTTCTGGGTTTTCATTAACGCAAGAGAAGGAGCTGAAAAACACAAAACTGGTCAGAAATTGTGATTTATGATAGGGAGATTTTGCATATCCAAAATATATAAGAAGCCCAGAGCTGACTCGGCTCTCCAGCCTCCACTTATAACTAAAATATAACTTTTGAATGGACTAATCCTTTAAATAATTCCTGGACTTTTGCATGAGTCACACTTATGTGATCCAACAATCATGTCCTTCCTCAAAGTCACAAGTGGACACACAAGGGTAGTGTGCCTGAAATGGTCATTCTTTGTGATATGCAATTTTAATAAAAAAATAAGCAGAAGGACTTGTGCTCCATCTCCTTTATTTTTTAAATTATATGCATAGTGGTCTTTGGGAATCCATTGGATTTATGATGCACTGACAATAAATGATCACTGTACATACGGCTCAGCTTTTCTGATATATATATAGTTAACAAATATGACCACATGAAGTAAATCAAGGTAAATATATTGTGACATTTGATTTACAATTCATGGATTCAAAACAGTGGAATCGAGATCCTTGGTGACCTTGTGGAAAAGCCTATGATGCTCTCAAAATACCAGAAAGGCAGAATGTCAGAACAACCTGTCCCTGAAATCAGAGCAATAACTAAATATACCTGTTATATTAATTAAAAACAAACCTGTACTATATAAATGAATGTGACAAAGGCTAGCTTGTGCAAATTGAATTGATGTCAGATCCCAGATTATGTAAACACTAATTTAACATATTACAATTTAGTGATGTATTTTTTTTCTAAAGCTTTTCAAACACACAGTAAACATTTGCTAGAAAAATCCTGTAATCAAAATTAAAAAGAAGATAGTGTGACTTCATTGTTTTGATACTTTTAAACAATAACACATTTAGTTGAATAATTACCCCTTCCTAGCACTGGAAATAGTTACAAAACTCTGGCCCCCATACAGTATAGAAGAGCCCACTGCCTGGTGCCTGGAAGGCAGGTCCTATTCATTTGCCCCCTCTGCTGAAAGACCTTCCAATGCTGTGGGGTTCACAGACAGGTATCATCATGGCCGAGGGTCTGCACTATTGTGCCTCTCATGCTATGGTAATATACTAAGGCTCGGTTCATACTGCTGCGACTGCGACTGCCTGTGTAATCTCCCTGTAATGTTGGATCCAAATCACATTAATTAAAGCGGAAGTAAACCCATCCATAAAACCATTTAATTTTCGGCACGTGCCAGAAATGTAACACTCCCATTGGTTGTGCTCTCAACCAAACTGTCAAAGCAACCAATGGCTGGTGTAATAACTGCTCACATGTGCAGCATCATGGCAGTTGTAAATTAAACAAAGGCAAAGATGGCAGCTTTCTTGGCTATGGGCAAAAAGTCAGATAGAAGTCACCTTGAAGTAGTACAGGAACCTGTTCTAAAGTCGGAGCGACTTCAGTAGTGTTAATCAACCACTTCAGCCCCGGAAGGATTTACCACCTTAATGACCAGGTCATTTTTTGCGATACGGCACTGTGTCTCTTTAACTAACAATTACGTGGTCGTGCAGCGCTGTACCCAAACAAAACTTATGTCCTATTTCCCCACAAATAGAGCTTTCTTTTGGTGGTATTTGATCACCTCTGCGGTTTTTATTTTTTGCGCTATAAATAAGAAAATAGCGACAAATTTGAAAAGAAAGCAACATTTTTTACTTTCTGCTAGAAAACATTTCCAAAAAAAAAAATGTAAAAAATCAAATTTATTCATCAGTTTAGGCCAATATGTATTCTGCTATATCTTTTTGGTAAAAACCCCCCAATAAGCGTATACTGATGTTTGCACAAAAGTTATCGCGTCTACAAAATAGGGGATAGATTTCTCGCATTTTTATTATTATTATTATTATTTTTTTACTAGTAATGGTGGCAATCAGTGATTTTTAGCGGGACTGCGACATTGCGGCAGACAGATTGGACACCTAAAGGACATTTTTGACACTTTTTTGGGAACCAGTGACATTACTACAGTAATCAGTGGTAAAAATATGCACTGTAATTGTACTAATGACACTGGCAGGGAAGGGGTTAACATCAAGGGTGATCAAGGGGTTAACTGTGTTCCCTCACTGTGTGTTCTAACTGTATGGGGAAGGGCTCACTGGGACAACACACAGATCCATCTTCCTGCATAGCAGAAAGACGGGATCTATGTGATCTCCCCTGTCAGAACAGAGATCTTCCTTGTTTACACAGGCAGATCCCCATTCTGTCACTGCGGGGAACGATTGCGGACATCGAGTCTGCCGGACCTGCTGATTGGCTCCCCCGCTGGCCAATGGGAGCCTCCAGCGGCTCGCGCTTGCCCACAAAAGCGAGTTCACGAGCTGTCATACAGCTACGGCAATTTGCTCAGCCGAGCCATCTTTCCACAGTATAACTGCAGCGGATGGTCGGCAGGTGGTTAGGACAGCTCTCATTGACTAACATGGGTTTTCACATGTCACATGACTTGGGGTCTCACAAGTCGGATCCCAAGTCATGGTAGTGTGAACCCAGCCCTAAAGTATAACTTAAGGCACAACTTTGTTTTTCAGTTTTGGATAGAGTGGAAAGGGATAACAACATCTGTCAGTTTTTATTGTTGTCTGTGTCCCCGTTAAGGAGATTCACCCTCCCTATTTGTCCCCAGAAAAGTAATAGAGGGGAAATCTTCCCCAAGGAATTACCTTAATATTCAGGGATTTCCTCTCATTTCCTGTTTGGCTATGGGACAGGAAGTGAAGGGAAATCTTGGAGCAGAGATGGCAAAAAAAAAAAAAATCTGACAGGGGTTATAACCCTCACTTACTCTATCCAAATTGAAAAAAAAAAGTTTTGCCTATAGTCCTACTTTAATGTATGTGGACAGGCCCTCGAAATGATTGAGTTCAGGTGTACAAAGCCAGGTCACACATGGTTTGATGCGTTTGGTGTAGATGAGCTCAAGTGGCCTCAACCCTCCTGAACACCTTTGGTATAAATTAGAATGCTGCATGTGAGCCAGCCCTTCTTGTTCAACATCAATACCTGACCTCACAAGTGCTCTTCTCTTTTAGCTAAATGGACACAAATTCCCACATACACAGTCCACAATCTTGTGGAAAGCCTTCTAAGAAGAAAAATTTCATAATAATGCCCATGGTTTTAGAATGAGATGTCTAACAAGCTCATATAGGTTTACTGGTCATATAGTGTACCAGTCTATACCAGACACTAGGGTTGCCACATCATCCCTTTAATCCAGGAAATTAATATGTGTCCTGGATTAAAGGGATGATGTGGCAATCCTACCAGACACCCGGTGTCTTGAGCTTGTTTCCTTTCATGAGGAATGGGGCAGGAATTTTTTAAAGAAGTACAGGAAAGAAGTAAAGGAAACAGAATAAAAGAGTGGATTGGGTGAACTGTTGGTAGAGCAAACATTTATTTACTAATCTGTGTTTGGTATTAGCAAAGTGAACTGGTAATTAATAACAAACAAGGCCCAGGCAGTTTTCATTGCACTGACAGTTCTCTGAAGATAAAAAGAAAAATCAGTACAAAAAATCCCAAATTCTTGCTGCTTGTTATTGCAAGGCAACTTGCAATTGCCATTTGAACTGATTTATAAATAGAAAATACATAATCCTCAGGGTATACAGTGCTTGAAAAACTATTCATACCCCTTGACATTTTCCACATTTTGTCATGTTACAACCAAAAATGTACATGTATTTTATTGGGATTTTATGTGATAGACCAACACAAAGTGGCACATAATTGTGAAGTGGAAGGAAAATGATAAATGGTTTTCAACATTTTTTACAGTCAATACTTGTAGTAACATAATGTCTTATTTACTTGGGTGTACTTTGCTCTGGAGGCCTTTGCAAACGCATCAACATGTTTTGATGACACGATGCCTTGGATGTGATGACTCCACTGTTTCTGATGCTAAGTGCATTCAGCTCCACTCTTCCCATGCCAGCATGCAGACAGAGCTGGTATCATGGGAAGGCAAAAATGCAGTGCCTTCCTCAAAATTCCTAAAGAATTTCTAAATTCAAGAACAAAAATGTAATATATTGCAGCTTTTCCATCCTAGGGTATGGTTGCTGCATTTGTTTTAATTTTTCAGACTAAAACTTTTTTCAGCATGTTGAGAAAACACTACAGAAATGTAGTGTCCTTGTTCCTATGAGCTTAATCGAAAGCACAAACAATGTTATTTTCCTTTTGTAAGCTCTCCACCCTCATTCAAAGGAAATGAAGAGAGAAATACATGTTTGAAGTCGAGCCTGTGTGACAACCATAGATATAGTGGTGTGAACAGAAAGTCTGTTATTCACAAGATTATCAGTAAAAAAAAAAAAACAATGTAGCATCAACAGCTAAGGACTGGCAAACTACAACATATTACATTTTTACTTGTGGGTTTAAAAGAGAAGTTTACCTTAAACAAATAAATAATAAATACAGTTTAGTGTATAAAAATCCCTGAATAACAACAGTAACGAATTTCAATGAATCTGAAATAAATTATAACGAAACAACAAAAACCATTTAATTCGGATGTTTGAAGCACCCAAAGTAACATATGATACAAATTAATTTGTGAATAGCTGGTTGTTAATGAGCGGCAGCCACTATCACTCTCTCCTCTGTCAGTGGGTTTCCCTCCTGGCAGCAGAATGTAAACAAAACAGCGCCAAATAACAACAACCATGACTCATCTGCTGTCAGCAGGAGTCCTCGCTGACAGCAGAATGTAAACAAACAAATGCTGGCATTAAAAAATAATAAAAAAAAACAGGATGGGGGTCCGTTTTGAGGAGAACCCTACACTAAATTTTTTTTAAAAATGGCATGGGGTCCCCACCAAAATCCATATCAGACTCTTAGGTCTGGTATCGATTTTAAGAAAAATCCCATGGCAATGTAAAAAAAAATGGTGTGGGGTCATCGTCCCCAAAATCCATAACTGACCCTTATGCAAGCATGTAGCCAGCAGGCCAGGAAAGGGGGAACGAGCAAGCGCCCCCCCCCAAACCATACCAGGCCACATGCCCTCAACATGGGAGGGTGCTTTGGGGAAAAGGTGCTCCCCCCACGCGCCTTGTTCCCATGTTGATGAGGACAAGGGCCTCTTCTTCATAATCCCAGCCCGGTGTTTGTGGGGGTCTTCGGGTGCGGGGCTTATTGGAATCTGGAAGCCCCCTTTAAAAAGGAGGCCCACAGATACCACCCCCCCATGTGTATGAGTATGGGGTACTGATACTCATTCACCAAATAATATTTCAAAAGTAAATAAAAACACTGACACACTTTTTGACAAGACCTTTATTTTAAAAAAAACATGCTCACTAATGTATATCCAGTGTCAATCATGATGAACGCCAACCTGCACGAAAAAAAGAAAAAAACCTGCCGAAAACCTGCCTGAACACAACGTATCCATCAAGAGACATCCGCCAAATGAAGGTAAACATGGGGGCGCGGTCACCTGGTGACATCACTAAATGACCCCACCCCCGTGTTTACCTGTCACCTGGCGAGTGTTCCTCGATGGGACAGACATTCGCCAAATCACAACTAGCTATTTCAAATAAAACAAAATGAATGCCGAAGATACAAAATGAATGCCGAAAACCAATCAGTTCACTTGACGAAAGCATCCAAAACGAAATTCTGCAATTACCAAATGCATCCGAAATATGCACATTTCTAATACAGATCACTCTCGCTGAAGTCACAAACATTGAACACATGCATCTGGTAAAAGACTGGACAGTAGCCAGATAATCAGTGCCCACTGTGTAATTGACAACATATAGATGCCAGATGAAGGCATGCTTGCGCAACCCTGTTTTTAAGAGGGGGTCATTACAGTATATGAGATAAATCTTACATGCCTTTATTCAGAAGGGCCTTCTAAGAACAATTTATGCCAAATATAAAAGACACCCTTTCTGTAGACAAGGAAGTGTTGGTCTAGACTTGATTGCTGTTTAACTGCTGAATCATGAACTTGATTGGAGGTAGGACTGGAGAAAGTGGATTACCTCAAAACTTAATGGTCAGGCTTTCCGGGGACTCTCTCTCCTCATTGGCCAAGACAGCAGGGGGAGCCATTGTCTTCCCCTGCTGTCAATCACACCCAATGAGGAAAGACAGGGACAGGGCCGAGCTGTGGCTCTCTGCGTGAATGGACACACAGAGCTGCAGCTCAGGAGCGAGCCTGCTTGGAAGTCCCCATTGCAAGCTGCTTGCTCTGGGGGCACTCAGCAGGAAGTAGGGGCCAAAAGCACCAGCGAGGGACTGGAGAAGTGGAGGATCAGGGCTGCTCTTTGGAAAACCATTACACAGAGCAGGTAAGTAATAAAATGTTTTTTTTAAAGAAAGTCTTTACTACCACTTTAAGTACACATGGCCTCCAAGCACACAGCATGCATACAGAGGTGTGACACTCCATGCTTGGGAACTCAAACAAGTCACACGGCCTTCTAAATAAGTCATTTTCTCCCCTGAGGAAAGGACTTCCCAAGGATCCTACTGGAACAGGGCACAGCTGTTTTTTTTTAAAGGGTGGTCCAACCCAATGGTGAAAAACTCATCAGAGGTTGGCTAACTGACAAGACAGGCAAAACATTCCTGATCGCATCCCTGACACAGAACACCTTGTTCCAAGAGATACCTTACAAACAATCAGATATATCCAAACAGCAGGGACTATACTAGAAAACACACATTCCCACAGTGGGAACTCAAAGAGGGAAAATAAAGATCTGTTATAAGAATAAAGAACATCTTACATATAGATCCAGGTAAAAATCCTTCATTCAGAAAGTGAGTGCCAAGAAACAAGAAAAACAGTGCAGTCACAACTGTAACCATGACAGGCAACCACATGTAAGTTATAAGTACTAGGAATATGAAATTCAGCAGTTCTCTGCACCACAAATCCAGGATTTCTTATGGCAAATCAATAGAGATGAAGGAGTGAGTGCAGCTTAACAAAATATTTTTAAAGAATGTGATCATATAAAAGGTTAGGGCTGCAGGAACTATGTTGGTGGTCTGGACTGTATTGGAGGTCTCTTTTCAGTTTTGTCTGTATTAGTGAAGGGTTGCCAACCGCTGCATGTTAAATCGAAGCTTAGTTTTAAGATCCTAATGTAGTCATGTATGCTTGCTACATTTTAAAAGAAGTCTTAGTTTTTTTATAGGTATTTTTATAAAGTTCAATTGACCGATCAAATCCTGGATGGATGGATAGGGCCATCAAGTACACTTGTTCCTTTTCTTTGAATGGGTAAATTGCAGGTTCTCTTTAAAGATTATGTTAACCCTAAGAAAGCACTTTGCAGGCATTCGGGTTATGTGACTGCTGTAGTTTACTGTTGCAGCGGCCACATGATCGGAAAGCTCCCAATCGCAAGTATGCATCGGAGCTTTCCGATTTCCACAGACAACTATGTTGGGAACGCACAGGGTGCACGCTCACAGCACAGAAATGTTTACATTTAGGCTGCATACGTAGCAGGTTCTTGGTATTAAAGCCCACTCACCAAGAGGCCTCATGAATGAGTAAGGCCAGCGGGCAAAGGTTAAATATAATATTGAATAAGGTTTGTAATGTTAATAAGTGCAAATTTTTTTTTTTAATTTCCCCAGAAAACTTGTCAGCTTTAAACACAGGACATAGTATACAGCTCAGCCTCACAGGACATAGTATACAGCTCAGCCTCACAGGACATAGTTTACAGCTCAGCCTCACAGGACAGAGTATACAGCACCGCCTCACAGGACAGAGTATACAGCACCGCCTCACAGGACAGAGTATACAGCACCGCCTCACAGGACAGAGTATACAGCGCAGTCTCACAGGACAGAGTATACAGCGCAGTCTCACAGGACAGAGTATACAGCGCAGCCTCACAGGACGGAGTATACAGCTCAGCCTCACAGGACATAGTATGCAGCACAGTCTCACAGGACATAGTATACAGCACAGCCTCACAGGACATAGTATACAGCGCAGCCTCACAGGACGGAGTATACAGCTCAGCCTCACAGGACATAGTATGCAGCACAGTCTCACAGGACATAGTATACAGCTCAGCCTCACAGGACATAGTATACAGTGCAGCCTCACAGGATATAGTGAACTGTGCAGCCTCACAGGACATAGTATACAGCTCAGCCTCACAGGACAGAGTATACAGCTCAGCCTCACAGGACAGAGTATACAGTGCAGCTTCACAGGACAAAGTATACAGCTCAGCCTCACAGGACATAGTATACAGCTTAGCCTCACAGGACATAGTATACAGCTCAGCCTCACAGGATATAATATACAACTCAGCCTCAGAGGACATAGTATACAGCGCAGCCTCACAGGACATAGTATACAGCTCAGCCTCACAGATCATGGTAAGATAGACCAATTCCTCAGCTCAGCTCACAGTACCAGGAGACATCCACTAAAGCCTGTCAGCCTTCCCGGTACTCTCAGTTGTGTGTGAGGGCAGAGAAGGGCTGTTGGTGCGGGGGGGGGGGGCAGGGTTAGCACAGAGGATATTGCAGGTCTATCAGTATACAATGTTCAGCTGCTTCCTCCAGCTGCTTGCTCTGCTCAGACTGCCTCCTCCTCCTTCTCTTATATCTACCTTATGTTCTCTTGTTCCTCCAGCACAGACTGCCATCCTCTGTCTCTCCATTCCTGGCTCTCCTACTCACAGCTCTCAAACTTTTCCATAGTCACTGTGAGTAGGGCAGAAGCTGGAGGATGCGGAGCACTCAGTAGAAGGAAAGTGGAGCAAAGAGGATTCAGCCAGCCGTGATGCGACCCCAATGCACATGCAGCGAGGGTTACTTACAGACTCCCTTGAAAGCAGCCTATCAGAGCTGCCCAGGGGGGAGAGAGAGAGACACACACTCAGCGATTCACATTACTTTCACCTCCGATCCCCACACTCACCTTAGCTAGTAGCTACTCTGAGCTCAGACTCAGCA
Source organism: Lithobates clamitans (assembly GCA_037952925.1). Lineage (NCBI taxonomy): Eukaryota > Metazoa > Chordata > Amphibia > Anura > Ranidae > Lithobates > Lithobates clamitans. The sequence continues at coordinate 1,656,631 of JBBGZY010000448.1, forward strand.
CTGCCAGCTCTGTGCCCATCCGCCGCATCAAAGATCCACTCCCCGCCTCGCCTCACATCTTAGGGTCCCATGTCCCAGTCAGTCACTCTTCGCAACACAGTGAGCCAGCCGGGAAACTGGAAGTGACGCTGCAGTGTCGAAAAAGCACCGTCCAGTCGTCCTCCGGTCCCAGGCAATAAAAAAAAGCACAGGAGCTAGAGGCAAATCAGTGTAGAGTGGGGGTGTTTGCGGGCGCATCGCTTACGCCCCAAACAAGCTCCAAACATGGGCAAATCAGCTTCCCAGCTTGCAATCAGCTGATTGCAAGCTGGGAAGCTTCCCATAGACCGCCATGTGTCCGGTGCCTCGAAAAGTCTTAACGTGACCTTTTTTTTTCTTTTAAAGCTTGGGGGGGCAACGCCCATGCGCCCCCTATGGATGGGCCACCACTGATCAGAAGGTAAAGATAAGGGGAAAAAATGCCTGCAAAAAAAGAAAATTATTGCAGCCACTAACATGCAAGGACTGGTAAGATGCAATATATTTAATTTTTGCCTCTTGAATATAGATAAGCTGGATTTGTATTTATTCTAGACATGTTTGGTTGGATTTAAAGGATAAGTTCACCTTTTGGAACATGTTACATATTCCACCAATGTAATATGTTCCAGTAGCTGCAGCCCCCCCCCCCCATCCCCCACTCCCTGTGATAGTGAGTGGTGGATCTTCAGCTCATGTCTGCTGTCACTATTTAAAAATAATGTGGTCGTGTGGGGCTCCACCTGCATGGCAAAGTCATTCATTCACAGTTTACTGTAAATTCACGAAATACAACTACCGTCAGCCATTGTGTTGACTGAATGGACTGGGAAGCTGCTGATGAGCGGCCTCATAATTCATTCACCAGCTCTGCAGCTTGTAAGCAGTCAGCCTGTATGGAGGTATAGGCTGCAAGCGGTAGGGCTTGTCTGCAGGAGTCTGGCATTGCAACCCTGATCAACTGATCACAGGTGGAATGCTTTCCAGGCTTCTTATGGAAAAAATAATACATTCACATTTTTTTTTCACATTTTTTTTCCTGTAAAAATATGTGCATTTATTATTCTTTCCCAAAAGGTGAACTTACTACATTTTGGGTAACCAGTCTTATGTGTTGACTGCTTTTTTGGTTACACAGTACTTTGTACTATTTATTCCATGAGAAATTAGGAAAGCATTCATTTATTTTTAATGCTACATCCTATAAAAATATACAGTGGGGACGGAAAGTATTCAGACCCCCTTAAATTTTTCACACTTTGTTATAATGTAGCCATTTGCTAAAATCATTTAAGTTCATTTTTTTCCTCATTAATGTACACACAGCACCCCATATTGACAGAAAAACACAGAATTTGTGACATTTTGCAGATTTATTAAAAAAGAAAAACTGAAATATCATATTATTATATGATATTATACTGATTAGACTTGATTAGGAAAGCCACACACCTGTCTATATAAGACCTTACAGCTCAGAGTGGCAATTGTGGCAAAACACAGATCTGGCCAAGGTTACAAAAAAAATTCTGCTGCACTTAAAGGTTCTTAAGAGCACAGTGGCCTCCATAATCCTTAAATGGAAGACGTTTGGGACGACGAGAACCCTTCCAAGAGCTGGCCGTCCGGCCAAACTGAGCTATCGGGGGAGAAGAGCCTTGGTGAGAGAGGTAAAGAAGAACCCCAAGATCACTGTGGCTGAGCTCCAGAGATGCAGTCGGGAGTTGGGAGAAAGTTGTGGAAAGTCAACCATCACTGCAGCCCTCCACCAGTGGGGGCTTTATGGCAGAGTGGCCCGACGGAAGCCTCTCTTCAGTGCAAGACACATGAAAGCCCACATGGAGTTTGTTTAAAAAAACACCTGAAGGACTCCAAGATGGTGAGAAATAAGATTCTCTGGTCTGATGAGACCAAGATAGAACTTAATTCTAAGCGGTATGTGTGGAGAAAACCAGGCACTGCTCATCACCTGTCCAATACAGTCCCAAAAGTTAAAGTGGTGTTCCGGCCAAAATTATAGTTTTTAATTAAAAATACCCCTATAATACACAAGCTTAATGTATTCTAGTAAAGTTAGTCTGTAAACTAAGGTCTGTTTTGTTAGTTTATAGCAGTAGTTTGTTATTTTATGAACTTACAGCAGACCGTGGCCATCTTAAGTGTGGGCATCTGAAGCCAGACTGTATTTCTTCCTGGATCTCATCCTTGCAGATCTCGCACATGCTCAGTGCAGCACAAGCAGTGTAATAGGTTTCAGGTCAGGTTTCCATAGTTGCAACTGGTTGCAATCGAGGGAAAGATGAATGCGGCCAAGTACAGGGATATCCTGGAAGAAAACCTTCTCCAGAGTGCTCAGGACCTCAGACTGGGCCGAAGGTTTACCTTCCAACAAGACAATGACCCTAAGCACACAGCTAAAATAACGAAGGAGTGGCTTCAAGACAACTCCATGACTGTTCTTGAATGGCCCAGCCAGAGCTCTGACTTAAACCCAATTGAGCTTCTCTGGAGAGACCTGAAAATGGCTGTCCACCAACGTTTACCATCCAACCTGACAGAACTGGAGAGGATCTGCAAGGAGGAATGGCAGAGGATCCCCAAATCCAGGTGTGAAAAACTTGTTGCATCTTTCCCAAAAAGACTCATGGCTGTATTAGATCAAAAGGGTGCTTCTACTAAATACTGAGCAAAGGGTCTGAATACTTAGGACCATGTGATATTTCAGTTTTTATTTTTTAATAAATCTGCAAAAATGTCAACAATTCTGTGTTTTTCTGTCAATATGGGGTGCTCTATGTATATTAATGAGGAAAAAAAATGAACTTAAATGATTTTAGCAAATGGCTGCAATATAACAAAGAGTGAAAAATGTAAGGGGTCTGAATACTTTCTGTCCCCACTGTGTGTATATATATATATATATATATATGCACAGCAACCACCATACATATCTTGTGGAATTGTTGTATAGATAATAAATTATGAACAGAGGTTCACACTGACTATAAAAAGTTAATGTCTCCCAAGATTGATATGTTTTGATACAAAAGCAGTGAACAAAAATAAAAGGCTGTGTTTTCTGTTGGTCTTGTTCAAGGACATTTAGATTGGATAAGGGATGTATTATTTAATATTACTGGCACTAAGAATAACACTGTTAGGGAGTCATGAATTTATTTCTGTTTACTGATAAAACATTCTCATTTCTTAGAAACTATGAAGCTCATGGCTCCAGTTACTCACTGCAGGTCAGGTCTTGAGGGGACCATGTTATTTTAGGGATAGTAGAAAAGGAATCAGAGATATACCAATACGATTGGTGCCAGAAAGATAATTTATTGCTGCATTTTGGCCTGGGTTCAAGAACATTTTCACAACATTGGTTTCCTGTCGCATGCTTTAATGGAATCAGTTTTAATATGATACTTCAAAAATCCATTATTGGTTAAGAAGAGCAGTTTATGAAGTTCTGTTAGCTGACTTCTTCCAGGAACCTGAGTTAACAGAAAACAGCCTTGAAGAACACTTTGGTATTTTTGAGACCTGAGTCTTGCTCTGTGTTCCAGAAATGTTTGGATAACATGTGCTGGTTAGGCTGCATTTTACCTTTGTTTACAAGCATGTAATTAATGCATACTGTATTAATCATTTTGTAGCATATGAGATAAATTTTTTATGAAACTGCAAAATAGTATCAACAGCAGCCCTTATGTAAATGCTTAGAAAGATGATGCCAGGACAATAAAACTCAAGGAATTTTATTATGCAAATCTCAACCAACTCCTGTAGTCGAGGAGGATATGCAACACCACCACCTCACAGCTGACCAGTGAGGCCACTTATCATTGTAATGGGAAACAGAAAGGCTGACTTAAGCTTTCATCAACAGGAGTTGGCTGACATTTAAAAAATAGAACCTACTGGGTATTGCAACTTCCGAGGAGCTAAAACCCACAAGCAAATTAACGCCAGCACCTTTACAAATAAACCTACAATGTAGGATGCACCCATGACACAGGATTTACAGGGGGAAAAAAACAGAAGCTGTTTGTTTTTAGACTTTTTCTCACTCTCTGATTGAAATTCTATATAGACTTCTCTGAACAGAGCAACCAAGGAGAGGATGAGGGGAAGGAGCAGTGAATCACTCCTCTGGCTCAAAAGGGAGGTGTCAGGAGAATGGCCAAAGGAGAACTGGCAATTTTTTAGCCAACACTCTGCATTTGCGAACGCAGGTGCGTGGCGGTGCTAATTAATGAATATGCATGGGCAATGGCATGCTTTGCTCCCTAGATTGCAGGATGATCGTCAGCCCTACGTGTTCCTGTGCCTCTATGTATTCTGATCTTAGATTTTCTGTTACTGACCCGGCTTGCAATTGACCTGTTTCATCTTGATTCCTGGCTTTGACCCCTGGCTTGAACTACTGACCCCACTACTGCTTAATCCACTGTGTTCGGCCCTGGCTTGGCTCACCAATACTGCTATTAAATGTCTACCCATGTATGACCCCGGCTTCTTCCAGTTTCTGCTATCTGGCTCTGCTACTGACTGATCCACCCTTTATCCACAGATAGTGGTTTCAGCGGGGAGCATCGATAATTTAAAAAACTACTATATAGGCACCTGAACGACCACAACATACAGGGATATACAATGTAATACTGGCATAAAATCACACAAATAGGTTGGACTTGATGAACTTGTGTATTTTTTCAACCTTGCCTACTATGTAACTATGTATGACCCCTGGTCTAGCTTCTGGTACTGCTTCCTGTTTGCCCTGCTGCCAAGTACACCTGGAACTGCTTAAGGACACCTGCCCTACAGCACATCCTAGTAATGAAATCTGGGTGGTGTATCCACGCAACGGAACAGAAGATTAAATAAGGAGTGGAAATAATAAAAAAAATTAAAAAATAAATAATAAACTGGAAGAAATCGCATAAAGGACTGCTGCCTCCACAGATGTGATTTCCACCAGGGTGGAAAAAACAGAGTGTAAGTGAAGGGTTAGTGTGTGGGTGTGGTGCCGTCCTAATTCATAGAAATGCTTTGTAAGTCGTGTGTAGCCAAATTCCATAGGTAAAGTCGCATATGAAATATAAACCAAAATCGCATATGACAAATTCAATGAAAAATAAAACAAAAATAAAACAACAAAGTGCCCCCCTATGTGGTGTGTGGGTGTAGCACTGTCCTAGTTTATAGGAATACTTTATAAATCGTGTGTAGCCAAATCCCATATGTAAAGTTGCATAAGAAAAATGTGAACAAAATCGCATATAACAAATAAACCAAAATAAACAGCAAAAGTGACCCCCGTTAGATAGGGGGGGGGGAATAACAACTTTAACTAAAATTATTCCATCCACATAAAGACCCCATACAGTGATTAATGTACAAGTCTTTTGCACACATAAAATTGCTGAATAATTGCATAGGTTAAATCGTGACTAGTGCTCAGTGCAACTTAAGTGAAAATCTTGACATCTTTGTGAATCAAGGCAGGTATTTATATTGATATTAATCTTGGTGACCAGGTGCTCGTGTCTTGTGATCATGCAGCCACTCACCAGCTTCTTTAACCCCTGCGGGGGTAATACGCAGTCACAGTATATGCCACTGTGCGGCAGTCCACAGGCTGTCTCAGCTTCTTTAACCCCTGCGGGGGTAATACGCAGTCACAGTATATGCCACTGTGCGGCAGTCCACAGGCTGTTTATTTAAGCAGTTTATAATAGGCAACCAAATGTCATCAAAACAGGAGAGCGTCAGATTCAAATTGGTGATCCTCTGGGAGATGATGCAAAAGCGTCAAAATAGGCCACGCCCTACGCATTTCGTCACAGGAACGTCAACTGGAGCGTGCCCCCTTTGCGTCACCTCCCCTCCTTTTATACTGTGCGATATGCTGCACCCCGGGGACGTCCGGCGGGCATTTTCCCTTAGGTTTTGGTGCGGCCATCTTGCGTGTGGCTATTACAGACCGAAGCCGTGTATGCCAGACTTTAGTGGAATACCCCTTGTGTTATAAAAACAAAACACAACAAAACAAAGAAAAAAGCCGTGGCCATTTTTTGAGAGATTTTGCAGACCGAAGCCCAATAGAATATCCCTCATGTTATAAAAGAAAACAAAACCAAAACAAAGGGAAAACCGTGGCCATTTTTTGAGAGATTTTGCAGACCAAAGCCCAGTAAAGCAACTGATAGGTATATGCTATTTTACAGGACGAAGTCCGCGGCCATTTTCTTGTACGTTCTGCAAGGTCTATGTGGGCTATAGCCGTGGCCATTTTTTAAGAGATTTTGCAGACCGAAGCCCAATGGAATATCCCTTATGTTATAAAAGAAAACAAAACCAAAACAAAGGGAAAACCGTGGCCATTTTGTGAGAGATTTTGCAGACCGAAGCCCAGTGAAGCAACTGATAGGTATATGCTATTTTACAGGCCGAAGTCCGCGGCCATTTTCTTGTAGGTTCTGCAAGGTCTATATGGGCTATAGACTGTTTTACAGGCCTGAGTCCGCGGCCATTTTCTTGTGGGTTGTGCGAGGTATATATAGATTAAACGGTGACCCCGTGCGAAAAAATTTACCCGTTCGTGTATGTGTCACTCTTGGCCACAAATTAGTATATCAAGATAAAAAATAAAACCATAAAAAATCATCATAAGCAGGGGCAGTATTAATACTCACACAGTATAATTAAGTATATCTGATGAAATATACATAGAAATATAGAATATAAAATATAAAAATATAAAATACATATACATGGAAAAGTTTATTGCCCCAAAATGCTAAAACCAAATACATAGTAAAATAAATTGCCATTATGTACATGCAATACTGCTAGATTAAAAACATTTTTTTTAGATATAATAAAGTTTAGAATTGAAAAATAAAAATAAAAAAAAGAATTAAAATTAAATAAAAATTAAAATTAAAATGAGAGACGGTGGGAAGGAAATTGAGGGAAGATGGTGTTTATATTATCATGTAAATCTAATGTCGTACGCCAGAAACTATTTTTCCGTCAGGAAAGATTAACCTTGCTACTATTAATAGTTCACTGATAGTGCTAATAGTTGGTAAGAAAGCAATTTAGGTCGACATCTATATTCATTCCAGATGGTTGTAGTGTATCTAGCTGGAAAATCCATCTAGTTTCGTTTTGCGACACTTTGATTTTCCTATTGTCGCCCCTCCAGTGTCCTTTAATCTTATCAATAGCATAAAAGACAAGTCCTGAGGGGTCCCTGTTGTGGTGGTCTCTAAAGTGTCTGGATATACTGTGCTTTTTAAACCCATTTTTTATATTTGTAATATGTTCTCTGATCCTTATAAATAAAAATAGGTTTGTTTGGTAATATTGGTTTTAGAACCTGGTCTGATTGGAGAATTGGCCAGTATTTTTTAATGATTGATTCCATAGTTTTATACTGCCTATTGTATCCCGTCATGAAAGCGAACAAGATATAAGAAAGCTAAAACCAAAGAAGGTAAAAGCAAAAATCTGGAAGACCATCAAAGAAATAGAAAAAAAGAAAAATATTGTCATACGTCTGGCGGACAAGGGCGGCGGCCTTGTTATCCTAAACAAAAAGGATTATGAATCAGAAATGGAGAAACTGCTAGCTATTCCTAACACATACAAAAAACTAAGGGGCAACCCGAAGGCAGAATATAAGAAGAAGCTCAAAGCTTATATACAGAAAGGAGAGAAAAAAGGAATCCTGAATAAGAAAGAAGCGAAATTTCTATTACCTGAAGCAGCCAAGACCCCCGTAATATATTATGTCCCAAAAATCCATAAGAACCAATTCAACCCCCCAGGTAGACCCATAATAAGTGGGATTGATGGCCTATTTCCAGACTGGGGGCATATCTGGACAGCTATTTGCAACCGTTGGTAAATCCTACCTGAAGAACAGTAAACAGCTGATCAAGGAGTTAAAAAACTTCAACGTAAAGGAAGAAGACATACTTGTGACTATTGACATCAACTCCCTATACCCTAACATCATACAATCAGATGGCCTCAGAGGAGCAGAATGGGCATTACACCAACAAACCAATATGAGAGAAGAACAAATAAAATACATATTAGAAGGTTTAAAGTTAGCCATGAGCCATAACTACTTCTGGCATAAGGGAGACTTCTACACGCAAGAGAAGGGAGTAGCCAAGGGGGCTAAATATGCCCCCAGTGTAGCCAATCTGCTCCTTAACAAATGGGAAGAGCAGCAAATCTACAGTACCAAGAGGCCAAATATGAAGCTATACAGACGATATATAGATGACATTGTCGTAGTGTGGGGAGGCACAGAAGAAGAACTACAAGTATTTCTCGAAGAAATTAACCATAGCATCTACGGATTAACTTTCTCTGGCAACTGGAGTAAACAAGATATAAGTTATCTAGACCTCCAGATATACAAAGAAAATGGGCAGCTTAATACAAAAACATTCTTCAAGAACACAGACAGAAACGGCTACATACCAACAAGTAGCTGCCATCACCCGAAGTGGATAGGTAATATCCCGAAGGCACAGGTGATGCGAATACGCAGAAATTGTAGTAGCATCACTGACTTTGAGGAACAAGCAGATGTCTTAATCAACAGGTTCACCGACAAAGGATATAAAAGAAGGGACCTACTATTACTGAAACAAAAAGTGAAAAATATAGATAGAAATGGGTTGATAGAAGGATCACAAAATTCATGTAAACAAGAAAAGAATAGAAATATAGGCTTCGCTTTCATGACGGGATACAATAGGCAGTATAAAACTATGGAATCAATCATTAAAAAATACTTGCCAATTCTCCAATCAGACCAGGTTCTTAAACCAATATTACTAAACAAACCTATTTTTATTTACAGGAAGGCCCCAACTCTTAGGAACAAACTAGTGCACAATGCCCTTGACCCCCCAAAACAAATCAAAATAGGGAATAACCTTAGAGGCTTTTATAAATGTGGTAAATGTTTACCATGTAGAGTAAGTAAAAAAACAAGCAAAAAGACAACTAAATTTAGGTCGACATCTAATGGAAATGAATATACCATCAGGGACCTGATCACGTGCAATAACACACACGTTACTTATGTATTAGAATGCCCATGCCGGAAACAGTACGTGGGGCGTACAACTAGGAAATTGCACATAAGGATCAGAGAACATATTACAAATATAAAAAATGGGTTTAAAAAGCACAGTGTATCCAGACACTTTAGAGACCATTACAACAGGGACCCCTCAGGACTTGTCTTTTATGCTATTGATAAGATTAAAGGACACTGGAGGGGCGACAATAAGAAAATCAAAGTGTCGCAAAACTTTTTCAATTCTAAACTTTATTATATCTAATTTTTTTTTTTTTAATCTAGCAGTATTGCATGTACATAATGGCAATTTATTTTACTATGTATTTGGTTTTAGCATTTTGGGGCAATAAACTTTTCCATGTATATGTATTTTATATTTTTATATTTTATATTCTATATTTCTATGTATATTTCGTCAGATATACAGATATACAGATATGTCAATAGTCACAAGTATGTCTTCTTCCTTTACGTTTTTTAACTCCTTGATCAGCTGTTTACTGTTCTTCAGGTAGGATTTACCAACGGTTGCAAATAGCTGTCCAGATATGCCCCCAGTCTGGAAAATAGGCCATCAATCCCACTTATTATGGGTCTACCTGGGGGGTTGAATTGGTTCTTATGGATTTTTGGGACATAATATATTACGGGGGTCTTGGCTGCTTCAGGTAATAGAAATTTCGCTTCTTTCTTATTCAGGATTCCTTTTTTCTCTCCTTTCTGTATATAAGCTTTGAGCTTCTTCTTATATTCTGCCTTCGGGTTGCCCCTTAGTTTTTTGTATGTGTTAGGAATAGCTAGCAGTTTCTCCATTTCTGATTCATAATCCTTTTTGTTTAGGATAACAAGGCCGCCGCCCTTGTCCGCCAGACGTATGACAATATTTTTCTTTTTTTCTATTTCTTTGATGGTCTTCCAGATTTTTGCTTTTACCTTCTTTGGTTTTAGCTTTCTTATATCTTGCTCGCTTTCATGACGGGATACAATAGGCAGTATAAAACTATGGAATCAATCATTAAAAAATACTGGCCAATTCTCCAATCAGACCAGGTTCTTAAACCAATATTACCAAACAAACCTATTTTTATTTATAAGGATCAGAGAACATATTACAAATATAAAAAATGGGTTTAAAAAGCACAGTGTATCCAGACACTTTAGAGACCACCACAACAGGGACCCCTCAGGACTTGTCTTTTATGCTATTGATAAGATTAAAGGACACTGGAGGGGCGACAATAGGAAAATCAAAGTGTCGCAAAACGAAACTAGATGGATTTTCCAGCTAGATACACTACAACCATCTGGAATGAATATAGATGTCGACCTAAATTGCTTTCTTACCAACTATTAGCACTATCAGTGAACTATTAATAGTAGCAAGGTTAATCTTTCCTGACGGAAAAATAGTTTCTGGCGTACGACATTAGATTTACATGATAATATAAACACCATCTTCCCTCGATTTCCTTCCCACCCTCTCTCATTTTAATTTTTATTTAATTTTGATTCTTTTTTTTATTTTTATTTTTCAATTCTAAACTTTATTATATCTAAAAAAAAATTTTTTAATCTAGCAGTATTGCATGTACATAATGGCAATTTATTTTACTATGTATTTGGTTTTAGCATTTTGGGGCAATAAACTTTTCCATGTATATGTATTTTATATTTTATATTTTATATTCTATATTTCTATGTATATTTAATCAGATATACTTAATTATACTGTGCGAGTATTAATACTGCCCCTGCTTATGATGATTTTTTATGGTTTTATTTTTTATCTTGATATATTAATTTGTGGCCAAGAGTGACACATACACGAACGGGTAAATTTTTTCGCACGGGGTCACCGTATAATCTATATATACCCCGCACAACCCACAAGAAAATGGCCGCAGATTCAGGCCTGTAAAACAGTCTATAGCCCATACAGACCTTGCAGAACCTACAAGAAAATGGCTGCGGACTTCGGCCTGTAAAATAGCATATACCTATCAGTTGCTTCACTGGGCTTCGGTCTGCAAAATCTCTCACAAAATGGCCACGGTTTTCCCTTTGTTTTGGTTTTGTTTTGTTTTATAACATAAGGGATATTCTATTGGGCTTCGGTCTGCAAAATCTCTCAAAAAATGGCCACGGCTTTTTTCTTTGTTTTGTTGTGTTTTGTTTTTATAACACAAGGGGTATTCCACTAAAGTCTGGCATACACGGCTTCGGTCTGTAATAGCCACACGCAAGATGGCCGCACCAAAACCTAAAGGAAAATGGCCACCGGACGCCCCCGGGGTGCAGCATATCACACAGTATAAAAGGAGGGGAGCTGATGCAAAGGGGGCACGCTCCAGTTGATGTCCCTATGACGAAACGCGTAGGGTGTGGCCTATTTTGACGCTTTTGCATCATCTCCCAGAGGATCACCAATTTGAATCTGATGCTCTCCTGTTTTGATGACATTTGGTTGCCTATTATAAACTGCTTAAATAAACAGCCTGTGGACTGCCGTACAGTGGCATATACTGTGACTGCGTATTACCCCCGCAGGGGTTAAAGAAGCTGAGACAGCCTGTGGACTGCCGCACAGTGGCATATACTGTGACTGCGTATTACCCCCGCAGGGGTTAAAGAAGCTGGTGAGTGGCCGCATGATCACAAGACACGAGCACCTGGTCACCAAGATTAATATCAATATAAATACCTGCCTTGATTCACAAAGATGTCAAGATTTTCACTTAAGTTGCACTGAGCACTAGTCACAATTTAACCTATGCAATTATTCAGCAATTTTATGTGTGCAAAAGACTTTTACATTAATCACTGTATGGGGTCTTTATGTGGATGGAATAATTTTAGTTAAAGTTGTTATTCCCCCCCCCCATCTAAAGGGGGTCACATTTGCTGTTTATTTTGGTTTATTTGTTATATGCGATTTCGTTCACATTTTTCTTATGCAACTTTACATATGGGATTTGGCTACACACAATTTATAAAGTATTCCTATAAACTAGGACAGTGCTACACCCACACACCACATAGGGGGGCACTTTGTTTTATTTTTGGTTTATTTTTCGTTGAATTTGTCATATGCGATTTTGGATTATATTTCATATGCGACTTTACCTATGGAATTTGGCTACACAGGACGTACAAAGCATTTCTATGAATTAGGACAGCGCCACACCCACACACTAACCCTTCACCTACAGCACATCCTGCTTGTTCCTGCTACCATCCGGTGATCAGCTCTGCAGACTACTACAACTGGCAATCCGTGCTTCTATGGGCACTGCATTCCCTGTACCACCTTCAGGGGAGCCCTCTCAGCACTTCAGCCTCTGACTAACTATGTGACAGGAGGTAAACATCGTAAAAGAAGCCCAGAGCTCCATCTTTTATAAATACTTGTCAAAAAAATGAAAACAATATTTTCACAATCAACCCCTGAATAAATAAAGAATCAATTGATTTACAGTGCATCTGGAAACTACCGGTATTCACAGCACTTCAGTTTTTCCACATTTTGTTAAATTACAGCCTTATTCCAAAATGGATTCAATTTATCATTTTCGTCAAAATTCTACAGATAATACCCCATGATGACAACGTGAAAAAAATTTGTTTGAAATCTTTCCATTTTCATTAAAAGTAAAAAATGAAAAAAGCCACATGTACATAAGTATTCACAGCCTTTGCCATGACACTCAAAATTGAGCTCCTGTTTCCACTGATCATCCTTGAGATGTTTCTACCACCTGATTGGAGTCCTTCTGCGGTAAATTCAGTTAATTGGACATGATTTGGAAAGGCACACACCTATCTATATAAGGTCCCACAGTCAACAGTGCATGTCAGAGCACAAACCAAGCCATGAAGTCCAAGGAATTGTCTGTAGACCTCTGAGACAGGATTGTATTGAGGTACAGATCTGGGGAAGGGTACAGAAAAATTTCTGCAGCATTGAAGGTCCCAATGAGCACAGTGGCCTCCATCATCCATAAATGGAAGAAGTTTGGAACCACCAGGACTCTTCCTAGAGTGGCCCGCCCGGCCAAACTGAGCAATCGAGGGAGAAGGGCCTTAATCAGGGAGGTGATTAAGAACATGATGGTCACTCTGACAGAGCTCCAGTGTTTCTCTGTGGAGAGAGAAGAACCTTCCAGAAGAACAAGTATCTCTGAAGCACTCCGCCAATCAGGCCTGTATAGTAGAGTGGCCAGATTGAAGCCACTCCTCAGTAAAAGGCACATGACAGCTTACCTGGAGATGTCCAAAAGGCACCCGAAGGACTCTCAGACCATGAGAAACAAAATTTTCTGGTCTGATGAAACAAAGGTTGAACTATTTGGCCTGAATGGCAAGTGTCATGTCTAGAGGAAACCAGGCACTGCTCATCACCTGGCCAATACCATCCCTACAGTGAAGCATGGTGGTAGCAGAATTATGCTGTGGGGTTGTTTTTCAGCGGCTGGAACTGTGAGACTAGTCAGGATTGAGGGAAAGATAAATGCAGCAAAGTACAGAGACATCCTTGATGAAAACCTGCTCCAGAGCGCTCTGGACCTCAGACTGGGGCGAAGGTTCAACTTACAACAGGACAACAACCCTAAGCACACAGCCAAGATAACAAAGGAGTGGCTACGGGATAACTCTGTGAATGTCCTTGAGTGGCCCAGCTAGAGGAAAAGAATGAATTTAATCCAATTTGGAATAAGGCTGTAAAATAAAAAAATGTGGAAAAAGTGAAGCGATGCGAATACTTTCCGGATGCACTGTATGTTTATATAGTGCAAAATTGCTGCCTTAAAATGCATCTAAACCCAACAAAAAGAGTTTAACATATAGCTGCTTACCATTAGGTAGATTTGGTGGCTGTATTATTCCTTTTGTTTTTTGTTTTTCATGGGCTGACGAAGTCCCCGTAGGATGTAACGTGTGCGGGGGAAAGGAGCCACGCCTTGTGACGTCACCCACTGCTATCTGAGTACCAAGAGCCACTCGCATTGACGAGATACCGGTTTTTCAACTGATATGCTTCTCTACTGCCCGTTTTAAGAGGAGGATAATGTGAGTTTATTTTCATGGGTAAAGATGGGTATGTTTTAAATATACAGAGTGCCCTTAGATGTGTTGTATATCTTTCATGTGGGACTGAATAAATCTGTGACCGCTGGTAAGGCTGGGATCTTCCTGCGTATTTCATCCCCTTTCCCAGGGTAGAGGGAAACAGTACATTTGACCATCCTGTTTGTTTAGGGGTCAATGTTGTGAGGTGAACGTGCATTTTACTTGTTGATGGAGGGCTCATTCACGTGTTGGAGAACTTTTCATACGTTTTCACCAGGAGTATGTCTCTGCTTCACCATTACCTGCTATCTAGTAACGTATAGTTTTCTGGCTATGGACTGATGATGTCTGTTTTACCAATTATATCTTGATGTCTTCCTATCTGTGCTGCACCCTTTATATGTTTTTGATGGATGATTTAATGGCATGAAGTCAAGAAGACACTTTAAAGGACTGAAAGGTCAGAGAATGTTGAAACTGCTAGAAAGCAACAACATCGAAGAGCCAGATGAATGCAATGAAACTGTTCATAGTCAATTGCCTTGCAGCAAAAAGAAAAACAAACTTGATACTTGACTGACAGAGATGATGGCATTAGCTTTGAGGAATACAACCTTGTACAGTAGGTGAGGGTAAAGAGAGAAAAGTCTCTAATGGGTTGAAAAGGCTGTTTGTGTGTAGCATGAACCAGATTGTTACAGAAAAAATGGATAGTATACCGTTTGTGGTATCTGCATGTTGGAGAGGGCATAAGCCTTTAAAATGGCCAAAGAGCAGAGTCAAAGCACACACCAAATCTTCACCAGAACACCCCACAAAGAGCAATGGACTTTCCTGGTAGGAGAACCAGGTTGCAGTCATCAGATAACCCTGTGTAGATGGCAGGAATAGAACCTTGATGGGATAGAAGGCAGCAGGCATTTATACAGTATCTCACAAAAGTGAGTACACCCCTTACATGTTTGTAAATATTTTATTATATCTTTTCATGTGACAACACTGAAGAAATGACACTTTGCTACAATGTAAACTAGTGAGTGTACAGCTTGTATAACAGTGTAAATTTGCTGTCCCCTCAAAATAACTCAACACACAGCTATTCATGTCTAAACTGGTGGCAACAAAAGTGAGTACACCCCTAAGTGAAAATGTTCAAATTGGGCCCAATTAGCCAATTTCCCTCCCCGATGTCATGTGATTTGTTAGTGTTACAAGGTCTCAGGTGTGAATGAAGAGCAGGTGTGCTAAATCTGGTGTTATCACTCTCACTCTCTCATACTGGTCACTGGAAGTTCAACATGGCACCTCATGGCAAAGAACTCTCTGAGGACCTGAAAAAAGAATTGTTTCTCTACATAAAGATGACCTAGGCTATAAGAAGATTGCCAAGACCCTGAAACTGAGCTGCAGCATGGTGGCCAAGACCATACAGTGGTTTAACAGGACAGGTTCCACTCAGAACAGGCCTCGCCATGGTCGACCAAAGAAGTGGAGTGCACATGCTCAGCGCCATATCCAAAGGTTGTCTTTGGGAAATAAACATATAAGTGCTGCCAGCATTGCTGCAGAGGTTGAAGGGGTAGGGGGTCAGCCTGTCAGTGCTCAGACCATACGCTGCACACTGCATCAAATTGGTCTGCATGGCTGTCGTCCCAGAAGGAAGCCTCTTCTAAAGATGATGCACAAGAAAGCCCGCAAACAGTTTGCTGAAGACAAGCAAACTAAAGACATGGATTACTGGAACCATGTCCTGTGGTCTGATGAGACCAAGATAAACGTATTTAGTTCAGATGGTGTCAAGCGTGTGTGGCGGCAACCAGGTGAGGAGTACAAAGACAAGTGTGTCTTGCCTACAGTCAATCATGGTGGTGGGAGTGTCATGGTCTGGGTCTGCAAGAGTGCTGCCAGCACTAGGGAGCTACAGTTCATTGAGGGAACCATGAATGCCAACATGTACTGTGACATATTGAAGCAGAGAAGGATCCTTCCCTTTGGAGACTGAGCTGCAGGGCAGTATTCCAAAATGATAACGACCCCAAACACACCTCCAAGATGACCACTACCTTGCTAAAAAAGCTCAGGGTAAAGTTGATGGACTGGCCAAGCATGTCTCCAAACCTAAACTCTATTGAGCATCTGTGGTGCATCCTCAAACGAAAGGTGGAGGAGCGCAAGGTCTCCAACATCCACAAGCTCTGTGATGAGTGGAAGAGGACTCCAGTGGCAACCTGTGAAGCTCTGGTGAACTCCATGCCCAAGAGGGTTAAGGCAGTGCTGGAAAATAATGGTGGCCACACAAAATATTGACACTTTGGCCCCAATTTGGACATTTTCAGTTAGGGGAGTACTCACTTTTGTTGCCAGCTGTTTAGACATTAATGGCTGTGTAGTCAGATATTTTGAGGGGACAGCAAATTTACACTGATATACAAGCTGTACACTCACTACTTTACATTGTAGCAAAGTGTAATTTCTTCAGTGTTGTCACATGAAAATATATAATAAAATATTTACAAAAATGTGAGGGGTTTACTCACTTTTGTGAGATATTGTATATATAAAAAATTCAATCCAGACAAGCAATTTATATTTGTAATACAATTTTATTGGATACATATTTAGGCCGCAGCTATTTTATTGGTTTAATTAAATTTCAAATTTTTTTATAATCTATAAACTTTTACTGAATCCATATTAAGATTCTTTATATAACATCACTTAAATGTATATAACAACCCAGCCACTATGGCTCAGGCTGAATAATATTCTATCTTCTGAATAAGCAAAACAAATTTATCCCAATAAGATAAGGATTTGCCACATAAAAAAGCCGTGACAAGGGAGTAGGGGGTGGGGGGCTGCCCTCTTTAATTTCTTCTGTCAACGGTCCATAACAAGTAGACCATATTTATAGGGGTACCCTGCTGCTCTAAGACCCCTTTCACACTGCTGGCATTTTTCAGACGCTACAGCGCTAAAAATAGCGCCTGGAAAAAGTGGCTCCATTCACTCCAGTGTGAAAGCCCGAGGGCTTTCACACTAGAGTGGTGCGCTGGCAGGGCATCACAAAAAGTCCTGCCAGCAGATTCTTTGGTATGGTGAAGGAGCGGTGAACTCACCGCTTCTCCACCGTTGCTCCCCAATGAAATCAATGGGGCAGCACTACGATACCGCCAGCAAAACACCGCTCCGGCGGCATTTTATGGGCGGATTTAACCCCGCTAGCGGACGAATAGCGCTGCTAAAACGACGGTACCGCTGACGGCTCGGTGTGAATGCCTCTAAATCATTTTATTGGTGGAGTACATGACTTAACTGACCTATCCTATACTAAATTTACAATTTATTTGTCTTTATTGGATAATTTTTACGGGCAAATTAATTTACCCCATTTTCAAAACTTTGGAATAGATTTAAAACAACTGCCGCTGCCTCAGATCCCGTGAGGAAGGGGGGCCTATAAATAAGCTTTTTCCCCCCTTTTTCCTTACATGGGATAGAAGGCAGCAGGCATTTCTACTTATATATATATATAAAAAATGCAATTCAGACAAGCAATTTATATTTGTAATAAAATTTTATTGGATAAATATTTAGGCAGCGGCTATTTTATTGGTTTATTAAAGTTTCAAATTTTTTTATAATCTATAAACATTTACTGAATCCATATTGAAATTCTTTATATAACATCACTTAAAAATATTTAACAACCCAGCCACTACGGCTCAGGCTGAATAATATTCTATCTTCTGAATAAGCAAAACAAATTTACCCCAACAGACAGAGGAAGTATGGTAAGCATACTGACTGTCACCTAACCCCAGCACGCGGCTTTTTCGATGAAAGTCTGGAAATTATTGTTTAAAATATGAAGCCCAATATCCTATAAATGAATCCCGTCTTCACGGTAGAGCCCATGGAAACCACCTTCTAATTCTAAGTGGCGAAAAGTAAACCCAAATGGTTCCAACAAAAATGTACTAATATTTCTATTTACACGCTTTCAAATTTTTTCAAAAGGACATAAGAAGGGTCAAGCCAGTGAAGTCGAGGTATAATTTCAGAAAATACTATTTTTAAATTTGGAAAAGACAATCTAATAAGATTAAGAGTATGCTGAATGTTAAAAATTGAATCTAAAGTCTTAACTTGACCTATGTCGTTGCCACCCAAATGAATAATGAGAATATCAGGTTGTGGCCAACAATCAAATAATCTATAAAACTCAGATTGGAAGTAACTCCACCTCATTCCTCTCCAGTGACTCCAGTATATTTTAAAAGAAGAATCAAGACTCAAACTAGAAGAATAAGATCTCGCTGATGGTCACTTCTGAGCCCAGTACACAAAGAAGTGGCCGAGAATCCAAACAATAGTTAACCGATCTGTAATAAAGTCAAACAAAAGAGTTAGGACGGATATACAGTTTGTAAGAATCAGATCACCATCTGCCCAACTTTTTAATAAAATTTGCATAAAAACCAATCTTTGCAGCTTCCATGGCTGCACCTATTCTAAAAGAATGTGAAGTTGATTGAACATGACTTAAATCGCAAAGAGTCCAAACATTGATGAAAAACACTGTTAAATTGGTATCTAGTCAATGGAGAACCATCATCATGAACAAATAAATTATCATTAAAATCTGGTCGTACCATCAAATACTGTCTCAAAAACTATATCGGACAAACATTACTTAAAGGACACCGATTCAAATAAATCCAGTGTCCTTTTCATATACCTTCCCATCTTACTGTGTGGAAGAAAAATCCATAACTGGTTATCATTAACAATGACATTCGTAAATTTCATCAGTGATGGCTTATGGTTAGCAGCAGGGACAACTTCTGATATATACGAAAAGCTCCAAAGAAAAGAAAGGAAAAAACAGATTTAAAAAGAATATATTCATAAACAGAAAAAAAAATGTTTGCAGTAACACAACACAAACTGCTCAATAGATCAATATCGATAGGAGAGCGTTTGTCTATGCGAAGAGTAGATTTCTTATATCCTTTTAACGCTTGCTTGACAGTAAAGAAACTCAAACAATGCGGTAATGAATTAAGCTATCGAAAAAATGAAACGTCAGTTAACGTTTTATTTACATGAGACCAAGAATAATTTTGATCCATTAAATAACTAAGAAACAAAAGTCTAACTTCCTAAAAAGAAAATTGTACTAAATTATTAGTTTGTAAAAAGGAAATCCATAATTTCCAAGAGGAAATATCACTCAACAATGTAGATTTAGCTAACGAATGTTGAATATAGTCGAACACTATATGAGATCCCTCAATTGACGGGGGCATGGAGCACCTTGTAGATCTGCTTCCGGCATTACACGATAAAAACAATTAATCTGGAATCGAGAAAGTGAATCTGCCAAATTATTTTCTTTACCAGAAATACATTTTGTTTCAATCCATATATTTAATGACAGACACTTAAAAAACAAATATCTCAAAATTGTATTTACTGGTGGCAATTTGAAGGAAAGGCAATTTATAGCATAAACCATCCCTTTATTGTCAGTACTGACAAGTAATCTTCTGTTCTGAAAAGAATGTCCCCACAATTCCAATGCTACAATGATCGGTAATAATTCTAACAACACAACATTCTTCCAAAAACCTTGCATAGTCCATTTGGAAGGCCAATGGTAAGCACCCCATGCGTCTTCCAAATAGCTGAAAAGCCTATCGATCCAGCAGCATCAGTGAAAAGTGAAAAAACATCACTAGAAATAAAATTAAATTGACAAATGGCCTTACCATTAAAGTTTTGTTTTAAATGCAGCCATATTAGAATATTTTCTTTAATGTCGTTTGATAATCGCACATGAGATGAAGGATTCTTCAACCCAGAAATAATAGAATAAAAATGTCTAGAAAAGGTTCTACCTATCGGAAGAATTCTAGTGGCAAAAGCTAACATGCCAAGCAAAGATTGCATTCCTTTTAGAGTTATTTAAGCAATAACTGAGAAATTCTATCTATTTTTTCCAAAGAAAGTCTAAATTCCATATTTAATGAATTGATAGTCATGCCTAAGAAATCTAAACAAGCAACTGGACCAACAGTTTTTTTCTTCCGCTAAAGCAATATTAAAATATTTACAAACAGCAAAAAAAGGAATTCAATAAATAATTGCACTCTTCAGAATCCTTTTTACCCATAACTAAAAAATTATCTAAATAATGTATTATTAAATCTGAATTACAAACAGTTTTAACCACCCATTCCAAAAAAAGTGGAAAATGCTTCAAAATAATAATAACAAGCTAAAGAGCACCCCATGGACAGACATTTATCAATATAATATTCTCCTTGAAAATAAATATCCAAAGAGCAGCAAGAATCAGGGTGGATAGGAAGAAGTCTAAAAGCAGATTTAAGTCTGCTTTAGCTAATAAAGCACCTTCGCCTAAAGATCGAAGGTGTCCTATTGCAGACTCAAAAGATACAGGTAGAGGCCAGGTTGGCTACAGAAGGTAAATTACGCACAACCTCACAACCAAATCCAGTGAAATTAGGAAGCTGAAAACCTTGCAAAAAAAATTAATTAAAAGCATTGCTTTCTGCCGATCTGAGTAAATTGTTAGCCAAGGTAACATGTTTTCCATGTTCACTGGCGATCTGGCCTTTACTTGTAAAGTCTCTAGGTTGTTGTTGAGAATGGGACGATATTTTACGAAAACATTTTACTACTGAGTGCGCACCAGAGCAAAATGCACATTTGTGTTTGTACCTACATGAATGTAGCCATTTACACTGGCTATCATTATACGCAAAACAAATCGCATTTTTATAAGGCGAGTTAGAGTAATCATTAGAAGAAATAGTGGACGTATGAGGCGGAATATGTCTAGGTGGGAGGAATAAATTCAACCATAGTCCAACATCCTTTACACCCTATTGTAATTAAGGGTGAACGAATAATTTATGTCTAAATGCCTCATCATAAGTAAACCAGAAATACCCTCCGAAGTTACGATAAGCCTCCAGAATAATGTCCATATGTTGGAAAAGTCCTGGACTTTTATTTGGAAACTTCTCGCAAAGAACACTAGAAAAAATTGAAAACGCTTGAAGCCAATTAAAAATAGATTTTGTAATAGGCTTTCTCCGTTCATGCTCAATCTTATCATCCTTTTTTCCCATTTTAAAAAGGAATTCTTTAGAAGACTGCAATTATGTTAACAAATATATGTATTCACCATTCCAAATCTTTTCTTTAACACCCATAGGTAAATGAAAAACGGTAATAGTATGCAAGGCATTACTTCTTTACCATATAATTCTGACTGGCCCGAAGAGGCGTTCGTAATTGAAACTGAAGAACCTGTATAAGTATGCAATCTTTGATCCACATCGTTATCAGGAACAATATTGGCAATATTGGGCGGATACAAAGGTTGCTGAGGAGCATCTATAGCAGACTCAGAAATACCAATTCCATTCATATCTGTTGCATTACTGGGAACTAGGGATGGGCGAACGGTTTAGCCAATTTAGCCAAATTCGAAAGCCACCTGAACACTGTTAAAGTCTATGGGACACTAACATGAAAAATCAAAAGTGCTAATTTTAAAGGCTTATATGAAAGAAAAAAAAATGGCATAGGGGTCTCCCCAAAATCCATACCAGACTCTTATCCGAGCACGCAACCTGGCAGGCCACAGGAAACGTACCAGGCCACGTGCCACATGTACCAGGCCACATGCCCTCAACATGGGGAGGGTGCTTTGGGGTAGCCCCTTATTTTTATTAAGAAATAAAAATGTCCCACGATGTCCATTCATCTTCTTCTATCACGCCGCCCGGACCGAAAAAGAAAAAAAATAAATCCGCAACCGAACCGCCTCCATTGGAGGCTCCCGCCATCAGACATGTCTTAGCTTGTGACAGCTCTTATATAACTGAGGGCGGGGCCACCCAGTGATGTAACTGGGTGACCTCGCCCCCTCTGACGCATGGGGACTTCCCCATGTCTTCCCCGTGGTGTCAGAGGGGGCGGGGCATCCGGTTACGTAAACAGGTGACCCTGCCCCCCTCTGACGCCACAGGGAAGCCATGGGGAAGTCCTGTGGTGTCAGAGGCGGGTGGGGTCACCCGGTTACATCACCGGGTGGCCCCGCCCTCAGTTAAATAAGAGCTGTCCCAAGCCAAGACGCGTCAGTCGGCGGGAGCCTCCCATGGAGGCAGGTCCATTGCGGATTTTTTTTCTTTTTCGGTTCGAGCAGCATGATAGAAGAAGATAAAAGGACATCGTGGGACGTTTTTATTTTTTAATTTTTTAATAAAGGACTTGTCCCAAGCTGTGTATTGTCGTTTTTAACATTTTGACACTTTTTTTGTGAAATGGTAGGGGTACATTTGTACCCCTTACCATTTCACACAGGGGGGAGGCCAGGATCTGATGGTCCCCTTGTTAAAGGGGGCTTCCAGATTATGATAAGTCCCCCGTCAGCAGACCCCCACAACCACCAGGCAAGGGTTGTGGGGATGAGGCCCTTGTCCCCATCAACACGGGGACAAGGTGCTTTGAGGGGCTACCCCAAAGTACCCTCCCCATGTTGGGGGGATGTGGCCTGGTATGGTTTAGGAGGGGAGCCGCTCTGTCGTCCCCCCTCTTTTTCTGCGGCCTGCCAGGTTACGTGCTCAGATAAGGGTCTGAAATAGATTTTGGGGGGGACCCCTACGCCATTTTTTATTTTGGCACAGGGTTCCCCTTAAAATCCATACCAGACTTGAAGGCTCTGGTATGGATTTTGGGGGAGACCTTTACGCCATTTTTTTAAAATTTGGCGCAGGGTTGCCCTTAATTTGCATATCAGACCCGAAGGGCCTGATATGGATTTTAGGGGGACCCCCACGCAATTTTTTCTTTTAATTTTAGTTCGGGATTCCCCTTAATATTCATACCAGACCCAAAGAGCCTGGAAATGGACTGGGGGGGGATCCCATGCTCTTTTTTTCAATGAGTTTTATCCATATTGCGAGACCCGACAATTCATTACAGCCGCAATCAATTTTAAGTGACAATTTTTCCTTTAGAAATGTAATTTTTTTGTGGTACTGTTCTAAACACATGAAAAATGTGCCACTTTACAGGCATACTATAGACATCCCCAGGCATGATATTTAAAAGGGATATTTCGTTTTTATTGTTTCACTTTAAGCATTAAAAAAAAATCACTGCTCCTGAAAAAAAAGGGCGTTTTTAAAAAACGTTTTTGCATTGATACATCTCCCCTGGGGCAGGACCCAGGTCCCCAAACACTTTTTATGACAATAACTTGCATATAAGCCTTTAAAATTTGCACTTTTGATTATTCAGACTTTAACCATGTTAGCGTGTTCTGCCAAATTTTTTGCCTATTCGCATGTTCTGCTGCGAACCGAACAGGAGGGTGTTCGGCTCATCCCTACTGCGAACAGCAATAGCTGCAATAATATTACTTAATGAGGAAGACAGTTTGGTTAAGAATTGTATAGTATGAGAGAACCCACCTCGCAAAGTAGAATGAGGAGATTCAGATGGTTCAAACTGCTGTTGTGTCAATACTACAGAAATATGCTGGGTCCTCCCCTGGATCTCCTCGGTTGTCCAGCTTCCTCCCTTTGGATAGACAGCTCAGGACCATTTCTCGGCTGCTGTGGTAGGCCCCAGACAAGCTTCTGGGCCCACCCCTGTGCCGCAGCAATGTGGATTTCTCTCTAACGCATACCTGTCGGTCAGGAGGGCCAGCAGGTGGCTGTAAAAGGAACCCCTCAATATGGCGTCTGGCCCATAAATACCCTCGCCCGGCATGCATCTCGGAGGACCACCTCCACGAGTTGTCTCCGGGACAGAAGAGCATCCATACGCTTCGACGTGTTGCCTTTCCAACAGTGACCAGTGATAACAGCAACACCCACCGGTCAGTATGGAAACACACGCAACGTCAGCCAAGCTGGAACAGAGGCAAACCTAACCTATTTTAACGAACAAGTTACTAAATTTACCTAACAGATGGTAGATCGCAAATCTACCAGCGCTACAGAGGCAAGAGGGTATAGGCACAAGTAGAGAAGAGAAAAGACTGGCCAGTCACTATGGGCATTGAATTAAATAAGGGAATGAAGGGTAGAAGACCCTCGCAAAATGCCCAGCGCAAGATAAGCGCTAGAGAATATATGAACCGAAAATACAGTTCCGTCTATACTGAGCCCCTAGATAAATGGGTAGAATGGACAAAAGAAACAGCTAATCCTTTAAAATTTGAAGGAACTTTTGATTTACAAGTATGGCAAACTTTTCTGCACGATTATGGCCCACTACTGTGCAGTAAAGGAATGTGGAGAATAGCTTGTACATGGGAGACAGAAGCTAAATTAGCAAATGAAACTGGCTTGATGCAGATGTTAAATAAAAGTACTGCCCAAATTTACTATGTTTGTCCAGAAGACTCTGTAGAGGAGGATCCCCCACCTTATGTGGCTGCCAGTTTGACTTTAAGAGATCCATCCACAAAAGCACAAGAATCAGATTACATGAAACACACAAAAGATCAGTTGGGCAATATAGTAGAGAGCAAAGGTTTAAGAGCCCCATATCAACCTACAAAGCGGGATTTGGCCAATATCTTAGAAACAGATGAATGGCATAAATAGATCTCTCTGAACTTAAGGTTTGGCCAGAGAAAGAGAGATAGAGTCTGAACCTCCGGAGCAAACCATAATTTCCAAATTGTGGCAGCAAGATGAAGAGAGAAGGAAGGGAGAATCCACCCCTTCTGTCCCTGTCACGGGGCAATCTGTTGCAGTTTATCCTATAAGAACCCAATTTGTTTTTAAGGAAATTAAGTTGACAGTAAGTCTCAAATGAAATGGCATGTAACCTTTTGTCCCTAATAAATGATAGCCATATTAGAGGGACTGGGAGATCCTAGAAAGTATCCAACTGGGTTTGCAAACAAACTTAGTGCTGCACAGGAAGCGTATGAGGCTTCTGCTACTGACATTTATCAGCTTCTTATTAAAGCAGTGGGAAGCAAAATGTCAGGGTATATACTTAATTAATGTGATGTAGATGTCACAAAGCTAGATAAGATGGTTAGTGAAAACTGAAGGAAAAATTGCCCCAAATATGTGGACAAACCAGACAAGCTGAATTCTGAAATGCTAAGCAAGGGAAGGAGGAAGCCAAAGGGGCTTATTGGAGGCGGTTAAGCGATATGGCTGAGGAAGCAGGCCTTAATATAGAGGAAGAAAAGAAACTGCAAGTCCATCTACACAACTGGTGAAACTTTCGGAGCTGACGTTTTGAACCAAATTTTAGCAAATCTGCCTGTGGAGTATTTTTAATCCAAGACTCCACTCCGCCTTTTCCACTAGAATTGAAAGTAATTCCCGCTGATTTATGGGCCACCAGCAAATATGATGTAGGTCTGCTCCATCTCCCACAGATTAAACAGTACCCACTGAGTATTGCTCAGACTGAGTAGATAAAGAATCAGATCACTCAACTGAAAGCAGCAGAGGTTGTTGTACCAATTAAGTCCCAAGCCAATATACCCCTGTTCCATTTGGAAAGAAGCCAGACAAAAAGAGTGGGCAAGTGACATAACCCATGGTGCATGATTTGAGAGCCATTAACAATATAATTGAGGCAGATACGCCAATCGTGCCCAACCCCCACACTTTACTAAGTGGAATACCTGCCTCCAGCACCTGCTTTACAGTGATTGATCTTGCAAATGTTTTTTTTTTTCGGTGCCCCTACACCCAGATTGCTGGAACCTTTTTTAATTTACCCATGATGCCCAAAAATTAGCATGGACAAGATTGCCCAAGACTGTGTGTGTAGCCCCTCAGAATATAATACTGCGTTAAAGCAAGTATTGGACCACTGGTCCTCCTCACACCCAAATCACAGTTTTGCTTCAGTACATAGAAGATTTCCTTGTTTGTTCTGATACAAAGGACATCTGAAGCAGAGAGACAGTAAGCCTTTTCATGTTTCTCTATACCAGTAACAACAAAGTTAGCAAAGATGAGCTACAATACTGCCAAGAGAAAGTGATCTTCCTGGGTCACTGCATTTCACATGGAATCCATCACCTAATGCCAGATCGAGTTAAAACTTGACAAAAATTTGAAAAGTCAAGAAATTTTTCGGCAACTATGTGCCTTCCTGGGGTTAGTGGGATATTGTAGGGACTGGATTCCAAATCCATCAGATGAAGGAGCTTATTAAAATTTTGTCTGAAGCTCCCGCCATTGAACTTCCTGACTATACTAAGACCTTCTCATTGTTTTGTCATGAAGTCAATGGATTTGCTGCAGGTGTACTCAGCCAGCTACATGGAGACAAACAGAGGCCTGTGATTTATCTATCAGCCTCATTAGACCCGGTTGTCAAAGGCTCCCCCAGTTGTATGCGAGTCATTGCAGCCTGCATTTTGCGGCTAGACAAAGTAACTGAGCTTGTACTAGATTCTGCTCTGACCCTGTATGTGCCACATGCAGTACAGGATCATGAATCAAGTAAATACCAGACATGTGTCTGCCAGTAGATTTGACAAGTACCAGGCTCCTCTTTTTGTTCCATCAAATTTAACAATCAAACAATGTATTACTTTAAGTCCGGCTACTCTTCTTCCTATAACTGATGAGGAAGATGCAACAAATGGTACTGATGTAGAACCTGAGAGTTTTTCTCATGATTGTATGGCTCTGATGGAGGTAGAAAGGGCCTCTGTCACACTAGCAAAAGATGAGCCTTTATCAGATTGCAGACATCCCATTTCTGCGGCGGCTCCCGCACACCCGCAAGCGCCTTCCGATCTCCTGGGAATAATCGGTGCGGCGTGGAACAGCTGTGAACACAGATCTCCTTTGTATAGATTTTTAGCTGACAGACACTTCTCCTTCTCTCCCTCCCACGGCTGTCAGCTAAAAAGCTATACAGGGAAATCGGTGTTTACAGCTGTCCCTCCCGCCACACCGATCATTCCCAGCTGTTCTGTGTGATTCTCCCCCAGCACCCTCCGTGTCCTTCTCCGCCCCATCTGTTCTCCACAGGCCCCTGTGTTCTCCTCTGCCGCTCCTGTCCTCCTCCTCCGCCCCCCCTCATCCTCCGCAGCCGGCTCCCCTCCTCTCCCATCGGCTGCGGGGGGAACTGTCAGGAATTGGACACAGTGAGCGAGATTGCTCCTGTGTCCTGTGATAACTGACCAAAGTAAACTGTGTTTACTCTGCTCAGTTTATGAATGAACAGGAGCCTCTGTCTCCTGCTCATTCATCTTCAGTGCTGAGAAAGGGACTGGGGAATCTGTGTCCTCAGTCCTTTTCTCTCTCTCAAAAGGGAGATGTCAGGGGTCTGTTTAGACCCCTGACATCTCACCAAAGCCCCCCCCAAAAAATATAAAAAAATTATTGTAAAAAGATTCTAAAAAATAAAAAAGTGTAAAAAAATAAAATAAAAAACTACTGACACCACTCTCCCCTGCCCTACCAACACTGTCCACTGTCCACCCCCTTCCCCAGAACCACCATGAAAACTATTGAAAAAGTGATTTAAAAAGTATTTTACAGCGTGGGGGGAGGGTGTGGGGTTGCGGGCACCTCTTATTAGTAGATGGTTCCAGATTTTACACTAATGATGGTCAGCCACACAAAGGGTTTGCTGTAACCACTACAGAAACTATTTTACTATTTTTCCTTGTGCCACAGAAAATGGTCTTGTATCCAGCTTACTTTGTTGTGGTGATCACATGGAGGCCAAGCAGATAAAAGCTGATGAATATTTTCGGATTGTGAAAGTAAAACCCTATTTTCTTGGATGACAAAGATGAAGAGAGAATAGAATGCATCAGTTGAATTGCTTGTGAAAGAGTCACTTTTTGTGTTGTGGAAAAGCAACGAAAACAATATTGTATTCATTTATTCAGCTCAAAGGCCTAATTGTGTTTAGACATCTGTTGAATAATTTACTGTTTTTTGAACAGTTTATAGGCTCTTGAACAAGTTGACAGCAACATCGAACTGATTTACTTTAAAGCAGTTGTATACCTTTTTTTAAAACTTTTACCTACAGGTAAGCCTATAATAAGGCTTACCTGTAGGTAAAAAAAAATATCTCCTAAACCTGTACAGTTTAGGAGATATTCAACTCGCAATGAGCCGCTGACTGCAGCGGCGCATGCGCACAGGGGATTCTCGGCTAACAGCCCGGCAAACTCCGGAGCTTGCCGGACAGAAGTCTCCCGCACGCATGCGCGGGAGTGACGACATCGCGGCTCTGGCCACTCACAGAGCCGGAGCCGCGATACCCGGAAGACACGCCGAGGGGAAATGTCAGCTCCCTCGGCGTGGACAGGATGAGATGCCGGCGCCTCGTTCTAAGGTAAGTATCTCATAATGAGCTAGTATGCGGTGCATACTAGCTCATTATGGCTTTTCCCTTACAGGTGTAGGGGGATAAAGGCATAATGAGCATACTAGCTCATTATGCCTTTTCCCTTACAGGTGTAGGGGGAAAAAAACCAAAAAACAGTGGGTTTACTACCACTTTAATCACTCCAAGGTTAAAGTAATAATCTAAAAAAAAGGCAAAATATTCCATTAAATAGACAAAAGTAAGTCAGATGTTAACAATTGATGGGATAGCTATCAGTTACTGCATTCAGACATTAGTCCTTAAAGGATTTTTTGGGTGTACAGATCTTCATACACATGCAGGTAACATAATAAAATGTACCCAAGCACTGCAAGTCAAAGAACTCAAGCAAAGTTTGTTAAAGTCGATGTAAACACAATCACTGAAATGTCATATTTGATTTATCAGCTTTGTGATACTGATATAAAGGTCCTAGTTTGGGCACTTTGGGGTTGATTTACTAAAGGCACATAGACTGTGCACTCTGTAAGTGCAGTTGCTCCAAAGCTTAGTAAATGAGGTAAAGAACCACTTTGCAAAGAATACCTAATCATGTACAAGGAAAAGAAGAAAAAAAAACAACATCTTTGCTTGCTCGTGATTGGATGTTGGAAATCAGTAGAGCTTCTGCTTATTTACTAAGCTCTGGAGCAACTGCTCTTGTAAAGTGCACAGTCTATTTGCCTTTAGAAAAATTCACCCCACATTGTAATACAGTACTTTTCCTCTGTCTTTCAAAATCTCCTGCCCTGTCACGTGCCTTCTCAAAGAAAAACAAAAACTAGCTTATGTGCTGATGTACATTGCCTTGGAATATTACATTGTTTTTACAAAATTAATATACCCTGCGAAAACACACATGCAACCAGTTAGCAGCGAAGTGAATGTGGACAGGGAAAAAACATTAATTGTGGAAATAATACCAAAAATAGAAAGTATGCCATTGTAAAACACACATTCAACGTGTTATGACTGTAAACACTGCATGTGGGAAGACTGTAAAGAAGAGGCAGAAGAGGCATTAGCACATAGCAGTATTAAAAGAGAAGTATGTAGTGATCAAAAATTATGTATGCAATAGTGTTGCACTGTAAATATAAATTAAATAAGAGTATACATATCCAAATTACTAATCAGTCTATTTAACACGAAAAACATGACTATGCATGTGATTGCAGATACAATGTAGACGAATAAGAAATAATCCCACAAATCACAAATAAAGTCCATAAACAGTTGTCCCACTGTGTATGGCAACCATAATATCCAAAAATAAAACAGAATTGATGTCAAAATCTTCTGAAAAAAAAAACACCACACAAGGACCCCCAAGGGTGTATGCTTACTTCACTGATGGGCCCCAAAATTCGGTGCAACACAAGCCTTATGTTGCATATAGGGTTGCCACCTTTTCTTCGAGCCAAACCCGAACACTTCAGCGGGGCTTGGCATTTTTTTTGTAGCATACACTATGAGATTGTAAAATACCTGGGACACCTCTGTGTGCCCTAGGAGAGTAGTTTTGCGGCACGCGCATCGGTGAACAGTGGGTGTAGCCAATTGCATATAGCGCAGGTGTGTGTAATGTACAATATAGTGTATATAGTGCAGGCGTGTGTAATGTACAATATAGTGTATATAGTGCAGGCGTGTGTAATGTACAATATAGTGTATATAGTGCAGGTGTGTATAATGTACAATATAGTGTATATAGTGCAGGCGTGTGTAATGTACAATATAGTGTATATAGTGCAGGCGTGTGTAATGTACAATATAGTGTATATAGTGCAGGCGTGTATAATGTACAATATAGTGTATATAGTGCAGGCGTGTATAATGTACAATATAGTGTATATAGTGCAGGTGTGTGTAATGTACAATATAGTGTATATAGTGCAGGCGTGTGTAATGTACAATATAGTGTATATAGTGCAGGCGTGTGTAATGTACAATATAGTGTATATAGTGCAGGCGTGTGTAATGTACAATATAGTGTATATAGTGCAGGCGTGTATAATGTACAATATAGTGTATATAGTGCAGGCGTGTGTAATGTACAATATAGTGTATATAGTGCAGGTGTGTATAATGTACAATATAGTGTATATAGTGCAGGTGTGTATAATGTACAATATAGTGTATATAGTGCAGGCGTGTGTAATGTACAATATAGTGTATATAGTGCAGGCGTGTGTAATGTACAATATAGTGTATATAGTGTATATGTAGTGTGTAATGTACAATATAGTGTATATAGTGCAGGTGTGTGTAATGTACAATATAGTGTATATAGTGCAGGTGTGTGTAATGTACAATATAGTGTATATAGTGCAGGCGTGTGTAATGTACAATATAGTGTATATAGTGCAGGTGTGTGTAATGTACAATATAGTGTATATAGTGCAGGCGTGTGTAATGTACAATATAGTGTATATAGTGCAGGCGTGTGTAATGTACAATATAGTGTATATAGTGCAGGCGTGTGTAATGTACAATATAGTGTATATAGTGCAGGCGTGTGTAATGTACAATATAGTGTATATAGTGCAGGCGTGTGTAATGTACAATATAGTGTATATAGTGCAAGCGTGTATAATGTACAATATAGTGTATATAGTGCAGGCGTGTGTAATGTACAATATAGTGTATATAGTGCAGGTGTGTATAATGTACAATATAGTGTATATAGTGCAGGTGTGTATAATGTACAATATAGTGTATATAGTGCAGGCGTGTGTAATGTACAATATAGTGTATATAGTGCAGGCGTGTGTAATGTACAATATAGTGTATATAGTGCAGGCGTGTGTAATGTACAATATAGTGTATATAGTGTATATGTAGTGTGTAATGTACAATATAGTGTATATAGTGCAGGTGTGTGTAATGTACAATATAGTGTATATAGTGCAGGCGTGTGTAATGTACAATATAGTGTATATAGTGCAGGCGTGTATAATGTACAATATAGTGTATATAGTGCAGGCGTGTGTAATGTACAATATAGTGTATATAGTGCAGGTGTGTATAATGTACAATATAGTGTATATAGTGCAGGTGTGTATAATGTACAATATAGTGTATATAGTGCAGGCGTGTGTAATGTACAATATAGTGTATATAGTGCAGGCGTGTGTAATGTACAATATAGTGTATATAGTGTATATGTAGTGTGTAATGTACAATATAGTGTATATAGTGCAGGTGTGTGTAATGTACAATATAGTGTATATAGTGCAGGTGTGTGTAATGTACAATATAGTGTATATAGTGCAGGCGTGTGTAATGTACAATATAGTGTATATAGTGCAGGTGTGTGTAATGTACAATATAGTGTATATAGTGCAGGCGTGTGTAATGTACAATATAGTGTATATAGTGCAGGCGTGTGTAATGTACAATATAGTGTATATAGTGCAGGCGTGTGTAATGTACAATATAGTGTATATAGTGCAGGCGTGTGTAATGTACAATATAGTGTATATAGTGCAGGCGTGTGTAATGTACAATATAGTGTATATAGTGCAGGCGTGTATAATGTACAATATAGTGTATATAGTGCAGGCGTGTGTAATGTACAATATAGTGTATATAGTGCAGGTGTGTATAATGTACAATATAGTGTATATAGTGCAGGTGTGTATAATGTACAATATAGTGTATATAGTGCAGGCGTGTGTAATGTACAATATAGTGTATATAGTGCAGGCGTGTGTAATGTACAATATAGTGTATATAGTGCAAGCGTGTGTCATGTACAATATAGTGTATATAGTGTATATGTAGTGTGTAATGTACAATATAGTGTATATAGTGCAGGTGTGTGTAATGTACAATATAGTGTATATAGTGCAGGTGTGTGTAATGTACAATATAGTGTATATAGTGCAGGCGTGTGTAATGTACAATATAGTGTATATAGTGCAGGTGTGTGTAATGTACAATATAGTGTATATAGTGCAGGCGTGTGTAATGTACAATATAGTGTATATAGTGCAGGCGTGTGTAATGTACAATATAGTGTATATAGTGCAGGCGTGTGTAATGTACAATATAGTGTATATAGTGCAGGCGTGTGTAATGTACAATATAGTGTATATAGTGCAGGCGTGTGTAATGTACAATATAGTGTATATAGTGCAGGCGTGTATAATGTACAATATAGTGTATATAGTGCAGGCGTGTGTAATGTACAATATAGTGTATATAGTGCAGGTGTGTGTAATGTACAATATAGTGTATATAGTGCAGGCGTGTGTAATGTACAATATAGTGTATATAGTGCAGGCGTGTGTAATGTACAATATAGTGTATATAGTGCAGGTGTGTATAATGTACAATATAGTGTATATAGTGCAGGTGTGTATAATGTACAATATAGTGTATATAGTGCAGGCGTGTGTAATGTACAATATAGTGTATATAGTGCAGGCGTGTGTAATGTACAATATAGTGTATATAGTGCAGGCGTGTGTAATGTACAATATAGTGTATATAGTGTATATGTAGTGTGTAATGTACAATATAGTGTATATAGTGCAGGTGTGTGTAATGTACAATATAGTGTATATAGTGCAGGTGTGTGTAATGTACAATATAGTGTATATAGTGCAGGCGTGTGTAATGTACAATATAGTGTATATAGTGCAGGTGTGTGTAATGTACAATATAGTGTATATAGTGCAGGCGTGTGTAATGTACAATATAGTGTATATAGTGCAGGCGTGTGTAATGTACAATATAGTGTATATAGTGCAGGCGTGTGTAATGTACAATATAGTGTATATAGTGCAGGCGTGTGTAATGTACAATATAGTGTATATAGTGCAGGCGTGTGTAATGTACAATATAGTGTATATAGTGCAGGCGTGTGTAATGTACAATATAGTGTATATAGTGCAGGCGTGTGTAATGTACAATATAGTGTATATAGTGCAGGCGTGTGTAATGTGTACTATGGTGTACTCCTGGTGTAGTATGGGGCCTGTATATAAGGGAAATTATTAGTAATTAATTGTATGAATTATCAGATGTTCACATCAATGGAGGATAATAAATTACATACTCCGATATATAAATGTTGAGTTAATCACATGCATAAACATACGCACTTAAATGCATACAGATACTGAGATATATACATATGCTCAATTACATACAGTACATGCACACACACACATATATACACACACTCAGATACATGCATACACACTCAGATATATACAGATACATGCATACACACACTTAGATATATATAATCGGATACATCCATACACACTATATACAGATACATGCAATCAGTGGCAATTTTTAGCACTGATAAATGTCAATGTCCCAAATGTCTCAAAATAGTGTCAAAAGTGTCCGATCTGTCCACGGCAATGTCGCAGTCCTGATAAAAATCTCTGATCACCGCCATTACTAATAAAAAAAAAATTATAATAAAAATGCCATAAATCTATCCTCTATTTTGTAGACGCTATAACTTTTGCGCAAACCAATTAATATACACTTATTGCGATTTTTATTACCAAAAATATGTAGAATACATATCGGCCTAAACTGAGGAAGAAATTCATTTTTATATATATTTTTTGGGTATATTTATTATAGCAAAAAAAAAACAAATAGCAAAATTGTCCGTCTTTTTTTGTTTATAGCGCAAAAATTAAAAAACGCAAAAGGTGATCAAATACCAAGAGAAAGCTCTATTTGTGGGGAAAAAAGGATGTCATTTGTGTTTGGGTGCAGCGTTGCACAACCACGCAATTGTCAGTTAAATCGACACAGTGCCGAATCGCAAAAAATGCTCTGGTCAAAGGGGGAAAACCTTCTGGGGCTAAGGTGGTTAAAGTGGTTGTAAACTCACAAAAAAAAACCCTGCAAGACAAAGGCATAATGAGCTAGTATGCATCGAAGCCCCCGCAGCGGTCCCCGCACACCGCTGTGGTTGGCGACATGTCTCCCAGAGTTATTTCCGGGTATCGCTCTGTGATTGGCTGGAGCCGCGATGACGTCACTCCCGTGCCTGCATGCAGGAGCCGCTGGTAATGGCAAAGCAATTGAAGAAACAGCACAAATGAGCCGTTTCTTCGGTGCGCATGTGCCGATGATGTCCACACATGCTGATATCGTGACGGTGCAAGTTTAGGTGATATTCACGATACCTACAGGCAAGCCTTATTATACGCTTACCTGTTGGTAAAAGTGGTGTGTAAGGGTTTACAACTACTTTAAGTCTCACACTCTCATGCCGCGTACACAGGTTTGCACAACCCGATAACAAAATCCATGTTTTTTTTCCCGACGGGTGTTGGCTCAAACTTGTCTTGCATACACACGGTCGCACAAATGTCGGAAATTCCGAACGTCAAGAGACGCACTACGAGCTGAGAAAATTGAAGTTCAATAGCCAGTGCGGCTCTACTGCTTGATTCCGAGCATGCGTAGAATTGTGTGCATCGGATTTGTGTACACACGATCGGAATTTCCGACAGCAGATTTTGTTGATGAAAAATTTGAGATCCAGATCTCAAATTTTGTTTGTCGGAAATTCCGACAGAAAATGTCTAATGGAGCCTACACACGGTCGGAATTTCCGACAATAAGCTCCCATAGAACATTTCCTGTGTGTACGTGGCATCAGTGTGCATGCAGCTTCAATAATCCTTTGGAGCAAACAAATTTTTACACAAAAGACAAGTATGATCAAAGCTTAATTTTACACTCCTATGACCCAGAGTCAGCTGACAGGGGCTAAAGTTATGGTGATGAACAGCCATGTCTGTGAACTGCAAACGAATTGGATTTGGATTTGCCACAAACCCAACTTCTAACCCAAGCCCAAAGCCCATTTCTACTAGAAACCACATTTGGCAGAGGTGCCTTCACGGGCAGATGTTTGCAACAAAATCCTCTGTTTCCAATCCAAATGTTAGAAACTGTTTATAACTAAGTTATCAGTGATATCTTGCTTGATCAAGCCCCGGGGAATGTTTGTAATATATATATATATATATATATATATATATATATATATATATATATATATATATCTCACAGGAAAAATTTGTTCTAACATGGAACAAGAAAATCACAAAGGCAGTAGAGCTCCTAATGATTGAGCTGTCTGTAAGTTTACTGTTTAAAAAAAAAACTAAATTATAAAAACATTGCAGGATCAGGATAATCTGTTTTTTCAATACATTTTGTTATTTCTAAAATAATAATATGGGTTCAGATTCGCTTGCAGAATATTTAAGAGATAACAGGGAATGCAGGGAATGTTCTGAAGACTCCGCCTGATTCCAGGGATAGCTTTTGGCACTCTGTTTACTGCTTTCAATCGCTAATGAAAAGCAACAGAAAACCTTGTGTAGGAGTTTATTATCCTCCTCGACCTGCATATAGCAGATTAAGAACAGGCTGTACCTTGTTCAAGCACGTACAATTTACAAGATACACAGCCATGATAAAAATGTAAAGACTCTTGTTAGGACTGAATAGTGTGAGGCACACAACTAGGAACTAAATAAAGCCTAGTACACACTATTAGAAAATCAGACCAGCGATTATTTGCAATTTTCGTGTCTTGTCCCATGTTGAAAATGAAAATGTCTAGAACGGTATGAAAAGTCTCGAACAACAGAGGACAACTTCCCATGTACGTAGCTATGGTCTACGTCTAGTCTGTGGTCGTACTTTGTTTCCGATCATGCACAGACTTGCTCATTTGATTTTAATAAGGTGAATATTGTATTAGTTAAACAAAAATTTTCAACATGTCCCTTCAAACAATCTCTCTGAATATGGATATCTTCATCTGATGTTTTAATAGTGGGATTTTCTAAAACTAGAGAGTGTAAAATCTGGTGCAGATGTGCATGGTAGCCAATCAACTTCTAACTTCAGCTTGTTCAAGCGTTGACAAAACCTGGAAGCTGATTGGTTACTATGCAGAGATGCACCAGATTTTGCACTCTCCAGTTGTAGTAAATCAACCCAGTGTGTACTAGGCTTTGGAAATAAAGAAGATACATTTATTATGCAGAAAAAACTATATTTGCAGAAATTGCATGCTTTGATGAAAGGTTTAATCCACTCAATTATCTCAGTTATAGAAAATGCTTGCTTCTCCTAATGGAAAACCCTGCTTCAAGAAATGTATATACCATATGCAATTGCTAAATAAGTAATTTTGTAATTTAAGGATGTAAACCCTAACTAGTTATATTGAGTTTGCTCTAAACACCGTGTGTCATAAATATATTCCCCAAAAATATATTAAAAAAAATTATTTTCCTCAGTTTAGGCCGATATGTATTCTTCTTCATATTTTTGGTAAAAAAAAAAAAAAAAAAAAAAAATCGCAATAAGCGTATATTGATTGGTTTGCACAAAAGTTATAGCGTCTACAAAATAGGGGATAGTTTTATGGAATTTGTATTATTCATTTTTTTTTTATTAGTAATGGCGACGATCTGCGATTTTTATTGGGACTGCGACATTATGGCGGACACAGCGGACACTTTTGACACTATTTTGGGACCATTGTCATTTATACAGCGATCAGTGCTATAAAAATGCACTGATTACTGTGTAAATGACACTGGCAGGGAAGGGGTTAACCACTAGGGGGTGATGAAGGGGTTAAGTGTGTCCTAGGGAGTGATTCTAACTGTGGGGGGGTGGGCTACCAGTCACATGACAGCAATCATTGCTCCCAGTGACAGAGAGCAGTGAGCTCTGTCATGACACAAGGCAGAATGGGGAAATGCCTTGTTTACATAGGCACTTCCCCGTTCCGAGGCTTTGTGACACGATCGCCGGGAGACCGGCGGACATCGAGTCCGCTGGTCCCGCAGGCATGGTCATGCTGCACGTGGCGGGCGCACATGCCTGCTATCCCCACCTCTTAAAGGGGACGTACAGGTATGCCCATTTGCCCACCACTGCCATTGTGCCAACGTATATCGGCGTGCATCGGTCGACAAGTGGTTAAATACTTGTAAAAATAAAAATAACAGTAATAATACAAATTGTCTTTTTTCAATTAAATACTTATTTTAAACTTTTTTTGTAATCATTCATCTCACTGCTGCTGATCTGCTGCAGCCACTTCCATCCACAATTCAGAAATGTAATGCACTTCTGCAATCCAGGAATGGTTACATGGCATTTGTAAAGGACAGTGGGTCTTTATCAGAAACCAGTGTGGCATGCTGACAACACAGAATCACAATTGCAGGACATGGACAGTGTGTTGTCACCCTATAAAGGGAAGTACCAGAACAAGGTCCTTTATGGTATGATTAATTATTATGTATTAATATTATTATAATACAGGATTTATATAGCGCCAACAATACAAGAGGATTAGGAGGGCCCTGCTCATAAGAGCCTACAATCCAAGAGGGTGGGGCAAGTGGTACAAAAGTTTATAACTGTGATGGATGAGCTAACGGAAGTGATAAAAGATTAGTTGGTGTTGGCGTGATAAGCTTCCCTGAAGAGATGATTTTTATACTGATCATCTAAGGCAGCCAGAGTCGGAGATAGCTGGACAGATTGAGAGTTCCAGAGGATGGGAGAGGCTCTGAAGAAGTCCTGGAGATGAGTATGAGAGGAGGAGACATGAGAGCTTGAGAGCAGGAAGTCTTGAGAGGAGCGGAGAGGAAGTTTGGGTGATATTTAAAGACAAGATTGGTGATGTAGCTCTGGGCAGAGTTGTAAATGGCTTTGTATGTTGTTGTTAGTATTTTGAATTAAATTTGCTTGCCAATCAGAAGCCAGTGTAAGGATTGGCAGTGAGGGGCAGTAGACACTGAGCAGTTGGTAGATGAGTCTGGCAGCAGCATTCATGATAGACTGAAGAGGGGATAGCCTACGGAGAGGTAGGCCTATGAGGAGAGAGTTTCAATAGTCAGGGAGAGAGATAAGGGGTGAATGAGTAGCTCAGTGGTTTCATTAGTTAAAAAGGGGCACATTTTAGAGATGTTATGGAGGTGAAGTCTACATGGTTTTGACAACGATTGGATTTGGGGCTGAAAGGAAAGGTCAGACTCTAGGATTACACCTAGTACCCTGGCGTGAGGGGAGGGATTGATAGTTGCTTTATTGAGAATATTATCAGCTCAGTTTTAGAGAGATTTAATAAGTGGTGTGACATCCATGCTGATATGTAAGTTAATAAGTTAGTAATGCAAGAGGAGACTGAAGGAGTGAGGTGAGGAGTAGAGAGATAGATTTGGGTGTCATTGGCGTAGAGATGGTATTGGAAGCCATCAGAGCTTATCAAGTGACCAAGGGAGGAGGTGGGTGGTCAATAGTGTCAAAGGCCGCAGAAAGGTCTAATAGTAAGAGTGTGGAATAGTGGTCATTGGTTTTAGCAGTTAGTAAATCCTTAGCGAGTTTTAGTAAGGCAGTTTCTTACCCAGACTACCCAAACTATAAGGGGTCAAGAAGGTTGTAGATTAAGCGTTCTAAACGTTTAAAGATGAATAGGAGCAATGAGAAGTTGTTCGGGTTGGTGGGGTGAAGTGAGGGCCTTTTAAGTATGGGAGTGATCTGCGCATGCTTTAGAGGGGAGGGGAAGGTGCCAGTAGACAGGGAGAGATTGAAGATGTGAGTGAGGAAGAATAGGATAGAATAAGAGGGTTACCATAGTAGTTGCGGGGGAACAGGGTCCAGGAAACAATTGGTTAGGTAGGCATTTGAGAAAAGTTTTGTAACCTCTTCAGTGGTAGCCAGTTAGAAAGAGAAGAGTGTTGACTGTGCTATTAGACAAGGCATTGTAAGTGAGGAAGATAACTGTACATTCCCCTACGTATTGCACCAATCTTGTCTTTGAAGTAATTGGCAATCTCTTGGGCGGTGAGTGAGTAAGTAGGTAGAGGGGGCGGTGGACAAAGCAGAGAGTTAAAGGTAGAGAATAGTCGATGAGGACTGGATGACAAAGGTATTAGTAAGAGAGTCAAAGTAGGTTTGTTTGTCAGCATTGAGGCAGGAATTATATTTTAGAAGGGCAGATTTATATAAGGTGAAGGTCTGCAGTGATTTGGTTTTACGCCACAGTCGTTCAAGAGCATGGCATTGTCTCTTGAGATATCACATGTTGTCAGTTTGCCAGGGTTGTAACGGTCGGGCCTGATTCTGCGTTTAGTTAGAGGAACAAGTGAGTCCAGTGAGGATGAGAGTGAACTGTTGTAGGCAGAGGTAGCCAGAGGTGGTCAGTAGCAGATTAGAGAAGAGAAGGGTTAAAGTCCCAAAGGTGTCTACAAGTAATAATTTGCTGCTTGGAGGGATAGGTGGTATGAGAAAAGGATACTGTGA
Organism: Lithobates clamitans; assembly: GCA_037952925.1. Taxonomy (NCBI): domain Eukaryota; kingdom Metazoa; phylum Chordata; class Amphibia; order Anura; family Ranidae; genus Lithobates; species Lithobates clamitans. The sequence continues at coordinate 1,696,592 of JBBGZY010000448.1, forward strand.
AACTGATTAGGTTGTGATCAGAGAGAGGAAAGGGGGTGTTGATGAGAAGAAGTGCAAAAGATGGGATTGCCAGAAGTGCAAAGGTGGGAGAATACAAGGTCTTGGGTATTACCATTGGAGTGGGTGGAAATGTGTGTCTATTATGTTAGGTTAAAAGATGAGGTTAAGTTGAGAAGTTGGGCTGTAGCCGGACTGTTAACATTAACAGGGATGGTAAAGTCACCAAGGATGACAGTGGGTATTTCAGAGGAGAGAAAGCAGGGAAGCAAGGCAGAGAAGTCATCAAAAAAGCGCAATACTGGTCCAGAAGGCCGATAAATCACTGCAATGCTTAGAGAAATTGGAGAAAACAGACAAATATAGTGCATTTAGAAAGAAGAGAGGGATAGAGAAGGAGGGTCACCAAGTCTTATATTAATGTAAGTTAGAGGTTTAAAATGGTTAAAATTACATTGAAATTGCATTAACATTTAAATCCTATATCAGATTTTTGTGATTGGGTTTATATACTATTATTATTATTAAAAAAAGCAAATGAAAGTCGCCCACGGGACTTTAAATGAGGTGTAAATGGTGATCAAAGGGTAGACAAATATAAAGGTACAAGTATTTATTGAATACAGCAGCATAATCCATAATAGGGCATAAGCATGGGTGAAAAAGGTTCATAAAACAGCAACATTGCATGGTAATCCTAAAACATAGCCATGAATAAATAGTAATACATATAATACAGGTATGCATAGTACATCTCTAACCCGACGCGTTTCGCGAGCTTTCCTCGCTTCATCAGGGGCTGATGTGCATAGCTGCTGTCTGTAAATACAGATAAAGTAATTAGAGTAACGGTTATGAAGGGATACAGCAAGAAGCCAGAACCGGTCATCCCATACTTACTTGTAAAACCAAGGCTACAAACACATAACCCAAGCACAGGTCGGCGGAGAGCATCTCCCCCGGGAGCTGAAGGGGCCGAGAAACCAACCAGAGGACCGAGGCCAGGCGTGGGGGGCAGCATGGCAGAGTGAGGAGAAGAAAAGAGGGCGTGAACCCAGAATGTTCCCAAATGTACTGCAGGGCAACTCTCTGTATGGAAATGTAAACATATGGTAATATAGGGTTAAAGAGTAAATAAGTATGAGATGTATATCGTGGCATGAAATGCAAGATATGTTGATAAACAAGATCTAAAGTAGTGACATTGGTATTGTCATAGAGATATAAATATGTACTGCTTGCATGATATGCATAAGGTGTCCCGCAGAGCAGAGGGAAAAAGGAGGGTACAAGGTAGAGAAGTGAATGAGAGAGGGAAGAAAGTGGAGGGGGAGAAGGGGAGAACAGGGGAAGGTGAGGTGGATGGTGACAGGAAAAGACAAAAAAGAGAAGAAAGAAGAAAGAAAAAAGAAGGGAAGAACAGGGCCAGGGGAAAGAGAAAGAGAAAGTGAGAGGGGTGGGGAGGGATGAAACAGAGTGAAGAGGAGGACAAATTAGTTGATGGTGTAGTGAACTAGAGAAGTATTTCCGTGTGGAAAGAAAAACAGTGTAATAAAGGGAATCAATCAGAAGCAGCAAGTGAGGATAGGTCCGCTGTGGAGTGCAGGTAATTATATAAAAGTAAATGAGTAGGGTGCTTACCAAAATATGCAGCGTCCGGACTGAGTGTAGGAGAGATAGTGAGAGGGAAGTTGCCATGCTGACACCCCCGGCCTTATATCCGGACATCCGCCGGGTTCTCCGCCCCTAACGTCATGCGTCAGGTGGGGCAAAGGGGATCGCAACGCACCCGCCGCAAAGAGGCAGGCACTCGCGATCCCCAGCCCCCTTCAGGATGACACATCCCGCCCATCAAAAAGGGGAGGCCGCTGTGATGCGGACATCCCCAGGTGGGCGTGGAAAGGCATGACGCCGATGCACTGGTGGCCCCGCCCCTCCGGAAAAACCAGAGAGGCGGGGACAGCTGGGGAAGTGAATCCCCATTTGTGCATCGCAGCTCCCGGGGGGTAAAACAGACCGCCCAACCCGAACACGGGCGCAGTGAAGGAGCTAGGTCTACAAGTACATGGTAGATTATATAAACAGTAATATAAAGATATGCTAGTAAGGGTCATGGAGGTTCAGTAGTAGCCGAACCCATGTAGCCCCTAGGATCTAGGGTCAGCATCAGACCAGGGCATTATGGTGTTTTCCACCTGGGTACAAATTTACAAGGAAAGTCTGGGAACTGACCCCTAACATAAAACACCTCCATCCCTAATATCAGAAAAAAGCAAATGAAAGTCGCCCACGGGACTTTAAATGAGGTGTAAATGGTGATCAAAGGGTAGACAAATATAAAGGTACAAGTATTTATTGAATACAGCAGCATAATCCATAATAGGGCATAAGCATGGGTGAAAAAGGTTCATAAAACAGCAACATTGCATGGTAATCCTAAAACATAGCCATGAATAAATAGTAATACATATAATACAGGTATGCATAGTACATCTCTAACCCGACGCGTTTCGCGAGCTTTCCTCGCTTCATCAGGGGCTGATGTGCATAGCTGCTGTCTGTAAATACAGATAAAGTAATTAGAGTAACGGTTATGAAGGGATACAGCAAGAAGCCAGAACCGGTCATCCCATACTTACTTGTAAAACCAAGGCTACAAACACATAACCCAAGCACAGGTCGGCGGAGAGCATCTCCCCCGGGAGCTGAAGGGGCCGAGAAACCAACCAGAGGACCGAGGCCAGGCGTGGGGGGCAGCATGGCAGAGTGAGGAGAAGAAAAGAGGGCGTGAACCCAGAATGTTCCCAAATGTACTGCAGGGCAACTCTCTGTATGGAAATGTAAACATATGGTAATATAGGGTTAAAGAGTAAATAAGTATGAGATGTATATCGTGGCATGAAATGCAAGATATGTTGATAAACAAGATCTAAAGTAGTGACATTGGTATTGTCATAGAGATATAAATATGTACTGCTTGCATGATATGCATAAGGTGTCCCGCAGAGCAGAGGGAAAAAGGAGGGTACAAGGTAGAGAAGTGAATGAGAGAGGGAAGAAAGTGGAGGGGGAGAAGGGGAGAACAGGGGAAGGTGAGGTGGATGGTGACAGGAAAAGACAAAAAAGAGAAGAAAGAAGAAAGAAAAAAGAAGGGAAGAACAGGGCCAGGGGAAAGAGAAAGAGAAAGTGAGAGGGGTGGGGAGGGATGAAACAGAGTGAAGAGGAGGACAAATTAGTTGATGGTGTAGTGAACTAGAGAAGTATTTCCGTGTGGAAAGAAAAACAGTGTAATAAAGGGAATCAATCAGAAGCAGCAAGTGAGGATAGGTCCGCTGTGGAGTGCAGGTAATTATATAAAAGTAAATGAGTAGGGTGCTTACCAAAATATGCAGCGTCCGGACTGAGTGTAGGAGAGATAGTGAGAGGGAAGTTGCCATGCTGACACCCCCGGCCTTATATCCGGACATCCGCCGGGTTCTCCGCCCCTAACGTCATGCGTCAGGTGGGGCAAAGGGGATCGCAACGCACCCGCCGCAAAGAGGCAGGCACTCGCGATCCCCAGCCCCCTTCAGGATGACACATCCCGCCCATCAAAAAGGGGAGGCCGCTGTGATGCGGACATCCCCAGGTGGGCGTGGAAAGGCATGACGCCGATGCACTGGTGGCCCCGCCCCTCCGGAAAAACCAGAGAGGCGGGGACAGCTGGGGAAGTGAATCCCCATTTGTGCATCGCAGCTCCCGGGGGGTAAAACAGACCGCCCAACCCGAACACGGGCGCAGTGAAGGAGCTAGGTCTACAAGTACATGGTAGATTATATAAACAGTAATATAAAGATATGCTAGTAAGGGTCATGGAGGTTCAGTAGTAGCCGAACCCATGTAGCCCCTAGGATCTAGGGTCAGCATCAGACCAGGGCATTATGGTGTTTTCCACCTGGGTACAAATTTACAAGGAAAGTCTGGGAACTGACCCCTAACCTAAAACACCTCCATCCCTAATATCAGAAAAAAGCAAATGAAAGTCGCCCACGGGACTTTAAATGAGGTGTAAATGGTGATCAAAGGGTAGACAAATATAAAGGTACAAGTATTTATTGAATACAGCAGCATAATCCATAATAGGGCATAAGCATGGGTGAAAAAGGTTCATAAAACAGCAACATTGCATGGTAATCCTAAAACATAGCCATGAATAAATAGTAATACATATAATACAGGTATGCATAGTACATCTCTAACCCGACGCGTTTCGCGAGCTTTCCTCGCTTCATCAGGGGCTGATGTGCATAGCTGCTGTCTGTAAATACAGATAAAGTAATTAGAGTAACGGTTATGAAGGGATACAGCAAGAAGCCAGAACCGGTCATCCCATACTTACTTGTAAAACCAAGGCTACAAACACATAACCCAAGCACAGGTCGGCGGAGAGCATCTCCCCCGGGAGCTGAAGGGGCCGAGAAACCAACCAGAGGACCGAGGCCAGGCGTGGGGGGCAGCATGGCAGAGTGAGGAGAAGAAAAGAGGGCGTGAACCCAGAATGTTCCCAAATGTACTGCAGGGCAACTCTCTGTATGGAAATGTAAACATATGGTAATATAGGGTTAAAGAGTAAATAAGTATGAGATGTATATCGTGGCATGAAATGCAAGATATGTTGATAAACAAGATCTAAAGTAGTGACATTGGTATTGTCATAGAGATATAAATATGTACTGCTTGCATGATATGCATAAGGTGTCCCGCAGAGCAGAGGGAAAAAGGAGGGTACAAGGTAGAGAAGTGAATGAGAGAGGGAAGAAAGTGGAGGGGGAGAAGGGGAGAACAGGGGAAGGTGAGGTGGATGGTGACAGGAAAAGACAAAAAAGAGAAGAAAGAAGAAAGAAAAAAGAAGGGAAGAACAGGGCCAGGGGAAAGAGAAAGAGAAAGTGAGAGGGGTGGGGAGGGATGAAACAGAGTGAAGAGGAGGACAAATTAGTTGATGGTGTAGTGAACTAGAGAAGTATTTCCGTGTGGAAAGAAAAACAGTGTAATAAAGGGAATCAATCAGAAGCAGCAAGTGAGGATAGGTCCGCTGTGGAGTGCAGGTAATTATATAAAAGTAAATGAGTAGGGTGCTTACCAAAATATGCAGCGTCCGGACTGAGTGTAGGAGAGATAGTGAGAGGGAAGTTGCCATGCTGACACCCCCGGCCTTATATCCGGACATCCGCCGGGTTCTCCGCCCCTAACGTCATGCGTCAGGTGGGGCAAAGGGGATCGCAACGCACCCGCCGCAAAGAGGCAGGCACTCGCGATCCCCAGCCCCCTTCAGGATGACACATCCCGCCCATCAAAAAGGGGAGGCCGCTGTGATGCGGACATCCCCAGGTGGGCGTGGAAAGGCATGACGCCGATGCACTGGTGGCCCCGCCCCTCCGGAAAAACCAGAGAGGCGGGGACAGCTGGGGAAGTGAATCCCCATTTGTGCATCGCAGCTCCCGGGGGGTAAAACAGACCGCCCAACCCGAACACGGGCGCAGTGAAGGAGCTGGGATTGCCAGAAGTGCAAAGGTGGGAGAATACAAGGTCTTGGGTATTACCATTGGAGTGGGTGGAAATGTGTGTCCATTATGTTAGGTTAAAAGATGAGGTTAAGTTGAGAAGTTGGGCTGTAGCCGGACTGTTAACATTAACAGGGATGGTAAAGTCACCAAGGATGACAGTGGGTATTTCAGAGGAGAGAAAGCAGGGAAGCAAGGCAGAGAAGTCATCAAAAAAGCGCAATACTGGTCCAGAAGGCCGATAAATCACTGCAATGCTTAGAGAAATTGGAGAAAACAGACAAATATAGTGCATTTAGAAAGAAGAGAGGGATAGAGAAGGAGGGTCACCAAGTCTTATATTAATGTAAGTTAGAGGTTTAAAATGGTTAAAATTACATTGAAATTGCATTAACATTTAAATCCTATATCAGATTTTTGTGATTGGGTTTATATACTATTATTATTATTATTACATAGTTACATAGTAGGTGAGGTTGAAAAAAGACACACGTCAATCAAGTCCAACCCATGTGTGTGATTAAATGTCTAATAGTTTCTTGAAAATATCGATGCTCCCCGCTGAGACCACCGCCTGTGGAAGGGAATTCCACATCCTTGCCTCTCTTACAGTAAAGAACCCTCTACATAGTTTAATAGAAGCAAAATAAAATGAAAGGTCTGCAGTCACGAGTGATGCACCTCCATCCCTATATACATATACAAAAAAAGAGAGTCGCCCTGGGACTTTACATGAGGTGGTCACAGTCAGCCACTGAGTAACAAGAGTAAAGGCAGTATAAATGTTTATTAAAATTAATGAACATACATGGATAATATAGCATATTAGCTCAGCCAATGGATTTGCACATAATAAAGAAAATAATTAAAGTTGATACAAACATTATAAAATGCAGTATATACAATGCACGCATCAGGAAACCGGACGCATGTTTCACAAGATCATTGCTCGCTCATCAGGGGTGGATGCGAATGAGATGTATCTAAATAAACAAAAAGATGTGTCACGGTGGTAATGTAAGAACAATGGCAGAATGGGCCAGAACAAAACGGCCCAATACTTACCATTGAACGAAACCAGAGTTTCCCTCGCTGAACCCCCAAATGGACAGCAGCCAGAGTATGGCACGGGAGCTGAGGGGGAGAAGACGGACACAGGTACCCCCAGGGGGGACGCCAGGAGGCTGACATGGCATGAGTGGAGGTGAATGGTCCTATTGTCTCAGTATGTAGCTTGATAGATATCAGCTGTAAACATAGATGTATATGTCTCAATGATTTGCCAAAATTTAGTAAAATGAACATAAAGTTATATAATATAATAACATTTTTGTATGAGAGCAAGTATGCTTTAGCATAAGTATATGTGTCAAGCTTTACTAAAAAAGCAAAGTAGATAGAAGTTGTACAGTTATTAGTATAGAACATAAATGGACTAACCTGATCCAATAATGGAGCAGACATAGAGACCATGGGTAAAAAAGTAAATCCTGAAAAATTGTGTTTGTCTGGGAGAGAAAAAAGGAAAGGGTTGTGTGAAAAGCAGTGTTATAAAAGAGACAAAAAAGTGCAGGGAATGCAGATGGAGCATCAGGTGCGTGCTGGGGGGTGGGGAGAGTGTATTTACCTTGATATGGAAGCAGCTAAACAGCAATGAAAATCTGTGGTATGCATAGTATTGGTGAACGAAGGAAGTGAACTCAGCCATGTCTCACCCCTGACTTATATCCCCAAAGAGGGCCGGTCCGCCCCGCCCCCAACGCCATGAAAGGATGGATTGGTGTACCAACGCCCAAGGTGTCAGCTACCAATGGGAGTATGCATGCGCATTTTTTTTTCTCTACATAGTTTAAGGTTAAACCTCTTTTCTTCTAATTTTAATTTTGAGTGGCCACAAATCTTGTTAAACTCCCTTCTGCAAAAAAGTTTTATCCCTATTGTGGGGTGACCAGTACAATATTTGTATATTGAAATCATATCCCCTCTCAAGTGTCTTTTCTCCAGAGAGAATAAGTTCAGCGCTCGCAACCTTTCCTCATAACTGATATCCTCCAGACCCTTTATTAGCTTAGTTGCCCTTCTTTGTACTCGTTCCATTTCCAGTACATCCTTCCTGAGGACTGGTGCCCAGAACTGGACAGCATACTCTAGATGCGGCCGGACCAGAGTCTTGTAGAGCGGGAGAATTATCGCTTTATCTCTGGAGTTGATCCCCTTTTTAATGCATGCCAATATTCTGTTTGCTTTGTTAGCAGCAGCTTGGCATTGCATGCCATTGCTGAGCCTATCATCTACTAGGACCCCCAGGTCCTTTTCCATCCTAGATTGCTCCAGAGGTTCTCCCCCCAGTGTATAGATTGCATTCATATTTTTGCCACCCAAATGCATTATTTTACAATTTTCTACATTAAACTTCATTTTGTAGTTGCCCACCCCATTAATTTGTTTAGATCTTTTGCAAGGTTTCCACATCCTGCAGAGAAGGTATTGCCCTGCTTAGCTTAGTATCGTCCGCAAATACAGAGGTTGAACTATTTACCCCATCCTTCAGGTCATTTATGAACAAATTAAATATGATTGGTCCCAGCACAGAACCCTGGGGGACCCCACAACCCACCCCTGACCATTCAGAGTACTCCCCATTTATCACCACCCTCTGAACACGCCCTTGTAGCCAGTTTTCAATCCATGTACTCGCCCTATGGTCCATACCAACGGACCTTATTTTGTATAGTAAACGTTTATGGGGAACTGTGTCAAATGCTTTTGCAAAATCCAGATATACCGCTTCTACAGGCCTTCCTTTTTATAATATAATAATAATAAGAAAAGTTGCTTTTGTTAAACACAAATACAAATTAACACCTTATAATTTTATTTTTTGTAGGGAAAGTGTAAAAAGATGTAATTAAAATTCATACAAGTCTGCCTGCTTAACCACTTCCCACCCAGGCCAATTCTGACACTTCTCTCCTGTAAAAATCATCATTTTTGTTAGAAAATTACTCAGAACCCCCACGAACATTATATATTTTTTAAGCAGAGGCCCTAGAGAAAATAATTGTGGGTGTTGCAATTTTATATGTCACACTATATTTATGTAGTGATTTTTCAAACGCAATTTAAAAAAAAAAAATACACTTTAAAGTGGAGTTTAAGGCAAAAACGGAACTTCCGCTTTAAGTGTAGCTGACCCCCTGACATGCCACATTTGGCATGTCATTTTTTGGGGGGGAGCGGATACCCTCTTTTTAGAGACACCCAACTACCACTTCCTCCCTCCACAGCACCGGAAGGAAGCTCACCTCTCACCCCTCCCTCCATGCAATCTTCTGGGACACGTCACAGGTCCCAGAAGATTGCCCGGCCAATCACAGTGCGTAGCGCGGGTCGCGCATGCGCAGTACGTGCCTAGCTGTGAAGCCACAGCTGCACCCACAGTCAGAATGCCGGCGCCGCAGAGAAGAGGGGGAGAGAAGCCAGGCTTTGTTCGCCCGCATCGCTGGACTGTGGGGCAGGTGAGTGTCTGATTATTAAAAGTCAGCAGCTATACTTTTTGTAGTTGCTGACTTTTATATGGGTGGAACTCCGCTTTAAATAATTTTAATGCAAAAAAACACAATATATAAATACATTTTTTTGGTAGATTTTAAAAGATGAAGGATAAAGTTTACCAAGTAAACAGATACCTAACCTGTCATGCTTTAAAATTGCACACGCTCATGGAATGGCACCAAACTACAGTACCTAAAAATCTCCATAGGCTTTTACAAGTTACCAGTTTAGAGTTAGAGAGGAAGTCTAGTGCTAGAATTATTGCTCTCGCTATAAAGTTTCCTGCGATACCTCACATGTGTGGTGCAAACACCATTTACATATGCAGACGTGACCTACATATGCGTTCACAACTGTGTGCGAGTATGGGGGGGACCGTAGTGGGAAGTGGTTAAAAATAGTATAGGGGACACAGAACCTGGCCTAACCGAAAGCTCCCAATTGCTGCTTGCGATCAGGAGTTTTCAGATCATGTGATCGCCGTGACAACAAATCATGGTGGTCATGTGATCCTCGCCTCCCGATGCCATAAATCTCTAATCTCATAAAAGGGCGGAGAGGCGCCGGTGCGAAGAGGTTAATGTAATTCCAAATGTACTAAAACAGATTTCGTTACAATGTGTATGATTCTTCGTACAATTTTCACAAATGAAGACCATATTCACAGTTGGCATTTTGTTTGTTTTGAAGCAAATGGTTTATCCTGCTCCTTTTAAAATTTTCATCACTGTGGTCAAAAACTAATATCAATTTGACACTAACCATTAGAAAATCAAACAAAAGTTCCTGAAGATGAAAATTTTTGCATATATATTTACCAGCTTAAATGGCTGATATCCAAGCATTGTGTATCCAAAACTGAATTTCCTATTTGTTCTTCCTTTCTAATTAAAGGGTTACCTCGGTGTGGTAATCTGTGAAAAGTGACTTTTCTTGTACAGTTTTAACAGGCCCCATAAATGTAGTTCATATTTATTCCAACAGCAACTACCTAAGTCATAATTGTTAAAGCTGATCTACACATCATATTCAGTTTCTGGAGATTTTCCTGAAGGCATGGTTGTTATCAAAGGGGGGCCTATAGCTTTATAAAGGGTTAAAAGGCCTTGGCCTAGGAAGGCCAAAATGCCAAGGCCTGCTATGTCTGCCCTGTTCACAAAGCCAACAGAGATTCAGGCTTCAGAAATTCCAAAAACACTATTACTTTGTGCCAAACAATGACCTATTTCTAGCGGATGGAGAACTAGTATGTAGTATTATTTGCCCACTAACACTTAGATTGTCAACTGCAACTGATGTTCATGGAGCCTGCTCTGCTGAGATGTGGTATATGAACAGAGAAACTGAACCCGAGAAAGAGAGAAGGTCATATCATTTATCTGAAAAAGGATAACCTTAATGAAATTGTACTGGTAACACATAAACTGTAACCTAGGGTGAAAAAGTTTATCTGACAAGGTCATCAATGTAAGCATAATTTACCGGTTACAGATCTTTCCTCCACTTTATAGATAATTCCTAGAGTTGCTAAACGGGCTGTTGAAAATTCAATTTACTTTCTTATTGTACAGAACATTTATTGTAGATTAGTATTTATGATAGCTTGGAACCTTTCACCCCTGTAACCTTACACATGGTATAACATGCTTCCCAGACCTCATAAACCTATTCCAGTAACAGGCTCTGCTATATGTTTACAAGTATTCACTTGACGTTCCTGTACGGCTATGTCCAAGGACTGGTGGAATTTCCAATAACATGAGACAATATTTATGGAAATATGCTCCGTTGGGCCTTGGTAAAGGTCAGACATCTTACGTGTTCCCACACACTTACAGTAATTCCTGTCAAAGGAGCTAAACAACAGGGCTATAATTTGATATTTTTTATTTTTGGAGACTTCTATTGTAAGAGCTTGGTGCTTAAAACTCTTTCATTGCGAATTGCATTGACTTCTGTTAAATGAAGTCGCAAGCTGCAACAAAATTGTCAATGCAAATTGCACAGAGCAGCAGCTTTGAAATGGCGCTGAAGTATCGCGATTTCAAAGCTGCACTGGTGTGAACCAGGGCTTACTTACATAAAGTCACATCCGTGTGAGGCTCCAGTCCCCAGTCTTCTCTCCTTTATTGTTTACATGAGGCAGGTTCTTTCATTGGGTGTGCACGACATTACATGTGTGATGTGAGCACTTCTTATTGGTGGGGTTCTCCCGGGATCCGCAAGTGGAGTCAGCACATGGGGACTGTAGGGGACCAGCTGACACAGGTGCATCTGCAGCTCTGGATTAGCAACCTCCAGTAACTGAGAATGACACCAATTAAAGACCAAGGTGACAGATTTAGGTGAGTATACCTTGCTTCACAAGGTAAGAAAAAAGAAGTGCAGGATGTAAAATATTTGAAAGATGTGCTTTAGGTTACCATGCCTGTAAACCTGGCAACACCCTTGCAAGGAGGTTGAAAGTTTTAATATATTTTATATTATGGACAGTATTGTATGGGAACAGTGAGTGGTCAATAGGAACACCTGGTACTCCAGGGAACAGATCAATGTAATATATCAGGGAGAATCTCGCCACAAGAGACCTCATGATATATTAAAAAAAGTCAAGGGATGACATTAAATAGGAATAGTATTTCAGTTTGTTCTGTGCTATCAGTAGAGATAGGGACAAGTACTGCTGATGTGAACTCTACAGTGTGTGCTGCCTGACCTCCCCGACCAGAAGTTCAAGCTAGCAGCATTAATGCATAAGGAGCAAATGGCAACAGAAAGTAAGAGTTTTGGGATATATTCACCCAAAATAATAGATGTTGACATTTGCATTAGTGTAAGTTAATGAATTACAATAAAACAGGAGAGAATTTATGCTACTTTCATTTTAATTGTACCCTGCCTCAGCTATATAAAAATCCCAAACAGTGTTACTAGCCTTGCCCTTTTCTCATCTGTGAACTACAGAAATGTTACCCCCCCCCCCCTAATTTATAGAAATAAGTAAAGGGAGAGGTATTCTGTAGTAAAAATCAGGAGATCAGGAGTAGGGTGACAACATAGAACAGAGAGAAGCACACCGCTGCAGGCAAACTCAGGTGCAGGATGGATCACAGGTGCAGACCTCGGCTCACCACCATGGAAGATGAACAAGACAAGGAATTGGTCGCACACTGGAACTCCAAAATATCTAGATGTCATCTTTATTGTCAAAAAAGGGTCAGACAGATACAGGCAATGGTAGACGTTTCACAAGCGATAGCTTGCTTGTGAACAAGTAAGCTATCGCTTGTGAAACGTCTACCATTGCTTGTATCTGTCTGACCCTTTTTTGACAATAAAGATGACATCTAGATATTTTGGAGTTCCAGTGTGCGACCAATTCCTTGTCTTGTTCGTCTTCCAGGGTGACAACATACTGTAGCTTCTCCATAGATACAATATAATTAGTGAGTGTTGTCACCCTTGGAAGGAAAATGTTTTACTGGCAAGATCATGGGTTTTGCACAGAGCAGCCCAGATCCTCCTCTTCTCGGCTCTCCCGCCGTTGCTCCTGGCTCCTTCTTTTAGCCAAGTTCTCCCAGAACAAGCAGCTTGCAATGGGAGTACCCAAGCAGGCTCTCTCCCAAGCCACTGCTCTGCCTGTCCATTCACACACAGAGCCTTGGCTTGGGCCCACCCCCTCTCTCTTCTCATTGGCTCACTGGCTGTGTCTCATGGGGAGCCACATCGCTGGATCCCGTATTGGGCAGGTCATTGGGGGGGCTGCTGCACAGGGAAGTTTTTTTACCTTCATGCATTGAATGCATGAAGGCAAAAACACCTTGAGCCTTTAGAACCACTTAAGAGGAAGTGCCAGCTTATTTCATTTTTATCTTCTGTAAAGGTGGGGAGTGAAAATAATATGTCAAGATAGTCAGGGAAGGTTGAACAGTTTAGACTTAATCTATCCATAGCTGCCAGCATTAGGAAATGAATCCCAGTGTTGTGCGATAATCCAGCTGGATTGCGGATGGTAAGAATGAAAATCTTGTCGTATGACTTCTCACATCTGTCAGGGCATGTTGTAATCATATGGCAGCCCCATCGCTTTAACTTAAGTAATGTGAGTGCGGGGCACTGATTTTCTCCGGGGGCTGCTATGTATGGCTGTTGCTGGCTAAGACTGAGTGGTTTGATTTCACCGAAATCCATTTTTCTGCAAGAATACCAATTATGCAGCCAAATTGTGTCTGAGAAGAAAACTCTTATTAATGTGTTTAGTGCCCCTTAAATAATTGTATCCTTGTTTTCATTTGTGTACCTATTTTACTTTTCAGTGTCTGTTAAAAAAAAAAAAACTTATAATATAATGCAGTTAAGGAGGGGTTGTATTCTGGCACAAGAACAGTTTTGAGATAGTTTAAAGGAGCTTCCATAATCCTCAGGATCCACTTATGGCTCATTGCACCCACAATGGTAAAATTTTACTGAAAAATCTCTGAATTTTGTTGAAGGAGTAATTACAAAGTTACAGGCAAGTTTATTTCAGCTACTACTTTGTCCTGAACACAAAAGGGGAAATTTTGTGTGCAAGTAAGGCCCCTTTCACACTGGGGCGGTGGGGGTGTCGGCGGTAAAACAGCGCTATAATAGCGCTGTTTTATCGTCGTTTTTGCGGCTGTATTCGGCCGCTAGCGGTGTGGTTTTAAACCCCGCTGGCGGCCGAAAAAGGGTTAAACCCGCTCGTACAGCGCGGCTATAGCCGCGGTATTACCGTGGTATAGCCGCGCTGTCCCATTGATTTCAATGGGCAGGAGCGGTTTAGGAGCGGTGAACACACCGCTCCTTCAGCGCTCCAAAGATGCGGCTCACAGGACTTTTTTTACCGTCCTGCCAGTGCACCACTTCAGTGTGAAAGCCCTCGGGCTTTCACACTGAACAAACAGCGGAGGCTGTTTAGGGGCGGTTTGCAGGCGGTATTTTTAGCGCAATAACTCCTGCAAACTGCCCCAGTGTGAAAGGGGCCTAAGAATAAAAGTGAAGCATGTACAACAAATGTGTTACAGGTACAAAAACTGAAATTTGTAGATTTTAGACTTTAAAAGCACCATCTGATGATTTGTCAAAAGAATTGGTACGCCTGCCTTTACACACACATGATCTTTATCTGACATCTAATTTTCTGGCTTCTATAAAAGGCTTATGTCTCATTTTCAGGACTAACAACATCTTCATATTCTGATATGTGTGCACAAGCAAGGACTCATTTCCCTGCCCCTACAACAATACCCAAGGCCTGTGCGTCAGTTATTTTAATGGCAGGCAGCACCAGATAACAAAAGAATAGTCAGGGGGCATTAAGCAATAACACTCTACTCTCATGGTACCACTTGAACCCAAGGTGATGAGAAGTCATACATGGATTCTGGGGGTAGGACTTTCCTCTGAAAAAAAGGTAATTACTTCCTGCCCCCCACCCACAGACACTCACTCTGGCCACCTCCTCTTGTATGCAGTGCCATTTCTATGTTTTCCCCATTTCTGATTGGCCAAGAAAAGTCTTCTACATGCACAAGAAATTCCACCAAACCGTTTCAGATTTCATGACAGCTCAAAAACACTTATGCCCCGTACACACGGTCGGACTTTGTTCGGACATTCCGACAACAAAATCCTAGGATTTTTTTCCGACGGATGTTGGCTCAAACTTGTCTTGCATACACACGGTCACACAAAGTTGTCGGAAAATCCGATCGTTCTGAACGTGGTGACGTAAAACACGTACGTCTGGACTATAAACGGGGCAGTGGCCAATAGCTTTCATCTCTTTATTTATTCTGAGCATGCGTGGCACTTTGTCCGTCGGATTTGTGTACACACGATCGGAATTTCCGACAACGGATTTTGTTGTCGGAAAATTTTATATCCTGCTCTCAAACTTTGTGTGTCGGAAAATCCGATGGAAAATGTGTGATATAGCCTACACACGGTCAGAATTTCCGACAACAAAGTCCTATCACACATTTTCCATCGTAAAATCCGACCGTGTGTACGGGGCATTAAAGTGGAGGGCCACCCTGAAAAAAAAATCACCAAAAATCCTAAGAGAAATAAAAAAAAACATTTAAAAAAAAATAAATAAACTTACCTAAACCCTTGTTGCTAGGCAGTCTTCCTAATCTACCTCTTCCTATTCCGCGGCGTGTTCTGCTCCTCGGTGAGCGGCCCCGTTGTCTTCTGGGAACTGTGTGTGTTCCCAGAACACCACGGGGCCATTCACAGAGCGCCGTGCACAGTAGGAAACTGGCAGTGAAGCCGCAAGGCTCCACTGCCTGTTTCCCTTACTTAGGATGGCTGTACAGGGACCCGAGAGCCGAGGGACGGGTCAGCCTCGTGCACCCAGGACAGGTAAGTACTTATTTAAAGTCAGCAGCTACAGTGTTTGTAGCTGCTGACTTTTAATTTTTTTAGTCTGTAGTCCGATCTTGTTATGTTATCCTGGCACAAAAGGGTGAAAGTTGTCACCTTAGGACAGGAAGTGCATTAAACCTGGAACACACAGGCCGAATATCTTCCGCTACCCGCCGATACACCCGCCGGCTGTTTGGTTGGCTTCTGTTGAACGGGTATGCTGGAAAACCAGCATCTGATTGACACCCGATCAGTGCCGGCATCCAATGGCTACAAGTACTGAGTGACTAGTGTGTTCTGTCAGGGGGCGGTCCCCCAGTCAGACCATAATAGCTCAGTGGGGAGATCTCTGTACTAATATCATATAGTTAGTACAGTGAGCTCCTCCCAAGCTCCTCAGTTTTTGTTTGTTCAGCCCACGGGGTTGAACGAAAACAAAACTGATAGTGTGTACTAGAACTAAAATGTTACTAAACCCAGGACCCTGCATTCACTATATCTGTTCTTCCAAAGTACACAGAACATGGAAATGCAATTATTTTAGTAAATATAAGCTGCTAAATAGCTTTTATCAGCAGTATATAACATTCTGATGACTTCTTTCTGTGTCCAGCCAAGCACTGGTTAAAGCTTGTAAAAGAAGTTTTAATTCTGCTCTGACTGTCCTATGAGGCTGTATGACCCTTGACTTTCTGTCTGGACAATGTTGATTGGCCATGTGCTAATCACATGTAACCCCCCCCCCAAAAAAAAAAACTCTAGCAGAACACACCAAACTGAGCATGTGCAGAGTGTCTCCAAGGCTCTGTTCTATGAGGAGATTGGGGGCAGTAAAGGAAGGGGAGGATAGGAGAAGACAGGAGCAAACGGCATTTTTACAGAATGCAGAGAATTAACCCCTTAGGTTCCAAGCATGTATCAAAAGCATGCTTTACTGCATATCCGGAATCATTAAACTGTTGTGGCTTTAGTAACACTTTAACTGTCAAAATTACCAGGTGAAACATAAAGGAAAAGGCCTGAAAAAATAAAGGCACCAAATTTGGACTGCAATATGATACATTTGCTTATATTTGGGCTTAAATACACTTGAACGACCCCCTTTGTATTAAAGCCAGAATCAGCACCCTCCACCTTCAAAAATAGGTCAGCAATGGCAGCTTTTCTATATGTTCACAGGTTCCCTTTAAAACTTGCTTGCATTGTGCTGCAAATGCCTCAGTAGACTCTTCTGTTCATTACTTCTATAGGCAAACAATAAAGTCAGTGTAGCCACAGCTACTTTCCCCACATATTTCTACAGTATAAATATAGTGTTACAGTACATCGGACTGGAAATAATGATGGAAATTTCTCGAGTAATTACAATGACAGCAGCAGGATATATTTATGTTTTAGAAATGGATCTTTTTAAATGGTCATAGCTTGTTGGCTCCAATAATTGCTCTTAATTGCTTCCATGTTGTGAGGTTACACCAATGAATTGCTGGATTCAGTGTCACTGCTTGTGACGATTGCCAAGTCAAATTGTAATTCAGGCCTATACCATAACGGTAAAATCAGCATGCTGCACTCTGCTATATTGTGTCTTTACAAATACTGTAAGTGAAACCGAAATGACAGCATCACGGCTACTCAGGAGTAATCTAATGTAAATAAATGGAATGGTCTGTGTGTGGTATAATATTATAACAGCAGATACAGTTCACAGTAATATTCCACATGTGTGTTAGATATAACAATGCATGCCACCCCGGGACTGACTTCATTCTTTGCCTGTTCTAATCTACACTGACACCAGCTCTTTTGCAGATTTTTGCATGGAAAGCTGGACTGTTACTGCAAAAAGTAACCTGTACTGAAAGAATATGGGAGCTACCGCTGTTGACTGTTCTTTAAACAATACTGAACCCCAAAACAAAAATGTATTCATTTGCAACTTACCAATTCTTAAAAAAAAGATGGCTGCTTTAGTTTTCATTTTTATTTATTTTTTCTCCTTTATTTTCACTAGGTTACTTTAACAAACCAAGCCGTCCAGACAATATTTCACATGTGTGTTAGATACAGTGCCTTAAAAAAGTATTCATACCCCTTGAAATGTTCCACATTTTGTCATGTTACAACTTAAAACATAAATGTATTTTATTGGGATTTTATGTAAGGCTGGGTTCACACTACCACACAGAGCGGCTCACAGCAGGGGTCCGGTGTGTCCACATTTACCGTTTTAGGTCTGATTTTAGCCTGAATTTTTGGCTGAATTCAAACCTGAAACTAGAAGACGCACAGGACTCCTGTGCAATTCGCACCAGAGCTGCTTCGGAAATGTGTGAACCGGCTCCATAGAGAGCCTGACGTGCAAATTGAATGCGGGGAAACCCACATCCAATTCGCAATAGTGGGAACCCAGCCTGATAGACCAACACAAAGTGGCACATAATTGTGAAGTGGAAGGAAAATGATAAATGGTTTTCAACATTTTTCACAAATAAATTTCCGAAAAGTGTGGCGTACACTTGTGTTCCGCCCCCCTGAGTCAATACTTTGTTGAACCACCAAGTCTTTTTGGGGCTGTCTCTACCAGCTTTGCACATCTAGAGGGTGACATTCTTCTTTGAAAAATAGCTCAAGCTCTGTCAGATTGGATGGAGAAGGTCTGTTAACAGCAATTTTCAAGTCTTGCCACAGATTCTCAATTGGATTTAGGTCTGGGCTTTGACTGGGCCATTCTAACTAACACATGAATATGCTTTGATCTAAACCATTCCATTGTAGCTCTGGCTGTATGTTTAGGGTCGTTGTCCTGCTGGAAGGTGAACCTCCGCCCCAGTCTCAAGTTTTTTGCCGCGTACACACGTCCGGTTTTGCCGTCGGAATAAACTCTGAAGGTTTCTCTGACTGAACTGAGACGGAATTCTGCTCAAGCGGTCTTGCATACACACGGTCACACCAAAGTCCGACCGTCCAGAACAAGGTGACATACAACACGTACAACGGGACTGGAAAAAGGAAGTTCAATAGCCAGTAGTCAATAGCTTCTGTCTCATACTTGTTTCAGAGCATGCGTCGTTTTTGGTCCGTCGGAACAGCATACTGACGAGCGGGTTTCCCGATATTTTTAAATAGGTTC
Source organism: Lithobates clamitans (assembly GCA_037952925.1). Classification (NCBI taxonomy): domain Eukaryota; kingdom Metazoa; phylum Chordata; class Amphibia; order Anura; family Ranidae; genus Lithobates; species Lithobates clamitans. Next base: position 1,715,207 of record JBBGZY010000448.1, read on the forward strand.
CGTCGGAAATATTTAGAACATATTCCATTTCTAGGTCCGTCAGAATTTTCGAAAAAAAAAAGTCAGATGAGGCCCACACGATCAAAATAGACGATGAAAAGCTTCCGTCTGACTTTTTCTGTCGGACATTCTGCTCGTGTGTACGTGGCTTAACAGGCTTTCTTCTAAAATTGCCCTGTATTTGGCTACATCCATCTTCCCATCAACTCTGACCAGCTTCCCTGTCCCTGCTGAAGAAAAAAATCCCCACAACATGATGCTGCCACCACCATGTTTCACAGTAGGGAAGGTGTGTTCAGGGTGATGTGTAGTGTTAGTTTTCAGCCACACATAGCATTTTGCTTTTAGGCCAAAAAGTTCAATTTTGGTCTCATCTGACCAGAGCACCTTCTTCCACATGTTTGTTGTGTCCCCCACATGGCTTCTCGCAAACTGCAAACAGACCTTTTATGGCTTTCTTTCAACAATGGCTTTCTTCTGGCTAGATTTGTGGAGTGCACAACTAATAGTTGTCCTGTGGACAGATTCTCCTACCTGAGCTGTGGATCTCTACAGATCCTCCAGAGTTACCATGGACCTCTTGGCTGCTTCTCTGATTAATGCTCTCCTTGCCCGGCCTGTCAGTTTAGGTGGATGGCCATGTATTGGTAGGTTTGCAGTTGTACCATACTCTTTCCATTTTCAGATGATGGATTGAACAGTGCTCTGTGATGTTCAAAGCTTGGGATATCTTTTTATAACCTAACCCTGCTTTAAACTTCTCCACAACTTTATCCCTGTGTTCCTTGGCCTTCATGATGTGTGTTCCTTAGCCTTCATGATGCTCTTTGTTCACTAAGGTTCTCTAACAAACCTCTGAGGGCTTCACAGAACAGCTGTATTTATAGTGAGATTAAATTACACACAGGTGGACTCTATTTACTAATTTGGGTGACTTCTGAAGGCTGTAAAGCTGGATACACACTATACATTTTTCTTTAGATTCTTTCCTTTAGATTTACCAAAACCATATAATATGAGATCAAACCTAAACACTTTAAATTTGTATGTAATCAGGCAGGCGATTGGACTACATAGTTGGAGGTAAATCTAAAGGAAATCGAACAACAAAAGTTGTATAGTGTGTATCCAGCTTTAAGGGGGCTGAATACAAATGCACACCACACTTTTCAGACATTTATTTGTAAAACATTTTGAAAACCATTTATCATTTTCCTTCCACTTCACAATTATGTACCACTTTGTGTTGGTTTATCACATAAAATCCCAATAAAATAAATTTACATTTTTGGTTGTAAAATAACGAAATTTGGTAAATGGCAAGGGGTATAAATACTTTTTCGAGGCACTGTATAACAATGCATGCCATCCCGCGACTGACTTGAGACAAATGATTTACCACTGACAGGGGTGCTTACAATGATCAGCTTTTATTCATTTATGTAAAACCTTTATCTCTAAAAGAAAAAAAAAAAAAACACTGTTTACTGTAACTGCATATAATGTGTTAGCTGGAGTTCAGCTGTGTCTGCTTTGCTACTTCATCCAGAAAGTTAGACACCTTAAGACAGGAAGTATGTAACAGGCAGGATCACCAGCTGAAAAAAAAAAGGGAAAAGTATCCTAAAAAAGAAAACAAATGCAGCCACCCCATCTAAAGACTGATAAGTTGCAATAATTAATTTTTTGCTTTTGAGCTTAATACCTCTTTAAACTGTGCATGCTTGCTCTGGATCAGCGATTCCGATATGATTTGAGCCAGAGACAGCTAGTCAACCAGCAATTTCAAAAGATATTTTTAGTTTTCTCATTACAGACATTAAGAGAAGTTTTTTTATTTTTTTAATCATACTTACCTAGGTGGATGCAAAATTGGTCCAATGCTGCATCTGTCCCCTGCCGGCTCTAAGACTATGAACCGAGCAATCTAACACTGATTGCTTGGTTCTCAGTGAGCAGAGAGCTGTTGACTGTCAGTCACCGCTGTCTCCTCACCCCCCCCCCCCATGCACTAACTGGAGCGCTGGGTTGCGGAGTGAGTGGGAGCGCCCGGCTCAGGCTCTCAGCAGCTTGCTGAAAGGTTGAGCCAGGTGCCGATCCAGGCTTCTGGGTGGATCCCGACCATATGGTCACGATCTTTCCCCAGCCTGGACCGGCTCTGTGATATCAGCCGACAGTGGGCTTCAGCCCGCTGTCCGCTGAAAACAGGTCACAGGAGTGCAGATTGAACTGCACTCCTGTGAGCCACAGGGGAAGCACAGCCAAACAAGCTTTGACTGTACTTCTCCTTTAAAGAAAATGTTTCATGAAAGAAACAAGGGTACTGGTTTCACTACCTTCTTTCTGAAGTTGCTACTTGCCTGTTGCATTAATGCAGTGAGTTAATGCAAAGCATTCAAGTAAAAGTCTACTTTGGTAAAAAAAATATAAGATATCAGTGGCGGCTGATGAAGTTTTAAGGTGGTGGGGCACCAGGGATATACTGACTGAGATAGACCGCCCCCTCCACCCCATATAGGATATGTACTGAGAGACCCCTATTATGGGGTATACTGAGAGAGAGCGAATAGGAGGAATGAATGGCGGTGAGAGTCCCATGAGGCTGGCCAAGGGCTAGACTGCAGGGAGGGTGTAATGAGCGGTGCACATCCCCAGCCAGGTCCAGTGTGACAAGAACATATGTATGACAGGGAAGATGTCTTACCTGTAGCCTGGAGCTGGTATACGGGCAGAATTCAGGCTGTGCTGGCAGAGAAATGTCCCCACTTTCCTCACTTCCACTTGGAAGATCTCCACCCCCTGGTGCAGGGAACAAATTAGGGAGCTCAATAGGCAGGCCAGGTCAGTATTTCGGCCTGCCCTAATGAGCTTCTATTAACACAATGGGAGACTGTCAGGCAGCCAGTAAGAGTGGAGAAACAGTTGTAATTTATTTCGCCGACAGACAGCGTGTTGCTAGGCAGATTATAAAAAAAGTCTAAATTAATTATATTGTTTATTTATTTTTTTCTGCAACAAAAACTGGTGGGGCGCTGCTCCAGGAACCCATATGGACAAGCCTCCACTGTAAGATATATAGTTGTTACATAGAGTCTTTTGTAAATTTAAAGTACTAAAGTCTCTTGCATGGCTAAAAAAAGTGCACAAGCCTCATAAATTAAACAAAGAACTTCCTTTACCTTCCCTGACTGAGCTATATCCTCCTTCATTTGTGTCTCACAGACGCCCCCTTTTAGACACTGCAACCTACAGTTACAGTGCTTAAAACAACAGAACTTCTCCTGAAAGGGGAAGTTCTGCTCTTCTTCTACCTGCCCACTCCTTTGCCAGGTTTGGAATAAGATTTTTTTTGGGGGGTTTTGACAGGTACCTGCTTCCACTTCCAGTTGTATTGCTGCAGCGGGTCCACCTGAAGTTCTCCTCCCCACCCTCCCTTCAAGCAACTTTCTGAGATAAATCAAAAGTCATAGAAGGCTGCGGGACCATTGGCAAAAAGCAGCGTGACTTGCACATTTGCAGTGAGATGCACGCTGTGAAGCCTGGTGCCAGGGACCTGAAGACCGATGAAGAACCGGCTCAGGTGAGGACAGCGCTGGATCCTTGGACAGGTGAGTGTCTGTTTATTAAAAGTCAGCAGCTACAGTTTTTGCAGCTGCTGACTTTAATTTTTTCCAGAACTGACTAAAACTCCCTTTCAAGCAACAGGGACACTGCTGTAAATCCTAAAAAGCAGTGTGCAGGACTAGGCATTGTCAGCTGCAATCAGCAGTGACAATTCTGATAGGCACACCTCCTGCAACTTTTTTTCTCCCATTGTAGTGCAAGCAGACGCAGCAAACCAAGATATGTGTGTGTGAACCGCTCTGGCTGTATGGGAGTAAACGCCTGTTCCCAATGCTGTAAGTGCTGGCCAGGAAGGGAGTTCATCTATGCTCCAGGAATTGGTAGAGAGTGATAGGTGTCCTGGGAGCAGTAAGTAGGCGCAGCCTACAGTACATGAGAGTGCCAACTCTGCTCTGAATTCAAGAGCAGTGCAGCATTGTTGCCATACCAACACAGGAAGCTGCATTAGATGGACTTCACTGGTATTTGTCAAACTTTAGAGAAAAGTGTAATGCCCCGTACACACGGTCGGACTTTGTTCGGACATTCCGACAACAAAATCCTAGGATTTTTTCCGACGGATGTTGGCTCAAACTTGTTTTGCGTACACACGGTCGCACAAAGTTGTCGGAATTTCCGATCGCCAACAACGCAGTGACGTCAAGCACGTACGACGAGACTAGAAAAGGCCAGTTCAGAACCAAGCGCGGCACCCTTTGGGCTCCTTTTGCTAATCTCGTGTTAGTAAAAGTTTGGTGAGAGACGATTCACGCTTTTTCAGACTCGTGGCTTTCAGATCGTTTTCTGCCGTTCAGTTTGTGCTTGTGGGTTTGTATCTGCTCTTCAGTGCGTGCAGCAAGTTCCGCGTGACTTTAATTAGTCATTGTATTCTTGTTCGTTCGTTACTGTTTTTCAGGTCGCTCTTCACAGGCCTTGCTGTTCTTCAGTGCGTCCTGTTACTTTGTTCTGAGCAGCCGACCGTTTTCTAGCCATGTTGCGTATGCGTACTCCTCGCAGAGTTCGTGCTGTGCGGGGGCTTGGTGTTGGGGTCCTGACCTTGACACAAGTCCAGTCCATGAACAGGCTGGGGAGGAGTTCATGGACCAAGAATTGGTTGCTTCAGCGTGACCAGTTCTTTCATATGCCTTTGCTCTGTGAGATCCGTGAGAATAATCCTGATGATTTCAGGAACTTTCTCAGGATGACGGACCCCGTGTTTCACCGTCTGTTGGCTTCGCTGACCCCTTATATTAGCAGGCAGGATACCTGCATGAGGCAAGCCATCACTCCGGAGCAGAGGTTGGTCGCTACCCTGCGGTACTTGGCGACAGGGAGAAGCCTGCATTATCCCAGAGACCTGTTCTGCCATCATCCAGGTCCTGCAGAAGGAGTATATGAAGGTAAGATTTTTATCCTTTAATATCACATTTTATTGTATTTAATGTGTGCTAATATATTGTATTTCTTTCCTCATTCCCTAATTACCATGATTGGAATATGCTGTGAATGTCCCCCTTGTCCTCATGCATGCTGGATTTTTATGTAATTATTTTTTTAGGTCCTTCATACAGATTGCCCTTCAATAACCTCCCCAGCATGTTCTCTCCTGGCCCTATATTCACCTCATGTAGTCACTTAACAATGTATTTTATCAGCTCCATAGTAGTGCTTTACCCCAAACACCCCCTAAAATGTTTAGAAATGTTATTTTAGCTTTAAATTCAGGCAGAGTGGCAGAGGCTTATTTTTTGTGGTGTCCCCAAATCATTTTAAGTAACCCTCCCTCCCCCAACTGCTAAGTCAGCTGATCCCAATTCTCTATCTATCCTCAATCATCTATCTGCTGACTTTGCCAAACCCATACACACTATACCCATCTCCTTTGTGCTCTGATTTATGGATGAATTCCCCAAAGCATGCAACGGCCTGCCTGTATACTTTCCAATGGTACTGTTCAAAGCTTTTGTATCCTATTATTATCTTGACAGGTAATAGCAGAATGTCCAAATGTCCAAATGTCCAAATGTGTACAATGTGTATTGATATCTTTGTATTATGACACTTCTTACCTGTCCAGTGGGCTGCCAATAGTGTAACTAAGGAGGGGCTGTTCCAAGTAATACCCTGTATTTAGGCATTCATCTCTCAATGAAGTGAAGAGGGTTACCTGTCCAAGATTTCCACACACCCCATAATGTTAGAAATGGCCCATGGGGGGGGGGAGGGGGAATATGATAGGTGTACCTTATACTTTGGTGTTAAATTCTCCTAATAAATGCTATCTGGAGGTTGCCCAGAATGTTTGTGTATAATCTGCTTGCCATGTTTATGTGCAAAAATAGTAAATTTTGTTTTTTTTCCTCTACAGTTTCCTTCCACGCCACAGGAATGGCAGACTGTGGCCTCCCACTTTGCCCAGCGGTGGGACTTTCCTAACTGCGGAGGGGCAATTGATGGGAAACACGTCCACACCGTCCCACTACCCAACTCGGGGTCGTACTATTTCAACTATAAGGGGTTCAATAGTATTGTGATGTTGGCGGTGGTGTCGGCTAATTACGACTTCTTGTATGTGGACGTGGGTAAGAATGGCCGGATGTCCGATGGTGGAGTCATCGCCCAGACGGAGTTCTACAGGCGTCTCCAGAATGGCAGCTTGGACTTGCCAGCTCCAGAGGACAATGTGGAAGGACTCCCATTCGTGTTCGTTGCTGATGAAGCGTTTGCGCTGGGGGACCACCTGATGCGGCCATTCCTGATGAGGACACTCACCCCGGAACAGAGGGTTTTTAATTACCGGCTGGCCAGAGCCCGAAGAGTGGTGGAGAACACATTTGGAATCCTGGCCAACCGGTTTTGCCTATTTCTGACACCTATCCATATGGTGGAGTATAAACTGAACCATATTATACTGGCGTGCTGTATTCTCCATAACTTTGTAAGGAAACATTCGGCCAACTATGCTGGCTCAGTTGGGCCTGAGGCCGGAATGATAGATGAAACCACACTGACGGCGCTTGAAAGCGGCCGTCCTGGCTTGCCCTCCCTGAGTGCCCGTGATGTACGGTTATGATACCTGGAGTTCTTTGCGGGTAGGGGGGCCATCAATATGCCAGCAAATATATGAAACCTTTTTATAATAAAAAAAGAAAAAAACGACATTCTTTGTGGACATTTACTGCTTGTGTTTGTTTTAGCTGACCCTGACAGAAATGTGGGGAGTCCAGAAAATGGCGTGATTGTGTAACCTTATACAAAGCACTGTTGGCTGTTATTTACTAAATGCAAAGACACATTTCAATACAAGTGCACTTGCAACAGCACTGAAACTGCACTTGTAGTGCCAAGAGGATTTTCCCTTAGTAAATAACCCCCATTTTCTCTGAAAACAGCAATGACATCACCCCAAAAGTGTTGTAGCGTTGAGACAATAATCCACACATTCTTGATGAACAATCTTTTTAATACCTGCACAATCACATGTGCATTTATAAAAGGTTTTTCCAACAAACCAACATGTTTGTTGTATAACAATTTTTGGGGTAGCATTATCAAAAATAGAAATGTCCATTTACGATAAAACAGGCATGTGTAAAACCAACAAGAAAGACACAAATCTTGACCTTACAAAGTTCACATTTGGTCGAACTTGAAGGCAATATCAGACATAAGTATTTAGGAACTGTGTTTCATATTGCGTTCAGATGGGGTGAAGTCACCCCTTGAAAAGCCAAATTTGGAAGATGCACACCAATTTACGAATGTCAACATGTCCAACCTGCCATCACGGGGGATCAAGGGACGTGTTTGGGATGAGAAACCCCTTCCTCTCAGCTACTTTATTATTGAGGAAGGGGTTGCACCCCCAAAACGCGTCCATTGATCTCCCGTGATGGCAGATAGCACATGTTGACACACTGTGTGCATTCTCCAAATTTGGCTTTGTGGAAAATCAAAAAAAAATTTTGCTCATTGTAGCACACCAAAAAACAAAGGGATTTGGAGGGGCTTTAAACTCGCCCCAAAATATCAATGATGTTTTGATTTTTTGGAATAACATCATTGATGTTTTTCTTGATGTTTTCCAATTGTAAATTACACCCCATGATCTCCCCAATCAGGATCTGGGCACTTTCTGATGTGAAAGGATCTGGATCCACAACATCACGATCACCTAAAAAGAGAGGAACCCCCCAAAAAAATTAGGTGTCAAAAATATGCCGCCATCCATCTCTCACCTGAGCCTGTGGTTGCAGACACTCACCTGTTGTGGTGACTAGTTCCACCACGTCTTCTTCCTCCTGCTCAGCTTGTGTTGGGGGGATTTCCCCTTCTTCCAGAGGGGTGTGGGCTCTGGTCCCCTCGGACGAGGGGTGTCCTCCGAGTCTTTTCTCCTCTATGTAAAACAAAAAGGTATAATTAGCACACAGATATTTGATGGCAGAACTAGAAATAGTAAATATTGCTTGGAAGTGGGGTACAATTGGCAATTTTAGCAGAGTTCCAAAATGTAGCATTTTCTGTGTCCTTTGTCAACCTGCAATACTTTACCTGTTTGGTACAAGCTTCACAGATGTAGCCCCCCCTATAATATACACTGGAGCACCTGTGTGGCCTCCTAATAAAAAGGGTGTTCTTGTGTCCCACACTAGTGCTCCAGCGTCCAGATGTGTAAAAAGCTGCTGAGTGTCCTCTCCTTACACAGAATCTAGTTTGCATTTCATTCTAGTAACAAAGCCATCTACACAACCAAATTCTTTTAAGACAAGTATAGGGCGTCAAAATGGTGGCCAAATGCATATGGCCTAAACAATGGTATTTTATAGTCCGAAAGAAAAATATTTGATACGAATAATGTGCCCATGAACATGAAAGTTGCCATTTTAAACTGTACAACAGTTCCTAAAATCACATGGAGCAGCACGAACGTAATAAACATCAAAAGAATAGGAACACAGCACAACTACTTACTTTTTTGCAGCACTCTCCGGATCTTTCTGTACTGCTCATGTTCTCTTAATTTGAGGTCCAACCACCGCTGATCTGTCGATCGTCGTACCCCGAACTTCCGGTGCAGACTCTTGACTACTTTCGCCATGATCTTGGCCTTTCTGACATTGGGGTTGGGGTAAGGTCCATACTTCCCATCATAGTCGGCCCTCTTCAGGATGTCCACCATCTCCAACATCTCCCCAAAGGACATATTTGAGGCCTTAAATCTCCTTCTGGATCGGGACGTTTCTGGATCCGTGCTTTCCTCCTCCTCCTCCTCCTTGCTACAATTATCACGATCCTGCTGTGTTTCCACCATGTGCACTTCCACCACTGCGCCGAACGAAAAGGGGCGGGGAATAGACTAGAAAGAACGTCAGGGGCGGGCGGAGTTACACGCATGCGCAGTCTGTATAAAGCGTAACACGCGTGCGTCTTACGTACGATCTGTGAGCGGAGGAAGGAGCATCGGAAGCGCCGATCGTGATAACGAAGGTAGGATCTAAACTTGGGCCTATACTGCTTCGAAATGGAAGCCTATATTGTAACAAGATTAGGGGAGTTTGGCCTGACATTAGGTTTTGTCTTGTGTATTGCAGAGAAAATGGATGGGTTCAATGACCACAATTTCCTCCCCCTGTTCATAGACAAGTACAGGGAGCTGCCCTGTCTGTGGCAGGTGAGACATCCACATTACAATAATAAACAGAAGAGGCAGGCAGCGCTGGAGAAACTGCTGGAGTTGGTGAAGCTGGTGGACCCCACAGCAACCATCCCCTATTTAAAAACCAGAATTGGTGGCCTGAGGAGCACTTATCTTAGGGAGTGCAAGAAGGTCACAGATTCCCAGAGGTCCGGAGCTGCAGCAGATGACGTTTATGTCCCCAGGCTCTGGTACTATGAGAGACTGCGATTTCTGTCAGACCACACTGAAGTCAGGGATCCCTTTCCACTCTTCCTTCCACGCTTCCTTCCATCCTAGCTGAGGCTTCTGATGTCCAACCTGGGCCTTCCAGCCAGGAAGAAGTGGAGGAGCCCAGCTGGAGTCAGGTATAGCATTGTTCTACAGATTTCTGGGCAATAAATAAATTATGTTTATTAGATGTTATTATTGATCACTAATTGCTGATTGTAAAAAGTGTTTTACATATCAATAGACAGTAGTGGGCACCCAAAATTGGGACAAGAATGAAGAATGAAAAATGCTGGGCTCAGAATGATAGTCTGTTATATTTGTTAACATTCAATTTGCAACAGTCAGGAGGTGAAAATTGTGTGTGATTGATGACTAAAAAACTAAAACTATGTCCCTTTTTCATACACAGGAAGACCTCAGCCAGGAGGAGGTTGTGGAATATGGCAGCCAGGAGGAGGCGGGGATTAGTGGCAGCCAGGAGGAGGCGGGGCTAAGTGTCAGCCAAGAGAAGCCTGGGACAAGTCGAAGCCTGACTGAATCTCAGGTTCCTCCCCTCCGCCTTCCATATAAAAGAGCCAGGAAGACGACTCCCGTGCAGGATTCAGCGTTCAGGCTAATTCAGGAGGCTTCGGCGTCCCTACGAGCCTTACCCACTCCTGAAGAGGCCTTTGCCTGCATGGCTGCCACAAAACTGCAGGGCATGCAGGAGGGTCAACGCAAGCTCTGTGAGGACCTTCTGTATAAAGTCCTATGTAAGGGGGTGAGTGGGGAACTAACACCCAAGACCGACGTCATTGAGTTGGACTATCCTCCTCCTCCTGCTGCCATAACTCCACCACCACAGCCACCGCCTGGAAGGAAGCGTGGAAGGAAGACCTGAGAGTGATGACCTGGGTTCAGTCTGGTCTGACAAAAGCTGCAGTCTCTAGTATGACCACAGCCTGGGGACACAGATGTCATCTGCTGCTTTCCGGATCTCTGGGACTTCTGGACCAGACTGCCCTCCCTTAGATAAGGACTCCTCAGGCCACCAATTTGGCTTTCAAATTATTGATGTCTGCCCTGGGGGTCCAAGGCTTCACCCACTTCTGCAGTTTCTCCAGCGTTGCCTCCCTCTTTGTTTAGTTGTGAGCCCTTAATAAAATTTATTTTGGAAAAATTATACTCTCCTATGTGTGTTTGAATCCAAAAAGGACAGTTTGTTGGTTACGATTCAGGTACATTTCTAAAATACAATGTGAAATTAACAAGGGACAACAACACCAAACAATCTCCTACCGATTAAATATAACAACATATCAATGGTGTTGTGGTAACTTGACACACAAAACACACACAAAAATTTTCGGGAGTACAAATAAAAATACAAAAAAACAAAAACACCCTTCAAAAAAATACAAACACAAAAAAAGAATCTACATTAAAGCCAAAAAAAAATAATAAAACACAACAAAATTATGCTGTCAGATGTGAGAAATCAAAATATATTGAGGGAATCCTGATAAATAGTAACCAAATAAGTGAGAAGTCTGTGTGAATATGAGCAGCAAAACTACTTTATTCTTGTCACATTATAAAGAAGAAGAGAGTGCGCTGTATTAAACCATTATTAACATTGCAATGTGACGAAAGTGCTGTATCCATTGCAAATGCTAAGTTTACCAGAACGAGCTGTTCCGTGTCGGAATTTCTTCTGAGCATGCTTGGCACTTTGTGCGTCGGAACAGGCCACACACGGTCGGAATTGACACAATCGGATTTTGTTGTCGGAAAATTTTATCTCCTGCTCTCCAACTTTGTGTGTCGGAAAATCCGATCGGACATTTTCCATCGAAAAATCGACCGTGTGTACGGGGCATAAGTGTAGATGTACAAATAAATATGTACTTCAGCATATATACAATATATACAGTATACATACAATGGGAATAAAAATAATTATTTGATCCCCTGCAGATTTTGTAAGTTTGCCCACTTACAAAGAAATGAAGGGTCTATAATTTTTATCATAGGTGTATTTTAAATGATAGAGACAGAACATCAACCAAAAATCCAGAAAAAACACAAATTCTATAAATTGAGTTGCAGTTCAGTGAGTAAAAAAAGTATTTGTTCCCCAAGCAAAACATGACTTGGTGGAGAAACCCTTGTTGGCAAGCACAAAGGTAGTTGGTGACCAGGTTTGCGCACATCTCAGGAGTGAATTTGGTCCACTTTTCTTTACAGATCTTCTCTAAATCCTTAAGGTTTCTTGGCTGTCTCTTAGCAACTCAAAGTTTCAGCTCCCTCCATAAATTTTCTATAGGATTAAGGTCTGGAGACTAGCTAGGCCACTCCATGACCTTAATGTGCTTCTTCTTGAGCCACGCCTTTGTAGCCTTGGCGGTATGTTTTGGGTAATTGTCATGCAGGAAGACCCATCCACGACCCATCTTCAGTCTTCTGGCTGAGGGAAGAAGGTTCTCACCCAACATTTTTCAATACATGGCCCCGTCCTTTCCCCCTTATTGCAGCAAAGTCAGCCTGTACTTTTAGCAGAGAAGCAGCCCCAAAGTATAATGTTTCCACCTTCGTGCTTGACTGCAGGCAGAGCCGATCCGCCCTATACGCTCACTACGCAAGCTGCGTAGGGCCCCGCAAATTACTAGAGGCCCCGCATTTCCCCTCGTGTCATAGTGCGTCAATTAATGTTTACAACATCCATGACAAAATGAAGCAAAACTATCCTTCTGGTCACAAAGAGAGGAAAAAAAACACCATGAGAGTGAATTGCGGGAACAACAATCAGGTAAACTTGTGTTCTCTCCAACTCCAAGTTTGATGTCAGCAAAGTAGAGTTATGTTTATGTGCATTTCTATTGTGTTTTTTTCGGTCTTGCTAACCTAGCTGGGCAGGCAGGCAGTGCATCTCTTGGTCTGTGTCTAGCTGCTAATGCCAGTTAGCCATTTTAGCTTTTATTCATTCACAGTTTATGCATTTTTGATATCAAGAATTCGATTTTTTTTACTATTTGCAATGTGAATTCTTGATTATTTTTTCTAGTAGGGTCCCTTAGTTAATTTGTACCTACCAATGTCTATTTTTGATATCAGGAATTACATGTTCACTTGTACAAAAGTTATTTCTTGATATCACTCACAGGGATTATTGATATATGCTTCACTAGTTCACTATTTAAATATTACAAGAGGTAAGCCATAGTATAAATAGTATTTTATATTTGAAAATGTATAAAAGGAAATTGTAAGCCACTTATAAAAATGAGTTATCTATAATTTGCAGGTGCTATGCTTAAGTTTGTCAGTAGAGGAGATGCTGGATCATCAGCCAGTACAAGCACAGACTCAGTTGTTACAAATCTAGCCTCCACAGCCACTAGCACAGACCCAGTACAGCCAGCTTCAGCAAAAGCAGCACAGCCGTCTTCAGCAAGTACTAGCAACACAGACCCAGGTGAAGTACAGGCAGCGTCAGCAAGTACAGTGCAGGGCCGGACTGGCCTACCGGGATACCGGGAGGTTGCCCGGTAGGCCGCCTGAGTTGCTGCGGCTGCAGTGCTCCCCTCCTGCTCCTGTGTGTCACGGTCTGTGTTCTGTGTCTGTGTTCGGCGGCCGCGCTGTAACATGGTCCCGCCCCCCTAGACCGGCTGGTGTGATAGTGGATAGAATCAGTGTTCCGCCTATCACACGAGCCGGTCTAGGGGGGCGGGACCATGTTACAGCGTGGCCGCCGAACACAGACCCAGCCAGCTCCGTGACACACAGGAGCAGGTGAGAGGGATACTGTAGATGCCCGCCCGTACAGTCCGCCCTGTGTGCCTCAGCCTGTATAGGAGGATCAGCGGGGGGAGAGGAGGGGGGGCGCATATAGAGGAAATGAGCTTTCTATATTCCTCCATGCAGCCGCTGAATACTTGCAGGAGGGAGAGGAGGAGAATCAAGTATTCAGCGGCTGCATGGAGGAATATAGAAAGCTAATTTCCTCTATATGCGCCCCCCAGCCGATCCTCCTATCCAACTTCTTTTACTGGCCCCCCCAGTTCTCCTTGTGCTCCCTGGCTCCCCCCCATGCTCTCCTCCCCTCACCACACTCTCCAGCCCCCCCCCACAGTTCTCTCCACCCCTGTTTTTTCTGCCCCCCCCTGCTCTCCAGCTCTCCCCATCCTACTCTAGCCACCATCCCAGTGCTCTTCACTCCCCCAGTGCTCTCCACCCATGTTCTTTCTCCCCCCCCCCAGTGCTCTCCAGCTCTCCCCATCACTCTCCAGCCCCCACCCCAGTGCTCTCCGCCCCCCACGGTGCTCTCCAGCCCCCCATTCTCCGCACCCCTGTTTTCGGTCCCCCCCGTGCTCTCAAGCTCCACCCATCGCTCTCCAGCCCCCCCCGTGCTCTTTGCCCCCCGTGCTCTCCACCCCTGTTTTTTTTTGGCTCCCCCTCCAGTGCTCTCAAGCTTCCCCCCCAGCACTCTCCGCTCCCCACCCCTGTACTCTCCACTCCCCCACCAGTGCTCTTCAGTCCCCCGTGCTTTCCACCCCTGTTCTTTCTGGCCCCCACTGGTGCTTTCAAGCTCCCCCCATTGCTCTCCACTCCCCCCTGCTCTTTGTACCCCCCAGTGCTCTCCACCCCTGTTTTTCTGCCCCTCCCCTAGTGCTCTTCGCCACCCCACACTCTTAGCCCCCCCGTGCTCTTTGCCCCCCGTGCTCTCCACCCCTGTTTTTTTTTGGCTCCCCCTCCAGTGCTCTCAAGCTTCCCCCCCAGCACTTTCCGCTCCCCACCCCTGTACTTTCCACTCCCCCCTGCATTTTGCCCCCACCCATGTGCTCTCCAACCCCCGCCAGTGCTCTCCAGTCCCCCGTGCTTTCCACCCCTGTTCTTTCTGGCCCCCACTGGTGCTTTCAAGCTCCCCCCATTGCTCTCCACTCCCCCCTGCTCTTTGTACCCCCCCCAGTGCTCTCCACCCCTGTTTTTCTGCCCCTCCCCCACTGGTGCTTTCAAGCTCCCCCCATTGCTCTCCACTCCCCCCTGCTCTTTGTACCCCCCAGTGCTCTCCACCATTGTTTTTCTGCCCCTCCCCCAGTGCTCTTCGCCACCCCACACTCTTAGCCCCCACAGTGCTCTCCACCTCTGTTCTTTTTGGACCCTCAGTGCTCTCAAGTCCCCCCCCCCCCAGCGCGTTTTCCGCTCCCCATCCCTGTGATTTCCACTCCCCCCTGCTCTTTGCCCCCACCCATGTGCTCTCCAACTCCGCCAGTACTCTCTGCTCCCCCTTCTTTCCAGCTCCCACCCAGTGCTCTCCACTTCCCCAGGACCAGAGGACAGGCTGACTGGGGCTGGAAAATGAGGATGGCTGAAGGTGCAGGTGGCCAGGGACCACTCCATCTCACAGCAAACAGATCCTCTGGAAGGAGCACTGTCCCCATCCAAAACGAGAACAGACACTGCCTGCTGTTGGCCATCATGGATATCCTGCTGGCATGCAAGGTACCGTACCGAGCATCAACAACACACCTTCCCACAGACAGGGACTGCTGACTGGGCCATGGGGCACAGGAGGGGCTGCAATGATGGGCACAGTGAAGCTGCATTCCTGGGCACAGTGAGACTGCATTCACGGGCACAGTGAGACTGCATTCACGGGCACAGTGAGACTGCATTCACTGGCACGGTGAGACTGCATTTTATGGGCACAGTGAGGCTGCAATGATGGGCACAGTGAGGCTGCATTGATGGGCACAGTGAGACTGCAATGATGGGCACAGTGAGGCTGCAATGGTGGGCACAGTGAGGCTGCAATGGTGGGCACAGTGAGGCCGCATTCATGGGCACAGTGAGACTGCATTCACGGGCAGAGTAAAGCTGCATTTGATGAGCACAGTGAGGCTGCATTTGATGAGCACAGTGAGGCTGCATTGATGGGCACAGTGAGGCTGCATTGATGGGCACAGTGAGGCTGCATTGATGGGCACAGTGAGGCTGCATTTGATTGGTACTGATGAGGCTGCATTTGATGGGCTCTGGTGAGGCTGCATTTGATGGGCACTGGTGAGGCTGCATTGAGCTCCTGTATCATGTCTGCAGTCTCTGACCATCTCCTATATCATGTCTGCAGTCTCTGACCATCTCCTGTATCATGTCTGCAGTCTCTGACCATCTCCTGTATCATGTCTGCAGTCTCTGACCATCTCCTGTATCATGTCTGCAGTCTCTGACCATCTCCTGTATCATGTCTGCAGTCTCTGAGGGAGTCTGCAGAGGAGTCAAGAGTGGGAGCACCGCCGGGATGGGGGTCATGGGAGAAGTCAGACAAGTGTGGACTGTGGAGAGGAGACTATAGGATAAAACCAGAGCCACCGAGCTGGAGCCGACTGACTGAGCCCTGTACGGGGCACCTGAGAGAAGGTCAGTGACAGCACCGCTAGGCCAGTCTGAAGGGGGGTCACTGATGTAAGAAGGGGAGTGACTACGATAATGTAAGGGGGCACCGATATAAAGCACAGCCTTATATCAGTAACCCATCCCCCCTTACCTTAGTGTATTCTTTTTGCGGAAGGTGGTTCCCCCCCCTCCCACGTTCTGAGTTCCTGGGGTCCCCCTTGATGATTGATCACTTACCACTTTTAACTGGAATTTGCTTATATATATATATATATATATATATATATATATATATATATATAAGCCCTATGTGATTTCATATCTGTCTTATCTATATATAATACACTCTTCAAATGTGCATTTTATGGTTTTCCCTTTCATGAACAAGAAATCAATGACGTTATGCTGTTGCGGTGGTATAATAATGCTGTGGGGCTGGTATGAAATTTTTTCCAGGGCTGGATGTTATTCCCAGTCCGGCCCTGGTACAGTGCAGCCATCTTCAGCAAGTACTAGCAACACAGACCCAGGTGAAGTACAGGCAGCCTCAGCCAGTACAGTACAGCCATCTTCAGCAAGTACTAGCAACACAGACCCAGGTGAAGTACAGGCAACCTCAGCCAGTACAGTACAGCCATCTTCAGCAAGTACTAGCAACACAGACCCAGGTGAAGTACAGGCAGTCTCAGTCAGTACAGTACAACCATCTTCAGCAAGTACTAGCAAAACACACCCAGGTGAAGTACAGGCAGCCTCAGTCAGTACTAGCAGCACAATCAGAGGTGTACAGCCAGCAGCAGATACAAGCAGCTCAGACCCAAATAGAACAGTTGCCACTCTACCAAATGACCCAGCAGATTGGCCCCTAGTCTTAACAGACTTTATGAGGACTGAGATAGTGCGCAGAGGTCCATTCAAACCAGGACTGGATTTTTCTTTCCCTAAAAGCAAGTCTAGAAGAGCTTTCCATTCAGGCTTATTACAGAGACAACTATCAAATGGGGAAAAGATTCAAAGGAGCTGGCTTACATACTCAATCAAAAACAATGCTGTTTATTGTTTTTGCTGTAAGCTCTTTTCTACAAAAGACAACAAAATTATAAAGGAAGGTGTGAATGACTGGTCAAATATCAATGCCATTCTGAAACACCATGAGAGTAGTCCTGAACACACAAAAAATATGATTAAGTGGAGAGAACTTGATCTGCATCTAAGTCGGGGACAGACTCTTGACCAGATGCAAATGGCCATTTACGAGTCTGAAAGAAAGAGATGGCGGGATGTCCTTACACGTTTAATAAGTATCACCCAGTCTCTGGCTGAACAAAACCTAGCATTCAGGGGTTCATCAGAAAAACTGTTCCAGCCAGATAATGGAAATTTCCTAAAAGAGGTTGAATTACTGGCAAAATTTGACCTCATAATGGAAAACCATCTCAGCAAAATTAAAGATGGAGAGACACATGCTCATTACCTTGGGCAGCACACACAGAATGAGCTAATACAGATTGTGAGTGGCAAATTTCTGGAAGCAATAGTGACTGAAATAAGAGACTCAAAGTACTTCTCCATTATCTTAGACTGTACACCTGACATTAGTCACCAAGAGCAAATGTCCATTATTCTGAGAAGCGTAGTTTTAAAGGGAAAGCCAGAGATCAAAGATCTCAAAGCACTTCCTCGGCTTTGTGAATGTTGAGGCTACAACAGGTTTAAATCTGTCCACTGTCATCTTAAATAAGCTGAATGAGCTGAAGATTTCATTTGAAGATTGCAGAGGGCAAGCTTTTGATAACGAGGCCAACATGAAAGGCAAGAAGCAAGGAGTACAATCCAGACTGCTCAGAAAAAACCCCAGAGCCGTGTTTGTCCCATGTGGAGCACATACTCTAAACCTTTTAATTGCAGATGCTGCCAAATCTTTAAAATCTTCAAAAGATGCAGTAGGGTTCTTTGGACAAATGCAAAAGCTCTTTACCTTCTTTTCAGCTGGCACACAAAGATGGAGTGTTTTAAAGAAACACGTGAAGATAACCATGAAGTCATGGAGTGACACAAGATGGGAGAGTAGGCTCAAAAGCGTTCATGCAATAAGGCACCAGGCATCTGAGGTTCGGGAGGCATTACTGGAGGCCAGACAGACAATCAATGATTCTGTGGCCAAAGTGGAGGCACAAGCACTTGCAGAGGAAGTTGGGTCCTACCGCTTCTTGATTTGCTGTGTCGTATGGTGTGAGATACTGACTATTACAAACATAGTGAACAAGCTCCTCCAATCTGCCTCAATGCAGTTGGATATAGCAATTTAATCTTGAATGCAAAGGCTTCCCTCACTACATAACGGGATACTGGATTCTCTGAGGCACAGACAAGAGCCAAAAGCATTTGCGAAGTAATGAATGTGGAGGTTGTTCTGAAAGAGAAGAGACTGAGAAACAGCAAGAGGCTTTTCAGCTATGAGGCTCCTGATGAACCAGTGGCTGATGCACTGAAAAACCTTGAAGTCAACTTCTTTAACATAGTGGTCGACTCTGCTGTGACATCCATGCATGAGAGATTTGAAACACTCAACCAGGTGAAATCCAAATATGGAGTGTTGCTAAACTTCAGCACTGCCTCACAGATGTCTAGTGAATCTTTAAAGGCTCACTGCATAGAAGTTCAAAATTCTCTAACCTTCAGAGATGACTATGACATCAGTGGAATGGATCTGGCACATGAGATTCAGAATTTACCTGATCTGCCATCAGATAAGATGACTGCATTGGAGTTGCTTTCATTTCTCTGTGAGAAGAACCTGGAGGAACTCTACCTAATCTTTGGATAGCCCTAAGAATTGCAGTCACCCTGCCTGTAACAGGTAGCATCATCAGAGAGGAGCTTTTCAAAATTAAAGCTCATCAAAAGCTACCTGAGGTCTTCAATGTCACAGGAACGTTTGAGTGGATTGGCTATCATGAGCATAAATCATGATGTGGGGAAACACCTTTCCTATGATGACATCAATGATGATTGTGCCTCAAGAAAGTGCAGAAAAGGATATTTTGATGGTAAGATTTTAATTCAAAAATTCAAATGTTTACACATTTGTAACATGTAACGAGTAGTGTAAATGACTGCTTAACTAACGATGTGATATTCTTCTCAGTTTCTTCTAGACAGTCCAAATAGTCTGGTGGTGCCCATACTGATGCTGAAAATGCCCAGGCTGTAGAGAGAACCAAAGTTAATCCCAAAAGCCAAAGTTCAGGGTTATAATTTATTACTTTCTTCTTATTTATTTTACGTTAATATTCACTTATTTAATAATATTCACTTGTTATCTTAATAGTATAGAAAATACTCTATTCAATAAATGTTGTTTGTTTGAACCTCGTTCTGTTCTATATTGTTGTACTTATTCTTTGACTGTTTTGTTTAAAGGAGGGAGGATTGTATTGGGAGCACTGAAGTGTCAGGTGTGACTGTGTGGCAATGGCAAATGGTTTACTTAGCTCACGGCATCAGGTAGAGGGCCCCTTAGCAGAATTTTGCTTAGGGCCCCAGGGAGGTCAGGATCGGCACTGACTGCAGGGTTGGTGTTCCTAGGGTCATAATCAGCATTTTTCTTCCTCCAAACATGGCAAGTCCCCCTCCTCAAGAAGGCACATGTACAGTCATGTCAATGAACATTTAGTTAATGAGTTAATGCCAAAGAGCTCAATTTTGGTCTCATCTGACCATACCACTTTCTCCCAATCCTCTGAATCAATTAGATGTTAATTGGCATGAGTGTACATGTGCCTTCTTGAGGAGGGGGACTCGCCATGTTTGGAGGAAGAAAATACTTTTTTTTTAATGCTGTTAGAAATGGATTGTCTATTTCAAACTGCAACTATTGTAATTTCCTTAAATTTTAGCTTTTTATTTTGGCAACTTGCTCTCTAAGGTATGTTCATTTATGGGGCCTGTTCACACTACTATGCTACAGTAAAGTAAACATTAAGTTAAAGCACGATACATGCGTTGGTGCACTGTGGTACCTTTAATTTCAAATGGGACGTTAACAAACCTTCACAACATACCTGCGTTGTCGTGCACTACAACACAAAAGAAGCACTCTGCACTATTTTTGATCCATTGTGAAATGTTGAATCTTCAAAAACCTGCTCAGATAATGGCAATATACATATATAATTCTCCTAGAGATGGGTGTTTTTTTCTCATTGAAACTGTTACTATAGTAATTATTGTGTTTATGTTTTCTTTAAAACAATTGTACAATTCTATATTTCAGATTTTTTTTCTATAATGTTTTGGTTTAAAGGTCAAACTATTTAATGAGAGCTTGTTGTTTGTTCTACCTTGTGTTTTTTTTTTATAAGTGACCTTGATTGCTTTACTCATATTCTCAGTAAATACAGATTACGTAATGTGTTACATAACTCTATGAGAAGGTTACTTAAACTCCATGGAAACTGCTTCAGTCCACTGTGTACAAACAGGCTGTGTGAGCTTTTCCACTTCCATACAGATTTAGGATGCAGGAAATAGGCATATATGGTTAATGAAATTAATGGTTGATCAAATTAATTATTAAGAAATCTATTTCAGCAGTCAAATTTCTCTTTTGGTATACTCATGGAGGGATCCTGGCAACACAATTATATGAGTAATTAAAATCAATTTAAATGTTACAGCTTAACCACTTCAATACAGGGCATTTTTACCCCCTTTTCAGCTTTCAGCGCTGTTGCATTTTGAATAACAATTACACGGTCATGCAACACTGTACTCAACCAAAATGTTCATCATTTTTTTTCCCCACAAATAGAGCTTTCTTTTAGTGGAATTTGATCACCACTGGGTTTTTAATTTTTGCGCTACAAATAAAAAAGACAGAAAACTTTGAAAAAAAGTTGTTTCTGTTATAAAACGTTGTAAATAACTACGTTTTCTCCTTCACAGATGAGCACTGATGAGGCGGCACTGATGGGCACTGATGAGGCGGCACTGATGGGCACTGATGAGGTGGCGCTGATGGGAACTGATGATGAGGCACTTACTTGTATGCAACACTGATTGGCACAGATAGGCGGCACTGATAAGCAGCATTGATGGGCACTGATATGCAGCACTGATGGGCACTGATAGATGGCACTGATAGGCACTCAAAGGCGGCACTGATGGGCACTCATAGATGGCACTGATAGGTGGCACTGGTGGGCACTGATAGGCGGCACTGATAGGCGGCACTGAAAGGCACTGACAGGCGGCACTGATGAGTGCTGATGGGTGGCACTGATTTGTACTGACAGACATTTTAATGGGCACTGATTGGCACTGATGGTTGTTAAGGTGGATAAGTCTTGCATCAGCATTCATTATGGACTGAAGGGGTAATAGTCTGCGTAAAGATAATCCAATGAGGAAGGAGTTGCAGTAGTCAAGGCGAGAGATAACCAGGGAGTGAATTAGAAGCTTGGATACCCACTAGAGCCCACTTGCGCCCACCAGGGATACCCACTAAAGCCCACCATGGATGCCCACTAGAGCCCACCAGGGATGGGGACCAGGCATCCATGGTGGGCTTTAGTGGGTATCCTTGGTGGGCTCAAGTGGGCTCTAGTGGGCATCCAAGCTTCTAATTTAATCCCTGGTTATCTCTCGCCTTGAATACTGCAACTCCTTCCTCATTGGATTATCTTTACATAGACTATCCCCCCTTCAGTCTGTAATGAATGCTGATGCAAGACTTATCCACCTTAACAACCATTCAGTGTCCTCCACCCCTCTCTGCCAATCCCTCCACTGGCTTCCACTCACCCAACAAATAAAATTCAAAGTACTAACAATCATTTACAAAGCCATCCATAACTCTGTCCCCAGCTACGTCACTAACCTAGTCTCAAAATACCAACCAAGCCGCTCTCTTCAGTCCTCCCAAGACCTCCTGATCTCTAGCTCCCTTGTCACCTCCTCCCATGCTTGTCTCCAGGATTTCTCCAGAGGTTCTCCCATTCTTTGGAACTCCCTACCCCAATCTGTCCGACTGTCCCCTAATCTATTTCACTTTTGTCACGCTGCAATGTTAAAAATGGTTTAATACAGCGCAATCTCTTCTTCTTTATAATGTGACAAAAATTAAGTAGTTTTGCTGCTCATATTCACACACACTTCTCAATAACTTATTCCATTACTACTTATCGTGATTCCCTCAATATATTTTGATTTCTTACATCTGACAACATATTTTTGTATATTTTTAATATATTTTTTGGCTTTAATGTAGATTCTTTTTTTGTGTTTGTATTTTTTTTTTTTTTTTTTGGGCGATTTTGATTTGTACTCCCGAAAATGTTTGTGTGTGTTTTTTGTGTCAAGTTCCCACAACACCATTGATATGTTGTTCTATTTAATCTGTAGGAGATTGTTTGGTGTTGTTGTCCCTTGTTAATTTCACATTGTACTTTAGAAATGTACCTGAATCGTCACCAACAAACTGTCCTTTTTGGATGAAAACACACACAGGAGAGTAGAATTTACCTAAAAAATTTTATTAAGGGGTCACAACTAAACAAAGAGGGAGGCAACGCTGGAGAAACTGCAGAAGTGGGTGAAGCCTTGGACCCCCAGGGCAGACATCAATAATTTGAAAGCCAAATTGGTGGCCTGAGGAGTCCTTATCTAAGGGAGGGCAGTCTGGTCCAGAAGTCCCAGAGATCCGGAAAGCAGCAGATGACATCTGTGTCCCCAGGCTGTGGTCATACGAGAGACTGCAGCTTCTGTCAGACCAGACTGAACCCAGGGCCATCACTCTTTGGTCTTCCTTCCACGCTTCCTTCCACGCGGTGGCTCTGGTGGTGGAGTTGTGGCAGCAGGAGGAGGAGGAGGATGGTCCAACTCAATGACATCCGTCTTGGGTGTTAGTTCCCCACTCAACCCCTTACATAGGACTTTTG
The DNA here is from genome assembly GCA_037952925.1 of Lithobates clamitans. NCBI lineage: Eukaryota > Metazoa > Chordata > Amphibia > Anura > Ranidae > Lithobates > Lithobates clamitans. The sequence continues at coordinate 1,738,034 of JBBGZY010000448.1, forward strand.
AACAGAAGGTCCTCACAGAGCCTGCGTTGACCCTCCTGCATGCCCTGCAAAATGGTGGCAGCCATGCAGGCAAAGGCCTCTTCAGGAGTTGGTAAGGCTCTGAGGGACGCAGAAGCCTCCTGCATCAGCCTGAATGCTGAATCCTGCACGGGACTCGGAGTGGCCTTCCTGGCTCGTTTATGTGGCAGGCGGAGGGGAGGGACCTGAGACTCAGTCAGGCTGCAACTGGTCCCAGGCTTCTCCTGGCTGACACTTAGCCCCGCCTCCTCCTGGCTGCCACTAATCCCCGTCTCCTCCTGACTGCCACATTCCACAACCTCCTCCTGGCTAAGGTCTTCCTGTGTATGAAAAAGGGACATAGTTTGAGTTTTTTAATCATCAATCACACACAATTTTAACCTCCTGACTGTTGAAAATTGAATGTTAACAAATATAACAGACTATCCTTCTGAGCCCAGCATTTTTCATTATTGTCCCAATTTTGGGTGCCCACTACTGTCTATTGATATGTAAAACACTTTCAATCAGCACTTAGTGATCAATACTAACATCTAGTAAACATCATTTATTTATTGACCAGAAATCAGTAGAACAATGCTATACCTGACTCCAGCTGGGCTCCTCCACTTCTTCCTGGCTGGAAGTCCCAGGTTGGATATTGGAAGCCTCAGCTGGGGTGGAAGGAAGCGTGGAAGGAAGAGTAGAGAGGGATTCCCTGACTTCAGTGTGGTCTGACAGAAATCGCAGTCTCTCGTAGTACCACAGCCTGGGGACATAAAAGTCATCTGCTGCAGCTCCAGACCTCTGGGAATCTGTGACCTTCTTACGCTCCCTAAGATATGTGCTCCTCAGGCCACCAATTTTAGCTTTTAAATAAGGGATGGTTGCTGTGGGGACCACCGGCTTCACCAACTCCAGCAGTTTCTCCAGCGCTGCCTGCCTCTTCTGTTTGTGATTATAGTGGGGGTGTCTCACTTGCCACAGACAGGGCAGCTCCCTGTATTTGTCAATGAACAGGGGTAGGAAATTGTGGTCGTTGAACCCATCCATTTTCTCTGCAAGACACAACACAAGACAAACCCTAATGTCAGGCCAAACTCCCCTAATCTTGTTACAATATAGGCTTCCATTTCGAAGCAGTATATGCGCAAGTTTAGATCTTACCTTCGTTATCACGATCGGCGTCTCCAATGCTCCTTCCTCCGCTCACAGATCGTACGTAATATGCACGTGTGTTACGCTTTATACACACTGCGCATGCGTATAACTCCGCCCGCCCCTGACGTTCTTTCTAGTCTATTCCCCGCCCCTTTTCGTTCGGCGCAGTGGGGGAAGAGCACATGGTGGATAGACAGCAGGTGCGTGCTAATTGTAGCAACGAGGAGCAGGGGGAGGAAAGGCCGGAGCCTGAAACGTCCCGATCCGGAAGGAGATTTAAGGACTCAAATATGTCCTTTGGGGAGATGTTGGAAATGGTGGACATCCTGAAGAAGTCCGACTATGATGGAAAGTATGGGCCTTACCCCAACCCCAATGTCCGAAAGGCCAAGATCATGGCGAAAGTGGTCAGGAGTCTGCACCGGAATTTCGGGGTACGACGATCGAAAGATCAGCTCAGGAAGCGGTGGTCGGACCTCAAATTACGAGAACATGAGCAGTACAGAAAGACCTGGAGGGTGCTGCAAAAAAGTAAGTAGTTGTGCTGTGTTCCTATTCTTTTTGTGTTTATTACGTTCGTGCAGCTCCATGTGCTTTTAGGAACTGTTGTACAGTTTAAAATGGCAACTTTCATGTTCATGGGCACATTATTCGTTCAGATCAAACATTTTTCGTTCCAACTATAAAATACCATTGTTTAGGCCATATGCATTTGGCCACCATTTTGACGCCCTATACTTGTCTTCAAAGAATTGGGTTGTGTAGATGGCTTTGTTACTAGAATGAAATGCAAACTAGATTCTGTGTAAGGAGAGGACACTCAGCAGCTGTTTTCACATCTGGACACTGGAGCACTAGTGTGGGACAAAAGAACACCATTTTTATTAGGGGGCCACACAGGTGCTCCAGTGTATACTATAGGGGGGTCTCCATCTGTGAAGCTTGTACCAAACAGGTAAAGTGTTGCAGCTTGACAAAGGACACTAAAAAAGCTACATCTTGGAACTCTGCTAAAATAGACAATTGTACCCCACTTCCAAGCAATGTTTCATCTTTATAGTTCTGCCATCAAATATCTGTGTGCTAATTATACCATTTTTGCTTTACATAGGGGAGAAGAGACTCAGAAGACACCCCTCATCCGAGGAGACCAGAGCCCCCCCCCCCCCTCTGGAAGAAGGGGAAATCCCCCCAACACAAGCTGAGCAGGAGGAAGAAGATGTGGTGGAACTAGTCACCACAACAGGTGAGTGTCTGCAACCACAGGCTCAGATAAGAGATGGATGGCGGCATTTTTTTTAGACCTAATTTATTTTGGGGTTCCTCTCTTTTTAGGTGATCGTGAGGTTGTGGATCCAGATCCTTTCACATCCGAAAGTGCCCAGATCCTGATCGGGGAGATCATGGGGTGTAATTTACAATTGGAAATCATCAAGCAAAACATCAATGATGTTATTCCAAAAAATAAAAAAATCATTGATGTTTTGGGGCGAGTTTAAAGCCCCTCAAAATCACTTTCTTCTTTTGTGTGCTACAATGTGCTAAATGTTTTTGTGAGTTTTCCCAAAGCCAAATTTGGAGGATGCACACAGTGTGTCAACATGTGCTATCTGCCATCACGGGAGATCAATGGAGGCGTTTTGGGGGTGCAACCCCTTCCTCAATTATAAAGTAGCTGAGAGGAAGGGCTTGCTCCCCCAAAACACATCCTTTGATCCCCCGTGATGGCAGCTAGCACATCTTGACATGTGAAATTGTGTGCATCTTCCAAATTTGGCTTTTCCAGGGGTGATTTCCCCCCATCTGAACGCAATATCAAACACAGTTCCTAAATACTCATGTATGATATTGCCTTCAAGTTCTACCAAATGTGAACTTTGTAAGTTCAAGATTTGTGTCTTTTCTTGTTGGTTTTACACATGCCTGTTTTATGTAAAATGGACATTTTGAGTTTTGATAATGCCATCACAAAAATTGGTATACCACAAACATGTTGGTTTTTTTTCAAAACCTTTGGTAAATGCACATGTGATTGTGCAGGTATTAAAAAGATTGTTAATCAAGAATGTGTGGATTATTGTCTCAACGCTACAACACTTTTGGGGTGATGTAATTGCTGTTTTCATTGCAAATGGGGGTTATTTCCTAAGGGCAAATCCTCTTGGCACTACAAGTGCAGTTTCAGTGCATTTGCAAGTGCACTTGTAGTGAAATGTGTTTTTGCATTTAGGAAATAACAGCCAACAGTGCTTTGTATAATGTTACACAATCACAACATTTTCTGCACTCAAAACATTTCTGTCAGGGTCAGCTAAAACAAACACAAGCAGTAAATGTCCACCAAGAATTTCTTTTTTTTTTTTATTATAAAAAGGCTTCACAGATTGTCTGGCATATTGATAGCCCCCCTACCCGCAAAGAACTCCAGGTAGCGTAACCGGACATCACGGGCACTCAGGGAGGGCAAGCCAGGACGGCCACTTTCAAACGCCGTCAGTGTGGTTTGATGTAGGATTCCGGCCTCAGGCCCAACTGAGCCAGTATAGTTGGCCGAATGTTTCCTTAAAAAGTTATGGAGAACACAGCACGCCAGTATAATATGGTTCAGTTTATACTCCGCCATATGGATGGGTGTCATAAATAGGCGGAACCGGCTAGCCAGGATTCCAAATGTGTTCTCCACCACTCTTCGGGCTCTGGCCAGCCGGTAATTAAAAACCCTCTGTTCCAGGGTGAGGGTCCTCATTGGGAATGGCCGCATCAGGTGGTCCCCCAGCGCAAACGCTTCATCAGCAACGAACACAAATGGGAGTCCTTCAACATTGTTCTCTGGAGCTGGCAAGTCCAAGCTGCCATTCTGGAAACGCCTGTAAAACTCCGTCTGGGCGATGACTCCACCATCGGACATCCGGCCATTCTTCCCCACGTCCACATACAAGAAGTCGTAATTAGCCGACACCACTGCCAACATCACTATACTATTAAACCCCTTGTAATTATAATAGTACGACCCCGAGTTGGGTGGTGGGACGATGTGGACGTGCTTCCCATCAATTGCCCCTCCGCAGTTAGGAAAGTCCCACCGCTGGGCAAAGTGGGAGGCCACAGTCTGCCATTCCTGTGGCGTGGAAGGAAACTGTTGAGGAAAAAACAATAGACATTACTATTTTTACTCAGAAACATGGCAAGCAGATTATACACAAACATTATGGGGCAACCTCCAGATAGCATTTACTAAGGGGAATTTAACAAGGCCAAAGTATAAGGTACACCTATCATATTCCCCCTCCCCCCCTCTCATGGGCCATTTCTAACATTATAGGGGGTGTGTGGAAATTTTGGACAGGTAATCCTCTTCACTTCATTGAGAGATGAATGCCTAAATAATGGGTATTACTTTGAACAGACCCTCCTTAGTTACACTATTGGCAGACATTCTGCTATTACCTATCAAGATAATAATAGGATACAAAAACTTTAAACAGTACCATTGGAAAGTATACAGGCAGGCCCTTGCACTACATGCTTTGGGGAATTCATCCATAAATCTGACCACAAAAGAGATGGGTATAGTGTGTATGGGTTTGGCAAAGTCAGCAGATAGATGATTGAGGATAGAGAATTGGGATCAGCTGACTTAGCAGTTAGGGGAGGGAGGGTTACTAAAAAATTTTGGGGGACACCACAAAAAAAAAAACTCTGGCACTCTGCCTGAATTTAAATCAAAAATAACATTTCCAAACATTTTAGGAGGTGTTTGGGGTAAAGCACTACTATGGAGCTGATAAAATACATTGTTAAGTGACTACATGAGGTGAATATAGGGCAGGAGACACCATGCTGGGGAGGTTAGTGAAGGGCAAATATGTATGAAGGACATAAAATAATAATTACATAAAAATCCAGCATGCATGAGAACAAAGGGGACATTCACAGCATATTACAATCATGGTAATTAGGGAATGAGGAAAGAAATACAATATATTAGCAAACATTCAATACAATAAAATGTGATATAAAAGGATAAAAATCTTACCTTCATATACTCCTTCTGCAGGACCTGGATGATGGCAGAACAGGTCTCTGGGATAATGATCCCCAGAGCCTGGGGGGAGATGCCTGTCGAGAACTTCAAGTCCTGCAGGCTTCTCCCTGTCACCAAATACCGCAGGGTAGCGACCAACCTCTGCTCCGGAGTGATGGCTTGCCTCATGCAGGTATCCTGCCTGCTGATATAGGGGGTCAGCGAAGCCAACAAACGGTGAAACACGGGGTCCGTCATCCTGAGAAAGTTCCTGAAATCATCAGGATTATTCTCACGGATCTCACGGAGCAAAGGCATATGAGAGAACTGGTCACGCTGAAGCAACCAAATCTTGGTCCATGAACTCCTCCCCACCCTGTTCATGGACTGGACTTGTGTCAAGGTCAGGACCCCAACACCAAGCCCCCGCACAGCACGAACTCTACGAGGAGTACGCATACGAAACATGGCTAGAAATCGGTCGGCTGCTCAGAACGAAGTAACAGAACGCACTGAAGAACAGCAAGGCCTGTGAAGAGCGACCTGAAAAACAGCAAGATCGCACAGAAAACTCCAATACGAACTGACTGCACGCACTGAAGAGCAGATACAAATCCACAAGCACAAACTGAACGGCAGAAAACGATCTGAAAGCCACGAGTCTGAAAAAGCGCGAATCGTCTCTCACCAAACTTTTACTAACATGAGATTAGCAAAAGGAGCCCGAAGGGTGCCGCGCTTGGTTCTGAACCGGCCTTTTCTAGTCTCGTCGTACGTGGTGTACGTGACCGCGTGGTTGGCGATCGGAAATTCCGACAACTTTGTGCGACCGTGTGTAGACAAAATAAGTTTGAGCCAACATCCGTCGGAAAAAATCCTAGGATTTTGTTGTCGGAATGTCTGAACAAAGTCCGACCGTGTGTACGCCCTATTAGGCTGCTTTCACACTGAGGCGTTTAAAAACGCCCAAAAAATGCCTAGCGCTATTGCCGCGTTTTGGACGTGCTTTTACCATGTTAGCTCTAAAATTAGCGCTGAGGCTCTAGTGTTTTTGATACGCGTTTTTTGAAGTGTTAGCATTAGCCTACAATCCCACCCCATTACATTAGATCCTGTACACTTTCTAGTATTTTGTGGGTGAAGAGACTGAACAAAGAGAAAATGGAGTTTACTGAGCTGCTGTTACTTTTTGTGCTAATTTTTTGGGAACATATCCTGAAACAGAGGCAGGAATGTCGCTATTGGATCCATCCCATCCTACAAACGCACTCCTCAAGAGGACAATTTGTGTTGCTCTATCAGGACTTGAGAGAGCACCCAGTAAAGTTAAGAAATTACACACGGATGAGCATGGCAACGTAAGTGATAATATCCCATCCCATTGAGACTATTTCCAAATCCCTAACTCTAACCCTATTCCCATTTCTACTAGTCCCAAATTCCTAACCCTAATCCCGCCTCCAGTAGTCCCAAATTCCTAACCTTAACCCTAATCCCACCCCCACTAGTTCCAAATCCCTAACCCTAACCTTAATCCCGCCCCCCACTAGCCCCAAATCCCTAACATAATCCTGCCCCCACTAGTTCCAAATCCCTAACACTAACCTTAATCCTGCCCCCACTAGTCCCAAATACCTAACCCTAACCCTAATCCGATTTGAGTTAGGATTGTCATAGAGTAAGCATAAGGTTAGGCTTAACCATTGGTCCATTTTCACCTACTAATTTTTCACCAATACATTTAGCTAGAATCAGGTTTTACTTCCAGGTTGTGTTGGCTCCCCTCTGCTGTGGTCTGTTTGGTGGTGACACTGCGCTTCCGGCATTGGGGGCTGCGACGTGTAAAGGGGAGGTCTACTTGACCTCCTGCTGCCCCCGCCTGTCCTCACGGGCGGGCAGGGCCACCTGCACGTCGGCGTCATGTTTTCCACGCCCAATACGCGATGTCCTCTGACCCCGCGTTCCTGGGCAGTGTGGAACATCCCGGATGGGTGAGCGGCTGTTGTCACGCACATCCGGCCTCTCTGGTTGACGCTTTCATCATCAGCCTGGGGGCGTGGCTTCTTTGGCCGCTGTGGGTATATCCGGGGGCTCGGCGCGGCTGCAGTCTACATCTGTGGTTCGGCTGGTATGTTGACATGGTTTTGGGTCTGTGGGAGCACCATCTATGCCTGGGACTTTTCACATCCACTCAGGTATTATTCCTTCATATTTCCCCCCCCCTTTTCTTTTCACTCAATACAATCTGATTGTGTATGTGATACCCTCTCACCACACATAATATTATCTATTTTAATTTAACTTAACATTTTTGTTGGTACACACATTCACCCCTACACAATCTAGATTTATTTATACTTTTATATCTCATATTTATCTGTATGTATGCACTTCCCTCCAGCCCTTGCCTTTAATTATTTGCCATTATGACGGTCCATTCATTTATTTTTATTCTTTATCCAATTCATATTAGGAATTTATGTTACCCTATACATATATACTTACTTCTTAACCCCTCTTAGTTATTCCTGAGGGTTAGAATTGACCCTCTTATGCTTAGTCTACTTTGGGTACACTTGTTGAGACTCATGTATCCTTATATATACATTTTTTCTAGATATGTTCATGGACACCTCCATACCACCTACCACATTAGCTCCTGCGGTCCTTGCTGTGCTCCCTGGTCTGTCCTGCAGCGTTTGTTGGTTGCCACTCCCCCTCAGCCCCCGTGCCGGCATTGCTCATTGCCGCCATCCTGAGACCCGGTCTTTTGGTGACCCAACCCAGTCAAGTGGTAAGTACGGGGTTGTTTATCACGGACCCTTCGTGCCAACCATTTTGCGTGCCCCGACTCATTAGTTATTTTTCATACTCTTATTATTTCTAATATTTTTTGTTCTAGACATGCAAATTATGCATCAGCCCCTGATGAGCGAGAGGAGACTCGCGAAACGCGTAGGGCAATACCGATGCCACATGCATGCCCACTTTGCTGGGTATTTGAAGTTGGTCACCACATGGTCACATACTACTGCTATCCATGCATGTGTAATATGTATTTTACTAATTCAAATGATATATGTATACTTTGTATAATACTTTTTATGGATGTACAAATCAAGTGTAACGAACTGTATTTGTTTTCTACTTATGCTTTAATACTAGGCCACAATGCCGGGTAACGCACACTTATTGCTGATCCCATTTCTGTATTGAGCATTCTGTGAATAATAAACATTTTTTGCACTGATTGTGAAAGTGTTCCGAATCTCTCCCACCTCACTCAAAGTCCCAAGGCCATCCTTTCCTTCTTTTTGCTGTATTTAGGGATGGAGGTGGCAGAGTGGTTTCTTCAGACCACAACTCTCCTTTGTCAGCATAAGGTTAGGCTTTGTTCAGTTAGTATAGGATTATCTGTAGGATTAGCATAAGGTTCATGTTAACACGTTCATGTTTTGTTTGGATTATGGTTAGCAGTGGATTTTCTAAAGTTTTAAAAACAATTTTCCTATTTCCTTTACCATATTTAATTTTCTGCTTGACATCTTAACCCCTGACTTGTTAAGACAGGATACCAATTGCAGGGTGGCAATATCACCATGTGAACGTTTAGTTATAACGCTAAGGTAAGTATATATGAATAATTAATAAGTGCACATTTAAACACGTAATAAAATGTCCATCAAAAAATTAGTCAAAAATTATATATTTATTGTATATATATATTAACAAGAATGCACAACACGTGCAAAACACAAAATGTTTTATGATATACCATCAACATGTTCATTTTTAGAAAAACATTCTATTAACCAATGTAAAACTTTACAGAAAAGAAATCAAACAAAAACTGTCACAGATTATGATAGGTGGGAGGAGGATGTTGTGTCTATTCTAGAGGGGTGGGAGGTGGAAGTTGGACAAAAATTGCTGCATTTCATAAGCTCCTCCATGAAAACGAAGTTGGTTAAACCTTTGGGACATTATTTGAAATCTGGAGGCTGCAGCAGATGGGTATGTGTGTGAGCGTGAGGTACCTGGACCATCGTACCTCCCTGAAAACTGATTAGTAATGTTGCCCTCATACAGTGCATCTCTATTTTGTGCAAATTGCTGCTGGTAGTACTGAATGAGACGCATTACTTCAGAGTGTATCTCACATTGATAATCGGAGGATACTTTGGCCAATTGAGGAACCAGGCTTCTGGCAAAGGGCTCCAATTCCGATCCATCTTTTTACTGTTTGTTAAACAATTGTTTAACAACATCTAGGAGGTCCTCTGAGAGTTGTTGTTTTGTTAGTTTCCTTAGTTTTTCTCTGTTGGTGGGCAATGTTGCTTCTGGTGTTTCAGCTTCAGTTTAATTTATTTGTGAATTGTCTGCTGTATCTAATTTGTCGATCTCCTCTGCATCCTCAGAGTCCTCTTCACTTTTAGACTTCATATTACTTTCTGTACTGAAAATAGAAAAATAGTCAATTTGTAAAACCTGGTAAAAATGTTATTATACCGTCCACTCCTAAAAATAAAAATGTAATATTAGACAATTCTATCTAAATAATAAAATTTACCTAAATGTTGTTATACTTACGATCTCATCTCTATAATGGGCTTCAGGAACATGAGCTCCTCATAGTGACAATACACTCTCCCTTTTCTCTTCCCACCAGAACCACTCCGTATCTTAGTTTGTAGATTGTGTTGTCTCCTATAGTTATCTCTCATAGTCTTCCACCTGTTCTTCATTAGTCGTACTGAAAAAATTAGGATTTTTTGGTTTTATTACAGATATCTTGCCACAGGAAATACCTATACATCATTACACTATGAATTCAGAACAGGAATATCGACAATTGGAGAAATTGTGAAGCTAACATGTGATGCTATATGGACTTTGAAAAATGCATTCATGCCTATCCAAATAAAGAAAAATGGAATGATGTTGCTAAGCAGTTCTGGATCAAAACAAACTTTCCAAACTGCCGGGGAGCAATAATGGAAAACACATTCGGCTAATGAAACCCTGTCACAGTGGTAGCCGATATTATAATTACAAAAAATATTTTTCTGTTGTGATAATGGCTGTGGTTGATGCAGACTATAAATTCATATGTATTGATGTAGGAGCATTTGGGAGTTCTGCAAACTCTTCTGTTTTCCTGAATTCGAGATTTGGGAAGCGTCTTCAATCTAATCGACTCGATTTGCCTGAAAGCCATTGCCCGGTACAGAAAGTCCAGATATGACATTTGTTTTCGTGGCTGATGATGCTTTCGCTATCATCGAACATTTAATGAAGCCCTACTCACGGAGGAATCTTGACACCAGGAAGAAATTTTTAATTATCCTCTCTGTCGGGCACGTAGGCTGATTGAATGTTCCTTTGGCATCCTGGCCAACAAATGGCAAATATTCCATAAACCTATCAATCTCAAGGTCGAAAATGAATGCAAATTAATAAAGGCAGCATGTGTGTTGCACAATGTGGTAAGGGATAGAGATGGCGTCAATTTTGAGGACACATTGGCTAACAATTTGGAACCTGCTGATTTCCCTCATATTCGTGGTCCAACAGTGGGTTTCAGAATTAGGGATGAATTGGCGGATTATTTTATGAGCCCTGCTGGAGCAGTAAGTTGGCAAGGAAATATGATTTCAAACTTTGTATCAAATAAAAATGATCATTACTATGTTTCATTGAATATTTTCTCTTGTTTGCAAGTATATACTTCCAAAAATAATTGCATATTGTTATCGATTCTGAATTTCTTTATTGCTGTATTGATTTAAGACAATAAAAACATATTTACTTTGATGTTATTTATACTTTAGGAGTTTACTAATAACAATAATATACATAATCTTACAATAACTTTGGTTTGGAGATTTGGGACTACCAGGACTGGGATTAGGGTTTAGGGATTAGGGACTAGTAGAAGTGGGATTAGGGTTAGGGATTTGGGACTAGTAAAAGTGGGGTTAAGGTTAGGGATTAGGGACTAGTAGAAGTGAGATTAGGGTTAGGGATTTGGGACTAGTAGGGGGATTAGGGACTAGTAGAAGTGGGGTTAGGGATTTGGGACTAGTGGGGTGGGATTAGGGTTAGGGATTTGGGACTAGTAGAAGTGGACTTAGGGTTAGGGTTAAGGATTTGGGACTAGTGGGTTGCCACAGGAAATACCTATACATCATTACACTATGAATTCAGAACAGGAATATCGACAATTGGAGAAATTGTGAAGCTAACATGGGATTAGGGTTAGGGATTTGGGACTAGTGGGGGTGGGATTAGGGTTAGGGATTAGGGACTACTAGAATGGGATTAGGGTTAGGGATTTGGGACTAGTGGGGGTGGGTTTAGGGTTAGGGTTTGGGGACTAGTAGAAGTGGGATTAGGGTTAGGGATTTGGGACTAGTGGGGGTGGGATTAGGGTTAGGGATTAGGGACTAGTAGAAGTGGTATTAGGGTTAGGGATTTGGGACTAGTAGGGGCGGGATTAGGGTCAGGGATTTGGGACTAGTGGGGGTGGGGTTAGGGTTAGGGATTTGGGACTATTAGAAGTGGGATTAGGGTTAAACTTTTGTGTTGTGACACTATTTTGACTGGAATTAGGGTTAAACTTTTGTGTTTTTGGACTATTCTGACTGGGATTAGGGTTAGTTATGGGGTTTGGGATTAGCGGGAGTGACAGTGAGTATCACACTACCGCTTATCTGACAAGGATTATGGGATTGGTACTCGCTTTTGGCAGCTTTTTGTTCTCTTTTAAGGTCATTCAAGTCCTCAATATGATGTTCAGCAACGGCATACCATCCCAAAGACATTTTGCTGCTATTGGCATACCAGGGATTTTTGGTGTCCCAAAGTTCAGGGTGGTCCTGCACTGATTGAATAAACTCCTCCTCTATTGCTGCTGCTGAAATGAATCTGGATGGTCCTGCCACTCCATTGTCTTGCATCCGGTTATCTGCAGCATCCATTCTCTCTTGTCTCTCCTCAACACCTCTCAACGGGATTTCCTGTATCCCAGCATCCTACACTGCACTGCGGTCATGTGACCTTCCCACAGCTTCAGGACGGTTTTCAGGTGCTTTTAAGACGCTTTTAAAGCGCTTCCCATTCATTTTAATGGACTTGGGCATTTTTGAAGCTCCAAAGATGCTGCTTGCAGGACTTTTCTCAATGCCCAGCCAGCGCAACGCCCCATCTATTGAGATGAATGAGAGGCAGTTTTCATGCACTTTACAAGCACTATTTTTAGCGCTAAAACGACTGAAAAGCGCCTCAGTGTGAAAGCAGCCTTAAGGACCCTGTGTACATGTACTGATAAGATAACATAGAGAAGAGTTCAGAGGCAGCTGAAAAAAATGCCCAACTGCACCTAAACGTCCGTTTACCAGCAGCAATGTGCATGAACCCCAAGAGAGTAACATGTACTCTTTTGACGTTATTATTTTATTATGCTAGGAAGATGATAGTGCTTTCCTGGAAAAAGTCTTTCCCTATGTCTGTCCTGGCATGGAAGGCAATTATAAACAAGGCCATACCCTTTACAAGGCTACATATGCTAGTAGAGGCATACCGAACAAGTTTGAGAAGATGTGGGGTGGTTGGCTGAATAGCACATCCATGGTGTCTGATTAAAATTGTAATTTATAGTGGATATGTAATACAATGCATAACATGTATTGAATATGTCTGGGGATGGTGGGAGATTGCTTATCAATTCCCTCGGGATGAGCGAGGGCCTATATATCATTTCTAGAGATCTGTTGATTTATTTGATGACACAAGTTATTTCTATGCTGTGTGGAGCCTATAAATGTCCTTTGGTGAAGTCGGATGAACTAATGTTATATACAGTCGCAGTTGCGAATATTTTTACATGTTTAGTTTCAGGGTTATAAAGTAAGTCTAGAGCTGAGGACTGTTATGTTTGTGTGTAATATGTAGCCTATGTTAAGGCTGTCATATACTGTGTGTTGTTTGAATCTGTGTTGAAATTCTTAATAAACAGAATTTTACAAAAAAACAAAAAAAAGAAAAATAAAACATATCCAATAAAAACATTTTAAAAATCAAATTTCTTCATAAATTTAGGGCAATATGTATTCTGCTACATGTTTTTGGTGAACAAAAAAAACAAAAAGCGTATATTGATTGGTTTATGCAAACTATTGTATAATTTATGGAATTTTTATTTATTTATTTTATATTAGTAATGGTCGCGATGAGCGACTTATAAAAGGACTGCGATTATGTGGCAAACAATTTGACACTAACTGACACTTTAGACACTTCGTGGGAACCAGTGACCAGTGCTAAACATATGAACTGCCACTGTACTAATGACACTGGCTGGGCAGGGGTTAAACAGCTAGGGCAATCAAAGGGTTAACTGTGTGCCTAACCAGTGTTTTTGTGACATTTGCGTGCTGCTTTTAGCAGGGGAAGAGATGGATTTTATCCCAAATCCATCCCGTCCCCCCTGTCAGAAGGGAGATAAGTCTTGTTTACATAGGCAGAACTCCATTCTGTGTGTTTTACGGAAGATCACGGGGTGCCGGAGGACATCCAGTGCCCGACACGCGCAGATTAATCTGCTTCCGCTGTGATTAATCAGAGCAGAAGCATCTTGTAGGCAGCACACATGTGCCCCCTGCAGGCAGAAGTGCAGAATCATGTGTATATATATATATATATATATATATATATATATATATATATATATATATATATATGTATGATCCTGCACAGAAGAGTGTCTCTGTAACAGTAAATCTGGTATAGGGCAGTCCAACACTAGTTATTATTCCAGGGTCTCTCTTGAGGAAACCCAATATATGGTTCCAGCACCTGTGTTCATGCAGTTAACTCTTTATGCACTGATGTTGTGATTTGGGTGTGCATTAGCTTACCTTTTGTTGTACTAGTACTTGGCAGCTTCATCTTGGTTGTCATGGTGCCATAGTGCAAGACACTGGAATTTTTTTATACAGTGACTTAGTGGTCAATAGGGATGAGCCGAACACCCCCCGGTTCGGTTCGCACCAGAACCCGCGAACGGACCGCAAGTTCGCACGAACGTTAGAACCCCATTGACGTCTATGGGACTCGAACGTTCGAAATCAAAAGTGCTCATTTTAAAGGCTAATTTGCATGGTATTGTCCTAAAAAGGGTTTGGGGACCCGGGTCCTACCCCAGGGGACATGTATCAATGCAAAAAAAACTTTTAAAAACGGCCGTTTTTTCGGGAGCAGTGATTTTAATGATGCTTAAAGTAAAAAAAAAAAAGTGAAATATTCCTTTAAATATCGTACCTGGGGGGTGTCTATAGTATGCCTGTAAAGTGACGCGTGTTTCCCATGTTTAGAACAGTCCCTGCACCAAATGTCATTTTTAAAGGAAAAAATCTCATTTAAAACTGCTTGCGGGTTTAATGTCATGTCGGGTCATGGCAATATGGATGAAAATCAGTGAGACAAACGGCATGGGTACCCCCCAGTCCATTACCAGGCCCTTTGGGTCTTGTATGGATATTAAGGGGAACCCCGCACCCAAATTAAAATAAGGAAAGGTCCCTATATACTCTGAACAGCAGTATACAGGCGGTGCAAACAAGACAGGGACTGTAGGTTTGTTGTTAAGTAGAATCTGTTTGTAATTTTGAACATTTTTAATGTGTTTAGCTCCAGCCAAAAAATCTTTTCTAAGCTTTTTGGAAAACATAGGGAAGGGTTATCACCCCTGTGACATTTGTTTTGCGTCTTTCCTCCTCTTCAGAAGATTTCACCTCACTTTTTTGTCCCAATGAAAAATGTTTTTTGAAAATTTGTGTTTTTTTGTGGAACAAGGATTGGAAAGCATCAGTGGAAAGGAAAAATTGTTTTCCCATATTAACTCTTACAGGAGAGAATTTCCCTTCCTTAGGGGTAGATTTCATCTCACTTCCTGTTGTCTCCTTCCGTTTGCAAGTAGGAGTCGTTTGTAAGTTAGATGTTTGAAAGTAGGGTCCTGCCCTATATACTCAGCAGAAATTTGGGCCTTAGGTGTTGCTGTGGCCAAAACACTGTAAGCCCTCACAGGGCCCTGCTGTGAAATATTAGATCAAGAATTGTAATTACATGCCCCTGTTGAACAGGAGCTGAAAAATTAGGCCTTAGGCACTGGTGCTGGTGCCACAACACTGCAACCCCTCACAGACACTCTAGTTGGAACGCAGGAACGAGCCCTGCTGCAAAGTATTGCATCAAAAATTGTAATTACACGCCCCTGTTAGACAGGGGCAGAAAAATTGGGTCTTAGGCACTGGTGCTGGTGCCACAACACTGCAACCCCTCACAGACACTCTAGTTGAAACGCAGGAACAAGCCCTGCTGCAAAGTATTGCATCAAAAATTGTAATTACACGCCCCTGTTAGACAGGGGCAGAAAAATTGGGTCTTAGGCACTGGTGCTGGTGCCACAACACTGCAACCCCTCACAGACACTCTAGTTGAAACGCAGGAACAAGCCCTGCTGCAAAGTATTGCATCAAAAATTGTAATTACACGCCCCTGTTAGACAGGGGCTGAAAAATTGTGCCTTAGGCACTGGTGGTGGCGCCCAGAACCAAAAATGTTCTTACAAGCTATCAGCGTGATGATTGAGGAGGAAGAGGATAATTACTCAGGGATAGTCACTCAGCATCAGCATAGGCAGTCTTTGAAGGGATCTGAGATTTCAAAAAAAATTATTCGGTTACATCTGCATCAGGTGCTTGGTAGCTGGTGGTGATCCAAGACTGATTCATTTTTATGAAGGTCAGCCAATCGACCGAGTCGGTGGACAGACGCACCCTGTGATCGGTTACCACGCCTCCAGCAGCACTGAATGTGCGTTCCGAAAGAACGCTGGATGCAGGACAGGCCAGTAGCTCAATTGCATACTGTGCAAGCTCTGGCCAGTGATCCATCCTCAAGACCCAGTAACCCAGAGGATTTTCGGTGGGAAAGGTGTCCAAGTCTGATCTTGCCCCTAGGTATTCCTGCACCATGTAAAACAGACGCTGGCGATGGTTGCTGGAACCGATCATACCTTGGGGCTGCGGACCAAAAAATTGTCTGAACGCATCGGTCAGACGGCCACCTTCTCCACCGCTCCTTCTTTGACTGACCGAAGCCTCAGCAACACGTTGTCCAGAAACAGGAGTTTGTAACCTCCCAGTCTCTGGGAACGCGTTGCACAGACCTTTCTGCAAGGCCTCCCGAAGATGTTTCATCCTCTGCTCCCTCTGCGATGGCAAGATAAGGTCCGCAACCTTACCCTTGTAACGTGGATCAAGGAGGGTTGCCAGCCAGTATTGGTCCTTCTCCTTGATACCACGAATACGAGGATCCTTACGCAGGCTTTGCAGGATCAGGGAGGCCATGCAGCGTAGGTTTGCTGAGGCATTCGGTCCGGAGTCCTCTGGGTCACTAAGGACAACAACGTCCGCAGCCACCTCCTCCCAGCCACGTACAAGTCCATGTGTTCCTTGGGACTGATCCCTTAAAGACTGCTGATGCTGAGTGCCAGGCTCCACCTCCATACTGACACAATCTTCCTCCTCCTCCTCCTCCTCGTCCTCTTCCTGTGTGATCGGCGGGCACGCAGGAACACTGTCTGGATAAAGGGGGCCTTGAGAGCTAAGGAAGTCCTCCTCTTCCTGCCTCTGTTCTGCCTCAAGTGCCCTGTCCATTATTCCACGCAGCGTGTGCTCCAACAGGTGGACAAGGGGGACAGTGTCACTGATGCATGCACTGTCAGTGCTCACCATCCTCGTGGCCTCCTCGAATGGTGACAGGACAGTGCATGCATCCCTGATCATGGCCCACTGGCGTGGGGAAAAAAAACCAAGGTCCCCTGACCCTGTCCTGGTGCCATAGTCGCACAGGTACTCATTGATGGCCCTCTGCTGCGTGTGCAGCCGCTGCAGCATGGCCAACGTCGAGTTCCACCTGGTGGGCATGTCACAGATTAGGCGGTTCTTGGGCAGGTTAAACTCCTTTTGGAGGTCCGTCAGCCGAGCACTGGCATTATATGACCGGCGGAAATGCACACAGACTTTCCTGGCCTGCCTCAGGACATCCTGTAAGCCCGGGTACCTGCCCAAGAACCGCTGCACCACCAAGTTAAGGACGTGAGCCAAACAGGGCACATGGGTCAGTTGTCCCTGTCGGAGGGCAGAGAGGAGGTTGGTGCCATTGTCGCAAACCACCATTCCTGCCTTAAGTTGGCGTGGCGTCAACCACCTCTGAACCTGCCCCTGCAGAGCTGACAGAACCTCTGCCCCAGTGTGGCTCCTGTCCCCCAAGCACACCAGCTCAAGCACCGCATGGCATCTTTTGGCCTGCGTACTTGCGTAGCCCCTTGAACGCCTACGGAGCACCGCTGGTTCCGAGGAAGAGGCCATGGAGGAAGAAGAAGAGGAGGGGGTGGAGGAGAGAGGTGTGTCACAATCAGCATTTTGGAGGCGTGGTGGCGGAACAACCTCCAACACTACTGCACCTTGTCCTGCATCCTTCCCAGCTGCCAGCAGAGTCACCCAATGCGCCGTGAAACTTAAGTAACGTCCCTGTCCATGCCTGCTGGACCATGAGTCAGCGGTAATATGCACCTTACCGCTGACCGCCCTGTCCAGCGAGGCATGGACATTGCCTTCCACATGCCGGTAGAGAGCCGGAATCGCCTTCCGTGAGAAAAAGTGGCATTTGGGTACCTGCCACTGAGGAACCGCACATTCCACAAACTCACGGAAGGGGGCAGAGTCTACCAACTGAAAAGGCAGCAGTTGAAGTGCTAGCAATTTTGCCAAGCTAGCATTCAACCGCTGGGCATGTGGATGGCTGGGAGCAAACTTCTTTCGGCGGTGCAGCAGCTGGGGCAGGGAAATTTGCCTGGTACAATCTGACGTCGGTGTACCAAAAGCAGATTGCCCATAAGTACTTGGCTGTGACACACCTAATTCTACACCTTCATTCCTCTCACTGCAGGTCGCAGAGAGGACTGAAGGTCTAGTGGGGTTGGAAATCTCAGCTGATGAGGAGCAAGGAGAGATCGTCTTTGTTCTTTGGTGTGGGTCTTTTAGATACGCTTGCCAACGAACTGCATGGCAGGTCAACATATGTCTGGTCAAGCATGTGGTACCCAAGCGGGAGATGTTTTGGCCACGCGAGATACGCTTGAGACATATATTGCAAATAGCAGCGGTGCGATCTGATGCACTCGTCTCAAAAAAGGCCCACACCAAAGAACTTTTTGAATAACGCGCAGAGACTGCAGCGCCCTGCACATGTGGAGCTTTGGGGTGTGATGCAGTCAATGTGCTGCCCTTAGGCTGGCCCCTGGAGGGCATCCTGCCTAGTTGGTGATGTGCCACCTCCTCCTCCTCCTCCTCCTCCTCCTCTCTCCTATCAGGCACCCACGTTGAGTCAGTGACCTCATCATCCCCTCCCTCCTCATCACTGGAGCAAACCTGGCAGTATGCTGCAGCAGGGGGAGCATGACTGCCAGATTGCTGTCCTTCTTGGGCACCCCCTCTGTCCGTGCTCATGTTACTGCCTTCATTGAGCTCAGTATCATCATCAGAGCCTTCCAAACGCTGGGCATCCTCCTGGAGCATGTACCCAACACTGTGGTCAAACAGTTCGAGGGAATCCTCAGGAGGACATGGTGGGGCTAGGGAAGGAGTCACTGATGACATTGAGCTGAGGGAAGAGGCCGCTGCTTTGCCAGACAAAGCACCCTGGGCATGGGTGAGAGAGGATGAGGAGGATGAGGACGGCTTGGTCATCCACTCGACCAAGTCTTCCGCATGTTGCGGCTCAACACGGCCAGCTGCCGAAAAAAAGGCCAAGCGTGTCCCATGGCCACGTGCTGATGAGGATGCACCGTCTCCACGACCAGCACTAGACACAGAGCCTGCTTGCCCTCTCTTATTGGCTTGTGACTGTCTGCCTCTCCTTCTTGGCCTTCCAGACATACTAATGGCCTGTAGCTGCACTAAGCTGGGATAGAACACCTGTAATTTTCTTCAGGTAGCTTTATATACTGTAACCAGACAAGCCTGCCTGTCAGTAGGAAGATAACAGGAACGGATCTAGCTGAACACTGTGAGCAGGACGTACTGCACTAAATGTATATAGCAGGAACGGATCTAGCTGAACACTGTGAGCAGGACGCACTGCACTGAATGTAAATAGCAGGAACGGATCTAGCTGAACACTGTGAGCAGGACGCACTGCACTGAATGTAAACAGCAGGAACGGATGTAGCTAAACACTGTGAGCAGGACGCACTGCACTGAATGTAAATAGCAGGAACGGATCTAGCTGAACACTGTGAGCAGGACGCACTGCACTGAATGTAAATAGCAGGAACGGATCTAGCTGAACACTGTGAGCAGCACGCACTGCACTGAATGTAAATAGCAGGAACGGATCTAGCTGAACACTGTGAGCAGGACGCACTGCACTGAATGTAAATAGCAGGAACGGATCTAGCTGAACACTGTGAGCAGCACGCACTGCACTGAATGTAAATAGCAGGAACGGATCTAGCTGAACACTGTGAGCAGGACGCACTGCACTGAATGTAAATAGCAGGAACGGATCTAGCTGAACACTGTGAGCAGGACGCACTGCACTGAATGTAAATAGCAGGAACGGATCTAGCTGAACACTGTGAGCAGGACGCACTGCACTGAATGTAAATAGCAGGAACGGATCTAGCTGAACACTGTGAGCAGGACGCACTGCACTGAATGTAAACAGCAGGAACGGATGTAGCTAAACACTGTGAGCAGGACGCACTGCACTGAATGTAAATAGCAGGAACGGATCTAGCTGAACACTGTGAGCAGGACGCACTGCACTGAATGTAAATAGCAGGAACGGATCTAGCTGAACACTGTGAGCAGGACGCACTGCACTGAATGTAAATAGCAGGAACAGATGTAGCTAAACACTGTGAGCAGGACGCACTGCACTGAATGTAAATAGCAGGAACGGATCTAGCTGAACACTGTGAGCAGGACGCACTGCACTGAATGTAAATAGCAGGAACGGATCTAGCTGAACACTGTGAGCAGCACGCACTGCACTGAATGTAAATAGCAGGAACGGATCTAGCTGAACACTGTGAGCAGGACGCACTGCACTGAATGTAAATAGCAGGAACGGATCTAGCTGAACACTGTGAGCAGGACGCACTGCACTGAATGTAAATAACAGGAACGGATCTAGCTGAACACTGTGAGCAGGACACACTGTACTAAATGTAAATAGTCTAGCTGCCTGACCGTGGTACTAATAGGATCAAAAAGAACACCTGTAATTTTCTTCAGGTAGCTTTATATACTGTAACCAGACAAGCCTGCCTGTCAGTAGGAAGATAACAGGAACGGATCTAGCTGAACACTGTGAGCAGGACGTACTGCACTAAATGTATATAGCAGGAACGGATCTAGCTGAACACTGTGAGCAGGACGCACTGCACTGAATGTAAATAGCAGCAACGGATCTAGCTGAACACTGTGAGCAGGACGCACTGCACTGAATGTAAATAGCAGGAACGGATCTAGCTGAACACTGTGAGCAGGACGCACTGCACTGAATGTAAACAGCAGGAACGGATGTAGCTAAACACTGTGAGCAGGACGCACTGCACTGAATGTAAATAGCAGGAACGGATCTAGCTGAACACTGTGAGCAGGACGCACTGCACTGAATGTAAATAACAGGAACGGATCTAGCTGAACACTGTGAGCAGGACACACTGTACTAAATGTAAATAGTCTAGCTGCCTGACCGTGGTACTAATAGGATCAAAAAGAACACCTGTAATTTTCTTCAGGTAGCTTTATATACTGTAACCAGACAAGCCTGCCTGTCAGTAGGAAGATAACAGGAACGGATCTAGCTGAACACTGTGAGCAGGACGTACTGCACTAAATGTATATAGCAGGAACGGATCTAGCTGAACACTGTGAGCAGGACGCACTGCACTGAATGTAAATAGCAGGAACGGATCTAGCTGAACACTGTGAGCAGGACGCACTGCACTGAATGTAAATAGCAGGAACGGATCTAGCTGAACACTGTGAGCAGGACGCACTGCACTGAATGTAAACAGCAGGAACGGATGTAGCTAAACACTGTGAGCAGGACGCACTGCACTGAATGTAAATAGCAGGAACGGATCTAGCTGAACACTGTGAGCAGGACGCACTGCACTGAATGTAAATAGCAGGAACGGATCTAGCTGAACACTGTGAGCAGCACGCACTGCACTGAATGTAAATAGCAGGAACGGATCTAGCTGAACACTGTGAGCAGGACGCACTGCACTGAATGTAAATAGCAGGAACGGATCTAGCTGAACACTGTGAGCAGGACGCACTGCACTAAATGTAAATACCAGGAACGGATCTAGCTGAACACTGTGAGCAGGACGCACTGCACTGAATGTAAATAGCAGGAACGGATCTAGCTGAACACTGTGAGCAGGACGCACTGCACTGAATGTAAATAGCAGGAACGGATCTAGCTGAACACTGTGAGCAGCACGCACTGCACTGAATGTAAATAGCAGGAACGGATCTAGCTGAACACTGTGAGCAGGAAGCACTGTACTGAATGTAAATAGCAGGAACGGATCTAGCTGAACACTGTGAGCAGGACACACTGCACTGAATGTAAATAGTCTAGATAGAAGATAACAGGAACGGATCTAGCTAAACTGAATACAGTGTATATATATATATGCAACACCTGGGATGCATATATATACACAATACACTGTAAGTGCAGCTAACTGACTGACTGTTCTGCCTAATCTATCTAACTCAAATCAAATGACACTGTCTCTCTCTCTCTCTATCGCTCAGCACACCGGAACACACACTACACAGGGCCGCCGTGCAGGCGGCCTTATATAGTGTGGGGTGTGTACTAAATCCCCTGAGCCATAATTGGCCAAAGCCACCCTGGCTTTGGCCAATTACAGCTCTCTCTACTGACGGCGCTGTGATTGGCCAAGCATGCGGGTCATAGTGCATGCTTGGCCAATCATCAGCCAGCAATGCACTGCGATGCCGCAGTGAATTATGGGCCGTGACGCGCCACACGAATTTGGCGCGAACGGCCCATATCGTTCGCAATTCGACGGACGGTCGAACAGCCGATGTTCGAGTCGAACATGGGTTCGACTCGAACACGAAGCTCATCCCTAGTGGTCAACACTATACTGCCTAGCAAGGTCATCGGTTTGCATGCTCTCCCTGAGTTTTGCATGGGTTTCCTCCGGAAATTCCAGTTTCCTCCCACCCTCTAGACAAGCTTAAAGCCTAATTGTCTCCTGTCTAAATTGACCGTGGTGTATGAATGTTATTTAGGGACCCTGTAAGTGCTTTGAAGGTAGGGAGTGATGTGAATGTACAATTTATTTGTGAAGTGCTGCATAAATTGTCACCACTATATAAATACCTGTAATAAATAAATACATCCTTAAGACAGGCTGCAAAGGCAAATTTTAACATTGGATTCAAAGAAATATAGAGAATGAAAGCCCAGATCTCTTTTTTTTTTTTCCCTGTAAATGGCCCTCCAGTAAGTTTGAAAACAAAATAAAAAATTAGCTCTGGTTGCCATACTCATACATTGCCTGCCACTGTCCCCTACAGTAATTCGCTATCAACACTAGATGTGCTCAGTTGAGTGATGCCCAGCATCTATAGAAGACTAGAACCTAGAAGACTGAGGACATGTTGTGAATGCAGGACATCATGGACCCATTACATTCTAAGGATGCAGAAAACAGAGCCTCTTTCTGCATTCTTGAGCCACCAAAGTGGTGAAGAGGAAGAGGGCTCTGTACGTCATGTTCCTGGCCTGAAGACATAAGACATCTTCAATAGGTAAGTATAAATTCAAAAAATAAGTAAAACTTAAAATACAAGAAGGGTGGCTTGGAGATGGGGATCAGAGCCTGGAGTTAGGCTTACAAACAGGGTGTACATTTATCAGAGAAGAGCCGAGATCCTGAGGATGACGGCTGATATCTCAGGTGTGTCAGTTTATGACGCTGAGATGAGGAGTGGAATGGAACATGTTCTTTACTTCTCATCAAAGGACACACCCTTCTGTCATTCACTTTTACACAGATGACCAGTTTATGCAGGTGAGATCTAAAGATCTCACTGGCCATCTCTATAAAATATATCTGTTCCAGATTCTCCAGCTAAAATGTGGAGAATCTGGGTGAGAAGCTACTGTGATGTGAGGAAGGGGGCTTCTTTCTTCCTAATATCAGCAATAACAAGCTTAAAGATTGATATAAATAATAACTACATATGTTTTTATGTGTATGTATGTGTTTTATATATATAGTATATACATACACACACACACACACACACACACACACAGTATAGTTATAATGTATTTTTTTTTAGGACCCATTCACATCTGAGCAATGCAATTGTGTCAAAATACGCAATGCGCTTTTGGGTGCCATTCATTGATAATAGCACCCCAAATGCAGTTAGCAGACATGCATTTTGCCACACATTTTGTAATTTGACAAATACACTACCACTGTGCCAAAGTGCGCATTCAAAAAATGCACAATGCTCTATGCCAAAAAATAAATAAATTTGGCTTTTTGGGGCTTTTTTGTGCGCATTTTGGTACAGTTTTTGATGCACTTTTTGCTGCTTATTGGCTTGTTTTTTAAAATGCATTTTAGCATATTTTTATGTGCATTTTAGTGCTTTTATAACATTTATTCTGGCTTATATTTACCTGTGTTTTGTGTGCATTCCGGAAACAAAATGCAAAATGCATGATATGCTTTGCGGTGCCATTAACTGTTAATTAACATTAATTGTTAATTCATTGTTAATGGCATCTCAAAAGTGGCTAGCAAATGTGCTATTTGCCAAAAAAACGCATAAAAAACAAATCAAAATACACGTAAAAAAAGTGTCAAACTCATGCTAACAGAAGCGCCAAAATGTGCGTTACAAACCTTACAAAAAAGCGTTTTAGAATAACCTTTGCTAAAATGTGCACCAAATGGCCAAAATGTGTGTTTAAAATGCGCAAAAAAAGAAAACCCACACCCAGATGCGTGTTAAAAAAAATGGCATGTTAAAAAATGGCAAGATGCGTGTAAATAAGCAATAAAAAAGGGCCAAAATACATATTTAAAAAATATGCCAAAATGTGTGTAAAAAAACGAAGTTAAAAAAGCGCCAGTGCTTATTATTTTCATGTAATCACACAGTCTTTTTAACTTTGGTTTCACTTTTAAGGCTGAGTTCACACCTATGCGAATTGGATGTGGGTTTCCCCGCATCCAATTGGCATAGCAAGAGAATATGACAGCTGCGGAGCGCACTGCACAGAAACGCTGTGCGTCTTTGCCTCCGTTTCAGAACCAAATTCAGGCAAAGATTCTGCCCTGATTCATCCCTGAAACGGAGAACAGGGACAGACAGCATTGCTGTGCGATCCGCAGCCGGATTAGGTGTGAACTGAGCCTAAAACTCAGCTGCTCTGTAATCACACAGGTGTCTCAGGAGATCACAGGCAGCCCCTCACTCTTCTACTCAGATCTCAGGTGTTCTCAGAGAAAACACTTCTCTCTTCTCCTTCTGAGAACAAATGTTCTCCGCTTCATAAACAGGGTGCCAGAGGAGAAGATTTTTCTCTGAGAACTGCTGAGAACTGAAATGAGATAAATTATCTCTGTTTGATAAATGTACACCAAAAGGTGCCCAGTTCCTAGTAAAATACATCAACATTATTCAAAAAATTTGTAACTGCAGGATACATTTAACTGCAGGATAATTCTAAGTTACGGACAGGATACAATTTAGCATTGTTTATAATTTTTTTACAGTATTCGTTTCCAAGGAGATCTGCATGCTTTTTTCTCATAATGCAGGCATGTCTAAAGCCTGGCCTATGGGCCAATTGCGGCCTGTGTTTCAGTTTAATACGGCCCCACTGGTAATTTGGATATACCCTTCACATGTTTGTAAATATTTAATTTTATATTTGCATGTGACGAAGAAATGACACTTTGCTACAATGTAAAGTAGTGAGTGTACAGCTTGTATAACAGTGTAAATTTGCTGTCCCCTCAAAATAACTTAACACACAGCCATTAATGTCTAAATCACTGGAAACAAAAGTGAGTACACCCCTAAGTTAAAATGTCCAAATTGGGCCCAATTAGCCATTTTCCCTCCCTGATGTCATGTCACTCGTTAATGTTACAAGGTCTCAGATGTGAATGGGGAGCAGGTGTGTTAAATTTGGTGTTATCGCTCTCACTCTCTGATACTGGTCACTGGAGGTGAAACATGGCACCTCATGGCAAAGAGCTCTCTGGGGATCTGAAAAAAATAATTTTTGCTCTACATAAAGATGGCCTAGGCTATAAGAAGATTACCAAGACCCTGAAACTGAGCTGCAGCACAGTGGCCAAGACCATACAGCGGTTTAACACAATAGGTTCCACTCAGAACAGGCCTTCGCCATGGTCGACCAAAGAAATTGAGTGCACGTGCTCAGCATCATATCCAGAGGTTGCCTTTGGGAAATAGACGTATGAGTTCTGCCAGCATTGCTGCAGAGGTTAAAGGGGTATCAGTGCTCAGACCATATGATGCACACTTCATCAAATTGGTCTGCATGGCTGTCGTCCCAGAAGGAAGCCTCTTCTAAAGATGACGCATAAGAAAGCCTGCGATTATTGGAACCATGTCCTGTGGTCTGATGAGACCAAGATAAATGTATTTGGTTCAGATGGTGTCAAGCGTGTGTGGTGGCAACCAGCTGAGGAGTACAAAGACAAGTGTGTCTTGCCTACAGTTAAGCATGGTGGTGGAAGTGTCATGGTCTGGGGCTAATTGAGTGCTGCAGACACTGGTTAGCTACAGTTTAATGAGGAAACTATGAATGCCAACATGTACTGTGACATACTGAAGCAGTGCATGACCCCTCCCTTCAGAGACTGGGCCGCAGGGCAGTATTCCAACATGATATCGAGCCCAAACACACCTCCAAGATGACCACTGCCTTGATAAAGAAGCTGAGGGTAAAGTTGATGGACTGGCCCTATTGAGCATCTGTGGGGCATCCTCAAACATAAGGTGGAGGAGTGCAAGGTCTCTAAAATCCACCAGCTCCTTGATGTCATCATGGAGTAGTGGAAGAGGACAACAGTGGCGACCTTTGAAGCTCTGGTGAGCTCCATGCCCAAGAGGGTTAAGCCAGTGCTGGAAAATAATGGTGGCCACACAAAATATTGACACTTTGGGCCCAATTTGGACATTTTCACTTAGGGCTACATTGTAGCAAAGTGTCATTTCTTCAGTGTTGTCACATGAAAAGATATAATAAAATATTTACAAAAATATGAGAGGTGTACTCACTTTTGTGAGATACTGTATATATATATATATATATATATATATATATATATATCTTTTGTGCCCCCCAACGAATCCCCGAGTGCCGCAAAAGATATATACCGAATTTATTGTTCAGTTCTGGCAGCCTCGGAGGGGACAGGGAGGGGGCGGGACAAGTGCTGTCAGATTACATACAGGATCATCTTCTGTTTACTAGGCGACCTCTGTAATAGGAAGTCCTGTCCCCTGGTTTGGCATTGGACGACTGTTCTGTCTATCATAGGAGACGGGACTTTGTATTAAAGAGGCTGCCGAGTAAACAGCAGATTCTCCTGTATGTAATCTGTTGGCGCTCCTCTCACCCCCTCCCTGTCCTCTCCAAGGCTGCAGATGGGCATGGATCAGGCTGCATTGATGGCAATGGCAAGGTTGCATTCATGGCACTTGTAAGGCTGCATTCATGTCAATGGTGAGGCTGCGTTCAGAGGCTGCATTTAAGGCAATGGTGAGGCTGAATTCATGGCACTTGTGAGGCTGCATTCATGGTAATGGTGAGGCTGCATTCATGGCAATGGTGAGGCTGCATTCATTGGCAATGGTGAGGCTGCAGATGGGCACTGATTAGGCTGCATTGATGGGCACTGACACTTAATTTACTTCACAGTTCTTTATTTAAAATTACATTTTTTTCCTGAAACCTCCCTCTTAAAGTGAAGGTGCGTGTTATACACAGATAAATACGGTATATCCAAATAACACGCCCGAGCTCATCCTTAGACTCTTCACCACACTCAGCCACAAAGGCAAGAGAATTCTTGTTGGGCAGTGTGTTAATTTGCATTTATTTTTAATGGTTCAAAGAATGTCAGGCAAAATGGTCATGCATGCTCAATTCATCAAATCTGAGCCTCTTTAAAAAAACGTTTGGACACACCTGTCATAATGTATTCTTCGGATCTCTGCAGCCTAAAGGAACCATGTTCTTTATTTTAGTGGATGCGGAATTGTTCTTGGAAGTAGATGTGAAAGACTGAAGGCTATTTGATCTCAACAAACTCTGGAATGTTATTCCCACTGTTCTTCCATGCTGTGTATTTGCTTGGTGTGTTAAAACCTTGGCAAATTGGCAATGTTTGTAAACGGTACATTTATTCTCATCACTGACATGCACAGACTCATTTGCTCAGTGGTTACTTGGGAAAGGTATTTTAATATACTTAGATTGTAATCAACAGGTGTAACTTGGGCTCAGAGAATAATGCACTTTTATATTAAAATATCCTTGTCACGAAAAAAGAACAACTCCCTTTCTGTGTAGTACGCACTAGTATGAGCTGAATGTACCTGCGTATAGTTCAAGGCGGGTTTGGTAAACTTTACTTAAATTCAAGTGCCGAATCTGCATCTTATTGAGGTCAATGGAAGCTGAATGTTAAAATAAAATGCAATTATTTTAGTAAATGAAATGCAATTATTTTAGTAAATATAAACTGCTAAGGTGTCTGTTTATGAAACTGTGATCAGCGGTGATCCCACTACATTAACGGTTTATGAAACAGAGATGATCGGGGGAGAACATGTTCTCTGCCGATGATCTCCACACACTGAGAAGCTGTCATTGACTGGCACAGAAACAACGAGATAATGAAGCTGCGATCTCAGCACCTCACTGGCGATCTGAGTCAGAATTCACTCTCCCCGATTCACCAGCTCAGAGGTGGAGAATCAGGGAGTGACGAGAGAATCCAGGGGGAAGGAGGAAGATTTTTTATTTCCTCCTTCCTCGCTCAGACCCCCCAACACAATAACCATGTCCCAATGCCATGTATATGTATGTATGTATATATATATATATATATATATATATATATATATATATATATAAATGTATGTATGTATATATGTATATATAATGTGTGTGTGTGTGTGTATATATATATATATATATATATATATATATATATATATATATATATATAGTGTAAGGGGACAAATATTTTATTACTAGGTGGGCATCTCCTCCGGGAATGTCCGTGTACTGAGCAGTGATAATTTATCACTGCTTAATAACTTAATAAACAGACATCTTGGTGTTTCAGTGACATTCTGGTACTGTAATCTCGTAAAGGCTCACGAGATTCCAGTATCAGGAGGCATTCTCCGCTGTTTGAAGCGTTTGTAGATCACTTCACTCCTCCAAAGGAGAAGAGATTTACACCGCTTCATAAACTGGCATCAGAGAAGAACGATCTCCTCTGAAAATGCCGGAGAATGGAGCAGTGAAAAATTTTCACTACTTCATAAAATGACACCTAAATAACTTTTCTCATCAGCAGTATCCTTGACTCTGTCTGGACAGTATTGATTGGCCCTGTGCTGATCACATGCACTCTCCCAAGAAAAAAAAAAACCTTTCTAGCAATATACACCAAACTGAGCATGTGCAACCTGACTCCATAGACTCTGTGTTATCAGGAAATTATCAGGGGACAGTGGACAGAGGGGAGGATCAAAGAAGTCAGGCTCAAACAACCTTTTTACACAATGCGGAGGATTAACCCCTTAGGTTCTACAGTGAGTATAACAAGCATGCTTTACTGTATATACAGAGTGATTTTACTGTTGTGGGTTTAGTAATACTTTAACTAAAATGATAGCTCCAGGCAGCTTACTTCTGTTTGTAAACAAATGGCAGGGTATTCCCCTCATCTTTACCAGACCCTATCTTAGATGTTATATAGATACAACATTGGATTCCCTAAAATATACATACCAGACCCTTATCCTTGATAGGAGTCACCATGACCATAATGTCACTGCCCAAATATAGCTAAATTTGGTAAGTGATGGTAGCTCTACTGGATTTCTGGCCAGTAAATGAATGAGGCTAGGCTGATGTCACTGGTTGCTAAGGATACATTGGATGCCAGCACCCACCACTTCCTTAACAGCCATTGACAGGACAGAATCTTTTATAGATGGTAGTGGTAGAAATACTGCTACTATCTATGACTTTCGGCTCTGGCTGAATGAGAAAAAAGTATGCCATCTAGACAAACGCAAGAACAGCCAGAGTTCAAGGTCTGAACTTTGAGCTCTGAAATCATTTAGAGTCAATTGCAGGTGCATTTAATCTGCAGTTGACCTCCTTCTGACCTGCATCTGACATGCTTCAAGTTTCTTTAGCATTCCCATTCACTTGAAAGGGAAGAGAAGCAGTTCAAAAGTTCAGACCCCAACAAAAACCGATTGACCTAGACTCTTAGATTCTTGTTAAAGCATTTTGTATCATAAACAATTGCCATGCATTTTTTTCTATAAAATACGTTGTTGTGTCTCAGTACTGCTGATCTCCTTCAGCATCCTCCAGCCACACCCTCTCTACATGTTCCAGTGGCAGCTGCACATCATTGCCTGGGGCTAGGAATGAATGAATCTGCCCTTGTTCAATCACCCCGGGTTTGAAGAATCCTGTTTGAAATTCACCAAAAACTAAAAATTATCGGTAAATCCCATTGAAGTCTATGGGAGCCAAATATTGGTAATAAATTCTGATATGTTTTAATAGACAAACTACTGTTAAAAAAGGCATGGGGAGCTATATGAGATGTCCCAAATATATATATATATATATATATATATATATATATATATATATATATATATATATACTGTACAGTAGGGAGAGGGTCTTTTCATGTGGCTTCAAGAGCATTAACACAAAAAAAAACACATATCCTTTAGCTGCTTGTCGACTGCCTCACTTAGAAGTATGGCGGCAAATTGGTCTCTCTGTACTGGATCATGTATCTGATATGTGATCTAGCTCTTCGAGGTAGGGGCTGGGCGCCACACCAGATGTCCTTGATTAGTTACAGCACAAGCCAATCAGCGGGACCCAGCCAATAATTGATGGCCGAGAACCGCAGATCGGCAAAGTCGATGTCAGGACAGAGCTCTGTGATTGTAAACAACACAGACAGGGCTGATGCAAGAATTATCGACACCCTAGGAGAAACCACATTTTGCCGCCCCCCTTGGCTCCGCCCCTGACCCCACCTACTTTACTCTGCCCTTGTAACACGTGACCT
The DNA here is from genome assembly GCA_037952925.1 of Lithobates clamitans. NCBI lineage: Eukaryota > Metazoa > Chordata > Amphibia > Anura > Ranidae > Lithobates > Lithobates clamitans. The sequence goes on from JBBGZY010000448.1 coordinate 1,768,750, forward strand.
ACTTTTCCATTACACTGACCTACCTGACACATACACTGACCCACCTATCTGACACATACACTGACCCACCTACCTGACGCATACACTGACCCACCTACCCGACACATACACTGACCCACCTACCAGACACATACACTGACCCACCTACCTGACACATACACTGACCCACCTACCTGACACATACACTGACCCACCTACCTAACACATACATTGACCCACCTACCTAACACATACACTGACCTACCTACCTGACACATACACTGACTCACCTACCTGACACATACACTGACCCACCTACCTAACACATACACTGACCCACCTACCTGACACATACACTGACCCACCTACCTGACACATACACTGACCCACCTACCTGACACATACACTGACTTACCTACCTGACACATACACTGACCCACCTACCTGACACATACACTGACCTACCTACCTGACACATACACTGACCTAGGAAAAATAGAAATACAAACTGCGCTATAAAATAAGTGAAAAATTAATAATAAAAAAGCAGCAATCCCAACAATAAACATCAATTGTGAAGTAAAACATAAAAAATAAAAGAATTGCGCTAATAAATGTGCAGTTTTACATACATAACATAAGTAAAGAAATTGGTAATATGTGTAAACGAGGATGAATGCAGATAGCAACTGCATATGATCCACAAAAGTGTCCCATCAAGTGAAGAAAACTCAATATAATAAAATAGTGACTCCAAATAGCCCACAAGTAATAAAGGAAAAGTCCAAGTGATGATTAATGGTTAATCCGTGACCACAAAAGAGGATCCACCACCGAGAATGGAAGGGGTTACTTCTTACCGAGTGGGCATGATCCCCCACTACAGAGGATCACAGCTAGCAGGCAAACTTTAAAACCGACTATGGAAACTTCGGCATCCACTGGGGGTCATCACACCGTCAGCCACAACAGCAGAACTCATAGCAGAGATGCACCATAAAACACAAAAGGGAGCTGTAGAGTTTATCGTTAGTGGAATTATCACTTAGAAGTATGGCGGCAAATTGGTCTCTCTGTACTGGATCATGTATCTGATATGTGATCTAGCTCTTCGAGGTAGGGGCTGGGCGCCACACCAGATGTCCTTGATTAGTTACAGCACAAGCCAATCAGCGGGACCCAGCCAATAATTGATGGCCGAGAACCGCAGATCGGCAAAGTCGATGTCAGGACAGAGCTCTGTGATTGTAAACAACACAGACAGGGCTGATGCAAGAATTATCGACACCCTAGGAGAAACCACATTTTGCCGCCCCCCCTTGGCTCCGCCCCTGACCCCACCTACTTTACTCTGCCCTTGTACACGTGACCTACTTTTCCATTACACTGACCTACCTGACACATACACTGTCCCACCTATCTGACACATACACTGACCCACCTACCTGACGCATACACTGACCCACCTACCCGACACATACACTGACCCACCTACCAGACACATACACTGACCCACCTACCTGACACATACACTGACCCACCTACCTGACACATACACTGACCCACCTACCTAACACATACATTGACCCACCTACCTAACACATACACTGACCTACCTACCTGACACATACACTGACGCACCTACCTGACACATACACTGACCCACCTACCTAACACATACACTGACCCACCTACCTGACACATACACTGACCCACCTACCTGACACATACACTGACCCACCTACCTGACACATACACTGACTTACCTACCTGACACATACACTGACCCACCTACCTGACACATACACTGACCTACCTACCTGACACATACACTGACCTAGGAAAAAAAGAAATACAAACCGCACTATAAAATAAGTGAAAAATTAATAATAAAAAAGCAGCAATCCCAACAATAAACATCAATTGTGAAGTAAAACATAAAAAATAAAAGAATTGCGCTAATAAATGTGCAGTTTTACATACATAACATAAGTAAAGAAATTGGTAATATGTGTAAACGAGGATGAATGCAGATAGCAACTGCATATGATCCACAAAAGTGTCCCATCAAGTGAAGAAAACTCAATATAATAAAATAGTGACTCCAAATAGCCCACAAGTAATAAAGGAAAAGTCCAAGTGATGATTAATGGTTAATCCGTGACCACAAAAGAGGATCCACCACCGAGAATGGAAGGGGTTACTTCTTACCGAGTGGGCATGATCCCCCACTACAGAGGATCACAGCTAGCAGGCAAACTTTAAAACCGACTATGGAAACTTCGGCATCCACTGGGGGTCATCACACCGTCAGCCACAACAGCAGAACTCATAGCAGAGATGCACCATAAAACACAAAAGGGAGCTGTAGAGTTTATCGTTAGTGGAATTATCGTTAGAGTGTTTGTGGATTGGTATAGTTGAAGATATCCCCGGCTCTTCGCTTTCATGTGATGGTACTGGAGAAATCGCTCAAAGACCACGTGCAGCAACCACAGTATGACTTTACATATGATGACGACTTATCTTAGTCTAAACACATGAGGAGAAGAGTACTGGAGAGCTTACACTAAGGTGACCAGATTTTTAAAATGAAATCCGGGGACATTTTTTAAATTTTTTTTTACTGGCAAATGGTAAAATATTTTATACGCATATTATCCTGAATGATATATGCAGTGTATGTGAGTATGGAATGATTGTAAAAATGATATAGATGTTATTTCTCACACTTCCTCCATGAGATAAAAAAAGATACTTCTTAGAATTTTTTGGGAGGGGAGGGATGGGGCAGCTAAATTCAAATCCAATACGGGCAGGGGCGGCTCCAGACAATTTTTTTTGGGGGTGCTGTGGCGGTGCTTGAGGTAAAAGTGAGGGTGCAAGTGTGGTGCGCTACCTGTGGGCGTGGCCAAAAGTTGGCGTGGCCAGCAAGTTGCCGCGGTCAGAAAGTGGAGGTTTCTTCATGGCGTACAATGGTGATCAGTATATCCTGGCCTCTGTATACCAATAAAAAGCCAAAACATGCAGCACAACTCTACTCTTCCTTTATACAATTCTACAAATGGACCTATAAGTGCAATGGTGAAACCTATAAAATAATATCCAGTGCAAAACAACCAATGTATTGCAATGTAGTAGTGACGGTGTCACCCCCTCTGCAAAAATATTTTGAGAAATTGCAGAGCTTCAATGTGCAAACCCCTACATACAATAATAACAGAGATGCAAATCAAGCAGTGTATTAGAACATAGTAGTGATGGTGTCACCATCTCTGCAAAAAGTAAGAAATATTGCAGAGCTGCAATGTGCAAATCATGGTGAAAAACCCTATATGTAATCATAGTAATAAAATGTAAAATATGTACATCAATTGTACATTTTATTATGTTAATATATAAGGGGTTTCACCACGATTTGCACATTGCAGCTCTGCAATTTCTCAAAATATTTTTGCAGAGGGGGTAAGACCATTATTACTTTACTCATATTGCAATACATTGGGTTGATTTGCACTGGATCTTCATTTATAGGTGTTACCATTGCCCTTATAAGTCCATTTGTACAATTTTATAGATTACGTGTAGGGCAGCGCTGCATTTTTTGCTTTTTATTGATTCACATTAGATGAGGGAACCAGCTAACAAGATTCTCTTATTGTTTTTGAGGGTTTTTTTTGTTGCATGGCAGTGGTTTTACTTTGTTATGTCCTCTGTATACTGGTAGCCACTGGCCCTGCATATTGGTGGTCAGTGTGCCCCCTGTATGCTGGTGGTCAGTGTGCCCCCTGTATGCTGGTGGTCAGTGTGCCCCCTGTATGCTGGTGGTCAGTGTGCCCGCTGTATGCTGGTGGTCAGTGTGCCCCCTGTATGCTGGTGGTACGTGCTGGGTTCAAGAGGATTCTACTTGCGGTGATCAGGAGGATGCTACGTGCAGAGTTCTGGTGGATGCTACGTGCAGGCTTCAGGGGGATGCTACGTGCACGGTGCAGGGTTTAGGAGGATGCTACATGCAGGGTGCAGGGCTCAGGAGGATGCTCCGTGCAGGGTGCAGGCTTCAGGGGGATGCTACGTGCAGGGTGCAGGGCTCAGGAGGATGCTACATGCAGGGTGCAGGGCTCAGGAGGATGCTCCGTGCAGGGTGCAGGCTTCAGGGGGATGCTACGTGCAGGGTGCAGGGCTCAGGAGGATGCTACATACAGAGTGCAGTGGTCAGGAGGATTCTATGTACAGAGTGCAAGGTTCAGGCATGCATTACATACAGAGTGCACGGTTCAGGAGTGCGTTGTACGGAGTGCAAGGTCCAGGAATTAGTTAAACTAAAAAGACACCAATTACCGTATTTATCAGCGTATACCACACACTTTTTGGGTGGGTGCGTGTTATACGCTGATCCCCGCCGATCTCCGCTACGCTGAAGGGAGAGGAGCGAGCGCCGCCGATATACACATAGCCGAGTGTACTCGGCTAGGCTCGGCTCCACTCACAGTCACGCCCAGTCCTGCCATTGGACCTGTGTTATGTCCATCATAGGGGCGGGACTGGGCGGGACTGCGAGAGGAGCGCTCGCTCTTCTCCTCTAGAAATCAGCGGAGATCGGCGCCAATTTTAAATAATCAGCCTGCCTGGCCAAGGCTGCAAAGACACAAGGCTGCAAAGACACAAGGCTGTAATGACACAAGGCTGCAATGACACAAGGCTGCAATGACACAAGGCTGTAATGACACAAGGTGAGAGGTGCCATAAGTGCAGCCATGATTTTGTGTAAAGACTTTTCTGGTACATCATTAGTTAACAGAAAGAAAAGAAGTTGTAGGTACCTGAGTAGTCTTACTTACAGTGTCTGAGGGGGAGGGGATGCCAAGGTATGCAGCATGCAATCTGTGTGTGCTCCGGAGATTGTGAGGACTTTGCAGGGGGGAGAAAAGGCCTGTGCAGCAGCAGATAGTTGAGATGGAGTTTTAATAGAAGAGTGAGCAAACCTGCTATCTTCAGAGGTTGTGTCTCTGGTGACTGCACTGCTCCTCCTTCTCTCCTCAGGATTTGTTAGGCCCGGGTGCAGTGATTGGTGGGTACAGCTCTATATGTGCTGCTCCGTAGGGGGAGGTCAGATCTCTCCAGGGAAAGATGCTGGACAGAGATGTTGATCATAGACATCCAAGACAAAACCCAAGATTTTCGATTTGCGCCCCAAGACTGCCTGAGTAGTGAGAATGAATGGAGCTGTCAAGTCCAACCTCTGATGTCGGGATGGGCGGGGCCAATATGCGGAGCTACGCCCCATTTGTCAGACAGCCCGTGCATAGACAAATAGCTGGCGGTTTATGCATTGGTGGGCGGGGAGGAAGGTGACAGGGGGCGGGACCAATTGTAACTAGTGTATATGTACCCACAGTGGTGTATAATAAACCTGAATTATACACCGGTGTGGGTACATATACACTAGTTACAATTGGTCCCGCCCCCTGTCACCTTCCTCCCCGCCCACCAATGCATAAACCGCCAGCTATTTGTTTATGCACGGGCTGTCTGACGGAGGGGGCGGAGCTCCGCATATCGGCCCCTCCCATCCCCGACATCAGAGCTTGGGTTTGACAGCTCCACTCACTCTCAGTGTCACTGCGGCCCTACGCTCCAGGCTTGCCCACCAATCCAAACCACACTGGATGATACTGACATTGCTGCATGTCCTGCTAGGGCTAGGTAATAAGTATAGGTACCCCCCTGAATCCGGGGACAGATCCGGGGACAGACGTGGTCCGGGGACAGTGTCCTCAATCCGGGGACTGTCCCCGGAAACCGGGGACGTCTGGTCACCCTAGCTTACACAGAGTGCAGACCTTGATTGCCTCCTAGATGCCCCTCTTTTACCTTATCAAAAACTTGAGGCTGACATCCGACGTAAATTTATCCCAATCCGCACTGTCTGCATGAGCATTATTCTGCTACTGGTGCAGGTAGCCTTCGTAACTTTGACACTTGTCTCCGGTTGTTTTTGCTTACTTCACGGTGAAGATGATAAATGTATGCAATACACAAAACCCTTTGACCTGAATACAGTTGTCATCATCTGTAAAGTCATACTGTGGTTGCTGCACGTGGTCTTTGAGCGATTTCTCCAGTACCATCACATGAAAGCGAAGAGCCGGGGATATCTTCAACTATACCAATCCACAAACACTCTAACGATAATTCCACTAACGATAAACTCTACAGCTCCCTTTTGTGTTTTATGGTGCATCTCTGCCATGAGTTCTGCTGTTGTGGCTGACGGTGTGATGACCCCCAGTGGATGCCAATAGAAGTTTCCATAGTCGGTTTTAAAGTTTGCCTGCTAGCTGTGATCCTCTGTAGTGGGGGATCATGGCCACTCGGTAAGAAGTAACCCCTTCCATTCTCAGTGGTGGATCCTCTTTTGTGGTCACGGATTAACCATTAATCATCACTAGGACTTTTCCTTTATTACTTGTGGGCTATTTGGAGTCACTATTTTATTATATTGAGTTTTCTTCACTTGATGGGACACTTTTGTGGATCAAATGTAGTTGCTATCTGCATTCGTCCTCGTTTACACATATTACCAATTTTTTTACTTATGTTATGTATGTAAAACTGCACATTTATTAGCGCAATTCTTTTATTTTTTACATTATTATTTTTTATTTTTTATATACATACACTGATCTACCTACCTGACATATACACTGACCCACCTACCTGACACAAACATTGACCTACCTACCTGACACATACACTGACCTACCCACCTGACACATATACTGACCCCACCTACCTGACACGCTGACCTACCTGAATCCTATTTCCTGCACTACTCACCTCCCCATCCCCCACACACAGCTTGATGTAAATGGGGAGGATCCATTCTCCTCCTTACCTCTGCGCTTATTTGACCATCACATCCCGGCTCTCCTTAGCACTGAGCAGGAAGTATTGGTTAGGTGTCCCCGCCAGCGCCGCAATCCAGCTGCTCTATGGTGTCCCCACCACCGCCACCATCCAGCCGCTCCATAGTGTCCCTGCCAGCCGGGAGGTCAGCTAACAGACCCTGCACCTCTCAATGCTCCCATCTCCACCATGCCCCGCCCTTCCGCTGCACTAACACAGACACACAGCACCGCACCAGAGGGACTAGTGCCAGATAGTTTCAGATTGCCCACCGTACACTGATCACCGCCATTACTAGTATAAAATAAATTTAAAAAAATAAAAATTCCACTATATATCGCATAGTGTGTAGATGCTATAACTTTCACGCAAACCAATTAATATACGCCTATTGGGATTTTTGTTACCAAAAATATTTAGCAGAATACATTTTGGCCTAAATTTATGAAGAAATTTGATTTTTTACATTTTTTTTTACTGGATATGTTTTATTGCGGAAAGTAAAAAAATACAGTTTTTTTAAGAATATCGCAAAAAAAAAAAAAAAAAACAGTGTTGAATAAATAGCACCAAAAGAAAGCTCTATTTGTGTGAAAAAAATAGCATAAATTAATTTGCATACAGTGTTGCATGTCCGTGCACTTGTCAGTTAAAGTAGCGCAGTGCCGAAAAGCAATAAATAGCCTGGCCAGGAAACCTTCCGGTGGGCAAGTTATAAAATAATATGTTTGAGAGGTGCCTAAAAGCTGTTTGTGGTGTTTTATGGAACAGTACAATTTTCACAAAGTCTCATCAACAGAGCACACTCAAAGCATATATTTTGCTGCAGCATTTATTATTTTCTTTTACTGTTTTACAAGTACAGATATGTAAACTATACCTTGTAAATGCTTATCAAAAGACAACTTCCAATTGCTCCAGCTTAGCTGGAAACCATATACATTTGAAGCTGTTTTAAATGCTTAAAAAATAAAAAAAATCTATCATCTAAATCCCACAATCTACAAAAAATATCTGTTCAGTCAAACAACTTCATCCCGCTATTTTTTTTTTAATTAGCCTTGTCCTGACCTTGTTTGCCTACCACTGAACCTGACCCCTGCCCTGGAATTTGGCCTCTTTATTATTAGCTGTGATTTGGTTCTTTGCCTGTCCTTTGCCTGACCCTACCTACTGAATATTGATTTTGTTTTATAAACTGATCTTTTCATCTGCTGACATTGGCCTATACCTGACACTCATTCTTGGCTCTGAGTACCAGGTCTGGTTCTCTTTACTCAATAAAATCCTTGTGTATAAGTTCTTGAGCAGCTAAGAACAGGCATGTGTCCCAACATGTCTAAATCCAATATCACATGAACATTTTTTGTGATTCAATAGATTTTTATTGTTTACAAAGATATCGTACAATTTATACATTGTAAATCGTGTTACAAAGAAGTGTGAACATGTCAATACATAGGTTTATATTCAATGAGATGTGTTAACATAAAACAACTGACAAAAGTTTATGGAAGGCAGAACTTATATGTCTGCTGTAGTTAATTAAATAGTTACTAGTAGTACTAGTAGTACCTGTAGAACCTACTCCTCCAGGGGACCCCCTATGGGACCTCTTTTGTCCCCTGGTAGAGTCAACTCCAGTGATACATGTGTGACCAAGATATGTAACTTACAAATCATTTATATACTTAAATGTTTAGATATTCAAATATTAAATACTGACTCGGTGCTATATCATGACTAATCTAAGACCCCTTTCACACTGGGGTGGTTTGCAGGCGTTATTGCGCTAAAAATACCGCCTGCAAACCGACCCAAAACAGCCGCTGCTGTTTGTTCAGTGTGAAAGCCCGAGGGCTTTCACACGGAAGCGGTGCGCTGGCAGGAGAAGAAAAAAACTCCTGCAAGCCGCATCTTTGGAGCGGTGAAGGAGCGGTGAAGGAGCGGTGTATTCACCGCTCCTAAACCGCTCCTGCCCATTGAAATCAATGGGGCAGTGCGGCTATACCGCGGCTATAGCCGTGCTATGCGAGCGGTTTTAACCCTTTTTCAGCTGCCAGCGGGGGTTAAAACCGCACCGCTAGCGGGCGAATACAGCCGCAAAAATGACGGTAAAACAGCGCTAAAAATAGCGCTGTTTTACCGCCGACGCCCCCACCGCCCCAGTGTGAAAGGGGCCTAAGTGTAAGCTTTATTATATCACAGAAATTTTTCAGCACCCATCCATTGAACCCATGGTAGCCACAGTATTTTTTCTTTCGCTAGGAGGTCTCCACTAGATGCCATGGTTATTTTGTAGCTGTAATGTATGTTTACTAGTTCGAGCATGTGTTCCACTGAGTGGACCTTATCTATTTTCCATAGCCTTGTTATGCTTAGTCTTGCAGCTAGTAGGATGTGTGTCGTTACATGTCTGAAGGGCTGTGGTATAGAATCTATATTTAGGTTTAAGATCGCCAAATCAGGAGATAAAGGGATGTGTCCTGTTGTAATGTCTGTTAGGATTTTGAAAACATTTTCCCAGTAGTTTCGGAGACGGTTGCATTGCCAGAATATGTGTATCATGTCACCTATGGATGAATTGCATCTCCAACATGTGTTAGGGGAATTTTTATTGAACAAAGCAAGTTTTGGTGGGGTTAAGTACCACCTAAGAGACATTTTTTGGGCGAGTTTGTAGATTGTTTGTAGTGCTCGTTGCCAATGGTATTCTGTGTATACATGTTAGGATTAAGTATCTTCCATCGGGGTCAGATATTACTTGAAGCAGGTGGAAGTCTACATCTTTTTTTACTGCTATTAGAACTCCTCTTTTTTTGTGGAGTAAGTAGCATGATAGATGTGAGAGTACTTGTTATTTGAGCAAAGTGCTACGGACGAGGGCAGTAGGTGTGTTTCTTGAACACATATTATGTCACTTTGTAGTTTTTCAGCTGTGAGCCATAAGGAGTGACGTTTCGCCAGGTGGTTAAGACCCATGGCGTTGAGGGACAATATGGTAAATGGCATGGCTGGTAGGTAGGTATGTAGTTGGAATTGGAGTGTTCTGTAGTCACTTACAGTTAGGAGATTGGAGATCCATTGTAGGATGGGTTGGTATTACCTGAAGACGTGGATCCGCTGTTGGTAGTGGTTCTCGTTGTTGTAAGATCAGTGTAGTAGCTATGGTAGAAAGCAACAAGTCATTTGAACTTTGTAACATGCAAAACTTGGAAGAAAAAAGGAAAACGTAAAACTTTTTCTGTTATGCTTATTTGATCAGTAAAAGCTTGTAAGGCGGCATGGGTAGAAAGGAGCTGGAATCAGCTATTTCGCTGTGGGGGGAAAACAGTTAGTAACTGAGAAGAACTTAACAATCAACAGTAGACTGAATTCAGTGAGGGAAAGGATTGTTGTTGAGGTTGTAGGCCCATCCGGGACTGGAGTCAAGTAGTATTCAAGAGATCTTTTGCTCTCTGGTGGCGGCGTGATTGTGAGGGTCCACGTTGTGGTAACTGCGGGGACTCATCTTTGGGTGGATCAATTATGATGCCTCATTCGTGTAAGAGGCACTTACCTTTTTGCAAAGCGTTAACTGTATGTGTGGTACCATTTTTGGTGATGAGGAGGGTTGCAGGGTAATGCCATTTGTATAATATTTTGTGGTTGTGGAGGCCTTTAGTGACAGGGTTCAGGTTCCTCTGGAGTTGTAGCGCGTATTTGTAGAGGTCTGGGAAGAACTGGACTCCTTCATAGGGTCTTGCTGGTGATCTGGACCTTACTTCCGTCATCAATTTCTCTTTGATGTGGAAGAAATGTACACGCATGAGTACATATCTTGGTACCGATGCTGCCAGATGAGTAGGTTTAGCTATTCTATGGATCCTGTCTATGATGATGTCCCTGGGGGATGCATTAGGTAGAACGGTGTGTATGAGGTCTTTAGCATACTTAGATAGGTCTGTCGGTAAGATAGCTTCAGGGATGCCGCGTAGCTTAATATTGTTACGCCTTGAGCGATCTTCTAAGACGGCCAGCTTGACCCGGACCCATTCCTGTTCTTCTTTTACCTCATCATAGGCATCTATCAGGTCATTCACCGTGGTTGTACATTCATTCATTCCTGTTTCAATGTTAGACACTCTATTTCCCAGGGTTCTCATGTCAGTGGATATTTTGCGGAAGAGTGATGATAAGTCTGTCATTAGTGATGTCTGCAAGGATATGAGCATTTCCTTTAGCGTGGTGTCTATAACTGGCTGTCCTGATGTGGGGAAGGACGCCATGGAGCTGTGCAGGGCCTGTCCGGATAAGAGTGGATAAAAGGCCTGGGGCTCGATTAGAGCTGCGGGCGGCCTCGGGCACGGTGCATCCATCCACACCCGTGCCTTGGCGGGGCTGCTGGTGAGGAGGTTAGTGCCAGGGTCTAGTGCAGGGGATGAGGGTATAGCTGGGAAGTCTATTTCTCCCTGGATGGCATCAGGGAGGTCTGTGTATGCTTCTCGCGGCACGGCTAGGCCGCCGCCGCCGTCTTGCCAGTCACTGACCTTATCCTCCTGTGGGAACATGAGGGTAGTTCGTTTCTTGGGCTTGTGTTCCCCCATAAAGAAAAGAAGCAAATCAATTAGAAAAGTTTGTATTCTCGATGAGGATTTGAATCATGGCAAATTGTGCTGGATAAGAACTGGTTTACTTAAAGTATACAGAATCTTAACCCAATGAATAATATCTCACTTGAGCGTTATTAATATGTTATTGTAATTAATATGTTATCTGAAAAGTAATTTTCAATATATTTACATTTTTAGCTTTCATTAAGCACTTCAACTCCGGAAGATTTAACCCCTTTCATGACCAGGCCATTTTTTGTGATACTGCACTGCATTACTTTAATTGACAATTGCGTGGTTGTGCGATGCCATACCCAAATAAAATTTATGTCCTTTTTCTCCACAAATAGAGCTTTCTTCTGGTGGTATTTGATCACTTCTACGGTTTTTATTTTTTGCGCTATAAACAAAAAAAGAGCGACAATTTTGAAAAAAAAAAAAAGCTAAATTTTTTACTTTCTGCTATAAAATATTCCCAATAAAAAAAATCCTACTTCTTTATCAATTTAGCCCAATATGTATTCTGCTACATATTTTTGGTAAGAAAATCCCAATAAGAGTATATTGATTGGTTTGCGCAAAAGTTATAGCGTCTAAAAAAAAAAGGGATATTAATATTTTTTTGAATATATATTTATTTGTATTTATTTTTTTACTAGTGATTGCGGCGATCAGTGACTTATAGAGGGACTGTGATATTGCGGTGGATATTCTGACACTAGCTGACACTTTTTGACACTTTTTGGGGACCAATGACACTAATACAGTGATCAGTGCTAAGAAATATGCACTGTCATGGGACTAATGATATTGGCTGGGAAGGGGTTAAAATCACAGGTGATCAAAGAGTTAACTGTGTGCCTAGCCAGTGTTTCCATGTGTACTGTGGGAGGTACTTTAACTAAGGGAAGACATAGATCTTTGTCCATTGTTGATATATATATATAGACATATATATATATATCTATATATCTATATATAGATCTATATATCTATATATAGATCTATATATAGATATATAGATCTATATATAGATATATAGATATATATATATATATATATATATATATATATGTATGTTCTGCCTCTGTACCGAAGGATCGGCGGGTACCAACAGACATCAAGTCAGCGCATATTCACGCCTGCTACCCGGAAGAGCCGGATCATGTATATATACACGTGATCCAGCAGAGAGGTGCAACCCTGTAGCAGTAAAACTGCTATAGGGCGGACCTTCAGTGGCTAAAATAAATTGTGGTTATCCTTCCATAAAGGTCCTTGTTCAGGCCGTTAAGCTGTATCGAAAGGAGTTTCAGAGAATTTAGCAGTACAACCGCAGAGCACCTGTAACCACACAAGCCCAAGACCTCCACATTTATTTATTTATTTATTTCAGGTACTTATATAGCGCCGCCAATTTACGCAGCGCTTTACATATACATTGTACATTCACATCAAGCATCTTCTCCTCCAAGATTGTCTGAGACCAGCCACCCAGACAGCTGCTGCAAAAATTGGTTTGCATAACCAAAGAATTTCTGCACAAACTGTCAGGGAAACCGTCTCAGGGAAGCTCATCTGCATGCTCGTCATCCTCATCGGGGTCACGACCTGACTGTAGTTAGTCGTCGTAACCGTCTTGAGTGGGCAAATGCTCACATTCGATGGCTCCTGGCACTTTGGAGAGGTGTTCTCTTCACGGATGAATCCCGGTTTTCACTGTACAGGGCAGATGGCAGACAGCATGTATGGCATTGTGTGGGTGAGCGGTTTGCTGATGTCAACGTTGTGGATCGAGTGGCCCATGGTGACGGTAGGGTTATGGTATGGGGAGGCACATGCTATGGACAATGAACACAGGTGCATTTTATTGATGGCATTTTGAATGCACGTGATGAGATCCTGAGGCCCATTGTTATGCCATTTATCCACGACTATCACCTCATGTTGCAGCATGATAATGCATGGCCCCATGTTACAAGGATCTGTACACAATTCCTGGAAGCTGAAAACATCCCAGTTCTTGCATGGCCAGCATACTCACCGGACATGTCACTGATTGAGCATGTTTAGGATGGTCTGGATCAGCGTATACGACAGCGTGTTCCAGTTCCTGCCAATATCTAGCAACTTTGCACAGCCATTGAAGAGGAATGGACCAACATTCCACAGGCCACAATCAACAACCTGATCAACTCTATGCGAAGAAGATGTGCTGCACTACGTGAGGTAAATGGTGGTCACACAAGATACTGACTGGTTTTTGGACCCCCCGGACCCCCCAATACAGTAAGATTGCACATTTTAGAGTGGCCTTTTATTGTGGCCAGCCTAAGGCACACCTGTGCAATAATCATGCTGTCTAATCAGCATCCTGATATGCCACACCTGTGAGGTAGATGGATTATCTTGGCAAAGAAGAAGTGCTTACTAACTCAGATTTAGACAGATTTGTGAAAAATATTTGAGAGAAATAGGCCTTTTGTGTACATAGAAAAAGTCGTACATCTTTGTGTTCAGCTCATGATAAATTGGAGCCAACACAAAAGTGTTGCGTTTATAATTTTGCTCAGTGTATATCTGCTAAATTCAGCTATAGCACTAAACCATACTATGGGGCTAATTTACTAAAGAAAACGTACCTACGCTATGACATTGATGTGCCTGCCAAAGTAGTCGAACAGCTAAATTGTACTATTGCAGCTTTTACTAAGTGCGAGAGATCAGTGTTAATTTTGAAATTTAGTTTTTTTTTCCAATGTAGTTTTAGTCTTTTGACTAAAATACCATTTTAGTGGTATTTTAGTCATCTGAATTATTTTAGTTTTAGTCGTATTTTAGCTGACGAAAATAGTGTTAATTTTGTCGCCAAAAATATTTTCGTCTATGAAATTATAACACTGCAAGATAGGCTTATGGGGATGATATTATAGTGTCCTGAATGTGGTTTTCTAGGCAGCAAACATTCCAGCATCCAAACCTATGCCACCTAAGTTGCGGTATAGCTAAAATAAAAATGGAATATACTGTATATCTAATAGTATGCTTGCAAATAGCACACCTTACTTGCACAAAATAGCACCCCATAGTGGCCTGCATATAAAGGCTGATAGTTAGTCTGGAAATAATACTGGATATTAAAATACAAGAGAGGAACTGTTGAATAAAGGTGAATTCTGCTTTGTTTTACAATTTAAGGTTAAAGTGGTTGTTCAGGCTAAAGGTTTACCATAATGCATTCTCTGCATTAAGGTAAAAACCTTCCAAGATCAGCTCTCTCTCAGCCCCCTAAATACTTACCTGAGCCCAGTCTCAATCCAGTGCCGTGCCCGAGGCCAACATTTCTGCTCTCCCTCTCGTTCCTCACTGGACATGGAGGCAGCAACTGCTGCCATTGACTACTGCTGCTGTCAATCAGATCCAGGAGGAAGCAAAGGGTGGGATCAAACCACTCTGTGTGTCTCCATAGACACACATAGCCCAGCTCTGGAGCTAACCTACACATTTGCCCCTATAGCAAGCACTTGCTATGGGGACAGATACTGATGTGGAGGACTGGACAGGTGACCTGCGAAGAGGAGGTCCGGGGCTGCTCTGTGCAATACAATTGCACAGAGCAGGTAAGTATAACATGTTTGTTACTTTAATTTAAAAAAAAAGCCTTTAGTAACATTTTATTAAAAATGTACTTTCATTTTAATCTAAAGCTAAAGTATTTTCTAAAACTGTCAAAGAATTGAATGCAATATTAAATGCAATATGACAACCTTGAGGTGTTCTTTACACTGTTGGTGTACAGAATGCCCCACGCCCCCAGAAGTAAAAGGATGCAGACACTGCAACTTTTCTCATGAAAACACTGAAAGTGCAGCAGGTGGTTTTTAATGAGTGCAGACCCTCTTATTCAGGAATCAGTTTAGCAAGGTGATGGTGGAAAAACTGTGTTTTCTTCATAATAGATAAAGGAAGGACGGACTGTAAAAGGAAGAGGAAGATTTAAATTTTTTTTGTTTCTTATAGTATAAGTAAACCCAATTTTCAAAATGTAAAATCACTTTTTCAAAAAAAGAAGTAAAATGTTCACATTGTATGTGCCTTCTTAGTTCTTTTGCACATCCAGGCTGGTGGATAGCAGGATCATGCAGAAGATTGTCACTTCAGTCTTAAATCCCAGAAGCCCTTTCCATCCCCAACTGCTGTAAACGAAGACTGACACCCCTGGTCCCTCCACCCCTGCTCCCTCTTCCTGACCTGGATCAGTGGTAAGAAATCTATCAATGTGGAGACTACAGACACAATAT
Source organism: Lithobates clamitans (assembly GCA_037952925.1). NCBI lineage: Eukaryota > Metazoa > Chordata > Amphibia > Anura > Ranidae > Lithobates > Lithobates clamitans. The sequence goes on from JBBGZY010000448.1 coordinate 1,784,528, forward strand.
AAGTTGGTACTGTGACTTACAGTCTTGTATTGAGAGTTTGCATGGAAGGTGGGCATCACCACTGCTGCATTGGAAGGCAAGTAAGAGGGCATTGCATTTGGCATGATCACCACAATATACTTTATATCTAAAGATATATCTAAAACTTTTTTTTTCTGTTGGATTGGGAAGTGATTAAATCCCCCATGTTATTATGGGTGTGTGTATCCTCACAAGGGATATTGACCCTTTTTTTTGTCCTGGTGATCATTGTCACTGACGCAGAAAGTGATAGGAAATTCCAAATTGTATACTTGTCATCAGAACAAGAGGCATGGGTAAATCTTCCAATGGGGACATCTGTTCCAGTAACAATGATCTTAAGGGGATTTTCCCTAAGGCTCCATGCACACTGGACGTTAAAATAAAAACGCCAGTAGCTTTGTAGTGAGTCTTTCAAAGTTTTGTTAACACAATAGCATTTATTAGCATTTTTAGTGTTTTTTTTTAAGGTTTAAAAAAAAAATGTTTTTCAATGGATCAAAAACGTTAAAAAAAGCTGGTGAGCCACGTTTTTGCACGTTTATTAACGTTTATTAGCGTTTATGTACGTTTAACGTTTTTAATCTTTTTTTGTGGTCAGAAAAACAGCTCCTGAATGTAATTTTAGGGCAATCAGACAACAGCCCATAAACTCCACTGCTTATAAATGTCTAAAAACATCCATTTGTGCATGGACACATAGGATAACATAAAGGGGAGTTTATGGGCTGTTAAAAAAAAACGCCCAAACTTCCAAAAATGGACGTTTATGATCTTCAGTGTGCATGGAGCCTAAAGCCTCATGCACACGATCGGATTTTCCGCAGACAAAACCTCGGACTTTTGTCCAAAGGGCGTTGGCCTAAAACTTGTCTTGCATACAAACGGTACACAATTGTCTGCCAACAAACATGAACGTAGTGACATACTAGACGTACTACGAGCCGATAAAGATGAAGTTCAATTGTTGGGCTCCTTCTGCTAATTCGTGTTAATAGAAATTTGATGAGTGTTGATTCGCGTTTTTCATTTCACGCTTTTCAGTTCATATCTGAACGTCCGTTCGTCAACCAGACATGTTGCGGAATCGGAGGAGATAATGTGTTATTTATTATTGGCCTTGGAGTTATTGCTTTGACCCAAGTCCAGTCCAGGAACAGGAGGAGGATTTCTTGGACCAAAAATTGGTTGCTTTATTAATCGTGACCAATTATGTCATATGCCTTTGCTGCGAGAGCTCCAGGAGAATAATCCGGATGATTTTCGAAATTATCTCCGGATGACGGACCCCTGCTTTCACCAACTCTTGGCATTGTTGACCCCCTATATTAAGAAGCAGGACATATGCAAGAGGCTTTTATTTTATTTTTTTGGTTGAATAATGATGTGATTTGGTATATTTTCTATATTTGTGGATGCATACAATGCATTTTTGATTAAGTTCTATTGGCAGATAGCATGTCTAATTTAATTTGTTTTCTTTTTTTAATGCACAATAAAAAAATAGTGGAGAATAATACTTGGCTATGTGTTTTACTTCAAATGACAGTTTGGGAGTAGGCAGTTACATTTAAAAAACACAATGTAAAATTAACAAGGGGCACCAACATAGTTGTATCTTTGATCTTAAAAATGATGAGATAATGCAGTTGTGGTAACTTGCCTAAAAAACAAAACAAAAAAAAACAAGCATAATAATATTATTCTTGATATCACTAGAAAATAAAAGCCTTTTAAAATATGTTTGGCAGAACTTCATCAGTATCACCAGCAAAGCAGCTTCATTGTTATCCCATTAAAGAAGAAGAGAATTGTGCGCAGATTTCATAATTTGCCATGTCACAAATGTTTTTTTTAAATTTAATACATTTTTTATTAAAGTTTTTAAGTGTACATACACAAAAGAGCAAAGAACCATAGGCATATAACTATAACATAGCCAAATTTACACTACTATGTAAGATGAAAAGCCATTAAAATGTTACATTAACATGTCTGAACACAGTTCACATTTAATCCTCAAACTGTAAAAGTGCTCTTGGGACGAGTGGGCGTCGCCCCCATCCCCGGGATCCAGCTGTACCATGGGGTAGAGGACAACACTCCCCCCCGTCCCTGTCCATCACAACACCTCTATCCATAGTATAAACTATATCCCAACCTGTACAACCCCCCCATCCCTCCACTCCCTGTGAAAATGTATAGCCATTCCTATCCGTACACCGTGTATAATTATATTGTGAGTAATTTTTGTATACTTTCTTCCCCTTCCTTTCCCTCCTCTCTCCTCCCCTCATCCTCCCTACTCCCTTTCCCTCTTTCCAAACTGGTCTACGTGTTTTTGGTCCAGCCACTTAGTTCTACTCTGTCCTCCACTTAAAGCATCACAAATGTTAATTCTCCATTACATAGTTACATAGTTACATAGTAGGTGTGGTTGGAAAAAGACACAAGTCTATCAAGTCCAACCCATGTGTGTGATTATATTCATTATTACATTGTATATCCCTGTATGTTGCAGCCATTCAGGTGCTTATCTAATAGTTTCTTGAAACTATCAATGCCCCCCCGCTGAGACCACCGCCTGCGGAAGGGAATTCCACATCCTTGCCGCTCTTACAATAAAGAACCCTCTACATAGTTTAAGGTTAAATCTCTTTTCTTCTAATTTTAATGAGTGGCCACGAGTCTTGTTAAACTCTCTTCTGCGAAAAAGTTTTATTCCTATTGTGGGGTCACCAGTACGGTATTTGTATATTGAAATCATATCCCCTCTCAAGCGTCTCTTCTCCAGAGAGAATAGGTTCAGTGCTCACAACCTTTCCTCATAACTAATATTCTCCAGACACTTTATTTGCTTTGTTGCCCTTCTTTGTACTCGCTCCATTTCCAGTACATCCTTCCTGAGGACTGGTGCCCAGAACTGGACAGCATACTCTAGATGCAGCCGGACCAGAGTCTTGTAGAGCAGGAAAATTATCGTTTTATCTCTGGAGTTGATCCCCTTTTTAATGCATGCCAATATTTTGTTTGCTTTGTTAGCAGCAGCTTGGCATTGCATGCCATTGCTGAGCCTCATCTCATCTACTAGGACCCCCAGGTCCTATTCCATCCTAGATTCCCCCAGAGGTTCTCCCTCTAGTGTTTAGATTGCATTCATATTTTTGCCACCTAAATGCATTATTTTACATTTTTCTACATTGAACCTCATTTGCCATGTAGTTGCCCACCCCATTAATTTGTTGAGATCTTTTTGCAAGGTTTCCACATCCTGCGGAGAAGTTATTGCCCTGCTTAGCTTAGTATTGTTCGCAAATACAGAGATTGAACTGTTTACCCCATCATCCAGGTCGTTTATGAACAAATTAAATAGGATTGGTCCCAGCACAGGGGGACCCCACTACCCACCCCTGACCATTCCGAGTACTCCCCATTTATCACCACCCTCTGAACTCGCCCTTGTAGCCAGTTTTCAATCCATGCACTCACCCTATGGTCCATGCCAACGGACCTTATTTTGTACTTACTGTACTTACGCTTATGGGGAACTGTGTCAAATGCTTTTGCAAAATCCAGATACACCACGTATTCCTTTATCTAGCTGGCAACTTACCTCCTCATAGAAGGTTAGTAGATTGGTTTGGCAAGAACGATTCTTCTCGAATCCATGCTGATTACTGCTACTGCTATTACTGATACCGTTCTCATTACTAAAATCTTGTATATAGTCCCTTATCATCCCCTACAAGAGTTTACAGACTATTGATGTTAGGCTAACTGGTCTGTAATTCCCAGGGATTTATTTGGGGCCCTTTTTTAAATATGGGTGCTACATTGGCTTTTCTCCAATCAGCTGGTACCATTCCAGTCAGTAGACTGTCAGTAAAAATTAGGAACAATGGTCTTGCAATTACTTGACTGAGTTCCCTAAGTACCCTCCAGTGCAAGCCATCTGGTCCCGGTGATTTATTAATGTTAAGTTTCTCAAGTCTAATTTTAATTCTGTCCTCTGTTAACCATGGAGGTGCTTTCTGTGATGTGTCATGAGGATAAACACTGCAGTTTTGGTTACTGAAGCCCCCGATTCCCTCATGAAGACTGAGGAGAACAATAAATTTAATACCTTCGCCATCTCCCCATCCTTTGGAAACAGATGTCCTTCCTCATTCTTTATGGGGTCAATATGGTCTGTCCTCCCTTTTTCACTGTTTACATACTTAAAGAATTTCTTGGGATTTTTTTTTGCTCTCCTCCGCTATGTGTCTTTCGTGTTCTATCTTAGCCGTCCTTATTGCACCCTTACATTTCTTGTTGCATTATTTATTAAGTTTGAATTCTGATGATGATCCCTCAACCTTGTATTTTTGAAGGCCTTCTCATTTGCTTTTATATGCATTTTTACATTGGAGTTAAGCCATCCAGGACTTTTGTTTGGTCTTTTAAATTTATTACCCAATGGGATGCATTGGCTAATGCCCTTATTTAATCTGCTCTTAAAGCAAACCCATCTCTCCTCCGTGTTCTTTGTTCCTAAGATTGTATCCCAATGTATGCCTTCTAGCAAGGTTCGTAGTTTAGGGAAGTTGACTCTTTTGAAATTCAGTGTCTTTGTATTCCCCTTATCTTTCCTATTTGTGTGATTTATACTGAAGCCAAGTGACCTGTGATCACTGTTACCTAAATTGCCCCGTAATTCCACATCCGTGATCAGGTCTGTATTGTTGGTAATCAGTAGATCCAGTAATGCTTTATTTCTAGTTGGTGCGTCTACCATCTGACCCATAAAATTGTCCTGGAAGACATTTAGGAACTGGCGAGCCTTAGATGAATGTGTGGTTCCCTCCGCCCAGTCTATGTCTGGATAACTAAAATCCCCCCATTATGATAACACTTCCCATCCTTGCTGCTAATCCAAATTGTGATAGGAGATCTGTCTCCCCTTCCTCCCTCAGGTTAGGGGACCTATAGCATACTCCCAGTATTATTTCCCCCTTAACTTCATCCCTTTGGAGCTCTACCCATAAGGATTCCACCTCCTCCCTAGCTCCCTTATTGATGTCACCTCTCACATTCACTTGTACATTATTCTTGATATATAGGCATACCCCTCCCCCTTTTTTACCCTCTCTATCCTTGCGATAAAGGGTATACCCTTGAATGTTTGCCAGCCAATCATGAGAGCTGTTGCACCAGGTCTGTGAAATTCCCACAAAATCTAAATCCTCCTCGTACAACAGTATCTCTAGTTCACCCATCTTGTCCACCAGGCTCCTGGCATTGGTGAACATGCCACGTAGTTTAGACTGGTCGCATATTATCCTCTTATTGGGTGTTCTGAGATTGCAACTAGGACTTGCTACTATACTTACCTTGGATTTATGTGCTTTGGTCAACCTACCACTAATGCCGCCAATACTACCCTCTGGAATATGTTCCGCGCTGACTTTTTCTACCTCTGGACCCCCCCCCCCCAACCACCTAGTTTAAAACCCCTCTAACTTTTTGGCCATCTTCATTCCCAGCTGATCTGCACCCTCCTCATTTAGGTGCAGTCCGTCCCTTCTATAGTACTGGTTATCGACTGACAAGTCGGCCCAGTCCTCCAGGAACCCAAACCCCTCCTTACTACACCAGCTCTTCAGCCACTTGTTTACTTCCCTAATCTCCCTCTGCCTTTCTGGTGTGGCTCGATGTACCGGTAGTATTCCTGAGAATACTATCTTGGAGGTCCTTTTCCTCAATTTAGCTCCTAAGTCCCTAAAATCGTTCTTTAGGACACTCCATCTGCCTCTGACTTTGTCATTGGTGCCAACGTGCATGACAGCTGGGTCTTCCCCAGCCCCTTCCAGGAATCTGTTCACCAGATCTGTGATGTGCCGAACCCGAGCGCCTGGTAGACAACATACTGTTCGGCGCTTCAGGTCTTTGTTACAGATTGGTAACTCTGTCCTTATAAGAATTCAGTCCCCTACCACCAGAATCTGTCTTACCTTTCCCTTCGCCCCCCCCCCCACTCTCACTGGAGGAGTTCTTCCCCTAGCAGCTAGGAGAGTCCCTCTGCTCCAGCAGTGCTGGTCCCTGACTGGTTTCACCCCAATGTCCCTCAATGGAGTGTACTTATTGGGATGCTACAGCCCTGGATCGGCCTCCCTGGCACTTCCCCCTCTACCCTTCCTGACTGTCACCCATCTACTCTTTGCTAGTGCCTGCACCTCTTTGTCTCCCCCCGCCTCTGTGCTGGCCCCTGCCGGCACCTGCCGCGTACATTCCTGGCTCTCCTTTAGTATGGAGGGACTTCTCAGTGCTGACAGTTGCTTCCCCAGATTCAGAACCTGGGCTTCCAGGGAAACAATGTGCTTACATTTTGCACAACAGTATTCATCCTCGATCGGATGATCAAGGAACGCATACATGCCGCAAGATGTACAAAGAGTCGCCTCTCCACCCCCGCCAGGCATCATACCTATTAAATTTAATGAGGATTGGAGATTATACCCTGTCCAATTACCTAACAACTAGCTTCCTGTCACTAATACTCAAGACAATACACAGTTACTCAACAAGAAAATGCACAGGTACTCGCAGACCTACGGGCACTCGCAGACCTACGTGCACTCGCAGAACTACATGCACTCGCAGACCACTCGCAGAACTACTTGCACTCATAATACACAAGTATACAGTACACAATACACAAGTACTAATGATCCACACACACTACTCAGACAACACTCAGGTACTCACACTACATAGGTACTATGACCCCTGACAACCTCCTGTTTTAAACTCTGGTTTTAACACACCACTTAGACCAGTTCCACTTGGACCGAGTTCCAGCAGACTCAAAGATGAGCAGGCTCACAACGAGTTCTACACAAGGTTGTATAGGCCTCAAACACCTGTGACCAATTAACCACTCCCCTTAATTAGTAGGCTGAAGGAAGAAAAGAAAAAAAGCTGTTTAAAAAGTGTCAGAAAAAGTGTTAAAAAGCTACAAGGAAAAGCCCCAAAAAGAACCTAAAAATGCAACCCAGCAATCACCAGAGTCAAAAAGCAAGACTTGTTCACTCTCCACTCAAGGTCCCCACTGTTTAGCTTCCAACCAGCAGTCTGGCAATTTCACATGTGCTCTACACAAGGTTAAATAGACTTTAAGCACCTGTGACCAATTAACCACTCCCCTTTATTAATATAGGGGGTCACCAATGCCAAGAGTTGGTGAAAGCCGGGGTCCGTCATCCGGAGATAATTCCGAAAATCCTCCGGATTATTCTCTTGGAGCTCCCACAGCAAAGGCATATGACATAATTGGTCATGATTAATAAAGCAACCAATTTTTGGTCCAAGACATCCTCCACCTGTTCCTGGACTGGGCTTGGGTCAAAGCAATAACTCAAAGGCCAATAATGAATAACATTTTATCTCCTCCGATTTCTCAACATGTCTGGTTGATGAACAGCCATTCAGAAACAAACTGAAAAGCGCAAAATGAAGAGCGTGAAATGAAAAGCACGAATTAACACTCACCAAACTTCTGCTAACACGAAATTAGCAGAAGGAGCCTAATGGGTGGCACTAAAGAGCTAAAAAACCAGGTAGTATGTCACTACGTTCGTGTTTGTTGGCCGACAATTCCTTGCCATTTGTATGCAAGACAAAATCCAGGCACACACCTTCGGACAAAAGTCTGAGGTTTTGTCTGCGTAAAATCTGATCGTGTGTACGAGGCTTTGTTCTAAAAAGTTGTGGTATGGGATATACTTTAAATATTCATTTTCTGGTTGTTTTCTTTTCATCTCTTAAATAGGACACTTCTGTTTTTGAGATTGAGATTACATAGTAATAATTTTCTAAATATAAATTTGTTTAAAAGCAAACTAGCTCATTGATCAAGTCATATATGGTGTGACAACCATGGAAAAAATCAACAAAACATCAAAAAAGACGATTATTCAGAGTTCATTGGCAGGTGAGCTGCAGTTGTCCTCCTAAGCATCAATCTGTATTAAGCTGCTTTTGAATTCCCATTAAATTCAATGGTGAGATAAAAAGGCCTGACACAAACAAAAGGCTGTCAACACGAGCCCATAATTGTGTCTACCGCAACCATAAATAAAACCATCAAATCTAATATGTAAAATTGACATAAACTTAATTATACAGACCCATTTTTTCTCGACTTAGATACACCAATTAATTTATGTAAGGTTTTTGGTGTATATTGGTATATGTGGGTTGTATATAAAAAAAAATTGTGCCTAAAGTGTGGCTGAATTTCTGACCTTTCCACTTCAAACGCATGTTACATTTATAATGTTTTGACAAGATGAAGTTCTGGGACTGGGACCAGTAAAAACAGCAGGAAAAAGTATTTAAATAGCTTTACTTCCCTTGTGAAACTTTGTGTACAGATGTTATTTTTGAAAATGAAGGCATTTGATGTTTTATGAATAAAAAAGTGGAGTAAAAAAAAGTGGCATCCTTTGCAATCAGTTGTTTCTAAGCATGAAAATATGCTTTTGCTTTCACAGTAGTAGTTAGCCACATTCAACTGGAGTTTTTCTGTAATACATTGTTGCCACTCATCAAAGCAGCTTGAGTTATTATAAGAACTATACCACAGCAAAACTCTGAGAGATTTGCTCCAATTTTACCTAAAGGGTTAGTTCACCTTTACAGAAAAATCTGTAAGGTGAACTTACACAGGACCCCCTAACCATCCCCCCCAGTCCTGTTGACCTGCAGCGCGGCGATCTCCCATTCTGAGCCCTGCTATAGCCGCCTCACGGCTTTGGGGCTTAGAAATCCCCGGAGCTTCATTTCCTAAACGTACCTTGTCAGGAGGGACGTTTAAGAGCATTCTAATTGGTCGGCGTAGTCACATGGGTGACGTCGACCTATCAGAACCTGCGTAACCTGTCCTCTCAGTGGGGAAGGAGAAGAGTGAATGTCGAGGGGATTTCTAAGCCCCGGACCCCTGAGGCGGCTATACCGGGGCTCAGAACGGGAGATCGCCATTCTGCAGGTCAGTGGGACTGGGGGGATGGGGAGGGGTCCTGTGTAGGTTCACCTTACAGATTTTTCTGTAAAGGTGAACTTACACTTTAAAGAGGTTGCAAACTTAAATGGCTAAAATTGATCTAGCCTCCATGTGTTTGCTCATTAAGCAGTGCAGTGTGTTTTTTTTTTAAATCCTAAATATCTTTTTTTCTTTGTGCTCATTTGTGGTCACCTCCTCTCTCTGCTCTGTATCCCGATCTAAGAGAGCCAAGTGGGAGGGGTCGAGATTCTCCTTCTGTTTTAGGTAAACAGTATAGTCGGTGAATGAAGGCTAGAGGAGAGGAGAGGGGCTGTAAGGAGTGGATAGGGGAGGGGCAGTGAGATGGTGTTCTTACTATACACTACGGATCTGACAGGGAGAGAGGAGGGGGATCTGCAGAGACAGGCAGACACACAGGAGAGAAGCTAGATGACAGAGGCACATATCCTGACCCCAATCTCATGGCTCAGCAGAAATGATAACTGTGGTCAGCTCACAGAGGGAAAGTCAGGGTCAGGCAGAATCAATCAGGTACAGTAGGAGATTCAAAGAGGCAATTGACTAGGTAAAAACACTGTTATAGCTCGAGCCTTAAAGGGACAGGAGCATGATTTTTTTTGGGGGGTAACAACCACTTTAATGGCCTCTTTCATACCTCGTTGGAACCAGTTGTCCTCTTTATACAAAATGTGTTCTTCGCTGTCCTTAGACTTTAGGTTTAACTCTGAGCTCCCTCCCGTCATCAAGTCAGCAAGGCTCTCTGCATCTTTACATTGTTAGTGTGGGGTGCCATGGTAAAGCCTTTTGGGTCCATAACACCCTGCACTAATAGGAAGTCCTCAGTCTTCTGGGTAGAAAAATGCTGGTTGGAAGAATAGGTGCAATGCTCCATTCTCATTCATACGAATTGGATGTGTTTTGAACCGCATCTGATTCGCATGACATGTGAACCAAACCAACTTTCTATGGAGCCAGTTCATATATCTGCGGTGCAGTGGCAGTGCTATTTTAATGCAAATTTGAAATAAGTCCTGTGTGTTTTCTGAGCACTGAGGTGTGATTCAGATGTGAATTCCAGGCTCCACGCCTTCTATAGGAATGCACATGTCCTCAGTTTTGAACACAAATTGATAAAAATAAAGCATGGGGCACCCTCCAAAAAAAGTACCATACCCTTATCCAAGCATGCAGCCTGGCAGGCCAGGAAAGGGCAGGGATGATCGAGCGCCCCCCCCCCTCCTGAGCCATATTGATGGGGACAACGGCCTCTTCCCCACAACCCTGGCCGGTGGTTGTGGGGGTCTGCAGGTAGGGGGCTCATTGTAATCTGGAAGCCCCCTTTAACATTTGAATGAGTAGGGGTACATTGTACCCCTACTCATTCACCAAAAAAAGTGTCAAAAATACATACAAACACAGAGACAGTTTTTGATAATTCCTTTATTAAAAAAAAACAAAAACAATATAGAAACAGTGTAGATCCAGTGGCAATCACGATGAACACCACAGCGACCCGGAAAAAAAAAGGTCCACACCAGTCACTGACTCCAGCCGTCTGCCCGCTCCTGTGTTTGACAGTTCCTATATAATTAAGGGATGGGGCCACCCCATGCCATTTTTTCTATATTTTGCCATGGGGTTCCCCTCAAAATCCATACCAGACCTAAGGGTCTGGTATTGATTGGGGGGCCCAACTCTTTTTTTTTTTTGGCGTGGGGTTCCCCTTAAAATCCATACCAGAAGGGCTGTGTTTTTTCTTTATTTTTCATCCCCAGAAATTCTTTGGTTTACGGGGAACCCGCTGACAGCTAGTGAGTCATCGGTTGTCAAGGACGCGGCGGCTGGCTTCCCTTTAACAACCAGCTATTGTTGAATATGCCAGTGGCTACCGGCTCTGAAAATTTGCATCTGAATCGTATGTGGTAATCGCAGCTGAACTGCTGAACAGCTGCTTTGGAAATTCACGGTGAAAACGGATGGGGAATTTGCACCGGACATGTGTTAACCTAGCCTAATGCCACGTACATACGATCGCACATTCCGATAACAAAATCCATGTATTTTTTCCAACGGATGTTGGCTCAAACTTTTCTTGCACACCCACGGTCACACAAATCTTGTTGGAATTTCTGATCATCAAGGACGCGGTGATGTACAGCACGTACGACGAGCCGAGAAAAATTAAATTCAATAGCCAGTGCGACTCTTCTGCTTGATTCCGAGCATGCGTGGAAATTTGTGCGTCGGAATTGTGTACACACGATCGGAGTTTCCAACAACGGATTTTGTTGTCGGAAAATTTGAAAATGTCTGATGGACCCTACACACGGTCGGAATTTCGGACAACAAGCTCCCATCAAACATTTCCCATTGGAAAATCCGACCGTGTGTACGCAGCATTAGAGATGTACCCTAACATATTCCTGAGAGATTTGTTCCAGCTTTATGTTGATGGCCTCTTTCATACTTCCAGTTGTCTTTGTTCAAAATATGTAATAATACCTCAGTTCCCTTGAAAGATTGTTTCCTTAAAGTTTAACTTTCCTTAAAGTCCTCTTGTTCTGGGTAGAATAATGCTGGTAGGAAGACTTTTGAGCTCATCCTCCTCCGTTTAGATTTTATGCCATTCTCTATATGTATTACTATGTATGAAAAAAAATATGAAAAATTGAAAACATTCATATAATGGTTACACAGGCCCTTCATTCCACCATTTTTATCTTTCTTATGAAGGCCTTAAAGCGAACCCTACATGCCAGAAGGCAGCTATTATTGCTGTCTTTCTGAAAATGCTTGTCTCCTGGCTGTCCTGGTTTCAATACATTCTAAGAACCTGCCCTGGGACAAACACACCTACTACTACCTAAAACTACTGTAGAGTAGTCAATGCATACATATACAGTCAATGATCATGGAAGAGATGTGCATCCGAGATGCTACCTCCTGTGTAATTCCTCGTCCACATCAGGAACACTGCACCCAGCCTAGGAAGTCTCTGTAAACTACCATACTCAGTCAATATAAAAAGGGAAAGGTTGGTGCCATGAAAGTCGCCTAAGCAAGTGGTTACACCAATATGATGGCTTAAGCTGCGGCTATGATCTTGGTGTCTTTTTTTACAGCCAGCAATCGGCGTTTACAGAGAAGGCCCACCCTAACTCCCATTGCTGGCATTACACGTAGGTCCCGCGTGCTTATGTGAGGTATCACCATGAATGTCAGCGTGAGAGCCATCATTTACGTCTAACTCTACACTGATAATCTGTAAATATTTTTTAAGCATCATTTATGAAAAATGTAGGTACTTTAGTTTGTAGCAATTTCTCAGGTGTGTGCAATTTTGAGTTTTGACATGTTTGGTATATATTTACTCAATGCATCATCATGTTCTAAATTGTACCAAATAATTGGGTAATATATTGTGTTTGTATGCACTAAAGTTTTTTTCTGAAGATCTGCATTTGATAAACAACTGCGCCATTTATTGTGTGACATAAAAAAGTTGCAACCACCAACATTTTATTCTAAGAGGGCCTCTGCTTTTTAGCATTTATATAGTATATGAAGGTTCTAAGTAATTTTCTAGCAAAAAACACTGATTTAAAACATGTTTGTGTAAAATTACAAAATTGTCCTTGGCAGAAAGTGTTTAAGTTGTCTTTTAGTGGGTTTTAAGGATGCAGTGGCACTGAGGGTTACATCTAGAGTGGCCTGCAAGTAAAACTCCATCTTGTATTTTCTCCATCATGTAAACTAACTGATTTGGGAGAGATAGAAGTTTGCATGCATCACAGCACAGTCCTCCTGAGGAACAAAGATGTTTGCTTGCTGCATACCTGTGAAAGTAATTCTGCCCAGGTCTGGGTTTTTATAATAGCATAATACTGCTTTTTGCATTCAAAGCTATATGTTGAATAGGGATGAGCCCAATGTATGAGTCGAACGAAAGTTCAACTCGAACATTGGGTGTTTGGGTGTTCACCTGTTCGCCAAATAGCGAGCAATTTGGGGTGTTTGCGGCAAATTCGAAAGCCGCGGAACACCCTTTAAAAGTCTATGGGAGAAATCAAAAGTGCTAATTTTAAAGGCTTATGTGCATGGTATTGTCATAAAAAGTGTTTGGGGACCTGGGTCCTGCCGCAGGGGACATGCATCAATGCAAAAAAAGGTTTTAAAAACGGCCGTTTTTTCGGGAGCAGTGATTTTAAGAAAGGCTTAAAGTGAAACAATAAAAGTGAAATATTCCTTTAAATTTCGTACCTGGATGGTTTGGCTGGGATCCAGGCTTGGGCTGAATCTGGGTAAGGGTTGAGTCACTCATGCAGGCTGGATGACTCATCTGACAGCTCTTCTGGTGCCTCCCGCTGTTTCAGGAACGTTGCACATACTTCCAGATGTAGTGGGTGGAAGCTAGGAGGAGCTGCCATGCATATTTATGAGAGCCTCAGCCAATCCCCAGCAAATGGGCTGGCAGGGGGCCGACTCACCTGATAAATAGACATGAGTCATGCCAGCAGGGTGGAAGATAGAGATGGAGTTCTGTCAGTGGCCCTTGAGGGTGCCCCCTAGTCTGGGGGGGGGTTGGCCTGGGGCTTGGGTGCTGGAAGGACCCGCTACAGCACTCAGAGGAATCCTATCCTTGAGGTATGGGAGCAAGTGTGAGGACATCAGGAGCAGGTCAGAACATCAGCCGGGTGGGCAGGTGAGTGTTCAGTCTGGGAGGACTGTGGAGAGAATGTCAGTGTGGAGGACTGTGGAGAAGCTAGCCAGGAGGGCTAATAAAAGGCAGGCTGGCAGTGCCCGAAGAGGTGGTGCTGGACTCAGTGACCATGGGAGGAAGAGCTGGAAATGTGTTAGCTGTGTCACTCCAATGTTCTACAAGTCCCTGGCTCTAATGGCCCATGGCTACAAACCCTTTTAGAGTGACACAGCTGGATTTCTGCAAGCAAGTGTATGCTGGAGGTAATGTTTGGGGCTGTATATAGACTGTATATAGGAAAAGTTTCCCTGAAGTTTGTTCTAAAGTCAAGTGGGCATCCCATAATACCCCTATCCCCTTCCAAGTTTATTACCCTCAATAAAACAAAAAACAAAATCACAGACTGTTCTCTGACTCTGGAGTGACTGTGGAAATTCAGTGTGCCTGGCTGTGCGGGATGGGAGAATCCCAATCTACTTGCTGCTCCTTAGGGGGTGCGTTACTCTAGCATGTATCTTTTGTAAAACCTCTTCACTTACATGCTTCTGTTACAACACTATGGCAGTAAATCTGACATTCAGCAAACATTCACTGCAGGTGAATCTTCCAGTTGCATGTTTTTTTAAATGACAGTGGTTAATTCACCACCGGTTCAGTCCATATCACATTCAGTGCTTTAGAAATATGCCATACATAATTCATAAACATACATAAGTGTCCTGTTTTATGTAAGTGACAAGCCCTAAAATATTGAAGCAAAACAAGTAAATACATGTTTTATTCTTTAACTGAAAAAATATAATAACGTTAGATAAATAAAAAAACATTTATTAGTAAAGCTTGATGCACAGCTTTAAGTGACCATGCCGCATACAAACTGCAGCACACATACCTGATTAGTCTCGGGATACATGCTGCTGTTATAATACAATGGGAGGCATTTACTGGAAATGGGTCAAGGCAGAGACAGAGTTGATGAGCTCAAGCATGGAAAATGGTTTGCCTCGCTAAATGACATTTGTAGAAAAAAATAAATAAAAATCTCAGACTGAATACCAGAACATAGACAGTACATTTAGTTCATAACAGAGTATAACTAGTATAGAATAACACTGGTGCTTATTTTTTTCTGTTTTGTTTTTAATTCCATGGAGCAAGTTAAGATAAGTACTGAATGCATACTGCACTCCTCTGGCCAGCATATACATGCATTGTCACTTCTCTTCTAATTCTGTTCCTGGTGGTGCCTGCTTATCAATCTCATGTAAAACTGGTGGCACATGGACAATACTCTGCAGGCTCCATTGTTTTCTATGTGTTATAGCCAATGGCGTACCTAGAGTATTTGGCACCCGGGGCGGATCCTATATCTGGCACCCCCCCCCAACTTTTAAATGTAAAAACACCCCACTGTGCCCCCTGCATACCTCTGCATACCTCTCCCCCAATAACTCTTTATTACTACTGTGTACCCCCTCTCCACAACTGCACCTCTGGACCCCTTTACATTACACAGCCCCCCACACCTCTGGACCCCTTTACATTACACAGCCCCCCACAGGTCTGGAACCCTGCAGATTACACAGCCCCCCCACTATCTCTGGATCCCTGCACATTACACAGCCCCCCACCCCAGCTCTGGACCCTTGCACATTACTACTGAACTCTTACTGCTCAGCAGCTCCCTCCCTGCATTAATGAGCATAGTGAGGCTGCAATGGTGGGTACAAAGAGGCTGCATTCACGGGCACAGTGAGGCTGCAGTGGTGGGCACAGTGAGGCTGCATTCATGGACACAGAGAGGCTGGATTTGATGGGCACAGTGAGGCTGCAATGGTGGGCACAGTGAGGCTGCATTCATTGGCACATGAGGCTGCAATGGTGGGCACTGTGAGGCTGAAATGGTGGGCACAGTGAGGCTGCATTCATGGGCACAGTGAGGCTGCAGTGGTGGGCACAGTGAGGCTGCATTCATGGACACAGTGAGGCTGCATTTGATGGACACAGTGAGGCTGCATTCACGGGCACAGTGAGGCTGCAATGGTGGGCACAGTGAGTCTGCATTCATTGGCACATGAGGCTGCAATGGTGGGCACAGTGAGGCTGAAATGGTGGGCACAGTGAGGCTGCATTAATGAGCATAGTGAGGCTGCAATGGTGGGTACAGTGAGGCTGCATTCATGGGCACAGTGAGGCTGCAGTGGTGGGCACAGTGAGGCTGCATTCATGGACACAGTGAGGCTGCATTTGATGGACACAGTGAGGCTGCATTCACGGGCACAGTGAGGCTGCAATGGTGGGCACAGTGAGTCTGCATTCATTGGCACATGAGGCTGCAATGGTGGGCACAGTGAGGCTGAAATGGTGGGCACAGTGAGGCTGCATTAATGAGCATAGTGAGGCTGCAATGGTGGGTACAGTGAGGCTGCATTCATGGGCACAGTGAGGCTGCAGTGGTGGGCACAGTGAGGCTGCATTCATGGACACAGTAAAGCTGCATTTGATGGGCAATCGTGCGTGACTGTGTAGACAGGGCCCAGTGCACTGTATTGCCCAGGGGCCTATAATGCGTGGGCACAGTGAGGCTGAAATGGTGGGCACAGTGAGGCTGCATTAATGAGCATAGTGAGGCTGCAATGGTGGGTACAGTGAGGCTGCATTCACAGGCACAGTGAGGCTGCAATGGTGGGCACAGTCGGGCTGCATTCACGGGCACAGTGAGGCTGCAGTGGTGGGCACAGTGAGGCTGCATTCATGGACACAGTGAAGCTGCATTTGATGGGCACAGTGAGGGTGCATTCCCGGGCACAGTGAGGCTGCATTCACGGGCACAGTAAAGCTGCATTTGATGGGCAATCGTGCTAGCTGTGTAGACAGGGCCCAGTGCACTGTATTGCCCAGGGGCCTATAATGCTCTTAAGATGGCACTGTAGATAGCAGCTGCAGCTTGTGTTTCTCTCACTCTCATTTTTAGCCAAACACCTGACAACACCCTTAAAGACACTATCACCAACTTTAAAGTGTAACTCCAGTTTAAAAATCTAAATTTTTGGATTTACTAAGTAAAGTAATCAGTCTAATTCTCTTTTTGCCCTTATAAAACCTGTGTCGTCTTTTAATTCTTCATAGCTGCTTTAGTATAGTTGTAAAGGTTTGTTTCAGTGAGGAAATATAGAGTACCTGAAAGTGGGCAGTCTTATGATGGTTCCCACCTGCAGTTACAGTGGGCGTGTTCACTTCTTTGCTCCTACAAGTACCATGATGCAACTGTTGATCCTTTCTGGTTAGGCGGGGTCAGTCCACGCTCTGGACTGTGTCTTTAACCACTTCAATACCAGGCACTTTCCCCCTTCCTGCCCAAGCCAATTTTCAGCTTTCAGCGCTGTTGCTGTTTAAATGACAATTGTGCGGTCGTGAAATGTTGAACCCAAACAAAATTTTTATCATTTTGTTCACCCAAATAGAGATTTCTTTTGGTAGTATTTGATCACAATGGAGTATTTATTTTTTGCTAAACAAATAAGAAAAGACTGAAAGTTTTTCTTCGTTTCTGTTATAACATTTTGTAAATAAGTACGTTTTCTCCTTCACTGATCTGATGGGCACTGATGAGACTGCACTGACTGGCACTGATCAGGTAGCACTGATTGGCACTGATGAGGTGGCAACAATTAGGTGGCACTGATGAGGCGGCACTAATGATGGGCACTAATATGCAGTACTGATAGGCTACACTGATGGGCACTGATAGGTGGCACTGATGGGCGTTGATAGGTGGCACTGATGGACACTCATAGGTGGCACTGATTGACAACACTGATGGGCACTGAAGGGCTACACTGATAGGTACTTATGGGTGGCACTGACGGGCACTAATAGGTGGTACTGATGGGCACTGATGGGTGGCACTGATGGACACTGATAGAGGGCACTGATGGGCATTGTGGTAAAAGCGGCACTGGCAGGCATTACTGATGAGCACTGATTGGCATCTTTTGTGGGCACTGATTGGCATCATTTTTGGGAACAGATTGGCATCCCTGGTGGCCATGGGTGGCATACCTGGTGGTCATCAGTGGTTGGCATCTGTGGTGGTCCTGGTGGCATCCCTCGTGGTCCCTCGTGGTCATCCTCAGGGGGGCTGCGCTGATAATCAATCAACGCAGACCCCCCTTGTCAGGAGAGCAGCCGATCGGCTCTCCTCTACTAGCGTCTGTCAGACACGAGTGAGGAAAAGCCAATACACGGCTTTTCCTGTTTACACTGTGATCAGTTGTGATTGGGCACAGCTGATCACGAGGTAAAGAGTCCCCGTCAGATGGGGACAGTACTGCACCTGATGGACCATGCAGACTGCAAACACTACAGGTAGTTTATCTACAGAGAAGCATTGCAATGCCTATTAATAAAGGGGGGGGGGGGGAGATTAGGATTAATACTGGAATTACCCTTTTAAAAATTGAAGGTAAAAACTTAGAAGAATCAAGCATTTTAAATGTAAAATGTATTAAAATAATGTATTCACTTGCAATATGCCTTTGAATTTGCTAACAAACTTAACTACTCCAGGAGCAGCCCTCTTCACTTCTGGAAGTATCTAATATTCTCTCTTTTAACAACAACTAGTTAGTAGCTCTTGCTAGATTGGATATACAGTAATACCTTGGGTTGCGAGTAATGCAGTTTACGAGCGTTTCACAATATGAGCTATTCTTTTTTAAAAATCCTGACTCGATTTGCGAGCGTTGTCTCACAAGACGAACAGGATTCCAGCCAATGGGGTGTGCAGTACCGCATTTGGCCAGAGGAGCATGGGAGCCGGTGAAAGTCAGAGCTGCTCGGAGACACTCGGAAATACCCTGTTCCCGAGTGTCTCCGAGCCTCTCCGAGTGCATTTGAGCGGCTCTGAGTGTTCTCCGAGTTTTTCTGAGTGTCTCCGGCACCCCCCACCTCTGGCCACATACGGTACTGCATACAATAGCAGTTACTGTGGAACAAATTATCTGAGTTTCCATTGACTCCTATGGGGAAACTCGCTTTGATATACAAGCGCTTTGGATTACAAGCATTCTTCTGGAACGATTTATGCTTGTAACCCAAGGTTCCACTGTATATTGAATGGATGGGTACTGTATAGTTATTGTTAAATCATTGTACACAGACTGTACAACCAAACCAAGAGTGACTGCCTCAATAATCCAATTTTATAGATGGCCTACAGCTATGTAAGAGGATTTTGTTCTTATAGACATGTAGATATTACATAGATTATGTTCTTAAAATACGCAAATATTACTTTGAAGAGATTATGTATTTACAGTTCAATAGATTAATCAGCACTCTAGTTCAAGTGATCTGGGGAGATGAGATATTCTGAAAACTCAACCACAACTGACAGCTAGATCAGTATACAGATGATTATGCACACTGAATGTGATGATAGTGAGGTCTGAGGAACCCCAAACTGCAGGGAGTCAATAGAATATTCACAAGTCAGCAACAAAAATGGTCAGATCAATATTTCCCGTCTATGCTAGGCAGTTACGAAAAGTGACATATTTTCAAAACACTGCAAGCTAGAAGGAATGATAGAGACATAATAAATTAGCCAATTAATAACTAATTAGATTTCTGACAAGGCCCTATCATTAATGATCCAGTTATAAATAGTCTGAAGTGCAGTTTATGCACTATATTTCTTTGTGTGGGATATTGACCTACAGCTAAACTCTCATAAATGTAAAGCCCCTAACTGCCTTTTATAGCGGTACCACCATAGGGGCTGCTGGGAATTGTGGTCCGTCTCTCACCCTGCACAGCCAGGCACATGAATTCCCAGACATCTAACAGTCAAGAAATAGTCCTTGTACTTGTTTTTGTTTTATTTAGGGGATTTTAACTTGGATGGGGATAGGGTACTTATGGGATGCCCACTTGATTGCAGATAGGAAATTAGGGACTGAAACTATATACACCACTGGTATTTACACACTTTTCCGCTTCTACCTCCAGGACAAACTTGCTTGTAGAACTACAACTCCCAGGACCAGCTAGTACTGAATTGCAGGCCTGATACTGGCTCAGCCAAGCCAGGCTCAGCCGGGCACAAAGCAAAAAATGCCCTTTACAGGCAGGGACCGTGGGCCTCTATGGTGTAGCAAAATTGGTAGTCCCATTGCTAGCTGTCCCATGTGGCTACTGATCCCAGTACCACCTCTTCAGGCCCTGCCAGCCCTCCTGGCTGCAGCTTCCGCTTTCCACTGCCCATGCCACCACAGTCCTCCTTACTAGCTCTGCACCCATCCCAAACTGCTTGCTTCCAGTCCTCTCAGGCATGCCTACCAGTCCTCCTGACTGTGAGTCACTCACCAGCCCTCTTGGCTGCACCTTGTTGTTCCTTCTGGAGACTTGCCTAGCAGTGTTCTCCTGCTATCCTCTCCTTGCTTCCATGCCTCCTGTCCAAGACACCTCCGTTGGTTGTAGAAAGGTCCGCACCCGAGCCCAGGCCCAAGGTCACCCCAACCCCCCCCCCCCCGGACTGGGGAGCTCTTTCAAAGGCCACGACAGCCTAACACTCCATCTACAGCTTCCACCCTAACAACTCCTCCCCAGCTGGGCTAACCCTGAGTATTTGAGGAGACCTGCCCCCTGCCAACCCAAGTTGGGGATTTGTTGAGGTCCCCCAGAATACTCCAGGCAGCTCCACCTCCCCTGTCCTTCTATCTTTCCAGAAGGTTCCAACACTTTCTGTAAATAATAGGGATGTCTCAGTGATGCTGCCTGTGAGTCATCCCTCTCTCCCTGGATTTCTGCCAACCCGGAAAAAAAAACAAGCAGGCCTGGCTGCCAGCCAAGCCTGCATAAATTTGCCTACACTGACAAAACCTACTTACAACCCTAGCACACTAGAGGGTGCTACACTTTCATATTCCATAACTCTTGCTGTAATGGTGTTACCTTACTAAAAAGTGGCTACAGGAATGTAAAAGGAGAATACCACTCACTAACACATAAAAAACAGGCCTATATTACAAGGCTCAGAAGGCTAATAAGGCACATTAAAATTCCCATTAAAAGATGCATCAAAGAACTGTCATATTTGGTATCTAACAAATCGTATTTTCATTCTGCTAAATAACATGCTGGTTTTGGTTTAAAAAACTTTGTCACATGGCAATTTAAATGTAATCAAGATGTTTTGCATTAGACAAAGTAAAATAATCCAGCTCACCTACATCAGATGGGACTAAATATTTAAGTGTTTCTTCTAAGACCTGGAGGACTATACTTAAAGCACTATTAAAACCCAAACCAAAAATATAATAAATTGAAGCTTACCAATCTTAATGACCAGGCCATTTTTTGCAATACAACACTGCGTATAACTGAAAATTGCGCGGGCGTACGACGCTGTACCCAATCACCTCTGCGTTTTTTGTTTTTTTTTATAAACAAAAAAAGACCGTAAATTTTGAAAAGAAACCAATATTTTTTACTTTTTGTTATAATACACATCCAATAAAAAAAAATGTAAAAAAACAAATGTATTCATCAGTTTTGGCCAATATGTATTCTATATATTTTTGGTAGAAAAATCACAATAAGCGTATACTGATTGGTTTGCGCAAAAGTTATAGCATCTACAAAATAGGGGATAGATTTATAGCATTTTTATTATTATTTTTTTTTACTGGTAATGACAGTGTTCATCGATTTTTAGCAGGACTGTGACATTACAGCAGACAGATCGGACACTTTTGACACTTTTTTGTCAAAACACTGTCCTTTTCAATTTTGCAGCCGCTGTAATTTTCTGTAAAATGCAATGCAATATGGCTACCTGGAGGTGTTCTATACACAGATGGTGTACGGAACGACCCCCCAGAAACATAATTTCCTGCTTGTGTGATTGGCTCACTGATTTTCCCAAAGGTCTACAGTAAGATATAAACCAGATTTCAGGCATCCCCTGTAACAAGAAATGTAATTTTTGGTGAGATACTCCCAATAGGAAATCACATCAAAAAAGATGCAGACCCTACAATTTTACTCATTAGAGCCCTGCAGGTGCAGCAGCTGATTCATTACTATGAAACCACTCCCACTAGATTCACTTTCCACAAGGACACGGAAAAACACAGGAATTTCTTCAGAATAACAAATGGTAGGACTCTGCAACAAAGTTTGTTAACATCCTTGCAATGTACAGTACATAGATCACCCAGAGGGGAAGGTTTTTTTTTCTCAACAATAGTGGAGTTACTTTTTAAGCTTATTTAATTATTAAAGTCAATTTCAAGTTCTGAATATTTAAGTTACCTGCAAATTGGCCATTTTTATGTCACCCATTATCCTTCCACTATGTATGAATATATTTGTCACACCACTCCTCACTCCTGATCTGATCACTATACTTTTCTGTTTAATGTAGCTTCTGTTGATTAGCTCTCTTATATGCTTCAATAGCAAGCAGATAGTGAGTAGCAATTCATTGATCAGGAGTGGGAAGATATGCTAGATAACAAGCATACAGTGCTTCTGGAAAGTATTCACAGCGCTTCACTTTTTCCAAATTTTGCTATGTTACAGCCTTATTCCAAAATGGATTAAGTTCATTATTTTCCTCAAAATTCTACAAACAATATCCCATAATGACAACATGAAAGAAGTTTGTTTGAAATCTTTGCAAATTAATAAAAAATTAAAAAATACCATGTACATAAGTATTCACAGCCTTTGCCGTGACACTCAAAATTGAGCTCAGGTGCATCATATTTCCACTGATCATCCTTGAGATGTTTGTACAACTTGATTCCACCTGTGGTAAATTCAGTTGATTGGACATGATTTGGAAAGGCACACACCTGTCTATATAAGGTCCCACAGTTAACAGTGCACGTCAGAGCATAAGAAAAAGCCGTGAAGTCCAAGGAATCGTCTGTAGACCTCCGAGACAGGATTGTATGGAGGCACAGATGTGGGGAAGGGTACAGAAAAATTTCTGCAGCATTGATTGTCCCAATGAACACAGGGGCCTCCATCATCCATAAAGTTTGGAACCACCAGCACTCTTTCTAAAATGGGCCACCCAGCCAAACTGAGCAATCAGGGGAGAAGGGCCTTAGTTAGGGAAGTGACCAAAAACCTGATGGTCACTCTGACAGAGCTCCAGCATTTCTCTGTGGAGAGAGGAGAACCTTCCAGAAGAACAACCATCTCTGCAGCACTCCACCAATCAGGCCCGTATGGTAGAGTGACCAGACGGAAGCCACTCCTCAGTAAAAAGCACATGACAGCCCACCTGGAGTTTGCCAAAAGGCACCTGAAGGACTCTCAGACCATGAGAAACAAAATGATCTGGTCTGCTGAAACATGTCATGTCTGGAGGAAACCAGGCACCGCTCATCACCTGGCCAATGCCATCAATACAGTGAAGCATAGTGGTAGCAGCATCATGCTGTGGGGCTGTTTTTCAGTGGCAGGAACTGGGAGGCTAACCAGGATCGAAGGAAAGATGAATGCAGCAATGTACAGAGACATCCTTAATGAAAACCTGCTCCAACGCACTCTGGACCTCAGACTGGGGCGAAGGTTCATCTTCCAACGGGACAACGACCCTAAAGCACACAGCCAAGATAACAAAGGGGTGGCTACGAGATAACTCTGTGAATGTCCTTGAGTGACCCAGCCAGAGCCCAGACTCAAACCTGATTGAACATCTCTGGAGAGATCTGAAAATGGCTGTGCACTGACACTCCCAATCCAACATGATGAAGCTTGAGAGGTTATGCAAAGAAGAATGGGAGAAACTGCCCAAAAATAGGTGTGCCAAGCTTGTAGCATCATACTTAAAAAGACTTGAGGTGGTATTTGGTGCCAGAGGTACTTCAACAAAGCATTGAGCAAAGGCTGTAAATACTAATGTACATGTGATTTTGTTTGTTTTATATCTTTAATAAATTTGCAAAGATTTCAAACAAACTTCTTTCACATTGTCATTATGAGGCATTGTTTGTAGAATTTTGAGGAAAATAATGAAGTTAATCCATTTTAGAATAAAGCTGTAATGTAACAAAATGTGGAAAAAGTGAAGATCTGTGAATACTTTCTGTATGTACGGCAAAAGCACTAGGTCATTGACAAATGGGGAAGCTGCTATCAAACTTCTCACTATGTGGTATTATACCTCTCTCAAATTAAACTCTTACCCACAGGTCTCTGGCTCCTGTTTCCTGGATGTGCTTCTTCTGGCTCTTTTGTTCCTTTTGGGCTTTGAGAAACTGGCTGCAGTCTGGCACAATATATATGATCTCTCCTCCAGATTGAGTGGTACACGGATTACTTTGACTATGACAAATTGCCTCTGGCTTCTTCCTATCTCTGATATACCTTTTAATTATGAAAAGCTTATCCACACAATTTGTGTTATCACATATATCATTTTTTTGGGCGGTTAATATTGTGTGATTGTTGCATGTTTTGAGAGCCTCCTTATCCTCTCTTTAATGCAGTTAATTGCCCATTAAAAATATATTCTTATCACTCCCCTTTTTAAATAATATGTAGGTTTAATTCATTTTTTACCTATTTGATATTATACCACATTTTCTAAGTGTTTGTGTACCAATGTGAAACACCAGCATTCTTGGAGTGTGCCTCTGTTATATGGGCAGCCTCCTGACGTGCTGTTATCACTTCTGGCTGGCGTTGATTTTATTCTGCCTATCGTAAGTGAGAAACAGCTATGCTGGTTTGCTTTTTCGTCTCTTGAATTGTTTGGCTGCACTGCGCATGTGCGGCCGCATTATGTTTTTTTCTATTATATGCCTTCAGGGTAGTATGGCCGCAGTGAGCATGCGTGGCCGTGCTGTTTACATCTCTTAGGAATGACGGTGTCACGCACGACGTTCCGTTTATTAGCAAGGATCTGTTGACCTTGCTGGTTTCATCTTCCTGCCAGTGTGAACCGCACGGCAGCGCTGCACATGCGCGGCCGAATAAAACTGTTTTTTACTTCCTGCTCCACAGATAGTGTGCCTGTAGTGCGCATGTGCAGCCGGAGTTGCAATTCAAAACAGCTGCTGTATGTGTCAGGCTGTCCTATCAATGGGCAGCATGGCTTGAGATGCTTAGTATTTATGTGGGCGTGCTTGCATCATTGGCCACGCCTCTGATGATATCCACATAGGATGAAACATGTCAGGCTGGCTGATGCAGGCAACGAGACATCAAATATCGTTGGAGCTTTCCTTTTATAGTAAAATTCTCCATCCAAGACAAAGCCTATTCCTTCTCCTCCCTGCCAGAAGGAGTGAAACTTTTCCTTCACCTTAAGCTAAAATCCCAGGAAGCACCCATGGATCTCACTACGGCTCCAGGAGGTTCCTCCAAAACACCCACGCCGGAGAGTCCGATATCCCCTCTATGGAACAAAGGCAAGTCAAAGAAACCCAAAGAAGGTTGTCCACCATAAGCCGCTTCTGGGGTTCCTCTCATCCTCATTGCCCTCATCGGGGCCTCCTACTTGGGGATGTCATTCCCCCCTGTTGTTGGAGCCTAGGGCTCCTTTCTACACCCTTGTTGCCTATCTTTAGGCTTTCCGAAGTTTCAATCCACGGTTCCCTGTTTTTCACGAGTATTCCCACGCCACAGCCAGACTAAATTATGGACTCGGAGCATTCGCTTTAGGTCTCAACCCCCATGTTACTCTGTGAGACAGAAATTCAGGGAATTTCCTGTGGTCCTAAAATTCATAAATGTGACCACCACGATATGCTAGTATTTGTAACCTCACCCATCACATCTCTCCCAAATTCATGTAGCCTCCTTAATGACTTCGCTGAGGTGTCAGGCCTGAGGGTTAACTATGACAAGACCCACGCTCTCAACATATCTCTGAATCCTAACATAGTAGAATCGCTGAATAAATCTTTCAAAGTTCAATGGAACAAATCGTCACTAGAGTATCTAGGGATCCAACTCACTGCCAAAATTGACCAACTATACCCAATGAATTTTCCACCCATGTATAAGAAACTAGAATCGGAAATAAAGTCCTGGGGCAGTAAAGAGCTTTCCTTGCTAGGGAAGATCCACTCAATAAAATGACACTCCTCCCCAGACTATTATATTTATTTAGAGCGATTCCGATCAACCCTAAAAAGTATCACTTGCAAGCCCTTCAAAGGAAAATCAACAAGTATATCTGGGGAAACAAGGTTCATAGATTACCAAATACATTCTCTATAGGTTACGTACACAGGGGGGTCTGGGTTTACCAAGACTTTTCTGGTATTATCAGGCAGCGAGAATCGCCCAACTCTCAACGGTTTTCTCTAGAACAGAAAAATCTGATTGGATCCAAATTGAAAGACAGTCAGTTCCTAACCATACTCTTGATTATTTATTATGGATACCTCCCAGGGACAAACCCCCCATACTCTCACCTACCCTCTCACAATCCATGACCCTTTGGGACAAAATAATGACTTTACCTTCATTTACCTCTAACTGTCGACCTCTGGCTCACATTTTCAATAACCCCAATTTTACTTTATTCAAATGGTGGGTGGACAAGGAGCTGTATCAGATTGGTTACTTTTTTATGGCATCAGGCCCTTTAACCACTTGACGACCGCCTCACGCCGATGTACGTCGGCAAAGTGGCACGGACAGGCAAAATCACGTACAGGGTACGTGATTTGCCTTCCGCGGGTGGGGGGTCCGATCGGACCCCCCCCCCCGGTGCCCGAGGCGGTCGTCTTTTGTCCAGCGGCGATCGGTGATGAGGGGGAGACCATCCGTTCGTGGCCCCCCCCTCGCGATCGCCGTCGGCCAATGAGAATCTTCCTTTGCTGCTGTATGCTAAACAGCAGCAAAGGAAATGATGTCATCTCTCCTCGGCTCGGTAATTTCCGTTCCGGCCCGAGGAGAGAAGACATTAATGTGAGTGCACCAACACACACACACACAGTAGAACATGCCAGGCACACAAAACACCCCGATCCCCCCCCCGATCGCCCCCCGATCCCCCCCCAATCACCCCCCCCCCCCTGTCACAAACTGACACCAGCAGTTTTTTTTTTTTTTTCTGATTACTGCATAGTGTCAGTTTGTGACAGTTAGTGTGTTAGGGCAGTTAGTATTACCCCCCTTTAGGTCTAGGGTACCCCCTAACCCCCCCTAATAAAGTTTTAACCCCTTGATCACCCCCTGTCACCAGTGTCACTAAGCGATCATTTTTCTGATCGCTGTATTAGTGTCGCTGGTGACGCTAGTTAGGGAGGTAAATATTTAGGTTCGCCGTCAGCGTTTTATAGCGTCAGGGACCCCCATATACTACCTAATAAATGTTTTAACCCCTTGATTGCCCCCTAGTTAACCCTTTCACCACTGATCACCGTATAACCGTTACGGTTGACGCTGGTTAGTTTGTTTATTTTTTATAGTGTCAGGGCACCCGCCGTTTATAACCGAATAAAGGTTTAGCCCCCTGATCGCCCGACGGTGATATGCGTCGCCCCAGGCAGCGTCAGATTAGCGCCAGTACCGCTAACACCCACGCACGCAGCATGCGCCTCCCTTAGTGGTATAGTATCTGATCGGATCAATATCTGATCTGATCAGATCTATACTAGCGTCCCCAGCAGTTTAGGGTTCCCAAAAACGCAGTGTTAGCGGGATCAGCCCAGATACCCGCTAGCACCTGCGTTTTGTGCCTCCGCCCAGCCCACCCAAGTGCAGTATCGATCGATCACTGTCACTTACAAAACACTAAACGCATAACTGCAGCGTTCGCAGAGTCAGGCCTGATCCCTGCGATCGCTAACAGTTTTTTTGGTAGTATTTTGGTGAACTGGCAAGTACCAGCCCCAGGCGTCAGGTTAGCGCCAGTACCGCTAACACCCACGCACGCAGCATACGCCTCCCTTAGTGGTATAGTATCTGAACGGATCAATATCTGATCCGATCAGATCTATACTAGCGTCCCCAGCAGTTTAGGGTTCCCAAAAACGCAGTGTTAGCGGAATCAGCCCAGATACCTGCTAGCACCTGCGTTTTGCCCCTCCGCCCGGCCCAGCCCAGCCCACCCAAGTGCAGTATCGATCGATCACTGACACTTACAAAACACTAAACGCATAACTGCAGCGTTCACAGAGTCAGGCCTGAACCCTGCGATCGCTAACAGTTTTTTTGGTAGTATTTTGGTGAACTGGCAAGCACCAGCCCCAGGCAGCGTCAGATTAGCGCCAGTACCGCTAACACCCACGCACACACCGTACACCTCCCTTAGTGGTATAGTATCTGATCGCATCAATATCTGATCCGATCAGATCTATACTAGCGTCACCAGCAGTTTAGGGTTCCCAAAAACGCAGTGTTAGCGGGATCAGCCCAGATACCTGCTAGCACCTGCGTTTTGCCCCTCCGCCCGGCCCAGCCCAGCCCACCCAAGTGCAGTATCGATCGATCACTGTCACTTACAAAACACTAAACGCATAACTGCAGCGTTCGCAGAGTCAGGCCTGATCCCTGCGATCGCTAACAGTTTTTTGGTAGCGTTTTGGTGAACTGGCAAGCGCCAGCGGCCTAGTACACCCCGGTTGTAGTCAAACCAGCACTGCAGTAACACGTGGTGACGTGGCGAGTCCCATAAGTGCAGTTGAAGCTGGTGAGGTGGCAAGCACAAGTAGTGTCCCGCTGCCACCAAAAAGACAAACACAGGCCCGTCGTGCCCATAGTGCCCTTCCTGCTGCATTCGCCAATCCTAATTGGGAACCCACCGCTTCTGCAGCGCCCGTACTTCCCCCATTCACATCCCCAACCAAATGCAGTCGGCTGCATGAGAGGCATTTTTATGTCCTCCCGAGTACCCCTACCCAACGAACCCCCCAAAAAAGATGTCGTGTCTGCAGCAAGCACGGATATAGGCGTGACGCCCACTATTATTGTCCCTCCTGTCCTGACAATCCTGGTCTTTGCATTGGTGAATGTTTTGAACGCTACCATTCACTAGTTGAGTATTAGCGTAGGGTACAGCATTGCACAGACTAGGCGCCATTTCACAGGGTCTCCCAAGATGCCATCGCATTTTGAGAGACCCGAACCTGGAACCGGTTACCGTTATAAAAGTTAGTTACAAAAAAAGTGTAAAAAAAAAAAAAAATATGAAATAAAAAAAAATAGTTGTTGTTTTATTGTTCTCTCTCTCTCTATTCTCTCTCTCTATTGTTCTGCTCTTTTTTACTGTATTCTATTCTGCAATGTTTTATTGTTATTGTTATTGTTATTATGTTTTATCATGTTTGTTTTTCAGGTGTGTAATTATTTACACTTTACTGTGCTTTATTGTTAACCATTGTTAACCATTTTTTTGTCTTCAGGTACGCCATTCACGACTTTGAGTGGTTATACCAGAATGATGCCTGCAGGTTTAGGTATCATCTTGGTATCATTCTTTTCAGCCAGCGGTCGGCTTTCATGTAAAAGCAATCCTAGCGGCTAATTAGCCTCTAGACTGCTTTTACAAGCTGTGGGAGGGAATGCCCCCCCCCCCACCGTCTTCCGTGTTTTTCTCTGGCTCTCCTGTCTCAACAGGGAACCTGAGAATGCAGCCGGTGATTCAGCCAGCTGACCATAGAGCTGATCAGAGACCAGAGTGGCTCCAAACATCTCTATGGCCTAAGAAACCGGAAGCTACGAGTATTTCATGACTTAGATTTCGCCGGATGTAAATAGCGCCATTGGGAAATTGGGGAAGCATTTTATCACACCGATCTTGGTGTGGTCAGATGCTTTGAGGGCAGAGGAGAGATCTAGGGTCTAATAGACCACAATTTTTTCAAAAAAGAGTACCTGTCACTACCTATTGCTATCATAGGGGATATTTACATTCCCCGAGATAACAATAAAAATGATTAAAAAAAAAAATATGAAAGTAACAGTTTAAAAGTAAGATTAAAAAAGCAAAAAAATAATAAAGAAAAAAAAACAAAAAAAAAAAACACCCCTGTCGCCCCCTGCTCTCGCGCTAAGGCGAACGCAAGCGGCGGTCTGTCGTCAAACGTAAACAGCAATTGCACCATGCATGTGAGGTATCACCGCGAAGGCCAGATCGAGTGCAGTAATTTTTCCAGTAGACCTCCTCTGTAAATCTAAAGTGGTAACCTGTAAAGGCTTTTGAAGGCTTTTAAACATGTATTTATTTTGTTGCCACTGCACGTTTGTGCGCAATTTTAAAGCATGTCATGTTTGGTATCCATGTACTCGGCCTAAGATCATCTTTTTTATTTCATCAAACATTTGGGCAATATAGCGTGTTTTAGTGCATTAAAATTAAAAAAAGTGTGTTTTTTCCCCAAAAAATGCGTTTGAAAAATCGCTGCGCAATTACTGTGTGAAAAAAAAAAATGAAACACCCACCATTTTAATCTGTAGGGCATTTGCTTTAAAAAATATATAATGTTTGGGGGTTCAAAGTAATTTTTTTGCAAAAAAAAAAAACTTTTTCATGTAAACAATAAGTGTCAGAAAGGGCTTTGTCTTCAAGTGGTTAGAAGAGTGGGTGATGTGTGACATAAGCTTCTAAATGTTGTGCATAAAATGCCAGGACAGTTCAAAACCCCCCCAAATGACCCCATTTTGGAAAGTAGACACCCCAAGCTATTTGCTGAGAGGCATGTCGAGTCCATGGAATATTTTATATTGCGACACAAGTTGCGGGAAAGAGACAAATTTTTTTTTTTTTTTTTTTGCACAAAGTTGTCACTAAATGATATATTGCTCAAACATGCCATGGAAATATGTGAAATTACACCCCAAAATACATTCTGCTGCTTCTCCTGAGTACGGGGATACCACATGTGTGAGACTTTTTGGGAGCCTAGCCGCGTACGGGACCCCGAAAACCAAGCACCGCCTTCAGGCTTTCTAAGGGCTTTCTGGGGTGTCTACTTTCCAAAATGGGGTCATTTGGGGGGGTTTTGTGCCACCTGGGCATTCCATGGCCTCCGAAACTGTGATAGGCAGTAAAGAGTGAAATCAAAAATTTTCACCCTTAGAAATCCTGAAGGCAGTGATTGGTTTTCGGGGTCCAGTACGCGGCTAGGCTCCCAAAAAGTCCCACACATGTGGTATCCCCATACTCAGGAGAAGCAGCTAAATGTATTTTGGGGTGCAATTCCACATATGCCCATGGCCTGTGTGAGCAATATATCATTTAGTGACAACTTTATGAAAAAAAAAAAAAAAAAAGTGTCACTTTCCCGCAACTTGTGTCAAAATATAAAATATTCCATGGACTCAATATGCCTCTCAGCAAATAGCTTGGGGTGTCTACTTTCCAAAATGCGGTCATTTTGGGGGGTTTTGTGCCATCTTGGCATTCCATGGCCTCTGAAACTGTGATAGGCAGTGAAGAGTGAAAGCAAAAATTTACACCCTTAAAAATCCTGAAGGCGGTGATTGGTTTTTGGGGCCCCGTACGCGGCTAGGCTCCCAAAAAGTCCCACACATGTGGTATCCCCATACTCAGGAGAAGCAGCAGAATGTATTTTGGGGTGCAATTCCACATAGGCCCATGGCCTGTGTGAGCAATATATCATTTAGTGACGACTTTTTGTAAATATTTTTTTTTTTTTTTTTTTTGTCATTTTTCAATCACTTGGGACAAAAAAAATAAATATTCAATGGGTTCAACATGCCTCTCAGCAATTTCCTTGGGGTGTCTACTTTCCAAAATGGGGTCATTTGGGGGGGTTTTGTACTGCCCTGCCATTTTAGCACCTCAAGAAATGACATAAGCAGTCATAAACTAAAAGCTGTGTAAATTCCAGAAAATGTACCCTAGTTTGTAGACGCTATAACTTTTGCGCAAACCAATAAATATACGCTTATTGACATTTTTTTTACCAAAGACATGTGGCCGAATACATTTTGGCCTAAATGTATGACTAAAATTTAGTTTATTGGATTTTTTTTATAACAAAAAGTAGAAAATATCATTTTTTTTCAAAATTTTCGGTCTTTTTCCGTTTATAGCGCAAAAAATAAAAACCGCAGAGGTGATCAAATACCATCAAAAGAAAGCTCTATTTGTGGGAAGAAAAGGACGCAAATTTCGTTTGGGTACAGCATTGCATGACCGCGCAATTAGCAGTTAAAGCGACGCAGTGCCAAATTGGAAAAAGACCTCTGGTCCTTAGGCAGCATAATGGTCCGGGGCTCAAGTGGTTAACCTTAAAATTCTGTCAACAAAAATTGGACATCCTGGAAAGGGAACATTTTAGGTTTCAACAAATAAGTCACTTTCTCCATAAAATATGGATAGGGAAACCCGCCCCTCCTAGGATCACCCCTTATGAAGCTTAGATAGACCAGACCACGAATCAGAGGGGTGGAATCTCTGTCATATATCAATCTCTAGCTCAGCCAGGAAGGCAAAACCTCGTATATGGGAGAACGATTTTCAAATCCAATGGGATCTAGAAAATTGGCGAATATCCTTCTCCAGAGCCTACAAAGGGATTAAAAACATTTCCCTAAAAGAATCAAATATCAAAGTGATGACCAGGTGGTATCTCACTCCTAAATTGGCCCACATGTTTCCCTCTGTCAACTCCAGGTGTTTCAGAGGTTGTGAACTGATCGGTTCTATGGCCCACATATGGTGGGAATGTCCCAAAATTAGGTCATTCTGGAGGAGGATATTTGCTCTAATCCACAAGGTGACGGGACAACAGATTCCCAGAACTCCTTCAGTGGCCCTCTTGAATGCAAATGTCCCTGGCGCTTCTAAATGGACTCGCAGATTAATCCACTTTATCCTCCTTAGTGCCAAACAAACAATTGCAAAGGCCTGGAAACAGCCTAAGGTGTCGTTTTTGGCAGCCAATCGAAAAATTCCTGGTTGATGTCCCAGGAGAAATTGACCAGCGCCTTACTAAATTCCAAGGCGCAGTTCGAATCCACCTGCGAACCCTGGGCTACACATATAGGTATTTCCCTCATTCCCGGAATGCAAACAAATCAGGTAAACGTCACCACCCTTGCTGCTTCGTGATGCTTGCTGAGTGGCTCTTCAACCCCTACCTTTTCTTCCCTCCCCCCTCTGGTTTCTGCTTTCTTTTTGTTTGATGGATATTACTAGTTCACATTTGTTGCGAACGGACTTTATGCTCCGTATATCAATGCAGCCCGATTGATCCTATTATACAGTGTCTCAACCTTCCATAGGAGCTAATAAGAAATAAGCTAATATACTCCTCTCCACTGAGACACGATATGTTTGACAATATTCTGGGCCACGCTCTGGGGGTCTCGGGGGGACTGCCGCGGCACAGTTAGTTCCCATTAGGGGTGCCGGGGGGGCCTCTCGTGACCACTGGAGCTAGGCTTGAGTATGGTAAAGAGTAACACGTGGCATCCTGTGGATTCCAGTTGTTTTTTTGGGGTTTTTTTTTGTCTTTTTCCGATCATATTATTTCTCGAGGATTCATGCTCCTCAGTCACTTCCAGGGCCCCTTCTATATCTACTAAAGGCTTTCTTGATCGGATAGTATTTGAAGCATTTTGTAATGTCTGTTTGCAACATCTGTTCTTGTATTTTTTTTTGTTGAAATACCAATAAAATCTTTGAAGAAAATCATTGAGACAAACGGCATGGGTACCCCCCAGTCCATTACCAGGCCCTTTGGGTCTTGTATGGATATTGAGGGGAACCCCGCACCCAAATTAAAAAAAGGAAAGGCGTGGGGCCACCAGGCCCTATATACTCTGAACAGCAGTATACAGGCGGTGCAAACAAGACAGGGACTGTAGGTTTGTTGTTAAGTAGAATCTGTTTGTAATTTTGAACTGGTAAATTTTTAACGTGTTTAGCTCCAGCCAAAAAATCTATTTTAAGCTTTTTGGAAAACATAGGGAAGGGTTATCACCCCTGTGACATTTTTTTTGCTGTCTGTGCTCCTCTTCAGAAGATTTCACCTCACTTTCTGTCCCAATGACAAATGTTTTTAGAAAATTTGGGGTTTTTAGTGAAACAAGGTTTGGTGATAAAGCATCAGTGGAAAGGAGAAACGTTTTCCCCATATTAACTTTTACAGGAGAGAATTTCCCTTCCTAGGGGTAGATTTCATCTCACTTCCTGTTGTCTCCTTCCGTTTGCAAGTAGGAGTCATTTGTAAGTTGGATGTTTGAAAGTAGGGGCCTGCCCTATATACTCTGCAGAAATTGTGGCCTTAGGTGTTGGTGTTGCCACAACACTGTAAGCCCTTACAGGGCCCTGCTGTGAAGTATTGGATCAAGAATTGTAATTACATGCCCCTGTTGAACAGGGGCAGACAAATTGGGCCTTTGGTGTTGGTGTTGGTGCTGGTGCCACAACACTGTAAGTCCTCACAGTTACTCTTGGTGGGTGCTGAAACGGGCCCTGCTGTGAAATATTAGATCAAGAATTGTAATTACATGTCCCTGTTGAACAGGGGCTGAAAAATTGAGCCTTAGGCACTGGTGCTCGTGCCACAACACTGAAACCCCTCACAGATACTCTAGTTGGAGTGCAGGAACGAGCCCTGCTGCAAAGTATTGCATCAAAAATTGTAATTACACGCCCCTGTTAAACAGGGGCTGAAAAATTGGGCCTTAGACACTGGTGCTGGTGCCACATTATTGCAACCCCTCACAGATACTCTAGTTGGAGCACAGGAATGAGCCCTGCTGCAAAGTATTGCATCAAAAATTGTAATTACACGCCCCTGTTAAACAGGGGCTGAAAAATTGGGCTTTAGCCACTGGTGGCGGAGCCCAGAACCAAAAATGTTCTTACAAGCTATCAGCATGATCATTGAGGAGGAAGAGGATAATCACTCAGCATAACAGAATAGTCACTTAGCATCAGCATAGGCAGTCTTGAAGGGATCTGACATTTCAAAAAAAAATATTCGGTTACATCAGCATCAGGTGCTTGGTAGCTGGTGGTGATCCAAGACTGATTCATTTTTATGAAGGTCAGTCGATCGACCGAGTCGCACCCTGTGATCGGTTACAAAGCCTCCAGCAGCACTGAATGTGCGTTCTGAAAGAACGCTGGATGCAGGACAGGCCAGTAGCTCAATTGCATACTGTGCAAGCTCTGGCCAGTGATCCATTCTCAAGACCCAGTAACCCAGAGGATTTTCGGTGGGGAAGGTGTCCAAGTCAGATCTTGCCCCTAGGTATTCCTGCACCATGTAAAACAGACGCTGGCGATGGTTGCTGGAACCGATCATACCTTGGGGCTGTGGACTAAAAAATTGTCTGAATGCATCAGTCAGATGGCCATCTTCTCCACCGCTCCTTCTTTGACTGACCGAAGCCTCAGCAACACGTTGTCCAGGAACAGGAGTTTGTAACCTCCCAGTCTCTGGGAACACGTTGCACAGACCTTTCTGCAAGGCCTCCCGAAGATGTTTCATCCTCTGCTCCCTCTGCGACGGCAAGATAAGGTCGGCAACCTTACCCTTGTAACGTGGATCAAGGAGGGTTGCCAGCCATTATTGGTCCCTCCTCTGATACCACGAATACGAGGATTCTTCCGCAGGCTTTGCAGGATCAGGGAGGCCATGCAGCGTACGTTTGCTGAGGCATTCGGTCCGGAGTCCTCTGGGTCACTAAGGACGACATGATCTGCAGCCACCTCCTCCCAGCCACGTACAAGTTCATGGGTTTCTTGGGACTGTAAATGATCCCTTAAAGACTGCTGCTGATGCTGAGTGCCAGGCTCCACCTCCATGCTGACACAATCCTCCTCTTCCTCCTCCTCCTCGTCCTCTTCCTGTGTGATCGGCAGGCATGCAGGAACACTGTCTGGATAAAGGGGGCCTTCAGAGCTAAGGAAGTCCTCCACTTCCTGCCTCTGTTCTGCCTCAAGTGCCCTGTCTATTATTCCACACGGCGTGTGCTCCAACAGGTGGACAAGGGGGACAGTGTCATGGATGCATGCGCTGTCACTGCTCACCATCCTCGTGGCCTCCTCAAATGGTGACAGGACAGTGCATGCATCCCTGATCATGGCCCACTGGTGTGGGGAAAAAAAAACAAGCTCCCCGACTCTGTCCTGGTGCCATAGTCGCACAGGTACTCATTGATGGCCCTCTGCTGCGTGTGCAGCCGCTGCAGCATGGCCAACGTTGAGTTCCACCTAGTGGGCATGTCACAGATTAGGCGGTTCTTGGGCAGGTTAAATTCCTTTTGGAGGTCTGCCAGCCGAGCACTGGCATTATATGACTAGTGGAAATGCACACAGACTTTTCTGGCCTGCCTCAGGACATCCTGCAAGCCCGGGTACCTGCCCAAGAACCGCTGCACCACCAAGTTAAGGACGTGAGCCAAACAGGGCACATGGGTCAGTTGTCCCTGTCGGAGGGCGGAGAGGAGGTTAGTGCCATTGTCGCAAACCACCATTCCTGCCTTAAGTTGGCGTGGCGTCAACCACCTCTGAACCTGCCCCTGCAGAGCTGACAGAATCTCTGCCCCAGTATGGCTCCTGATCCCCCAAGCACACCAGCTCATGCACCGCATGGCATCTTTTGGCCTGCGTACTTGCGTAGCCCCTTGAACGCATATGGAGCACCGCTGGTTCTGAGCACAAAGCACAAAAAGAGGCCATGGAGGAAGAAGAAGAGGAGAGGGTGGAGGAGAGAGGTGTGTCAGAATCACTAGTACTGGCATTTTGGAGGCATGGTGGTGGAACTGCAGCAGGGGGAACATGACTGCCAGATTGCTGTCTTTCTTTGGCACCCCCTCTGTCTGGGCTCACGTTACTGCCTGCTGAGTACCATCATCAGAGCCTTCAAAACTCTGGGCATCCTCCTGGAGCATGTATCCAACACTGTGGTCAAACAGTTCGAAGGACTCCTCAGGAGGACATGGTGGAGTTAGGGAAGGAGTCACTGATGGCATTGAGAGGTCGCGTTGGCAGCTACTTTGCCAGACAAAGTACCCTGAGTCTGGGTGCGAGAGGATGAGGACGGCTTGGTCATCCACTCGACCAAGTCTTCCGCATGTTGCGGCTCAACACGGCCAGCTGCCAAAAAAAAGGACAAGCGTGTCCCACGGCCACGTGCTGATGAGTATGCACCGTGTCCATGACCAGCACTGTTGCCTCTAGACACAGAGCCTGCTTGCCCTCTTTTATTGGCTTGTGACTGTCTGCCTCTCCTTGTTGGCCTTCCAGACATACTATTGGCCTGCAGTGAGCTGCACAAAACTGGGATATATATATATATATATATATATATATATATATATATATATACATATATATATACCAATTATACTGCAGCTAGCAGAATCAACTGCCTGCCTGTAGTATTGTTAGTATGATAACACCTGCACTTGTCTTCAGGTAGCTATACTGTAGGTGCAACTGTGCAGGGTACACAGTACAGTAACTGGAAATACTTCAAAGAACCTACACAAGCAGCTGGCTGCAGGTAGCTATACTGTAGGTGAAACTGTGTGGAGTACACAGTACAGTAACTGGAAATACTTCAAAGAGCCTACACAAGCACCTGGCTGCAGGTAGTTATACTGTAAGTGCAACTGTGCGGGGTACGCAGTACAGTAACTGGAAATACTTCAAAGAGCCTACACAAGCACCTGGCTGCAGGTAGCTATACTGTAGGTGCTACTGTGCGGGGTACACAGTACAGTAACTGAAAATACTTCAAAGAGCCTACACAAGGACCTGGCTGCAGGTAGCTATACTGTAGATGCAACTGTGCGGGGTACACAGTACAGTTCCTGGAAATACTTCAAGAGCCTACACAAGCACCTGGCTGCAGGTAGCTATACTGTAGGTGCAACTGTGCAGGGTACACAGTACAGTAACTGGAAATACTTCAAAGAGCCTACACAAGCACCTGGCTGCAGGTAGCTATACTGTAGGTGCAACTGTGTGGGGTACACAGTACAGTAACTGGAAATACTTCAAAGAGCCTACACAAGCACCTGGCTGCAGGTAGCTATACTGTAGGTGCAACTGTGCGGGGTACACAGTACAGTTACTGGAAATACTTCAAAGAGCCTACACAAGCACCTGGCTGCAGGTAGCTATACTGTAGGTGCAACTGTGCATGTTACACAGTACAGTAACTGGAAATACTTCAAAGAGCCTACACAAGCACCTGGCTGCAGGTAGCTATACTGTAGGTGCAACTGTGCAGGGTACAAGGTACAGTTACTGAAAATACTTCAAAGAGCCTACACAAGCACCTGGCTGCAGGTAGCTATACTATAGGTGCAACTGTGCATGTTACACAGTACAGTAACTGGAAATACTTCAAAGAGCCTACACAAGCACCTGGCTGCAGGTAGCTATACTGTAGGTGCAACTGTGAGGGGTACACAGTACAGTAACTGGAAATACTTCAAAAGCCTACACACGCACCTGGCTGCAGGTAGCTATACTGTAGGTGCAACTGTGCAGGGTACACAGTACAGTAACTGGAAATACTTCAAGAGCCTACACAAGCACCTGGCTGCAGGTAGCTAAACTGTAGGTGCTACTGTGCGGGGTACACAGTACAGTAATTGGAAATACTTCAAAGAGCCTACACAAGCACCTGGCTGCAGGTAGCTATACTGTAGATGCAACTGTGCGGGGTACACAGTACAGTTCCTGGAAATACTTCAAGAGCCTACACAAGCACCTGGCTGCAGGTAGCTATACTGTAGGTGAAACTGTGTGGAGTACACAGTACAGTAACTGGAAATACTTCAAAGAACCTACACAAGCAGCTGGCTGCAGGTAGCTATACTGTAGGTGAAACTGTGTGGAGTACACAGTACAGTAACTGGAAATACTTCAAAGAGCCTACACAAGCACCTGGCTGCAGGTAGCTATACTGTAGGTGCAACTGTGCATGTTACACAGTACAGTAACTGGAAATACTTCAAAGAGCCTACACAAGCACCTGGCTGCAGGTAGCTATACTGTAGGTGCAACTGTGCAGGGTACAAGGTACAGTTACTGAAAATACTTCAAAGAGCCTACACAAGCACCTGGCTGCAGGTAGCTATACTATAGGTGCAACTGTGCATGTTACACAGTACAGTAACTGGAAATACTTCAAAGAGCCTACACAAGCACCTGGCTGCAGGTAGCTATACTGTAGGTGCAACTGTGTGGGGTACACAGTACACTAACTGGAAATACTTCAAAGAGCCTACACAAGCACCTGGCTGCAGGTAGCTATACTGTAGGTGCAACTGTGTGGGGTACACAGTACAGTAACTGGAAATACTTCAAGAGCCTACACAAGCACATGGCTGCAGGTAGCTATACTGTAGGTGCAACTGTGCAGGGTACAAGGTACAGTTACTGAAAATACTTCAAAGAGCCTACACAAGCACCTGGCTGCAGGTAGCTATACTATAGGTGCAACTGTGCATGTTACACAGTACAGTAACTGGAAATACTTCAAAGAGCCTACACAAGCACCTGGCTGCAGGTAGCTATACTGTAGGTGCAACTGTGTGGGGTACACAGTACACTAACTGGAAATACTTCAAAGAGCCTACACAAGCACCTGGCTGCAGGTAGCTATACTGTAGGTGCAACTGTGTGGGGTACACAGTACAGTAACTGGAAATACTTCAAGAGCCTACACAAGCACATGGCTGCAGGTAGCTATACTGTAGGTGCAACTGTGAGGGGTACACAGTACAGTAACTGGAAATACTTCAAGAGCCTACACACGCACCTGGCTGCAGGTAGCTATACTGTAGGTGCAACTGTGCGGGGTACACAGTACAGTAACTGGAAATACTTCAAGAGCCTACACAAGCACCTGGCTGCAGGTAGCTAAACTGTAGGTGCAACTGTGCGGGGTACACAGTAAAGTAATTGGAAATACTTCAAGGAGCCTGCACAAGCACCTGGCTGCAGGTAGCTATACTGTAGGTGCAATTGTGCAGAGTACACAGTACAGTAAGTGGAAATACTTCAAAGAGCCTACACAAGCACATGGCTGCAGGTAGCTATACTGTAGGTGCAACTGTGCAGGGTACACAATACAGTTACTGGAAATACTTCAAGAGCCTACACACGCACCTGGCTGCAGGTAGCTATACTGTAGGTGCAACTGTGTAGTTACACAGTACAGTAACTGGAAATACTTTAAGAGCCTACACAAGCACCTGGCTGCAGGTAGCTATACTGTAGGTGCAGCGGTGCAGGGTACACAGTACAGTGACTGGAAATACTTCAAGAGCCTACACAAGCACCTGGCTGCAGGTAGCTATACTGTAGGTGCAACACTACAGGGTACACAGTACAGTAACTGGAAATACTGTAAAAACACCTGCCTACCTGTCAGTATATTAGGAAGAGAAGAACAGGATCTAGCTAACTGAATACAATATATATATACATATATATATATATATATATATATATATATATATATATATATATATATATATATATATATACAACACCTGGGATGCATACATATACACAATACACTGTAAGTCTGTAAGTGCAGCTTACTGACTCGACCTGCCTACTCTATCTAACTTAAATCAAATGACACTGTCTCTCTCTCTATCTCTCTCTCAAGCCGGAACACACTACACAGGGCCGACGTGCAGGCGGTCTTATTTAGTGTGGGGCGTGTACTAAACCCCCTGAGCCATAATTGGCCAAAGCCTCCTTGGCTTTGGCTAATTACGTCTCTCTGTATACACAGCGCTGTGATTGGCCAAGCATGCGGATCATAGTGCATGCTTAGCCAATCATCAGCCAGCCTTTTTGTTATAATAAACATCCCCCAAAAATATATAAAAAAATATTTTTTTCCTCAGTTTGGTCCGATATGTATTCTTCTATATATTTTTGGTAAAAATAAGCGAATATTGATTGGTTTGCGCAAAAGTTATAGCGTCTACAAAATTGGGGATAGTTTTTTGGCATTTGTAATATAATTTTTTTTTTTATTAGTAATGGCGGGGATCTGTGATTTTTATTGGGCCATTATGGTGGACACATCGGACACTTCTGACACTATTTTGGGACTATTGTCATTTATACAGCAATCAGTGCTATAAAAATGCACTGATTACTGTGTAAATGACACTGGCGGGCGATGAAGGGGTTAAGTGTGTCCTAGGGAGTGATTCCAACTGTGGACAGGCTACTAGTCACATGACAGCGATCACCTGATGACAGAGTGCATTGATCTCTGTCATGGCACAAGCCAGAATGGGGAAATGCCTTGTTTACATAGGCACTTCCCCTTTCTGAGGCTCCGTGACACAACCAACGGACATCGAGTCCTCTTGTCCCGCGGGCACGGTCACACTG
Organism: Lithobates clamitans; assembly: GCA_037952925.1. NCBI lineage: Eukaryota > Metazoa > Chordata > Amphibia > Anura > Ranidae > Lithobates > Lithobates clamitans. Next base: position 1,825,631 of record JBBGZY010000448.1, read on the forward strand.
TACGCCTCTTAAAGGGGACGTACAGGTACGTCCATTTGTCCACTGCTGTCATTGTGCTGACACATATCGGTATGCAGCGGTCAGCAAGTGGTTGATACAACATTTCATGATGAACAATGGCAACATGCATGTATTTTTGCATACAAATGTTCCATTAGCTCCTGTTTTCAGGAACTTTCATATAAACTCCTATCACATTGATATATTATTATTATTATTATTATTATTATTATTATTATACAGAATTTATATAGCGCCAAGAGTTTACGCAGCACTTTACAAAGGGAGACAATACAGTTGTAATACAATAAAATAAAAGAGGTAAGAAGAGCTTACCATCTAATAGGGTGGGGCAGGTGGTACAAAAGGTTGTAACTGTGGGGAATGAGCTGATAGAAGTGTTAAAAGATTAGTTGGAGACGTGATAGGCTTTCCTGAAGAGATGAGTTTTCAGGGATCGCTTGAAGGTAGCAAGAGTAGGGGACAGCCAGACAGGTTGAGGTAGCAAGTTCTAGAGGATGGGAGAGGCTCTGGAGAAATCCTGGAGACACGCATGGGAGGAGGAGACAAGAGAGCTTGAGAGTAGGAGGTCTTGAGAAGAGCGGAGAGGACGATTTGGGTGATATTTGGAGACAAGATTGGTGATGTAGCTTGGGGCAGAGTTGTGAATGGTTTTGTATGTTGTGGTTAGTATTTTGAATTTAATTCGCTGGGTGATTGGGAGCCAGTGTAGGGATTGGAGGAGAGGGTTGGCAGACACTGAGCAGTTGGTAAGGTGTATAAGTCTGGCAGCAGCATTCATGATAGACTGAAGAGGGGATAGCCAATGGTGAGGCAGGCCAAAGAGAAGGGAGTTGCAATAGTCAAGGTGAGAGATAACAACGGAGTGAATGAGGAGCTTGGTGGTTTCATTTTTTAAAAAGGGGCAAAATTTAGAGATGTCACGGAGGTGAATTTAACAAACTTTTGAGAACGATTGGACTTAAGGCTGAAATGACAAGTCAGAGTCTAGGATTACACCCAGTACCCTGGCATGAGGGGAGGGACTGATAGTTGTATTGTTGATTTTGATGGAAAAGTCATGGAAGGGGACAAGGGCGGGGGGGGGGAATATTACTAGCTCAGTTTTAGAGCGATTTAGTTTAAGGAAGTGGTGAGACATCCATGCTGATATGTCAGTTAGTAATGCGAGAGGAGACTGAAGGAGTGAGGTGAGGAGCAGGCAGATAGATTTGGGTGTTATCGGTGTATAAGTGGTGTTGGAAGCCATGGGCGGTTATCAAGTGACCAAGGGAGGAGGTGTAGATAAAGAAGAGAAGGGGTCCAAGAACAGAGCCTTGGGGGACACCCACAGAAATGGGCAATGGAGAGGAGGAGACAGAGTTGTAGGTTACACTGAAGGAGCGCTGTGATAGATAGGCAGAGAACCAGGATTAAGCAGAAGCTCGGAGGCCAAGGGAATGTAGTTTATTGAGAAGGAACGGGTGGTCAACAGTATCAAAGGCAGCAGAAAGGTCAAGTAGTAGAGTATGGAGTACTGGCTGTTGGTTTTAGCAGTTTGTAAATTGTTAGTGAGTTTTAGTAAGGCAGTTTCCGTGGAGTGCTGCGAGCGAAAACCGCAGACTGTAAGGGGTCAAGAAGGTTATTTTCACTGAGGTAGGAGCTACGACGATTTTAGACTAAGTGTTCTAGCAGTTTAGAGGTGAATGGGAGCAATGAGATGGGTCTTAAGTTGTTCAGGTTGGTGGCCTCCAGTGAGGGTTTTTATAACTATGGTAGTGATCTGCACTGAGGGGAAGAGTTTGACCATAGTAGTTGTGAGGGAACAGGCTCTTAGGGGCAATTGGTTAGGTGGGCATCTGAGAAAAGTTTTGTAACCTCTTCAGTAGTAGCCAATTCAAAAGAGGAGAGTGTTGAATGTGCTGTTAGGCAAGGTATGTTGGGTGGGGAAGATGTACGCACAGTGGAGGTGTATTGCATCTAGGGATGAGCCGAACACCCCCCGGTTCGGTTCGCAGGACCCAGAACCTGCGAACGGACCGAAAGTTCGCACGAACGTTAGAACCCCATTGACGTCTATGAGACTCGAACGCTCGAAATCAAAAGTGCTCATTTTAAAGGCTAATTTGCATGTTATTGTCCTAAAAAGGGTTTGGGGACCCGGGTCCTACCCCAGGGGACATGTATCAATGCAAAAAAAACTTTTAAAAACGGCCGTTTTTTTGGGAGCAGTGATTTTAATGATGCTTAAAGTAAAAAAAAAAAAAAAAGTGAAATATTCCTTTAAATATCGTACCTCGGGGGTACCTCGTACCTCGGGGGTGTCTATAGTATGCCTGTAAAGTGACGCGTGTTTCCCGTGTTTAGAACAGTCCCTGCACCAAATGTCATTTTTAAAGGAAAAAATCTCATTTAAAACTGCTTGCGGGTTTAATGTAATGTCGGGTCCTGGCAATATGGATGAAAATCAGTGAGACAAACGGCATGGGTACCCCCCAGTCCATTACCAGGCCCTTTGGGTCTTGTATGGATATTAAGGGGAACCCCGCACCCAAATTAAAATAAGGAAAGGTGTGGGGCCACCAGGCCCTATATACTCTGAACAGCAGTATACAGGTGGTGCAAACAAGACAGGGACTGTAGGTTTGTTGTTAAGTAGAATCTCTTTGTAACTTTGAACGGGTACATTTTTAACGTGTTTAGCTCCAGTCAAAAAATCTTTTTTAAGCTTTTTGGAAAACATAGGGAAGGGTTATCACCCCTGTGATATTTGTTTTGCTGTCTTTCCTCCTCTTCAGAAGATTTCACCTCACTTTTTGTCCCAATGAAAAATGTTTTTTGAAAATTTGGGGGTTTTTTTGGACTAAGGATTGGAATGCATCAGTGGAAAGGAGAAATGTTTTTCCCATATTAACTCTTACAGGAGAGAATTTCCCTTCCTAGGGGTAGATTTCATCTCACTTCCTGTTGTCTCCTTCCGTTTGCAAGTAGGAGTCGTTTGTAAGTTAGATGTTTGAAAGTAGGGTCCTGCCCTATATACTCAGCAGAAAATTGGGCCTTAGGTGTTGCTGTGGCCACAACACTGTAAGCCCTCACAGGGCCCTGCTGTGAAATATTAGATCAAGAATTGTAATTACATGCCCCTGTTGAACAGGAGCTGAAAAATTAGGCCTTAGGCACTGGTGCTGGTGCCACAACACTGCAACCCCTCACAGACACTCTAGTTGGAACGCAGGAACGAGCCCTGCTGCAAAGTATTGCATCAAAAATTGTAATTACACGCCCCTGTTAAACAGGGGCTGAAAAATTGTGATGATTGAGGAGGAAGAGGATAATTACTCAGGGATAGTCACTCAGCATCAGCATAGGCAGTCTTTGAAGGGATCTGAGATTTCAAAAAAAATTATTCGGTTACATCAGCGTCAGGTGCTTGGTAGCTGGTGGTGATCCAAGACTGATTCATTTTTATAAAGGTCAGTCGATCGACCGAGTCGGTGGACAGACGCACCCTGTGATCAGTTACCACGCCTCCAGCAGCACTGAATGTGCGTTCCGAAAGAACGCTGGATGCAGGACAGGCCAGTAGCTCAATTGCATACTGTGCAAGCTCTGGCCAGTGATCCATCCTCAAGACCCAGTAACCCAGAGGATTTTCGGTGGGAAAGATGTCCAAGTCTGATCTTGCCCCTAGGTATTCCTGCACCATGTAAAACAGATGCTGGCGATGGTTGCTGGAACCGATCATACCTTGGGGCTGCGGACCAAAAAATTGTCTGAACGCATCGGTCAGACGGCCACCTTCTCCACCGCTCCTTCTTTGACTGACCGAAGCCTCAGCAACACATTGTCCAGAAACAGGAGTTTGTAACCTCCCAGTCTCTGGGAACGCGTTGCACAGACCTTTCTGCAAGGCCTCCCGAAGATGTTTCATCCTCTGCTCCCTCTGCGATGGCAAGATAAGTATGACAGTAATTCCGCGCTTAGGAATAAGAAGAAAGAGAGACTGCTGCCCCCCTAATGAATAAATATCACCGAGGTGATATCTAAAAATGGATAATATTCTAAGCAGGGGAATTGGCGCTGTCCAGCTATATGTGCATAGAGGAATATAAAACGGAATAATTGTAAAAGAACAATACGTGACAGGGGCTAGGTGTACCACATACAAACAATACCCTTAGTGGATAATAATAAGGTGCAACAGGCTCCTAAACATAAAGAATGTGCCCTAATATCAATTTAACAGATGCCCATGTGTACGTGGAGAGATATGCCTCAAAAATAGAGTATATAAAATACAACCAGTGTCCCTAGCAGAAAAAGCAATAAAGTGCAATGGTGCTTCTAGACAAATATGTAAATGTGCCTTAACCTCAAAAAATCAACTTCCAAATGAGTATATAGAAAAGGGATAAGTGTGCTCGCAAGTAGATGAAAAAATAGTGGCAATCAAAATAGTATTGGCACATCAAGTAGACAATTATAGACAATAATAGCATAGAAAAATTAAAAATTAAAAATTAAAAATCCCCAACAAGTGTGTATAGAATTAAAAATAAAATGTATATAAAAAAGGTATATAAAAAAGGTGAAACATAAATGTTCAAATTCCAAGTCCCAAAGATGTGTCCTTATGGTGGAAAAAAACGTGATCTCCGTTTTAACTGGTGTAGTCCCCGTCCTCCGTTACACCCCCACTCGTGCTTGCACTCACCGGACTACCTCACCCCTGCAGGGGTAAAGGCATGTGTGGAAAAATCCCGCGGTGGCGAGTCCAAGGAGCGCTCCTCCGTCCAGTGATATCCCCAATACCAGACATCCATCTGTGCGGCTGCTGTGCACACACCGGCAGATGCCGGTGTGTGCACAGCAGCCGCACAGATGGATGTCTGGTATTGGGGATATCACTAAGGATACCATACCCCTGGACGGAGGAGCGCTCCTTGGACTCCCCACCGCGGGATTTTTCCACACATGCCTTTACCCCTGCAGGGGTGAGGTAGTCCGGTGAGTGCAAGCACGAGTGGGGGTGTAACGGAGGACGGGGACTACACCAGTTAAAACGGAGATCACGTTTTTTTCCACCATAAGGACACATCTTTGGGACTTGGAATTTGAACATTTATGTTTCACCTTTTTTATATACCTTTTTTATATACATTTTATTTTTAATTCTATACACACTTGTTGGGGATTTTTAATTTTTAATTTTTAATTTTTCTATGCTATTATTGTCTATAATTGTCTACTTGATGTGCCAATACTATTTTGATTGCCACTATTTTTTCATCTACTTGCGAGCACACTTATCCCTTTTCTATATACTCATTTGGAAGTTGATTTTTTGAGGTTAAGGCACATTTACATATTTGTCTAGAAGCACCATTGCACTTTATTGCTTTTTCTGCTAGGGACACTGGTTGTATTTTATATACTCTATTTTTGAGGCATATCTCTCCACGTACACATGGGCATCTGTTAAATTCATATTAGGGCACATTCTTTATGTTTAGGAGCCTGTTGCACCTTATTATTATCCACTAAGGGTATTGTTTGTATGTGGTACACCTAGCCCCTGTCACGTATTGTTCTTTTACAACTATTCCGTTTTATATTCCTCTATGCACATATAGCTGGACAGCGCCAATTCCCCTGCTTAGAATATTATCCATTTTTAGATGGCAAGATAAGGTCCGCAACCTTACCCTTGTAACGTAGATCAAGGAGGGTTGCCAGCCAGTATTGGTCCTTCTCCTTGATACCACGAATACGAGGATCCTTACGCAGGCTTTGCAGGATCAGGGAGGCCATGCAGCGTAGGTTTGCTGAGGCATTCGGTCCGGAGTCCTCTAGGTCACTAAGGACAACATGGTCCGCAGCCACCTCCTCCCAGCCACGTACAAGTCCATGTGTTTCTTGGGACTGATCCCTTAAAGACTGCTGCTGATGCTGAGTGCCAGGCTCCACCTCCATACTGACACAATCTTCCTCCTCCTCCTCCTCCTCGTCCTCTTCCTGTGTGATCGGCGGGCACGCAGGAACACTGTCTGGATAAAGGGGGCCCTGAGAGCTAAGGAAGTCCTCCTCTTCCTGCCTCTGTTCTGCCTCAAGTGCCCTGTCCATTATTCCACGCAGCATGTGCTCCAACAGGTGGACAAGGGGGACAGTGTCACTGATGCATGCACTGTCACTGCTCACCATCCTCGTGGCCTCCTCAAATGGTGACAGGACAGTGCATGCATCCCTGATCATGGCCCACTGGCGTGGGGAAAAAAAAACAAGCTCCCCTGACCCTGTCCTGGTGCCATAGTCGCACAGGTACTCATTGATGGCCCTCTGCTGCGTGTGCAGCCGCTGCAGCATGGCCAACGTTGAGTTCCACCTGGTGGGCATGTCACAGATTAGGCGGTTCTTGGGCAGGTTAAACTCCTTTTGGAGGTCCGTCAGCCGAGCACTGGCATTATATGACCGGCGGAAATGCATACAGACTTTCCTGGCCTGCCTCAGGACATCCTGTAAGCCCGGATACCTGCCCAAGAACCGCTGCACCACCAAGTTAAGGACGTGAGCCAAACAGGGCACATGGGTCATTTGTCCCTGTCGGAGGGCAGAGAGGAGGTTGGTGCCATTGTCGCAAACCACCATTCCTGCCTTAAGTTGGCGTGGCATCAACCACCTCTGAACCTGCCCCTGCAGAGCTGACAGAACCTCTGCCCCAGTGTGGCTCCTGTCCCCCAAGCACACCAGCTCAAGCACCGCATGGCATCTTTTGGCCTGCGTACTTGCGTAGCCCCTTGAACGACTACGGAGCACCGCTGGTTCCGAGGAAGAGGCCATGGAGGAAGAAGAAGAGGAGGGGGTGGAGGAGAGAGGTGTGTCACAATCATTAGCATTTTGGAGGCGTGGTGGCGGAACAACCTCCAACACTACTGCACCTTGTCCTGCATCCTTCCCAGCTGCCAGCAGAGTCACCCAATGCGCCATGAAACTTAGGTAACGTCCCTGTCCATGCCTGCTGGACCATGAGTCAGCGGTAATATGCACCTTACCGCTGACCGCCCTGTCCAGCGAGGCATGGACATTGCTTTCCACATGCCGGTAGAGAGCCGGAATCACCTTCCGTGAGAAAAAGTGGCGTTTGGGTACCTGCCACTGAGGAACCGCACATTCCACAAACTCACGGAAGGGGGCAGAGTCTACCAACTAAAAAGGCAGCAGTTGAAGTGCTAGCAATTTTGCCAAGCTAGCATTCAACCGCTGGGCATGTGGATGGCTGGGAGCAAACTTCTTTCGGCGGTGCAGCAGCTGGGGCAGGGAAATTTGCCTGGTACAATCTGACGTCGGTGTACCAAAAGCAGATTGCCCACAAGTACTTGGCTGTGACACACCTAATTCTACACCTTCATTCCTCTCAGTGCAGGTCTCAGAGAGGACTGAAGGTCTAGTGGGGTTGGAGATCTCAGCTGATGAGGAGCAAGGAGAGGTCCTCTTTGTTCTTTGGTGTGGGTCTTTTAGATACGCTTGCCAACGAACTGCATGGCAGGTCAACATATGTCTGGTCAAGCATGTGGTACCCAAGCGGGAGATGTTTTGGCCAGGTGAGATACGCTTGAGACATATGTTGCAAATAGCAGTGGTGCGATCTGATGCACTCGTCTCAAAAAAGGCCCACACCAAAGAACTTTTTGAATAACGTGCAGAGACTGCAGCGCCCTGCACATGTGGAGCTTTGGGGTGTGATGCAGTCAATGTGCTGCCCTTAGGCTGGCCCCTGGAGGGCATCCTGCCTCGTTGGTGATGTGCCGCCTCCTCCTCCTCCTCCTCCTCTCTCCTATCAGACACCCACGTTGAGTCAGTGACCTCATCATCCCCTCCCTCCTCATCACTGGAGCAAACCTGGCAGTATGCTGCAGCAGGGGGAGCATGACTGCCAGATTGCTGTCCTTCTTGGGCACCCCCTCTGTCCGTGCTCATGTTACTGCCTTCATCGAGCTCAGTATCATCATCAGAGCCTTCCAAACGCTGGGCATCCTCCTGGAGCATGTACCCAACACTGTGGTCAAACAGTTCGAGGGACTCCTCAGGAGGACATGGTGGGGCTAGGGAAGGAGTCACTGATGACATTGAGCCGAGGGAAGAGGCCGCTGCTTTGCCAGACAAAGTACCCTGGGCATGGGTGAGAGAGGATGAGGAGGATGAGGACGGCTTGGTCATCCACTCGACCAAGTCTTCCGCATGTTGCGGCTCAACATGGCCAGCTGCCGAAAAAAAGGCCAAGCGTGTCCCATGGCCACGTGCTGATGAGGATGCACCGTTTCCACGACCAGCACTAGACACAGAGCCTGCTTGCCCTCTCTTATTGGCTTGCCTCTCCTTCTTGGCCTTCCAGACATACTAATGGCCTGTAGCTGCACTAAGCTGGGATATATATATATATATATATATATATATATATATATGTACTGATACTGCAGCTAGCAAAATCAACTGCCTGCCTGTAGTATGAGAACCTTCTACAGGTAGCTTTAGCTGAACACTGTGAGGTGGACGCACCCCACTAACTTGTAGGTTTAGCTGAACACTGTGAGCAGGACGCACTGCACTAACTGAAAATAGTCTAGCTGCCTGACTGTGGTACTAATAGGATCAAAAGTACACCAGTAATTTTCTTCAAAATACTGTAACAAGAAAAGCCTGCCTGTCAGTAAGAAGATAACAGGAACGGATCTAGCTGAACACTGTGAGCAGGACGCACCCCACTAACTTGTAGGTTTAGCAGAACACTGTGAGCAGGACGCACTGCACTAAATGTAAATAGTCTAGCTGCCTGACTGTGGTACTAATAGGATCAAAAGAACACCAGTAATTTTCTTCAAAATACTGTAACAAGACAAGCCTGCCTGTCAGTAAGAAGATAACAGGAACGGATCTAGCTGAACACTGTGAGCAGGACGCACTGCACTAACTGTAAATAGTCTAGCTGCCTGACTGTGGTACTAATAGGATCAAAAGAACACCAGCAATTTTCTTCAGGTAGCTTTATATACTGTAACAAGACAAGCCTGCCTGTCAGTAGGAAGATAACAGGAACGGATCTAGCTGAACACTGTGAGCAGGACGCACTGCACTAAATGTAAATAGTCTAGCTGCCTGACTGTGGTACTAATAGGATCAAAAGAACACCAGTAATTTTCTTCAAAATACTGTAACAAGACAAGCCTGCCTGTCAGTAAGAAGATAACAGGAACGGATCTAGCTGAACACTGTGAGCAGGACGCACTGCACTAACTGTAAATAGTCTAGCTGCCTGACTGTGGTACTAATAGGATCAAAAGAACACCAGCAATTTTCTTCAGGTAGCTTTATATACTGTAACAAGACAAGCCTGCCTGTCAGTAGGAAGATAACAGGAACGGATCTAGCTGAACACTGTGAGCAGGACGCACTGCACTAAATGTAAATAGTCTAGCTGCCTGACTGTGGTACTAATAGGATCAAAAGAACACCAGTAATTTTCTTCAAAATACTGTAACAAGACAAGCCTGCCTGTCAGTAAGAAGATAACAGGAACGGATCTAGCTAAACACTGTGAGCAGGACGCACTGCACTAAATGTAAATAGTCTAGCTGCCTGACTGTGGTACTAATAGGATCAAAAGAACACCAGTAATTTTCTTCAAAATACTGTAACAAGACAAGCCTGCCTGTCAGTAAGAAGATAACAGGAACGGATCTAGCTGAACACTGTGAGCAGGACGCACTGCACTAAATGTAAATAGTCTAGCTGCCTGACTGTGGTACTAATAGGATCAAAAGAACACCAGTAATTTTCTTCAAAATACTGTAACAAGACAAGCCTGCCTGTCAGTAGGAAGATAACAGGAACGGATCTAGCTGAACACTGTGAGCAGGACGCACTGCACTAAATGTAAATAGTCTACAAGATAACAGGAACGGATCTAGCTAAACTGAATACAGTGTATATATATATATATGCAACACCTGGGATGCATATATATACACAATACACTTTAAGTGCAGCTAACTGACTGACTGTCCTGCCTAATCTAGCTAACTCAAATGAAATGACACTGTCTCTCTCTCTCTCTATTTCTCAGCACACCGGAACACACTGCACAGGGCCGCCGTGCAGGCGGCCTTATATAGTGTGGGGCGTGTACTAAATCCCCTGAGCCATAATTGGCCAAAGCCTCCTTGGCTTTGGCCAATTACGGCTCTCTGTTAAGGCAGCGCTGTGATTGGCCAAGCATGCGGGTCATAGTGCATGCTTGGCCAATCATCAGCAAGCAATGCACTGCGATGCCGCAGTGAATTATGGGCCGTGACGCGCCACACGAATTTAGGGCGAACGGCCCATATCGTTCGCAATTCTGCGAACGACCGAACAGCCGATGTTCGAGTCGAACACGGGTTCGACTCGAACACGAAGCTCATCCCTAATTGCATCAATAGGTGAAGGTGAATTGCATCAATCTTGTTTTTGAAGTGATTGCAAATCTCTTGGGCAGTGAGTGAGTTAGTGGGTAGAGGGGGTGGTGGATGAAGCAGAGAGTTAAAGGTTGAGAAGAACCAATGGGGACTGGATGACAAGATATTAATAAGAGAGACAAGGTAGGCTTGTTTTGCAGCATGGAGGCAGGAATTGTATTTTAGAAGGACAGATTTATATAGGGTGAGGTCTTGCAGGCATTTGGTTTTACACAACAGTCGTTCAAGAGCACCGCAATGTCTCTTGAGATTTCTAGTGTTGTCAGTTTGCCAGGGTTGTAACGGTCGGGGCCTGATTCTGCGTGTGGTTAGAGGAGCAAGTGCATCTAGTGATGATGAGAGTGAACTGTTGTAGACAGAGGTGGCCAGGTCAGGACAGGACAGGGGAAAAATTATGTCATATAGGTGGTCAGTAGCAGAATAGAGAAGAGAAGGGTTAAAGTGGCGAAGGATCCTACAAGTAATTGTTTGCTGCTTGGAGGGATGGGTGGTTGGAGGCAGGGATACAGTGAAACTAATGAGGTTGTGATCAGAGAGTGGAAAGGGGGTGTTGGTGAGGTTGCCAGGGTTGCAGAGATGGGAGAATACAAGGTCAAGGGTATTACCATTGGAGTAAGTGGAAGTTTGTGTCCATTGGGTTAGGTCAAAAGGTGACGTTAAGTCGAGAAGTTTAGCTGTAGTTGGGCTGTTAACATTGACAGGAATGTTGAAGTAACGAAGAATGATAGTGGGCATTTCAGAGGAGAGAAAGCAGGGTAGCCAGGCAGCAAAGTCATCAAGAAAGCGTAATACCGGTCCAGGAGGCCGATAAATTGCTGCAATCTTCAGAGAAATATTAGAAAACAGACGAATACAGTGCATCTCAAAAGAAGAGAGGGATAGAGAGGGAGGGATAGGAAGGACTTGAAAGGTGCGTTGTGGGGATAGAAGGAATCCAACTTCACCTCCTTTCTGTCTGTTGGGTCTGGGGGAGTGAGTCCAATGGAAGGCACCATGGGAGAGGGCAGCAGGAGAAGCTGAGTCAAAATCTTGAAGCCAGGTTTCTGTTATGGCGAGTATGTTAAAGCCATAAAAGATGAAGAGGTCATGTACAGATGTTAGCTTGTTACAGATGAAGCGGGCTTTCCAAAGGGCGCATGAGATTGGTGGGCTGCTTTGAGGAAGCAGGGGGATAGAAATTAAACTGAGTGGATTGAGGTGGTTGCCAGCGGAGGAGGGGTGTTGTATATGTGGCTTGCAGTTGGAAAATGGCGGACCAGGATTAGGAGAAATGTTACCTGAGACTAGGAGAAGGAGGAGGGCGAGGAAGGCAAGGTGGGAGTGGGATGTGCATGAGCGCACGTGTCTAGTGGCCCTAGTGTTTATGTCAGCATGTGGGTGCAGCAAATGCAGGAGATGATGGGTGCAGTAGTAGGGAGAGGGTAGGAGTGAGGCTGATATGTGCATGCTGCAGGGTAGAGAGGAGGGGTAGAGTAAGGATAATTTGAGGATAGAAGACACCGATGTGAGAAGGATGAGAATAAGGAGCATGTTAGTGGATAGAGAGTGGGAATCTGACTTCATATAAAATAAATGTCAAATGCTGGTTTGCTTGTCGTCTTGCAGAGTGGAGCAGAGTTCTTGTTGTATCTTCATCCAGCTTTAGTTATCCTGCTTTCATTAAACTGCGGCGGTGAAACTGCGTATCACTCGTCACAGAGCCACTCAGGAAAGAGCCATGGTGTCTGCGCCTTGCCCCTGTCTGCGCCACCACATAGGCTGCTTTAAATTTATAGGGAGACAGGCAGGCATTTCTCAATTGGTCATTATAGGGTCTGATTTGAGACATCTGAATATGGGAGAGGAGATGGCCAATACCAGATCAGCTAGAGACACAGGCTATATAACTCCTGATAAGTTGAAACAATGGTTCACGCAGTCCTCTGATTTATGTTGGCGTTGTAATCAAGAAATAGGTTCTCTAGTGCACATTTGGTGGAAATACCCTCTAATAATCCCATTTTGGCAGAGAATTTGTGCATTGATAAAACGTATTACTGATACTAATATTAAATTGACACCAGCCTGTTGCTTACTTCATATTTCTGAATGCTCTGTGAAAAAAAATCAAAAAAATCTTTATCAAGATACCTATTATTGATAGCAGCTAAAGTCCTAATACCACAATATTAGAAAATACCATTATTGGTGTCTATAACATTCACCATATTAAAAATACACCGAATGTTACTGAAACTATAATAAAGGTGATTATAACTTGAGCTGGTGAATTTATGGTTAAATATGAATACTCAATGTGCTTTATAACAATGACATTAGATCCCATAGGGCCCCAACAGCACATAAACAGTAAATGATTGACAAACAGATGATTTGCAGATTTATAGACATTCACATTGGAGAACAACTGGTCAAAATATGAAGGAAATCAAGGGAATACTGTATATGCAGTAAATACGCACCGTCCACAGTTTTATCATCAAGGTCCTCACCTCACAATATGCTGTGTGTATATGTGTGTATGTATATATATATATATATATATATATTTTTTAATATATATATTATGTACGTGGTGTGTGTGTGGGTTTTATATAAAAAAATTTCTTTCAATGTGGATTTTGCATGTCAGTCTTCGTGTTTACAAACACAGAATGGGTACCTAGCCACAAATATGCACCCACACACACTCATTACTATTAGTGGTTTTTGTCTTTTTCCTCATGGAACTGGAACAGATCCTCAAACCAGATAAACGTTATTTGTTGGTTAGAAAGAAGCTCAGGCTCTCTCTCTCCATGATTCATGCTAAGCAGATGCTACCAGTGCTGTCATCGTAAAAATGTCTCAGCGACTGAGAAGATAAAAAGCCAATATATCATACATCTCCAATGCAGCACTTATCATCTGAATAGAGTATGTTTTTGCCAAGGTTGCCCATATAATTATTTTTAAATAATTTATTCAATTGCCATGTGATATTTTAGAGAACTTCAGGCTCTAAGGTCAATATTTAGAGGTTATGCTATGCTAGGCACACAGAATAAGCTTCAGATACATTTTTGTCACCAACTGTGTTGTTATAGCAGAGAGTGCACATTTTGTTGCTGTATGTAAAACATAAATGTAAATTTGTTTTTGTTCCTCCATAGGCATTGGCTTGTTAGTGACTCGTGGTACTGCAAGCTTTGCATATATTTTGTTGTTATGCATATTCAACATTGACTACAATGTAAGTATATGTCTTGACAGTTAATGGGCAGTTTTCTAGTGTACTATATGTACCTAAAAAGAAATGCCCGGAGAAGAGGAGAAACAGAATCAGTATAGGGCATACATGACAGGGTGAGAAGGGGAACTGGTTGGCAGGGGTTAAGGTGTGACGGGGAGGGGCCGGGAGTTCAGTTATCCGGAAGGGGAGGTTCCGGCTCACATGCTAAGACAAAATCGTCAGAAGAGCATCTGCTGTCCTGGACGTTGCTGGTTCCTGAAAAAGAAAAGAAAAATTAGTGATTTGGAGCATTTGATGGCTCAACTTAGGGCTGCAGCAGATATTCATGACTCAGATTGGGTTCAGAGCCAGGTTGCAGCCGCTCTTCAAGGGGTTCACCAGAGCCCCCCTCAAGCGGGGCCTTCCACTCCATGTGCTCAGATGCCTCGGCCTCCAGAACGCTTTAGCCCAGATCGAACCCCCAGGGCTCAGCGCTGGCTAGGGAGCCCACAATTGGACTCTCCAGGCCCCCCTGCTAAGGGCATGCCAGCTTCTACAGGGAGCAGTCCTGGGAGGAATCCCGGTCGCATGCCCATTGTCACCTCCTCCATCGTCCGGATCCAGGAGCATGTGGCTGCCTTCACTGGTGATGTGCCTGTCGATGGGACAGCCCGGCGGGGGAGAGCTACACCTGCGGGCACCGGCCTGTTTCCTGCTGTGGCCGGTGGCCCTCCTCGGGGTCGGGATTTGCGGTGGGGGAGGTCGGACACATATGCCCATGGTGCCAGGAAGACAGCAGTGACTACCCCTGGGTCCAAGCTGGGTCCTGGGAGAGTGGATGGAGCTGCAGTGAGCAGGGATGATGTCAGCGGGAGGCGACGCTCCGGCGTGGCTCGGGGGATACCTCGGAGCCATGGCCAGCTTACACAGCAGAGATCACCTACTGCGGAGGAGGAGAGAGGCAGAGCTGTTGGCAGGAGAAGGAGAGGTCACAGCCCTGAAGCGATTGGAGGGGGAAGTGAGCAGTGAGGAGGATGGAGAGCTGGAAGAGGAGAGCCGTGCTGCGTTCAGAGAATCCAGAACTGCGGCTGGGGGGGCCCACGGCCCTGTGCAGCCTGGTGAGTCCCCTTTTACTGCTTTGTCTTTACTTTCTCCTTCTGTTCTATAGGGTCAGAGGTCAGGGGTCACGGGGGTCAGGGGATACACGAACTCCGGGGTTGAGCGGGAGTAAGGTGTTAGCGAGTTTGCGGGAATTGCTGGGCCGGTCAGATGGCCCAGTGAGGGGTGGGGCTCCGGTGACGGCGTGGGACCCGCTGGGGGGACGGGGGCGGTGGAACAGGGCCCCCCCACCCATGGTGCAGGTTGGGTCAGCGGCTGGCACACAGATGGAGGGTGCCGAGCCGGGACCAGTTTCAGTGGCAGAGATGGAGAAAGATGTGGACAAGACAGGCAGATAAGGTTAGATTAGCGGATTCAGGAAAGTGTGAGGTGTACGTCTGCTTCAAAGGACCGCTCGGCGCACATCTTAAGCAGGAGGACAAAATCTGGAAAGGGAAATAAGTGGAAATATTTTCTCTTCTCCCCTTAGAAAAAATGTATTTGGATAGGGTTAAACTGGACGAAAGCAAGAAGGAGGAGGAGGAGCGGCGAAGATATCGGCTTATCCTATGTACGTTTGCCAATTAGTTACAGGCTTTTACCACTTTGGCCAGCGTAATTGGGAAAAAGGCACCTGAAAATTGTTTGGCACTTTTTTGTTATTTGGACGTAATTGGGAGGCACATAGAGTGTATGGTGGTGCGGCATTGCTCTGTTATGACGAGTAGTTTCGCCAGCGGAAAGCCATCCAGTCCTCTATTCGTTGGGATCACAATGATATCGCTCTCTAGATGAAGTTGATAACTTCTGCCAAGGCGGGTAATTTGTTTTTTCGAGGAGGGGCTGGCGGGACATCCACCTCGGGTGCACCGGCCGCTAGTAAGAAGGGGTTGTGCTGGCAGTTTAACGACAGTTCCTGACGCTTCGGCAGCTCCTGTAGTTTTAAACACGAATGCTCAGGATGTGGGGGCAGCCATTCGCTCTCCCGTTGCTTTAAGTAAAGAAAATGATGCACTGGGGATGCCGCTGGAGAGTGGGACGACTCCGGTAAGGGTGGAAAGGATGGTTCCTTTACTAAATAGGTACTCTGATCGGGAGGCGGTTTACACGTTCCATGCAAGTTAAATGCTGTTCCACCGTTGGCGAAAAACTTAAGTTCGGTGCTTCTTCACCCAGAAGTGGTATCGGAGAAACTTTTTAAGGAGGTTGCCATGGGGTGGATGAGCGGCCTCTTTTCATCTCTGCCATTTCCGGGTTTGGTTGTCTAGCCTTGGGGGTGGTCCAAAGGATAGACCCCGGCAAATTCAGACTGATCCATCATCTTTCTAATCCTAAGGAAGCCTCTGTCAATGATGGTATTGGTCCGCTTGCCTGTGCGGTTACCTATACATCGCTTGATGTGGCCATCTCTTGGGTGCGTCGATATGGCCACAGTTCACTATTGGCAAAGACGGATGTGGAAGCAGCCTTCTGGCTGCTTCCACACATCCCAATTGGTGGGATATTTAACAAATTGAAAACAAGTGTGTAATTATACCATACAGCTGGGAGAGGCCGGCGGGCAAAAATTTAGGCCGCGGCTTTGTGGCCTACCGCACTCGGGGCTGGCGGCCGAAAATTTAGGCCGCAGCTTTGCAGGACGTGGCCCACCTTGCGGGGTGGTGGCTACGCTCCCTATCTTGTCAGGGAATGAGGATGACTGCAGTAGGGCACAAAAAAGCGCTGGTTATCGCACTTATTACATCTGTGCATGAACCTTTCAAGATAGGGGATGCATCAATCGCTGCGGTGGAGAGCCGATACCTCATAAGCATAATGCGCGGTGAAAGCGTTCCCTTTTCCCTCTTATCCTGACAATATTGTCCTTGAAGACTGGGAGGGTCTACAGTGAATTTGTGTTTCTAAAAAAAAAACAAAAACAAAAAAAAACGCTTGCTGTGAGGTACCCATTTGGGAATTCCCCTGCCTTTACTGCATTGCCGGACCTATGGTCTAGGCACTGCAGTATTTCAGCTACGCCTCTTGGCGTAGTTCCACCGGTTGCTGAGATTCTAAGGTCTCCTCAGTGGTGCTTAGACAGGTATTTTGGGGGGCTACCCTGGATGTCAATACTTCCAATGGGCGTCTTCTGCTGGACCGTTTGCTGTTCTCCACGGGGGGATGTGCAAGCTCCGTTGGTACAGAGTATGGTTGTCACGGTTCCCGTGTCGGGAACAGTTTAAGGCCCTGACCTGCCTTATGTGGGTACAGAAGGTCAGGATGGAGTCCGTTAGCACAGCGGTAGCACCCCTTTATCATGGGGACCGTCTGATTTCTATCGACATCACGAATGCTTGTTTACGCATTCCGTTATGTGCCCGACTCCAGCACTTCCTACGTCTTGCTGTGGGTGCGGTGCATGATCAGCGCATAGTCTGGCCACCACTCCTCGGGTATACGCGAGGTGTTGGCCCCGGATCAGGCACGGTTGCATCTGTGGGGGTTTGCAGTCCTGGCTGCCTGGACGATCTTCTTCTGCCACTCCTCAGCTACCCCGAAGGGCAATATAGTTTCTATACAGACCTTGACTGATTTCAGTAGGCATCTATACTATCTGAAGTCTGCTTGGGCCCTTCCAGAACGTTGGATTATCTAAGCCCGAGCTTCAGCTCTGGCCAGTGTGTTTTCTTCTCTTGGACAAATTCCAGATGTTGCATGCTGCATTTTTTTTTTTCTGTCCGGCAGGTAGGCCCTCTGCGGACCTGCGTGTGGGTGTTGGGTCTGAGAGTTTCTACCTTTTTGAAATGTTTCCATTTGCGCAGTTCCATACAAGCTCCCTTTGGGGAGATCCTGGCATAAGACAAATGCCCGAAGTCTCGGGACAATCCGATTCGGCTGAGTTAGGGAACCAGGGTTCCCTGGTCTGGTGAATAGCTCTCCGCTTCTTCGGCAGGATAAATCCTTTTTCCCCTTGCATTAAACAGGGTGACCACCAATGCCAGTCGGTCCGGGTAGGATGTCCTGGGACTAAGCTCTGCTCAGGGTCATGGTATGCTGGTGTAATCTGGACTACCAGGTAATATCCTGGAACTTCGAGCGATCAGGCTAAGTCTGGATCATGGACAGATCGACTTCGGGGGCTCCCGGTATGATTCTAGTCGGACAAGGCAACCACAATGGCTTAAGCCCTTCGCCAGGGCAGGTCAAATAGGCTGTGGCGGCCCTGGTTGTTGCCAGTATTCCCCGGTGGGCAGAATGTTTTGTCTGGCCCTTTTGCGGTGTATGCATTCCAGGAGTGGAATGCTGACAGGCGGATACCTCAGTTGGCGAGGGTTGGACCACGAATGGGCCCTTCACCGGGCCGTGTTTCTTCAGGTTTATTCACGCTGGGACACTCATGAGGTAGTTCTCTTGGTGTCCTGGTTCAAACTGGACGGTACCAAGGTTTCTGGTAAGGTCACGGGTTGCTCTGGCAGCTGTGGTTTGGGGGATTCGGTTGTATTTGCCACTGAGTCTTTTGGAGGTCAGGTTCTCTGTACTCACGGACAGGCCAAGAAAGGGGCTGTCTGCTTTCTTCTGCGACCTTCTTCTGCATGGCTCAGACAGATGATGACTCTGGGCTATTCTGTCAGGAATCGGGTTTCTGCTTTCCCTGTTACGGATCATTCTTCTTGGGCGCTTAGTGCGCCTTGGGCCTTCTATCTTCAGGCGTTCTTGGCGCATTTTTCACAAGTTCTACGAAGTGGATGGGTTGGCATCAGCGGGTGCCTTTTTTGGCCGCAAGCTTTTTGCAGGCTGAAGAGGGTCTAATCCCTCTTGAAGGGGTATTGTTCAGTTTGGTTTCCAGCTTGTCCTGTATGAAGCTCCTGTTACCTGGTTGGCTTTTGTGTTAGCCTTGGGATTTTTCGCTGTCCCACCCCTCATGTTCAGCACTGCTTTGGGATGTCCCTACCATTCTGAATAAAGAAGGCTTTGTCTGTCAATGAACGAATAAGAAAATAGGATTTTTTGCTTACCATAAGATCAGTTTCTCTGAGTTCATTGACAGACACAGCACCCACCCCTCTATGGAGTTTTTGATACTTCTATTACTGCTTGCTACTAAACTGAATACCTAGTGTAGGGAGGGGGTTATATACTGACGGAGGACAGCCCATGGGCGTAGCCAGGGGTTGCTTTTTTGTTCTGCCTAGTCCTACTCCTGCGGAGATGATATAACCCTACTGTTCTGAATAAAAAAGGCTGTGTCTGTCAATGAACTCAGAGAAACGGATTTTACGGTAAGTAAAAAATCCTATTTTTATATACAACTATATAGATCAGACCAAAATGAGGGCCCAGCACCCTCAGCTTGGCACTTGAACTTATTCTATACCAGCTAGTGAAAACAAGCAGTACCCTTCCACTAATTTATTGCATGGACATGTCCCACATTAACATTGTCCCACCCGCCATTACTATTTTTTTATGTAAAATTTTTTGTTAAACATTATTTACTGATTTACAATTTTTTTACTTTTCCTTTTTCTTTTTTAAATATATATGTTTTTTCACCTTTATAGAAAAAATAAATGCATATATTTTTGCAGAAAAAAATGTGCATGTATTATTTTTTCCTGCAAGAGCATGGAACTCATTGCACCTGTGATTAGTGTATCACAGGTGCAATGTTGGCTTGTGCAGTCATGTCCTCCAGCTTTCAGCTCGTACCTGTGTTTGAAAGCTGGAGGACATGTCAATGGACTATGAGAGTGCTCATCAGTGCCCCTGCAGCTGATTAAAACTACAAATGAATCTGCCACGGTGGCAGATTTGCAGTTTATTAATTCACAGAAATCTGTAAATGGAAGACATGGCTGCCCGCTGTCACAGAGAGGGGGGTATTGGGGGGAGTGGGGGCAGGATCTGAAACATGTTACATTTCCCACCCTAAATGCGGGTTGAACATGTAGCATATTGCAAAGGTGAACTAAGCCTTTAAGGCCGTCCCTTTCCTGGACAAGCAAACATGGGCAGGGATGGTAACTAAAACATGTTTATTCCAATGGACTACTGGGAGTCAAGGGTTACCACTGGCTGGGGGTAGAATAATATGCCTATGAGGTGCTAGCCTGCTATATGTGTTATGTCAAATAGGGCCTTCTGCATAGTGGGAGTTAATTGTGACTGAGAAGCTGAGTTTAAATTTAAAAAAAGTCTATGGATGACATAGGACTACCAAACACCCATTGCAGATGTTACTGATAAAATCAGTACATATGTTTACCCAAGAAGACCAACCACTTTTGGGTATATGGGGATACTGCAGGGGGTTGCAGGGAACCTGGTTTGAGAATACATTGTGTTTTGGGTGCAGAGTGTTTACATTTTTTCCATAGGATGTAGTGGGGTGCTGCAAAAAAGGCTGCTAATAAATGGACTGTAAGCAACAATTGCCTGATGTGTTCTACTCACCCAAAACTAAAGTTAATATCATCTAAAACTATATAATCTGAAAAAGTTACCCCAATTATAAGATAAAAATAGTTAAGGTGTTGACATCTGAAGAGTTAGCTATCAATCAGTTGTAGACAGATTTGGGTCCTTAAAAGGATTTTAACAATATCAAATTGCCTGCAAAGGTGATTTAAATAAAAAACTGTTGCTTAAAAACAAATCTTTAGTCATACATATTTTAACTGCGTCCAGAAGGCTTATCTCCCTTATGTGCCCTCATCTAAGTCCCAACTTCCAAACACTATTGCAGAGATTATGAGAATTGAACATCTCACAACTTTTGTAAAGCGCAATGTACATAATTTCCATCTCATATGGGAGCCATGGGAATGATTTACTTTGAGCTCTGAGCCTAGTACATTACTTATTGATGACTCAGTCTTTTATATACATGTCCATGATTTCTGTAAGGTTTGCCTCTGCAATTTTCCTGGTGTGAACAACTTTATGACCATAAACATTTTATTTAGTTCTTATTAGTTATCCTTATGCACTTCCCTTATACAGCTATAGTAGTGTATACAGTAATATACAGCTAAACACTACCAATGTTTTCCCTATCAAAGTTAAAGCACATAGTCAATATCGCGGCTGGCTTATCCATAAGCCCCCTTATGCCGCATACACACGACCAGATTTTCCGTCAGACGGAATGATTCCGATCGTGTATGTGCTTCATCTGACTTTTTCTTTCTAAAATTCTGACGGACCTAGAAATAGAACATGTTTCAAATCTTTCCGACGGAATCAGTTCCTATCGGCAAAACCGCTCGTCTGTATGCTATTCCGACGGACCCAAAACAATGCAAGGGCAGCTATTGGCTACTGGCTATTGAACTTCCTTTTTCTACTCCCGTCGTACGTCATCGCGTTTTAAAAGATCGGACTTTGGTGTGATCATGTGTAGGCAAATCCGTTTCAGCGGAACTCCGTTGGAAAGACCGTCGGAGTCTATTCTGACGGAAAGTCCAGTCGTGTACGCAGCATTAGAGAACCTTCTAGTCTGGTGAATTCCCACATTAATTTTCTGGAGCAAAGCACAATACCTGTTGTAAGCAGATAAGTAAAATTTCTTGATCGAAAAAAAAAAAAAAAACATGATCTCCTGTACCTCCTGGGTATATCTTGCCTTGGATCCTTTCTGCTGCCTGTCCTGTTCTTTTGCCTGATCCTTGACTATACCTGTAAGCAGCCTGGTCCAACTTCTTAACTTTGTTTCACCATCTTTTTGCTTTTGACTCAGTATTTGTCCTGCCAAAAGCTTCAGCTTGCAGCTGCGGGCAAACAGGGAAGCTTCAACCCGGGAGCTACTTTCCATTCAGTTGCAGCGATAGAATGATGGAAGGCTTAGACCAGTGGACATCAACTTACAATGGTATGGGTGCCTCCAAAGTAGCCCTTGACATCGCCAAAGGGCTACACATAATGATCATTATATGATTTGGAAAGGAAATGAGATTAGAGGCTGTGGACATGCTACAGATATGGTCAGAGAAAGGAGACCTGCTAGCAAATCCAGTGAAGACTAGTAGATATCACTCCTGTTCCCGCTTTATAAAGCGATGTCTCCAATCCCTCCACACCAGGGGTCTCAAACTGACGGCCCTCCAGCTGTTGCAAAACTACAAGTCCCATCATGCCTCTGCCTGTGGGAGTCATGCTTGTAACTGTCAGCCTTGCAATTCATCATGGGACTTGAAGTTTTGCAACAACTGGACGGCTGCCAGTTTGAGACCCCTGCTCTACACAGTGCTCTGGTCCAGTGGTTCTCAACCCTGTCCTCAAGTACCCCCAACAGGCCATATTTTGGGAATTTCTCTTAGATAATATAGCTGTCCAAAATACCAAGCTATTGACTTTAATTTAAAGCACCTGTGCAAAATAAAGGAAAACCTGCAATCATGGCCTGTTGGGGTACTTGAGGACAGGGTTGAGAACCACTGCTCTGATCCAAAGGTTGCACAAGTACCAAAGAGCCATATGTGGAACTTGGGCTGCAGATTATCAGGTTATCAGGAGTGTAGAATATGTGCCTCAATGTGAACTCATACCGCATACCTCCAACTGTTGATACAGAAGGTTCACCATTATCACTGACAGCGGGCCTGATAGTCTGCTCTGGGAGTGGCCATCATGGAGACAGACTT
Source organism: Lithobates clamitans (assembly GCA_037952925.1). NCBI lineage: Eukaryota > Metazoa > Chordata > Amphibia > Anura > Ranidae > Lithobates > Lithobates clamitans. The sequence goes on from JBBGZY010000448.1 coordinate 1,848,070, forward strand.
GCTAGTCCTGTGCCATCTTTATTTATAAAGACTGGAAAGCTACAAACTATGTCATTGTCATTTTGGTTACCCTGGATTTATGTGGGTTATGGATGGCTTAACCCAGAAAAACTATGAATCATATAAATAATGTCCACCACGTGAATGTGTAGTAATATACAGCAGGAATAAGGGTTACATCAAAAAAGTCCTGGTATCAGTGGACAGTGTCGGTAAGTTAACATCTCTGAAGCATCAGTGGAGCGGATGACATCAGTGGAAACATATTGAAAAGGAAATCTTGTGAAAAGAACCGCCACCAATTGTATGAAGGCTTACCGGAAGCAGTAGACTTAAAGGGGCATATATCTCTTAAATCAAGCAGGCTTGTGGTGATAAACACCATGTGTAGTATGAAACCATCAGGGATCCAGATAGCCACTATCACAATTCAGACTTTAAACGGTACTGGTCAACGGCAAATTCACAATGGACAAGCGGATGTGGTTCAAGTGGAGAGAAGGAGGGCCAGAGGATATCCTCATGCTCACACGATGAAACCAAAAATTGAAAAAAGGTTCCACATAGTGTGATAACGTTTAAAATTTGTTTAATAAAAAGAAGGTAAAATGGAACACTCACATTTCAGATGTAATCAAAAGGTTCTTAAAGGACATGGAAAAACGCAATGATGATGGCAGAACTTGAACTGATGCGTTTCGTCCGAATAAAAAATAAATGACACATAGGTGGCCTTTATTTACTAATTAAGTGACTTCTGAAAGCTTTTGGTCTCCCTAGATTTTAGTTAGGGGTATCAGACTAAAGGGGGCTGAATACAAATGCACGTCACACTTTTCAGATATTTATTTGTAAAAACATTTGAAAACCATGTATCATTTTCCTTCCACTTCACAATTATGTGCCACTTTGTGTTGGCCTATCACATAAAATCCCAATAAAACACATTGTATGTTTTTGATTGTAACATGTCAAAATGTGGAAAATTTCATGGGGTTAGGCACTTCCGCCCAGTGCTCTTAAAGGGGAATTTTATTAATTTTTTTCAAATAACATTTAATTATTTTATTTTTTTATTGCATTTTTGTGTAAATATTAGATCTGAGGTCTTTTTGGCCCCAGAGCTCACATTTAAGAGGTCCTGCCACAAGGGATGTTTAAAAATTCTAGCCCTAGGCCTCCTCTAGACCGCCATTCCATGAGCGGGTGCAATTTTGAAGCGTGACATGTTGGGTATCAATTTACTCGGTGTAACATTATCTTTCACAATATAAAAAAAAATTGGGATAACTTTACTGTTGTCTTATTTTTTAATTCAAAAAGTGTATTTTTTCCAATAAAAGTGCACTTGTAAGACCGCTACGCAAATACTGTGTGACATTAAGTATTGCAACGACTGCCATTTTATTTTCTAGGGTGTCTGAAAATATATATATATAATGCTTGAGGATTCTAAGTAATTGTGTAGCAAACAAAAATGATTTTAAATTGTAAACACCGATTCCGAAAAATAGGTCCTTAAGTGGTTAACAAAAAGTGAATTGAAACCAGCCTGATTTTTAGTTTGGTGTCTCACTTCTTATGTCCCACTAAGAAGCAGCATATTGTTAGGTATTCTGTTCTGGCTTGTTAGATTGAGTGCTGGGGAATTTATTGTAATGTTAAGGCTTAGAGCCAGAGCAATCCATGGGACAAGCGTTCATTGTAAAGGTATACCAGTCAATTAAAAATGAGTGAACTTGTAGAATTGATCTCCAGAGGATATTGCAGCAGCTACTTTTCTTGCAACAATCTCCCCCCTTTCAGCTCTAGGACATCCAAACATGTTTTTTCTAGTTGGTGGAGGTTTAAGTTAATTCATGGGCAGATGCATTACTGTTTTCTTTGATCCCAGTGTCCAAATGAAATAGGAGAAGTCCTCTCACTTAGTTCTTTCCCTTTTTTTTTTTTTTATTGCAAAGAACAAATGAAATCTGAGGAGACCCTTCATTATACTTGAGGGGAGGACATTCTCTCAAAATAAGCAAAAAGGTGAAATTAACTCCTGTGGAGCCTCTTCTAAGCTTTTTACCGTGCTAGCTGAACAAATCTATTTCAGATTACTGGCCATGAAACTGCAAGACCTGTAAGAGATCAATTATATATGGATTAGACTCTTATTGAGAATGCATCAGGACTTATCCAGAAACATGTATTGAACATACAGTATACAAATAATTATTCCGTTTGTACTTTTCATGACACATATCTCTTATATTTTGTACTGACCAGGCAAAGTATCATGCAGTATGCGGGCACAACAACTACTCTGACATCCAGGTCTAGACTGGTAGGCATGAGCAGAGCCAGAACAGGGGAGATCTTGCTGCCAGTGGCAACTGGTGGGTTCTTCTTTTGGGGGGGTGGCAAACCAACAACACCCCCACCGGCGGCGCAGCACTGACATCAACCACCAGTCCAGGACTTATCCGCTCATGTAGCGGGGCTTTGGTGTCCTCTCCTCCTCTCCTGGAGTGCAGGCAGCAGCGGCTCCGGTGCCCGCCCCTCAAGCTTGTGTCTTGTGTCAAGCTTGTGTCTCCTCCTCCTCCGCCAAAGTGCTAGGCATCCAAAAGGATCGCCTGATGCTTTGGCCAATCGGGAAACAGGTTTCACAACCTGCCTCCTGATTGGCGGGGAAGAACTTTAGTGTGAAAATAGCAAAAAATTGTTCACTATCATCACACAACAGGGTGGGATCGGAGCGCAATGCTTTACACTCTGAGACCACCCTTTGTTGAAGCCTATTAGAGCCTCTAGCTCTAATTAGGTGCTTCAAAAAAACACCCACCTTGCATTGCAACTAATGGTCCAGCTCTTATATGTAGATCAGGGGGCTGGGCGTGTGGATAGGGGAGTCTGCGCCCGTGTGCCCTTTATGTATGGGCCACCACTGCTTGCTGCTACACTCTCCAAGAGATAAAAGGGGTAAATGTGTGATTTATCCCACCAGACCTAACAACTGAACTAGCTTCTTCAATGGGGATATTTTCATTTGTGTGGGGGTAGCGCAGATTTTCCTGTTATACTTTTTACATAAAACCTATGTGTTAGGAATTTAATGTTGTCTAATCTTCTGTATTATGCCTGTATCCAATTATAACTGTTTTGAAACTCATGTATTACTAGCCCGAGCCCTGTTTTCTATCTGAGAGTCCTTCATTGGCCATACTTGCCAATCTTTCCCTCCCCCCTTCAATCCTTTTTTCCCCCCTTGCACCCCTCATCTTTTCCTTCTACTTCCCCCTTTTCCCCACCCCCCTCCACCCCTTTCCCCCTCCTGTCCCCTCCTTCCTCCTTTCCCCCCTTCCTCCTTGCCCCCCTCTCCCTCCCATCTATTCTCCTCCCCGCCCTCTTCCTGCTTCCCCCCTTTCCCCTCTGTTTTTCCTACCTTTCCTCTTTCCTCCTCCCACCCCTCCTTAACACACCCCCTTTCTTCCCCTCCCCCATCCCGTTCCCCCTCCCTCCTCCTCCTCTTTTCTTTATTCCTATCCACCCCCCCTCCCTTCCCTTTCTCCTTTACTCCCACCAGGCCTGGTATCACAACAATTTAATATCCATCTGTATATACATTTTTATTTAGATATATTTTTATCCGCTTAAATCCCCCATGTCCGCCGTGGGGGGATCCTATGGTGATTGAAGCATGCTGCTGGCCTTGGACTCCTAGGTAAGCTACTGCACTCGGACCCTTGCTGTATCTGTTCTATGTATTTTTCTTGATATATCCCCATTATAAATGTATTTTTTCTATATAGTGTTGCCATCCTTTGTACAGGTTTTCAAATATGTTATTTACTTTATAGATTTATCCTCCTGATGAAGTGATCCTTTGCAAAACTGGTAGAGGATTATATAATCTGTGAGAAATTTTCATAACCAGAAATTTACCTGGAAGTCTGCAAGTACATGTATACTGTATTGTTTTTTCAAAGTCTATTTGTGCTCATTGGTACCGAGATAGTCCATTTTTCCCTGTTTTTGTAGGATGACAGCCTCAGCAACTGTCTCCACTTCCCTCTTTTTTGCATACAATTTTTGAAGGATGGTACTTTTATTCTGCCTATGTATAAGGTTTCAACTTTGAGGCAAACTCACAATATTCTCCGACATTTTGTTGTAGGTTGAAGGAGCAGGTAATGGTCTGGTCACCATTTTATTGGAAATACGGCCGTGGACTATTGTAGAAAGATGCACATATAGATGCATAGCGCGATGTCCCCAATTGCCAAAATTAAACTAATTACCCCAAATTAAATATAGGCAATATAGTGCAACTCTATAAGTAAAAAAATTAATTGACTAATAAAAACTAATGTAATGTAATTAACATTGATGGTTTAGGAAGGGAATATAGTTACTAAGTTATAATTTAAGAGTATGGATAGAAACAGCTATATCCCTCTCTCTAGTTGTCATAACTCGGGTTTGGCTTAAAAATATCCCGAAAGGAAAATTTGTGCAAAATGCCGAGAAACTGTAGTAATGTGTCTGAATATTTTTCACAAAGTAACATTTTAAAAGGAGGATTTCTACAGAAACGATACAATGGATACAAGGATACAATGAAGCAGAGTTGGATACATTGATACAAAAAGGAAAGATACAGAACCAAACTTCTCTTGTCCCTTTATCACCAATTTCTCCACCCAGATTAGGAGAAAAATTAAACGTCATTGAGGTATTCTTAAACAGGGCTCTGCTCTTAAACAAATTCTTCCAGACAGCTCACAAGTAGTCTTTAGGAGGCCCCCAAACCTGGGGGATAAAATCGAACCCAATATAAAAAACCCTCCGAAAAAGGTAGAATTCTTTAATAGCATGAAAGGGTTTTACCCATGCACTAAATGTGTCATTTGTAAGGTTAATAGTCAGAGACTCAGGAAAAAGATCTTTTTTTTACCTATAAAGTTTTTACCTATAAAGTTTTACCTATAAAGTTTTTTACCTATAGAGTTTTTCCATCTCCGGTTTTCTATTCCTCTTCTTGTTCTAATTCTCAGTCCTGAGTGTCCCAGAGTTCAGCCTGGTTTATTACACTAATCTAGTACTTTATGTATTTGCAGTCCGTCTTAAACAGCCCCCTTCTTGCCCGCCCCCAGGGGGAACACCCCAGTGGGTGTCTCAAAATTGCAGTTTTTTTGCCCACCAGGGCAAGTGTTGGTGAGTCTTGTTACATACTGCTTCAATACTCCAAGCTTACCATGTAATATCAGTGAACCTTATGTATTATGGGTTTTTAGTAATTCTGACTATGTTTTGTAGATGTTATAATTGGACGCCTCCTGAGGAAGCGGCATTGGCCGCGAAACTGTTGAGGCCAACGTCCTCTTTCACATCACTATGCCTTCATCCACCCATGGGGGTTTCATTTATTGATATTTTAAATACTCTTCTTTGATTGTTTACTATGTAATAACTTTCAAGTTGTCTTTGTGAATTACTATGCAAAAGATTTGTAATTAAATAAATTGTAATTTTATTCTTGTCTTACTCTTTACTTGGGTACTGCAATAGTCCAAACACCTTGGTGAATTAGGGCATTCTTGGAGTAGCCCTTGTATTTTCCCTTTTCCCTTTCAAACATATTACTGGATGATGGTACCCCTTTTCCGACAGATATCCTTTGCTATTTTTGGGGCAAACACTTTTTGTAACCTTTTGAAATGTTACTTTGTGAAAAAATTCACACAAATTGTCCCTTCGGGATATTTTTAAGCCAAACCGAGTTAAGACAACTAAAGAGAGGGATATAGCTGTTTCTATCTGTACACTTAAAGTATGATTTAGTAACTATATTCCCTTCCTCAACCATCAATGCTAAATCAAGAAAGAATAGTTCCTTGTTACTGTAAGTGTAATTGTAATTTAAAAAATTCATGAAATTCTTTAACGGCTGTACACTTGCTCTCCAGATTAAAAATATATTATCTATGTAGCTCTTGTAAAAACACAGGGTGGGTCATTGTTTACCATAAATTACCTCTTGTTCCCATAGAAATATGAATAAATTGGCTTGGCGCAAATTTAGCGCACATTGCTATGCATTTAGTTTGTAGGAAGATTTGGTTATTGAACCAGGAATAATTAAAAGACATAGCAAAATCTAACAACTGAAAATTGGCAAATTTTTAGTTCAAATGACTACCATGTAATGGAGTACTTTTGAGAAGATACATAAAGATGGTGGCCGTTGACACTAGAGGCCCCCTTGATAACGTCCTATTGAATGAAATGCATTGGAGAGGAGACACTAGTGATGACGTTGCGCTGCTGCACGATTCCAGGTCGGCAGCGGCTTCCAAAATAAGGATTTGTATGCAATTTTTTTGGCTTTATGTGTACATGCATCCATATTTAAAAATACTATACTATGAGGATCATTTATGGCTCCTGGTGAGCTTTATTTACCATAATCATACCCTGATGAGAAGTGTTGCTGGACCGACTTACTGGGTTTACTCTTCACTGGATGACAGACACTTATCTAAGGCATGCATGCTGCTGTAATGGCAGCCATCATTTCTGGTGAGTGCTCATTTCACTGGGGCGTGGTGGCTGACCTTGGAACACTTTGCTGGATTACCTTTGTTCACTTCAAGAGGTGTTAGTGATGGTTCCTTTGTATTGCTGTACTGGATCTTTCTACAAAGTCTTCATTTTCCCACTGGACTTTGCACATAAGTATTTTTTGTTTCCATCATGGAGGATTATATTCATTAATTAAGGACTTTTTTCTTTCACTTTATATTGATTCTTTGCTGATTAATTAATTAATTTTTTGCTGCTACACATTTGTTTATATTTATGAATGCGTATATAAGAGTTTGTGTGTGTTGTTGAAAAGAAGGTGCAACGAATCATAGGGGGGCTGTGGATTTACTTTTGACCTCCATATTCCTGACCCTGACACTCTGTTCACTGGGCTGTACATTACTTTTACTCCTGAGCCCCGCACTTTGTATGTTACACACTCCTGATCTCTGCACTCTGTATGGTACACATTGCTGTCCACTGCACTCTTTGTGTTGCGCACCTCTGACCCCTACACTCTGTACACTACACAACACTGACCCCTGAACGCTGTATGTTACACAACTCTGACCTTTGCACTTTGTATATTATATGTTCCTGACCCCTGCACTTTGTATGTTATATGTTCCTGATCCCTGCACTTTGAACATTACACACTTCTGATTCTTTCACTGTGTGTACTACATACTCTTGGCTAGGCATGAATGAACCAAGCAAAGTTTGATTCACTGCAAGTTCACTGAAAACGTTTGCAAACCCCAAACATGTTACCCAAATCCCATTAAATTTTGGTGTTTTTCAAGGCAAATTTAAACGTTTTTGACAAAAAAAAAAATGGCATGGTTACCTGGGCCCTGCCATGGATGACATATGCAATGCAATGCAAAAAAAAAATTAGAAAAATAATCACCCAGTGGGTATAAGTTCTTTAACCACTGGACCTCCGGAAGACTTACCCCCCTTATTGACCCGCCCATTTTTTGTGCGATACTACACAGCGCTATTTTAACTGACAATTGCGTACCCAAACAAATTGTATGTTGTTTTTTTCCCACAAGTAGAGCTTTCTTTTGGTGGTATTTGATTTTCTATTTTTTGTGCTATAAGCAAAAAATTACTGACAATTTTGAAAAATAAAACAATATTTTTTTACTTTCTACTATAAAACACATCCAATAAAAAAATGTAAAAAATCTAACTTCTTCATACATTTGTATTCTGCTACATGTTTTTGGTAAAAAAAACCCCAATAAACGTATATTGATTGGTTTACGTGAATGTTATAGCATCTACAAACTATGGGATATATACTGGAATTTTTTTCTATTCATTTTTTGTATACTAATAATGGCAGTGATTTATAGCAGGACTGTGATATTGCGGCAGACATTCTGACACTGACACTTTTGACACTTTGCCTGGAGCTAGTGACACTAATACAGTGATCAGGGCTAACAATATGTACTGTCACTGGGTGATGTCATAGACCACATATGGCTATGACCATATGTAGACAATGACTTCAGCCAGCATGGTTGGCTGGTTTATTACCATTCAGCACTGGCCAAGAAATTGTAATTTACAGTGGGGGTGTTGGAGGGAGAGGATCGTTGTAGCAAGGGTCATTGAGTCTACAGGTTGTAAGGGTGGGATCACTCTTTCTGAATGATGATCTGCATCTTCATCGTAACTGATATTGGAATTCATTCATGGGACAATATTTACTTACTATTTTATTTTAATAAAGGACACTTTCAATGTTGTCTGTGCATTTATTTAGTTTTCAATTATTTTTATAAATGAATAACAAGGGTACTATGTATCCAGTACTTATTCGTGCGGGGGTGTATCTGGGGCGGGGGGCTCTAATTTATATAAGGATTCTAGATTCCAAAAAGTCCCCCTGCAGACTTTTACATTCCCCAGGATAGGGAAATTCTGATGTGGGCAGTATACACATCCCACATTCCCTCAGTGGGCAGTTCTTGGTGGTCACCAGCAGGACTACACAGTGCACCGAATAGGAAAATCATAAAGGTTTGTTGTACCTGCAGGTGTACTGTGCATCTGCATCTAAGCTTTTTCAGCGGTAGCAGCAGTGTGCATCCTAGGGTGACAATGCTGCTTCTGCATAAACTTCTGCATAGACCTCTGCATAGACTTATACTTACACTTAAAGAGTAAACTTCCATTGATCATTTGTACCTATAGATAATCCTATAATAAGGCCTATAGGTACTGTAAATATCTCGTGAACGTGCGCCCTTTAGGAGATATTTACTTTAAATGCAGCCGATGACGCCATTGGCGCATGCGCCGTTTCTTCAGAGCCCTGTGCCGTGACGCCTCACAGCTCCAGCCAGTCACACAGCCGGAGTTCGCAGACCCAGAAGGCGAAGATGGATAGGCAGGTTTTAGGTTTAACTAAAAGAAACAGAATGCTGTTATAAAAATGCCCTTAATCTAACTAACATGGGGTGTACCAGCAAAAATCCTTTTTTTGATATTGGGTTTACACGCATTTTAATAGTGCAAGCCCTCTGAAAGGCTCTGTTCAATGTTTAAGTGAGAGCCCAAAACAATACAACTGATGCTGTTCTCTCTGAGCATCGTTTTTATATATGCTAATAATATACAGTATATATAACCAGATATACTGTAAAATATCAGATTCTAAATATAGACTTTGTATAAACTTTGTATTGAAGAAAAATAAAATTTGATCTATTAAAATATGAATCAAATTTAAAGCCCATAGCTAAACCTTTATTTTTTGCCATGGCTAAAGTTTATTCCAGCCTTGGTGTTTGTTAATTGCATATACTGTAGGTTTTATTGGATTGAAACAAGTGGAATGTGTTGTATCACAGAAATTGTCCTTGGTTATTTCTGCCAATTCATTTTTTCCTAACTCAAGCCAGATTGGCAAAAAAGATAATGCCACATTTCTTCCAGTTCATCGTGTTCCTGCCAAGCTGAGAAAAAGAAACAGTACGATGCGGAAAATACATGTCTAATTTGAAGCTGACCTCACTATAGATCTGACTAAGAGCGAATAGGTCACAGGAAAAAAAACAAAAAATGGAATTACTTATCTGAATTTGTGTTGTTGATAAAGCATGTCGCAGGTTTTTATTTTTAACATTTACTCAAATAAAATTGGGATTTTGCAGAAGCAGAACAGATATTCACCATGCAGAGCCCCCCCCCCCCCGTATTTGTTACTCAGAAGGATGTTGAGAGTTTATACTTTCCACAATAGACAGAAAAGGGATCATAATATTCCTAGTGATTGTGAGAGGAAAAGTAACAATGGACTACGGTAAATCAAAAATCCAATCACTAAAGTCAGATAATGGCTTTACAATGATACAAAACTAAAATAAAAAAACAATCAGCGCAAGAAAATATCAAACCAATAAGATGGAAATGCAAGCTAAGCACTGAAGGCAATTTTCACAATACCTTTACATAAAAAAATAAAAGAGAAGAAATGCAGCGCAAACCAATACTACATATGAAAGTTTATAATAAACACATAGCTCAGAGAGAATCATAAAGAGTCCATAAATGTACATGTGGTTAGAAAGAGCGTGACACATATGACACCCAGGTGACAAACGAGTTGGATCCCACCACCAAGGAACATAATGGGCCTCTCACCTCAATGTTGTGACCCCTGAGCTAACACACAGAGATTACACAATCTCTGTAAACAAGCAGGTTTTTAAGTGGTTGTAAACTCCAAAATGAAAAAGGAGCAAAGCATATCCAGGGGTCATAAACTGATGGCCCTTCAGCTGTTGCAAAACTACAAGTCCCATCATAGAAGAGAAAATACACAAAATAATTCTGCGCTGCCCAGAGAGTATATAAGCAGCTAACACAGCCAATCGGTCATAAGCATATAACAATAAAACAAGAATATGTGTAGCGCTAAAAACTGAAAAGTTCAATTTGGGGACAATGAAGTCTAGCTGTTAGTGAAAAAACATTTGAGAGAAGAGAAAAAATCCTCATATCTATATGACTCATGGGAAATAATAGTCCATACAAATGTGGTGACTTCGTATAGAAACAGTTCAAATGCGTGACATCCAAAGTGAAGATAGAAGAAGTCCACCACCACCAAAAATGGGAAGGCTTACCGGATATCGTGGACCCAGGGGGGAATAAAATCAGCGCTTTGTAAAATCAGCGCTTGTAAAAGTATGGCGGCAGTGGGGTCCTAACTGACGCGTTTCATCCTCTTAGACATCGTCGATGTCTAAGAGGACGAAACGCGTCGGGTAGGACGCCACTGTCGCCATACTTTTACAAGCGCTGATTTTACAAGCGCTGATTTTACAAAGACTTACATGTGAGTGTACCTTTTATTTTTAATAAATTTTGACATTTGTTTTATGGAATTATGCTATGTGGCCTTTTTCCTTCTTACTCCATATCACCACCATACACTCCTTACCCTGAGGAATATACAAGTCCACGGTTTATTCTTGGATGTCCATTTTAACCATCTGTTTGGAACATCTATCATCACAGACCACCCAAGCTTGATTTGACCCACCTGGGCGTATGCCCCCCTGGGTCCACGATATCCGGTAAGCCTTCCCATTTTTGGTGGTGGTGGGCTTCTTCTATCTTCACTTTGGATGTCACGCATTTGAACTGTTTTCTACACGAAGTCACCACATTTGTATGGACTATTATTTTCCATGAGTCATATAGATATGAGGATTTTTTCCTATTTTTTCTCTTCTCTCAAATGTTTTTTCACTAACAGCTAGACTTCATTTTCCCCAAATTGAACTTTTCAGTTTTTAGCGCTACACATATTCTTGTTTTACAAGTCTCATCATGCCTCTCTCTGTGGGAGTCATGCTTGTAACATGCTTGTCACACTTGTTGTTTCGCAAACAGCTGGAGGGCCACCAGTTTGAGACCCCTGTTCTATAGGGTGTACTCGCCTCAATCCAAAACACTAAATGTCATTTCTGGCAGCTCTGTCATTCCTCTGCTATCTGCATGAGTCGCTTCTGACAGTCTAACTTCATTGTCAGTCAATTACAACAGATGTCCCCCTCCCTCCAGAACACAGCAGGTGATTGACAGCCTCAACTGTGCATATTTCCCTACGAGACTTTGAAGGGGGTGTTACTTTTCCTCCACTCAGCTCTCAGATTACACTTTGCTCTTCCCTCTACCCTGTTTCCCCGATAATAAAACCTAGCGTGATTGTCGGTGATGGCTGCAATATAAGCCCTACCCCTCAAATAAGCCCTATCCTGTTTCCCCGAAAATAAGCCCTACCATGAAAAGAAGACCTACAAGGACGTTAACTAGGGCTTATTTGGGGGGTAGGGCTTATATTGCAGCCATCACCAACAATCACGCTAGGTCTTATTTTCAGGGAAACAGGGTATGCTATGCAGTGGGTAACATCAGATCCCTGCCTCCTGCCTCTGGACACTGAGAAATGCTGTGTAATATTTGTGCTTCAGGAGTCTGTAGGTAAGAGAGAACTGCAGATAAACAGGTACAACTTATGCAGGGGGATTTATTTCATGTCTGTGTATCACTTAAGACTTGTCATTTCAGTGGGTATATGTAAGGGATTACACACACATGTCCCTGTTCTGCCTCTTGTGCCCACGATCGTTTGTGGCTGGCGGTCATAGCGATCACCGGTCACCAGCATCAGCACCCCCCAGTGCAGCAGGCGCGAGCGCCTGCTATCCTGCTTAAAGGAGCCGAAGTATAGCTACGACGGCTCGTGGGAACGTGCCGCCCTGCCACAGAATAATCGCGGCGGCTGGTCGGCAAGTGGTTAAAATAGTAAAATGATTGTAAACAATCACCTTGTAAAACAATCCATTCAGTTTAAAACTGAAATGAAAGGCAAAACATTCGTCTATAGATATAAAAAAACCCATTATGAATATCTTTTCCTCCTTTTTATAAATTATCACATTCCCTCTGTTCTCAGCTATGCAAGAGCTGGGGGAGGAGAAGCAACAGCACACTGATCTTCCCAGTGAAATGCTGCGCAGTGGGGGTGTGGCAGGACAAGTCTGATCATTGGAGGAGAGCAGGCAGATTTCCCAGCATAGCTAGAGAACTGACCACGCTGTGCTACCCTGCTTAGTGTGGTCAGTTTTTTTTTAGGAAAGCAGAGGGACTGGCAGGAACATCAGGGATTTCACACAGAGGAAGGAATATAAAGGAAACAGGATACTTTCTCTTACAAGTACATATCAGGAAGATGAAATTAGTTACATAGTTACATAGTAGGTAAGGTCGAAAAAAGACACAAGTCCATCAAGTCCAACCTATGTGTGTGATTATATGTCAGTATTACATTGTATATCCCTGTATGTTGCGGTGGTTCAGGTGCTTATCTAATAGTTTCTTGAAACTATCAATGCCCCCCGCTGAGACCACCATCTGTGGAAGGGAATTCCACATGCTTGCCACTCTTACAGTAAAAAACCCTCTACGTAGTATGAGGTTAAATCTCTTTTCTTCAAATTTTAATGAGTGGCCACGTGTCTTGTTAAACTCTCTTCTGCGAAAAAATTGTATCCCTATTGTGGGGTCACCAGTATGGTATTTGTATATTGAAATCATATCCCCTCTCAAGTGTCTCTTCTCCAGAGAGAATAAGTTCAGTGCTCGCAACCTTTCCTCATAACTAATATCCTCCAGACCCTTTATTAGCTTTGTTGCCCTTCTTTGTACTCGCTCCATTTCCAGTACATCCTTCCTGAGGACTGGTACCCAGAACTGGACAGCATTCTCCAGGTGCGGCCGGATCAGAGTCTTGTAGAGTGGGAGAATTATTGTTTTATCTCTGGAATTAATCCCCTTTTGAATGCATGCCATTATTCTGTTAGCAGCTTGGCATTGCATGTCATTGCTGAGCCTATCATCTACTAGGACCCCCAGGTCCTTTTCCATCCTAGATTCCCCCAGAGGTTCTCCCCCAGTGTATAGATTGCATTCATATTTTTGCCACCCAAATGCATTATTTTACATTTTTCTACATTGAACCTCATTTGCAATGTAGTTGTCCACCCCATTAATTTGTTCAGATCTTTTTGCAAGGTTTCCACATCCTGCGGAGAAGTTATTGGCCTGCTTAGCTTAGTATCATCCGCAAATACAGAGATTGAACTGTTTACCCCATCCTCCAGGTCGTTTATGAACAAGTTAAACAGGATTTGTCCCAGCACAGAACCCTGGGGGACCCCACTATCCACCCCTGACCATTCAGAGTATTCCCCATTTATCACCACTCTCGGAACTCGCCCTTGTAGCCAGTTTTCAATCCATGTACTCACCCTATGGTCCATGCCAGTGGACCTTATTTTGTAAAGTAAACATTTATGGGGAACTGTGCCAAATGCTTTCACAAAATCCAGATACACCACGTCTATGGGCCTTCCTTTATCTAGATGGCAACTCACCTCCTCATAGAAGGTTAATAGATTGATTTGGCAAGAACGATTCTTCATGAATCCATGCTGATTACTGCTAATGATACCATTCTCGTTACTAAAATCTTGTATATAGACCCTTATCATCCACTCCAAGAGTTTACATACTATTAGTGTTAGGCTAAATGGTCTGTAATTCACAGGGATGTATTTTGGGCCCTTTTTAAATATTGATACTACATTGGCTTTTCTCCAATCAGCTGGTACCATTCCAGTCAGTAGACTGTCTGTAAAAATTAGGAACAATGGTCTGGCAATTACTTGTCTGAGTTCCCTAAGTACCCTCGGGTGCAAGCCATCTGGTCTCGGTGATTTATTAATGTTAAGTTTCCCAAGTCTAATTTTAATTCTGTCTTCTGTTAACCATGGAGGTGCTTCCTGTGATGTGTCATGAGGATAAACACTGCAGTTTTGGTTACTGAAGCCCCCCGATTCCCTCGTGAAGACTGAGGAGAAGAATAAATTCAATACCTTCACCATCTCCCCATCCTTTGTAACCTTATGTCCTTCCTTATTCTTTATGGGGCCAATATGGTCTGTCCTCCCTTTCTTACTGTTTACATACTTAAAGAATTTCTTGGGATTTTTTTGCTCTCTTCCGCTATGTGTCTTTCATGTTCTATCTTAGCTGTCCTTATTGCACCCTTACCAGAGGCGGCTCTCTAATTAGGCAGATTAGGCACTTGCCTAAGGCCTCGCGCTCCAAGGGGCCTCGTGGCCACCTAACCTGCCTAACGTGTGTGTAGCAGAGGGGGGAATGTCCTCTGGTTGGTCTCCTCACGGCCGTTCTTAAAGGGGTACTCGTAGTGCCTGCAACTAGCTTTCCCTGGCTGGGGGCGGACTGACCGCCTGAGCACGGCCCGGAGTCCCAGGATCAGTGGATGGCTCTGGGTACTGCTCTCCCCCAGCTCCTCTTCTGCCGCGCTCCACGGATCTCTGCCATGTGCAGAGCATGGATACTGGCCGCAGCTGCAGTGGCCGAAGAGGAACTCCCTGATCTCCTCTCCAGGATGGACGTCACCTGCCAGAGCTGGCGCCGCCACCTGGTACAGTCATCAAGGAGTCAGTGAGTCCGCAAGAGCGTCAAGGTATTGCATGACACTCAGTCCTGCTCCCCGACAATGACAGTGACACAGCATCCTAAGCAAAGGTGCCACTGCCCCGAAAATTACTGCTGCCAGCTGCCTGTGACCTCACACACACAGAGCACTGACGATATTTATGCTATCTGGCATATGATGTCATCTCCATCCTCATCATCCCCCTGTGCCTGGCATCCCACTGCCTGTCACCATCATCTCCATCCTCATCTTCCCCTGGGCCTGGCACCCCACATTCCCACCATCTCCATCCTCATCATCCCCCTGTGCCTGGCATCCCACATCCCTACCGCCTGTCACCATCATCTCCATCCTCATCATCCCCCTGTGCCTGGCATCCCACTGCCTGTCACCATCATCTCCATCCTCATCACCCCCCTGTGCCTGGCACCCCACATCCCCACCATCTCCATCCTCATCATCCCCCTGTGCCTGGCATCCCACATCCCCACCGCCTGTCACCATCATCTCCATCCTCATCATTCCCCTGTGCCTGGCATTCCACATCCCCACCATCTGCATCCTCATCATCCCCCTGTGCCTGGCATCCCACATCCCTACCGCCTGTCACCATCATCGCCATCCTCATCACCCCCCTGTGCCTGGCATCCCACCACCTGTCACCATCTTCTCCATCCTCATCATCTCCCTGTGCCTGGCATCCCACATCCCCACCACCTGTCACCATCATATCCATCCTCATCATCTCCCTGTGCCTGGCATCCCACATCCCCACCGCCTGTCACCATCATCTCCATCCTCATCATGCCCCTGTCCCTGGCATCCCACATCCCCACCGCCTGTCACCATCATCTCCATCCTCATCATCCCCCTGTGCCTGGAATCCCACCACCTGTCAACATCATTTCCATCATCATCATCCCCCTGTGCCTGGCATCCCACATCCCCACCGCCTGTCACCATCATCTCCATTCTCATCATCCCCTGTGCCTGGCATCCCACATCCCCACCACCTGTCACCATCATCTCCATCCTCATCATAATCCCCCTGTGCCTGGCATTCTACCACCCCCTGTAATTAACATTCCCATCATCCCCCTGTACCCCACCTCTAGCATCCTACCACCCTACCCCCATCATCATCCTTATTTTCATCCCCTCTGTACTCCACTGCCAGCTTCCTACAACTCCACTCACTGTCATCATCCCCCTCTGCTGACATCCTACCACCCCACTCATTGTCATTAACATCCCCATCATCCCTCTCTACCCCACCTCTGGCATCCTACCACTATGCCTACAGTCATTATCATCCTAACCCGTCCTGTACCCCACCTCTGGCATCTTATCACCTTACCACCAATTATTATAGGGGAGATATGATCTCTGCCTCTCACACCAATGCTGCCACCATCACCCCAAACTGCATCCAACCAACTGTACCCTTGCATCACACACCACAATACTGCCCTGCCACCCAGTGAGAGGTAATGATGTGCTGTAACCTCTAGCAGCCAATCCGTAAGCAGTAATAATGTGCAGTAACCTCTAGCAACCAATCAGTAAGTGGTAATAATCTGCAGTAACCTCTAGCAACCAATGAGTGAGCATTGATGAGGTGCAGTAACCTCTAGCAACCAATCAACGAGTGGTAATATTGTGCAGTAACCTCTAGCAACCAGTGAGTGGGTAATATATATATGTTTAATGATATTTGATTAAAGAGTAATTGGTTAGGAGAAAAGACACTGTGAATTCATAGTTCATAGGATTTAAGGCTCTTACTATATGTAATTCATACAATTAATTTCTGTCGCTTGAATCATTTTTCCCATTTTGGGCATGAGTGGGGCCTCATGTCTAAGATTTGCCTAAGGCCTCACAAAGCCTGGATCCGCCTCTGACCCTTACATTTCTTGTTGCATTCTTTATAAAGTCTGAATGCTGATGATGATCCCTCAACCTTATATTTTTTGAAGGCCTTCTCCTTTGCTTTTATATGCATATTTACATTGGAGTTAAGCCATCCAGGACTTTTGTTCGCTCTTTTAAATGTATTACCCAATTGGATGCATTGACTAATGCCCTTATTTAATATGCTCTTAAAGCAAACCCATCTTTCCTCCGTGTTCTTTGATCCTCAGATTTTATCCCAATTTATGCCTTCTAGCAAGGTTTGTAGTTTAGGGAAGTTGGCTCTTTTGAAATTTAGTGCTAGGGTAACAAACACTTTATGTAGAAAGCTTGTAATCAAGGTCCTTGATCAGGTACTTCCTTGTCTGGGGTAACAACTGACTCCCAATTATACTCCTGCATTTTCACCTTGTTACAAATCTCCCCATTGAAGACTACAAGTGAACCTGCCAATACACATTGGACAGGCCTGGTCAATTATTGTTGCTGTCAGGAAGCTAGTTGAGAGTAAGGATGTGCAGTTGCTGCATGCAGACAGGAAGTGTCTAAACAAAGCTGTGGGAGATCAGCAGCACTGATGCAGTCATACCAGCAGAAAGCAGGCTTTTAACTGTCTGCTAAATTTACCTTGCGTTCAATATTTTGCATTGTCAGATTTGATTGGGTGGCCTATGTTTAATTTTCTGAAATATTAGTATTTGCATAGTGCTTACAGTGCTCGGCCAGGCAATCTAAGGGTACTATCAACAATCTTCAGACAGTGGATGGTGCTAACAAATAATTAATAATTGTTTCAGGTGTTGTATCTAAGTCCAGCTATACTTTAACTCTTAAGTTTATGTAAGTTATACATTTTGTTCCAAGTATAGGCAAACTTTAATTCTTGGATTAGCATAGGCAGTATATAGTAAGAGGAACTGCAGTCTGCACATAAAATTTGTAATAAAAAAATCTTTGCCATTCTGAAGCTTCCCTCCAACCACTGTGATTCTGTACTTTCCAAATATGCTGCAGAAATCTACTTCCACTGAGTCTGGCTGCAACCATTTTAACTGTGGGCAGCTGAAGCTGCTGCCTGTTCACTTCCTGGATTTACACAGAGGCACACTTCCAGCGCTGCAGCCCTGCAGCTCTCATTGGTCCTCTTATGACTCATCCCCCCTCCCTTCATGGAAAACTCTCATGAGAGCGAGAGAGAGAGCTGTGCTTGATGTCATAAGCCTAGGCTTTTTACCAGACAAAAAACAGGAAGTGGCCTGTGGCCTTAAAGCATCATGTGTTGTGTCTATATTAACACTCAGCTCTAGGCACAATGATTATTATATTTTTTAAGGCCTTCAAATTCTCTACAAATCCTGTTAGCTAATTTTTCTTAAGGTTATTGTAAACCCTAACATATACCCAATGAAGTGACTGGCCTCAGGTGATTCACAGAGATGAAACAAATCCTCCTATATATGTTGTACCTATTTATATACAGCACTTTCTCCTGTACAGCCCTCAAGCCCACAGGACAAAGGCTTTTTCTCAGCTCCAGCAGGCATGGGGTGGGGATCTGACATCACACACTACAAAGCACACAGCACAGGGTTCAATGTAATCTGAAACCTGAGTATAGGGAATGGACACACCCTCCTATACACAGAGTTATAGGGAAACATAGACAGCTGAGGCTATCAATCATCTGCTGTGTGCTGAATGGGGAGAGGTTTTCTGTGTGGACTCATGCAGAGGGAAGTGACACTTGGTGCTTCAGATTGAGGCAAGTACACACTATAGAAGGGTATATTTGGTTCATTTTTCATGTTTGAGGTTTACAACCACTTTAACTTGAATAGTCATATCTAAACTCCACTGAGTGGCTTCTGAAATGTATATTCACTTTTGACTTGCAAAGGTGCAGCACCAGAACAGTTTTCTGTAATCAAAATTATTCCAATGCAACTGGGAGCAGGAAGTGCAGCTGCCGCTATACATTCTAGCAAGCACTCAGTGATACTTTAACATGGCTATTCAAGTTAAGAAATTCTTTCATTAAACAGAAGTTATAATAAAGGGAATAAAAAAGAAGTATGGGAATAGCAAAAAAATAAAAAATCCTACTTGCCTAGATGGCTGCAACACCGATCCCAGCTGCAGCTCTCTCCCACCAGTTCTACCCTAAGAACTGAGATATCAAACACCACTGATCTCTCCTCTCCGTTCTGAGCAGAGAATGTTGACTGTTAATCACCGACTTTCTGCTATGTCCCTCCAGCACTGGAGCGCCTGACTGTGGAGGGGGCGGGAGAGGTTGAATTAGGCTCTCAGTAACATGCTGGGGGGCTGAGCCAGCTGCCAGTCCAGGCAACTGTAAAGTCTGAATCTTTCTCGAAACTGGACTGGCTGAGAGAGATCAGCCGATTGCAGGCTTTAGCCCACTCTTGGCAGAAAACAGTTCACGGGAGTGCAGAACGAACTCTACTTCTGTGATCCATAGGAGAAGTACAGCCAGAATAGCTTTGACTTTACTTCTCCTTTAAAGCTTTTAAGCATGTAGTAATCAAGGTTCCTGGAGTTGGGCTGTTATCTTTCTTTTTTGACAATCTGATTTTTTTCTAAAGATAAAGGATAAAATGTTAGCTGTATTATGCCTAATGTTTGCAGCTGAAGGACAATAGGCTGTCTGTAATAAAGCTTGAATATAACTTGCATGTCTGTATAATAAGAAAATGCCTCTTCAGTACATGACATAATACTCTACTTGTTGGTCTGAAATCAAATTGATATTTGCAATGTGTTCGATTATAACTGCCAGCATAAAACTGAACTGTAAGTCAATGGTTTTCAAGTGGCTGAAACTATAAATACATTAAATCATATGCAAACTTCTATATATAAAAAAATCTATTTTTTTATTATGAAACACAAAAATATAAAACTTCTGTTCATATTGGTGGCATGGCTTTATGTTTATGTTTGTTGCTTTAGTTTAGCATTATTCTCTTAAAGGAGATGGCATTTCCATGTCACCTTTATTGAAGAGTGGAGTGATTCTACAGAAGCTGCTTAGGTGAAATTTGCTTAAAAAAATCAATTTATTTTTCCTTATTCAGAGGATGTTTTTTTGGGGTATATTTAGCATTGTTTATTTTATTTAATTTAGTGTTATTTGCATTTTGGATTTTCCTTGTTTATGTGTATATCTGATACTTAATGTGTACTGTCAATGTACTTTTTATTTTTTTTATTCTTACTGTGACTTTTTTCTTTCTGTAAAAAAAAATAAAACATAAAATGGGCAATTTTTAAGAGCAAGAACAGATTTAGTATAGTTGATAAGAGTTTCTGTGGCCGCCAAGAAGTCCATTTTACAATTAAATACCAGCAAAAAGCACCTTAATTTCACCATTTAAATTGACTCCAATTCATTGCTCTAAAATGGTGAAACTTTGCTAAAGTTTTCAAATTTTCACCATAATTGCAGGGAAAATTATCACTGGTATTTCCAAAACAAAAAAAATAAGGTGTTTAACTTTATTTGCTAGTGGTCAGCTGTGTGTTTTGCAATTCAATGTTACAGAAACAGCAAAAACAGTGCAGAATCTCAATGGTAGCAAAAAAACAGTCATCTGTTACTTACTAACTGTATAAAGAGGAAAATTGCACTTTTATTGGTTGCGATAGATTTCAAACTTCCTAAACCATCATTTCTCTAACGCTGCTTTATTAACCAAAGTTGTATGTGCAAAACATGCCCTTTGCGTTCAAAAGAAATGCTTTTGTATGGGTCATAATCATGCATACAAGATTTACACACCTTTAATGTTAATACAGTATTACAGGCTTTAGAACAATGGAAAAAAGGAATGGTTAAAGGTTAATGGATTTTCCCAGAAGCGGTTTGCACCTGAGTGTAATTTTCTACAGACAGTAGCGTTGTTTGGCTAGGAGTAATACAGAGCTTATCAATGTGAAATTGGTCATGCATTTGACTGTAAACATTTAGAGGTGCCATGTATGCTTGTTCGAAATTCTGTCTTCCTTCACTACATTGTAAAAATTAACAGTCCGCCTTTCTCTACTTCCCAGAAAAAAATCCAATTAGTTCCATAGCAAGCATGTGTTGTACTTTACCAGTCACATATTATGGGGACACATTCTGAAAAAATGTAATGGTTCATAATACAGAGTAAGACTGTAAGTTTTTTTGACACGCAGCTATAATTTTAATAATTGTAGATTTCAAAGTAAACGTTTCATATGTTGTACTACTTGTTTGCCTCTTTTATTTCTCTAGAACTATCTTCTATATTCTGTTTCCAAGCTGGTCTAGTGTTAGCCTAAGGAAGGGATTCAAGGGGTCCTTGAAGCTTGAATATTTATTAACTTGAGCTAACTAATAAAACAACAAACTTTTGGTGTCCACCAAGCTTAAAACAACCATATTCAATAGCCTAACAACAAATTTGTATCAACATTTTGAAAAACAATAACCTAATACTTAGCCTTCTATCCACTGTTAGCCTCACAACTAAAATCCATTTCCAAGCCCATTAAGTAAAATATTGCCCTATGCAAGTTAAAATAATGAAACAATGTATCTGAATTCTCAGCCTCTACCTGGTCTGGATGCCCATCACTTGTCCATGTCCAACTTGAATGTTGCCCAACAACATCCTACCCACTTTGCGAGACCCATGCATTTAGGGTGCATCATCAAGCTAGGCAGAGCTGAGAGAACAATGCTGCTGAGAACAACAGACATATAACCCTGGGATGGATACTGCTACACTGGTGCTGATCTTTAATCTGCTAAATTTTTATGTTGGTTTTAGATATTTACGTACATGTTAATTAAATTGTTTTTAAGGTTTTGCTTTTCCAGATTAAACATAGCCAGTTTTACTTTATTATTTTGATTTGGTTTTACCCAGACACAACAATCTCTGCTAGTCCTTGCGTCTTGAGCTTTTGTACCCGTTCTGATTGCATTTCCCATAGTTCACTAACAGATCAGGGTACTTTTTCTCATGATATGGTAGGTAATTATTTTATATCTAACAGCAAGATAAGTTAGCTGGTTGTAGGGCTACAGCTATAATCTTGACATGGCTGTCCGACAAGAGGTGGATTCTTCATGATGTTATCTAATTCCCAGGAGCAGCTGTAGATTAGGTTAGAAGCTGTAATCCATCTTAAAGTACTATGTATATGATATGTTGGTCTTTCTCCTTTACATAGATAGTGAACATTTATAAAGCCAGCACTTTAACTGATAATTACTGACTGGTATTTCTCTGGTGTCAGTCATTAAATTATCCATGATAAAGAGTTTAGTCTTTAAGATTTAACTTTACAAACGGATGCATAGATCTGAATTACTTTCAAATCTTTTTAATTAACTAATGTGGTTGTAAACCAGACATGATTTATGAACAAAGCATATCCCTCTATGGTGTGTACATGTCTCTATCCAGGGCACTAAATGTCATTTCTCTCTGCTTCCTCATTGCTCTGCTATTAGCATAAATCACTTCTGACAAGTTTTTCTGACACCAAGAAAAAAAAGGTAACAGTAGGGAGCTCCAGCACACGGCCTGTAATTGACAGACTCAGCTCTATTCCTGTGTGCTGTGTGAAGGGGGCGTGTCCCTTCCCCCCCCCCCCAATCAGCTCTCAGCTGTTCTCACTGAGCTCTGCAGAGTGTAACTGGCCCTGAAATGCGTTGGCTGTTTAATATGATTATTTTAAGAATAATTAAAGCGATTTTGGACGCTTCCACCATTAAGTTTGGCACATGTGATATATGTACATGCTTTGAGCATACATTTGACAGCCAGCTGCTGTGAATGATGTCCCTTAGATGTTAAAGGTGTAGGAAGCATAGAGTTCTTGTCTATAATTCATTACTAGGGACAGTCCCAGACTTTCAGCTTTCTCCAGGAAATACCTGGTGCTGGCTTTACCCATTCATACAGTGACAAGGCTGGAAATAATTGTAGCACACAGTGATACATAATTTAAATACATTTTAGGACCACTTCAGTCACATAGGTTACCCTGTTGAAAAGCTCCCATGCAGATAGTAAGGATGGGCCAATAGAAGAGTTTCCTTTTGCTGAAAATGAAAGTTCAGTTAAATTTGATAGTGGTCGTTTGTGAACTGCAGTCTTCAAGCCATTCCACAGATTTTCAATGGGTTTTAAGTCTTGGCTCTGACTAGGTCATGCAAGGACATTCACCTTTTTCTCAATCAACCACTGTGTGGCAATTTTTGTTGTGTGTTTTGGGTCATTGTCATTTTGGAAGGTAAACCTTCTTTCCTTTGACAACTTTCTGGCAGAGGGCAGTGGATTTTCCTCAAGAATTTGACGGTATTTTGCCCCATTGATTTCTCCTTCTATCCTGACATGTGCCACAGTCCCTGCTGCAGAGAAACACCTTGCGGCTACATCCTCCCCCCACTTGAAAGTCTTTGGTCCCCAAAGGCAGTAGATGTCATTTGGTGTCTGGGGATTCACAGGTATTATTATGGCTACTTTTTATCTTTACTATTGCGGCTACCAATGCCCCCCCCCCCCTTCCCTCTCCCCCTTTCTTCTTGGTATAGGCTTACCTATTGAAACTTTACCTCTTTTTACTACTTCTTCCCTTGGAATGGTCATTACATTATTATCTACCTGTACATATTCACTCTATCTTTTGTCCCCCTACATTTCAAAACATCGTAACTTCTATACTCTTTGGTTCACGTTGGTATCCACTTATATTCATTCAATGATAATTATTTTATTTCACCTTTGCCCTATTAATACAGTCACATTTAGCAATTTTATATCTATTTTTTATAGGTTATGAACATGCAGTCATAACGTTTTAAGCTCCTCACAAACACCAGTTGCCCTCTAGGTGCCGCCTCAGCTCCCGGGATTGTGTACATATTTATCCCTGACAGGTTCACACCCTCGATGCCCTCCACTCACCCACATAGGTTCTTTGTAAGTAATTTACTATGGTCCAAAGTTACCACTGCTACTTCAAGATATTATTACAAAAAACCTTCTTTTGCCTGTCCTGTGGTCAACCCCTAAACATCTCCCTATATTTATATATTTTTTATAGATAGCTACTTTGCATCTGCTCCTGAAGATTGGAAAGATCCATGAAACGCGTCAAGCTTTTAGATGCTATTCACATTAACAACCTCCCTATACCTCCATGTTATTATGCCGTTTGGATTTCACCAATTATCATTATGATACTGTGAAGACACACAACTATTAGCTTGAATCCAATTTTTAGCTCACCATTGCGATCCACATCGTGCTGCTTTGTTGCTGGGTTATTTTGTTAATCTGGATCAGCTTTATGGAATGTGTACTTGTATGTTTTACTATATGATTATGTGTATATGCAGGCTATTTTGTCACCAATATGGTCCACTCACCAGACATTACTGATATTATGATGCAGCTACATGCAAATATTAGTCTGATGACTGTGTATTATGGTACCATTATGACTATAATAGGCTGCCATACCATCATGCTGTTATATGACATTTTAATACTATGAATTTGACCATACAATA
Organism: Lithobates clamitans; assembly: GCA_037952925.1. NCBI lineage: Eukaryota > Metazoa > Chordata > Amphibia > Anura > Ranidae > Lithobates > Lithobates clamitans. Next base: position 1,872,684 of record JBBGZY010000448.1, read on the forward strand.
AAGCTTCCTTGATTTATTTTACTTGACTGTCTACTAACTTGTTACTATGCAACACAATGCGGTTGCATATATGGTGCACTCATTAGATATTCTTTCTAGTACTATGTTGTGTTCCCTTCCTAGCTGCATGTCTCATTTAAAGTCCCAAAACCCCCCTTTTTCCTTTTGTTGTATACCAGACCCTTATCCAGGCATGCATGAATAGTGAATAAAATATGCATACCTTTGAAAATGTATTATTAATAAAAGTGCCAAAAAGTAAATAAAATACACATACCTTAAAAATCTATTATTCAAAAAATGGCAAATAGAAAATTTTCTCAAAATATCAATATCTTAGAATAAACTCATTTGAGAAGGTGAAGAAGAAAGATTAAAAGAAAAATAGGAATTTAAACCAGAGTTTTGGTTCTACAACAGGCTGAGAAACCCGAAGTGTACTTTGTTTGTAAAAGATACTATACAGTAATGCCCCGTACACACGGTCGGATTTTCCGATGGAAAATGTCCGATCGGAGCGTGTTGTCGGAAATTCCGACCGTGTGTGGGCTCCATCGGACATTTCCCTTCGGATTTTCCGACACACAAAGTTGGAGAGCAGGAGATAAAATTTTCTGACAACAAAATCCGTTGTCGGAAATTCCGATCATGTGTACACAAATCCGACGGACAAAGTGCCACGCATGCTCAGAATAAATAAAGAGATGAAAGCTATTGGCCACTGCCCCGTTTATAGTCCCGACGTACAAGTTTTACGTCACCGCATTTAGAACGATCGGATTTTCCGACAACTTTGTGCGACCGTGTGTAGACAAAACAAGTTTGAGCCAACATCCGTCTGAAAAAATCCTAGGATTTTGTTGTCGGAATGTCCAAACAAAGTCCGACCGTGTGTACGCCCTATTATAGGGCGTACACACGGTCGGACTTTGTTCGGACATTCCGACAACAAAATCCTAGGATTTTTTCAGACGGATGTTGGCTCAAACTTGTTTTGTCAACACACAGTCGCATAAAGTTGTCGGAAAATCCGATAGTTCTAAACGCGGTGACGTAAAACACGTACGTCGGGACTATAAACGGGGCAGTGGCCAATAGCTTTCATCTCTTTATTTATTCTGAGCATGCGCGGCACTTTGTCCGTCGGATTTGTGTACACACAATCGGAATTTCCGACAATGGATTTTGTTGTCGGAAAATTTTATCTCCTGCTCTCCAACTTTGTGTGTCAGAAAATCCGATGGAAAATGTCCGATGGAGCCCACACACGGTCGGAATTTCCGACAACACGCTCCGATCGGACATTTTCCATTGGAAAATCCAACCGTGTGTACGGGGCATAAGAGTGTGTTATTTAAAAAAAAAACATTTTCCTCTGTCATAATAAATTTGCACTGACACAAAAGCTGAGAATTGCTAACCTCCAGGGAGAATAATTAAGTATGTATAGATATACCTGTAAAAGTTCCTACAAACAAATGTCAATTTCCTATATCCATGTTTTAGTACAGTACCACTACATGAAATGGAAAACAGATACCAGATATCCATTTAATAGCATTCAACATGTTCATGCACATTAAACCCTCATGAGATATAATCAGGAATTGCTCATTGCTTTGGCTTCCAGTACATTGATTTCTACAGTACTATAACATTATGTAATTGATTGCTTATATGCACAACAACTTGTAAGGCTTAATGCACATGGGACGATCTACAACCTCTTCTAAACGATGTAACTTGAAAGATAGTAACCGTCGTTTAAAATGCTTTTACATGCTGCGTTTAGCCGCGTTTGCGTTTAGCCGCGTTTGCATTTAGAAGCTTTTTTTTTTTCAAAATAGTCAAAAATTAAAAACGAATTGCGAGTTACCGCATTTACAAGTAGTTGCAGGCGTTTCAAATGCCTCTGAACATGCGTCTTAAACGCATTTTTTTGCTTTCCAAAAAATTCTTCTAAACTCAACTGCTTAGAAACAACTATAAACGGCCCTGTGTACATGTACTGATAAGACAACATAGAGGAGAGTTCAGGGGCAGCTGAAAAAAACATCCAACTGCTCCTAAACGTCCGTTTACCAGCAGCAGTGTACATGAAGACTAAAACAAGGCAATATGATTTACGTCCCGAAGAAAATATTTAATCGATTAAGGAAGATTATGTTTATGTGTGTAGTTATCTATTTTAAAAAAAATTACAAAATTGAGTGAATTATTGGGCCAGCCCAGCACCCAACTAATGCATGTCCAAAAAGCATCGTGTAATTCTAAAAGGCACCATTGCATTAAATATAAGAATGTAACCTGCATGCTAGGTGGCTGTCAGCATTCATCTTGTGCAGCTGGGAACGTTTCTGTGTAGGACTGTGTAGCATTGAAAATAGTGTTTCTTTTTTTTTTCATTCTTTTACACATCTCAGCATTACTAATCTCCTGCACCCTGTTTGTAATCACTTCATGGGTAATCACTTTTAGGTAGAACAAACCTGGAAGAAGAAGAACAGAACTAGACCACATAGTATGTATGAGCAGCACTGGAGATAGGGAGAATTAGTAAGCATTGTCTTGTCTGGCAAAGGTTTTTTTTTGTTAATACAGGAAGGGGTGGGTTGGAGCTGAATTAAAAAAAAAAGTGACACTGACCTGAGGTGGTAGACGATGACTAGTTACCCTTGAACCATACACCATACAAGTGGGGCATTGGGAGGGCTCTCGGCGGACCTCCACTTCGTGGATCTTGTGCTTCAACAGTTTCCCCTATCCCCAAGCCCCCCTCCTTTTTTTTTTGTATTGATCATCCCCATGAGTATATAGAGGTGGGGGCGTGTCCGGATGTGAGCGGCGGCGGACGTCTTGCTGAAGAGCTCCAGAGCCCTGCTTTCTAATCCGCCGGCATCCACGCATTTACAGCCCAAAAAGGCTTACAAAAACCTGCCAGGATAGCCACTGGACCTCCCTGCTGCCTTACCTAGGGCTATTTTGGAGAAATCCGGCCTGTAAGAGGCCTCCGGACTCGCGCGGCCGCCGCCATCTTGCCGACCCGAGGCCTCCCGGGGGGAATCGCATCCCGGACGGTTCTGGAGGTAAGGGGACCCTCATCCATGTACCCCAACTGTCCCCCTGCATATCTGGCACGGTCCGGTGGCTCCGCTGAGCTCCGAGGACGCCCGTAGCGGCCGCGGCCTGGCTCGGCCTAGTGCGGCCTAGTGAGGCCTGTGAATCCCCGCTCTTTCCTGAGGCCGCATCCCCGCCACGGGTCATCGCGACCGGCCAGGCCCACAACTAACTGCAGGCCTCCTTTCCTCACTTGCCTGGACAAACCCCTTGGTCCCTCACAGGGCCTGGGATGCTGCCAGAGACTGCCTGACTGTCCCAAAGCATTGGATACTTTAGTGTGCCCCACTGCCTGCTGCCTTTGCCACATTGCCCAGGGCCATCTGCACACTGACACCCCAGATATACCATCCACCACACCTGGCCTCCGCCTGCCTGTTACTGTGAGGGGAGAAACTACAAGTGACTGTTGTCTGTCCTGTGACACCCGGCTGGCGCATCAGGGCCTACCTGCCCTAACAACCACCCCCCCACAAATACTAAACAAGCCCACAGGGCTACTGACCAACAGCCCCATCATGCTTATTAAGGACCTTTTTATTGCTATGTAAACCACTGCCAAAGAGGGGCGCATACGCGTGAGCGAAGGCAATGGAAGTCTGATTCCTCCGCTCCGCGCCATCGGATACCGTAACCCGGCCTAATCCAACATAGAAGACACGAGGAGGGGACTGCTATACCCCACAAGACAGAGGAATCTCCTGAAGCCGCAAGCGGTAATGTACCGCTCCACGAAAAACAAACTAAAAAATCGGCAGAGCAGCAACAAATCCCCAGCCCCGGGCAAAGGCAGATCCAAGATGGCGCCCGAACCCCCAGAGCCTGATGAGGATACACAGCTCTCTGAACTGGACCAGGGATCTCCTGCCGAAAGCCTCCATCTCTTTCCCACGGATCACGTTAGTCCTCACCCTGCTGATCCTGATGCCATGCTAGCCAAGTTCCGCAGCATTGTCAGAGATGAGATAACGGCTGCCTCCCGAAAGCTTTCCTCAGATTTGGTCCGCGGCCTTAAAGAGATAGGACACCGTACCAATCAATTGGAACACCGCATGGACCTGGCCACCACTGTGCTAGAGGGCCATGAAGAGGAGGTAGACAAAATGTCCGCAGAAATAGACGCTCTCAAAGATAAATTAGAGGACGTGGAAAACAGGGCCCGCAGGGACAACCTCCGTATTCGCGGCATCCCCGAAACGATCACTGACCTACAGGGAACAGCCACCGCTTTTTTTCAAGAACTGGCCCCTGAGATTCCGGTGGACAGGCTGGAGTTTGACCGCATTCACCGGTCACTAGCCCCTAAACCCTCCGAAGGCCCCCCAAGGGATGTTATCATCAAATTCCACTATTATAGGACCAAAGAGAAACTCTTACAATCTGCCCGAGAACAACGGGATATCTCTTTCCAAGGTAACCCCCTCCAATTATTCGCGGACCTCTCGCCGGTCACCATTGCTAGACGCCGAGGTCTCAAACCTTATCTCCAAGTCCTGCAATCCCATCAAATCAAGTACAGATGGGGGTTCCCATTTAAACTCACCTTCTCCTATCAAGGTTGCCAGTTCCATGCCACTTCCCCATCAGGCCTCAAACAACATCTTCAGGATCTGCAATTGGACGTTCCTCAGTCCCAACCTGAGGCCCAGGCTTCACATTCCCAACCAGGCCCCGCCAGGCCTCCTCGTCAATCCTCTCAAGCATCACAAAGATCACAATCTGGATCCCAGGCGATGCGGGATTTTCAGGCCCAAAGATTCCAAAAAAACCAACAATGGATGAAAATCCCCATCTACCCTTGATGTGCATTTAATTTTTCTCGGCCGCTTACCCGGTGTGTGTTGTTGACTGTTTTCATTTTAAAATCCAACCTAACTTGAGGAGTTCAGCAGCTTGTTTTGGAGGAAGTCCCCTCGCTGTTCCCTTGCCCCATCGAGTTGACTGTTGTTTGGCTGGGGGGCCGTGGTCCGACTATAGACTGCCCCGATTGTGAGATGGCGGTCTCGGGCAAGGACTACCCCTCATGGGGTTCCCTGATGGACCTCCGGCACCAGTTTGCCCCCCAAACCACCTCTGCATTGCTGATGGCTCTCATGGAGTAGAGGGTTCATCGGTCTAAGGAAACCACATTTGAGACTGGTTGGGGTAGGGGGGAGAGGGGTAGGGGGTTTTAGGCTAGGGACATGCCTCCACTGAATGTTATGTAGGTTGGTTGTTTTTGCTTACACTCCGAGGCCCTTCACTCCTGTTCAGTGGGGTGACAGGGCTGGCGACTTGACATTGCTGTGGGGTCTCGCCCCGCCTTCTGGGGTGGATGGTCTTGTGGCTGTCGCCCCCGGGGGCGGGGGGACCCCTGCACCTACTATCTCAAGTGCCGATAAGGCACTGGGGTTTTCATACTGCACTTCATTTTAAGCTGCTTGTATTGATGCTATTTCTAAGTTTTAGTTAAATTCTATGTTCACTTTGTTTAATTATACTGAATTATTTTCACTATAGGCCGGTGGTTCCGACGGACCACTGCTCCCCTTAAGTGTTGGTACCTGGCTAGGATACCCGTCTTGGCTATGGTCCCACCCCATTGTGGGCCCTATTGCCCACGGCGTGATACGTCAAAGTACTCACTACACATTCCAATCCGAGCTCTTCTCGGTATTCTCTCACTTTATGTTCTTTCCTATTTTTACTATTCTTCTCTCCCTCTTCTCTCCCTCCCCCCTTCCCCCCTCCCTCGGCCCCTGGGGTGTGCGGATGGAGTAATCCATAGCGCTATACCTCAGACCCAATGACCCTTCATTGGCTGTCCCTGAATGTTCAGGGCATGAATTCTCCCCAAAAAAGGGTCAAGGTTTTTAAGTACCTTAAGCAACAAAGAATAGACATAGCTTGTTTCCAGGAAACACACTTTTCTTCCTCTTCCTGCCCCAAATATTTCGCAGCAAACTATCCCCAGGTCTATTTGGCCAATGGTCCTACTAAGCAGAGAGGGGTTCTTATAGCTATACGTAAATCAGTCCCATTTATCTGCAACAAACAGATAGCTGACCCTAATGGTAGATACCTTCTCCTGCAGGGTTCTATTCAGGACAATGAAGTAACGATTATGACCTATTACGCCCCGAATGACAATCAGGGCCCATTCTTGTCTCATGTCTGCTCCCTGTTACAGGTCCACCAGAAAGGCACCCTCCTGTTGGCGGGTGACTCTAATGTGACGCTCAATCCTGCCCTTGATAAGTACCCGGCGGAACATAAAGCTCGTTCTATTGCTTCAAAAAAATTCCTGCAAGCCCTACAAAATCTTGACCTAGAGGATATATGGCGAGAGTTTCATCCCATGGGCAGGGACTACACCCATTACTCCCATCCTCATCACTCCCACTCCAGAATCGATCATTCGTTTATGTTACGGAAACATCTCCCGTTAATAGACTCGGTCTCGATCTTAGCAGCCCCTTGGTCAGATCATGATCCTATTCTAACCGTCTGTCACTCCCTACATCACCCAGCATGCTCCCTGGGTGATGAATGATTCACTTCTATCCTTCAAACCAATCTTTAGTGAAATCCAGGAAGCTTCTGCGGAATACTTTAGGCTTAATGCAGGTTCTGTCTCGTCCCCAATAACACTTTGGGAGGCTTATAAAGCTGTCCTCCGGGGTCGCATTATTCGCATAGCGTCTCAACGCAAAAGAGAAAGGATTCAGGCCCGACGCAAGTTAGAGCAGAGCTTGGAAGACCGCTCGGCGGCCTTTAAATCAGCCCCTACCTCGGCTAACCGTAGATCTTTAGACAAGGCCCGTACAGACTTGGAACTATGTCTGACAGATGAAGCGGACCGCTCCTTACGTTGGGCCCGACAGAAATGGTATGCTAAGGCAAACAAACCTAATGCTCAGCTGGCCAATAGACTACGTACTTTTACCTCGAAATTTACCCCCATAACCTTGCGCACCCGCCATAACATCCTCACGGGAAACCCCCAGCGGATCTTGGAAGAATTCTGCTACCGACTTACCAAGCTCTACTCCCCCCCAAACCACTCCTCAACACAGGGCCTGAATGCTTTCTTACAAGGGTTATCTATACCTTCCCTATCCGATTCCCATATCTCCCTAATGGATCGAGATATACAGGTCTCTGAGGTTCTCCAGTGCATTAAGGAACTGAAAATAGGCAAAAGACCAGGCCCGGATGGTTTTACTGCTCTGTATTACCGAAAATTTGCAGAGGTCCTGGCCCCACACCTAGTGGATATGTATAATTCGGTCAAAGGAGGTCACCCATTTACACCAGACTTGCTGACCGCCAACATAGTGATGATTCCTAAACCAGACAAGGACCATTCTTCCTGGGCAAATTTTCGGCCAATCTCTTTAATTAATATTGACATGAAGATATTGACGAAAATTTTGGCCAATCGCCTGAACTCCTTCCTACCGCGTCTGATAAAAAAAGATCAGGTGGGGTTCGTCCCCCGTAGGCAGGCAGGGGATGCTATCAGACGACTTCTCCAAATTCAACATATAGCTCATGAAAGGTCCTTGGAAACAATGTTTCTTTCTTTAGATGTTAATAAGGCTTTCGATACCTTATCTTGGCCCTATTTGACACAGGTCCTCAACCACTACGGTTTCGGCACCTCCTTCTTGAGTTGGGTCTCAGCCATATATCACTCCCCCCAGGCTAAAGTGCGTTATTATGGATATGAATCGCCCACTTTCCCCATTAGGAGGGGAACCCGTCAGGGATGCCCACTCTCCCCACTTCTATTTATACTAGCACTCGAACCCCTGGCGGAGGCCATACGCTCCCACCCAGATATATCAGGAGTAGAAGTGGCAGGCACCGCACACAAATTGTCACTGTTTGCGGATGACATCCTATTAACCATTACTAAACCCAGAATCTCCCTCCCCAATTTATTCTCCCTCCTAGACTCCTTCGCCTCATTCTCAGGCCTTTCAGTTAACCCGGCGAAATCTAAAGCGATGTCCATCAACCTTCAGGCCCCGGAACTGGAATCCCTACAAGCGGCATTCTCATTTCAGTGGTTAACCTCACTACCCTATTTGGGTATCAAACTTACTTCGAAGTACCCGGGATTATACCAAGCCAATTTTCCTCCGCTTTTCCGAAAGCTGGAGGCTATGCTTGCCTCTTGGTCCACACTCCCGATTTCTTGGTTCGGCAGAATAGCGACGGTGCGCATGACGTACCTCCCTAAATTGCTCTATTATTTTAGAGTTTTGCCAGTCCATGTGCCCCCCCATATCATTCGGATACATCAACGTAAACTTATGCAGTTTATATGGGGCCACAAGAGACCTAGGATCAAGAGACAAGTACTATACGCGCGCAAAATCAATGGTGGTCTTTCAGTTCCTAACCTGCAAGCATATTACACCGCTGCGGGTATCGCCCCATTATCTCACCTTCATGAGAAACAACAAATGCCACTATGGGCCACCATGGATTTAATTGACGCACACCCAACACCACTAGCCTCTCTTCCCTGGCTTCCCAAAGCACATCGCCCCTCAACCATAGGTCCCTGTCTGGCTCACTCCCTTAAACTCTGGGATGCGGTTAAATACTCAGCAGGCCTAATTTCTCCTCACCTCCCACTACTTCGTCTCCTCCACTGCCCTTTATTTCCACCAGGTTGTGATAATCCACTGCAATTTAAATGGTGGTCTGATAACGGCTTTACAGATATTCATTCGTTACTCACCCCAACCAAGATCATCCCCTTTGCGGCTTTACGTTCCTCACATGATATCCCCCTTAGGGAACACTACAGTTACCTGCAAATTAGGCATTTTCTCCAACGACTTATAAAATCCCATTCGGCCCCCTTTACCATGACTCCATTTGAAAGCCTTTGTAGATCGCGCCCACAATCCCCGGGTCTAATTTCCCTCATATATATTGCTATAATTAACTCCAAAACACCACCATTGAGACCCTATCATCTCCAATGGGAGGCCGAACTCGGGAAACAATTGGACCCGGAGGACTGGCAAGGTATGACTATCATGCTATCCAAATGCTCTAAGAATGTTCTCTTTTTGGAGAACGCTTATAAAGTCTTTTATAGATGGTACTATACCCCGGCCAAATTAGCAAGCTTCATTCCATCTTATTCCCCCCTCTGTTTTCGAGGGTGCTCACAGGAGGGTACGATGTCGCATATCTGGTGGACCTGCCCCAGGGTTTGCAGATTATGGGTTAGAGTATACGCACTACTACGCAATCTTTTTAATACCACTATAAAGCGGGACCCTTTTGAGGCCCTTTTGTGGAAACCGATTGCGGAACTTCTTCGTCCTGAACGCCAATTAGCAGCACATATTTTTACCGCAACTAAACTGACCATAGCAAGGGCCTGGAAAACTCAGAATCTTAGCTTCGAAGCAGTTAAAAATTGTGTGAATGATATCATGGTAAACGAGAAACTTACGGCCATATTGTTGGACACGCATGATAAGTTTCTCAGGATATGGCAACCCTGGGTGACCCATAACCGTCCATCAAGATTTGACCTAACACTTCTCTCCCTATAATGAGACTCCGTTCCCCCCACCCCAGGGCCTCTCCCCTCCTTCCCCCCCCCCTTTTTTTTTTTCTCTTTTCTTCTCTTCTACTTTCAATTTCTCTTTCCTCCTCTTTATTCTGGCCTTTGGGCCTCAGTCCACAGAGTTTGGATATTTAAGGTAACAAAATTATTTCATACAAAGGTATGTTAGCTTCTTCGAAGTTAACCAATTTAATCTGACTTTATATCTGGTTCTTTTTCCCATTAAGGCAATATTAAGTATTACAATAACATCCCACTATGCATCCTTTAATTGTTTATGATTGTTTGCAAACATAATATTCAGTGTTTGCAGTCTACCATTATGCTACTAAACATGAGATGTAGACTCTCTTTAGTATGCAGCCTGGCCTCGGCCTTGAGCTGCCTGAGACCAGGTATAGATCCTTGAATGTCAGTTATACCTGCCGGACCCCGACAGACTTATGCCTGTTAATTCATGATGTATCCATCACTGTTTTGTACTATTCTGCTGACATATATTTTCAATAAAACTCTTTGTACAAGAGTATATAGAGGTGACGGGCAAACCCTGTTAATAATAATTACCTGATGTACCATCTGTTTAGCTATATGTAAGTTGTGATACCCATAGGGGTGAGCTCTCCTTCTATACCTGACAGCCTATACATCAAATGATTTGAGAAGATACCATGTCCCACCTCTTGGATATCATTTTTGTTTGGTATTGTTTTGGTTGCTTTTGTGCTTTTTTTTATGTAGGCCTGTGTATGCCCCTTTTATACTGTATACTGTATGCTGACTTCATAGTGCCAATTTTTTTTTTCTCTTTTTTTGACGAATGTTTCTTTTTCTATGTATCCTGAAAACCTTAAATAAAGAACTAAAAAAAAAATTACACTGGTGTTTTTGAGGTTAGCACAATATCAATGTTTCCAGGACAGCATTTCAATGATTTTACTTTTGAATTTTGCTCAGAGCTGCTTTAACATTTTAAATTATACATGACATTGTTCTCCAACCCTAGTCTCAAACTTATTTAATATGTAATTTTTATTAAACAAATTCCTTTTAAGGGGCCATTAAAGCAAATAAACAAGATGCCATAGGTATTAAATGTCTTAAACTTAAGCTGTAATATTGCTTGTAATATTGCATAGTATGATTAACTGCAGGCAACAGGTAAAAGCAATTTGAGGGCTACTAATGCCATATAGAAAACACTGCAACAATGCTGAAAACATAATGTTTAATCAATGTACTTTAACCCCTTGCTGTCCATAAGGCTGTTTATAAATGGCCTAGACTTCAAACAATCAGAACAAGCCCATGGCTGTGGCTGAAGCCAATGGTGCCACTGCTGTGTCTCAGAAAATCAGAAGGGAGAGTCCAGGACGGCCGAGGGACTCATAGACATCGCTGGACAGAGATGGGGCTCAGGTAAGTATTAGGGGGTGCTGGGGAGGCTGCTGCACACAGAAGGTTTTTTATCCTAATGCATAGAATGCATTAAGATAAAAAAAACTTTCTGCCTTTACAACCCCTTTAAAAGGAATACAAATTTGTAATTGTAAAAAAAAACTCTGTACATGCTTAAAAAAAAAAAAAAAAAAAAACTTTAGACCTGCCTATCACATTTCTTTAATATAAATTTAACGGCATCTTTGGCAACAGGGGGGGGGGGGGGGGAGGGAAATATGTGGTGCAATGGTCCACACAGCTTTACTGCAAATGTATGCATTGACAAACTGCAAGCAAAGGGCTGCTTTTCCTCTGTCAGCAACAAGTGTACATTGCCAAAGCCTCCTGAAAATAAAGACCAAAGAAAAATAAACAAAATATATCTCTACATAATAGAAAACCTGATTTGTGGATGGGTGGCAGCCTATGGTTATAGGATTGTACACTTCATTTTGACTGCTGTTTGTCCTTTCCCCTGGCTGTAGGATTTATCCCCTTCATTTGCTGCTGCCTGCCCTTCCTCCTGTGTTGTCGAAGGACGGGCAACATTTGACTGCAGGTTTTCAAAAGAAATAGCTAAAATAGATTGGCATAAGGAAGAGGAGGAAAAGGGTGCATTATTAGCAAGCCTAACAAAAGTGGCTGCTATATGCTCTTGAGGAGGAGGAAGAGGGCACATAACAGCACTCTAAAAGAAAGTGGCTGCTGTGCTTCCATGATGAGAAGGTTGTGTATCATCTGAGGCTGTTCACTTCACCGGGTATATGTGAGAGTTTACATCCACTTAAAATGTTTAGGTAGCAGGCTTGCCCCCCTCATCCCCCAATATACTTACTTGAGTCCTCACTTGATCCAGCACTGTGCCCCACCGCAGTCTTCTCTCCTCTCTGCAAGAGAGCAGGAGCCATTGGCTGATAGACACACAGTGTGGCTCAGGATAAAGCCCTCACAAGTGCCCTAGCTCCTGGCCTCACAGAAAAGGAGAGGCCAGAAGCTCTAGCCAGATACTCCAGAAGAGGAGTTTGGGGCTGCTCTGTGCAATTCCATTGCACAGAGCTGGTAAGTTTTAAGTTGCTTGTTATTTAAAAAAAAATTACTTTACTGTAGTTTTAACCACTTGCCGACCGCCTCACGCCTATATACGTGAGCAGAGCGGCACGGGCAGGCAAAATCACGTACCTAGTACGTGATTGCCTTCCCGCGGGTGGGGGGTCCGATCGGACCCCCCCCCTGTGCCAGCTGCGGTCGGCATTTGGTTGGGAGCGATGACAGACGAGGGGGAGACCATCCGATCGTGGCCCCCCCCTCGCGATTGCTCCCAGCCAATGAGAGACATCCCCTGCCTCTGTATAGTACACAGAGGCAGAGGATGTGATGTCATCTCTCCTCGGCTGTCAGTTTCCGTTCCAGCGCCGAGGAGAGATGACATGTAAGTAAGTGCACAACACAAACACACACAGTAGAACATGCCAGGCATACATTACACCCCCGATCCCCCCCCGATCGCCCCCCGATCCCCCCCCAATCACCCCCCCCCCCTGTCACAAACTGACACCAAGCAGGTTTTTTTTTTTTTTTTTCCTGATTACTGCATAGTGTCAGTTTGTGACAGTTAGCAGTGTTAGGACAGTTACTGTAACCCCCCTGTAGGTCTAGGGTACCCCCCTTACCCCCCCTAATAAAGTTTTAACCCCTTGATCACCCCCTGTCACCAGTGTCGCTAAGCGATCATTTTTCTGATCGCTGTATTAGTGTCGCTGGTGACGGTAGTTAGGGACGTAAATATTTAGGTTCGCCGTCAGCGTTTTATAGCGTCAGGGACCCCCATATACTATCTAATAAATGTTTTAACCCCTTGCTTGCCCCCTAGTTAACCCTTTCACCACTGATCACCGTATAACCGTTACGGGTGACGCTGGTTAGTTAGTTTATTTTTTATAGTGTCAGGGCACCCGCCGTTTATTACCGAATAAAGGTTTAGCCCCCCGATCGCCCGGCGGTGATATGCGTCGCCCCAGGCAGCGTCAGATTAGCGCCAGTACCCCCCCTAATAAAGTTTTAACCCCTTGATCACCCCCTGTCGCCAGTGTCGCTAAGCGATCATTTTTCTGATCGCTGTATTAGTGTCACTGGTGACGCTAGTTAGGGACGTAAATATTTAGGTTCGCCGTCAGTGTTTTATAGCGACAGGGACCCCCATATACTATCTAATAAATGTTTTAACCCCTTGATTGCCCCCTAGTTAACCCTTTCACCACTGATCACCGTATAACTGTTACGGGTGACGCTGGTTAGTTAGTTTATTTTTTATAGTGTCAGGGCACCCGCCGTTTATTACCGAATAAAGGTTTAGCCCCCTGATCGCCCGGCGGTGATATGCGTTGCCCCAGGCAGCGTCAGATTAGCGCCAGTACCGCGAACACCCACGCACGCACCGTACACGCACCATACACCTCCCTTAGTGGTATAGTATCTGATCGGATCAATATCTGATCCGATCAGATCTATACTAGCGTCCCCAGCAGTTTAGGGTTCCCAAAAACGCAGTGTTAGCGGGATCAGCCCAGATACCTGCTAGCACCTGCGTTTTGCCCCTCCGCCCAGGCGAGCCCAGCCCACCCAAGTGCAGTATCGATCGATCACTGTCACTTACAAAACACTAAATGCATAACTGCAGCGTTCAGAGTCAGGCCTGATCCCTGCGATCGCTAACAGTTTTTTTGGTAGCATTTTGGTGAACTGGCAAGCACCAGCCCCAGGCAGCGTCAGGTTAGCGCCAGTACCGCTAACACCCACGCACGCAGCATACACCTCCCTTAGTGGTATAGTATCTGAACAGATCAATATCTGATCCGATCAGATCTATACTAGCGTCCCCAGCAGTTTAGGGTTCCCAAAAACGCAGTGTTAGCGGGATCAGCCCAGATACCTGCTAGCACCTGCATTTTGCCCCTCCGCCCGGCCCGGCCCAGCCCACCCAAGTGCAGTATCGATCGATCACTGTCACTTACAAAACTCTAACCGCATAACTGCAGCGTTCGCAGAGTCAGGCCTGATCCCTGCGATCGCTAACAGTTTTTTTTGTAGCGTCTTGGTGAACTGGCAAGCACCAGAGGCCTAGTACACCCCGGTCGTAGTCAAACCAGCACTGCAGTAACACTTGGTGACGTGGCGAGTCCCATAAGTGCAGTTCAAGCTGGTGAGGTGGCAAGCACAAGTAGTGTCCCGCTGCCACCAAAAAGACAAACACAGGCCCGTCATGCCCATAGTGCCCTTCCTGCTGCATTCGCCAATCCTAATTGGGAACCCACCGCTTCTGCAGCGCCCATACTTCCCCCATTCACATCCCCAACCAAATGCAGTCGGCTGCATGAGAGGCATTTTCTTTATGTCCTCCCGAGTACCCCTACCCAACAAACCCCCCCAAAAAAGATGTTGTGTCTGCAGCAAGCGCGGATATAGCCGTGACACCCGCTATTATTGTCCCTCCTGTCCTGACAATCCTGGTCTTTGCATTGGTGAATGTTTTGAACACTACCATTCACTAGTTGAGTATTAGCGTAGGGTACAGCATTGCACAGACTAGGACACACTTTCACAGGGTCTCCCGAGATGCCATCGCATTTTGAGAGACCCGAACCTGGAACCGGTGACAGTTATAAAAGTTACAGTTACAAAAAAAAGTGTAAAAAAAAAAAAAACACAAACAAAAATATAAAATAAAAATAGTTGTCGTTTTATTGTTCTCTCTCTCTCTATTCTCTCTCTATTGTTCTGCTCTTTTTTACTGTATTCTATTCTGCAATGTTTTATTGTTATTATGTTTTATCATGTTTGCTTTTCAGGTATGCAATTTTTTATACCTTACCGTTTACTGTGCTTTATTGTTAACCATTTTTTTGTCTTCAGGTATGCCATTCACGACTTTGAGTGGTTATACCAGAATGATGCCTGCAGGTTTAGGTATCATCTTGGTATCATTCTTTTCAGCCAGCGGTCGGCTTTCATGTAAAAGCAATCCTAGTGGCTAATTAGCCTCTAGACTGCTTTTACAAGCAGTGGGAGGGAATGCCCCCCCCCCCAACATCTTCCGTGTTTTTCTCTGGCTCTCCTGTCTCAACAGGGAACCTGAAAATGCAGCCGGTGATTCAGCCAGCTGACCATAGAGCTGATCAGAGACCAGAGTGGCTCCAAACATCTCTATGACCTAAGAAACCGGAAGCTACGAGCATTTTATTACGTAGATTTCGCCGGATGTAAACAGCGCCATTGGGAAATTGGGAAAGCATTTTATCACACCGATCTTGGTGTGATCAGATGCTTTGAGGGCAGAGGAGAAATCTAGGGTCTAATAGACCCCAATTTTTGCAAAAAAGAGTACCTGTCACTACCTATTGCTATCATAGGGGATATTTACATTCCCTGAGATAACAATAAAAATGATTTAAAAAAAAAAAAAATGAAAGGAACAGTTTAAAAATAAGATAAAAAAATAATAATAATAAAGAAAAAAAAAAAAAAAAAAAAGCAGCCCTGTCCCCCCTGCTCTCGCGCTAAGGTGAACGCAAGCGTTGGTCTGGCGTCAAATGTAAACAGCAATTGCACCATGCATGTGAGGTATCGCCGCGAAGGTCAGATCGAGGGCAGTAATTTTAGCAGTAGACCTCCTCTGTAAATCTAAAGTGGTAACCTGTAAAGGCTTTTAAAGGCTTTTAAAAATGTATTTAGTTTGTCGCCACTGCACGTTTGTGCGCAATTTTAAAGCATGTCATGTTTGGTATCTATGTACTCGGCCTAAGATCATCTTTTTTATTTCATCAAACATTTGGGCAATATAGTGTGTTTTAGTGCATTAAAATGTAAAAAAGTGTGTTTTTTCCCCAAAAAATGCGTTTGAAAAATCGCTGCGCAAATACTGTGTGAAAAAAAAAAATGAGACACCCACCATTTTAATCTGTAGGGCATTTGCTTTAAAAAAAATATATAATGTTTGGGGGTTCAAAGTAATTTTCTTGCAAAAAAAAATTATTTTTTTATGTAAACAATAAGTGTCAGAAAGGGCTTTGTCTTCAAGTGGTTAGAAGAGTGGGTGATGTGTGACATAAGCTTCTAGATGTTGTGCATAAAATGCCAGGACAGTTCAAACCCCCCCCAAATGACCCCATTTTGGAAAGTAGACACCCCAAGCTATTTGCTGAGAGTCATGTTGAGTCCATGGAATAATTTATATTGTGACACAAGTTGCGGGAAAGAGACAATTTTTTATTTTTTTTATTTTTTTTTGCGCAAAGTTGTCACTAAATGATATATTGCTCAAACATGCCATGGGAATATGTGAAATTACACCCCAAAATACATTCTGCTGCTTCTCCTGAGTACGGGGATACCACATGTGTGAGACTTCTTGGGAGCCTAGCCGCGTACGGGACCCCGAAAACCAAGCACCGCCTTCAGGCTTTCTAAGGCCGTAAATTTTTGATTTCACTCTTCACCGCCTATCACAGTTTCGGGGGCCATGGAATGCCCAGGTGGCAAAAAAAACCCCCAAATGACCCCATTTTGGAAAGTAGACACCCCAAGCTATTTGATGAGAGGTATAGTGAGTATTTTGCAGACCTCACTTTTTGTCACAAAGTTTTGAAAATTGAAAAAAGAAAAAAAAAATTTTTTTTTCTCGTCTTTCTTTATTTTCAAAAACAAATGAGAGCTGCAAAATACTCACCATGCCTCTCAGCAAATAGCTTGGGGTGTCTACTTTCCAAAATGGGGTCATTTGGGGGGGGTTTGTGCCACCTGGGCATTCCATGGCCTCCGAAACTGTGATAGGCAGTGAGGAGTAAAATCAAAAATGTACGCCCTTAGAAATCCTGAAGGCGGTGCTTGGTTTTCGGGGTCCCGTACGCGGCTAGGCTCCTAAAAAGTCCCACACATGTGGTATCCCCGTACTCAGGAGAAGCAGCTAAATGTATTTTGGGGTGCAATTCCACATATGCCCATGGCCTGTGTGAGCAATATATCATTTAGTGACAACTTTGTGCAAAAAAAAAAAAAAAAAAATTGTCACTTTCCCGCAACTTGTGTCAAAATATAAAACATTCCATGGACTCAACATGCCTCAAAGCAAATAGCTTGGGGTGTCTACTTTCCAAAATGGGGTCATTTGGGGGGGGTTTATGTCATCTGGGCATTTTATGGCCTTCAAAACCGTGATAGGTAGTGAGGAGTAAAATCAAAAATGTACGCCCTTAGAAATCCTGAAGGCGGTGCTTGGTTTTCGGGGCCCCGTACGCGGCTAGGCTCCCAAAAAGTCCCACACATGTGGTATCCCCGTACTCAGGAGAAGCAGCTAAATGTATTTTGGGGTGCAATTCCACATATGCCCATGGCCTGTGTGAGCAATATATCATTTAGTGACAACTTTTTGTAATTTTTTTTTTTTTTTTTTTTTTTTGTCATTATTCAATCACTTGGGACAAAAAAAATGAATATTCAATGGGCTCAACATGCCTCTCAGCAAATTCCTTGGGGTGTCTACTTTCCAAAATGGGGTCATTTGTGGGGGTTTTGTACTGCCCTGCCATTTTAGCACCTCAAGAATCGACATAGGCAGTCATAAATTAAAGGCTGTGTAAATTCCAGAAAATGTACCCTAGTTTGTAGACGCTATAACTTTTGCGCAAACCAATAAATATACACTTATTGACTTTTTTTTACCAAAGACATGTGGCCGAATACATTTTGGCCTAAATGTATGACTAAAATTGAGTTTATTGGATTTTTTTTAGAACAAAAAGTAGAAAATATCATTTTTTTTCAAAATTTTCGGTCTTTTTCCGTGTATAGCGCAAAAAATAAAAACGGCAGAGGTGATCAAATACCATCAAAAGAAAGCTCTATTTGTGGGAAGAAAAGGACGCAAATTTCGTTTGGGTACAGCATTGCATGACCGCGCAATTAGCAGTTAAAGCGACGCAGTGCCGAATTGTAAAAAGTGCTCTGGTCAGGAAGGGGGTAAATCCTTCCGGGGCTGAAGTGGTTAAAGGCATCTCCCATAAATATAAATAAAAGGATTGGTGTTATTTCCATGTAGCCCTCAAAGTTGCATTAAAAGAGAACATTCTCCCTGCTGTACAGTATATATTTTTTTGCATTTATGCATATTCCCCATGGTAGTGCACAGCTCCCCATGCCCTTTGATAAATTTTGCCTTTTACCCTTAAAAACTGATTTTCAAGACTTGCCCCAATATACTTCTATAGGGGTTCAGATCTAAGCTAGCAGTTTCAGACTTTACAATCAGCTTGACAAACAACCCACAATCCAAACCCAAGAACAAAGAATAGACAAAGAGTAAAGACAAGGGAAACCTCTGAATCCCAAGGTCAATACAACAGACTTACTGGCAGAATCGCCAGGTGAAGACAAAGGAAAGAAAGCTTAAAAAAGAAAAATAATGAGCCATCACATCTAAGAATTGGTACGCTGCAATATAATATGTTTGTTTTTGGTTTTAATACTTTTTTGGGTTTTAATACTGCTTTACGTTGACTTTCTGACATTATTGTGGTAACAATGGTATTTGAAAGTGATTTGTTGTCAATGTTTTTTTTTTTTTGCCCTCTGATTCCTGTATTGAATTGTATTGTAACTGTACTGTCTGCCCCCAAATTGTAAAGCGCTGCAAAAGCTGTTGGTGCTATATAAATCCTGTATAATAATAATAATAGTTGGAATCCATAAAAGTGGATCTAAAGCCAAATCTGTCACTTAGACAACTGTCTAAGACAGTTCTTATTTTTAAAACAGTGACAGTTTTCAATATACATACAAACAAAAATTGCATATCTCAGTTGGATCGTATTTGAAATGGTTTGATCACACATTGAATTTACACATTGGTTGAATGTGAAGATTTTATTGGTTTAATCCATACATTTACACACAGGTGCAGCACTGAATCATTAGTGATTGTAATATAGTGACAGTTTTCAATTGTGATTTGAAAATTTCAGTTGCAAGGCTGAAATAAGGAACTTGGACCTTGTGTTAAAGCTTTGTGAATTGAGCCCAATGGTTTAAAACAAAAGGGTAAAAATAACAGCCCTGAAACTAGCATTTACAGAATGGTAGCCTCCATGTCTACTTTAGTACAAGTTTTCTTTAAAAAGATTAGCAAACAGCACCCAGACAATGCCCTTTCTGTAGCAGGCCGCAGACTAAGGTTAATTGATTTGAAGCACCTTCAATTAGACTGTGGCTGTCAGTATGTTTAAGTGGCTGCACGGTTCCTGCGTTAGAACAAGATGTACTGTTTGACTTCGTTCCCAACATGCCAGTGACAAAGCATGACCCCTGGCTCTGCCCTGACTTCACGTAAATCATGCACTATGTGCATCTGTAGATTGGAATGCTGTATAGATACATTTTATGGGCATTTCTCTGTTTGCTTAGTATATATAAATATATATTTACAGCCCCTATTCAGGGAATGAAATGGTCATTTTGGAAGTAACAGCTGTGGTTTAAGTGGTACCATACCACAAATTCCAAAAATAAACCTGGTTACATAGCATTTGCAAACAAGCAATCTTCCCTCGGGTTTTTCTGGCAGTACAATTTACCACTTGGAGGAAACATTCTGTTATAATAGATAAGGGCTTGTTTTAAAAGAATTTCTCTTACTATATTTTATTGTTAACCATTTCTTTACTCCGGGGGAGGATAATGGCTGCTTCCAGTTTTAAGACAGACCTCCAGACAAAAATAGCAAATAAAAATTATTAGCCCGTTAAAAGATAAAATAACAAAAACAGCTTTTACTGCAATACAGTATTCAGCTTCAATCCACAGATTTCCCTCGCCGTCCTTTTTTTTGCTGCTAGATGTGCTTATTCTGATGGCCAGCATCATTCAACCCTCTTTAACTGAGCCCAGGCTGCCTGGAACCCGGCCTAGCCTGTTACTGGACAGTAAAGGGATTATCATTATTATTATTAATCAGGATTTATATAGGGCCAACAGTTTGCGCAGCGCTTTACAACATGAGGGCAGACAGTATAGTCATAGCTCTCATCTGTCCCTGATTTGGAACATTGTCTCTCTGTTCCTTTTTCCTCCTCACTTGTCCCTCATTTTGGTCTGATCTATATAGTTGTGTTTAAAGTATACTATTTATCTTTAAAAAAGTGTTTCCCAGTGCTAAATCTTCAATCCAAATGATAAATTGTTGCATTTGTAAATTTCAAAAAACAATATAAAGCCATAGTAGTAAAAAAGGCACTTGTGGGTTCAGCTATTCTTTTTTTTTGTATAATTCTCCTTTAACCACTTGCTTACCAGGCACTAACATCCCTTTCCTGCCCAGGCCATTTTTCAGCTTTCAACGCTGTCGCACTTTGAATGACAGGGTACATTCTACACTGTACCCAAACAAATTTTTTAGCAATTTCTTCACACAAATAGGAGCTTTATTTTGGTGGTATTTAATCACTGCTGGGTTTATTTATTTTTTTTAAAAAAGACCAAACATTTTGGAATAAAAAGGTTTTTTACTTTTTTTCTGTCAGTAAATTTTGTAACTAAGTAATTTTTCACCTTCTCTGATGAGGCGGCACCAATGGGCACTGATAGGCTGAACTGGTGGGCATTGATGAGGTGGCACTTATGGGCACTGATGAGGCGGCACTGATGAGTAGGCACTGATAGGCAGCAGTGGTGGGCACTGATAGACGGCATGGACAGGCGGTACAGATGGGCACCGATGGGCATTGATGGGTGGCACTGATGGGCGACACTGATGGGCATTGATGGACAGCAGTGATGGGCATTGATGGGCAGCACTGACTGGTGGCACTGACTGGCATGGCTAATGGGCACTGATTTGTGGCAGTGGTGGGCACTGTTTGCTGCCACTGGTGGGCACTGTATGCTGGCATTGGTTTGCACTGTACTGTTACACTTTATTTATTTTTTGTAATCAAGGCACTGATGATCAGTGCCGTGATTATATCCCTAGATGTCCCCCTGTGAGGAGATGCCTCTGATCGGCTCTCCTCTCCTCCGCTCCTCACACTCTGTCAGTGTGAGTCGAGGAGAGTGGGCAGGCGGCAAGCAGTTAAGGGGGCATGGCAGTTTGTGTCCTATGCCTATGTACTTTTTGCTAATAGGTATCCCTCGTTTCCATCTCAAAAATTTGGGAGGTATGGTATATTTACAATACAATTCAATACAGAAGGAATCAGAGGACACTCTTGTTAAAGCTTACAGTCCAAAAAGGAGGGTCCAGTGATATAACAGGTAATAACTGTGGGGGATTGGCTGATGGAGAAGATAAAATTGCAGTCGTTATGGCATGTACACATGATCAGAAATTCATACGAAAAATGCTGCTTCCGAAGCAATCGTATGATAATCTGATCATTAGTACACAGCTTTCGAGAGCCGATCACGACAGTTCATCCAATATTATTCGAAGGGACAAGCACAAAAAGTTTTCTTGTTCTGTTGTATGATAATTTTGGTAACTTTAGTAACCTCTTCATTTTCGATATGAGATTAGCATGCAAAAAAAAAATAGACGATCATTCATCCGATAATATCGTTGTGTGTACCAGGCTTTAGGTGGTGGCGGGATAGGCTTCCCTAAAGAGAAAGGAGTGCTTCTTCCAATCCAGCCCTGCAACACAGGGACTGTAGGAGGCTCGTTCCACTTCAAATGCAGGTACTTACATTGATTACAAAGGTGCATTCATTTGTATCTGCTGTATCCACCTACAAATATTAAGGCGGTTGTAAACCGATGCAATATCATCGCTGGAGACAGCTTCTGTCTTCACCCGTCTTGCTTCTTCTTTCGCAGACTCCGGTTTTGTGACTCTCCGGGGCCGCGATGACATCACTCCATGGGGGCCGCTGATCACAGCACAGGGCTCTAAAGGAATGGCTCATTCAGAGCGCATGCGTCGGTGATGTCACTGGCTGCTTGTACAGTAAATATCTCCTAAACATTGCACGTTTAGGAGATATTTACACTACCTATAGGTAAGCCCTATTATAGGCTTACCTATAGGTAAAATTTCAAGATGGAAGTTTACTTCCTCTTTAAATATATAAAAATGTCCTTTACTTTAGCCTAAAAAATAAAACTGGGCTTAAACACTACAATCTGAACAAAAATAACCGTCTTAACCAATCCATCATTTTATTATGTGGATCTTTACAGTACTTGATATTGAAGAAAATTATAGAACCAGATTGTAACATGCCCATTTTTGCACGAACATAATACCACCTCTTGACAAGATCTTGACATGATCCCTAAAATAATGTAATTGGGCTGGGTAAACAGAATCATTTTATGTGAGCCTATGTCTTAAGTCTTTAAGTATATATAAACCTTAAACTTTTTTTCCAGTTTGTATACAATATGGATGAATAAATCCCTGTCAGTTATTCCCATCTATGTCCCATTGGGGAGGTTTTCCTTCACTTTCTGTCCTATAGACACAATAGGAAGTGAAAATCCAAAGTGAAGGAAATCCCCTCTTATACAGTTTTCCACTGGAGCAAGTGTTCCCTTCTTTTCCAGCATTGGTAAAAAAGACATTTTGGATTTCCCTCACTTTCAGTCCCTGGGACAGAGGTCAACAGGACAAATAGAGAAGGTGAATCTCATTGTGGGTACACAGATATCAATAAAGACCCAATAAGGGGTCTAACCCTTCCCCACTGTATTAAAAAAAAAATCATATACGTTAAGCTAGGTAGTGACCACACACAGATTCTGTTTTGAAATTAGATCTGCCAGAGGAACTATAATACCAACATGTTTTGGTGCTTACATTCCCTTTAGAAACAATGCCTTAATTCATCACGAATCACAAGCCCTAAAAATTGAAAAGTTTTATTTTAAACTATGGTGTCAATTTGTACATTGTATGCTTTGGTTCCTCTTTTGACACACACACATGAACAGCAGTTGCTTTTTTTGTACCATTGGTATGTTCCTCTGTTCCCACCTCCTGCTTTGTCTTTAGTCTCTAGCTAGACACTCCCTGCTTCTTTAGGCTTGTTCAGAAGTTTCACTTTCCCAGAGATACAAAGCACAGGAAAATCGTTGTCTTCTTACACCCTGAAAACAAAATAACATTCACTGTAATGTGCTTGTGGATCACCAAGTAGCCACATTGTTTGGACAAATTGCAATCTATGGAGATATGTCGGTGCATATTCTAAGGCACAGTACACACTTAACATAGTAATGTAATAGGGATTGTGGGGATTAGTGGCTTTAGATGTTGGCATTATAGTATTGTTAGATCTTGGTACAGTACTTTGTCTATGAAACACCAATATTTTTAGGCCCAGTAAGTTAGATAGGTACTTTAGGGTCTATATTGATGGGATGTTGCTCAATCCAAGCAGATTATGGTGGAATGCACCTGTCAATTAATTCTGAATAATCTCAGATGCATCTCATACTAAAGGCATGGACATAAGTCCTAAAAAGTGTTAGTTGCAATTAGCAATTGTTTGTTGCTTATTTAAAGTCCTTCCAAAACACAGAAATGTACTGCCCTTTAGCTGACATGTGAAGGTGCCAATAATTGTTAATGACAACTCCATGCATCTACCAAACCTGTTTTTGTAAAGGAGGTAGGGACTTCTTTTCTCAAGTTTCTCGCAGGTAGGACAGCCCATTAGAATGAATAGGCTGCTCTACACACACTGCGAGGAAATGTGTGAAAAATGCATGGAAACGCGCCTATACTTGCTCACATCTGTAGGTATGAACCAAGCCTAAGTCTACCCATTTTATGGGATGACAATGCCACTGCACAATTTCACTGCAGAATGAACTGTTCTGTCATCCTGCTAAAGAAAGTGGAAAACTAACAGATCTACTGGAAGAATCTATCAGCAAAACAAAATCTGCTATGCAAGGCTAGTTATTTTGGCCATCTTTACACACACTCTTTGGCCTAGTGACCAATTTCACCTGGTGAGTAAGTGAGTAATGCAAAATTTTACAGCTCAGACTGAAGACTGCAATGGATCATGGAGGCCATGAGGAAATGTGAATTGGAGCGGGATACCCAGAGGGTGGACCCATGCGTTTAAAGAGCCCTTTGGAGGACCTCAGCCAGGAGTGAACATTGATTGTCCCTGTAGTGCAGGGATATGCAATTAGCGGACCTCCAGCTGTTGCAGAACTACAACTCCCATGAGGCATAGCAAGACTCTGATAGCCACAAGCATGACACCCAGAGGCAGAGGCATGATGGGGCTTGTAGTTTTGCAACAGCTGGAGGTCCGTTAATTGCATATCCCTGCTGTAGTGGGAGGTCTGTGCATGGTGGGATGACATCTCCATATCCTTTGAATCCCCTTGGATGGACAAAGGCCCTGGCTGGGTTTAAGCCACAAGCGTCATTGACCTCCTGTAAAAGGAGGTCTGTGCAAGCTGGTGAGTGAGCACTTTGTTTGGTGGAGGGCACATTCTTTTTCTGGTGGCCTATGGTGTGGATATCACTGGAAGGACTCCCCTCAGCATTAATGGAATATTGAATTTATTCAGCTTTTTTTTTTTTCATCTTTGCAATGGTGGTCCAGCTTAGCCTTATATGATTGTTCTGCAGGAATTATTATATTTTACAGCAGGACTTTCCTTTTTCTTCACATTTTGGACTATATATTTGCTTCGTTTATTTCTATTTTTCAACACTTTTCACAAAATTTCAGTGCAGCTCTTTATATGATTTTTTTTTACAGCTGCAATTTGAATTGGGTGTAGGGAGGATATTTTCCAACAGAATTTTATATAGGGACAAAGCAACAGGTTAGCTTCCCTCCCCCTTCCTCCCAGTTTCACATACTCACCTTCCCTTTACTCTTCGGTGCTGGATTCAGCAAGTGGGAGATGTATTTTTATGTTTATGCCAGCATGTGACACACTCTATGCGACAGTGCTAGCTGAATCGCAATGCAACAGTTCTGTCACCTAGGGAGAGTCCATTGCCTTGCTTAACCACTTCAGATCCGGGCCATTGCCAAATGACGGCAACAGCGCGGATCTACATTGCCGGGACGACGTCTATTGACGTCGTCCCGTGCATGAGTGGCCTGCGCGCCCCCTGCAGGGCGCGCGCGGCACGCTCAGTGATCAGCGAGTCTATGAGACTCGCCTGATCACAGATCAGAGTAAGGGGTCGGTTCCGACCCCTTACCACATGATCAGCTGTCAGCCAATGACAGCTCATCATGTGATGTAAACAGAGCCGGTAATCGGCTATTTTTCCTCCTCGCGCTGACAGCGTGAGGAGGAAAAAAAAACCCGATCACTGGCGGCCGTGATCGGGACATCACTCCCGATCACGGCGATCATTTGTGACACAGCAAAAGGCAGCAGTGCCGCATACCAGTACCCACCAGCGTCACCCATCAGTGCCCACAGTGCCACCCATCAGTGCCCACAGTGCCACCCATCAGTGCCACCCATCAGAGCCCACATCAGTGCAACAACAGTGCTGCACATCAGTGCCACCTATCAGTGCCCATCAGTGTCACCTACCAGTGCCCATCAGTGCCGCCCATCACTGCCCATTAGTGCCCCCCATCAGTGCCGCCCATCAGTGCCCCTCATCAGTGGTACCTATCAGTGCCCATCAGTCCCACCTATCCGTGCCACCCATCATTGCCACCCAGTGCCGCCCATCAGTGGCCATCAGTGCCGCCTTATCGGTGCCCATCAGTACCGCCTTATCTGTCCCCATCAGTGCTGCCTTAACTGTGCCTATCAGTGCCACCTTAACTGTGCCTATCAGTGCCACCTTAACTGTGCCTATCAGTGCCGCCTTATCTGTGCCTATCCGTGCCCATCAGTGCAGCCTATCAGTGCCAACCAGTGCCGCCTCATCAGCGCATATCAATGAAGGAGAAAAATTACCTGTTTGCAAAATTTTATAACAAACTATTAAACATGATTTTTTTTTTTCAAAAATTTCCAACTTTTTTGTTTGTTTAGCAAAAAATAAAAACCCCAGCTGTGATTAAATACCACTGAAAGAAAGCTCTATTTGTGGGAAAAAAATGATAAAAATTTCATTTGGGTACAGTGTTGTATGACCGCGCAATTGTCATTCAAAGTGCGTCAGCGCTGAAAGATGAAAATTGGTCTGCGCAGGAGGGGGGTTTAAGTGCCCAGTAAGCAAGTCGTTAAACTTGAGTGACTTGTAACTTAATGGGGAAGCCTGTGATGTTCACCTTTTAAAACTTCGATAATCAATTAAACCTTTATTACTGGAAGACCTAAGCAAAATTATTACCAACCTCACTAACCTTCAGTAAAACATCACGTCTTTAATTCAAGAAAAAAATTTGTAATTTTCATTCATCTTCATTTAGATTTTCTTGAACATCTGTATTAGGTCTGAAAGTCTTTTGTAAGCTTTCAGAAAATTTGTTACCAAAGTTGACATTTTATAGCTGGAGGCCCCTTTCTAAGAACAATGTCCCTTGTAGCCATGGGTGTCTTCTTCGTATTTAGATCTCAAAATGTGATGGGCTGTTCAATAAACCACATTACAGACATATTTCTAGGAAACAAATCTTTCTTCAGCTACTTAGAATAGGCCATAAATTACAGTGCAAGCAAACTGACACCTGTGAAATATCTGAATAAATTATTATTGGAATTATTGTAATGATTTTTTTTAAAATACTGTATAATTTACAAAAAAAGTAAGAAGAATGTGCAGCTTATCTGCCCCCCCCCCTTTTTTATTTTTACAATAGCATTACTACTAACTACTATTTCTATAGATAACTCTGAAACCCTGATCTTTGTAAAACTAGTGATAAGGGTTATGGTGTCATTCTAAAATTGATGTTATTAAGAGGAGTTCCACCCAGGGGGGCCATTAAAAAAAAAAAAATTAAAAGTCAGCAGCTACAAATACTGCAGCTGCTGACTTTTAATTGGACACTCACCTGTCCCTGGGTCCAGCGGTGCGGGGGATCGAAGCCCCGTTCGTCCCCCCCCTCCGCTCGTCGGCGCCGGCATTTCAACTGTGGGCGCCGGGCTGTGGCTTCACAGCCTGGCACCCACTGCGCATGCGCGAGCGGCGCCAAGCGCCGTGATTGGCCGCTCAATCACCTGGGACCTGCAATGGGTCCCAGATGATTGACAGGAGGGAGGGAGAAGAGCCGAGCCCTTCCTGTGCCAGGGGGAAGTGATGTCACCAGCCCAGGCAGACGAAGGGGCAGACTACGAGGGACCACCTAGCAACAGGCATTTAGAGGTAAGTAAAAAAAAAAAAAATATCCAAATGTTTTTTTGTTTTTGTTTTTTAGAATTTTTTAGATATGTATGTTTTTTTGGGTGGAACCCCACTTTAGTGCAATTAAAGTGGAGCATGGATGACAGTTGTCACAAACCAGGAAGACTGGCTGATAGTGACTTGGTTTTAGCAGCTGGGGCAGACAGTGGGAAAAGTCACTAAGAAGTTACAGAGAGTTCAGTGTGCTCCCTCAATTAGCGATAGTGAGAACCCCAAGAAGGGCCGAGACACAGGATCTAAGAAACTGCCCTGTCTTCACCAGAGCTCATAAAGGTGGAGATGCTGCAGGCGATTCCCTGGTTGTGGCCCTCTGACTTACCCACGTAGACAGCTACTGAGAGCAGGTGAGAGTCCCTTGCAGTGCTGGGGTGCTGGATTCACAAGGCTGTAGATAAACCAAGGTAGTCCCAATTGATAGGAGTGCACAAGAACGCACAGAGACACAGAGGAAAAACTGAGAGTGCACAGGGGATGGTAACTTGAGGCTGGCTGGAACTCACAGGGTGCAGAAAAGCATGTAGCTGACTGGAAGGCAGAGGAAGACATGTTGGTAAATGGGGATGAGCCATACACCCCCCCCCCCGGTTCGGTTCGCACCAGAACATGCGAACAGACAAAAAATTTGTGCGAACAAGCGAACACCGTTAAAGTCTATGGGACACGAACATGAAAAAAGTGCTCATTTTAAAGGCTTATATGCAGTGGCGGCTGGTGCTAAAAAATTTTGGGGGGGGCGCAAACAAACTGAAAAAAATGTGAAAAAAAAACATCAAACGCTGCCACTGTGCTCATCAAACGCTGCCACTGTGCCCATCAAACGCAGCGACTGTGCTATGGGCACAGCCAGTGTGCCCATGCTGCCACTGTGCCAAATGCTGCCAGTGTGCCCATCAAATGCTGCCAGTGTGGCAAAGTCTCCATACCCCCCCCCTCACTTGCCCACAATAGGACCTACAGATAGATAGACACTGGGTGGGAGAGATAGACAGACAGATATTGGGTGGGAGGGGGAGAATGAGTGAGATAGATAGATATCACCAGGGACCATGCCTGGCTGGGCAAAGCTATAGATGTAATAAAAAATATATATTCAGCAAAGACCCCTAAGTCCCCTTTCACACTGGGGAGGTTTGCAGGCGCTATTGCGCTAAAAATAGCACCTGCAAACCGACCCGAAACAGCCGCTGCTGTCTCTCCAGTGTAAAAGCCACTGGAGTGGTGCGCTAGCAGGACGGGAAAAAAAGTCCTGCTAGCAGCATCTTCGGAGAGGTGAAGGAGCGGAGTGTATACTGCTCCTTCACCGCTCCTGCCCATTGAAATCAATGGGACAGCGCAGCTATACCGCCGGCAAAGCGCCTCTGCAGAGGCGCTTTGCGGTGGTTTTTAAACCTTTCTTGGCCGCTAGCGAGGGGTAAAACTGCCCTGCTAGCGGGCGAATACCGCCGCTAAAACGACGGTAAAGCACCGCTAATAATAGCGGCGCTTTACTGCCGATTCCGCCCCCGCCCCAGTGTGAAAGGGGCCTAACGTTAACTAGATAAAATGAATTAAATACACATACCTCAATACAAATTCAAAGCATAACAGTGAAAAACCAGTCAATAATAAATAGTTAAATATATATAAATATATATAATAGTTTTTCATTTTTTTTTTATGGTGACTACAGGAGGGGGGGGCGGCACCCGGGCGCCCCCTATGGACGGGCCGCCACTGCTTATATGCATGTTATTGCCATAAAAAGTATATGGGGACCAGGGTACTGCCCCAGGGGACATATATTAATGCAAAAAAAAGTTTAAAAAATGGCCGTTTTTTCAGGAGCAGTGAACTAAACCACTTACTGACCGCCCGCGTCGGTACTTTGAAGAGGAGTATCGTTGTTATGGCAGCAGCTAGCTGCCATAACCCCGGTATCCTCTTCTTCGGCTGGCAGTCCGCTTTCAGATAAAAGTGGTCTCTGAGGCAGATTCACCATGAGATCACTTTTATCGGTGGTGGGAGGGAGTGCCCCCTGCGGCTTACCGGAGCCGTCGGTAGCAGCAGAGGCGATCGGGTTCTTCTCCCTGTTCAGTATGGAGTTGAATGAGGGGAAGATGGTCCCCACCCATTTCCATACCATTGCAGGGCGGAAGCGACGTTAAAACGTCCATCCTAAGCTCTTAAAGAGATTTTTTTTTTTTTTTTAAATGACATTACATCATTTTTTTTTTTTTCATTGCATTGCAATGTAAATATGAGATCTGAGGTCTCTTTGACCCCAGATCTCATATTTAGGAGGTCCTGTCATGCTTTTTTTCTATAGGACTAAAGGTGACACAGTTTTTTTTTTTTTAAAAAGAACAGTGTAAAAATAAAAAATAAAAGGTAAAATAAATAAGAAAAAAAAAAATTTTAAACGCGCCCCATCGAGCTTGCGTGCAGAAGCGAGCGCTGGCATATGAAAACAGTGTTCAAACCACACATGTGAGGTATCGATGGTTAGAGCGAGAGCAATAATTCTAGCCCTAGACCTGCTCGGTAACTCAAAACATGCAACCTGTAGAATTTTTTAAACGTCGCCTATGGATATTTTTAAGGGTAAAAGTTTGTCGCTATTAAGTGGTTAATAATGGTTAAAGTAAAACAATAAAAATGAAATATTTAAATATTGTGCCTGGGGGGTCCCCTAATGCCCTGTACACACGGTCAGATTTTCCGACGGAAAAAGTGCAATCTGATTGTGTTGTCAGAAATTCCGATCGTGTTTCCGACACACAAAGTTTGAAAGCAGGATATAAAATTTTCCGACAACAAAATCCAATCGTTTAAATTCTGATGGTGTGTACACAAATCCGATGCACAAAGTGCCACTTATGCTCAGAATAAATTAAGAGATGAAAGCTATTGGCCACTGCCCCGTTTATAGTCCCGACGTACGTGTTTTACGTCACCGCGTTCAGAACGATCGGATTTTCCGACAAATTTGTGCGACCGTGTGTATGCAAGACAAGTTTGAGCCAACATCCTTCGTAAAAAATCCGATGGATAACCATAGGACACACCCTCTGCCACGCTTTTTTATATATAAAAAAAGATTAGTTAAACCCACAAGTGCTTTTTTTAACCACTACTATTCCTTTATATTGTCATTTAATGGATACCAATGCAGAAATTTAGAGTTTGGATAAAAGGTTTAGCATTGGGCAACACTTTTTGAAAGATAAATAGTGCATTTTATATATAACTATATAGATCAGACCAAAATGAGGGACAAATGAGGAAGAAAAGGAACAGAGGGACTTTGTTCCAAATCAGGGACAGTCCCTCGAAATCAGGGACAGTTGGGAGCTATGATATTTTGTGGCATTTACTTGTATCAGTTTGTGTCTTTTATATCTGTCTTGAGATCTGCTTTAAAGTGGATCTCTAGTATGGTTGCCACCTCATCCCTTTAAACCCGAACACATATTACACAGGTTCTGTGGCTGATTAAGGTGGTAATTAAAGTCACTTGGTGCCTTACCTGCATTTAATTAGCCTCAGAACCTGTGTAATTCATATGTGTTCGGGTTTAAAGGGATGAGGTGGCAACTCTAATCTCTAGCCAAAATTTCAGAACACAACCTAATGCTGCCATGGATGCATGTGCGTTATATGTGCTGAGCTGTAATATTTGCCAATAGAGAGATCTTTGCCATTGGTTCACTTGTGCCATAAATGAACCTCAATGGAAAGGGTCAGAAAGACAAAGCAAAGCAAATAAACATTGAGGAGGAAATAAAAGTAATAAAATACACTGAATAAAAGAAATTGCATAGTAGCCATAAACAACAAGTAAAAATTGTGAAAAAGGTAAACTTGACCTTTATATATTTCCATCTTTTCTTCTGATATTTGTGTCAACTGGGGCAATTCTTAAATCATTCATTTTGGAAATGAAAATTTTAGGTTCAGTGAGCTGTGCGTGTGCTGTGTTTAATAAAATGTGACACCTGGATGTCTTGACTCTGACTAATCACAGTATGGGTTACTGGGCAGCCCTCTGTATTGCAGCTTGCAGATTTGCCAAAAATTCAAGTGCTGTATTTCAAACTCTGTGGACAGCCAGCAAGATTTAATGCTAAAACAAATTTTAATAAAGATTTAAAACAATCTGTGGGATGTATGAAGTATATATTTTTCAGCGTATATAATACCATGCATGCATAGCATGAATTGTATGTTCAAATATAATTGCTCTATATCTGCATAATCATATTAAATAATATGTGTATCTTTAATCATTCCTTGTTAGAAATGTATGGTAGTTTAATCATGACAGATGGAAGGTGGAAGGGGCTACAAGATGGAAGAGTGAGTTAAAGTCTATTAAATCTACATATGAGAGATTTATATACTAACATTTTTTTTCTTCTTACACAAAGATGTACAGTAGATCTACTAATGCCTAAACTGGCTGTCTTTCACATACGCTAGTGAGTCCAGCAGATTGTATTTGTTTGTGGCAGTTCGAACAGAAATGGATCATTTACATTTGATTGGAGGGTGTACAACAATAAAATCAGGTTTGACAAAAGACATGATAAGTAAGTCCCAATATTCCATATTGTTTTATTCTATGATTCTTGCTTGACCTTTGAGGTGATTGCACCCTTATGCCCTGTACATACGGTCGTATTTTCTGACGGAAAATGTGTGATAGGACCTTGTTGTCAGAAATTCCGACCGTGTGTAGGCTCCATCACACATTTTCCATAGGAATTTCCGACAGAAATTCTGATCGTGTGTACACAAATCCGACGCACAAAGTACCACGCATGCTCAGAATAAATTAAGAGACGAAAGCTATTGGCTACTGCCCCGTTTATAGTCCCGACTTATGTGTTTTACGTCACCGTGTTCAGAACGATCGGATTTTCAGACAACTTTGTGTGACCGTGTATATGCAAGACAAGTTTGAGCCAACATCCGTCGGAAAAAATCCATGGATTTTGTTGTCGGAATGTCTGATCAATGTCCAACTGTGTGTACAGGGCATAAGTGTCCATTTAAAATTCCATAAAAATTGTTTGTGGTAACTTCATGCTTATAGTACATTCTGCAGGTCAGAAAGGTACCTAATTTTGGTTCTCTTTGGTTATTTCACTTTAGGAACCCAAATATTAAAATACTGTATGTGGGGACTGTATCTGTAACACTTACCCCGACAGTAGCCCCTGGATATGATATATTATCTGTTCTGCCATGACTCCTTAAGCTGCTGGGTCCCCACTAACACACCTGTGTAACTTAACCTCCCTGGCGGTATGATTATGTCAGATTTTAGATGCTGAAAACGGTACAATGTTTTGCATGGAAATTTGGCGTTTTATATTGTAGGCCTGTAATTCTTAGGAATAACTCACTTAAATCTGTCCAAATAAGAGTCTAGTAGACATCCCGGGTATGATAAAGTTTGAAACACGAAATCATAAATTATAATATAATAAATAACTATAAATAATTATAACACATAATAATAATATTTATTCAATAAAGTAATCAAATCAAAACACTGAAATGTGCTCAGTTGCAGAATTGTCACTGTCGTGACTTTCAGTGTTTGATGACAAAATTCCCCACAAATTACTATCGCTCATTTCTACAAGTGATTCGAATTTATTATCGCTGTTTTTTAGCTGGTCTAAACCTGCTTTTGACGTAAAGAGACACTTTTTGGTTGCTATGGACATTCTCAAGTTTCCAGGCAAAAAGAACAGTATTTATAATATAAAACTGCATGCAGGGCACTGGACAAAAGCATTAGGGACAAAAGGGATGTGAAATGATTTGATACAGTAATGTAATCTGTAAGATTCCAGTGTACTGTATGTGTTATGTGTTTTTTCACTTTTTGAATTTGGCGCCGGGCTCCGTCCCTGTGCGTCGCGATGCTCGCATGGAACGGAGCCCGGCACTGTGATAGATCGAGCGGAGGACACGGCTCGCACACACAGTGGGGAGACATTGCAGGATCATGGGGGCAAGGTAAGTAACTTTGCCTGGATTCTGTGATGCAATCCCGAGTGTGGCTCGAGTTACCGCTTTTGGTAGTGAAAATTCACCCTGAGCCACACTCGAGAATACCGCTAGGGAGGTTAAAAATTAGTAGGCTACCACTCTATAATAACGCACAGAAAATAGGATACAAGCAACTTGGTGGTAGATTAATTAGATGTTTTATGGCAATGCAATCAAACAATATGTACATCATTAAACAGGCAAATGACAAATAATTATTCATTAAATTGTGATACTTGGAGGGAGCATGGTGACTTAGTTGTGAGTGCTTATGCCTTGCGGCAATAGGGTTCCAATCCTGGCCGGGACACTATCTGCATGGAATGTGCATGCTCTTCCTGTGCTTGCATGGGTTATCTCCAGGTATTCTAGTTTCCTACCAAAGTCATAAGACATGCAGTGAAACTCACTCACAAAAATGAAACACCCGGAGCAAAAAAAAAAGTGTGCACACAAAAGTGAGAACACAAAAAGTGCACAGGGCGTACACATGGTCCTCCTCTAAAAAGAAAGGACCCTTGTCCTGATTCCCTGAGGCGCAAGGCTCCTGACAGGGACTGGGGTACTCAATAGTCCACCTGGCTGAAACCAGACAGACCCCTTTCTTTGGGAGGCCTGCCAAAACAGACCAACCCCAAGTACTAGGTGGGGCTCCCCTGAAGGGAGACCCCATGAGAGGGGGAGAACCTGACCAAAAGGCAATGTGCCCTCCCCCGAGACTTTCAGGGCAGGCCCAAGGACATGGAAGTAGGTTAGATGGCTGTCTCATGTGGTCCTAGTATGTGTGTGCAGGTCTAATCACAACAGTAGCCTTCTATGACAGACCTTGGTAACATTCTGTTGAGTGGTAAATTAAGCTTTGGTATGCATTTCAGGCATTTTAGCAACAACGGCGCTGACAGGCAGGGAGAGAGGTGGAAAGAGGACAGAGGAGACCTGTGGATGATGGAGGCACGTAAGCTAACCACGGTGTTAGGGCTCAGCAGCCATGATAAACCTTGGTCAGTTTACAGGGGGGAGGGCAGAACCAGGTAAGACCAGCCAGATATTTAAAGTGATACAAGGGGCCAAATGACATAGCACAAGCACTGTGCTATTGCTTATGCTTTAAAGGAACAGGATCCATTTTTTTAAATTTTTTTTTAGGGTTAAAAACACTTTAATATAATACATATCTCATTGTTTATGTTTCAAACTTAGTTTGAAATAACAGTCAATCATCCCAGTCCCACTGCCCACTCTCCTTAGAAGCATAGGACAGCCCTGTAAGATGTCATCAAACAGTAAAATTAAACATTACAAAGCAAGTATTAATTACATTGGAAAGTTACTGCAAAGGAGTTAAATGTCGCCCCTTTATCTGAAAAGTTTATGGGTACAACTAAAGAGCGCACTACGGGGGAGTTTTAGTAAAACTGGATCACTCAGAATCTGGTGCAGCTGTGCATGATAGCCAATCAGCTTCTAACTTCAGCTTGTTCAATTAAGCTTTGGCAATAAAACCTGGAAGCTGATATGGTTTACATGCAGAGCTGCAGCAGATTTTTAGTAAATAACCCCTTACATGTCTATACACATTTCTACAACCTACAAGACTAATGTCAATAGGGCTGGGTAATACAATCATTTAAGCTGTATACCATTGGTCATCATTTTCACATTTTTATCATAGTTAGCGACACTTGCTTGATCAATTACTATGTACTGTTTGTCATTTTCTTCATCTGTTTCTTTGCTGTTTTAGTTGCAGGAATTTATGACAGAGTGTCATTGTGTGTATGTAATAACAATATCACATATGTTATGGCACATTCTTCACAAATGTGGCTTGAATGGGAGGGTTGCAAGAAAAAAGCCACTTCTCAAGAAAGGCCACATGTAGTCACGACTGAGCTTTGCCAAACTGCACCTTGAAGATTCTGAGGCCACATGAAAAAAGATGAAAAAGATGAGACTAAAATTGGATGATTTGGCCTCAACACCAAACAATATGTCTGGTGGAAATCCAATAAAGTTC
This sequence comes from Lithobates clamitans, assembly GCA_037952925.1. NCBI lineage: Eukaryota > Metazoa > Chordata > Amphibia > Anura > Ranidae > Lithobates > Lithobates clamitans. Next base: position 1,908,217 of record JBBGZY010000448.1, read on the forward strand.
ACCATCCAAATAACAGCAGTCCTACATTAAAGCATGGACGCGGCAATATCCTGTGTAGACAGGAACGGACTACTGTTATCTGACACCACAGATTTATTCTCCATTTTTCAGACTGTTCCTGTATCCCTCTAGCGCTGGGCTCAGATTACCTACATCACATTTCTGAGCCTAGAGAAGAGCATTGTGGGAACTGTAGTCCTTTACTTTGGATTCTATTGTCATTCATTCGTTATTGCTATTTTCATTCAACTGTTCTGTGAGTTACCTCAACAGAGTCTTGGCTGCTGTTTTCCAGGACTTGGCTGATTTGACACTCTTATATAGCCTCTTTCTCTGATTATGTAAAACTAAGAAGGTTGAACTCAGTTTGCATTTTGTCAGTGTCTTATTTAAAGGTATACACATCATGTCTGAACCTACAGTGTCAGAAGGGCTGGAAAGTTCACAGGGTCAAGTCTACACAGAGGAACATACAATATTAAGCATCCCTTGCAAGGGTAGCGCTAAATTTGGGGGCTCATCCGGGATGTTCTGCTGCAGGCCCCAGCCAGCCCAATCACAAGCCATTGCAGGAGCAAGAGATGGACCCAGCTGCTGCAGCCACCTGGGGGAAAAATGGAGTGAATGGAGTGATGCACTGTTCTAGAGATCCCAGGAAGTGAGTGCACCAAGAAAAAGATCCGACAGTGGGTGAGAGCCTTAGTTCCAGAACAGAGGGCCTACATTCTGGATGTGAAGATATAGTTTACTCTGGACTATGTTTGGGTGTTGATGCAATGGCAAGAAGACATACATGCCTATTTCCAGGAAGAAGAGGTGCACCTAGCAGAAGGGGTGAATGCCTGGGTGATCCCTCTGCGGTCAGCTAAAGTGCAACCGCAAGCCAGTGTGGGGAATACAGGACCAGTTGGTGTGGACTCCTGTGGACTCCTGTGGACTCCTGTGGATACAGGGCTCCCCCCGATTCATTGTATATGGATATAAGCCAGCCCAAGAGTCTGGTGAAAAATGGCTCTGCTACCGCCAACCAAGGGTATAGCAACTCAGTTTCTTTTCAGGGTAAATGTCAACCCCTGCTGGAGAGGAGGAGTTTAAGACATGGATGAGTCAGGCCACTCAGGCAGTAGAAGAATTAAGTGTTCCAGAAGCTGTAAAGAGGAAGCGGCTTTGTGAAAGTCTTAGAGGTCCAGCAGCCAAAGTGATTTGTAATCTGAGGATGGGAAAGAAAGTCTGTATAACTATGGATTACATAGAAGCTCTGTATTCTGTATTCCTGTATGCTGTATTCTGAAGAGTAGAGAAGACCTCAGATGCTGACCAAGCCCGTCTGGATCGAGCCTTACAAGGGGCCCATCCAAACCACCCCATTGTTTTGAAGTTACTGCTGAAGGGAGCACAAATAGTTCCTACCTACCCCGAATTGATGAGAGAAGTGAGGGAAGAGGAAGCTTTGCTGGAAGAAAAGAGTCAAAGGGTGAGAGAGATGGCTGCAAGTGGGGGAAGAAAAGAGAAAGCATCTGCTGTTGTTCATGAAGAACCTAGTTTCTCGGATCAGGACAGTGAGACAGAGGTGGACAGAGAAGGGCATGTTAGACCCGACAACAAAGTCAGTTGGCGGCCCAAAGCCAGTGGAATTAATAACCCAAGTTGCTCAAACTCAAATGCACCAGGCCCTGATATGAGTGATGGAGACTCAAGGGAAGATGAAAGAGCAAAGGTTTAACCCAGGAGGATCGAGGTTGATCAAAACCAAGGAAAAAAGATGTTTCGGATGTGGAGAGGTTGAGCATTTCAAGGCTGGTAGGTCCAGAGTTGCTAGCGGAAGTGTTAAAAGCATTAAAGAAGACACTCTTCTCGAAGAAGGAGGGAAACTTCTAGGGACCTCAGTGAAGGCGCCAATTTAGGGTTCCAAGGCAAAACAGAGCTCCAAAGTTAGGAAGAAATGAAAGCAAAAATGACAGGCAAAATCTTCCACTTGTATCTACCCCTTTGCCTGTACCTAAAAGTGAGTCGCTCAGGCTGGGAAGAAAGATGGAAAAAGTAGTAAAAAGAGGTAAAGTTTCAATAGGTAAGCCTATACCAAGAAGAAAGGGGGGGAGGGAAGGGGAGGAAGGCATTGGTAGCCGCAATAGTAAAGATAAAAAGTAGCCATAATAATAATACCTGTGAATCCCCAGACACCAAATGACATCTACTTTTTCCCTTGGAATGGTCATTACATTATTATCTACCTGTACATATTCACTCTATCTTTTGTCCCCCTACATTTCAAAACATCATAACTTCTATACTCTTTGGTTCACGTTGGTATCCACTTATATTCATTCAATGATAATTATTTTATCTCACCTTTGCCCTATTAATACAGTCACATTTAGCAATTTTATATCTATTTTTTATAGGTTATGAACATGCGGTCACAACGTTTTAAGCTCCTCACAAACACTAGTTGCCCTCTAGGTGCCGCCTCAGCTCCCAGGATTGTGTACATATTTATCCCTGACAGGTTCACACCCTCGATGCCCTCCACCCACCCACATAGGTTCTTTGTAAGTAATTTACTATGGTCCAAAGCTACCACTGCTACTTTAAGATATTATTACGAAAAACCTTCTTTTGCCTGTCCTGTGGTCAACCCCTAAACATCTCCCTATATTTATATATTTTTTATAGATAGCTACTTTGCATCTGCTCCTGAAGATTGGAAAGATCCATGAAACGCGTCAAGCTTTTAGATGCTATTCACATTAACAACCTCCCTATACCTCCATGTTATTATGCCGTTTGGATTTCACCAATTATCATTATGATACTGTGAGGACACACAACTATTAGCTTGAATCCAATTTTTACCTCACCATTGCGATCCACATCGTGCTGCTTTGTTGCTGGGTTACTTTGTTATTCTGGATCAGCTTTATGGAACGTGTACTTGTATGTTTTACTATATGATTATGTGTATATGCAGGCTATTTTGTCACCAATATGGTCCACTCATCAGACATTACTGATAATATGATGCAGCTACATGCAAATATTAGTCTGATGACTGTGTATTATGGTACCATTATGACTATAATAGGCTGCTATACCATCATGCTGTTATATGAAGTTTTAACTATGAATTTAACCATCCAATAAAGCTTCCTTGATTTATTTTACTTGACTGTCTACTAACTTGTTACTATGCAACACGATGCGGTCCCATATATGGTGCACTCATTAGATATTCTTTCTACTACTATGTTGTGTTCCCTTCCTAGCTGCATGTCTCATTTAAAGTCCGAAAACCCCCCTTTTTTCCTTTTGTTGTATACATTTTGGGGGTGGAGGTACATTTTCTCAAATGTCCTCATTTAAAGTCCCATTTAGCTAGTTTTCTCGTTTTCAAGGGTCTGGTATAGATTCTGGGGGGACCCCATGTTATATTTCATGTAAAAAATAAACAAAATGGTGTGGGTCCCCTAAAATCCATGCCAGGTCCTTATCCTAGATAGTGGTCTGGAAAGAATTTTTAAGGGGGACTACATGCAGAAAAAAAAACCCAAAAGGCATGGGTGTCCCCAAAAATCCATACCAGTCCCTTATCCAACAAGGGTGGCCCCCATGCAAAGAAAGGAAAAAAAATGAATGGGGCTCCCCTCAAAATCCACACCAGACTTATATCCAGGAATGCAGCCTGGCTGGTCAGGTAAGGGAATGAGTGTATGACCCCTCCTCCTGAATTATTTTAGGCCAGGTGTCCTCAATATGAGAAGAGTACCTTGCCTGGGGGTCACCCCAGCAAGGCACTTTGTTCCCATGTTAATGGGGAGGAGTGCCTCTCCCCACATCCCTGGCCCAGTGATGTGGGGGTCTGTTACTTGTTGTGGGGGCCTTGTTATTTATTAGCTTATTTAAAAAAATAAAATAAAATAGTAATGTTGGTCCATCATCAGGAAGAATGCCAACCTGCCGATACAAACACATTGACGATCTTTTCCTGCTGGTCTCTTGCCACAAATGGTAGTTCCCCAGCAGGTAGCTAAATGTCAACAAGCTGGTGGGGATGCTGACTGATGTCATTGCCCAAAATATGGTCATGACCATTCTGGGATGTCTGCCGACTTGTATATACTTTAAAACAAGCTGCCAGGTAGGTGGCCAGAAGCTGTCATTTAGGGACTGTATTACTACCGTCACTAAATGAATGACTTCCAGCTGCAGTAGCCAAAGGTTTGGGTAGGCAGGTGAAATACCGAAATCTGGCAATTACATTTTCCCATGTGATGAACTGAGAATAGCTAAGGACTCATGGTCAACCTGAACCCAAAGTTCATCCCTAATCAGCAACATTTCAGTTACTATTTAGCTGCTACCCAACCCCTCAAAGTTTTTAATGTTTTTGTCTTTTTTCGCACAATTTTTCTTTTTTAATTTCAGTTTGGTTAAAAAAAAAGTAGGGTTGGGGTTTAGTGTTTTAGAGTTGGAGTTTGGGATTGTATGTTTTAGGGTTGTTTAGCGCTTTAGGTTTTGTTTTCCTAAAGTGTTACTAAACCCAGGACCCTGCATTCACTATATCTGGTCTCCCACAGTGGGAGATGGAACATGGAAATGCAATTACGGTATTTTAGTAAAAACAAACTACTAAATACCTTTTCTCATCAGCAGGATGAAACAGTCTTATGACCTCTATCAGTGCCTGATTAAAGCTTATAGGAGGAGTTTTTATACTGCATTGGCTGTCCTATCAGGGTGCAGGACCCCTGACCCTCTGTCTGGACAGTGCTGATTGGCCCTGTGCTGATCACATGCACTCTCCCAAGAAATAAAAAACTCTCTAGAAATACCTGAGCATGTGCATAACGACTCCTCTGACTCTATCTTATCCAGACATGTTTTGGGGGCAATGAAAGAAGAAGGTCTGTGAATACAGGATCAAACAGCCTTTTTACACAATGCAGGGGATTAACCCCTTAGGTTCCACAGTAAGTATAACAAGCATGCTTTGCTGCATATACAGACTGGTTTTACTGTTGTGGGTTTAGTAACACTTTAAGGGAGGTACAGTATATATTTTATTATTATAATTTTGCTAGGGTTGCTAGAGTTTACTTTGGGGTCAGCAGTATGAACTTTTTCTAACACAGACAGAGCTGTTCCTTGTTTGCAACACATCGCCTCCTGCTTGTACAGTATAGTATAGTGCACTAAAGCACCACTTCTATTGTCGTATCTGATAATAAAATTAGACAACCTGTAATTATAATTTTAGGCAGGACTAAAGGCAGTGGAGGAGGTTCTCCACACACAGCCAAGTGTATTATCTCAAGCACAATTTATTATTAAAAGTATAAAAACATACTCACAATCCCATCCCATAATAGTATTTCAGACCTCTAGGACCTGGATGACCAAGATGGAAGACCTAGCAACACTGTATGACATAATGCAAGAGTACTAACATGTTTCAAGGAACCACTTTTGTGAGGTTTTGTGAGTATGTTCGCAAATTTTAATTTTTTACTTTAGAATCACAGTTTTACCCTATCTGAGCAGGGGCTGCAAGGACAAAGTGGATTTAGAGGCACCATACTAATTTTATTGGCTAGCAAGCCTCCTTGTTTTGAAGACCCTTTGTCACGTCCACTAACACCTGATTGCTGAGGTGTTATCTGGTTTTCACTTTTTTCACGATGCTTTTAGTCAGTTTTTACAAGCACAGTGGATGGGCTTGTCTGCAGGCAGCAGTCAAAGACAGCAGCTAAACCACATTATTACAGACTACTTGGGATCTAGGTTTAAAGTGAGGACCCTCATAGACTATTGGCTGTCCAGGCTGTCCACAGGGTTTGCACGGTACACACTGGAGTGTCTGGCTTTCCCTACAGCCCGTGTGTTGTTTGAGTGGGTATTCAACCCAGCAGGTGGTTTTGTGACAGAGAGATACATCTATCTGTCCTCTGACACCATTGACCTGCTCATTTTTATAAAAATGGACTAGTCATGGATCAGCAATGATTACAGACTATGCAATGCTATCACTACAACTACACTACAAACATATTTTTTACTTCATTACCTGCCACCTCTCCTGGACTGCCACCATTATAGCTTCTTCCATCTCTTCTGGTCTGACACCATTTACAGCCCCTGCAATCTCTGATGGCCTGCCACCATTATTAGTTCCTACAGCCTTTCCTTCTCTATTCTGGTGCTCCGGTACTAAAAGGTGCCACACAATGTTTGCCTCAGCTGCAAATTTTCTAATGTTTGCTGCAGGGTAAATCATGCTCTTTGTCGCTTAGTTTGCAGCCTGTTCAGGTTCTCTGGCACTCAAAAATATTTGTAGCTATTGTCTCTCTGAAATAATATAATCTAATGTTTATTTCAAGATAAAAACTGCCTCATTTCTACCTCTTAAATAGCAGCATAATCAAGCTGCAGTGATAGTTACTTTTTTGATAAAACCTGCCTTGTCTCTCAGTTTGAAACTGCACCCTTGTAAAGCTGCTTACATACAGTAGTGTGCATTGAAGGGGTACAACTCCTTTGGCTGTTATCTCTGACAACAGACTCTAATTTTTATTTCAATTTTATTCCTCATGTCTCTCTCTCTCTCTCTCTCTCTCTCTCTCTCTCTCTCTCTCTCTCTCTCTCTCAATCTCTATCTCTCTCTCTTTCTCTCTCTCTCTCTCTCTCTCTCTCTATCTCTCTCTCTCTAGAAATGCAATATAAAAATCTGCTTACACACTGTGCAGTGAGTCTATGCAATATTTCTCGCTGTTGTCTCTGAAATAAAACACTCTGCTCCAAGCTTGCATTGACATATGGTATGCAAGCTTTGTATTTGCCTTTGGGTATCCAGCCAGCTAGATTTTGAGTCAGTCGCTCTTGTGCTGGCCAGCAGTATTGCAAGCTGTGATAACCCTATCATAGCTGGTTTTACCTTCGCAAAGTAAGCTGCCTCATTCCTCCTACACCAAACAAGGTGCTTGCTGTGGTCTGCGCCCTTGAGATCTAGTGGCAGTCTGTTTTTTACAGTTGTTATCTGTGTTTGGATTGGATAACCCAAAATAATTTGCTGCTGCATATTGGACAGCAATGCTTCACTTATCACCTCTCCTACCCTGCCCCTGTACTTTTGGAACTCCTTTCGTGACGCAGCCTAATAAATTTATCTTATCTATATCTTTTAGATCTGTTGCAGCTGCTACTTTTACCATCTAATTAAGACCTATTACAGTTGGATAGAATAGCTGTTGTCACAGCCTTTTTCATATGTAAATGACTTAGTTTAGGGTGCTGTTGTATTTAAGCCAAACCAAATATTATAGTTGAAAAAATTAAATTACAACCCCAAAATAAGGTTTAACTGATGTTGTCTAGCAAATTTTACTGTCCCATAACGCCACATACAGCTTAAAGTGATTGTCAAGTCAGAAGGTTTTTTATCTTAATGCATTCTATGCATTAAGATATAAAGCTTTCTGTCTGCAGCAGCCCCCCTCAGCGCCCCTAATACTTACCTGAGCCCCTTCTCTATCCAGCAATGTCCACGATTGCCTAATCAGGAGAGAGAGGGGGTGGGACCAGGTCAAAAATGGACCAAATTTAAAGTCAAGATCAACTCACAAAAAACTTCAAGGAGTTTGCTGCTAAGTTTGGGTTTAGCAAATTTAAAGCAGGATTTTATGGAATTGAAGCCAGGATTCTACAAAACCCCCATTAATTGAATCAGAATCTTCTCTTTTTCATTTATACAATTGTATCTATCCTATTCTAAATTAAGTGCATTTTCTGAATCAGTTCCTTGCTCAGTAAATCATGAAATAAATTCCTGCTCTAGTCCCCCCCCCCAATAAAAGCCACATATCTGAAAGCCTAGGCGTTAAGTCACATTACCTCTGCTGGAGGGCAAGATCAACCAATCTAAACTCTGATGATCCCCTTTAGCATTGATCACAGGGCCAAGTACCCATGCTTTCTGACATGTGTCTAGTGGTGGAGCAAAACTGCTACAACATATTCCGATGAAAGTTAAATATTTTAGCTCATCTATTACTTTTTATTTATCCATCCTGGCAAGATTGTCAACTCAGCTTTATGTTAATATTTGGGTATAAGTCCATTTTAAAGGTCAAATTATACTTTAAAGCCACCTTACCAGGGTGTGGATAAATTAAAACATTACAAAATAAACCACAGCATTCATCCAAATTCTGATGATTCACCACTTGCAGCTGAAGTCAATTTATTTTGTGGCGTATTTATTATATAAGCCTGTATCACATTACAAGTCTGAATCACGGCATCTTGAGTTGAGGCTGAGAATCTTGGCTTGACCTGCTCCTGCGGTTCAGCACTATATACTGTATGCACTCTCTTATACAGGTTGAGATGGTAACTTCTAGGGATTGATCACTCCAGTCCAAGCACTGAAAATACATTTCACAACCTGTACCCAAAGCAAATTCATCCAGTGCCAAGCAAGACAAGTCATGTTTTATTGATTTTATTTTCTTTTTAAATTTAAGCTGCAAATCTCTCGTTTCTCTTAAAAGCTTCAAACCTTGAGTTTCTCTTAAAAGTATTACGAGTTTTCTTTCACTTTCATCCATCTGTCAAAATATTACCGACTGGGAATGTAATTTCCTGCAGTTTTGACTTCAAACAAATAAGTCTTTCTGTAGAAATGTCTTTAAGTTAAAATGTACACAGTGAAAACGGCTTATAGATGGGAGTTTTGTATCTTTCGCACACTAGTATTTATAGGTGCCTATTTAAATAGGCACAGCATGTTGAATCTGTACATGTGTTATGTCCTTTTCATAAAGAGAGGATTGTTCCATTTTATAAACCTTATTATAGAACACTGCTGGTTACTAATTTGGACACACTGAAAGTTTATTTAAATTGTTTTCATAAGCTTTCAAAATTTTTTAGTAATATCAATCTGTTAACTCTTTCGCTAAGATTGCTGTAGCAATTTCGAATATACTACATGAAGGGGCAAATTCGCCTCTGGTATCTGACCACCCACTCAAACAATAATAATAATAATTATTAATAATTAAGTAAATAAAGTGGAACTAATCGGTATCTGAGCACCTCAAACTGAAAGCTCTATTTAAAGCTTGCTGACCACCCCACGTGTATATATTGTAGGACGGCGGCTCCTACAGGCGTAATTGCATACTTGTATGTAGTCGCCTCTTCCAAGCTTGCGACATGCACGCATGCTGCCGATGACCAACTCCCGCTGCAATTTGACACAGCGGGAGCCAAGCAGCGGGAACCAATCATGTCTGCCGGGACCCGCCAATCATTCCCGACAGAGAGGCAGAACGGCGGTCTGTATATGTAAACAAGGCAGATCGCCGTTCTGTGACAAGGGAAGACAGAGATCCTGTGTTTCTGCTAAGCACAGACACAGATCTCTGTCTTCTCACAGTACAAGCAACCCCCACACAGTTAGAACGCACTCCCTAGGGACACATTTAACCCTTCGATCGCCCCTGATGTTAACCCCTTCCCTGCCATTGTCATTAGTACAGTGACAGTGCTTTTTTTTTTAGCACTGATCACTGTATTGTTGCCAATGGTCCCCAAAAAGCGTCACTTAGTTTCACAAATAATTGTAAACAAATTGTTACACTTCAATTTGCATGAAAAAAAAAACTGGGAGAAAGAACTGCTTGACTTACTATTTTCCATAAAACAAGCAAATAGGAATAGGAAGTCTAAAAAGCATTCAAGGTTTCCCACACAATTATTTAGCAAAGTATTTTGATATTATACAAGAATAGTCATAAAATTATTTATAATTATGTATAGGGAGAAACCAAAAAAAGTAATTACATAATGTTTAGCAGAAGAGATCATTTGCACTCCAAATTTTAAAACATGACCGACCTTCTTTATATACAAGTTCTCTCCCACCCCGCAATATTTTGTTTGTGTTTGTTTATATGCATAGTAAATTGTATAGGCATATTTTGTGTTGTATATAGAATATATCTTGTGTGTGTACTTAGTATAAAAGTGCAAAGCATAGAAAGCCTTCTTTGGGTTTGTGGTTATAATGATTGATATGAACATGGAACATTCCATTTTAAACATGTGTAATTATGTAAATAGAGACTAAATTACTACAATGGTTTGTGGAAGAGACTTTGCCAGTAAGAGGAAGATCATACGAGAGTTCTTCTGAAAGTTGTAGTATGCAAACTCATCACTGATTTAATGATTTTTGCATCATCCTGGAATGTGGAAAGTCAGGTGGAAGCTTTCTGTTCTTCTTAGAATGGGCAGCATGAAGTTACAGACATGAAAATGTCTTGTGTGATCCTAGCCTATCCATAAGTATATAAGGGTGGATCGGTGCAAAATCCACCCACTGGCAATTTCCAGGCCTATACAGTGTTTAAGGTGATCTGCACTGAGGACTTGGGAGATACAACTTTAACAGCGCCTATTTATTTTATCCAAATGTCTTCTGTTGTATTATGGATAGAATAAACAATACGTAGGTGCTTCATTTTTTTCCCCTGCCTGTGTACTCTCAGGGAGATTCACCTCCCGTCCCAGAGGCACAACAGGAAGTTTCAGGAAATTTCCCGAAATTAGAAGAATTTTCTTCTTAGTCAGTTGTCTCTGGAGGAGGTGTCTCCATTAAAGGACCTCACCTTACCTACTGTTCTGGGGGCAACTTTAAAGCGGTAGTAAACCGCTGAAAATAAATAAATAAATAAAACCTGAAAGACAATGGCATAATGTGCTAGTAAGCATCACATACTAGCACATTATGAAACACTTACCTTAAAACAAAGCCCTTCCGCCCGGCCACTGCTGAGAGGGCTGACATGTTCCCCCGGCCTTTCTTCCGGGTTTGCGGGCTCCGGCAATGTGAGTGGCCGGAGCCGCGATGATACGCATTTGTGAGCGGAAGCCCTCGGTTCAGGCAAGAAGCTCTGAAGGTCCAGCACGGTATGCACGTTTAGGAGATATTTATTTTACTTGCAGGTAAGCCTTATTATAGGCTTACCTGTAGGTAAAAAAAACGAAGCTGGGTATACAACCGCTTTAAAATTTTGGATTTCCGGCAATTTCTTTCCCAGTGACAATGGTCACCATTACAAATAGAGGATTGCGTCTTCCCGGTGCGAACAAAAACCCTCCCCCATTCTATCCAAAGATTTTTTAAAAAAAATTTCCTAGAGATAAGCATTAATTTGTGTCTGTTTTATCTGTCTGAAGTTCATCTTTTATTTTTTCCCACCTTATCCAAAATGTTAGGCTTTAAATGTCCTTTAAACTGACAGTAGTTTGGCTTTAGTTAATTAGGTGCCAGTGTAAATTAAGATAACAGATCATTGCATATTCTGTGCACATATTGAAGGGGTGAATTTAAGGCTATAAGGATACATTTAATAAATCCAAAAAAGGAATCAGTTTTTAGTTATCCTTCAAAGGTTTGTTATTTAATCAGATTTTTGTTTACCATATTTTGAAAATTAAAATACATTTTTTTTATGTTATCTACAAATAACAAATGAGGTATATGGTTGAAAAGATGTCTAGTAGAAAAGCCCCCTTAAGTAAACATGAGTGGTTTATCTATTAGTCAGCTCAAGTACCCCGTGAGCCAAATTATGTGCAGAAATGTCATATCCAATAAACAACAATAATTAAAGGATGTAACAGACTATTAGGGCTAAATGTAGAATTAAATATTATGCTTCTGTGAGTGCTGTGAAGTTCCATTAGGAAAAATGTATATTTGCCCTCTATATCGCTCAGTCAAGTGAAAACATACAGTATTTTGAAACGCTAAGTGATCTTTGAAGGAGCACTAAACCTAAATCAAATATAATAAATACATTATGTGAGAGAGCTACTGGAAACTTCCAGCTTCTGTATGTACTGTATATAAAGCTACCTATGTCTGTACTGAAATTGAGATACAGTGTCTTTAAAAAGTTTCCATACCCTTGAAATTTTCCTAATTTTGTCATGTTACAACCAAAAACATAAATGTATTTTATTGGGATTTTATGTGATAGATCAACACAAAGTGGTACATAGTTGTGAAGTGGAAGGAAAATGATAAATTGTTTTCAACATTTTTTACAATTAAATATGTGAAAATTGTGGCGTGCATTTGTATTCAGCGCCCTTTACTCTGATACCCCTAACTTAAATCTAGTGGAACCAATTGCTTTCAGAAGTCACCTAATTAGTAAACAGAGTCTACCTGTGTGTAATTTAAGCTCAGTAAAAATACAGCTGTTCTGTAAAGCCCTCAGAGGTCTGTTAGGGAACCTTACAGCCAAACAACATCATGAAGGCCAAGGAACACACCAGAAAGGTCATGGATAAAGTTGTGGAGAAGTTTCAAGCTGGCTTAGATTATAAAAAATATCCCAAGCTTTGAACATCTCACGGAGCACTGTTCAATCCATCATCTGAAAATGGAAAGAGTATGGCACAACTGCAAACCTACCAAGACATAGCTGTCCTCCAAAACTGACAGGCCGGGCAAGGAGAGCATTAATAAGAGAAGCAGCCAAGAGGCCCATGGTAACTCTGGAGGAGCTGCAGAGATCCATAGCTCCAGTGGGAGAATCTGTCCACAGGACAACTATTAGTCCTGCACTCCAAAAATCTGGTCTTTATGGAAGAGCGGCAATAAGAAAGCCATTGTCGAAAGAAAGCCATAAGAAATCCAATTTGCAGCTTGTGAGAAGCCATGTGGGGGACACAGCAAACGTGGACGAAGGTGCTCTCGTCAGATGAGACCAAAATTGAACCTTTTGGCCTAAAAGCAAAACAGTATGTGTGGCGAAAAATTTACACCCTGAACATCACCCTGAACACACCATCCCCACCGTGAAACATGGTGGTGGAAGCATCATGTTGTGTGGGATGCTTTTCTTCAGCAGGGACAGGGAAGCTAATCAGAGTTGATGGGAAGAGTGATGGAACTCAATACAGGACAATCTTAGAAGAAAACCTGTTAGAGTCTGCAAGAGATTTGAGACTGGAGCAGAGGGTCACCTTCCAGCAGCACAGCAACCCTAAACATACAGCCAGAACTACAATGGAATGGTTTAGATCAAGGCATATCCATGTGTTAGAATGGCACAGTCAAAGTGTTCACAGATGATCTCCAGTCTGGGGAGGGTGACCTTGGGCCTGGGCTCGGGTGCGGACAGGGCCCTCTGAGAACATGTGGACGTGTCCTGGCCAGGAGGCACAGGATAAGCAAGAGAGGACAGCGGGAGAAGCGCTGCCAGGCAAGTCTCCAGGCAGGAAACACAAGTCACAGACAGGAGGGCTGGTGAGTGCAACACACGGTTAGGAGGACTGGGAAGTCACGCCTGAGAGGACTGGGAGATCTCAGTCTGGGATGGGTGAAGAGTCAGTAGGATGGACTGTGGTGTTGTAGGCAGTGGAGAGAGAGGCAGCTGCAGCCAGAAGGGCTGGCAGGGCCTGAAGAAGTGGTACTGGGCTCAGTAGCCACATCAACAGCTAGCACCAAGAACTATCATATTTTCTGCTACACTATAGGGGCCCGCAGTCCCTGCCTGCAAAGGGCATTTGCTAAGGCCTGGCTGAGCCAGAGTCAGGCCTATCTATCTGTGCTAGGTGGTCCAGAAAGTGCAAGCAAGTGATGTGCTGGAGGTATTGAGGAGTGATAGTCTGCAAGCAAGTGAAGCGCTGGAGTGATGTGCTGGAGTTGTATATACCGGAGTCGCTAATTTATGCTACTGTTTACCTGACGGTGAGCTGTGATGCGCAACGCGTTGGATGGGACCATGAACGTGTGACGCTATCATGCCTGCCGATGCCAGCTGTCGGCGAGGCTTCATCCTGTTTGAATGCTTTTTATTGTCCTGGATCATGTGAGTACCTTGTGGTGTTTTAACAATAAACGTGTACTAGCAGTATTTACACTATGTGCAGCTTATGTTGGCGAGGCTTCATCCTGTTTGAATGCTTTTTATTGTCCTGGATCATGTGAGTACCTTGTCGTGTTTTAACAATAAACGTGTACTAGCAGTATTTACACTATGTGCAGCCTATGTTCCTTTTCCTCTATGGCGGCTGTCTGAGTTGGATCCAAAGTTGTGGCGTTGGTATTTTGGAATATCAAATGTTAAAACCCAGTGGACCATACTGGTTTCCTTTTTTTGTCATGTGTGTTTGATTACTGTAATTGGGTATCACAACCATCTGGTAAGAGGCTTGATTACAGTGGAGAGCACGTGTATGATGGAATTCCTTAACAATTCACGTGGCTTGCCACTGAGTGGGATATATCATTATCTTGAGGAGAATTAGATACACCTTCATTACGCTATTTATGTATTCATTGGTATTGGTGCATAGACCTATTTCCATATTGAACTTTAAAGACTCGATTCACTGTTTGATTGTACATTGATATACAGTATGTTTAAAAAAATTTTCTTGCATAGTAACCAGAAGCACACTATTATGTATATATATTCAAAGGGCAAATGCAACATACTTTTTTAATCAGTTTAAAATACTTTTGAGGTCATTCAGAATTTATTGAAGGGCAGTGTCACGTACCTGATCGGGGTCTGAAGTGAGGAGGTCGGCCTCCCTTGTATCTCCAACCCGGGTCCCACTGAGAGTGGGAACAGAGGGACCCCAAGGAAAGGAGGAACACGAGTGCATGTAGAAGTAACCCAGGAATCTTGAGGCAGATGATGCGACTTTAGGTAGGCAGGAAGTTGCAGCGGATCGCAGGAGCTGAGATGCAGGGACTTGACAGGCAGCTTGGAGCCAAACAGGAAACAGGAGCGGAGTCACGGGTAATAGCCGGGTTCGGAAGCAGGCGGACAGCAAGGTACCAAATCATCAGGCGGAAGCAGAGTCAAGTAGGAAGCCAAAATCAGGAACCAGTGAATCAGGATATGGGAGAGTCCAGAGGCAAGGTCAGAGGAGCCAAGGTTCAGCAACGGATATCAAGCAGGCAGGTAACACAGGATACAGATACAGGAACAGCTGAAGATCAGTCAGCACCTGTCACAGTCAGTGTGTCCTTTAAATAGGCCGTCTAGCGCCAAAGGGCCGTGCGGACGCGCTCCCGCGGGCGCGCCCATTCCTTTGCGCACGCGCATTGGCACGTCTGCCATCCGAAGAGACCTTCCCGAACGCATGCGTGCGTGAAGAGTCCTTTACGAACGTGCGTACCCGCGAGTGAACCCGGGACGCAACAGTTCTCTTACATTGCCCCCTCCTTACGGGCAGCCTCCGGATGCCCCTCAGGGGCTTCTTCTCTGGATGGTGCTGAAAAAATGCTCGTACCTTTTGCGGGGCATGTACGTTAGAAGCTGGTTCCCCGGAATTGTCTTCAGGGCCGTAGCCTTTCCATTTAATCAGAAACTGTGTTAGGCCATTCCTGGTTCTGCAGTCGAGAACGGCTTCTACCTCAAACTCTTCACTGCCCTCAATGAGCAGTGGAGGAGGGTTTTCTGGATCCCGGTTAGAAAAGGGATTGGGTACTGATGTCTTCAACAAAGAAATATGAAAAACAGGGTGAATTTTGAGATTCTTTGGTAGGATAAGTTCACAGAGTTGATCCTCCTCTTCACAGCAAAGGGCCCCAGGTATTTTGGACCAAGTTTCTTGGAGGGACACTTAAGTTTTAAATTAGCAGTGGATAGCCAAACCTTGTCTCCTGGATTCAGATTCAAGTTACCCCTCCTTTTCCTGTCAAAAAATCTTTTGTTATTAGCCTAAGCCTTAGAGATGGTGTCCTGAAGCACTTTATTGTTGGAGATGAACCAACTCAGTCTGTCTTGAACAGCAGGCACAGCAGAATCCACGGGTAATTCAGGCAAAAAGGAAGGGTGGTATCCATAATTGGCAAAAAAGGGTGTTTGCTTGGTGGCAGAGTGGATGGAATTGTTGTATGCAAATTCTGCTAGTGGAAGCAGAGGTGACCAATCGTCCTGTGAAAAAGAGGAGAAGCAACGCAAATATTGCTCCAGCGTCTGGTTGGTTCTCTCCGTCTGTCCATTAGTTTGAGGATGGTAGGCAGAGGACAGACGGAGCTCGATGTTCAAGACTTCACAGAGAGATCTCCAGAATCTGGACGTGAACTGTACCCCTCGATCAGAAGTGATATTTTCGGGAATACCATGTAGCCTCACTATCTCTCGGATGAACATCGAAGCAGTCTCAGCGGCAGACGGGGTTCCTTGCATGGGTAAAAAGTGTGCCATTTTAGTCAAGCGATCAACCACGACAAATATGGAGCATGATATCCATGGATATCATGCTCCATGGTTTCTTAGGCACAGGAAGACATTCTAATAGGCCCCAAGTCTTGGCTCGGTCAGTCTTATTGCGTTGACAGGTCACACAGGATTTGACGTATCTTTTACAGTCTTGAATCAAGTCTGGCCACCAGAAAGAACGGGAAATTAGGTTGATACTCTTGTGAATCCCGAAATGGCCTGCCAAAGGATGATCGTGGCAACGCTTCAGGACAGAAACCCTGAACTGCTCCGGGACAAAGACCTGTTCCTTATGGTAATACAGCCCGTCCTTGAGTTGAAGAGATAAGTCTTGGGAAGGGGGATGCTCCAACAACTCAGCTCTTATTTGGGACATCAGGTTGGTTTGGAGAAGAAGAAAGTTCTTGGCAGGTAAAATGGTGTCTGCTTCGGAAGGATGAACAGGATCATGGAACATGCGTGACAGCGCGTCTGGTTTCCCATTCTTAGAACCAGGGCGGAAGGTTATGTGGAATGTGAAACGGGAAAAGAACAATGCCCATCTTGCCTGCCGAGTCGTTTAGCTGTTCTCAAATACACAAGATTCTTATGGTCGGTGAAAATGAGTATAGGGCGCAAGGCTCCTTCTAACAGGTAGCGCCACTCCTCGAGGGCAGCTTTAATGGCCAACAGTTCCCGGTCCCCTACATCATAATTCTTCTCAGAGGGATTCAATTTCTTGGAGAAAAATGCCACAGGATGGAGTAGGGACTTGGGGCCCTGTCGCTGCGATAATATGGCTCCCACTGCGATCTCAGAGGCGCCCACCTCCAGAATATAGGGCAAGGAAGGGTCGGGATGCTTTAAGATGGGAGCTGAGGTGAACAAGGCTTTCAACTGTTCAAAAGATGTTTGTGCTTCAGTACTCCACCGGAAGGGAACATGCTGTTTGGTCAAAAGGGTGATAGCAGAAATAATACCAGAAAAGTTCTTAATAAATTTCCTATAGAAATTAGCGAATCCCACAAACCTTTGCACTGCCTTTCGATCTGTAGGAGCTGGCCATTCCAAAACAGCAGCGACTTTCTGGGGATCCATGGAGATCCCATCAGCGGAGATGACAAGTCCCAGGAATTGAATTGTCTGCTTTTCAAAATCGCACTTTTCAGCCTTGACATAGAGATGATGTTCACGAAGTTTACTCAAAACATTTCTCACATGGGTACGGTGGACCTCGATAGAGTCAGAAAAGATAAGAATATCATCGAGATAGACAATGATAAACAGGTCAAGAAAGTCCCGAAAAACATCATTTACCAGGTGGCTGGGGCGTTGCAGAGACCGAAGGGCATAACTAGATATTCAAAATGTCCAAAGCGTGACCTGAAGGCAGTCTTCTATTCATCCCCCTTTCTGATTCGCACCAAATTGTAGACACCCCTTAGATCTAGCTTGGAAAAAACTCGTGCTCCGCGTAGTCTCTGAAATAATTCGGGAATTAAGGGAAGTGGGTACCGGTTCTTGATAGTTATTTTATTAAGATCACGATAGTCAATACAGGGCCTCAGTGAGTGATCTTCTTTCTCCACAAAAAAGATACAGCTGAAGATCAGTCAGCACCTGTCACAGTCAGTGTGTCCTTTAAATAGGCCGTCTAGCGCCAAAGGGCCGCGCGGACGCGCTCCCGCGGGCGCGCCCATTCCTTTGCGCACGTGCATTGGCACGTCTGCGATCCGAAGAGACCTTCCCGAACGCATGCGTGCTTGAAGAGTCCTTTACGAACGTGCGTACCCACGAGTGAACCCGGGACGCAACAGTTCTCTTACAGGCAGCTGCCCTGCAGTTGACTTACATTTGACCTGCTTCTGCTGGTTTTGCATTTCCCTAGACTTGTATGAAGCCTGGAGAAGACGTTCTGAGGCACACAGCCTGTCGACACTGGCTGTAAAATAAGATTTTTTTAATTATTTTTTTTTAATTAAATGTGTGTGAACCAAACCTATTTTAACAAGTTCACCTTTCCTTATATATGATAGCAATCCTAGGCTTGTTCAGTTATGTAGTGAAAAGAGCAATGATGAGGTTCTAAGTGCAGCAACCCATAATAACTTATTGGATGTAATCTTTTTAGAGCAACACGAACAATGAAAGTGGATTGCTAATTGCTTGCTTTTGGTTATTGGAGTTGGCACACTCAGTTTTATTTTATCACTGTGTTATTATTACCCATGGGACTGAACACTGAAAAAGAATGTTGCTTTAATGTTAGTTATATAAGCAAATACAAACCAGAAAGCTTGGTTTCTACATAAATGTCAGATAACACTGGAAAACAAATTTGAAGCACAAAGAAACATTTCTACTTTGTCATTCTTGCATTTTTCATTGCTCTAGTTCTTGGAATAGCTTGTACATCCTCCCACAATGTCACGCACTCAGTGCATTATCTATCATTTTCAGATTTGAATTCATGTTTTTTGGGGAAATTTTATTCCACACCATGTAAGTGTTCAGCAAATTGTAAGAGAAGGGTAGAAAAGTACAGCTCCAAAAGACTAAATTGGATAATGGTAATAACATACATCTACTTGAGATCGTGAATTCATTTATGGAAAATGTATTATAAGAGACACTTTGATCTTTACTTTTATATCAAAAACTGTAAAATGTGCTGCATAGTGCAAGTTAAGTTTTCATTTTGATGTGCGTCTACAAGCAGTGTAACCACAGTTTAGCTTGTAGCTCAGCGCCCTTATGACCAAGGCTGAAAGTACTGGGACTAGTGCTAGTTGTATAGTCCAGTGTTTCTCAACCTTTTTTTATTTTATTTATACAGGTACTTATTGTTCTGTCCACCAGATGTTTTATACTGGTTATTTGTACCTGTGTTGTTAAATTTACATGCAAAATGTGTAATTTATTTAAGACAATCATATGTGGTGTGCAGGCTCCATCTCGCGTTCCTTTTTGGTATTGCTGCAGTTCTGTTTAATTGTTTATTGTATGTGTAAATAAGTTAGTTGTCAGCAAGCAGGGAATTCTGGGTAGAATCTTAACAGGAAGTGAATTAGCCACCATTCTTTTCAACACCTTGTAGGAAGCAAGTCATGTCTTTCTTAATCTATCGCCATCACCCCTTAGAGAACTTAAAAAGTACAATTTTACTATCCCATCTTGTATTGTACATTGTTGTTTCTGCAATGTATGCTGTATTGTATGCAATATTATACTTATTGAAGTCTATTTCTGTTATTTGTAGTTTCACCTGGCTTGTTCTAATAAAACTGAGATCAAAGAAATATGGTATCTACAGTTATTGGGATAAGAAGGTTTAGCTAGCTGTCCCAGAGACAGAACACTTATATAGCACTATCAATTTATGCAGTGCTTAACACATATACACTATATTGCCAAAAGTACTGGGACTCCCCTCCAAATCAATGGATAGAGGTGTTCCAATAACTCCTATGGCCACAGGTTATAAAATCAAGTACCTAGGCATGCAGACTGCTTCTACAAACATTTGTGAAAGAATGGGTCGTTCTCAGGAGCTCAGTGAATTCAAGCGTGGTACCGTGATAGGTTGCCACCTGTGCAATAGGTCAATCCATTACATTTCCTTGCTACAAAAAATTCCACAGTCAACTGTTAGTGGTATTCTAACAAAGTGGAAGCATCTGGGAACAACAGCAACTCAGCCACAAAGTGGTAGGCCATGTAAAATGAGAGAGCAGGGTCAGTGCTTGCTGAAGCTCACAGTGAGCAGCAGTGTCAATAGCTACAGACCTCCAAACTTCAGATTAGCACAATAACAGTGCATAAAGAGCTTAATGGAATGGGTTTCCATGGCCGAACCGCTGCATCCAAGCCTTACATAGCCAAATAAAATGCAAAGCACCGGATGCAATGGTGTAAAGCACGCCACCACTGGACTCTAGAGCAGTGGAGATGTGTTCTCTGGAGTGACGAATCACTCTTCTCTGTCTGGCAATCTGATAGATGTGTCTGGGTTTGGCGGTTGCTAGGAGAACGGTACTTGCCTAACTGCATTGTGCCAAGTGTAAAATTTGGTGGAGGGGGGTTATGATATGGGGTTGTTTTTTCAGGGGTTGGGCTTGGCCCCTTAGTTCCAGTGAAGGGAACTCTTAAGGTGTCAGCATACCAAGACATTTTGGACAATTTCATGCTCCCAACTTTGGGGGAACAGTTTGGGGATGACCCCTTCGTGTTCCAACATGACTGTGAACCAGTGCACAAAGCAAAGTACGCAAAGACATGGATGAGAGAGTTTGGGGTGGAGGCACTTGACAGTCCTGATCTCAACCCGATAAACACCTTTGGGATGAATTAGAGCATAGACTGCGAGTCAGTCCTTCTTGGCCACGTCAGTGCCTGACCTCACAAATGCGCTCCTGGAAGAATGGTCACACATTCCCATAGACACACTCCTAAACCTTGTGGACAGCCTTCTCAAAAGAGTTGAATCTGTTATAGCTGCAAAGGGTGCGTCAACTGAATATTAAATCCCACGGACTAAGACTGAGATGCTATTAAAGTACATGTGTGTGTAAAGGAAGGTGTCCCAATACTTTTGGCAATATAGTGTATATTGCACATTCGCATCAATCCTTGCCTGCAAGGAGCTTATAATGTAAGGTCCCTGACTCACATTCAAACAGTACATACACAAACTATGGCCAATTTAGACACAAGCATATTAACCTTCCAGCGTGTCTGTGGAATGTGGGAGGAAACACACGCAGGTACAGGAAGAACATGCAAACTCCAGGTGGGTAGTGTCAGGGTTGAGATTTATACCAATGACCCTAGTGCTGCTAGGCAGAAGTGCTAACCACTTAGCCACTGTGTCGGTGGGGGGTCTATGGTATTGTATGTTTAGTTAGCTACTTGTCTGCTGCATCGGTGGACCTGTGGTCCACCGATGCAGCACTGATTCATCTGGACACCCAGGAACATGGACATCTGAGGACATTTGAGTTTTACCAAATTGGGACTTTTCCCAAAGAGACTTCACCTGTGCAGGTACACTGGAGCAGCCATGGTTAAGTGTAGTTAGGAGCAGAACATGTTGTGCCAAGTTTTCAGTAAAAGTCGTTTCAACTGCCTTGAGCCTGGTCAGAAGTTATTCAAGGTCTGCATGTCGAGTCTTGGTGTATTCCTAAATAACAAACAAATGTCAACCACCGCATCCTGGAACTGGGGTGGTTGCAGAAAGGAGCATATGGAAGGGTGATGCATGTCAATAAACAGCAAAGAAAAATTCCCAGCTCTTTTACCAGCCAGCCTGCAACAAACAGAGTTGTCCTGTCCAAAAGTTCATGTTAAAGCAAGGGGTTTAGTTTGCACACATTTGCAAATATATGCGTAAGCTGCAGGGCCACTGGATCTGTAAACACCACTACAAAAGGTTCACTTGTAGTGCAAAGAAGAGGAGGTAGTTGCCATGGGTAACCAAAAGTAAGAACAGCTACAGCACAAAGAGTCAATTGGCGTGGTACCTGGTTAGGTGACAGGGGGTAGCAAGGGGGTAGCAAAGGGGTCAATGTTCTGACTCCTTCCCAGGCTGTCCTTCTCCAGTCACTGGGAGCAGACTAGCGTCACAGAGATTTAAAGAGGAAGTAAACCCTGAGGAAAGAAAAAGATCCTGGACGGCCGCACACCATAGAAGGCATCTTTATTGATATGAAGAAATAAAATCCAAATGCAGTCACAGTGACTGCATTTGGATTTTATTTCCTTCTATGGTGTGTGGCTGTCCAGGATCTTTTTCTTTCTTCAAGTTTGTGCAGAGCCAGCACCTGTGAGATCTATTAGGGCGGGTGTCTTGTTACGGATTTGAGAGATTGGAGCGGCAATCTTTTGCTTTACGAAGTAAACACTGATGGGTTTTACTTCCTCTGTCGTTTCCTGCAAAGTAAAAGCATAATGGGCTAGTATGCATCGCATACTAGCCGATTATGTGGCACTTACCTCCAATCGAAGACCGAGCTGTCCCCTCTGGTGGAGGCATCCATCTTCTGCCCTCTTCCTTCTGGGGCCGCAGACTCCGGCTCTGTGACTTGCCAGGGAGGTGTGACGTCACTAACGCGCATGAGCGTGGCAGCTGTCAGTCACGGCTCATACGAGTGAAGAAACGACACGGAGGTCTGTTTCTTCACAGCGCATGCGCCGATGACATCATCGGCGCACTACAAGGTAAATATCTCCTAAACGGTGCACGTTTAGGAGATATTTCCACTACCTATAGGTAAGCCTTATTCTAGGCTTACCTATAGGTAAAAGTGACGCAGGAGGGTTTACAACCACTTTAAGGTCGGATTACTAGGTACAGGAAGGAGAGAGTTCATATAGGACATGCATGAGACCTGTGCTATCGTGTGTCTGGCAGGGTTTCATTCTGTTACTGGGAGTCATGCAACGGAGGTATGCTGGACTGGTGGAGTGGGAAATGGCTCTGCATGTACCTCAGAATGCAACACATACAACAGTTACAAGTGTGTAGTGACATGAGACAAAACATCTTAAGGATGAACTTCGCACATTATTGCTGCACACAAGTGTCTCATATCTCTAAGTCGGGGACTGCCTTAAAGGGTTTGTAAAGGCAGAAGTTTTTTTATATCTTAATGCATTCTATGATAAAAAAGCATTCTGTGTGCAGCAGCCCCCCTCAGCCCTTCTAACACTTACCTGAGCCCATCTAGATCCAGTGATGTTGCAGAATTGTCTCGGCGGCCCGGGACTCCCCTCCTCATTGGCTGAGACAGCAGCGGGAGCCAATGTCAGTCAGCCAATGAGGAGAGCAAGGGGGCGGGACCA
The DNA here is from genome assembly GCA_037952925.1 of Lithobates clamitans. Taxonomy (NCBI): domain Eukaryota; kingdom Metazoa; phylum Chordata; class Amphibia; order Anura; family Ranidae; genus Lithobates; species Lithobates clamitans. The sequence continues at coordinate 1,931,292 of JBBGZY010000448.1, forward strand.
GGCCGCAGCTCCGTGTCTGAATGGACATAGGGAGCTGTGACTCAGCTCGGGTGCCCCCATAGCAAGCTGCTTGCTGTGGGGACACTCAACAGGAGGGAGGGGCCAGGAGCACAGAACAGGGACCCGAGAAGTGGAGGATCTGGACTTCTCTGTGCAAAACCACTGCACAGAGGAGGTAAGTATAACATGTTTGTTATTTTTAACTAAAAAAAAACGAGACTTTACAATCACTTTAGTGTTTTGTTTTTTTACATGACTAAAGCCTCTGCCTGGTCCCTGGCATTGGTGAGCACGCTTTTGGGAGAGGTGTTACCCCACGTGCATGGGCACAGTTAGACCCCGCCCACAATGGTGCAACCCAGCCTTTACAATTATGCACAATCTTGAAGCACCCCCTTCTAAAAAATAAAAAAAAACGAAACTAATGGTTTTACATAATGTAGCAACATCCACACACGTAGGACACCCTGTTAGATGTGATTTGTTCTTCCAAAGCAACTACACCTTTGCACACTAGTACGGACTCGTATTCAGTTTCTCCCCCTCTCTCAGCTAATGTGACCCCAGTGCTGATGTATAGTGACAGGGGAGGTGCAAACAAGGATGCTGTGCAGACACCCAATGTCCTTCGTATCAACCAATGACGTCATTGGTTGTTGGGATGCCGGCGGCTAGAATGTTGTAATGGTGAAAAATGAAAACCCATGGTGTGCTTGATCCACCTGCTGGCTTATATACAATTTTGGGGCAATATTTAGGCGTTTTGATAAGGCACCTCTGAAAAAAACTGAAGGCACCCTGGTTGAAAAAGGCTGGTATAGTCTATAGCAGGGGTATCAAACTCAATTTTATCTTGGGCCACAGTTGCATTATGGTTGCCCTCAAAGAGCCGGTTGCATCTGTAAGACTAGATGATCAGAGCAACCCACCCCCTTACATCAGATGTCAAGAGCCCCCTCAGCCTCCGCTATATTACAGTGCACCCCCTTACCTTGTGTTAATGCCAGGAAAAAGCTGGGGGAAAAGCTGAGAAGCAAAAAGTGCATGGTCTGGAGGAGGACCACAGGAGGGCTGGATTCTACTGAATGCTGGGATCAGGGTAGGTGGAGACAAGGGCGTGCTGAGGCTACACAGAGAGATGCAGGATTTGGAAGAGGAGTTCTGTCCTCCTCTCAGCTGTTGACTGCTGATATGGGGGGGGGGCAGAGACGAGCCTCTCCGCAGCTGCACTGAAAAGCACAGGATTTGGCGGAGGAGTTCTGTCCTCCTCTGCTACCGACTGCTGAGAGACAAGGTGGGGGAGCGAAGGAGGTGTCGCAGGAGAGGTGCGAGGGCCATGTGAAATTGCCTGGTGGGTCGAATTCGGCATGCAAGCCTTGTGTTTGACCCATGTGGTCTATAGTGTGAGATGGTGGGCCTTTTTAAAGTGTAGGTATAGCTCAAGCCTTTTTTTTTCTCTTTACATTTAGATACATTTGGTAGGTTTGGAAACCCTGCCAAGTTTTTTTTGCTATCTGTTTGGTCACTAGGTAAATTTACCTTCCTGCTTACCATTATCACAGAGACAGTAAGTGAAAGGAAATGCAAATATTAAGTTTGACAACAATTTTAAGAGGCATTCCTTCAGTTTCAAAAGATTTATTCTCACTTCCTGTTGCATATCAAAGACAGGAAGTTAAGGGAAATCTCCCCAATGGAACACAAATAGCAAAAAAATGGCCATGTTTTTATCCACCCCCCCCCCCTCCCTCCCTATCTAAAACAAACAAATAAAAAAACAAACAAAAAAAGCTTGGGCTATAAGTATACTTCAATGACAATTTTGATAGTCTAGCATAAGTTTGGCAAAGCATGCCACACAGAGAGAAGCTCGGGTATGTAAATATCAAATTTCACTAGTAAAATTCATGCCATTTGCTATGAGACTTAAAGAGGAACTGAACTCTGAAGTTGTGCCCAAACAAAATCCAGGCAGAGGGCAAAGGACTAGTCACCAGCATTGCCTTGGGTTTCCATGCAGCTGATTTCTTCCCCCATTACTGACTTACAATGCCTAACTCTGCACTGTGTCTATGTGTGGAGATAGTTATCTTGTAATGCCCTGTACACACGGTCGGACATTGATCGGACATTCCGACAACAAAATCCATGGATTTTTTTTGACGGATGTTGGCTCAAACTTGTCTTGCATTCACACTGTCACACAAAGTTGTCGGAAAATCTGATCGTTCTGAACGCGGTGACGTAAAACAAGTACGTTGGGACTATGAACGGGGCAGTAGCCAATAGCTTTCATCTCTTAATTTATTCTGAGCATGCGCGGCACTTTGTGCGTCGGATTTGTGTACACACGATCAGAATTTCCGACAGCGGATTTTGTTGTCGGAAAATTTTATAGCCTGCTCTCAAACTTTGTGTGACGGAAATTCGGATGGAAAATGTGTGATGGAGCCTACACACGGTTGGAATTTCCGACAACAAGGTCCTATCACACATTTTCCGTCGGAAAATCCGACCGTGTGTACAGGGCATTAGAGGCAGGGCTTTGCTACCTCATGTCAGAGCCTCCAGCAAGGAGAACAGTGAGTAGCACAGTTATAACTTCACAAAATCTCACCCCAATCTCCCGAGACTAGCAGTCAGAGGCAGCAGTGCCTTTGATCTCACACTTCAGATATAAGTCAGCAGGCACAGAAGTGCCTAGACACTCACATACTAGAAGACACACTGCTATTTTTCAGGAGAAATACAAAACAATATTTTTAATTTTTCTCTACTTAGGCAAAACTAACATTTGTAAATGCTCCCTCTAACATAGAACATTTTACATTTTCGAGTTCATTCCTACTTTAATGTTATAAAGATAATAGGCCGCTTAGGCTTATACTCCATCTCAGCAACATGAGGCTCTTGAGAGTGCACTTCAAAGGCAGAGCATGTTCCATGGCTCCTTACTGTCTGATCTGGTTAAGGAAGGTGTTGGTTCTTTTTGCTGAAAGAGAGAGGTTTCCCAGCATACCAAAACCCCTAATATGCTCATAAAATCCGTGTCTTGCATCCCACAATGCTAATAACTGATTTAGGAGATTTCCCACAGCTGCAATAATAATTAAAAACAACCACTTTATGATGATTGCTTTGGCTGTTATTAATATCTAACGTTATTCAGGAATATTAACAGGTAATCCACATACATTTGGACCCTATGGTCATGGAATTAAATTAAATATCAAAACTAATAAGCATATTTTTATTTCTATGTGATGTTGCCATGGGCAGTTGTGTTTGTTTGATCTATGTTTCATGTATAAGCCTGCTTGGAAAAAATTGCATATCATAGAAATGACTGATCCCTCATCTCTAATAGGAAGGAGCCTAGAACTTCTCAGACTCTTCCACTGGCTGCTCAGTATTAGAGAATATATGTGTGGCACTCATTCCAAGCTCTTTGTCTTCTGTAAGAACACCTATTTCCAACATATGAAGGCCTCTTGAGCCCCTCCCTAGGGAAAGAGAGCCTTGACTGATGGGGGCATGGCTAGGTGCGCGACAAGGGGAACGATTGGTTGGGACATGTGGGATGGGATGGGCCTGAGCTCAGGAAATTGTGTGCCCCAGGGAATTTTGGGTCTTTCGGAAGAGTCATTGGAAGAGCTGCCCACCCTCCCACCCCTTATTTTCCTATGTTTGTTATGTCACAGCTTGCTGCGGTTTTCTTGACCTTGCCAGCAGTTAAAGTTGCTGTAATGGTCTATGCCTTTGATGGAAAACTGGAAGTAGGCTATCTGTCCACCACTTATGGTAAGGACAGGCCCCACTTCCCTCTTTTGGTTAAATGCTCACAGTACGACTGTGACTGGTACTGGTTAAATATGTTCACATGTTATGTGTTGGAATTTAATAAAGCTGTGGCCTTGCCCTTTCCAACCTAATGGTTGTAAGTGTCTTATTTAATGGAGTAAAGGGCAAGGGTGGTGGGGGATTTGATCCCTTGGTGTTACGTTAAGTGGGACCTAAGCCCGTTGCGCCTCAGCAGTCATGGTTACATGTAACATGTGGATAGCATTCCTGCCTTGCAGCACTAGGGTTCTTGATTCCAATCCCAACCAGGACACAACCTCATGGTGTTTGCATATTCTCTATGTGAATACTTGTGTTTACTTACTCCAAAGACATTCTGGTTGGTTAATTGGCTTCTATCTAAATGAGTACTAGTATGTGTATGTACAATATGCATTTAGGTAGGGATAATAGATTTAAAGGGACACAAAGGAAACAATAGTCACCTTCCTCTAATGGTCCCTGTCCCTCGCTGGCACCAGCATCTTCTCCTGCATGCTGAACTTCAACCGTCTTCATTGGTCGGTGCAGGATGACGTCATTCCTGAGCATGTGCAAGAGCAAGTCAACCTGGCACACAGGGATTGGGCCCGCACTTTAAGCTGAGCTGCGCAGGCACAGATTCGTTTACACTTCAGATATCACTGTGAGCATTTGAATCTTATTGCAAGAGAGACATTGCTGTCTCCTCCACCTCATACGTGATTTTATGCACTGGGTGTGGGGCGCGGGAGCCAATCAGACCCAATGTTCGCCGGCACCTCACGATCGTTCTGAGGAGAGGCAGAACAGTGGTCTGCCTATGTAAACAAGGCAGACCTCCGTTCGGTGAGAGTAGAAGATGGAGATTTTGCGTTCCTGCTAAGCAGGAACACGGTTCTCTGTCTTCCCCAGTCAGAGCCCCTGTCACACAGTTAGAAAGCACTCCCTAAGAGCACATTTAACCCTTTGATCGCCCCTGATGTTAACCCCATCCCTGTCAGTGTCATAGTTCAGTGACAGTACATTTTTTTTTTTAGCACTGATCACTATATTGGTGTCACTGGTCCCCAAAAAGTGTCACTTAGGGGTTGATTTACTAAAGGCAAAAAAACTGTGCACTTTGCAGAGTGCAGTTGCCCTGTGCAAGTGAATTGCACTTGCACAGGGCAACTGCACTCTGCAAAGTGCACAGAGCTCCAGAGCTTAGTAAATGAGGTAAGGCTTCACTTTGCAAAGAGTACGCAATCCCGTGCAAGGAAAATTAAAAAAACTACATTTTTGCTTGCACATGATTGGATGATAGAAGTCAGCAGAGCTTCTACTCATTTACCAAGCTCTGAAGCAACTGCTCTTGAAGAGGGCAACTGCACTTTGCAAAGTGCACAATCTTTTTCCCTTTAGTAAATCAACCCCTTAGTGTCAAATTTGTCCGCCGCAATGTCGCAGTCCCACTAAAAATCACTGATCAGCGCCATTACAAGTAAAAACAATAATAAAAATTCCATAAATATATTCCATAGTTCGTAGACGCTATAACTTTTGCGTAAACCAATTAATATACGCTTATTAGGATTTTTTTTTACTAAAAATATGTAACAGAATACATTTTGGCCTAAATTGATGAAGAAATTAGATTTTTTTACATATTTTTTTATTTAGAATGTTTTATAGCAGAAAGTAAAAAAATATATATATTTTTTCAAAATTGTCAGTCTTTTTTTCTATATAGCCCAAAAAAATAAAAACCGCAGAGGTGATCAAATACCGACCAAAAGAAAGCTCTATTTGTGGGGTAAGGTGTCGCATGACTTTGCAATTGTCAGTTAAAGTAACGCAGTGCCATATCGCAAAAAATGGCCTGGACACGAAGAGGGGTAAACCTTTCCGGGGCTGAAGTGGTTAAGTAATGCTATGTGAATGGGGATATGTAACAAATATAAAGTAGGTGTTATCCCAATTTGCCTGAAAAAAATGGAAATGCACTTAAAAAGCAGGACAGGCACAAAAAAATTATTTAGATGCTCTTTTTGGGAGTTCATTTGTGTATAATCTTTCCAGAGACAGGTAGTAAGTTAGATTTAGAGACAAACTAACCCAAGGTTTTGTTATCTACCATAGTACTTATAACCCTCTGTTATTATCTTGGCCCACAATCGTACTTCAATCAATCCCAAGGATAACACAATACGTATTTGAGCCTCAGCGTGAGCACGCCATTCTTACTTCTGAGGGCTCCTAACTGCTATGGAAACTAAGAGGTTATTTTTTTTTCATTAAACTGAGAAGGTTTTTTCTTTTATTGCTCACCTTCAACTACTACAATACATTTATCTCCTACAGCAAATCTAAAGATATACATTCACCTTAATAAAATGTCAGAGATAAAGATTACAGCTTGTAAGTAATATTCCATGACTCCCACACTGAACTTTTCATTTCAGCTTCCTTAAAATATATATGATTTTGCCTTCTATTCCTAGATAATAGCATGGTAGGATATTTGCAAACCATTCACCCTGTGCAGACCAGTAGTCATTTCACTGATGAACAAACCCATAATAACACAGAGTGAATGGAACATGGGGAAATGTGCACTTAGGTATATGAACGGTTGCTTGCTTCATCATATTATCAAGACCGTCTTTTTCCTGGGCTTCCAATTACTACAAGGGAAGATCTTCCACAAAATCAGCTATTATCCTGAGTAGCTGATGTCACAGTGTCAACAATGAGGGTACACAGATCTGGACATTTACAGATTTAAAAGACAAGGAAAAAGAATAACAAAAATACTATACTACTAAAGCGTATAGTTACTTCTGAATAAACTCTTTTAACCGCTTGCTGACCATCCGCCATCATTATACTGCGGCAGGTTGGCACGGCTGCGTGAATCGCCGTAGGTGTTTGTCAGCTGCTTTAAAAACTATAGGGGGCGTGCAAGTGCGCCCCCCCGGCGCGACATCAAAGCCGATGCACGTGGCTATTCGGCCAACCGCGATCGCTCCACAGAGAGCCAGAACGGGGATCTGTGTATGTAAACAAACAGATCCCCATTCTGACAGTTGAGTAGAGAGAGATCTGCTGTTCCTAGTGATCAGGAACAGCGATCTCTCTCCTCCTCCAGTCAGTACACTCCCCCCACAGTTAGAAGCACCACCCCAGGGAACACTTAACCCCTTGATCGCCCCCTAGTGTTAACCCCTTCCCTGCCAGTGACATTTATACAGTAATCAGTGGCTATTTTTAGCTCTGATCGCTGTATAAATGTCACTGGTCCCCAAAAAAAAAGTGTCAAAAGTGTCCGATCTGACCGCCGCAATGTCGCAGATTACTAGTAAAAAAAATAAAAATAATAAAAATGCCATAAATCTATCCCCTATTTTGTAGACACTAAAACTTATGTGCAAACCAATCAATATACGCTTATTGTGATTTTTTTTTTACCAAAAATATGTAGAAGAATAAATATTGGCCTAAACTTATGAAGAAATTTGTTTATTTTTTTTTTAAATTTGGGTTATTTATTATAGCAAAAAGTAAAAAATATATATTTTTTTTCAAAATTGTCACTCTTTTTTGTTTATAGTGCAAAAAATAAAAACCGTAGAGGTGATCAAATACCACCAAAAGAAAGCTCTACAAATTTCTGTTGTTTGGGTACAGCATCTCACGACTGCGCAATTGTCAATTTAAGCGACGCAGTGCCGTATCGCAAAAAATGGCCTGGTCATTAACCTCCCTGCCGGTATGATTATGTCAGATTATGTCAGATTTTTGCGTTTAAAAGCGGTACAATTATTTTGCATAGAAATTTGGCATTTTATATTGTAGGCCTGTAATTCTTAGAAATAACACTAAAATCATAAATTATAATATAGTTAATAAATATAAATAATTATAAAAAATAAAAATATAAAAATTATAATATGAATTTCCCCACGATTCACTATCGCTCAATTTTGCAAGTGTTCTAATCTACTATCGCTGTTTTCTAGCTGGTCTAAAACCACTTTTGACGTAAAGGGACACTTTTTGGTTGCTATGGACAATCTCAAATTTCCAGGCAGAAAGAACAGTACATATCATATAAAACTGCATGCAGGGAATTGGACAAAGCACTGGGGACAATAGGGATATGAAATAATTTTATACAGTAATGTGATCTGTAAGATTATATTGTACTGTATGTGTTATGATTTTTAAAATTTTTTTAATTTGCCGCCGGGCTCCGCCCCCGTGCGGTGCGACGTTCGCACGGAACGGAGTCCGGCACACAGAGGCTTCGGGAGGAGGACAGAGCCCACGGACACAGCGGGGGACATTGCAGAATCCTGGGGACAAGGTAAGTATACCGCACCAGGATCCTGCAATGCAATCCCGAGTGTGGCTCGGGGTTACCGCTAATGGTACTGAAATTTAACCCCGAGCCACACTCTGGAAAATTGCCAGGGAAGTTAAGGGGGTAAATCCTTCCGGTCCTTAAGTGGTTAATAATGCATAGTGATACTGGCACACCTTGGGATAGAAGGAAAATTAAACTTGCCAAGAGTTGTTTGCGCAGATCGCCATTTTCTAATAACTTTGTGCGTCACTGTTGAATTCCAAATGAGCTTAAAGCAGTATTAGCCTCCCTGGCGGTATGATTATGTCAGATTTTTGATGCTGAAAGCGGTACAATTATTTTGCCTGCAAATTTGGTGTTTTAAATTGTAGGCCTGTAATTCTTAAGAATAAATCACTTAAATCTGTCCAAACAAGAGTCTAGTAGACATCCCGGGTATGATAAAGTTTGAAACATGAAATCATAAATTAAAATATAATAAATAACTATAAATAATTATAACAAATAATAATATAATAATAATAAAAATTATTCAATAATGTAATCAAATCAAAAACACTGAAATTTGCTCAGTTGCAGAATTGTCGCTGTCATTACTTTCAGTGTTTGATGACGGATCTCCCCACAAATCACTATCGCTCAATTCTGCAAGTGATTCTAATTTACTATCACCGTTTTCTAGCTGGTCTAAAACCACTTTTGACGTAAAGGGACACTTTTTCGTTGCTATGGACAATCTCCAGTTTCCAGGCAGAAAGAACAGTATTTATAATATAAAACTGCATGCAGGGCATTGGACAAAGCACTAGGAACAAAAGGGAGGTGAAATAAATTGATACAGTAATGTAATCTGTAAGATTATAATGTACCGTATGTGTATTGTGTGTTTTACTTTTTGAATTTGGCACCGTTCTCCGTCCCTGTGCATCGCAACACTCGCAGGGAAGGGAGCTCGGCGCTGTAATAGATCCAGCGGAGGACACGGTTCACACACACAGCGGGGAGGACATCGCAGGATCCAGGGGACAAGGTAAGTAACTTTGCCTGGATCCTGCGATGCGATCCCGAGTCTGGCTCGAGGTTACCGCTTTTGGTACTGAAACCGAGCCACAATCGGGAATACCGTCAGGTAGCCTAAATGCAAAAACAAACATTTATTATATTGCAGCTTAGCAATTCATAGATGTGATGGCTGCATTTGTTTTCTTTTTTTTAGGCTTTCTTTCTCTTATTTTCACCTGGTGATCCAGCCAGTAAGTCTTATGTTTTTCACAAGAACAAGCTCTCCTGCAGATGTAGCAGTTACGGGGGGTGGGAAACACTGACAGAGCTGCTTACAATGATCAGCTTATTTATGTAAAACTTTTAACACCAAAAGGAAAAAACGAAACCTAAAAAAACTAAACTTAACCTATTAACTGGAGTTTGACTTCAACTTGTTTAGTGTATTTAAATCTGCTAGTACATTCTATATTCCCCTCCCCCAAACTGACAATGCTGCAGTCCAAAGGTGCCTCTGTGCTACTTCGTTCATAGTCTAGGCACTCTTATACAGAAGGTGCGTTACAGGCCAGATCACCAGGTGAAAACAGAGGGAAGAATTCTAAAAAAAGAATACGAATGCGGCTATCATATCTGATGATTGGTAAGCTGCAATATATCACAATTTTGGTTTTGGGTTTAACACTGTTTAAAAGTGTGACCAACCAATATCCTTATTCTCCAAAATCATCCATACACACCCACTACTTAAAGTTGGAATAAACTCCCATCTCTGACTTTTACCTATAGGTAAGCCCATAATAAGGCTTACCTATAGACAGAGGCGGCCTAGGCTTTGTGAGGCCTTAGGCAAAACATACACATGAGGCCCCACGGACTGGGACGCTCCATGATGAGGCTGCTATTCCTCAGGCTGTGGGCAGTATCTGATTTGTCCGTATGCTCCTAAGCCACAGAGTCCCAGTGGGGGTAGGCGGAGCCACCGCAGTCAACTTCCGTGATTGAGAACAGGCAAATTAGGCGGCCGCGAGGCCCCTGTGAGTGCGAGGCCTTAGGCGACCGCCTAATTTGCCTAATTAGAGAGCCGCCTCTGCCTATAGAAACCTAACGCTAGTGTAAATATCTCCTAAACATGCACCATTTAGGAGATATTTACTATACATGCAGCCAGTGCCATCACTGGAACATGCAATCTGAAGGAAGGGCCACTAGGGCCCTTCCTTCAGAGCCCTGTAAGTAAACGGCGGCTCTTGCGTGCATGCGCTAGATTGACGTCATCGTGGCTCCAACCAGTTACATAGCTGAAGACAAGACAAGTGAAGATGAGAGCGGCTGGAGCGGTGACAGCTCGGCGCTGGAAGGGCTTTGTTTTAAGGTACGTTTAACATAATGTGCTAGTATGCGATGTATACTAGCACATTATGACATTACCTTGCAGGGTACAAAAACAAAAAGTCCAGCGGTTTACTACCGCTTTAAAGGGTTAGTTCGTAGTACAGAAAAAATGTAAAGGTGAACTAACACTGCACCCCCTCCCCACCCCCCGGTGCTGTACTTACCGAGCTGTCAGTACTTACCGAGCTTGTCCAGTAGTCCAAGGATTTGAAATTCCCACTCTTCTGCCTCTTCTCTGTCAGCACTTCTGGGACACCTTGCACTCACAGGATGCTCTCAATCTTTTGGGTTGAATGACTCTGCGTGTTATTCAATCTGGTAGACTGAGGACATCTATTGGAAGAAAGGAATTATTGTGGGGATCAGCACTAGAGTGGAGGTGAGTAGTCCGTAGTCAGCTCATAGACATGAGTGGGGCTGTACACGGATTGTCCCAAATTTTAGAGTACAGGCAGGAAACACACAATATCTTACACTAAAGGAATTAAAAAAGCTGGAAAGACCCCTATGCAGATTGAGCATGCAGCTCTATATCTTACTGTATAGATATTGTCCAGTCATTCTGAATGTCTAGTTGGTCACTAAAACATACAAAAAAAATATTTGTTGTCTCCAAACACAACTTCTAAAGTGCAGGACAAACTAATTGTTTGAAGAATGTGTAAGGAATTATATGCACCTGTCCACTACTAGTTATAAATTGCTTTTAGATGTCAAAGCTCAGTTGAATTTAATGCAACACACACTGGAGGTCTTCAATGGCATTCAACAAGTCTGTGCTTCTTGTGTGTTGCTGTACTAATAGGAAGGACGGGGCTACTTGCAAGGTAAGGTGACACTGGGGGTTATTTACGAAAGGCAAATCCACTTTGCACTGCAAGTGCACTTGGAAGTGCAGTCGCTCTAAATCTAAGGGGTAGATCTGAAACGAGGGGAAGCTCTGCTGATTTTATCATCCAATCATGTGCAAGCTAAAATGCTGTTTTTTATTTACCTTGCATGTCCCCCTCGGATCTACAATGACTGCACTTCCAAGTGCACTTGCAGTGCAAAGTGGATTTTCCTTTAGTAAATAAACCCCACTGTGTCTAGTGAGTAGATTTCAGGGAGGGAAGGGGAAATTTGTGCTAGGGGCAGTTTGGTCCTGGGGAGTGGAGGGGCTGTATAGGAAGAAAGGGACATTTTTGCTGACTTCTGCACACTATGATGTTGATTTACTAAAGGCAAATGTACTGTGCACTGTAAGTGAACTTTAAGTGCATTTGCTCTTAGATCTGAGGGGAAGCTCTGAAATGAGGGAAGCTCTGCTGGTTTCTATCATCCAATCATGTACAAACAAAAATGCTGTTTTTTTATTTTCTTTGCATGTGATTGAGTATCCTTTGCAATGTTTTACCTAATTTACTTAACCCTGGAGCAAGTGCACTTACAGTGCACAGTGTGGGGTTTATTTACTAAAGGCAAATCCACTTTGCACTACAAGTGCACTTGGAAGTGCAGTCACTGTAGATCTGATGGGAGCATGCAAAGAAAATAAAAAGCAGCATTTTTGTTTGTACATGATTAGGTGATAGAAATCAGCAGAGCTTCCCCTCATTTCAGATCTTCCCCTTAGATCTACAGCGACTGCACTTCTATGTACACTTCCAAGTGCACTTGCAGTGCACTTGTAGTGCAAAGTGGATTTAGTAAATGACCCCCTATATTTGCCTTTCGTAAATCAACCCTATGGGGTTAATTTTCGAAAGGCAAATCCACTTTGCACTACAAGTGCACTTGGAAGTGCAGTCGCTGTAGATCTGAGGGGAAGAATAACATGAGGGGAAGCTCTGCTAATTTCTATCATTCAATCATCTGCAAGCAAAAATAATGTTTTCTCACCTTGCGTGTCTCTCTCAGATCTACAGTGACTGCACTTCCAAGTGCACGTGCAGTGCACTTGTAGTGCAAAGTGAATTTGCCTTTAGTAAATCAACCCCTATGTGTTTATTACTCCTGCGTTCTGCACACCATATACTCCTTTTCCAACACACTCTATACTCTACATACTCCTGACACCTGCACTCCCTACATTACTTACTCCTGACTCTTGCACTGTTTGTGTTACTTACTCTTCACCCCCGTCTTTGAAGTGGCTGGTGCTGTAGTTGATCGCCAGCTATCCCTTTCGCAAAAGAGCTGTTATACTTCCTGATTTCCTTGCTTATTGACCCACATTGATCTGACTATTGTTTTGCCTGCCCATGGGCTCCGCCTGGTCCTGACTACTCTCTTGCCTGCCACCTGCCCATGACCTCCACCTGGTCCTGACTACTCTCTTGCCTGCCACTAGCCCAGGACTTCTGCCTGGCCCTGACTATTGTCTTGCCTGCCACCTGCCCATGACCTCCGCCTGGTTCTAACTACTCTCTTGCCTGCCACCTGCCCATGACCTCCGCCTGGTCCTGACTACTCTCTTGCCTGCCACCTGCCCAGGACCTCTACCTGGACCTGACTACTCTCTTTCTCACCACCTGCCCAAAATCTCTGACCTGACTACTCTTCTTCCTAGCATTTTATGTTCAGTCTCCACTTTACAACCGTTTTGTGCCAGCTACCGCCTTGGTGGGGTAATCCTAAGGGTCATGACCTGGTGAAAGCTTTTAGCAAAAAAACTGGGACTACTCAGGGTTTTTAGCCCTCTGTACCATCAGGAGCTCCGGTGAAGACCAGCTGGCGCTAAGAATCTGTGCCTCAGGTGAGCCTGTGTCACCAGCCAGTGGTGCCATACCAGCATTATATAATCCTGACCCCTACACTCTATGCTACACATCATTGCTCTTCTTAGGGAGCACAAAGGTGCCCCAGGTCTTTCGCAATCCTAGCAATGGCCTTATATCAGTGAATAGGTAACCTGTCCAAAGGAGCCCTTAATATGTTTACTGAGCAGATTGCTTCATCCAGCAGCAAGTAGATGGTTTTAGATGGTTTTAGATATGACTCAATTGGTTCAAAGCTCAACCTAGGTGAGCAGTAGGGATGAGCTTCGAGTTCGAGTCGAACTCATGTTCTACTCGAACATTGGCTGTTCGCAAGTTCGCCGAACAGCGAACAATTTGGGGTGTTCGCGGCAAATTCGAATGCCGAGGAACACCCTTTAAAAGTCTATGGGAGAAATCAAAAGTGCTAATTTTAAAGGCTTATATGCAAGTTATTGTCATAAAAAGTGTTTGGGGACCCGGGTCCTGCCCCAGGGGACATGGATCAATGCAAAAAAAAGTTTTAAAAACGGACGTTTTTTCAGGAGCAGTGATTTTATTAATGCTTAAAGTCAAACAATAAAAGTGTAATATCCCTTTAAATTTCGTACCTGGGGGGTGTCTATAGTATGCCTGTAAAGGGGCGCATGTTTCCTGTGTTTAGAACAGTCTGACAGCAAAATGACATTTGGAAGGAAAAAACTCATTTAAAACTACCGCGGCTATTGCATTGCCGACAATACACATAGAAGTTCATTGATAAAAACGGCATGGGAATTCCCCACAGGGGAACCCCGAACCAAAAAAAAAAAAAAAAAATGATGTGGGGGTCCCCCTAAATTCCATACAAGGCCCTTCAGGTCTGGTATGGATATTAAGGGGAACCCCAGCCAAAATTGAAAAAAAAAATTGACGTGGGGTTCCCCCTAAATTCCATACCAGACCCTTCAGGTCTGGTATGGATTTTAAGGGGAACCCCGCGCCAAAAAAAAAAAAAAAACGGCGTGGGGTCCCCCTAAAAATCCATACCAGACCCTTATCCGAGCACGCAACCTGGCAGGCCGCAGGAAAAGAGGGGGGGACGAGAGTGCGGCCCCCCCCCCCTCCTGAACCGTACCAGGCCACATGCCCTCAACATTGGGAGGGTGCTTTGGGGTAGCCCCCCAAAACACCTTGTCCCCATGTTGATGAGGACAAGGGCCTCATCCTCACAACCCTGGCCGGTGGTTGTGAGGGTCTGCGGGCGGGGGGCTTATCGGAATCTGGAAGCCCCCTTTAACAAGGGGACCCCCAGATCCCGGCCCCCCCCCTGTGTGAAATGGTAAGGGGGTACTTACCCCTACCATTTCACTAAAAAACTGTCAAAAATGTTAAAAATGACAAGAGACAGTTTTTGACAATTCCTTTATTTAAATGCTTCTTCTTTCTTCCTTCATCTTCTTCTGGTTCTTCTGGCTCTTCTGGTTCTTCCTCCGGCGTTCTCGTCCAGCATCTTCTCCGCGGCGTCTTCTATCTTCTTCTCCTCGGGCCGCTCCGCACCCATGGCATGAGGGGAGGCTCCCGCTCTTCTCTTCATCTTCTTCTCTTCTTCATCTTCTTCTTCATCTTCTTCTTCTTCTTCCTTCTTCTCTTCTTCTCTTCTTCCTGTCTTCTGCGGGCCGCTCCGCAGCCATGCTGTGGCATGGTGGGAGGCTCCCGCTGTGTGACGGCGTCTCTTCGGCTGACGGTTCTTAAATAACGGGGGGCGGGGCCACTGACGCACGGTGACATGACGGGACTTCCCTGTGGCATTCCCCGTGACGTCACAGGGAAGTCCCTCAAGTCACCGTGCGTCAGAGGGGGGCGGGGTCACCGGATGGCCCCGCCCCCCGTTATTTAAGAACCGTCAGACGAAGAGACGCCGTCACACAGCGGGAGCCTCCCACCATGCCAGCATGGCTGCGGAGCGGCCCGCAGAAGACAGGAAGAAGAGAAGAAGAGAAGAAGGAAGAAGAAGAAGAAGATGAAGAAGAAGATGAAGAAGAGAAGAAGATGAAGAGAAGAGCGGGAGCCTCCCCCTCATGCCATGGGTGCGGAGCGGCCCGAGGAGAAGAAGATAGAAGACGCCGCGGAGAAGATGCTGGACGAGAACGCCGGAGGAAGAACCAGAAGAGCCAGAAGAACCAGAAGAAGATGAAGGAAGAAAGAAGAAAGAAGAAGCATTTAAATAAAGGAATTGTCAAAAACTGTCTCTTGTCATTTTTAACATTTTTGACAGTTTTTTAGTGAAATGGTAGGGGTAAGTACCCCCTTACCATTTCACACAGGGGGGGGGCCGGGATCTGGGGGTCCCCTTGTTAAAGGGGGCTTCCAGATTCCGATAAGCCCCCCGCCCGCAGACCCTCACAACCACCGGCCAGGGTTGTGAGGATGAGGCCCTTGTCCTCATCAACATGGGGACAAGGTGTTTTGGGGGGCTACCCCAAAGCACCCTCCCAATGTTGAGGGCATGTGGCCTGGTACGGTTCAGGAGGGGGGGGGGGCCGCACTCTCGTCCCCCCCTCTTTTCCTGCGGCCTGCCAGGTTGCGTGCTCGGATAAGGGTCTGGTATGGATTTCTAGGGGGACCCCACGCCGTTTTTTTTTTTTTTTGGCGCGGGGTTCCCCTTAAAATCCATACCAGACCTGAAGGGTCTGGTATGGAATTTAGGGGGAACCCCACGTCAATTTTTTTTTTTAATTTTGGCTGGGGTTCCCCTTAATATCCATACCAGACCTGAAGGGCCTTGTATGGAATTTAGGGGGACTCCCACATCATTTTTTTTTTTTAATTTTGGTTCGGGGTTCCCCTGTGGGGAATTCCCATGCCGTTTTTATCAATGAACTTCTATGTGTATTGTCGGCAATGCAATAGCCGCGGTAGTTTTAAATGTGTTTTTTCCTTCAAAATGTCACTTTGCTGTCAGACTGTTCTAAACACAGGAAACATGCGCCCCTTTACAGGCATACTATAGACACCCCCCAGGTATGAAATTTAAAGGGATATTACACTTTTATTGTTTGACTTTAAGCATTATTAAAATCACTGCTCCTGAAAAAACGGCCGTTTTTAAAACTTTTTTTTGCATTGATTCATGTCCCCTGGGGGAGGACCCGGGTCCCCAAACACTTTTTATGACAATAACTTGCATATTAGCCTTTAAAATTAGCACTTTTGATTATTCATGTTCGTGTCCCATAGACTTTAACGGCGTTCGCGTGTTCGAACGAATTTTTTTCCTGTTCGCATGTTCTGGTGCGAACCGAACAGGGGGGTGTTCGGCTCATCCCTAGTGAGCAGATCCCCTAATTAACTAACAATTGCTGTTTTATTTAGTAAAAAGGGAGTAAATGAGGAAAACTAAACCCACCTCACTACACTTACAATAAATTTTCCTTGGATAAAATTTCACATGAATTACTAGTCTGTAAAAAAGAAGATATGAATTAATCAACTATATGAAATGAGTTTAATGGAGCCTGAATAACTTAAGGTTACTATGACAATATGCCCTCAAAGCACCTGGTTTGTAGATGGGAATCATTATGTTCTGGAAACCTAATCTCATTAGGAGAATCTCAGGTACAACCGTATTTATTTAGAAGATTATTCTGCTCAGATATAGAACTCCCATATGCTTCTGTTTTCCCAGGTCATCTTTGTTCTTTGCTTGTGGAAATGGCAGCATTGGTTGATTCTTGATGCTGCCAGATTCACTGAATGGGTTCATGCTGGAAAGAATACATCAATGTACTTTGTGATTTATCTGCCTATGGAAGTAGAAAAAAAACTAAAGCGAACAAGAAGCCTTTAAAATAGAGAAACTTTTTTAGATCTTTTTCTGTTTTCTAATCTGTAAGATGTATGCCACAGGTGGTCCCCTGTACAATGCCCAAAGAATAAGGAACATTTAGATAGTTTCATAGTTAAAGTGACCTTGTTACTGTGGCTACATGCAGCTCTCATTCACTTCTGCTAAGATAGAATATTGACTTTTCTAAATGGCCAAAGCTTCAGCACTTCTGAGTAGTGTCAGAACTTGTCCAATCCCTCTCATCCCCATGTTCCTATTTGCTTATCGCTATTATTGGCTGCCTCTCTGCCCAATAGGAATGTGTCTGAGGAGTAGGGTGTATGCAAGCTCTGGAAGTACTGGAGCTTTTGCCTTTTCATAGCAATTAGCATGTGGCCATAGCAGAAGTAATTGAGAACTGCTGCAGGCATGTGTAGGCACATCTTGGATTTGGCACTACATACCCACTAGCAGCTTTCTTTCTTGTCACTTTAACTAAAAATGGCACATGCTTTAATGAACAGGCAAAAGTCCAGCAGGGAAGAGACAAGTATGGCAACCAACAATGATAATACAATGGTAATACAACTAAATAAGGCATCCAAAGCAAAACACAATATACAAACAAGTATTTATATTTCAACAGTGCAGGATAGAGTTGTGGCTGGGCATGAGAGGATTTCAGATGGATGACGCTGGATCCACTGGATGGCTGAGCATCTGAAATGTGGGAGGCACAGTGGTGTAGTGGTTAGCACCTTCGCCTAGCAGTGAAAGGGTCACTGGTTCAAATGCACAAGGAGAGGCGCAGAGTCTGGGATTTGCCCAAAACATCACAATTAGTAGTAAATGATCACAATGTTTGATAAGGTGTTATATGTAAAGGACAGGGAATTAAATGGTATATATGTCCATAAAGTTTGTATAAATGGTCAACGAGAAAGGGTGTTAATATGGGGTCCACAAGCAGGGCTGCCTTCCAAGGATTTGAAACCAGGCTCCACAATCTGAAGGAAAAACACAAAGGGAAAAGGTGCATCTGGTTTATAGGAAGGATGATAGGCTCAGCAATGGCATGCAATGCCAAGCTGCTGCTAATAAAGCAAACAGAATATTGGCATGCATTAAAAGGGGGATCAACTCCAGAGATAAAACTATAATTCTCCCACTCTACAAGGCTCTGGTCCAGCCGCACCTGGAGTATGCTGTCCAGTTCTGGGCACCAGTCCTCAGGAAGGATGTACTGGAAATGGAGCGAGTACAAAGAAGGGCAACAAAGCTAATAAAGGGTCTGGAGGATCTTAGTTATGAGGAAAGGTTGCGAGCACTGAACTTATTCTCTCTGGAGAAGAGACGCTTGAGAGGGGATATGATTTAAATTTACAAATACTATACTGGTGACCCCACAATAGGGATAAAACTTTTTCGCAGAAGAGAGTTTAATAAGACTCGTGGCCACTCATTACAATTAGAAGAAAAGAGGTTTAACCTTAAACTACGTAGAGGGTTCTTTACTGTAATGCCCCGTACACACGGTCGGACTTTGTTCGGACATTCCGACAACAAAATCCTAGGATGTTGGCTCAAACTTGTCTTGCATACACACGGTCACACAAAGTTGCCGGAAAATCCGATCATTCTGAACGCGGTGACGTAAAACACGTACGTCGGGACTATAAACGGAGCAGTGGCCAATAGCTTTCATCTCTTTATTTATTCTGAGCATGCGTGGCACTTTGTCCGTCGGATTTGTGTACACACGATCGGAATTTCCAACAATGGATTTTGTTGTCGGAAAATTTTATGGTCTGCTCTCAAACTTTGTGTGTCGGAAATTCCAATGGAAAATGTGTGATGGAGCCTACACACGGTCGGAATTTCCGACAACAAGGTCCTATCACACATTTTCTGTCGGAAAATCCGACCGTGTGTACGGGGCATTAGAGCTGCAAGGATGTGGAATTCCCTTCCACAGGCGGTGGTCTCAGCGGGGAGCATTGATAGCTTCAAGAAACTATTAGATAATCACCTGAATGACCGCAACATACAGGGATATGTAATGCAATACTGACACCTAATCACACACATAGGTTGGACTTGATGGACTTGTGTCTTTTTTCAACCTCACCTACTATGTAACTATGTAACTATGATTCATCTTGGGGCTGTTCATCAGGTAGTCACAAATATCGCAGCTGGTACGCTGGCGTGTGGCTCATAGTGGACCGCTGAAGCCGGCTGCGGTGATGGAATCCATCACCGCAGCCGGCTTCAGCGGTCCACTACGAGCCACACGCCAGCGTACCAGCTGCGATATTTGTGACTACCTGACGAACAGCCCCAAGATGGATCATCCTTCCTATAAACCAGATGCTTGTTTATAACTACCCAAATGTGAGTTGTTTGCACCGAAAAAACTATCTGCCCGGAGTTTGCATGTTCTCCCTGTGCCTGCGGGGGTTTACTCGGGCTTTCAAGAGAGGTCTGCTTTAAGCTTTTGCCCCTTTACAAGAGATTCCTGGTTTACACTCCTACATCCCAAACCTCTAGCTTTTACCAAAACTCATTTCAAATTAGCCACTTACTATATGTACTACTAGCTGCCAAACAAGCTATAGCAATTCACACATAGTTTCAGTACATAGATACTTTGTTTATTAAGAAGAAACGTACCACTATTCTTTCTAACACTTACAAAAAAATCTTGTAGTATGCTCCCCATGGATACATCACTCTCACTCTTCATTACCAACGGCAATCTATACCTCCTTCAACTCCCTGTAGGCTCAGAGCCTTGAAGAAGTATATGAGGTGAACCCTGATGTCCTTACATGTCTTCCCTATGCTGCCCAAATCCTCCCTCTTTACCCCATACTCTCCATGCTCCCCTCCTTTCTCTATCTCTTTCTTCAATACCTTCAACCTTCTTCCTTTTCTTGAGAAGGGCCAAGCTCATAAAATTATTCTAAACTTACACTGCAACTGGCACTTAGCCACAAGCAAAATACCGTCAAGATGCAAATATGTTTGAGCTTTCTTAACTAGAACAAATATTCCTTTCTTTATCTTGAACAAGAAATGTTAGGTTAATATTTCTCAACCTTGATATTTCATATATATGTATGCTGGATCCTGGGCATGTTATTTCTTGTAAGCATGTTATTTTTCAAGCATGTGGCCATGGCCCTATATTGTTCAAAGATGATTTTTCATTGCCTGACTCTTTACTGTGCAAGCAATTTTCTACAACTACTGATGTTCTTTAAAAATATTAAACAAAATGTATTGAAAGTGAAAATAAAGTAAACTTACTTTGGGGTGGATTTACTAAAGGCACATACCGAGGGTTATTTACTAAATGCTGAAAGGTGAGAAAGAGTTAACAAGATTGAAACATTCTACAAATTGCTGACAGGCAAATGTGTATTTGTTTTAGGGTCTTATTTGTTGCAATGGCCACAGGTTAAAGAGGAAGTAAACCCTGGTGGGTTTTACTTCCGCTTTATTTTCCTGCAAGGGTAAAGCATAATGTGCTACTACGAATCGCATAGTAGCCCATTATGTGTCACTTACCTGAGATCGAAGCCCGCAATGTCTCCGTTGTCCCCACTAGCATCCAGCTTCGCCTCTCT
This sequence comes from Lithobates clamitans, assembly GCA_037952925.1. Lineage (NCBI taxonomy): Eukaryota > Metazoa > Chordata > Amphibia > Anura > Ranidae > Lithobates > Lithobates clamitans. The sequence continues at coordinate 1,952,037 of JBBGZY010000448.1, forward strand.
TCCTTCCGGGGCTGCGAACTCCAGCTCTGTGACTGGCCTGAGTCGCGTGACAACACTCCCGCACACGCGTGCGGGAGCCACCGGTCACGGCATGGCCCCTATTAGAAACGGCACAATGTAGTCATCGGCGATTGGCTTTTTCGTAAATATCTCATAAAACTATGGAGGTTTAGAAGATATTTCAAGCACCTACAGGTAATCCTTAATATAGGCTTACCTGTAGGTAAAAGAGGTTGTACAGGGTGTAGAACAACTTTAAGTGGATTTCGGTAAAAACTGGTTGTGAAACTCTGTTTTTAGACAAAATCAACTGTCGGCATCCCATGACCTATGAACTAGTTTGAAACCAGATGTCTAAGGTGTCACTCTGTATGTCTTGACCCCGCCCCCATATGTGTCACGTGACTCTTTTTGTTGCAGTTTGCATATAAAGTCAGCTCACGCTGCCAATAAACGAAGCATTCTTTGAAACGACTCTCTTGTCTTGATTTGAATGTTTCCGGGGCTCCGACAGATTCTCACTGATTGTCCAAGAACTGAGCGGAATTAACCCTTACAGTGCTGGTGGAAGAGGGTGGAATGCGTTGATCATCTGAGGTAAGTGAATTTGTACCTATTTTGTTGACACTGTTCTTCTTGCCTTGGCTCTGACAATACCGCATCCTTGTATAGTGCAAAATTGTAGAGAGGTTAATTGGAAACTGCCGTGCTTTCGGGAAGCACATTAAAGCAATAGTCTTTCGGAGACTGATTTGAAAATAGCAAAAGTAGAGGCTCCTAAGGGAGGAGCCAGACGGATGATCAAGGGGACTCTACCAACCTTTTGCTTCTCTTTCTATCGCTGTATCTATAACCAATTTAGCAGCCATATATGCAAATAACACAATTTCCTTCTCGATAATTGTAGAAGCCACTCTCCAGATTGGTGTTTTAACTTGGGAAATTCCTTAAATAAAGGTCAAAAGATATGCATGAAGTAGCCATTGAATCCATAAGTGCTGCTCAGACTGGACTCTGTGAAGTAATGGAGGACTATGAATGCTGCACATGGATTCATAATACCAGTATTGAAATAGCCGATTATTATGATATAATTGCTAAACACCGAAAGGAGGTGTCAAACCTCCAAGCTGAAGCCAGAGATATTGCCAAAGATGGGTGGAACCCTTTAAGGGACTAGGAAGTTTCGGTGATTTTTTTGGTCCCATTTTCTCTTGGTTCCGACAGGCAGGAATGTTAATATTAAAGTGCCTGGTTTTTATCCTTGTTCACTGTATCTGTAATTATACAACGCAACAAAAGGATCCCACACAGAGACTATTAAGTGATCATGGTGAAATCACTTTGTGATTTAAGAGGGGATTGAAGGGTGAGAAAGTGTTAACAAGACTGAAACATTCTACAAATTGCTGACAGACAAATGTGTCTTTGTTTTAGGGCCTTGTTTGTCGTAATGGCCACTGGTTAAGTGGGTTCCCGTAAGAACTGGTTGTGAAACTCTGTGTTCAGTCAAAATCAATCGTCAGCATCCCATGACCTATGAACTAGTTTAAACCAGATGTCTAAGGTGTCACGCTGTATGTCTTGACCCCCCCCCCCCCCCATATGTGTCACGTGACTCTTTTTGTTGCAGTTTGCATATAAACTCAGCTCATGCTGCCAATAAACTAAGCATTCTTTAAAACGGCTAGTTTGCGTTGTCTTCATTTGAATGCTTCCGGGGCTCCGATAGATTCTCACTGATCGTCCAGACGTCTAAGCAGAATAAACCTTTACAAAGGCAAATCCACTTTGCACTACAAGTGCACTGCAAGTGCACTTGAAAGTGCACTTGGAAGTGCAGTTGCTGTAGATCTGAGGGGGAAATGCAAGGAAAATCCAAAAATGCATTTTAGCTTGCACATGATTGGATGATAAAATCAGCAGAACTTCCCATCATTTTACATCTTCCCCTCAGATCTACAGCAACTGCACTTCCAAGTGCACTTTCAGTGCACTTGTAGTACAGAGTGGATTTGCCTTTAGTAAATCAACCCCACTGTAGACTGTGCACTTAGCAAAGTGCAGTTGCACTCTACAAGAGCAGTTGCTCCAGAGCTTAGTAAAGGAGCAGAAGCTCTGCCGACTTTCATCATCCAATCATGGACAAGCAAAATTGCAGTTTTGTTTCATTTTCCTTGCTCATGATTGGATATTCTTTGCAAAGTGAAGCTTTACCTCATTTACTAAGCTCTGTAGCAACTGCACTTTGTAAAGTGCACAGTCTTTTTGCCTTTAGTAAATCAAACCCAATGTCCAGTATTAAGAGTTTATAGGACCACTTGCATAGCAACATAAATGACCGTGGTAATATATTTGTACATTTATTTTGTACAAATGTATACATCATTCCTGAAAGAGGGGTAGCTACAAGAAAAAGGGCAGAGGAATTTGAGTCTAGAAGAGGAATATAGTTCTACAAGTAAACTATTTGCAAGATTAGCCAGAGTGGTGAAGGACACCCATCTGTCCGTGTAGCATTCCCAATGATTTAATACTCATAGCTAAGTTTTCACGCATTTTTTATGTTTCCAGAAATGACTATTGCTCATTCTTGGCTATCTGTGTCTGTTTACTTTCCACTGATTAAACACAGATTACAATCTGTCTTTGTAAAAAAAAATTGTACTAGAAATTTATTGGACATATGTCAACTCTCTCTGCAGGTCTGGACTGCATAGATTATGTATTATAATCCTCTAACTCGTGACTATATTGTGTTCTTTATTTCAGCATGTCTAGACAAGTACATTAATATTAACAAAAGGATATGATTTTCTTAAATCTGCTCAGGGCATAGTTTTTACATTTTTTAAATAAAAATATATTTAAAATAAAAATATGTACATGAAAAATTAAAAGATATAATTTATACTCTGTATTTAAATGCTGCAATATTATCTTTATTTAAAGAGCATCATATATCCTATATCACTTTACCGCAAGCATTAAACATTGTTAGAAAAACAGAACACAACAGAAACAAAATGTATTAGGACCCTTCATTAATAAAATATAAGCCGTAGCAGGTAGTTATGCAAAAATATTAAAAATCATGAAGTGGATGCAGCACCAATGTACAATACCACCAAAAATGTTACAATTGACATAAAAAGTTTGGTATACAAGTTTATTGACCTAAAATAGAAAACATATAGCGCTAATAAGGGGGAAATACCCGATTTACCATTTGTGTTCTATAGGGGACAACGAATCTCTCTCACTCCCGTCTGCCATCTGACACATGTGGGTGGGTCATCCCCATCCTCCCATACAATGCAGCACTGTAGGGGGGCACTAAGAGGTGCTAATCTATGATGGCTTCTCCTACCATTTCTAGAGGTTATCCAACCTGAAACTGAACGCAATGATACACCAGCACACCAATGGCAACACTTGAATTATTAAAGCAGAAATAAGCCCTATGTAAAAGTACATATCTCTGGTGACTTGTAGGTCTCCTGGTGGTCCCTGTGGATCCTCAGAGGGCAGAATGGGAAGTTGTCTGCAATAACTGGGCCTTCCTGGTGCCTAGTGGGTTCACCACTCTCTCTTCTAGCAAACTGATTGCCTCCTGGCTGGTTTGTGCCTTGGGTTTCTCTGATCTCCCTGCACAGCCATCTCCATTTTGCTCTCCTTCTGGAATGGGGTGCAGTTTAATTCCTGGCATTCAATGCTCAGGCTAAGCCCCCCCCCCCCCCCCGTGGGGCCTTAAAGGGGCCGCCAGTGCTACAGTAGACAAAACAAGCAGTTAAAGCATAGCTAAGCCCAAAAACAAAAAAATGTATATATTGTAGCTTACCAATCATTGTACATACAGTATGTGCTGGCTGCATTTGTTTTCTTTTTGCAACTTTTATTCCTTTATTTTAATCTGGAGATTGGCCAGTAACACAGCTCCTGTTATAGGGTGACTACATTCCTTCCTCCGCTATATCTATGGAGGAGCAATGAAGCCACCCTTACAGTATTGTCAATCAGTGGAGAGGGTCATTTAGATGGACTTTACATAGGTGACTAACAATTTAACTTTAACTCTTTTTAAGCCGTTACAGCAATTGTTATTTTTATCCTTTTGGGATAAAGGTTTTACATAAATGAATAAAAGCTGACCATTGTAAGCACCCCTGTGAGTGTTAAACTGGTAATAAACTCTACTTTTTTTTTTAATCGGCCCCTGCAGGCTTGTGCAATAATGTGCTAGTATACAGTACATAGCATACTGGCACATTATGACAGCCTTATCTTTCAAACAGAGCTCTCCAGCACTGGACTTTCACTGCTCCCAGTGCTTCAATTTTGTACACTTCTTCCTTTCGGGTGTGTGATCTCCAGCTATTTGAATGGTCAGGCCAATATGACGTCACTCACACAGGAGTCACCATTACGGCACAGCAGAGCATACTGCACCAGCTGGAGCTGATGTGTATATCTACTAAATAGAGCGTTTAGTAGATATTCACAGTACCTACAGTCAGACTTATTGTAAGCCATAGGCGTGCACATAGAGTGTGCCGGTTGTGCCTGGGTACATCCTAATCACCTAGTGCACATTAGCATTGTCGCTCTGTATAGCAGCGGGGAGATGGGAAAGATCTCCCTTTTACTGGCTCTGCTGTAAGAGAAGTGCTCATTGACTTCCCTTTCACTGTGCCGGCAGGGAGATCAATGTGCCAGGGCCATATAAATTTAGACATACACACAGATGTATGTTTGAGCTTTGGGGTGTACACCCTAATGCAATAGGCTGTGCACACCTATGTTATAGGCTTACCTGTGGTTACAAGTTTAAGCTCAGTCTTTACTACAGCTTTAAATGGTTTGTCTCAATCCTCTAACTGACACCTTTGCTGGATACCTTGTTCTGTTAAAGGAAGATGGAAAACAGACTTACTGGCAGGATCTCCGGGTAATAAATTATTTGTCACAAGGGTGAATCTGAGAAGTACAGTAAAGTAAAGACTACTGTGTTAATGCTACTGACAGATTGTATTTTACATGTCATTTTGATTTTGGTCTTGCAGGGCCAAAATCCAAGGGTAAAGATTCAGCTGTAGGGCCCTTTCCCACGGGCGCCTCCATTTTGCGGGATCCACTTGCTCAGTGAGGGATCGCTCCGCTGATCCCCGCTGAGCAGGCGGATGACAGGTCCGTCTGCACTCACTGTGCTGAGGTGGACCTGTCAGAGCCCTGCTCCCCTCTATGGGATAATTGGATGAAAACGGACCGCCTGTCCAATTTTTTCTGATCAGATCCGACTCAATCCGCCAGACGGATGGAAAATAGGACCACCATCCGTCTGTACTTGGTGGACAGGATCGGACAGGATCAGATAGCGGTAGATGTCAGTGGGCATGTCACCGCTAAAATCCGCCACTCCACAGGGATGAATAGAAGGTCCAATTAGGTCTGTCTGAAAAACTGACAGGCGGACCTGATCGGTCAGTCCGTGTGAAAGTTGCCTAAAAGTGTATCTAAAACCAAAACATTTTTGTTTTGGATAGAATGGCAAGGGGTTAGATCCACCTGTTTAGTTTTTATTGCTGTCTGTTTCCCCATTTAAGGGTATCCATTCTCCTTATTCTTCCGGGTAACCAATATTAGCAATACATGACAAATTTTTAAATGTGGACGTGTGTTCCAGGGACAACTTTCTAGGAGGGTATTCCACTTATTTTGGACAGATTTCTTCTCACTTTTCATTGTGTCTGCAGGATACAGATGGCAAAAAGAAAACCTGACAAGGGATTTATCTTTTCCCTACTTCTCATGCCCCGTACACACGGTCGGATTTTCCGACACACAAAGTTGGAGAGCAGGAGATAAAATTTTCCGACAACAAAATCCGTTGTCGGAAATTCCGATCGTGTGTACACAAATCCGACGGACAAAGTGCCACGCATGCTCAGAATAAATAAGGAGATGAAAGCTATTGGCCACTTCCCTGTTTATAGTCCCGACGTACGTGTTTTACGTCACCGCGTTCAGAATGATCGGATTTTCCGACAACTTTGTGTGACCGTGTGTATGCAAGACAAGTTTGAGCCAACATCCGTCGGAAAAAATCCTAGGATTTTGTTGTCGGAATGTCCGAACAAAGTCCGACCGTGTGTACGCCCTATAAGGCCTCATGCACACGAGACACTGTTAAACTCGTGTTCAGAGGCAGTTGGACACTTTTTTTCAACTGCCCCTGAACCCATTCAATGTTATCCTATGTGCCCATGAACACAGTCTCGTTTTTTGGCGTTTTTAGGCAGTTGCGTTTAACCTTGTTTTTCCAGAAGCAAAAAAATTCGTTCAGACACAAACGCTTTCCACCTTTCAGATGCTAAACGCGACTAAACGCCGGTACCGCCATTAGCCGTGTTTGCGTTTATAAGTGTTTTTTACAACCAGATTTTGGGGCCCCATATCTCGGGGGCCACTTGGTGCTAGGAACCCCAAATTTGGTATACAAACACAGTGGAACTAGCACTACAACATATCCAAGTAGGGCTACTTGGTGCTAGGAACCCCAAATTTGGAGTGCTAACACAGTTGGACTAACAGTATAACATATCCAAATGTAGGGTTCCTAGCACAAAGTGGCCCTAAGATATAGGGCCCCAAAGTAGGCCCACAAAATGTCATTCTCTGTTGCAGAAGTGCTTGACATTTTGCGACCCGACTTTGGGGCCCAATATCTCGGGGCAACTTAGTGCTAGGAACCCCATATTTTGATATGTTGTAGTACTAGTTCCACTATGTTTGTATACCACCTAGCACCAAGTGGCCCCGAGATACGGGGCCCCAAATTCGGGTCGCAAAATGTCATTCTCTGCAGGCGCTTTTAGACACAAACGCGGCTAAACGCGGCATGCAAACTCGGCAAAACGGGCGTTTCTAAATGGCGGTTTCAGCTTTTAAAAATCTGTGTTCAGCAGTTTGCACCAGCGTCTCGTGTGCATGAGGCCTAAGAAGAGAATAAAAAAAGTTTTGGATTTAGTTGTTTACTGGAAAACATCATAAACTTTTGCAGGGAGCAGTTTGGTAAGCACCACTAAACACACATCAGATTACATGCCTTACAGACTGCTTGATTACCAACAAAGGGAAATTAAAGTGGTGTTAAACCTAAAAGCAAAACATTTATTATACTGCAGCTTACCATTTCTTAGATGTGGTGGCTGCATTTGTTTTCCTTATTAGGCTTCCTTTTCACCTGGTGATCAAGCTAAAAAGTCTGTTGTTTTTCAACAGAGCAAGCTGTCCTGCAGATGTAGCAGTTACAGGACTGAGACAAACCATTTACCACTGACAGGGGTGCTTACAATGATGAGCTTTTATTTATTTATATAAAACCTTTATCCCAAAAGGAAAAAAGACTGCTGCTGTAAATGATTAATAATGCTGCTGTCCAAAGGTGTCTCTGTTGCTCCTTCATCCAGAGTGTAGACACTCTAATACAGAAGGTGTGTTACTGGCCAGAAAACCAGGTGAAAACAGATGGGGGCAAAAAGCCTAAAAAATGAGAACTAATGCAGTCATCACATCTAAAGATTGGTAAGCTGCAATATATTACATTAATTGTATTGGGTTTTATAATTAGAAAACCTAGAATCGCGCTAAACAAGTGAGTGAGTATGTGTCATCATATAATGACCAATCAAATGAACTGTCATATGCCTAGTGAGTAAAAAAATGAACCAAAAGTATACAAATTAAGAATGATGAACTATTGGACACCCCACCTAATCATGTGGAAATGTCACACCAATATTCCAATGGCAGTGTAATAAGCAAAAATTGTAAATAATAGCCACAGGTAAGTGTCAAAAATAGCCTGAAGACATTATCCCCCGTGATAAAAAGTCCATCCATACAAAAGTGTCTTTTACAGATGATAAGAAAAAACTTGTGTAGGAAATCCGCCACTGGTGAGTAGGGGGTAACTGCTTACCAGAAGCCCACGATCCCCCACTACAGAGGATCACAGGAAGCCTGTATACAGAGAAACCTTGCAGGGTACCTGTGGCTATTATTTACAATTTTTGCTTATTACACTGCCATTGGAATATTGGTGTGACATTCCCACATGATTAGGTGGGGTGCCCAATTCATCATTCTTAATTTGTACACTTTTGGTTCATTTTTTTACTCACTAGGCATATGACCGTTCATTTGATTGGTCATTATATGATGACACATACTCACTCACTTGTTTAGCCCGATTCTAGGTTTTCTAATTGTACACTGTGTTTATGTTATACAGGAGAATTGCTGCTGTTCTTCACGCATTTATTTAATTTTATTTATTTGTCAATTTTGAAAGGGTTATAGTTTACTATTTACCGTAGCGCAGTGTGTGCTTTTCCCCTTTTCCTATTGGGTTTAATACCATTTTAAAGCAAACCTCTCGATTAAAAAAAATAACCCTCCACTTAGCACTACATTCTCTGACCCTCGTTTAAAATCACAGCTTTTGCTGGTATAGAGGAAAAAGTGATATTCTTTTTCTCTCTTTCCTGTTTTCCCCTTTTTCTGTGGGATAGGGGGGTTTACACGAATATGTCTATAGATATGCACTTGTTTATTTGCTTGTATTTACTGTATGCATCTGCTTGTTAAAATTAGGTATATACTCAGATGATGAGAGGCTGAAGCCCTGAAGAAGCAGCCGCGCAACATGTAGACAAGCTCTACGAACAGTCTGACTGCTATCCTATCCTTGATTTTACAAATAGGGGCTCTACATTGCCCATTTGATGTGAACTGTCTGTTTTCAATTGTTTGTAATTAAGCTATGACTTTAGAAAAAAAAATGTTTTACATACCTATTTAATGCCAAAATGAACCGCACCTGGAGGGGAGAAGCAAAGAGCCAGCGAACACAATCAACCCAAACAAACGAAAAAATAGAAAGATATATATGTACATGTAGCCACAAGCGCAATGCAGCTACCCCACGTAGTACAATCAAAGGCTATAAAAGTATAACAAATAATGATACAAAAACAAATGCAGATATAAAAAGTCATAGAACAACTATAAGGCTGGGTTCACACTGGTGCGACACGACAGCCGTCCTACTTTGGATCTGACTTTGCCCTGCGACATGAAGCCGGCATGTGTCCGACTTTCAATGAACGGGGATCCGACTTGGATCCCTGCCAATGCCCGGCATTGTTTGGTATGAATCTTTAGGGGGAACTCCGCGCCAAATTTTAAATAAAAATCCGGCATGGGTTCCCCCTCCAAGAGCATACCAGGCCCTTGGGTCTGGTATGGACCTTGAGGGAAACCCCCTAGGCCGAAAAGGCGGCGTGAAGGGGTCCCCCCAATCCATACCAGACCCTTATCCGAGCACGCAGCCCGGCCAGACAGGAATGGGGGTGGGGACGAGCGAGCGCCCCCCCTCCTGAACCGTACCAGGCCACATGCCCTCAACATGGGGGGGTTGTTGCCTTGGGGGAGGGGGGCGCGCTGCGGCCCCCCCACCCCAAAGCACCTTGTCGCCATGGTGATGAGGACAAGAGCCTCTTCCCGACAACCCTGGCCGTTGGTTGTTGGGGTCTACGGGCGGGGGGCTTATCGGAATCCAGGAGCCCCCTTTAATAAGGGGGCCCCCCACCCTATGTGAATGAGTATCGGGTACAGCGTACCCCTACCCATTCACCTAGGGAAAAAGTGTCAATTTAAAAAAAAACACTACACAGATTTTTGAAGCATTTTATTAGACAGCTCCGGGGGTCTTCTTCGGACTTCGGGGTCTCTCCGGTTCTTCTCCACGCTATCCGGATCTTCTGCCGGGCTTCTCCGCTCTCTTCTGCTCTTTTGCCGCTCTTTTGCTAAAGCGGAGAAGCCCGGTCTTCAGTCTTCTGCCTTCCTCTCTTCTTCTGATGTTGACACGACGCTCTCTCCGGCTAGAATGCTCTCTGTGCGCTCTGCTCTGACTTATATAGGCGGTGACCCCGCCCCCTTATGCCGTCACAGTCCCTGGGCATGCTGGGACTATGACGGCATAAGGGGGCGTGGTCATCGGGTGATGACCACGCCCCCTAAAACGTCACAGTCCCAGCATGCCCAGGGACTGTGACGGCATAAGGGGGCGTGGTCACCACCTATATAAGTCAGAGCGGAGCGCTCAGAGTGCATTCCAGCCCCAGAGAGCGTCGTGTCAACATCAGAAGAGGGCAGAAGGCAGAAGATTGAAGACCGGGCTCCTTCGCTATAGCAAAAGAGCAGAAAATAGCGGAGGAGCCCGGCAGAAGATCCGGAGAGCGCGGAGAAGAACCGGAGAGACCCCCGAAGTCGGAAGAAGACCCCCGGAGCTGTCTAATAAATTACTTTAAAAATCTGTGTAGTGTTTTTTTTAAAATTGACACTTTTTCCCTAGGTGAATGGGTAGGGGTTCGATGTACCCCATACCCATTCACATAGGGTGGGGGGCCGGGATCTGGGGACCCCCTTATTAAAGGGGGCTCCCGGATTCTGATAAGCCCCCCGCCCGCAGACCCCGACAACCAACGGCCAGGGTTGTCGGGACGAGGCCCTTGTCCTCATCAACATGGGGGCAAGGTGCTTTGGGGTGGGGGGCCGCAGCGCGCCCCCCTCCCCCAAGGCAACAACCCCCCCATGTTGAGGGCATGCGGCCTGGTACGGTTCAGGAGGGGGGGGGCGCTCGCTCGTCCCCACCCCCATTCCTGTCCGGCCGGGCTGCGTGCTCGGATAAGGCTCTGGTATGGATTGGGAGGACCCCCCACGCCGCCTTTTCGGCGTAGGGGGTTCCCCTCAAGGTCCATACCAGACCCAAGGGCCTGGTATGCTCCTGGAGGGGGAACCCATGCCGGTTTTTTATTTAAAATTTGGCGCGGAGTTCCCCCTCAAGATCATCTGAGCACAAGTCGCGTGCCGAAGTCGGATCATGCGAGACGGCAATCCGACTTTGATCCGACTTCAATGATAGTCAATAGGCTGAAGTAGGATCAAAGTCGGACCAAAGTAGTACAGGGAGCATTTCTAAAGTCGGAACGACTTGTGTCGGACCAGTTAGGACGGCTCCCATACGGAAACATTAAATTTCACACGTCATGCGACATGAGCTCCCAATGTCGGAGCGTTTGTCGGACCAGTGTGAACCCAGCCTAAACAAGATCAAATTAATCATCATAAAGACCTGCAAAAGATTTGATATTATTCATCATACAAGAAGTCAAAAAAGGATATATACTAAATACCTTCACAGATATAAAACATTTCCATGTATAAAATTAAAATTGACTATTGGAACATGATTATTATTCCAATTTCGCCCGCACGGGCTTCTCCCCTCCAGGTGCGGTTCATTTTGGCATTAACAAGGTCTGATTCTATGGGGAGGTTTTTTCCAACATTACTTCACATTTGATTGGCTGTCTATCTTTCATTAGCTCCATATATACATATGATCAGACCTTGCTTATTCAGCTATCACTAAGCATCTGTTGTGATGTTCTCCCCTGTTTTCTATGCATAAGATATGACTGTTTTTGGATTTCATCTTTCAATAAAGATGCCTTCAGCGGTGTGCGGCCGTCCAAGATTTTTCCTTCCTTCCTAAGATCTGTATTGCTCTTTATATTTTGGGGACAGCAGCGTGGATTCGATTGATGGCCAGAGTAATATACAGACTATGAAGTTTGCCTAGCACATAGTGGGGAGACAAGCTTCCTTTAAAGAATTTGGGAAATGTAAGCAGGTTGCATCTTTCTTTGAAAGTTTAGCTAGAGGATCTTTGCCTCAGTTCCTAACAACTTCCCTCATATAACCCTCTGTTTTCCTCTTGAATTATCACCCATTTAATATCATGGGGGATTTGGAGGAAATTAGACCATAATGCATGTTTTTTTTTAATGGCAACAGCTTGAGGAAACCTAAATGGGGCCAACCTAAGTCTAATCCAGTGTATCATGATAAAATATGGCATATGTATCCTGGAAGACTGTACTGTGGACTGGACTATTGGGAGATAATTTCTCCTTCATAAACTGATTTGTAATTTCTTGGTAAAATTCTAGTCCCAATGGGAGAGAATTATATACCAATTTGGTAGATAATGGTGAGATCTATGCTGAAATTGATTCACGATGATTAGTGGAATTAAGCAGATTAAAATGAATACTGCTACTCAGAGCACTGGGAAAATGAGACACGAACATAATATATGTGTAATACATCACAGAAGATAATGTATTTAAATGGAAAATAATACACTTGAGACTAGGCAGCTTTAACAGAAATGGAAATGGGCAGTGAGTAAATGAAAGAGAGTAAAGTAGGATAACACTATTTCATGTTGCCTTGCTTGATAAATACGTAATGACGTGTATTAGCACACTTGAGTCTGGTGCAAAATACATATAGTCTTGATAATTGCAAAAGTGAGTGCTGATCAGTGCCCTCCATGGCTGTGACTCGATTAGAAATATATAAATAGTGCAGTGAAATTGTATTTACCTGACCTTGGCTTGGTATCAAAAGAGCTCCTAATTTTCCACTTCTTAATAAGTGATTAAACAGTACTGACTGGCATATTCAAGGCTTTCGATATCTTCTAATATCCTTTTCCATCTTTGTAAAGTTTCATTACATTGTTACGCAGGTCTTTTGACTGTTCTTTTCTACCTCCCCATGGCTCAGTGTCTAGCCCAGTGTTTCCAACCCTCCATATATTTACGGGCAGACCGTAAATCTAACCCCTTTTCGCGCTGGCCATAAAAGTCAGTTAGGGCACCGGTGCCCGTAAAAAAGATGGCCGTGAGCTGACCATGCAACTGCGCATGCGTCACTCCAAAGCCGGCTGGGCTCGGGAAAGCTTGTACGTGCTTGGCCGGGGGCACATGCTCAGTAATGTAATGGCGCTGCCTGGCGCCATTTTTGATTAGACGCCAGTGTGAGACCACTC